>CM046311.1:1991993-4391993 GCA_025267735.1 Mactra quadrangularis | reverse complement strand
TACACAAGTCTGTTTAGCCTTGCATAGCTATCCTTGAAATCTGACTAGAATTAAATGACTTACAGCTCTTTAAATCTTTGAGTCGAGGCTGATTTTACGTTTTATGATACATTCTATATTCAAATTATATGGTTTTATATGCACACATTGTCTCCAAAATAAGGGGAAAAGTTTTGCTACCAAACATGGCATGTTAAACATATTCTTCTGTTATTCAAGAACGAGGGGCGTGATTCGACACCCACCCCCTCTCCCCTACCCCAAACCTATCTGATTTTAATCGTGATTTATCAATATTATCTACGTAATGCTACAAGTATTATGCGTCTGTAAAAACTATTTGCACTGTCGAGTTTTCAATATTAAATGTAGAAGTCACAAAACAAATTTAATATTTATAGATTTTCACCAACCATTGTTTCAATGACATGCTTTACATACAAGCTTTGTTACTTTGATGTAATGGAATTACTATTTACATGTCCTTACTGTGCTTTAAAGTCAATGTATACGACTTTTTTAAAGCACCGATTTCCTGATCGTAGTATAAATTACTGCGCGATTTATTTGGTTTGAATTTTTGTAGACGCGCTCGTCGTCAGTTGAAGATTTAAAATTAAACTAGATTGTGACAGGTCATATAACAGCAATAGCCACAGTTCATAATTTATATAACTTGTTCTTGATTTTGTCAATTGAACGCTTATTTTATCGTCCATTTTAAGAATACATTTACCCGGGTCGGCAGCGCAGTTGGTAGCGCACCTGGATTTCGAACCTAGTGTCCTGAAGAGGGTATAAGTAAACAATGCATCTCTTGTTTATGTTTGTTTGTTTGTTGGGTTTAACGCCGTAGCAACACATTATATAGGTCATATAACGGCGGTCATTCAATCCACAGGCTGTCGGCATGAGACAGTCCCATTGATGGGACTGTTTCATGCCGACAGCCTGTGATTCAATCTACTCACTCCTCCTGGAAAGGTTAAATCTCTGGATTTAGCTGTTAACCAACTACTAAGCGCATTCATTCGTCAGTGAGTGACAACTGCCCTACATAATATATCAAATCATTGGTAGGAGGGAGAATGGCCGTAGAAATAATTGCATGACCAAGCTCCACGAAAGTATGCCCGCCCGGGAATCGAACCCACGACCCCTCTATCAGTAGACTTGCGTGCTACTAACTGAGCTAGCCGGGCGGCACTGCATCTATAGAATCACTTGAGTCCGACCATTTATCCCCAGGGTTCAAAACAATGATAGTCAGCCTTACAAGAACTGCAAGGCAAAAGTTCAACTTCATATATATTTCCTAATTTTGAAATAATTTTTTTTATAATTGTGAATGCAACAGACACACTGTTACATTACTTGGCAAAATATTTCTTTATTTTCTCGTAATATTTGGGGTGTTTTCTTACTAAACCCACGTGGGTCAGGTCAGCTTAAAATAGATTAGTATTAAAATATGCATTTACTGATTAGAAGATACTAGAGCTTGTTATTGTGCAACATTATTATAATTCTATTAAAAAGATATCCTTACCGCCTAAGAATGTTGAAAAGACAAGAATTGACTAATGAAAATGTTTTATTTCAGCAAGTATGACTTATAACAAATCTATAAATAGCTCGGTGATTCCCTCAGTATCCTACTTTCGTTTTCAACAATGTGTATGCCACATGTTTTAATTCGTTCAGTTGAATGTTATAAGTGACAAATGTTATTAGTAAGTGACTTCTTACGTTCTTAATACAGTTTTAAAGACTAAACTTGGTTCTATACTTTTGGCACAGTTATTTGCCTGTATATATATCATTAAATTTAGTTCAAGCGGCGCATGAACTAAACTCGCCGTAGTCTCTATTTACCAGAAACCAATTTATTTTTGAGATTGTGCCTTGTTGGCAAAATTTTATATCTGAGACCTCACATTTTAATGAACTATGATATGCAATTATGTTGAACAGAATAGATTGCATTACAGTTATTATAAATTCCATGTAATAAAATTCATTTATATTCAAATGATATGTTGTTGACATATGATCTAAATTATAAATTAAGTGAGATTGGAAGTGCTTTGATGTGAGCTCGGTTGCTGTAAAAATAGCAGAAAATAAATATTGATACTGTATCTAACAAAAAATTCAAGTAAAACAATCATGAAGGAGTCTATCGAGTTTCTGTTCTGTTCTGTTTAAATTTGAATAATTTATTGTATGCCATGAGCGGTGATTTGTTTTGTTGCATTTCTAATTGAAATTAAAAAAAAAATCACTAATCGGAACCTCGCTTCCTATTTAAACGTACTGAACTAGGATGAATAATTTAATTGTGTTTTAATCCCCATGTCGTTACTTGTACTTAAGTTTGATTAAAAGTGCGGTTTTAAGTTAGAGTTAAAGTGCGATTTAAAGGCTGCATAGTTCTATATACATACATGTTCAGCCGACTTTACAATTTTGTAAGATAACTCCTGATCATTGAAATCTCCTTCAGGCAGGTGATCCCTCACAGTACCCATTTGATACACATGGGAGGAGTGGAACAATTGTAGGTAAATTTCTTGCTTAAGGAAATTAGCAGTGCGCCTGGTGGGGTTCGAACCCTGGACCTCTCGATCCCTAAGCGCGCGTCCTACCTAATTGTTGAATCAATGGTGTTTTGGAATTGTTAATATTGACAAATAAAATAAATAAAATGTGACATTGTCATTTAATTACATTGACTAGAGTTGTTGCTCTCATTTGAAAATGAAATTTGATTCATATATTTTAAATATGCATATACATGTAGTTTCATGATATATGAACAATAAGTTACATTATGAATTCAATTGTGATTTTGTGATTTTATTTTGGGCTGTAGTCACGTGATCTACAACAGCAAGTCATGAGGTACATACATGTATATACAAAAGATTGTTGGCCAATTTCCATAATTGTTTTAATAATTGATAGGCATCAAATTTCTCATCGAAGAGAATTTGGTATTTCAAAATTTGATCTTCAACTCTAAATCTTCTGCACAAAAAAATTTACGAGTCGTGAAAATTTTGACCTCAAGACATTTAACATAATGTAACACGGGTCAGTAGCGCAGTTGGTAGCGCGCCTGATTTTGAATCTAGTGTCCCGAAGGGGGTATGGATTCGAATCTCACCTGGGAGGTTATGCCCTTCCATTAAAATTTGACAATAACGTCAATTAGCCTCCATTAGTAAGGTATATTGAGAAGTTTCCAGCCTAGTGGAAGGGTAGGTGAGTACTGATTATAGACAAGGGTCTAGGAAAGCAAGGTTAGGTTAGCTGGACGCCATAAAGTAACCTAAACAAATTGTGTTGATAGGGGGCGTTAAACTCAGTAAAATACATGAAGATACATAAATAAATACATAAATAAATACATAAAATGAATTCATAAATAAATTTCCGGGCGGGACATACTTTCGTGGAGCTTGGTCATGAAATTTTTTCTACAGCCATTCTCCCTCCTACCAATGATTTTTTAATTATGTAGGGCAGTTGTCAGTCACTGACGAAAGAATGTGCTTAGTATAGTTGGTTAACATCTGAATCCAGAGATTTAGCCTTTCCAGGAGGAATGAGTAGGTTGACTGACCGCCGTTATATGACCTATACAATATGTTGCTACGGCGTTAAACCCAACAAAAACAAACATAAACAAAACATAAATAAAAATGTTGGGTTTTAGATAAGTACAAACACACAATACGAACGGGCACAAATTGAACGTTTGTTATGATTATAAAGTGTAGTGAAGTCACGGGAGCTTGACATTCGTGACAACTAGTAGCAGTGGTCCAGTGGTAGAACGCGCGCTTAGGGATCGAGAGGTCATGGGTTCGAATCCCACCAGGGGCACTGCTAATTTCCTTGAGCAAGAAATTAACCTGCGACTGCTTCACTCCACCCAGGTGTAAATGGGTACCTGCGAGGGTGGTATAATTCCCCTGCGCCAATTTGTCGGCTGCACTAATAAGCGGAGTAAAAAGACTCCCCAGGGAGATTGATAGATAGATACCAGTAGCCCAGTGACCAGGGGTAATTGCTGTAAGGTCAGTGAACGTGCGTAAGCATGAAACTTAGACTGTAAAATGTAATTACATTTACATTTTACAATTATATAAAGGGGGGAATTTTTCAAACTACGATACAGAATATCAAGCTCCTGTGTGTTGAAGTTATTTCACACCACCTAAGGCCATGCCAAATTTGAATTCTGTTAAGCGTCAACTCAAATTTGACAAATCTAGGTTCACAAAAATTCACAAACCGAAAACGAAAACACAAATATTTTTTACGACAACAAACAATGCATTATATTTTTTTTCAATGGAATTACATTCTCATAATATGAAACAATTGTCTGAATTTAACATAAATTCTAACATAGGCACGTGCGTTTTCACTCTTTATTTAATGTGACGTCATCTATGCTTTATTATTCAACAAAATATAGCTCGTGACGGCTGTTGAAATTTTACTCCCCACGTTAAATGCGCAAAGCCGAAAATGGCGCCCGAGTTTATAAGGGTTGACTTTTACAATTTGGTTTCTATTCTATAATTAAGATTTTAATATTTTTTGTTCGGAATAAGAAACGCCTATCTGTGAGAATTGTGTAAATAAATGCTATTTTCGGCCTTTGCACTAGGGTGGATTTCAACAGCATGACGTTTCTGACAGTAAAAAATAGTTCTATAAATATATCTTTTCTACGGATGTATTTTACGATGTTAGAATCGAAATAACTTACAGTTGTCTATATTGTGTTGTCTAATAAAATATAGGCACTCGTTTGATGCGCTTATTAAATCACTCGTGCTAAAGCACTCGTGATTTAATCATACGCGCATCACAACTCGTGCCTATATTTTATTAGACAACAAAATATAGACAACTGTAAGTTATTTCTTAAATAGCTTGTGTTTCTTTCACGTAAAATATATATTGTATTAATGACGCGGTTATGATAAATCGCTTACGATGAATAACATCGTTGCAGAACACACTTTTCCCTTAATTAAATTGTATCAAATCCCGGAACATCTAAATTATTTAAGAAATTTTACCAACAATATTGTTTTTTTTATTTTGATTGAAGACTCTAAAACCTACGCGCACGCGGACGCTTAACAAAATTCCGATATGGCATGGCCTAATTCATTGGCGTGTATTGTAGAGTACACCGAGCGTGAATCACGAACTTTCCGTGCCTCCAAGTTGAGTGACCTAAATTATAGTTGTACATGAAGTTGAGTTAACAATTGAACGGAGAGGTAAGCTTAATTATTTATTGAAATTGATATTCTTTAATTATTAATGTTCATATTTATCAATATTTTATTAAAATCATATGTTATGTACATGTAGATATAATTTGATATTTGTTGTACTAAAATGAGCTAATAGGCCAACAATGTGTGTAAACTAATTTTGTCTTGCATGGTAAGTCGACCACGTGGTAATGTTGATTCTTATGAATGGTATTTATTTCCAATTTAAGCTAGCCGTTGAACCAATTTCTCGTTGACATTGCCTTATTTGAGCATTTTCTTTAATAGGATGTCGGTATTTCTGGGGCCAGGTAGAGATACATGTGCTCTCTGTCCCCCCCAATGAACACGGATCCAGCCAGCCCGGCTACGCAGTCGGTATCATACATGTCTAGTGATCGAGAGGTCGTATGTTGGATTCCCGGGCGGGGCATACTTTCGTGGAGCTTGGTCATTAAATATTTTTCTACGGCCATTCTTCCTCCTACCTCTGATTCTAAATCATGTAGTAAGTCACTGATGGAAGTATGCGCCTGGTAGTTGAAAGCGCCAGAAATTTTGCCTTTCCAGGAACAGTGAGTAGGTTTACTGAACACCGTGATGTAACCTATACAATGTGTTGCTACGGCGTTAAACCCTACAAAAAACATCCTGCTTCAGTCAGTTATAGGCAGTGACGACCGAGAAAATGAAAAAAAAAAGCACTTCGTTACTAATCCTTGTTATATAGAACCCCTGGAACAAGTTACCAAATAAGGACTATAAATATCAATATGGGCAAATATTAACCACCAATTTAGAGGTAACCATGACGTTTTTTTTCAACACGAAAACCGTTCAGAACTCCTCGGTGATTTTCGACGCATGTCTTCGTACAAGATTACCGTGGTGTTTAGATTGTGCGAAAAATCATGAATTTACACGACAAGTAATGTTGATATAGAAACGCACGAGATTTTAATCGTCTATGAGTTCGTTGATAAAGCTTATTTTCTAACCACGCCTGCGTTATTCTAAACGTGTATTAAATTGAGTAAATGAGACATTTGAATGTTATATATTCTAGGGGGGGGGGAGGGGGTGTTGGACGCTCAATTTTGTTGCAATCTATATAATTTACACAAATGCGGATTTGGAAAATCAATGGTAATTTCCAGCTCGGACAAAAAAGCCTTACAAAAACTTTGCCCACCCCCCGTTTCTAAAACTTTACTACGCCACGGTTAGTGATTTATTGTTGCTCATTGGTTAGGGACACTTCGCTTGTTGTGTTCAAATTTTATGAGCGAGTATTGTCGAACAGTAACTGGCACTGAAATAATTTCCGTTTGAAATCGTCAAAGTTCGTTTATAGTCGTCGCTTATATGAAATTACTTACACATTGGTTTTAAACATTTACACGATTTACAAAGTGATTGTTGTTTTTAGGTAGTTTGGATCTTTCTAAAGATCCGAATATGCACATAGAGCTAGCTCAATACTTTTTTTACTATAAGTATTCCATTAATTGTGAATTTAGTCATACTAACAATCAACGTGTAAAAGTATTTATATATTTGGACTACAAGGATATATTTGGATTTAACAATTGTTCAATGTAAATATCAATGAGTGATTAGTAAGTTACTATTACATTTTCATTGTTACGTGTTTCTGTGGTATTGTTACTGTATTTACAGGGGCGTGGTATTCCTATGCCCGACCTATCCGACTTGTACATATATGTCTGTTGACAAGTAAATATTTCCAGGCCGCTTGTCCGTAGACAAGTAATTCTCTGCTGTAGATACACTAACGTAGCAATACTTAATAATATAAATGTTTCAATAATATACAGCATTGAACTATTTCATTCAATTATTTATTATCACTTATAATATTATGCATTAAATTTTATGTCATAGTTCACTGTATTTCTTTTTTTGTGTATTGAAGTTCTTGACAAGTGCATTTTGATCCCGGACAAGTTTTAATTCACATGTACGCGAACAAGTGGAAGATAATTTAAATTCCACACTCCTGATTTTCTGGTACCGTTTACCTGATTACTAAGTCAGTATATTTTCTAGTTGTGATGATCATACCCTTGTATTCATATGTCCCTTTTATTCTTGTTTTTATGATGACATGGTAGCGCATGCACATAGGATAATTCTTTATTTTGAGTCGGCAAGTATACCTTAAACAATAAACATAAGCTCTAGCTGGGCTATTGAATTGAACTTAAGGAAAGGTCTTGGTCAATCTGATTAAAACCCGATCTAAAATTTTACACTCGTATACTCGCTAATTTACGACAACGCTCTACAGGATATCTGTTTACGGAGAGTGGGTCTTGGTTCGATACAATTTCATGCCAAAGAAAGCACTGGGGATGTTTATCGCTTACTACTATATGTACATGTATTCATATTATAAAACATGAATTATAGTATGTGTTGAAGATGATCTGGAAATTAAACTTTCTTTCTGCTCAGCCCACTACTGTATTATGTGTATATCATAGATCATAATTAAACTTAGACTTGTCTTTATTTTGATGGGTTAGCGCAAAATTAGTCTACAGTACCCACCAAAAGTTTGGAGACATTTTCAGATTGTAGGCCTATTGAATAGCTTTTAGCTAACATTTGATAACTGTTAATTTTGAAATGCTTTGCAGTTTTGCATTATTATTTGGTGATCATTATTATTATAACAGAGACTACAAAAATAGCGTAAACATTTTGTTAGGGAAAATTATTACAATAATCATGGTTTTGGAGGCTTTATGATGTCAGATGCTGAATCTTATAAAGATTTGCATTCAAGAAATTTGTTTTCATTTTATAACAAAACATATTTAAATATATGAATGTAGCAGGGTTAAGTCAATTGTCAAGGGAGTTAACTTGAATAAGATAAATTAACTTTGTTGTAAGATTTGTCTCCCTTGACCTCAATTTTATTTGTGATTTTAAATTGTTCAATGATGCGGATAATTGGTTTTATAATGATATGTGTAATCCTAATAACCATGTTTCTATGTTTCTACAAAAGTAATCGTCAAAATTCGAGAACTGTAGTAAATTTCTTTTGTCTCCAAACTTTTGGTGGGTACTGTACAACATTCTTTTTATACTTGTAGTTAGACTAATTTTGTACTGACCAATCAATTTGTCACCTATGAACTTTAACCTCTGGCTATTTTTATTCAAACATTCGGAACAACCTCGGCGATCATCTTCGAACTTATCTGCTGTAGAAGATCGCCGAGGTAGTTCCGAATGTTATTCAAATCGACACTAATCTCATATCCAATCAAACACGACCAAAAATTTTACAGCCATTTTGAATTTGAAATTTCTAATAGTTTAGTATCAAGTGATTGTAATTGAAATGGACTTTTATTAATTGCTTACACTTATCAAGGTAAATTATTTTTCGTTTTGGAAAGTATTCGCATACATTATCGTGTAGGTCTACAATTTGTAACTATTCTTTTATTATAATAATTAATATTCACGTAGTATTGAAAGAACAATTTTTGCCGTAGGTATGGCCTGGCGGATTATTTTTACATTACGGATTATATTTGGATGCAAAGATCGGTCTTAATTTGCAGATTGAATACAATGTCCTGTATTTATTTACAAAACGGAAAGTCAAAAACTTTATATCTAAAACGATTACACTAATTTAATCGTAGTTTCAATGCCATTGTTGTGCAGTGATTGGCATAGTGATACATTTGCAGTGCATGCTTAATATCAATTTCATGAAAACGGTTTTAGATACAAATTTGTCACTCAGCAGTATGTTTAGAGAAATGTGTAATGAACTAATGCAGATATTTTCTTTTAGTTTTAAGTTGAAATGAAGAAAGTACGGTTAGGGCTGTACATGTACCGTGTAGGGTCATTGGCTGTACCTACTGTAGAAAACGTTCAATACCATTAGGGAATTAGATATCTATGCCTCTGATACCATGGCATGTATATTATGTTAAAAGTAGCGCTATTTTGTCACTGCATGCGAAACATCTCGGTATTTTCTGCACGATTCACTTTTCTGAGATAATCATGGGGACCGCCATTAAACATTTCTTACATCAAAGTTGTCGATGTTCGCTAGAAAGTAAGGGAACCAGTTTGGTCATTCTGAAAAGAATGGTCTTCAATCGAAATACATGTCATTAAATTAACTAAATGTGTTTTAATTTTTTATACTGATAAACTGTTGTTTTCTTTTTTCAGTTGATGGTGGCTAAGAGGCTGTTGCTTTTAAGTTAAGTATTTATTAAATATGAGATATCTAAAGCCTGTTATTGAATGGTGTCCTTTAAGTTTACACAGATATACATGTATAATAAACGTTTTGGTTATGGTTTAAACATGCTGGAAGACATTTCGACAGTAACAGTGAAGATTTGGTAAGTGCCTGTTTTTTGTTGTTGTTTTTTCTTCTTCGTTTTTTTTCTAGATAATGTTATTTGTTGATAAACTTGAGTATTTGTCACCTGTACATACACTGAGGTCTTAAAGTTTCTTTACGTATGTATTTTTATATTTTCTCTTATTGTTATTGCAAAATTATCACAGACACAGTGTTAATATTTTTATTTCGTAGTTAAAATATACATATCAAAACATTAAAATTTGATAAGTGTAAATAAACTTTTGGACCCCAGTGTAGCACACCCATTTGGTATTGAAAACATTAGTCTCTCTTGCTGTGTACAAATCGAGGGGGGGGGGCTTAATGAGCGCTGAAAGTGAGTTTGAAGGTGTGGGGTGTAAGGATGGGGTGCGTATAATCACTGTGTTGGAGCAGGGGTGGGGGTGTGAACATGGAGTACAGGGTGTGAGTGTGGAGATGTGTTCGAGCTCTAAGTTTTTGTGTTAGGGTGGGGTGCGTATGAGTTCTGTGAGGGCTTGGGGAATGGGGGCGTATGAGCATTGAGTGGAAAGTGTAAGTTTGGGGATGGGGTGCGTTCGAGCACTAAGTGTTAGTGCGAGTGTGGGGTGGGTATGCGCTGTGCTGAAGCGGGGGTGGGGGCGTGTGAGCATGGAGTTCAGGGTGTGAGTGTGGAGAAGGGTGGGTTCGGGCATTCGCGTGTGAGAGCAGAGAGTGCATGAGCTCTGTGTGGGAGTGGGGTTAGGGCATATGAGCATGGAGTGGAGGGTGTGTGGTGGGGATGGGGTGCTTTCGAGCACAAATTGTTAGTGTAAGGAAGGAATGTGTATATGTACACTGAGTGTGAGTGCATGCATGCATGTGTAGGGTTGTATGTGTGTTTAATATCTAACTTGTTCATCATTCAGTTTATGTATTTACAAGTCATGCATACTTAGTTTATCAACAAATAACATTTCTATTTTATTTTATTTTAATATTGTTATTCTTACACTGGTTTTATTTTTTTGTCATCATGCTTTCCTGCTTTTTTGGTCTTTAGGTTGTCCGTGTCTGATCTGAGATTTGCACCGATATCTCAGATCCCCGCATGCATATCCCATCCCTCCATGAGGTGGTTTGGTCTGTTTGGGGTTTTTAAGAGTCATTGGCTTCATTACCCCCAGCACCAGGGTTCGGAATGCTTTGGTCACTATTATTGTGTATTCTTGCTGGCTTGTCGAGTATTATATTAGTTTTGCCTAGTTAAGATATTAATGTTTGGGTAAATCTTGGGATAGTGGGTGGGGATGGATTTGGGTAATTGGGAGGGTTGTTGGTGTTGATTGTGGTGGTTTTTTTAAAATTATTTGATTGTTAGCGCTTTATTTTCGAATGGAAACGTTTCTTGTGGTATTACTTTTGAAATATGGGATGGAACTTACTTAGGACTTGGGTGATTCTGTTTAGGGTTCTACATGTACTTAGAAAATGTGGGGACATTAGGAACTTACTCAGGGAATGATGTTGTTTATATAAGCTTAATTAAAAGTAGGGGGTATAATTAGGAAAGTTAAACTATAACTTTATCCGGTTGAGCGTCACACATTCAAGCTTTCCCTTTCTTCGAGAAACATACTATTGAATTACGTGAAAAACAAAAAATAACTGTGTATATAAAATTACATAGACATATATTTCACAAAATACTTTCTGCTCTAGACATTATAGTATGAGACCAAGTTTAATACATTTAGAAATTTATTTAAGATAATCTGAAAATTAAATGAGTTTTTTTTCTAGTAAACAAAGATGACCCTTGATCTCACGTAGGGATATTTACATAAAAATCATTAATTGATTTACGTTTTATTTTTGTTTATTACTTTTAAGTAATATATATATACAATGTATGTACTGTACGCACAATATAACATGCAAATCAATCATTATGCCCATGTCTAGGTCTTTGTCTATATTTTAAATAGCAGGCACACAATATGGCTTGTCAATTGATCACTATTCTAATGGAGGGCTTTGTCTTCAATTTAGATAACATACACATACTATAGCAAGTCATTCTACCATTTCTCTCTTGTAGGTTTCTGTCTTCGATCAAAATTAAATACACACAATACTGTGTCTCATTCTATCATAACTTTCATGAAGGTTTCTATTTTCAATAAAGATGACATACACATAATATGGCATGACTTTCTATTCTTACTTTGTGTTTATATCCTCAATAAAGGTAGCATACACACGATATGACATGTCATTCTTTCATTTCTCTCATGTAGGTTTCTATCTTCAATAAAGATGACAAACACATAATATGGCATGATATTCTATCCTTACTTTGTGTTTATATCCTCAATAAAGGTAGCATACACACGATATAACATGTCTTTCTTTCATTTCTCTCGTGTAGGTTTCTATCGTCAATTCAGATAGCTTACACACAATATGGCATGACATTCTATACTTACTTATTATGTAGGTTCCTATCTTTAATTGAGATAACATACACTCAATATGGCATATCATTCTATAATTACTATATAGTAAGCATCTGTCTTCAACTAAGATAACAAACACACAATATGACATTTCTCGTCTCTCTGTCATTATTCTCATGTAGGTTTCTGTCTTTAATTAGGGAAACATACACATAATGTTGCAAGTCTTTTAATTATTAGCTCTACTCTCAAGTTGGATTTTATCTTCAATAAAGAAAACAAACAGAAAATATGGCATGTCTTTCCATCACTACTGTCATGTAGAGAGAAATCTCCTATTATGATTACACACAATATGATAGTCAATCTGCAATAACTGTAATGTCGGTCTCTATATTCAGTAAAGATTACATGCACACAATATGACATGCCATTGATGATGTCATCATCAATCTCAGGTAAGTATTTGTCTTCAATAAGTTCACATACATGTACACACAGCATAACATGTAATTCTATCATTTCTCTCATGTAGGTTTCTATCTTCATTTAGGATAACATACACACAATATGAAATGTCATTTAATAATTTTTCAATTAAGAAAGCAAACAAACATTATAACATGTCATTCTATCATTATTCAGGTAAATATCTTACACATACAAACATTATGACATGTCATTCTTTCATTTCTCTCATGTAGGTTTCTGTCTTCAATGAAAACTTACACACATTTTGGCATGTCATTCTATCATTATTCTCAGGTAAATATCTGTCTTTAAGCAAGATAGGGCACAATATGACATGTCATTCTGTCTTTTCTCTCATGTAGGTTTCTGTCTTCAATTTAACACATAAATAAATTTTGGAATGCCATTATTTTATTATTCTCAGGTAAGTATATATCTTCATTTAAGATAACATACACACAAAATTAAATGTCATTTAATAATTTCTCTCAAGTAGGTTTTTAATTAAAAAAGCAAACGCACAATATGACATGTCAGTCTCTCATTATTCTCAGGTAAGTATCTGTCTTTTAGTAAGATAACATACACACAATATGTCGTGTCATTCTTTCATTTCTCTCATGTAAGTTTCTCTCTTCAATTGAAAAACAAACACACAATATGTCGTGTCATTCTATTATTTCTCTCATGTATGTTTCTCTCTTCAATTGAAAAACATACACACAATATCACATGTCATTCTGTCATTACTCTTAGGTAAGTATATGTCTTTATTCCAAATAACATACACATAATATGATATGCTTTGCTATCTTTCTATCCAATTAAGAAAACAAACACACACTATGACATGTCATTCTATCATTTCTCTCATGTAGGTTTCTCTCTTCAAGTGAAAAACAAACACACAATATGACATGTCATTCTATCATTATTCTCAGATAATTATCTGTCTTTAAGTAAGATAGCATAGACACAATATGATCTGTCATTCTATAATTTTTCTCATGTAGGATTCTATCTTCAATTAAAAGCATACACACACTATGGCATGTCATTCTATCATTGTTCTTAGGTAAGTATATGTCATTCTATCATTTCTCTCATGTAGGTTTCTGTCTTCGATCAAAATTAAATACACACAATACTGTGTCTCATTCTATCATAACTTTCATGAAGGTTTCTATCTTCAATTAAAAAACCCCACATAATATAGCATGTCATTCTATCTAGATAGCATACTCAAAATATGACATGTCATTCCGTCATTACTGTCATATTGAATTATATCTTAATGAAAATAACAAACACACTACATGGCATGTCATTTTATCATTTCTTTCATGTTGGTTTCAATCTTCAACAAAGAAAACATTCACATAAAATGACATGTAATTCTGTCATTACTGTAAGGAAAGTATCTGTCTTTAAGTAAAATGACATGCACATAATATAACATGTTATTCTATCGTTTCTCTCATGTAGGTTTTTATCTTCTATTATGATACCAAGCAAACAAAATGACATGTTTTTCTATCATTTCTCTCATGTATGTATTATCCTCAATAAAGGTAGCGTTCACACAATATGACATGTCATTCTATCATACCTTTCATGTAGGCTTCTATCTTCAATTGAAATAAACACACAATATGGCATGTTATCTACCATTACTCTCATGAAGGTCTCTGTCTTCAATGAAGATATCAAGTACTTAATGTGACAGTTATTCTGTCATTTATCTCATGTAGGATTTATCCTCCAAAAAGGAAGCATACACACGATATGACATGTCATTCTGTCATTTCTCTAATGTAGGGTTTTTTGTAATTCAGATAACATACGCATATTATATGGCATGGCATTCTATACCTACTTATAATGTAGGTTCCTATCTATAATTGAGATAACATACACTCAATATGGCATATCTTTCTATAATTACTCTATAGTAAGCATATGTTTTCAACTTAGATAACAAACACACAATATGACATTTCTCGTCTCTCTGTCATTATTCTCATGTAGGTTTCTGTCTTCAATTAAGGAAACATACACATAATGTTGCAAGTCTTTCTAATATTAGCTCTACTCTCACGTTGGATTTTATCTTCAATTAAGAAAACAAACACAAAATATGGCATGTCTTTCCATTACTACTGTCATGTAGAGAGATATCTCCTATTATGATAACATACACACAATTTGATAGTCAATCTACCATTACTGTCTTGTCGGTCTCTATCTTTAATAAGAATTACATGTACACAATATGACATGCTATTCCATCATCAATCTCAGGTAAGTATTTGTCTTCAATAAGTTCACATACATGTACACACAGCATAACATGTCGTTCGATCATTTCTCTCATGTAGGTTTCTATCTTCAATTAAGATACCTTACACACAATATTGCATGCCATTCTTATATTGTTCTCAGGTAAGTATCTGTCTTCATTTAAGATAACATACACACAATATGAACTGTCATTTAATAATTTTTCTATTAAGAAAGCAAACAAACATTACATGTCATTCTATCATTATTCAGGTAAATATCTTAAACATACACACATTATGACATGTCATTCTTTCATGTAGGTTTCTGTCTTCAATAAAAACTTACACACATTTTGGCATGTCATTCCATCATTATTCTCAGATAAATATCTGTCTTTCAGTAAGATAACACACAATATGACATGTCATTCTATCATTTCTCTCATGTAGGTTTCTGTCTTCAATTAAAAACATACAAACATTTTGGAATGCCAGTATTTTATTATTCTCAGGTAAGTATCTATCTTCATTTAAGATAACATACACACAGCATGACATGCCATTCTTTCATTACTCTTATGTAGGTTTCTATCTTCAATTAAGATACCTCACACACAATATGGCATGCCATTCTTTTATTTTTCTCAGGTAAGTATCTGTCATTAAGACAACATACACACAAAGTTAAATGTCATTCAATAATTTCTCTCATGAAGGTTTTTCAATAACAAAAGCAAACAAACATTGTGACATGTCATTCTATTATTTTTCTTTGGTAGGTTTCTGTCTTTGAGAAAGATAGCACACAATATGATATGTAATTCAATTATTTCTCTTATGTAGGATTATATCTTCAATGAAAATTAGATGCACACAATATGACATGTCATTCTATCATTTTCTCATGTAAATTTCTGTCTTCAATTAAGATTCCATACACACAATATGGCATGCCATACTTATATTGTTCCCAGGTAATTATCTATGTTCATTTAAGATAACATTCACACAAAATAAAATGTCGTTCAATAATTTCTGTCATGTAGTTTTTTTCAATTATGAAAGCAAACAAACATTATGACATGTCATTCTATCATTATTCTAAGATAATTTTCTAACTTTAAGTAAGATAGCATAAACACAATATGACATGTCATTCTATCATTTCTCAAATGTAGGTTTCTGTCTTTAAGTAAGATAGCACACAATATGATATGTCACTCTATCATTTCTCTCATTTAGTTTCTGTCTTCAATTTAAAAACATAAACACATAATGGCATGTCATTCTACCATTGTTCTTAGGTAAGTATCTGTCTTTAAGTAATATAACATACACACAATATGACATGTCTTTCTATCATTTCTCTTATGTAGGTTTCTATCTTCAATAAAAAAATATACACACAATATGGCATGTCATTCTATCATTGTTCTTAGGTAAGTATCTGTCTTCAAGTAAGATAACATACACACAATATGACGTGTCATTCTATCATTTCTCTTATGTAGGTTTCTATCTTCAATTACAAAAGCAAACGTACAATATGACATGACAGTCTCTCATTATTCTCAGGTAAGTATCTGTCTTTTAGTAAGATAACATACACACAATATGTCGTGTCATTCTATCATTTCTCTCATGTAGGTTTCTGTCTTCAATTAAAAAAACAAACACTCAATATGACATGTCGTTCTATCATTTCTCTCATGTAGGTTTCTCTCTTCAATAAAAAACACAAACACTCAATATGACATGTCATTCTATCATTTCTCTCATGTAGGTTTCTCTCTTCAATTGAAAAACAAACACACAATATGACATGTCATTCTATCATATCTCTCTTGTAGGATTCTCTCTTCAATTAAAAAAACAAACACACAATATGACATGTCATTCTATCATATCTCTCTTGTAGGATTCTCTCTTCTATTAAAAAAACAAACACACAATATGACATGTCATTCTATCGTTGTTCTAAGGTAAGTATCTGTCTTTAAGTAAGAAAACACACAATATGACATGTCATTCTATCATTTCTCGCATGTAGGATTCTCTCTTCAATTAAAAAAACAAACACACAATATGACATGGCATTCTATCATTTCTCTCATGTAGGTTTCTGTCTTCAATTAAGAAAACAAACACACGATATGACATGTCATTCTATCATTTCTCTCATGTAGGTTTCTCTCTTCAGTTGAAAAACAAACACAGAATATGACATGACATTATATCATTGTTCTTAAGAAAGTATCTGCCTTAAAGTAAGATAACATACACACAGTATCGTGTGTCATTCTATCATTTTTCTCTCATGTAGTTTTCGGTCTTCAATTAAAAAACAAACACACAATATGACATGTCATGTTATCATTACTGTCATGTAGGATTCTATCTTAAATTAAGATAGCATACACGTTATATTACTTTTTATTCTTACATTATTTTACGTAGATCTATGTCTTTAATAAAAGTAACAGCTACATATTAAGGCTGGCAAATAGATCTTTACTCCTATATAGGTCTCAGTCTTTAATTACTATTGCATACATACAATATGGCATGTCAGTTGATCCTTCTTTTCATGTTGATATATGAATCTACTTACATATTTATTTAACATGTTATTCGGTCCTTGTATTCATTTAGGTTTCTGTCTTTATTCAAAATTCCTTAACATTTTGTATGTTTCTATCTAAGAGTTTTATGACAGAGTGTTCACCATTTATCTAAAATAGTTGTTTAAAATTATTGTTTTTAAATGTTTCTGCGAACTGAGTAATACATCAAGAATTCATTGGAACATTTTCAAAACATTATTCCTCTGCTATAAAAAGGTAATATGTAATGTCAAAGCAAGTTTTTAGAATTGAAATGGTTTTATTATTGTTAGGATCTATCGTTTACTATTTTGTTTCTACAATTGATATTTTCAATTGATTTTTGACTTATTTTTCACTCAACTTATTTTTAATGATTTTTACTTCTACCTACTCTTCTATGTATTCAATAACATAGTCGTTGTATACAGTTATATTATGTATCGTGTTTATAAACTAAATAAAAGAAAAACCTATTTCTCTGACAAAATTTACATTGTTATATTTTCTCATTTTTTTTCAATACATGTAATTAGTACTAATGATGCTTGATAACGATGTACTGAGTTAATTATTATAGTAATTTTGAGAAAGTAGTTAGACCTAAATATGTCTTGATGAAAAGAAGTAAGAAAATCAATAATTCTGAGCAATCTAGTGAAGGACCCATTTTATGGGAGGATAGCTAGATCGGAATTATTCTTAAAGTTTAAACACATAATTCTGAGCAATCTAGTGAAGGGCCCTTTATGGGAGGATAGCTAGATCGGAATTATTTTAAAAGTTTAAACACATAATTCTGAGTAATCTAGTGAAGGGCCCTTTATGGGAGGATAGCTAGATCGGAATTATACTAGTAGTTTAAACATATAATTCTGAGTAATCTAGTGAAGGGCCCTTTATGGGAGGTTAGCTAGATCGGAGTTATACTAGAAGTTTAACATACAATTCTGAGCAATCTAGTGAAGGGCCCTTTATGGGAGGATAGCTAGATCGGAATTATACTTGAAGTTTAAACACATAATTCTGAGCAATCTAGTGAAGGACCCTTTATGGGAGGATAGCTAGATCGGAGTTATACTAGAAGTTTAACATACAATTCTGAGCAATCTAGTGAAGGGCCCTTTATGGGAGGATAGCTAGATCGGAATTATACTAGTAGTTTAAACATACAATTCTGAGCAATCTAGTGAAGGGCCCTTTATGGGAGGATAGCTAGATCAGAATTCACTTCTTATTCACAAAAAGTAATGAAGCACCACATGTCGAGGGCTGAACGAAACACTGTTGTACTTCCCATTAATTTCAAATGGAGTTGCAATAGTGTTTCGTTCAGCCCTCGATATAAAAGGTGTAATTTGCAATACACGAAATAATGCAAAACTAATGATGATAACACATGTAGTACTAAGTCTGGCTAGGGTGCTAATTACATGTATAAATTTAAAACTAACTTGATTAAAAAATTGTAATTGTACGAACTACAAATCGAGGGCTGAACGAAACACTATTGTTAACTCCATTCTATTTCAAATGGAGTTACATAAGTGTTACGTTTATCCCTCGAAATGTATCCGCTATAACTTTTTTGGCTCAAATAATATTTGAAAGAACAAACTATATATAATGAATGATGTTGTTGAATACATGGATGTGGAAGGTTTTTGATTTAGTTCATTTTTGGAAATACCTTTGATAATTTGTTTACATATTACTAGTAATGAAACAGCAAGTGTTATATATATTTTTTACCAGCGTCAGCATTTTGTAATGATTAGTACTGTATTGTAAATGTTTTTTTCTTCATAATTTTATTTTTCAAAGAGATAATCAACCACGTAGTCTATGATAGTAATTAATTATTTTATTGTAGTAATTCTTCAATAACACAAGTGCATTGTATTTCAACTTGTAGATGTAAATAAATTGTTTTTTAATACACTGTGACTATTTTCATTTTTTCTGTAATTTAATTTATACTACAAAATAATTGTAACATTTATGAATAATGTTTGCACGTTAAATAAGTGAACCCTTTCATTTTGTTATTCTTATTTATTTTATTCATGTTATTGGAGTTAAGGCCGTGTTAACACAATTTAGGTCATTTTACGGCGTCCAGTGCACCTTTTGTTTTTCTATAAAGCTTACCGATGCACTAGAAAGGAATAATGTTTTGATTGTTACAATGTTTCTTACCGATGTTTGTTTAGCTCTACTTTTAATAACTGCCATATTTGTTTAAAATGTAATCAGAGTTCATGAAAAAAATCTTGATAGAGGCTTCGACCGAAATACCGATGGTAGAGTTTCTAATTTATGTATTAAACCTACATATTCCCTTAAGACAAAAATGTCATATCTGATTGATCTGTCAATTAATGTTTCACTCGCATATTAAGTCCGAATATTCTATCACTAGATATGAACTGAAACAGCGTAAATATGTCGTTAAAACTCCAAACAAACAAACTTTGACTACGGTATGGAGTAGGTACAACCTAGAACCTGGTTTAAACACCAATGTCAATTGTTTTGATACTCTCAGTTCCAAGGTGGAAGGGCCCTTTATGGGAGGATTGCATACATTCAGTATGATCTGTCATTCTATCGTTTCTTTCATGTAGGTTTCTATCTTTAAATAAGATAACATACACATCTAATGACATTTCATTCTATCATTACTCTCAGGTAAGTATCCGTCTTAAATAAAGATGACATACACACAATATCACATGTTATTCTATCAATCCTCTTATGTAGTTTTCTATCTTTAATTAAGAAAACATTCACACAATATTGTGTGTCATTCTTTCATTTCCCCCCTGTAGGTTTCTATCTTCAATTCAGATAGCTTACACATTATATGACATGACATTCTATACTTACTTATTATGTAGGTTCCTATCTTTAATTGAGATAACATACACTCAATATGGCATATCATTCTATAATTACTCTATAGTAAGCATCTGTCTTCAACTAAGATAACAAACACACAATATGACATTTCTCGTCTCTCTGTCATTATTCTCATGTAGGTTTCTGTCTTCAATTAGGGAAACATACCCATAATGTAGCAAGTCTTTCAATTATTAGCTCTACTCTCAAGTTGGATTTTATCTTCAATTAAGAAAACAAACACAAAATATGGCATGTCTTTCCATTACTACTTTCATGTAGAGAGATATCTCCTTTTATGATTACATGCAAATAATATGATAGTTAATCTACCATTACTGTCACGTCGGTCTCTATCTTAAATAAAGATTACATGCGCACAAAATGACATGCCATTCCATCATCAATTTCAGGTAAGTAATTGTCTTCAATAAGTTCACATACATGTACACTCAGCATAACATGTCATTCTATCATTTCTCTCATGTAGGTTTCTATCTTCAATTAAGATTTTTTACATACAATATTGGATGCCAAACTTATATTATTCTCAGGTAAGTATCTGTCGACATTTAAGATAACATACACACAATATAAAATGTCATTTAATAATTTTTCAATTAAGACAGCAAACAAACATTATTACATGTCATTCTATCATTATTCAGGTAAATATCTTAAACATATACACATTATGACATGTCATTCTTTCATTTCTTTCATGTAGGTTTCTGTCTTCAATAAAAACTTACACACATTTTGGCATATCATTCTATCATTATTCTCAGGTAAATATCTGTCTTTAAGTAAGATAGCACACAATATGACATGTCATTCTGTCTTTTCTCTTATGTAGGTTTCTGTCTTCAATTTAACACATACATAAATTTTGGAATGCCATTATTCTATTATTCTCAGGCAAGTATCTATCTTCATTTAAGATAACATACACACAAAATTAAATGTCATTTAATAATTCTCTCAAGTAGGTTTTTAATTAAAAAAGCAAACGCACAATATGACACATCAGTCTCTCATTAATCTCTGGTAAGTATCTGTCTTTAAGTAAGATAACATACACACAATATGTCGTGTCATTCTATCATTTCTCTCATGTAGGTTTCTGTACTCAATTAAAAAATATAAACACAATTTGGCATGTCATTCTATCATTGATCTTAAGAAAGTATCTGTCTTTAGGTAAGATAACATACACACAATATGACATGTCTTTCTATCATTTCTCTCATGTAGGTTTCGGTCTTCAATTAAAAACATACAGACATTATGGCATGTCATTCGTTCATTGATCTTAAAAATGTATCTGTCTTTAAGTGAGATAACATACACACATATGGCATGTCATTCTATCATTTCTCTCATGTAGGTTTCTGTCTTCAACTAAAAACATACAAACATTATGGCATGTCATTCTATCCTTATGCTCAGGTAAATATCTGTCTTTAAGTAATATAGCACACAATATGACATGTCATTCTATCATTTATCTTATGTAGGTTTCTGTCTTCAATTAAAAACATACACACGTTTTGGCATGTCATTCTATCATTATTCTCATGTAGGTTTCTGTCTTCAATTTAAAACATTCATACATTTTAACATGCTATTCTTTGATTATTCTCAGGTAAGTATCTTTCTTCATCTAAGTTAACATACACACACAATATTAAATGTCATTCAATAATTCCTCTCATGTAGTTTTGTTAATTAAAAAAGCAAACAAACATTATGACATGTCATTCTATCATTATTCTCAGATAAGTATCTGTCTTCAATAAGTTTACATACGCACAGCATGACATGTCATTCTATCATTTCTCTCATGTTGGTTTCTATCTTAAATTAAGATTTCTTACACACAATATTGCATGCCATACTTATATTGTTCCCAGGTAAGTATCTGTCTACATTTAAGAGAACACACACACAATATGAAATGTCATTTAATAATTTTTCAATTAAGAAAGCAAACAAACATTATTACATGTCATTCTATCATTATTCAGGTAAATATCTTAAACATACACACATTATGGCATGTCATTCTTTCATTTCTCTCGTGAAGGTTTCTTTCTTCAATTAAAAGCGTACACTCATTTTGGCATGTCATTCTTTCATTATTCTCAGGTAAATATCTGTCTTTAAGTAAGATAGCACACAATATGACATGTCATTCTGTCTTTTCTCTCATGTAGGTTTCTGTCTTCAATTTAACACATACATAAATTTTGGAATGCGATTATATTATTATTCTCAGGTAAGTATCTATCTTCATTTAAGATAACATACACACAAAATTAAATGTCATTTGATTATTTCTCTCAAGTGGGGTTTTAATTAAAAAAGCAAACGCACAATATGACATGTCATTCTATCATTGTTCTTATGTAAGTATCTGTCTTTAAGTAAGATAACATACACACAATATGTCGTGTCATTCTATCATTTCTCTCTTGTAGGATTCTCTCTTCAATTAAAAAACATACACACAATATCACATGTCATTCTGTCATTACTCTTAGGTAAGTATATGTCTTTATTCCAAATAACATACACATAATATGACATGCTTTGCTATCTTTCTATCCAATTAAGAAAACAAACACACACTATGACATGTCATTCTATCATTTCTCTCATGTAGGTTTCGGTCTTCAATTAAAAAAACAAACACACACTATGACATGTTATTCTATCATTTCTCTAAGGTAAGTATCTATCTTCAATTAAGATAACATACTCACAATTTGACATGTCATTCTATCATTTCTCTCATGTAGGTTTCTGTCTTCAATTAAAAAAACAAACACACAATATGACATGTCATTCTATCATTTCTCTCATGTAGGTTTCTCTCTTCAAGTGAAAAACAAACACACAAAATGACATGTCATTCTATCATTTCTCTCATGTAGGTTTCTCTCTGCAATTAAAAAACAAACACACAATATGACATGTCATTCTATCATTGTTCTAAGGTAAGTATCTGTCTTTAAGTAAGATAACATACAAAATGACATGTCATGTTATCATTACTCTCATGTAGGATTGCATCTTAAATTAAGATAACATACACGTTATATTACTTTTTATTCTTACATTATTTTACGTAGATCTATGTCTTTAATAAAAGTAACAGCCACATATTAAGGCTGCCAAATCGATCTTTACTCCTATATAGGTCTCAGTCTTTAATTACTATTGCATACATACAATATGGCATGTCAGTTGATCCTTCTTTTCATGTTGATATATGAATCAAATTACATATTTATTTAACATGTTATTCGGTCCTTGTATTCATTTAGGTTTCTGTCTTTATTCAAAATTCCTTAACATTTTGTATGTTTCTATCTAAGAGTTTTATGACAGAGTGTTCACCGTTTATCTAAAATAGTTGTTTAAATTTATTGTTTTTAAATGTTTCTGCGAACTGAGTAATACATCAAGAATACATTGGAACATTTTCAAAACATTATTCCTCTGCTATAAAAAGGTAATATGCAATGTCAAAGCAAGTTTTTAGAATTGAAATGGTTTTATTATTGTTAGGATCTATCGTTTACTATTTTGTTTTTACAATTTTATATTTTCAATGGATTTTTGACACATGTTCGCTCATACCTTATTTTTAATGGTTTTTACTTCTACCTACTCTTCTATGTATTCAATAACATAATCATTGTATACAGTTTTTATAATACAGTTGTATATCGTGTTTATAAACAAAAAAATAAAAAAAACCTATTTCTCTGACAAAATTTACATTGTTATTTTTTCAATACATGTAATTAGTACTAATGATGCTTGATAACGATGTACTGAGTTAATTATTATAGTAATTTTGAGAAAGTGGTCGGACCTAAATATGTCTTAATGAAAAGAAGTAAGAAAATCAAAAATTCTGAGCAATCTAGTGAAGGACCCATTTTATGGGAGGATAGCTAGATCAGAATTATTGTAAGAGTTTAAACACATAATTCTGAGTAATCTAGTGAAGGGCCCTTTATGGTAGGATAGCTAGATCGGAATTATTCTAGTATTTAAACACATAATTCTGAGTAATCTAGTGAAGGGCCCTTTATGGGAGGATAGCTAGATCGGAATTATTCTAAGAGTTTAAACACATAATTCTGAGCAATCTAGTGAAGGACCCTTTATGGGAGGATAGCTAGATCGGAATTATTCTAAGCGTTTAAACACATAATTCTGAGCAATCTAGTGAAGGACCCTTTATGGGAGGATAGCTAGATCGGAATTATACTAGTAGTTTAAACACAATTCTGAGTAATCTAGTGAAGGGCCCTTTATGGGAGGATAGCTAGATCGGAATTATACTAGTAGTTTAAACACAATTCTGAGTAATCTAGTGAAGGGCCCTTTATGGGAGGATAGCTAGATCAGAATTCACTTCTTATTCACAAAAAGTAATGCAGCACCACATGTCGTGGTCTGAACGAAACACTGTTGTAATTCCATATATTTTCAAATGGAGTTGCACTAGTGTTTTGTTTAGCCCTCGATATATAAGATTCCATTTGCAATACTTGGAATAATGTAAATGATGATAACACATGTAGTACTAAGTCTGGCTAGGGTGCTAATTACATGTATGAATCTAAATATTCCTTGTAAAGAAATGTAATTATACAAACAACAAATCGAGGGCTGAACGAAACACAATTGTTAACTCCATTCTATTTCAAATGGAGTTACATAAGTGTTTCGTTTAGCCCTCGAAATGTATCCGCTATAACTTTATTTTGGCTCAAATAATATTTGAAAGAACAAACTACATATAATGAATGATGTTGTTGAATACATGGATGTAGAAGGTTTTTGATTTAGTTCATTTTTAGAAATACCTTTGATAATTTGTTTACATATTACTAGTACTGAAACAGCCAGTTTTTATTTTTTTCACCAACATCAGCATTTTGTAATAATTAGTACTGTATTGTAACTGTTTTGTTTTTCTTTTTCTTCTTATTTTTCTTTTTCAAAGAGATAATCAACCACGTATTCTATGATAGTAATTAATTATTTTATTGTAGTAATTCTTCAATAACACAATACATTGTATTTCAACTTGTAGATGTAAATAAATTGTTTTTTAATACACTGTGACTATTTTCATTTTTTCTTTAATTTAATTTATACTACATTATAATTGTAACATTTATGAATAATGTTTGCACGTTAAATAAGTGAACCCTTTCATTTTGTTATTCTAATTTATTTTATTCATGTTATTGGAGTTAAGGCCGTGTTATCACAATTTAGGTCATTTTACGGCGGTCAGTGCACCTTTTGTTTTTCTACAAAGCTTACCGATGCACTAGAAAGGAATAATGTTTTGATTATTCCAATGTTTCTTTCCGATGTTTGTTTAGCTCAACTTTTAATAACTGCCATATTTGTTTAAAATGTAATCTCAGAGTTCATGAAAAAAATCTTGATAAAGGCTTCGACCGAAATACCGATGATAGAGTTTCTAATTTATGTATTAAACCTACATATTCCCTTTAGACAAAAATGTCATATCTGATTGATCTGTCAATTAATGTTGCACTCGCATATTAAGTCCGAATATTCTATCACTAGATATGAACTGAAACAGCGTAAATACGAGCGTATGTCGTTAAAACTCCAAACAAACAAACTTTGACTACGGTATGGAGTAGGTACAACCTAGAACCTGGTTTAAACACCAATGTCAATTGTTTTGATACTCTCAGTTCCAAGGTGGAAGGGCCCTTTATGGGAGGATTGCATACATTCAGTATGATCTGTCATTCTAACGTTTCTTTCATGTAGGTTTCTATCTTCAAATGAGGTAACATACACATCTAATGACATTTCATTCTATCATTACTCTCAGGTAAGTATCCGTCTTAAATAAAGATGACATACACACAATATCACATGTTATTCTATCAATCCTCTTATGTAGTTTTCTATCTTTAATTAAGAAAACATTCACACAATATTGTGTGTCATTCTTTCATTTCCCCCCTGTAGGTTTCTATCTTCAATTCAGATAGCTTACACATTATATGACATGACATTCTATACTTACTTATTATGTAGGTTCCTATCTTTAATTGAGATAACATACACTCAATATGGCATATCATTCTATAATTACTCTATAGTAAGCATCTGTCTTCAACTAAGATAACAAACACACAATATGACATTTCTCGTCTCTCTGTCATTATTCTCATGTAGGTTTCTGTCTTCAATTAGGGAAACATACCCATAATGTAGCAAGTCTTTCAATTATTAGCTCTACTCTCAAGTTGGATTTTATCTTCAATTAAGAAAACAAACACAAAATATGGCATGTCTTTCCATTACTACTTTCATGTAGAGAGATATCTCCTTTTATGATTACATGCAAATAATATGATAGTTAATCTACCATTACTGTCACGTCGGTCTCTATCTTAAATAAAGATTACATGCGCACAAAATGACATGCCATTCCATCATCAATTTCAGGTATGTAATTGTCTTCAATAAGTTCACATACATGTACACTCAGCATAACATGTCATTCTATCATTTCTCTCATGTAGGTTTCTCTCTTCAATTAAGATTTCTTACATACAATATTGCATGCCATACTTATATTATTCTCAGGTAAGTATCTGTCTACATTTAAGATAACATACACACAATATGAAATGTCATTTAATACTTTTTCAATTAAGACAGCAAACAAACATTATTACATGTCATTCTATCATTATTCAGGTAAATATCTTAAACATATACACATTATGACATGTCATTCTTTCATTTCTTTCATGTAGGTTTCTGTCTTCAATAAAAACTTACACACATTTAGCATATCATTCTATCATTATTCTCAGGTAAATATCTGTCTTTAAGTAAGATAGCACACAATATGACATGTCATTCTGTCTTTTCTCTCATGTAGGTTTCTGTCTTCAATTTAACACATACATAAATTTTGGAATGCCATTATTATATTATTCTCAGGCAAGTATCTATCTTCATTTAAGATAACATACACACAAAATTAAATGTCATTTAATAATTCTCTCAAGTAGGTTTTTAATTAAAAAAGCAAACGCACAATATGACACATCAGTCTCTCATTAATCTCTGGTAAGTATCTGTCTTTAAGTAAGATAACATACACACAATATGTCGTGTCATTCTATCATTTCTCTCATGTAGGTTTCTGTACTCAATTAAAAAATATAAACACAATTTGGCATGTCATTCTATCATTGATCTTAAGAAAGTATCTGTCTTTAGGTAAGATAACATACACACAATATGACATGTCTTTCTATCATTTCTCTCATGTAGGTTTCGGTCTTCAATTAAAAACATACAGACATTATGGCATGTCATTCGTTCATTGATCTTAAAAATGTATCTGTCTTTAAGTGATATAACATACACACATATGGCATGTCATTCTATCATTTCTCTCATGTAGGTTTCTGTCTTCAACTAAAAACATACAAACATTATGGCATGTCATTCTATCCTTATGCTCAGGTAAATATCTGTCTTTAAGTAATATAGCACACAATATGACATGTCATTCTATCATTTATCTTATGTAGGTTTCTGTCTTCAATTAAAAACATACACACGTTTTGGCATGTCATTCTATCATTATTCTCATGTAGGTTTCTGTCTTCAATTTAAAACATTCATACATTTTAACATGCTATTCTTTTATTATTCTCAGGTAAGTATCTTTCTTCATCTAAGTTAACATACACACACAATATTAAATGTCATTCAATAATTCCTCTCATGTAGTTTTGTTAATTAAAAAAGCAAACAAACATTATGACATGTCATTCTATCATTATTCTCAGATAAGTATCTGTCTTCAATAAGTTTACATACGCACAGCATGACATGTCATTCTATCATTTCTCTCATGTAGGTTTCTATCTTAAATTAAGATTTCTTACACACAATATTGCATGCCATACTTATATTGTTCCCAGGTAAGTATCTGTCTACATTTAAGATAACACACACACAATATGAAATGTCATTTAATAATTTTTCAATTAAGAAAGCAAACACACATTATGACATGTCATTCTATCATTATTCAGGTAAATATCTTAAACATACACACATTATGGCATGTCATTCTTTCATTTCTCTCGTGAAGGTTTCTTTCTTCAATTAAAAGCGTACACTCGTTTTGGCATGTCATTCTTTCATTATTCTCAGGTAAATATCTGTCTTTAAGTAAGATAGCACACAATATGACATGTCATTCTGTCTTTTCTCTCATGTAGGTTTCTGTCTTCAATTTAACACATACATAAATTTTGGAATGCGATTATTTTATTATTCTCAGGTAAGTATCTATCTTCATTTAAGATAACATACACACAAAATTAAATGTCATTTGATTATTTCTCTCAAGTGGGGTTTTAATTAAAAAAGCAAACGCACAATATGACATGTCAGTCTCTCATTATTCTCAGGTAAGTATCTGTCTTTTAGTTAGATAACATACACACAATATGACATGTCATTCTATCATTTCTCTCATGTAGGTTTCTCTCTTCAATTGAAAAACAAACTCACAATATGACATGTCATTTTATCATTGCTCTTAGGTAAGTATCTGTCTTTAAGTAAGATAACATACTCACAATATGTCGTGTCATTTTATCATTTCTCTCTTGTAGGATTCTCTCTTCAATTAAAAAACAAACACACAATATGACATGTCATTCTATCATTTCTCTCATGTAGGTTTCTCTCTTCAATTGAAAAACATACACACAATATCACATGTCATTCTGTCATAACTCTTAGGTAAGTATATGTCTTTATTCCAAATAACATACACATAATATGACATGCTTTGCTATCTTTCTATCCAATTAAGAAAACAAACACACACTATGACATGTCATTCTATCATTTCTCTCATGTAGGTTTCTTCTACAAGTGAAAAACAAACACACAATATGACATGTCATTTTATCATTTCTCTCATGTAGGTTTCTCTCTTCAATTTAAAAACAAGCACACAATATGACATGACATTCTATCATTTCTCTCATGTAGATTTCTCTCTTCAATTTAAAAACAAGCACACAATATGACATGTCATTCTATCATTGTTCTAAGGTAAGTATCTGTCTTTAGGTAAGATAACATACAAAATGACATGTCATGTTATCATTACTCTCATGTAGGATTGTATCTTAAATTAAGATAACATACACGCTATATTACTTTTTATTCTTATATTATTTTACGTAGATCTCTGTCTTTAATAAAAGTAACAGCCAAATATTAAGGCTGGCAAATCGATCTTTACTCCTATATAGGTCTCAGTCTTTAATTACTATTGCATACATACAATATGGCATGTCAGTTGATCCTTCTTCTCATGTTGATATATCAATCAACTTACATATTTATTTAACATGTTATTCGGTCCTTGTAGTCATTTAGGTTTCTGTCTTTATTCAAAATTCCTTAACATTTTGTATGTTTCTATCTAAGAGTTATATGACTGAGTGTTTACCGTTTATCTAAAATAGTAGTCTAAAATTATTGTTTTAAATGTTTTTGCGAACTGAGTAATACATCAAGAAAACATTGGACCATTTTCAAAACATTATTCCTCTGCTATAAAAAGGTAATATGCAATGTCAAAGCAAGTTTTTAGAATTGAAATGGTTTTATTATTGTTAGGATCTATCGTTTACTATTTGCTTTTACAATTTTATATTTTCAATGGATTTTTGACATGTGTTCGCTCATACCTTATTTTTAATGGTTTTTTCTTCTACCTACTCTTCTATGTATTCAATAACATATTCATTGCAAACAGTTTATATAAGATTTCGGGTTTATATACAAAATATGAAAAACAAAATATTTTTTTGTCAAAATTTACATTGTTATATTTTCTCATTTTTTCAATACATGTAATTAGTACTAATGATGCTTGATAATGATGTACTGAGTTAATTATTATAGTAATTTTGAGAAAAAAGTTAGACATAAATATGTGTTGATGAAAAGAAGTAAGAAAATCAATAATTCTGAGCAATCTAGTGAAGGACCCTTTATGGGAGGATAGCTAGATCAGAATTATACTAGTAGTTTAAACACATAATTCTGAGCAATCTAGTGAAGGGCCCTTTATGGGAGGATAGCTAGATCGGAATTATTCTAAGAGTTTAAACACATAATTCTGAGCAATCTAGTGAAGGACCCTTTATGGGAGGATAGCTAGATCGGAATTATTCTAAGCGTTTAAACACATAATTCTGAGCAATCTAGTGAAGGACCCTTTATGGGAGGATAGCTAGTTCGGAATTATTCTAAGAGTTTAAACACATAATTCTGAGCAATCTAGTGAAGGACCCTTTATGGGAGGATAGCTAGATCGGAATTATACTAGTAGTTTAAACACAATTCTGAGTAATTTAGTGAAGGACCCTTTATGGGAGGATAGCTAGATCGGAATTATACTAGTAGTTTAAACACAATTCTGAGTAATCTAGTGAAGGGCCCTTGATGGGAGGATAGCTAGATCAGAATTCATTTCTTATTCACAAAAAAGTAATGAAGCACCACATGTCGAGGTCTGAACGAAACACTGTTGTAATTATACCCCCGCTTCGAAGAAGAGGGGGGTATACTGTTTTACCCTTGTCCGTGCGTGCGTGCGTGCGTGCGTGCGTGCGTCCGTCCGTCCGTCCGTCCGTCCGTTACAAAATTTCCGTCACAGTTTTCTCAGCAACTATACCATGCAGCAGCCTGAAACTTTGCATATTGCTTCATCCTATAGTCCCATGTGGTGTAAAGCGATTTCATGCTCCTTACTCATCTACTTCCTGTTTGTCGCATATTTTTAGATTTTGGCGGGGGTATCACTAGTGAGCATTAGCTCACAGATTTACTTGTTCCTTTTAATTACAAATATAGTTGCAATATTGTTTCGTTTAGCATTCGATATATAAGATTCCTTAGCATTACACGGAATAATGCAAATGATGATAACACATGTAGTACTAAGTCTGGCTAGGGTGCTAATTACATGTATAAATCTAAAAATTCTTGGTAAAAAATGTAATTATACAAAATCAAATCCAGGGCTGAACGAAAAACTATTGTTAACTCCATTCTATTTCAAATGGAGTTACATAAGTGTTTCGTTCATCCCTCGAAATGTATCCGCTATAACTTATTTTGGCTCAAATAATATTTGAAAGAACAAACTATATATAATGAATGATGTTGTTGAATACATGGATGTGGAAGGTTTTTGATTTAGTTCATTTTTGGAAATACCTTTGATAATTTGTTTACATATTACTAGTAATGAAACAGCAAGTGTTATATATATTTTTTACCAGCGTCAGCATTTTGTAATGATTAGTACTGTATTGTAAATGTTTTTTTCTTCATAATTTTATTTTTCAAAGAGATAATCAACCACGTAGTCTATGATAGTAATTAATTATTTTATTGTAGTAATTCTTCAATAACACAAGTGCATTGTATTTCAACTTGTAGATGTAAATAAATTGTTTTTTAATACACTGTGACTATTTTCATTTTTTCTGTAATTTAATTTATACTACAAAATAATTGTAACATTTATGAATAATGTTTGCACGTTAAATAAGCGAACCCTTTCATTTTGTTATTCTTATTTATTTTATTCATGTTATTGGAGTTAAGGCCGTGTTAACACAATTTAGGTCATTTTACGGCGTCCAGTGCACCTTTTGTTTTTCTATAAAGCTTACCGATGCACTAGAAAGGAATAATGTTTTGATTGTTCCAATGTTTCTTACCGATGTTTGTTTAGCTCTACTTTTAATAACTGCCATATTTGTTTAAAATGTAATCAGAGTTCATGAAAAAAATCTTGATAGAGGCTTCGACCGAAATACCGATGGTAGAGTTTCTAATTTATGTATTAAACCTACATATTCCCTTAAGACAAAAATGTCATATCTGATTGATCTGTCAATTAATGTTGCACTCGCATATTAAGTCCGAATATTCTATCACTAGATATGAACTGAAACAGCGTAAATATGTCGTTAAACTCCAAACAAACAAACTTTGACTACGGTATGGAGTAGGTACAACCTAGAACCTGGTTTAAACACCAATGTCAATTGTTTTGATACTCTCAGTTCCAAGGTGGAAGGGCCCTTTATGGGAGGATTGCATATATTCAGTATGATCTGTCATTCTATCGTTTCTTTCATGTAGGTTTCTATCTTCAAATAAGATAACATACACATCTAATGACATTTCATTCTATCATTACTCTCAGGTAAGTATCCGTCTTAAAAAAAGTTGACATACACACAATATCACATGTTATTCTATCAATCCTCTTATGTAGTTTTCTATCTTTAATTAAGAAAAAATTCACACAATATTGTGTGTCATTCTTTCATTTCCCCCCTGTAGGTTTCTATCTTCAATTCAGATAGCTTACACATTATATGGCATGACATTCTATACTTACTTATTATGTAGGTTCCTATCTTTAATTGAGATAACATACACTCAATATGGCATATCATTCTATAATTACTCTATAGTAAGCATCTGTCTTCAACTAAGATAACAAACACACAATATGACATTTCTCGTCTCTCTGTCATTATTCTCATGTAGGTTTCTGTCTTCAATTAGGGAAACATACCCATAATGTAGCAAGTCTTTCAATTATTAGCTCTACTCTCAAGTTGGATTTTATCTTCAATTAAGAAAACAAACACAAAATATGTCATGTCTTTCCATTACTACTTTCATGTAGAGAGATATCTCCTTTTATGATTACATGCAAATAATATGATAGTTAATCTACCATTACTGTCACGTCGGTCTCTATCTTAAATAAAGATTACATGCGCACAAAATGACATGCCATTCCATCATCAATTTCAGGCAAGTAATTGTCTTCAATAAGTTCACATACATGTACACACAGCATAACATGTCATTCTATCATTTCTCTCATGTAGGTTTCTATCTTCAATTAAGATTTCTTACATACAATATTGCATGCCATACTTATATTATTCTCAGGTAAGTATCTGTCTACATTTAAGATAACATACACACAATATGAAATGTCATTTAATAATTTTTCAATTAAGACAGCAAACAAACATTATTACATGTCATTCTATCATTATTCAGGTAAATATCTTAAACATATACACATTATGACATGTCATTCTTTCATTTCTTTCATGTAGGTTTCTGTCTTCAATAAAAACTTACACACATTTTGGCATATCATTCTATCATTATTCTCAGGTAAATATCTGTCTTTAAGTAAGATAGCACACAATATGACATGTCATTCTGTCTTTTCTCGCATGTAGGTTTCTCTCTTCAATTTAACACATACATAAATTTTGGAATGCCATTATTCTATTATTCTCAGGTAAGTATCTATCTTCATTTAAGATAACATACACACAAAATTAAATGTCATTTAATAATTCTCTCAAGTAGGTTTTTAATTAAAAAAGCAAACGCACAATATGACATGTCAGTCTCTCATTATTCTCAGGTAAGTATCTGTCTTTAAGTAAGATAACATACACACAATATGTCGTGTCATTCTATCATTTCTCTCATGTAGGTTTCTGTACTCAATTAAAAAATATAAACACAATTTGGCATGTCATTCTATCATTGATCTTAAGAAAGTATCTGTCTTTAGGTAAGATAACATACACACAATATGACATGTCTTTCTATCATTTCTCTCATGTAGGTTTCGGTCTTCAATTAAAAACATACAGACATTATGGCATGTCATTCGTTCATTGATCTTAAAAATGTATCTGTCTTTAAGTGAGATAACATACACACATATGGCATGTCATTCTATCATTTCTCTCATGTAGGTTTCTGTCTTCAACTAAAAACATACAAACATTATGGCATGTCATTCTATCCTTATGCTCAGGTAAATATCTGTCTTTAAGTAATATAGCACACAATATGACATGTCATTCTATCATTTATCTTATGTAGGTTTCTGTCTTCAATTAAAAACATACACACGTTTTGGCATGTCATTCTATCATTATTCTCATGTAGGTTTCTGTCTTCAATTTAAAACATTCATACATTTTAACATGCTATTCTTTTATTATTCTCAGGTAAGTATCTTTCTTCATCTAAGTTAACATACACACACAATATTAAATGTCATTCAATAATTCCTCTCATGTAGTTTTGTTAATTAAAAAAGCAAACAAACATTATGACATGTCATTCTATCATTATTCTCAGATAAGTATCTGTCTTCAATAAGTTTACATACGCACAGCATGACATGTCATTCTATCATTTCTCTCATGTAGGTTTCTATCTTAAATTAAGATTTCTTACACACAATATTGCATGCCATACTTATATTGTTCCCAGGTAAGTATCTGTCTACATTTAAGATAACACACACACAATATGAAATGTCATTTAATAATTTTTCAATTAAGAAAGCAAACAAACATTATTACATGTCATTCTATCATTATTCAGGTAAATATCTTAAACATACACACATTATGGCATGTCATTCTTTCATTTCTCTCGTGAAGGTTTCTTTCTTCAATTAAAAGCGTACACTCATTTTGGCATGCCATTCTTTCATTATTCTCAGGTAAATATCTGTCTTTAAGTAAGATAGCACACAATATGACATGTCATTCTGTCTTTTCTCTCATGTAGGTTTCTGTCTTCAATTTAACACATACATAAATTTTGGAATGCGATTATTATATTATTCTCAGGTAAGTATCTATCTTCATTTAAGATAACATACACACAAAATTAAATGTCATTTGATTATTTCTCTCAAGTGGGGTTTTAATTAAAAAAGCAAACGCACAATATGACATGTCATTCTATCATTGTTCTTAGGTAAGTATCTGTCTTTTAGTAAGATAACATACACACAATATGTCGTGTCATTCTATCATTTCTCTCATGTAGTTTTCTGTCTTCAATTGAAAAACAAACACACAATATGGCATGTCATTCTATCATTTCTCTCATGTAGTTTTCTGTCTTCAATTGAAAAACAAACACACAATATGGCATGTCATTCTATCATTTCTCTCATGTAGGTTTCTGCAATTAAAAAAACAAACACACAATATGACATGTCATTATATTATTTCTCTCATGTAGATTTATCTCGCAATTGAAAAACATACACACAATATCACATGTCATTCTGTCATTACTCTTAGGTAAGTATATGTCTTTATTCCAAATAAGGTACACTTAATATGACATGCTTTGCTATCTTTCTATCCAATTAAGAAAACAAACACACACTATGACATGTCATTCTATCATTTCTCCCATGTAGGTTTCTCTCTTCAATTGACACAAACACACAATATGACATGTCATTCTATCATTTCTCTCATGTAGGTTTCTCTCTTCAATTAAAAAAACAAACACACAATATGTCGTGTCATTCTATCATTTCTCTCATGTAGGTTTCTCTCTTCAATTTAAAAACAAGCACACAATATGACATGTCATTCTATCATTGTTCTGTGTTCAACAGTGTTTCGTTCAGACCTCGACATGTGGTGCTTCATTACTTTTTGTGTGTTGTTTGTGATTAGCCAAAGTGAAAAGAAATCACTAGTTTTCCAATAAATATCATTACAGCAATGCAAATTTAATTGGTTTAGTTTGGGTAAACATTAATTTTGGTTATGTACATGCTCAGACAAGCAAACAATGGCTGAAAATCCTAAGTGAATAGCGAATACACGAACATACATTTATACATGATACCATATGCACTTGCTGTTCTCAGAGTAAAACAGGCATTTAGGTACATTTTTGGAAAACTAGTGATTTCTTTTCACTTTGGCTAATCACAAACAACAAACACCGAATGCTTATTTACAATACAGTACAGTGCAATCTCTCACGAACATCCATTGGTAGGGACCAAAATGTGTTGCTGTTCGAGAAGTTGTTGCTCTTAAGAAGTTAAATTCAATTAAAATCACGCCTAAAGGAAATACCAAAAGCTTTTGTTGTGCTAATAATTTGTTCTGCAGAGAATATACTGTAATACTTTATCAATTAAAGTCGCAACTAAACTTGAAACAGTAATGCAGGTTTCAATCCTCGCCCAAAAAAAATTCATAACAAGAAAAATATTAAAGCCAATCATATCCTTCACTCAGAAATTTTCTATCCTGAAGTACAGATTGCTTTTTATCAAAACAGTACAAATCACATTCTTTATTCAGTAACGTATATATATATTACACAACTTGTTACCATAAAAATCTATTTACAGTACCATCTGCGAACTAGTAACAGTTACTTTATAGGTACTGGTTCCCAGATTTGGTTTACTTTTTGTATAATTTCAAAATACCATTCAGTGTCTAATTGTGTATAAAAAATCTAAATTTTCAAGACAAACTGACCTCTATGTTGCAAGAAATATATAATAAAAGTCACAAAAATACACTAAAAGTGTCTAGACCGTGACATATTGGGTAGATTTTTTACTACATGAAACACCCTCATTTGTAGTTGTATGTCAATTTGTACAAAAATTGTCATTATCAGAACACTTCTTTCCTGCTTCCAAAATTTTTTCCATACAATTTTGATAGTTTTAGAAAAAGTTGATATTTAAGTTGAAATCTGTGAATGAGTACCTTTAAAGACGTTTTCTACAGTTTCATTAAAAAATATTTCTTTCTAGAATTGTTTCAATTTTTTTATATTTGATGTAAAATTATATGATAAGTTTAAAAATGAAAAGAAAAGAGCATGTTATCGTGTTGGTTTTTTGCAAAATGAACGTTTCCATGGCAACCGTCAGACCAAAAATGTTTAAAATATCTATAACTATCAAATGACTTGTAAATTATCCTGAAGAGCATTGTTTACACACAAAAACATGAAAGTACATGCCAATTGCATTTTATTTCACTGATGTATGTCAAATACAACAATATAATAATCTTCAATAAAGAAAACTAGCATTTGGATGTTCAAACATTGGCAAAAATGACGAAAAATAATCATAGTTTCTGCAAATAAATGAAAATTTTGAAAAACTTCTTTCTACAATTTATTTTTATTTTATGCAATCTTAAATAGAATTCAATGTTGAATTGAATAAGAAAAAGAAAATTATAGGTCATCGCGCTAGTTTTTTTAAAAAATTGGTCATTTCCATGGTAACGGTATGAAACAAAAATAGTCAAAAAGTAATTTTTTTCTAAGATCTAACACTGTGCCACAGCTACTGCTGCAAATACACTCTTTTCACCAAATTCTGCCCACAAAATTTTCAAAATAAATTGTTCATTATATTTATATACAAATACTCCATTTTATTCAATTACAACTTTATTTACTTACTGTTTATTAAAAAATAGAAACAAAAAATATTGGAATGTCAGAATATAATAATTCATAATAAAATGTCACTCAATCATATTAGACAAAGTGTTAAGTTTTAAAAAAATTGTAATCTATTTCAGATGTTCATGATTAATGGTTGTCCTTCATAACAACTAAACAAGTATGTTGAACTGTAATGTTTTAATTATGGCCACACAATTAAAGTTGACACACTTGTCTATCATAGTACATAGTATAGTTACTGCAAGACCCCTATATGATTTCTCACACACACGCTTCTCAGGTTACTTCTCAGGTTCTATGTTCGACATTCTGAAATGCAAAATGGAGAAGAAAATTATGATTTACATAAATGATTTTTTAAAAGTATTTTTCATTTCAAATTTATTCAAATCAATAAAAGATATGTAAAAAAATTATTTGTAACTTATATACCAGTACATCAACCATAAGAATCTGTTCTAGATCTGCTAGTAGGGATGAGGTTATTTTAGCTTTAACTTTTAACAATAGTCACTCAGTTATCTTTATTACAAGATTACATAATTGAATAAATAAATTTCAAAAGTAAAATTGCCATGTTGACCTTACCTAAAATGGTGAAAAATAACTGACATGGATTAGATGATGCAATGGTGTATGTCTAAGGTTGGTGTCAATATCTTCAGACTATTTGACAATCAGGATCAATGTCTGATTAGAAAATCTAAAGTACACAGCTGCCTCTATCACACAATACATGATCATTTATGACCCATTCTATGTTTGTTCATTATCTGAAAAAGAAGAAAAATAAGTAAGTGACAAGTGTATAATGTGTAACTTCATCAACTCTGTGCCAACACATCATCTTCTGTCTATTGAAGTAGTGTTGTATAAAATGATAATAATAAGAAGAAGATATGTATATATATATACAGTCTTTACAAGGGGAAGGGGACAGTGATACAATATTTATAAGAATCACATGCAAAAGGAAATCTACAGCCACCTCTAAATTATATTTTTTTCACAAAAGAAAAAGATATGATCATACTTATTGGATTAGTTGTTACCATTTTAGGTTAGTTCAATCATGCTGCCAAGTTCAATGCAATGGCAGTAACAGCAGTGGTCAGAGAACTGATATTTTTTTTAAGAAACCAATATTTGGAAAATACATTAAAATGGGATTCCAAGCGATAGTTTACGTCTCAGGACCTCACTTGAAATATTCTAAGGACCCACCTCCCCCTGGAGCAAATCTCGAACCGCTCCTGCAGTTCAGTCAAAACATTGTCATCACTATAAACAAGCGTTAAATTCTGGGCTAAGATCATTAAAACGTGGGGGATAACACTAAAATTTTGTTTATAATTTTCAAATAAGCCTCGAACAATAAAACATAAAGCATGTACTCAGATGTCAACTGGAAAAAAATTTACACTAAATCGTCTGTCGTCGTCCACCCTTGCGATTTCATTTCTGAGGTCAAATTTAGGCTCCAAAACAATAACAGACGCAAAATAAAACGATATAAATTAATTTTAATACCTACCTAAATAAATACCACAAGCATTCATTCTTCAGAATATGCAAGTTACCAAATATAAACATGTAAACTCGCTGGTAAATATCCGAAACTCGCGCACTTGAATCAAAAGCAAATGGCGTACTCTCCCTCTAATTAATCTACTTTGGAAGAAAAAGAGTGAATTCCCTTATTTATACGACATGTTTAGTTACCGGACGGAATTTTTGTTTTGCGGATTTTAATTGAAAATCGCTGAAAACGGCACCCTTTATCGAAATAAAAATTTTGTAGCAACGTTGACGTCGTTTTCGAGAGATGCGCAGAACGATGCGCATAAAAAACTACCGAAATCGTCCTTAATATGGAAAATATTTATTTATCAAGTATTTACGTGGGGTTAATTAAACAACCAGACGTTGGTCACTTGGTTGGAGGATTGGGGTTAATGCTAAGAATGGAGTAATTACTTAGGAGTACATGTATATGGATAGGGGAGGGTTGGAGACGGGGTATTGAAAGTTTTTTTTCTTAACTAGGTTAAATATATATCTTGGAATAATGGTGATCAGAGACTTCCTATAGCCCTGGTGAATAGGTGGGAATGGTAGCGGAAATGACCGCCCTAAACGGACCACAAAACCCCCATGGTGTAAAAATCCCTGCCCGTGGCCCTCCCTGTCCCCTTGTGCATGCTTTTCCCTGCTCTGTGTCTTTCTCCCTCCCTGTCCTTGTCCCATGCCTATTCTAATTTGTTTCTTTTTTTCAGTATTTCTTTTACATTTTACATTTAGATATAATTTTATGTCATTTCATAAAACAAATATTTCTGTCGGGTTTCTCTTCTCGTGTTTTTGTCTTTTCCAGGTTGTGACTGATGTCTATGGATCAAGAAATGTAGACCAGACGAGAAAACTTCAAGACGAATCAATTATTTAGCAAAACATGTCATATTATAAAAGATCTTACGACAAAATTCGTCGTAAACCAAAAGCAGAACATATTCATCAATATGTGGTTATATTAATTAGAACCAAGCATTAATAAATTTATAAACAACGTTTAAATCTTTCAAAAATAACATCACAAGTTTTGTACTTCAATCATCAAAACATGTTTTTCAAACTCATACAACTGCCTTATGATGATGTTTGTTATAAGATCTTTTTTATATGACCCCTGTCGATTGGGAATAAAAACTTCACTCGAGTGTCCTAAATATGCATTTAACCACTTGACCTCGGCTATGGATTTGTTATATTTTATACTAATTTATTTAAGCTCAATTGCGAAACAAGGTCTTACCTCTCAAATTAATCGAGTCTGCTTCCTAGTCCCCAAGTACTGAGCTAGTAGGATATAGTTGATTGCTCAACGAAAACAATGGGATTGGTTTTGGATTGGATTCGAATCAACACAGAACTGGCTATCCAATGATTGTCAGTCCAACGTCGTAACCACTCGGCCATGCCTGCTATATATCAAATATGTATTCAGTAGGATGTGGCTCTAAACAATATTTATTTGTTTCCAATTTATTATTTGACTTCCTTATTTAGTTTTTTACTTAATAACTGAACGCATTACATCTGATTTGTTTGAACAATATTGAATTTTTACTACAATTTCTTTATTTTAAACTCTACAGATAAACGAAGGCTTGAAAACTATTTCTGCTTGGTTTGTGTTCCCGTATGTTATATATTTTAGGTTGAGACTGGTATCTATAAATGATGCCGAAGAAGTATAAAATATATGTTCAACTTTGAGATTGGTTTAAGATTAAATGGAAACATCAAGTTTATGAAGAAATTCAAGCGGTAAGTAGAATGAAACACTGAATCAGAAATCTTGAATACACTATAGTGTCCACCAAAACTTTGGAGACATTTTCACTTTGTAAGTCTACTACATAGCTTTTATAAAAAAATGATTACCATTTATTTTGAAATCCTTTTTAGTTTTGCTTATTTTAGCCCGACTTTACGAAGTAAGTGGAGAGCTCTCCTACTCGTCTTAGCGTCGGCGTCCGCGTCCATATTTCTGATTAAAGTCTCCCATGAACTTAAAATTATCTTTAAATGTTTTTTTACTTTTAACTTTTTAAGGTTTTATTATACCCCCGCTTCGAAGAAGAGGGGGTATACTGTTTTACCCTTGTCCGTGCGTCCGTCCGTCCGTCCGTCCGTCCGTCCGTTACAAAATTTCCGTCGCAGTTTTCTCAGCAACTTTATTTTCAAATTAAAAAAATGTATTATCCTTATCATCAACCACATCTCATGTGACAAATACTTACTTAGTCGAGCATGCTGTCTCTACTGGTAGCTCTTGTTATATGTAATGCATATCTTGCATTACAATTCATTTTCTATTACATGCACCACATAAATGTCGATGTCTGAAAATGACAATGTGTCCAAATTTGATTTGAATTAACCATAAACATAAGAGCTAGAGTGTGTATCTATCAATCGTTCCTGAAGCCCTAGGGCCGATTGCATAATTCAAGTTTAATTTAGTCTAGTTTAAGCCTTAGTTCGGGACTCACTAGCCTCAATCACATAATTCAAGTTTAATTTTGGTTTAGCTAGTCTAAGACTATCTATCCGGGAGATAACAGACCTTGAGCTTTGTAATCTTGTTGTAGTTAGTCTTAAACTACCCCCACCGCATGTTTAATTTTCATGGTGAGTTAGACTAATTGTAAACTCAGGTTTTGCCTAAACTGTATTTATGCAATCCGTTCAGTTTTTTGCTTAGTCTGAGACTAATTAAACTTCATTTATGCAATGGACAGGGTTTAAACTCTGGTTTAAACTTGAGGTTATCTTTAGACTAGAATTATGCTATCGGGCCCTAGTGTTTACCTTCTAAGCAGCTGCACACAGTAACAAGATTCAAACCCACATCGCGTTCTGTATTAGCGATAGTTTCCTAAATAAATTTCGAAATAAATCCTTTTCCCTTATGTTTAATACAGAAACTAAAATATAGATTGTACAGGTCAGATACTAGTAGTAAACCTCTTATCAAATTAATGTGAATAATAATAATAGTACACCAATAATACACCATGTTCTTTTATTTATTTAAAATTGAAGTTATGGTTTAACTTTTTGTAGAATTACATTCAAAGATAGAGTATGGTAATCGTTGTACGATTTATTCAACTTTATCCCATGTAAGATCATCAGGATCCAAAGAAGGTAAGAGTTTTACCTTTTTTAACACACGAGGTTATCTTCTAAAGCAGGTACATGAGACTTGACTCTTGAGCGTTCAAATTTGTCGCAATACTGATATTGATGAATACCAGATGAATTAATTTGCTTCTATCCTTAGCTAAATATATCTATCTGCAGATAATGATATTTTTTACTCCCTTAAAATTCGGAGAAATTTCGGTATAGTTTTTATTTTAAGACGCTGTGGTGGTATGTTGATTTATGAAAGCCTCTATATGAAGATAAGTTCATTAACGGCAGACATGCAATTTGTCTTAAAACTATTTTAATGCTTGATACAATTTCATTACATTGTACAATTTTATTTGGTCATGACATTTACCTCAACCGGCTCGGCTAACAAGCTTTAATTTCGTAATCTTTCTTATCGAGACAAACTTCTTCATATATGGTGGAACATCATGAATACTGCCAAATTTGGACTGCCATGGTCGGTTGTTTGTAGACAATCCACACCTTCATTTGTTAAGGCAGAAACACAGAAATATAACCATAGGTTCAGAATGTTGTGTTAAAATCTAATCACTTGGTAAAGCGTTTTGTTCTCGAGTATATTCATATCTTTATTCGTGTAACTATAGATATGCATTTAGTTATTTCATGTTAAATCAGGCAATACCAGCTGTTGCTTAGAAACTTCTTTGTACTAGTCCAGATATTTGAGTGAAGATGTAAACAGTAGCACAACTTTCTGCAACCAAATAAAATGTTGATAAAATCATAAAATTGTAAATTGTAATGAAATTGTATCAAGCATTATTACGAACAATTTTGCTTGTACATGAAATAAGTGAAGACAAATATTTGTTTAGATATGTTGATAGTATAATAATATTTTTGGTGAAAACCACAGGTGGTTGGCACGTTCCCGAACTGTGTTTTTATTCGAAATTATGCTATTTTCTTATCAAAGGGAGATAATAACGGGGGTCTCGTATTGTTTTCATTTTAAGATGCTGTGGTGGTATGTTGTTTTATTAAAGCCACTATATGAAGATATATTCATTAACAGCAGACATGAAAATTGTTTTACAACCATTTAGAAATCAAAATAGATACAGTACTACGGAGCCCCTGAAGCGACATTTTAAAATACTTTTTTTATCACAACTATTTCGTTTAAACGTAATATTATTTCGTTTTTACGAAATATTATTTCGTTTATTCGAAATATTACTTCGATTTAACAAAATAATATTACGTTTAAACGAAATAGTTTTGAAAATAAAAAAAGTATTTCAAAATGTCACTTTAGGGGCTCCGTACTGTACAGCATTTAGAGTTAACATGTACATGTAAAACCATTTTACTTTCAAAGTTTAGGCTTGACTCACCACTTCTTAAAAGGGGGTCCTTTTATACGAGCACATTATATTCGTTTATTTTGTGATAGAATATGTAGTATATATAATCCAAATTGTTTTAGAGCTTAATTATGTAATTGTGAGAAAGTTGTTTTCTATCACAAGATTTCTTCTTTGATATGTTAATTATGATAAAATTATTGTTTTAGATATTGACAACAAAATTCTAATTTCGGTTTCAGTCTACTTTCACTTTGAAAATTCAATGGGATTAATAACATGGCAATGTTTATGCGAAAACTTCATTTATCTAAAAAGTTATTTAAGATTAGACTTCTTTGTACCATCGTCGGCAACCACAGTACTTTCTTCCGTTACACTCCATACGTACCGTGGGCAATTTGATTGGCAAAATCTCGTTTTCATGAATATGCATGAGGCAGGATGAAACCAATGTTCTTCCATTGAAATCGCATATCACAATTTAATACTCTTCAATAACAATGTCGTCATACATCACCGTCATACATCACCCGCTTTAGAAAAAAATTGAATTTTGAATGGTAAACCAAACCTTCGATCTAAAACGTAATTTCATTGGCTAGTTTTCCGCAGTGGTTTCCTAGTGGAACCAATGAAACAGCCTCATTAATTATTCATGACTACGAGATTTTTCCAACAAAATGGCCCACGGTAAATAACGCAGCATGAGCGGAGTAATGAATCTTGGGATAACCGACTAGATGCTTTGTACCAGATAAATGACTTTTTTGCTGTCCATGGACAGAGTTATACTTGATATGGAGACTTTAATCTAATCCATGTGAAATAATAAACATGATGTTATGAGCAGAAATTCCTCAATCATATGTTTTATTTGTTTGTTTTTGTTGGGTTTTACGCCGTAGCAACACATTGTATAAGTCATATAACGGCGGTCAGTCAACCTACTCACTCCTCCTGGAAAGGCTAAATCTCTGGTTTTAGCTGTTAACCAACTACTAAGCGCATACTTTCGTCCGCCAGTGACTGACAACTGCCCTAAATAATTAAAAATCATTGGTAGGAGGGAGAATGGCGTAGAAATAATTTCATGACCAAGCTCTACGAAAGTATGCCCCGCCCGGAATCGCACTCACGACCCCTCGATCAGTAGACTTGCTTGCTACCAACTGAGCTAGCCTGGCGGCTTCCATATGTTTTAAGACTAGTTTATAATTGACATAACGTTAAATCGTCTTTAAATGTCGTTTAGAATAACTTGGGAATAATTTAAAAGATATTCTGTGTTAAGTGTGATATGATATTTTCCTGAACAATCTTTACAATACTGTATGTTTAATGTTATTTAATGCTTGGTGTTTCATATTTTTGCAGGTCTATATACAAAAGAATCAAAGTAACCAAGTTTGTTAAAGATGTAAGTGAATGAATCTACTAGATGTAAGTGAATGAATCTACAAGAAGTCAAGAAACGAGCATTTACGGACATTATTTATATAAATCAGAATGTTGTAAATGTATTTTATATCTATTAAACTATAACTGCATGGTCTTCAAGCATACCTAAGCATATATTGCTCTACGACATGGTGTGCTTTCTGAGTGTTTGTCTTTTTTGTCTATTTTTTAGATAATTAACTGTAACTTGTTCAGTTTGGTTTTTAGTACAACACGAGAGTTTGTATCTCGAACTATCCTTATATGTAGTACAAAGTTAGGATAGGAACCCAAAATGATATATAGAAGTACATATCGAGAGCTTAAACGAAATACTAGTGCAACTCTCTTTATTTTCAAATGGTGTTTCGTTCGCTCCTCGATATCATCATTTGGTATTCGTTATAATGAAAGTTGTGTTATCACTTTCAAATTCTTAATTTAATGTTTTCTTTTGTTTAATTTTATATGTATTTATATTACGTTTACTTGTAACTTGTTTCATGGAAATTGTATCATGTCCACGTGAAAAAACAACAACATTGTAACCTTTGTAAACGAACAGGGTCCTTGATTTTAAGAATAGCCAAGAGAAGCAATGGAATAAGCCGTGTTTTTACTCTGGTCTTATACGTTTGACTTCGAAACAACTTGAACTTGTTACAGTTAAATATCTCCCATTCTCATTCACAGGGGGGATCAAGATTCTCGATCTAACTAGTATCGAGATTGCTGATCGCCTCTGGGCACGAGAATTATACCTCCCTAAAACTGGCTTTATCAGCTTGATATTAACCTGATACAGGACATCATTCCTTACTGGTTCACTAATAATACGAGGTTATTGAACAGAATAAGTGTGACTTACGGAAGATATCGACACACTTGTTTAGGTATTGACGCTGAGGTGCGATGCCGGGGTAAGGCACACTTTACCTGTTTCATAACCTTTTTTATCACATGTTGACTCTTTATGATGATTCTTCTAAACAAAAACATACTGAATTTTCCGACGTAAGAGTCGTTTAGCCTATTGAAGGAGTACTGTAGACTATGCATTGGTTTGAAGTATAAAAACAGCTATTTAGAGCTTATCACTCCAACATTGTGTTAAACCACTCGACCAGGTGACACACTTGCATGTAGAAAAAATTTATTAGTTAAGAACAGTAACAGGTTAATATTAACGTTGAATACAGCTGCGTGTTCAGTAACGACTGTTAGCGAACGTTACGACTACGGGACAACTCGACCCGAAGACTACTCAACCAGATTACTCAACTCAGAGTTGGACGACACAGTCCGTTAGGTGAGGATTGAGATGTATCAGGTTGAGTTGTCTATGGGTTGAGCTGTTCCGACACTAACGTTTTGGAACGTTCGGAATAATTGAACAGGCGCCTGATGCGCATTGACATGACAAACCACTGTCAGTCCAGTCATAAATCGACTGCTGGAAGCATTCTTCAAGAGGCTTCAAGATTCCTTTCTTGATTACCGCTGAGCACATGAATGATAGGAAGTAGACATTACTTCTCCCTGAGTTTAGAATCCACTAGGACCGAGGCTGTAACACTTGAATGGACGCCATGCTCAATTATTCTTTTTTTCAAGTTGTTTTTGTATGTCGTTCAGCTTTGAATTAATTCATTGTAAACAAATGTATTATTTTACACTGTTTACATACTTTGGTTTTCTGATTTCGCCTTTGATCTTAATTTGGACCTTGATATCTAGATTTGTTTTGAATATGGAGTTCCCACTCAAGTTTTATAAGCCTCGGTCCTGTTATCATTTTGAGTCACTCTCAACAACATTACTGTGTTTGATCGAGTACTTCAGAATGATTCCATTAATTAAAAATGTTGAAACCCAAAATTTCCTCACTTTGAAGTCACGCCTGTAGCGTGTTCAGTAACGACTGTTAGCGAACGTTACGGATACGGGACAACTCAACCCGTAGACAACTCAATCTATGGATAACTCAACCCAAAGTTAAGACAACTCAAACCGTTGCTGAGGTATTGAGTTTTCTCGGGCTGAGTTGTCTTTGGGTTGAGTTGTCTCGAACCTAACGTTACGGGACGTTTCGGAAAGTTCAGGGTATTTGAACACGCTGCTGTCTCCACATAAATCACGTGACACTAGAAGTATCATGTGTCTAATGCATTCGGACTCCTCGGAGTCTTTTTTGGTAGATGATCAACGAGGTGTTTCGAGTGATAACTTGTTTGTCGGGCGGGTGCCTATAGTACGTAATGTAGCGCAAAATAATTTCAAATATTCGGAATGAAAATTCTTCAACAAATTATACTAGAAAGTGTGCAAGGTTAGGAATGAGATGCATTCTTCATTTTACTTGGTAATACATTTAAGTATTTATAATATGGCCACACCAAGTCGACATAATGTTAAGAGTTAGCGGGCGGCTGGATTTTGGACCTTTCAAAATTAAAAGAAAGACCAGTATAAAAAATCGCTACTTACGACATGAAACTTCAATAAGAGAGCGTTTATATGTATTTGTGTTCTGAATAATGTTGATTAGAATATCACCCAACCCATTCCCAACCTTGCGCACTAGCATATTTTGTTTATGAATTAAACAATGTTGATACAAAATAATAACTTTGTATTCAATGTACTTTACTTCTTTGACAATACTTGTAAATTATTACTATTATGTTTCGCTACATAACGCTATACGTATTTTAGGCAACCAGTTTTGTATTTTAATGTAAATACTAGTCACGTGGTACCACTCGCGTCACGTGATTTTTATGATGGAACGCGTGACGTAAGTCACGTAACTGCTGTGAGGAGATTGTTTACCTTCAGAACACATCAGAGATATTCTACGCAGTTATACCTCGTCATTCAGAAGTGATTGCAAAACAAGGTGTTATTACAAAGTCCGGCATATACCTCGTTTACAAGTCGTATATACATCCACAAACAATTTGACTGCTATTCAGCTAGCTGAATTACATGGGTCGGGGGGCAGTTGGTAGCTCACCGGTATTTCAAATCTAGTGTCCCGAAGGCGGAACGGGTTCGAATATCAGCGGGATGGTTATACCTTTTCTTGAAAATTTGACAATGTCAATTTTCTTCCATTAATAAGGTATATGGCTTTGTAGAAGGGTGGGTGAGTACTGGTTATAGACTAGCGTCCAGGAAAGCTAGGTTAGGTGCGCTGGCCACCGTAATATAACCTAAATTGTGTTGGCATGGTGTTAAACCCAGTGTAAAAGCAAACTTAAAGCTTTCCTATGTAGAATCTGAACATAACGTGTCGTAGTGCAACTACAAGTCTTGTTTTAGTGTAGTTCATGTTATATTTCCTATGAAATTATATTCAATGAAATTCACACTTTACGGAATCCATGTTAGAATTACTTCCTCTCCGTATTAAGCGCGAGGTATATTTGCGTAGAAATCACTGAGGAGTTCCGAGTGCACAACTGCGCCACCGCCAACATCCATTCGGAACACCCTCGACCTTTCATGAATGAATAATTATTCGTAGCGAATGGCCGAGGATGTTCCGAATGCGCCAACATCATGAGTGTCTCGAAATGTGATTAAATCACTCTTGTTTAAATCATATAGTATATACAAGGGTATATGGTCACGTGATCTTCGAGATGTAAAAAAACATTTATTTTTGTCAAATTCTTGCAACAGGGTATCTTCTGGTTACAAAAGTTTCTTTTTGTTTTACTTGAACATTTTCTGACGATGGTCAATTGTGAAAGCGTTCAGTACTATATAGGTCATTTGAAGTCAATTTTTCTTTTTGCCCTTAAATTTAGCTAAGAGTTAACTTAAACCATGTATGGGGCGGATCCAGGATTTTTTTCTAGGGGGGTCCGAACTTTTCTAGGGGGGGGGGGGGTCCGAACTTTCGAACCACATAATACACATTTTGCAGAAAAATGCAATATATTAATAATAAAAACTACATAACCATTAATTCATATTAATCACCGAGAAAAATTGCTTCATGATACTTAAAAATGCCTTACAGTCAAGAAATACACCAATGGACAAGTACATTTTCCAAATTCTAGGGGGTGGGGGGTCCGGACCCCCTGACCCCTCCCCGCTTGACCCGCCTTTGTATGCAAAGTAGACACGATTCGGACGTTCTTGTACTAAATTCCTTTGATTTTTCCTATGGTGAGAAATGTTCATTTGAAAAACAGAATTAGCCGATACATTAAACAATTCATCGGGCGCCGCCATTATTTTGCATTGCCTGACGTACTTTTACGATCCGAACCCAGACGAGGTTGTTCCATGCTGTATGACAGCTATGGCGTTTCATAAATGTAAGATACATGTACATAATATTGACATGCCTCGTTACTTATGTACATGTAAAGTCAGCCTAGAGGTTTCACTATAAGGCCCATAAAATTGATGGTCTTAATAGCAGAATGGCCTTAATATAGGGACATTTTCTTCTCGTAAATTGCAAGGTGGTCATTGTAGCGGAACTTTACTGTATATATACAGGTCGTATTCTAGGTCATGCGTGTTATTGTACTTTAAACAATGGACTTGCCCACTGAATAGGTGAATAAGCTGATGCATGAACTGCATGATAATGATTTTAACATACCACTTTGACATTTTACATTTATTTAAATAATGTATATGCACATGATAAATTTTATGTAATGACAGTGTAAACTAACTAAACTATAAATTTGTAAAAAATATATAACTCCTAAATATTAGTGTGTAATGAAACCGGAAATGTTTATATACGCAATGTTTACGTGGACGACCTGTAGTTTTATACCAAAATATGTAAATATTGAACGCTCTATTTTACCTATATGCATGAGTGAGAGGGTCTGATATCACTAGACCATAATCGTAAAACTTCGAGATTTTCCGTAGTATTCGTAAAAAAAGCGAAACGCTACATTCGGACCACCACGGCGTTTTTCCACGAAAACATGCGTAGAAAATCGCCGAGGATTGCCGGATGGACCCTCTCCGAACTCAAACGAGTTTGTCCGATCACGGTTTTGCCGAGTAAATATGATTCCGATATTTACGAAGCCATTTGGAACTACCTCGAATATTACTGCGTAACATACGTTGAACATCAGTTTACGGAATCACCCGAGCGGTTTTCCGAATGTTACGAAGCGTAACCGAGGTTATCTGATTAAAATAAACGACTGGTTATATACGACTGGTTGTATTTTTTGGTTCAATAATTTCACCACAAAATTGTAAACACGATATATATAAATATTTATATGTTAAGATTACGCATTGTGTGTTCATTCGTTGTATGTTATTAGTGCAGGAGAGTTGTCTATAAACCAGGTCAGTTAGTTTATTTTTATATTCTACATTTTAAGTACATGTTATACTTAATACTTGCTATTTTACTTGAAATTGACATCATTATTGATCGGTTCTTACAATGAGTTTTATAAACATGGACAGGTTCCATCAATAACCATTGTTTGGGCAGATGATACATTTTAACAGGTTAGTATAGGTTAGTTACTTCATATCCTCGTACCCAGAGGCTATCAAGATTCTCGATATACTTAGATCGAGAATCTTGATAACCTCGGGGTACGAGAATGGTTATTTTAAGGACCCCATAAAGATGTCCTTGGTTATTTTGAACTTATTTCATGAACATATGTACAATTCACAATTAACATCACACGGTGGTAAATATATTTATAATATATACGAGAGGAAATCCGAATGAAGTAACAAATACATGTATGCATAAAAGTAGCCTACGTCTGAACCCACTTGTCGGACACCCTCGGCACGTATACATGACGTCGTTGATAAATAATACCCTGGGATATAGCACAGGAGCTTGACATTTTATATCATACTACAAAATTCCCATCCTATACATAATTATAATGAAAACAGTGTTTTTATTACAAGTAGGAGGGGAATTTTCATAGTAGGATATAAAATGTCAAGCTCCTGTGGTTATAGGTATTTTGAAACTTGTCGTATCAATCTTACAAAGGACGAGTCAAATTAGCTTTCAAAAACAGGGAGGAATGAATATATTCAGAAATATACTATCATCATTGATATAAAAACAAGTTAACAAGCTACAGGTCGTCCACGTAAACATCGCGTATATAAACATGGCCTGTTTCATTACATACCAATATTTAGGGGTGAATTATTTATACAAGTTTACAGTTTTGTTAGTTTACACTTGTTTTATAAAAATATCATCATAAAAAATTTACAAAGAAGATATACATTATTTAAGATAAATGTTTGATATCAAGTGGTGTGTTTAAATCAGTAAAATGTTGTCCATGCATCAGCTTATTAACCTATTTAGTGGGCAAGCCCATTGTTTAAAGTACAAAAACAAGCATGACCTAGAATACGACCTGTAGTGTTATCTACACTCGTATCTACCGAGACACACGTACTGAACAATTAAATTATTTACGTTGACACTGTATCACAATATCGCAGATTTACGTGCTTATCAAATACAAGGATTAGTTCAAAATTTAAAGTACATTAACAGACTTGTCAACTTGTTTACAAAACTGAATCATACCAAGGATGGTCTAAAATGTCAAACTCAGAGTGTTTGCTTGTTTTCAGCCATCAAGTTGTATACATATGTTTACATGTACTTATCAACCTGCCATTTTGCAATGCAACAAACAATAACATAACGTATAAATCGGAAGTCCTCTGCTAATTTACGACGAAAAATTTTGGGTGTGTTCCAAAGAGTGAAGCATGTTTTAACTAGAGCTGTCATCGATTCTATCGATATCGGTGTATCGTCGATATTTTACTTTTGATCAATAATCGATATGAATTTTGAAATATCGATAATAAAGCCTGTGTAGATAAATGTATAAAAGTGTCAACATTTAAGACGAACCTTCTATAGTGAGCTGAAACAGGTGCGCTGTCATATTATGAACGGATAATAAACAATCAATTTGTGGTAGATCTTTTTATTTATTTATTATCAATACAAATCCATTTTACCAACTACTTACCAGTTTAATGCAGGATACCAAGGTATAACATTCATGACAGATATACATCTATTATGAGTTTATGACAACATAAATAGTCTGTATAGTACGGCATTCATTTCTCGATATATCGATATCGTCGATACGCTTTGAGCCCAATCAATGGCAGCTCTAGTTTTAACCCAAGTTATACAGTGGCTACAAAAAGCCATCGAATAAAATCCTGTTTCAGTATAAACTGATTCACTTTTACCTACGAAAAAAATAAACAAAAAGTCATAAATGAAAATTTTAAAATCTGCATTGATTAGTTAAAACATCAATACATGTATATCATTCAAATCATGTAACATAAATAAGTTTTAATTACATGTATTGTAAACTCATTTGTGGCAGGCATGATAAATTTTTCTCCAGCTTTCATCTGTCCGAGAACTTTTGGAAGGCACTGTATCTTATCACTATATATATTGTTAGCGCATGAATGAATTACAGTACAACTATCGTAAACAGTTTCTCAAGGTCGCTTTATGAAATGATATTTTATGTTGAATAATCGTCGAAAATAAGAATAGCTCAAATGTATTCTGTTACAAGTGAATTGTGGTGTGCTTTGTTCAGATTACTTCATGCTTTGATATGGTAGTCTCGTGAGTCAATGAGCAACATAGGTTAGTATGTCTATGATGAGCAATGGTAATTCGGAACTCCTCGGCTATTCAATACGAATATTATTCATTCAATGAATGGTCGAGGTGTTTCCGAATGGAGCAATGTCGTAGAAATTATCGGGAATACACCCCATTCTGTAGTTATTAAGTCAAAATTCACGGTACTCGATCATATTCTATGGGTCAGCACCAAACTATTCTAACTACATGTGAATAAAGAAGAATGTAGGATGGTTTTGCAATTTTGTACTGACTCATTCATTCGATTTGTATTACCAAAATGTATACTTGAGATAAAACTTCGCTTAGTTTGTAAAGAATGCAGTTACAATAGTCGAATCTGAGCTCTATGATCTGTCTGTCATCTAAAGATGAACCAAAGAACTTACTTTAAGCTTCAGTATAGGATTCTCTCTGCCTGCTGAGAAACTTAGGTGTCTGGACCTTAATATTAGACTCGTATGAAACACATTGTCAGTAATTGTATAATAACAACTTTTTTTACTTTATACAGTGATAGAGAAAAAAAGCTACAGATTGTATTTTAATGACAAAACGCTACAAAATAAGTACGCGGAGTTTGAATTCGAACTCGCGTCCTCTGGATTGACATTCGCGCTGCGTACTTGTGAGAGACTCGGGACTGTGAGGGCTTATGATAAATAAATACAAATTATGATAAAAATCATGATAAAAATAATGTACATTGTACAGGTATATAATATGTATATAGTGTATATAAAGATACTTTAAAAAGTATTAAATTCAAGTACAGTGTGCATATTTATATAGATATAAAGTGGAGCGTTCCACTCCAGTTCAAAATAACTATTTGTGTGATATAGCAAAATGATTAAATGTAAACTTAATGTATTGACCTTCATCTGACAGAATATAACACGTTAAATGATACATGTATAAAATTATTGGTGTCATACTCCTAATTATGGCCAAATCATTTAGATATTTTGATAAAATCATCATCTTTGATTTAGTTAACACGATTTAATATGATTTTGCTTAAAGAAAATTAAGAACACTTATCGATTGCGTCCCTTTGAACGTACACATGTGCATGGCATATGGTAGGTAAAACAACATAAACTATGCTACTCGTTCATGTTAGGAGTATACGCCAACATTTATTCATGATTTTATTCGCAACTAATGATAGTTCCGTCGCAAGGTCTTGTCTACATACTGAGACGCGATTAAAGCCCCTTATATACAGACTGAGGGTTCCTATGAACTGCAAAGAAAACAGATATTTTTATGTCACAGATATGTCAAACACCTCCAACTAACCAGACATTTTAATTAATGACATTTTCATTTTCAGATGCTATACCTTAAGATTTGCATTTTAAAGTGAAAGTAGATCGAAACAGAAAGTAGAACTTGGTCGCCTGATCACAGTATGTTTACGATCAAGTCTAGTGATAGATCATTAACATTCTCTAAATTACATTATTTGGCTCGTAAACTGTTTTGAATCAAATGGCATAGTAAGAGTTAACAATAAAATGAATATAGCGTGCTTTTTAAAAAAAATCCCTTTTTGTTAAAAACAAAAAAATGAACGCTAGGTCAATCTTAAACTTAAAAAGGAAATGGTACGTATAAACTTAAACTTCTTCATTTGATTAAACACCTATGTCTATACATTATATTACATATATGGCGTTGTACAAAAGATTAATGATAACACTAATAAATAAGTAAAAACTATCCACCATTAATGAAATTACAATGTATATACAATTACACGAAACAAAGTAAAATTGATCACATATGATGTTATATAGTGCCACTTAAGGACTAACCGCACGCGCTGTCTGAAAGTCCTTTTATGAATTTATTTATGTGTGTTTGTGTATTTTGACATTTTTTTTATCTCATATTCAATGATTTAATGGTCCAAGTTCATTATAGATGAATATCTAGACACTTGGGCTTTAAAATCAATGTAAAATTTGTTGCATAGACGGATCTAGCGGGGGGGGGGGGGGAGTCAGGGGGTCCAGACCCCCCAGGAATTTCCAAAGTGTACTTGTCCATTAGTGAATTTCCAAAATGTACTTGTCCATTAGTGTATTTCTTGACTGTACGTCATTTTTAAGTAGCATGAAGCAATTTTTCTCGGTGCGTAACATAGATTTAATGGTTACGTAGTTTTTATTATTAATATTTTGCCTTATTCTGCATAATGTGGTTGTGGTTCGAAAGTTTGGACCCCCTCCAGAAAAAAGTTCGGACCCCCTAGAAAAAAATCCTGGATCCGCCTATGTGTTGAGTAGTGTGAATACCTGCATAACGATGACAAATGATCATATGAAACCATAACATGATATGCTTTGTTTACATTAAACCAGACCTTGTTAATAAACATTGTATTAAAGTGCATTTATTTGTTACTCTTTGAGCAATGGTCTAGGGGTAGGACCCATACACTTAGGGGTCCAGAGGTCCAGGGCTCGATCCCTACCAGGGACACTGCAATTTTAATTGAGCAAGAAATTTACCTGAGGTTAATCCAATTCACCCTAGGGTAAATTAATACCTATGAGGGTGGTATGAAACCGTTGGGCCAGTTTTGCGGTTGCTCTAAGTGGAGCAAAAGACGACCAGGTAGATAGATAGATATACATCAATAGCCAATACAATAGCCACTATACCAATAGTCCGATGACAAGGGTGCGAAGCTGTAGAGTCATGCTGAAACTTCTATAAAATATGATTACTTAACTTTTTTATTTCCAGGTGAAGTAATGTGACATTTTATATAGAAATAATTACAACATTTAACTCCTTTGGAAGACAGAATGGGAGGGTCTTCATCTAAGAAAAAAATGAGTAAGTATATACAGTGCCTGACAAACATTCTTGGGAGAATGAAACTCTGAGAAAAATAGTGATCATTTGTACCGCCAGTAATTTTACTGTAATTGAAACTTATTGAACAGAACAAATCAAATCTTTATTATCTCATAGGATATACATATATGATATATGAGCAAATTAAATGTACAATTTGTTAACGTTTAAAAAACATGTATATAAAACGGTATTTGTCATTGTAGGGGGAGGGGACATTGTTTAAATTATACATCGATAAACAATTTATGTTGAATTTGTAATTTTCTCTGATGACTCTTTCTTTCTTTCATGCTTTATGATGAAATGTGGTAGATCTATTATTTGATGAAAATATACGATGAAAATATAATTTTCAACAATCTATAGTCTCTGTGACCTATGTCAATGTAATTCTGAAACTACTGAACACTTATTCTGGGAATGTCAAACTAGTCAAGCACTATGGTGTAATCTTTCTAACCTATATAATAAACAATAATTCTTTTAATATAACAATAAATAAAACAGCCCTGCGTTCAATTACCGCGAACATTACAAAACGTTCCGTAACGATACATTCGGAACTCGTCGGCCATTCGCCGCGATTAATCTCGGACATAATTAGCCGCTATTTTGAAACTGCCGGTGTGGAAATAAACAAATATATGATCGTTGAGCCATTGAGTGATGTTTCGTTTTTAGTCCGTACATTTTGAAACATCACTCATTGCCTTAACGATCGCATATTTGTGTATTAGATTATTTCATTCGCAGCGAATGGCCGAGGAGTTCCGAATGTATCGTTATGTAACGTTCTGTAACGTTTAGTGTAATTGAACACGCCCCAGATGTGCTCCTAGGGCGAGAAATAAAAAATAATAAAAAGAACATTTTACTCAATTACATTATAATGCTGATGAAATACTATATCTTTAAAACAAAATGCAAAAACTCAATTCCTACTTTTCAAAACTTTATTAATTTTTTCAAACATCAAGTTCACGTTGAAGGAGATATATCTATTATAAAAGACAAAACTGAAAGCTATGAAGAAAAATGGAAAGATTTAAAAAAATATTAAAATGAATACTCAACAAAGGTCAGATATGTTGGGGGGGAGGGCTTCAATCCTTATCATGGGGTATTTTTTTTGATAAGGAGAGTGTTAGCGAGTGAATGATCGATTTAATTGAGTGAGTGGAGTGAACGAGTGAGTGAGTGAGTGAGTGAGTGAGTGAGTGAGTGAGTGAGTGAGTGAGTGAGTGAGTGAGTGAGTGAATGATCGATTTAATTGAGTGAGTGAGTGAGTGAGTGAGTGAGTGAGTGAGTGAGTGAGTGAGTGAGTGAGTGAGTGAGTGAGTGAGTGAGTGAGTGAGTGAGTGAGTGAGTGAGTGAGTGAGTGAGTGAGTGAGTGAGTGAGTGAGTGAGTGAGTGAGTGAGTGAGTGAGTGAGTGAGTGAGTGAGTGAGTGAGTGAGTGAGTGAGTGAGTGAGTGAGTGAGTGAGTGAGTGAGTGAGTGAGTGAGTGAGTGAGTGAGTGAGTGAGTGAGTGAGTGAGTGAGTGAGTGAGTGAGTGAGTGAGTGAGTGAGTGAGTGAGTGTGTGAGTGAGTGAGTGAGTGAGTGAGTGAGTGAGTGAGTGAGTGAGTGAGTGAGTGAGTGAGTGAGTGAGTGAGTGAGTGAGTGAGTGAGTGAGTGAGTGAGTGAGTGAGTGAGTGAGTGAGTGAGTGAGTGAGTGAGAGTGTGAGTGAGTGAGTTAGTAAGTGAGTGAATGAGTTAGTGGGTGTGTTTTGACAATTCCTATCATACGTACAAAATTGTACTTGTACTTTAATTAGTAAGATTTATGAAAGACATTATGTAAACATGTATAATTGTAATCGTACTAATATATGTGTTTTCTTTTTGAATGTATGATATGAAATGTTTTATATAAAATGAATCTTTTAAATAAATGAGAAAAAAAAAGATTCTAGATCTAATTTCTTTTCGAGAATCTTGATAACCATTTCCCCAGAGCTGTAGCTTAATACACGCGACGTGCCCACTGACCAAGCTGAGAAAACATTTATTACTTTATTTCACTTTTTCAGAGTTCGGCGGAGGTGGAGGAGGAGGGAAAGCGAAAGTTAAAGGCGGTAGACCAGGTGGTGGGCTTGGCAACGTTGGTTATGGAGCAGGCGTTGGTGGAGCAGGCGTTGGTTATGGAGGAGGCGGGAATACATTTTACCATGACAGTCACCATGGTGGATTTGATCACGACGGGGATCATAGTGGTACTGTAGACACTGGTCATAGTGGAGGCGGGGACTGTGGTGGTGGTGGAGGTTGGAGCGGTGGTGGTGGGTGTGACAGCGGCGGAGGTGGCGGCGGGTCTTCTTGTGGCGGAGGAGGCGGATCTTCGTGTGGCGGTGGAGGCTGCGACTAATTTTTCATCCAATCAGAATAAACCAGAGTACAACGAAGCCATTGAATATTACTATTTAATACATAACTTATTAGTTATGATTTATGTATATCTGAATGTTATATACAATGTTCTTCATTTCTTGATGTATATTTTTTTCAATACATCCATTTTGTTATACTTTAACACCATTTAATTATTCATAAACTATACATTACGCAGGATGAGATCGTTCCAGACGATCGCTCATAAAATGATAATACAGGTAAGTTCCACTATTTGGGCCTTCAAAATTTATGTTTTTTCTTCTTAAATAAAGCATTTTGGATTACAAATCTTCAAATTTCGCATGTTTATGCAAGATCCAAAGTGGTCCCTATAGCGGAACTTTTCTGTATGTCTAAATTAAAAACTTTGAAATTAAAAATGTAATAAGATTATTATCTCCCCATTGTCACAGCATACTGTGGAGTCAAACCGTGAGAAGTACTGGGTATGACCACTGAGGTGCGTTCAACAATTCGAACGCTTGAGCGACCGCCTGCTTCGCGAATTGTTAGGCTATTGAACGATTGCAAGCGCTCGCTGTAAAATCCAAGATGGCGTCAAGCAGGGCATTATTGAAAATAGCGGGTGGAGAACAACTATTTCTGCTGATAAATGAGATCTTTTACATTTTTTATCTTATATGAATCATTATGATACAATTTACTGTACCAAATATATTCTATTGTATGCATTGTGTGGATATGCTATGTGGAACAAGTAACACACACGTTTGTGTCCCACTTTTCAGGGATAATTCTTTGAGATAAAAATTAAAATTTTCCAGCCGCCATCTTTGATATCTAAGCGAAACACCTCTCGAGCTGAATCGCGAGCGCTCGCAAGCACTCGTTCAGAACGTGAGCGCTCGTTGTCGCCCGAGCGCTCGCATTGTTGAACGTGGGTATTATCGTACTGATGGTCATAGTTCCATCTTGGTGTTTGTCTGGTTCCCAGTCGTACTTTGTCAGGTAAAAGTATGTCAGGCAAAGCATGATCATGGCCGCGCCCGATGTAGTGCATTAGGTATTGGATAATTATGTTTTCAGTGAACATTTCTCACTACACAGGCTTTAATCAAATGATCATTGTACAAGAATTACAGTGGATACCTTTTTTAGTTGTTCGGTTTCATTTATGCTAAATAAAGTATCCGAAATTCTAACGAGACTAATCCACGTCCGAATTGTGTTCAAGTGAGACATGTTTGTGTAAATGGTTCGCTAAATATACGTGTTATCAGAAAAATCGAAATCGAATGACCTATATATTATCGAATTCCTACTAAAGTAACTATCGTCAGCAAATGATCATGCAAGATCAAGTAAACGTAATACCTGAATAATAACTGAGGATACCGCCATTATTACGGCTTGCCTGACCCGATAACAATAGTGGTAAGAGGCAGGTAATCCAGACTATCGTGGTGTTGGTTCAATTCACACTTAAATCTTCTATACCTAAGGCGAGAAAACGTGTTTGAATGTCCGACGAAAATACTTAGTCAAGCATGAAGCCAATATGGACTTTTATATATTCCAAAACATTATATATTAGAATTAGCTGACATTGTTGAATTCTTAGGTATGAAAAACAACAATACACAGGGTTAAATTTGTAGGGATGAAATTTAACCAAAACACATTATGATTGATGAGCATTTATTAAAAAATACCATAAAAACAATATACAATGTAATAACAAGTGTTTAATAGAATTATAACAATAGAAACAAACATGTAGTCAAAGTATTGAAATACAGAAAGACTCTCGTGCACTTTGAAACCTAACAAATCCATACTAATGATTACTACTTACACATTAGATTTAAGTACGAGTCGAGCAGGGCAAAATGCGGTCGAGGTGTTTATTCTACCCTATATAACTGGCAATTATTATAAAGATTTTATTTTCCTCCTCTTGCCATACGAAATCTTGAAGTACAGTTTCCCCTGTACACTTTGCATACAAATTCTGTAGGCTCATTAGTGTAGTTAAATATGGTACAATACTGTAAAACGACTTAAACTTCAGGTAATTTATGAATGACCGCAGTATCATTATATTAAACAGCTACAGACACTATCAATATATTAATATACTGCTTAGCGTATTAACGAGTTTTGACTACGCCCCTTCCACAAGCTTATCAATATAAGTAAACACATGGCACTGATCAGTGAAACAATGAAGAGTCAGATGACGGTACTACTTTTATCGCCTAGAAATTGACTGCGTAGTAAATCAGAGACACGTGTATCACTCCACAGGTTAAACTGGTCAGGCATTTTCGTCGATAGTTTTCGATTTGTGGTATAACTTAAGCCTTTCGGAGAATTCGCCGAAAGTCTAAAAAACGGCAGACCTGTCTGGACGTCAAAACCGCCAAAATGAAAGAAAGTCGCAGCGGATCTGGGAGCAAATACAGAGTTTTATTGTAATTGGGTGTTTTCCAGTATGGAATAATGAACTTGTTTCACAATGGAGTGTGTACAACGTAATTTCGAAAAGATCAGCGAAGTGGATACGGTCGATGTATTTGTTAATATACAGTTGAGTTCACACTCTAAAGTTTACACCTTAGTTCACATGAAGTGCAATTCGAGTGACCTTCAAGAGCACTTCATCAAACTTTAAGTGCACTAGGCTAGATGACCAAACAGTAAAACATGATATGTTAGCTTATGAAGGTTTACAATCAGATCCATGTTAATTCAAGCATTGATAGATTACACTAATAACTTATGTTCAAAATTAGAAAGGGTTTTATTGTCTGACAGAAGAAACTTTGTATGTATACTAATGGACAAAAGTCTTGTCCGGTCTACAAAAACCATAATACTGTATCTTTTTTGTTTGTTATTGCACACTCATACACACTCATTTGGTATCGTTAGAAAGAGAATGTTATTATGCATTGAATAAAAAAAAGAATTGTGAAATTTGAGCCAGTTCTGTCGGTACAGTAATGTGTTGAAAATTGACATTGAGGATTTGCTAGTTACAAATGATTGCGTTGAGTCAGTTTTAAATAAAATATTTTTTTTCAGTAGTGTGTGTGGCCCCCATTAACCCGAATGAGTTTTCTGGTCTTCCGGCTAGATTCCCTCGCAAACTTGTAGCATCGATGCGTAAAAGGAGCACCGAACTCATTCGGGTTAATGGGGGTCACACCATCTCAGTTTGACAGTGGCGGACAAATGGTCCCATGTCAATTTTACTGGGTTGACAACTGGTCCCATCTCAGTTTGACTAATGAACAGAACAGAACAGAACAGAACAGAACAGAACAGAACAGAACAGAACAGAACAGAACAGAACAGAACAGAACAGAACAGAACAGAACAGAACAGAACAGAACAGAACAATTCTTTTATTTGATTCTTGTGACATACGTATTCAAAGCGCCGGCGTTTCCTGTAATAAACTGGTTACGTAATCAACTATCTACCAATATTTAATGTCTCTGAAGTTATAAAGTGCTTTGACTTAGATGAAACTGATTTTAATTGGTCGATATTATATCGTTGCATGTTGGCAACATGCGCAGCTTTTGGATGACTGAATTTAAAACTGAATAATTGTTAGTAGGTCAATTATTAAACTATGCTTTAACAATTGCAGCAATAAATGAAATTTATAATTAATTTTAACATTGTCATTGCAAGTGTTTTGATATATAATTCCATGAAAAATAAATAATAAGGAAATATTCACTAAAATGACAACAAGCTTCAAAAGGAAAACTTATGAAGTGACACGTGATAAACTTAAGTTCCGTGATCTGGAGATGTGATTCTAAAATGGAACATTATGGAAAATTGTAGAATAAAAACAGGTTTTTTTTCAGTTTTATTTTAAACATGTTTCATAGATAATATATAATATTCGTAATATTTAAGTGCAGTTATTATATTATTCTGAATTTCTGTCACCGTTGAAAGTACATTTAGAAGGCCAAAATTACATCTCAGATTTTCTGCAAATTTAGCCTTTTTATATAAATACCTCTTAAACATGAAATATCAAAGATAAATGCACCATTTTTTTGCAACTTGAGATGATACTTCGTTTTTATCAAACAAATAAACCCAATTCAAATCGACTGAATGATTTCAAAGTTTCATGATGTGAAAATTAAGGTTCCTAGATTGTGATCTGTGTTTATTAAATTCTGAACGATATCGGCAATATGTCAACTTTCAATTAACGATCTGATCATTTTAAGTCATAAAAAAGAATATTTTTTAAATAATTATAGAAAAAAATAAGATGTGACATTTAATACTGGTGTTAATAAATCTAATTTGACTGAAAAATAGATTTAATCGCTAGTTTGTTTTGTTGGCCAAGTATTTTTCATCGATGGACGCCGTCTTGGATTTCTCAGATCTCGCGAATTATGCGAGATTTGACGTGAAGTGGGATTGCGCGTGATCTTGTAAAGTTAGTATATACGTATAGAGCAATTTCCTATCTCGAGTATTTATGTCTCTGGGTTTACATTGTACAACGCTCATTTAATATTTCTAAGGGAGCTAAATCGTGAATATGAATTTTTAAATAGTTAATACTAGTTACCTCCCTTTGTTATATGTATAACGCCATTAAAATCGACGAACACGATAACAGTTTTAAAACGAATTAGTTTATCTACATTTTGTCATACGCCATTATATTTCACTTCTAAACATCACTTACTTTCCTTTATGGATGAAGTAAATCTGCAACGAATTTGAGAAATACCTTAAACTGAATAATAAATTTATAAAAGTAGGTAACCGCTGCAAGGAGTTTGAAGTAGCAATAAGATTGATGAACAAAGGTTCTGTCACAGTCTATACACCTGTTGGTATCGATGAAGCTTGTACCAGTCCGCTCTTACAGGAACCGACATAAAATATTCTTAGTTCACGAATCTAATAATATTAAATCCAGAGCAAAGTTCTCTCTAAGATGGTTTTTGCAGGGGATTGTTAATGTTGCTATCGATAAGACTATATATTTTTTTATATTTCTCGTACGACAGCTGTAGAAAAAATCGTACTCTAAGCTGGATTTTATCAAGTCTGCACAATTCAAAATGGCCACCGGAAGTGCACGATAAAACTCATTACACTGTTTACGTCACGCGTTCATTTAAATATAAAGGGAAGTGACCATTGCGGGAAGTTTAGTGCGCGAGCTTGTTTGAGCAATCCAATCAGAATGGTCGATCTAGTAATACACATCAAAGATAGTATCAACAGGAGCCGTCGAACACTTTGCAATCACGTAGTTCTTCTTCTGAAAGTAGTTCCGTCATATTCTTCCGAGTGACGTATTTCAAATCACCGTTGTCATGGTAATACACTTGTGTTTTGTAGACTTCTGTAACTCTTGTATGTTCATCCACAATGTGAGTTTTCTTAAATAATATTGGTCGCTCAATAGAATTCTTGACCGATCGTCTGCCTGAAAAATATTGAAGGCTTATTGAGAGTATTCGTCATCTTGATATCAGGTTCGAATCCCACCCGGGGAGGTTATATCCTTCCATGAAAAGGGCTAGGTTCACGTAGGCTAAAATTGGCTCCGTATCAAGGGTGGAAATGGACAAGATATTAAAACATAGGAATACAAACGATTTTTTGCAATCACAATAAAGAGAAATATTGCCCAGGTCCGTCAAAAACGACATTTTTACTAAAATTTCGCACGTTTTTGCCACGTGTGCATTGGTGGCAATCTTCGCCAGTTTTTTTATATTTTGACAGATGATAGTAATAGTTATAAATAATAACATATCAAAATTTAATCGCTGTCAATTTTCTCCATTAAGGTATATGGAGAAGTTTCCGGCCTCGTGGAAGGGTATGTAAGTACTGGTTATAGACAATTATTCAGGAAAGCTAGGTTAGGTGCGCTGGACGCCATAAAATGACCTAAATTGTGTTGACAATACATTTATATAATTAACAAGTACTTCGACTGCATCCACTTCGCTAAAATAACCAAAATATTTTGACACGGCTTTAAACCTAGTATAAATTTAAATGTGACTTGAAGATGCTGAAAAGCCAAACAGAAATGTGATATGGAGATGCTGAAAAGTCCAGGCTCACCATGGAATTTTGAAAACTCAGAAACTCTTACCAGGACGTTGGACTGATGGTACACTTCCCATTGTACTTTATGTTAACTATGACTTTGTCATATATTTGTACAATGCTATTCCATTTAGCTGAAATACACATACATGTATAGTGAAATATTTTAATGACATAAAAACGCATGAGATAACTACTAATGTTAACTACTACTAATATTTTTCTCGCTGAAAAGATTTGATTGGTCTTGAAGTTTTTAATCGTTAGATATAAAACCTCCACACACAAAAAACAGAGTCGAGATATAAACTAGGTCAAATTTCCAAACTATTTTGTGCAGAGGATTCTGAGAAAACAATTACAACTTAGAGTTAGAAAATTTGCTCAGTTGACTCTTTGTTTCTTTATTCATAAGTAAAAGTAAATCTATTCCTGTTGATAACAAAATTTTGTCCAACGGCTTTTCGATGACACTGTACATGTATAATAACGTTAAAACGTACATTTCTGTAACAGGGCGTTTATTCATTTAATGTCAAATTATAAATACATAATGATATATCATAATCCCACGTAGCGGCAATGAAAATAAATTTTGAAATTCCACATGAAGATCATTTTCGTTGTTTTGAAATTTTGAATAAAAACTTAAAGAAAAATGTTTAAATAGTTTTTAAAGAAATCCGATATATTCTATCACTGACAGACGGTTTTATAGACTTATTGTCTAAATATTATTATAAGTGATAATTTATCAATCATTTATATAATGGTGTCATTTACAGTAAAGGTATAATAAGGAATCATGTTTATATACTTTCTATTAAACAAATGGGTTAAAATGAACATTCGTGGACAGATTAAATTTTATATTAGCACTAGTAGTTATATCGTATTGTTATTATAAACAGTGGGTTTTTTTTGTACGCACTATATATAATTATACTGATTTATTTTAACTCGATGGTGAAACAAGTTCTTACTACTCGAATAAACTACTTTCGAGTTCGCTTTCCGGTACCCCAGTGTTGAGCTTGTAGGATAACGAGACGGAAGTTTTGGATGGAATTCGATAAACGCGGAGCTAGCTATCCAATGATTACCAGTTCAATGTCGTATTCACCCTCATTCGGAACACCTCGACCTTTCATGAATGAATAATCTCGGAAGGATTCGTGGGGGTCTACCCGGGCGGCTAGGGATTTTACGACCTACGCGATGCGAAGCACGTAACGGTTATGCGAAATAGTTCTTGTAGTATACACACCTATCTTTGTCAAAACATATTTGTATGATATATATTAAACTAAATATTGTTCAGCGATATTATTGAACTGTGTAATTTCAAATTTACGGACTAAAAACGAAACATCACTCATCGCCTAAACGATCGAGTATTTGTTTACTTCAATACCGGTAGTTTCAAAATGCCGCCTAGGTATGTCCGGTTATTCGTAGCGAATGGCCGAGGAGTTCCGAATGATTCACCCAACCACGCCTGCTCATTAATTATACTATGTATATTGTATATTTAGACTATAGCAGGATAACTTGTCAATCTGGATAACTGGTACAGTCTTCTGTGATAAAACATACATTGTAGTATACAATTCTATTATTGTTTTAGAACTATCTAAAAATTGCTTAATTCTGGCGCAGTGGAGGAGCGCAATCAAAGAATTGTCCATGACATTCGTGCTACAAGCTTTCATTTTGTGAGTATTTTAAAACTATGATTGCATTGTGGGCAAAGGTACTTCATACCCAAACTGATCCTTTATTGAATCCTCCATTTACAATTATACAGTTCTACACTGATTTAAAGACGTAGCGAGATTCGGGTTGTTCTTATTGAATATATTCGAAATTTGATTTTTACTTCGATTACTCTAAAATTAATTAAAATGGCAAAACAACCTTCGCATTAAATTTAGAAAGTAATCCGTTTTCAATTACAAATTGAATTAAATGTATTTATAGGAATGTTTTTAGTATTAGAAAAATGGTTTTGAAAATCGTGACAAATTGCTAAGTGTGGTATTCATTTATTATAGTCAAAATAAAGAACTTGTGATTGAGCCCTCGCTCCCAATAGTTACGATTACGTGTAAGTCAACTTACGATCGAAGGCCGGGCTGTTACCTTATATGTACAAAAATCTCTTAAAATCCCTGTTTCAAATATGTTATTACAGATTATTGACCAGTAGAATGTTTATAACATTTTATTATGTAAAACCATTGTGATCGTATTTTCAAATCTTTTTTATGGTCTTGCAAAAAAATAAATACCACTGTAATACATTGTGCGGTTATATTATTATATATAATTCTTCTTTCAGTTAGTTATGTTTAGTAGCTCGTTTTTGCCTTTTAGTCATTCATTATTTTAATAATTTTGTTTATGGTGACCAGCTCTCCTAACCACCTTTTCCAAGACTATTGTCTCTACTAGCTCGGTAAAGTTCCACTTTAAGGACCAAATGGGTTATTGAATTATCATGTATCTGTTTCTTCCTAAATGCATAATTTGAGAAGAAAAATTGCCCTTTATAATTATAAAACCTCTTCGCTATTAAGACTGTAAATTTTGATCGTCTTAGTAGTGAAAATTTACTGTACTCGATGGACTATTTAAAACGAACGTGATAACTTCTCATGGCGGAAAAATTTCTACAGCCACTCTCCCTTCTACCATTGATTCTTAATCATGTAGGGCAGTTGTCAGTTACTGACGGAAGTATGCGCCCAGTTGCTGGTTAACAACTAAATGCAGAGATTTAGCCTTTCCACGAACGGTAAGTAGGTTGACTGACAGCCGTTGTCAAAATCGCCTTCTTATCTTGAAAAAGCAAATGTGCGAAACTTTCGCCTGTGTCTTATGAAGGACATGTCTTTAAGGATAAAAAACAGAGTAAAACAGTTTTTTTTTCAAGACACATACTTTTATAATAAAAACTATCGAAACAAAACCTATTATAATTAAAAATATATTAAAAAACTTACATAGCACTCCATTGGTTCCGTAAATCGTCACTAATTAGACAAGTCTGTTTTTTTATTATCATCATTGAATAGACCACTGCGCATGCGCGAAGTTAAAGTAAGTAAAAAAGTAAATAAAACATAATAGTTTAAATTTTAAAGCGTGAAGAAGTTCTATTAATATATTCCGCTGATAAATAAAAGTTAATATTTGAATTGGTATAAGTATATAGGTAAATAGAGGTCTAAGTCATATTGCATTAATGATCTTTAACGTCGAATACCGGATTTTATTTAATATGTTATAAAAGATTTATTCAATCTCCACCTACCACTTCTGTCTGAGCATATCGTCTTATTTATGCCTTACAATACGCTTGTACCATATGAGCTTGACCCCCCTGTATCATTTTAATCATTTAATGAAAAAGCTTCTTTTAACAATAGAAAACAGGAATGCAACACGCCGAATCACCTTACTTGTCAAACCTGCTCTTAAGTCTTAACACCAGGAATCAAAGATGAATCACAATACAATTTATAGCTGTTGCTTTAAGATATTGTTTGGTTGTTTGTTTGAGTTTTACGGCGCATCAACACAGAAAGGTTATATCGCACCGAAAGCAATTGATGATACTATTAATGTAACCGAATTCTAAGGGTTTTAATATAATATTTTATGAAAAATATTTATTTCCTTCAGATTGTTTAGATCTAATATTGCATATGATTGTACCGACTGAAAAAGTTCTCTAAGCGAGTTTACCTTATTTTTTTGTAGTGACAATAGGTCCAAAGTGATGACTTATTTAAGGAGTTAGTGATTCATAATTAAGAACAAGTGTTGTTTTTTACTAAAAATCTGTGTTGATGTCTTAGGTATATAAGGACCCTGGAATTATTTATACTGATTCGTGGTGCGAGCCTGGAAATTCAAGATGGCGTCCAAAATGGCCGTCAAATTTTCTGGAAAAGCTTGTTTTGTACCACTTTAGGCCACAACAAGTTGATAATGTGTTCTACGGATTTTTCTGGAAAAATTGGGGCGAGCGAGCGAAGAAAAAAAAGAAGTCTTCATTTACTTGCTTTATATAGCGGTTTGACCAAATTTTTAGCGAGCGAGGAAATAAAAGTATTTTTTTTTTTGTAAAAACCGTCAAAATTAAGGTGCGAGCGAATCCATAGAACATATGATCAATTTGTTGTGGCCTTAGGCGTATTTATTTAAAAGATCTCTAAAGAGACGGAGAGCATCACAAGGTTGATGTTTCAAAGGGCATTTTTTTGCATAAAGGAGCAGACTAAAGGGACAGAGAGGAGAAGAATATGTGTGGATGCAGCGCTATTCTGGTTAAGAATAATCTCTAGTACTAGATGCAACCACTATATTGGTTTGTGTGAATTAGCTCTGATACTTGGGGCTGTAGCGCAGTTAAAAGTAAAAGTAGTTGCATTTTATAGTCTAAGGTTCATGCTTACGCACGTTCACCGACTTTATAGCTATTACCCCTGGTCATTGGGTCACTGGTATCTATCTATCAATCTCCCTTGGGAGTCTTTTAACTTTACTCCGCTTATTAGTACAGCCGACAAATTGGCGCAACGTAATCATACCACCCTCGCAGGTACCCATTTACACCTGGGTGGAGTGAAGCAATCGTAGGTAAACTTTTTGCACATTTGCACAAGGAAATTAGCAGTGCCCCTAGTGGGATTCTAACCCAGGACCTCTCGATCCCTAAGCGCGCGTCCTACCACTGGACTACTGCTCCTACAGTTGGTAGCGGGTCGGTATTTCCCATCTATTTTCATAGAGGTGGTACAGGTTGGAATCCTTCCGAGTGCGGTTTTATCCTTCCATTAAAATTTGGTAGTAATAACAATGACAATGTATATAGTCGGCCTTGGTAAATGGTAAGTGTATACTAGTTATAGAAAAGAATCCAGAAAGGCTGTACTATGTGCGCTGACCGACATAAAATGAGCTAAATTGTGTTGAAATGGCGTTAAGCCGAGTATAAAAAAAGTTGTTTATATACAATGATTGACAAAATCCAACATGAAAGGACCATAGTAATATTCTAAGTATGTAGATAATACATTAAAAACTACCATTTATATAAAACAATACATCAGTTATGATTGGATAGTTGGAGATAAGACACGGGGTTAATCTTCTTTAGTACTTTCTACTTGATATCCGGATTTAGAAGTTAAGTTTTAAGGGTCTATCGCAAATCCCGGAAATATAACACAGTATAAGGTCCATCGAATGAGGCCCTGATTTTGTTTACCAACTTTCAACAAGTGACTGACGTACTTGTTAAAATTTTAATCAAATGTCAGTGACGCATACATAAACCCCGCTGATTTCAATACTTACTTTTGTACTTCTGTTCTGACAATTTTATAAAATTAGATATCCGTATGTATACTTATTATCGAACAAATAAAAGTATATAAATCAGAGGGGTTAATGTATGAGCCACTGACAGTTGAATAAAATTTAACAATATTTTCTAGTTAATTCTTATTTCGCAGTTAATATTTTTGTTTTTGTTTTCTATAACAACCTTTGCTTTAGTACTAAAACTACTCGACCACAGATTTCAACTTAAATATAAAACCTTTGTAAAAGTACAGGCAAATTTAAGGTATAGAAAATAACCAAATCCGTGAACTAGTAGCTTTTGAATCAAAGACCAGGAACCATGATGTGTAAATAACTGTAAGCAATAAATACATGTACCCTTGTTTTACGAGATGCCGGGCCTCACAAATGAATTTCGTCAAACGATGTTATGTCTTCACTTACGGAAGTCTGAATTCAAAGATTAAAGAAACATTTTTGTAAGTTAGTTATTTCTACCAGTGAAAACAAACATTTGCACTAAATTCAACAAAAACTTTGTAAAAGCCACAAAACTATTCAGGTCAGTGCGAACCAATTAACGTTTACATTTGGTTGATTAGGCAATTGACAGTGGTAGCCAACTTACAAGGAATCTGAATGTTTTTTTTTCGACTGAACTGTTCCGCTTGATGTTTTGAGTTTGAAAACAATGGTGGACATATTTGTTTATCCAAAAAACTGGACTTGTGTTCTAACAATCTTTATATTATTATTCATACGGACATTAAGAGCTGATTCTGTATTCAACGCTAGTGTAGGAATATCTAAAATGACTTATGACCATGTAGCAGGTGAAGTTTACGTCTCGGACGGAAATGAAATTTACGAATTTACATCCTCTGACTTCCGGTTAATTGGAAAATATTCAGTCGGAGCTAAAGACGGGGATAACACGGAATGCACCGTATTTGATGCAGTTTGTAACAAAATTCCAAACGAAGTGACAGTCTTGACAATTATTGGACAAAACCATTCCAATATGTTCACATGCTTAAAACTGACAGAAAACGAACACTGTTATATAACGGACATAGTAAAAAACGAGACTAAAGAGGTCGAATTTGTACATCCGAAAAAACATTCAAATCTTCATCATTTTCCGACATATCATCCCTCGACTACGTTGATGTACTCAGATTCAAATAATGACAGTTTTGTTTTCTTGTCACATGATATAGACATCAGTCAGAAAGTACAATATAGTTCCGTATTCTTAACGCTGAAAATTTCACACGAGGCCTTGACGACAAACAAACCGGAAGTGACGTCACATTCTGATTTCAAATTGCACGCGGGCCATAAACTTCACATAAATACTGGATTTTTACATAATAACATGGCTTATTACGTCATACAATATATTTATGACTCAAACATCACGCATTCCATAGTCAGAATTCAACTTACAGACGATAACTCAACATTTATTGAATCGGCGATAGTGTGCGGACAATCAACACAATATGCGGATTCAAAAATGTTCGCTAAAAAAGAAGGGTCTATGGTGTACTTTGTGTACACAGGAAATGACGGAGGGAATTCTACTGTATGTGGTATTGATGTCGATAAACTAGAGTATCATTTTGATCAAGTTCATAAGAATTGGATAGAAAATGGTGTAGCATCAGCAATTAATTGGATTAATGTAATTATGCATCAAACAGGATCAATACCTCATTGTTATAGACCTATGGGTGTTACACAGGTAAGTCAGATTCCAATCAAATTAAAACCCGATCAAAAATTTCCGCTCGCCTACTCGCATTCGGAACAACCTCGCCGATCATCTACGAATATACCTCGGAAATCAGACGTAGTAGGAATACAACCAGGTTATAAGGTCTTGCGACTGTAATTTTCATATCAACATTTAATAATTACATTGTTACACGCAATATCACATCATTTTATTAGTATAATGTCTCACACATCGTATTTCTGTGTAGTCCAGACTATATTACCACAGAAACCAAAATTTCTAGATCTACTTTTTCACCTTTTGATATCCAAGGTTTATCTGCGTAGAAGATCGCCGAGGTAGTGTCGAATGTCCTACTCGATAATTTAGATTAGTGTGGATCATATTCGGGTGACCTTTTCTCATTACAATATTCATGACGAAATCGTTATGTTTGGTAACTTGTTTACGTCACACAATTTGAAATGAGCCCTCCAATTACAGTCTTTGAATAATACCAACATCAAATTAGCTAGCAAACCCTGATCTATAAATAGAAATTACGAAATCAAAATGTTATTATTAGTGTTTAGTCTAGATGTGACCCTCGACAACACTCTACAGGATATCTGTTTACGGAGATGGGTCATATTCATGTACAGCTCTATTTACTGCATGGACTTTATCAATAACCCGGGTCGAAAGCGCAGTTGGTTGCGCGCCTGGATTTGGAATCTCGTGTCCCGAAGAGGGTACGGGTTCGAATCCCACCCGGGAAGGTTATACCCTTTCATGAAAATTTGACAATATTGTCAAATAATTAAAAGGGTAGGTGAGTACTGGTTATAGACAAGGGTCCAGGAAAGCTAGGTTAGGTGTGCTGGACGCTGTAAAATGACCTAAATTGTGTTGACAAGGCGTTAAACCTAGTACACACAAAAATCAATAGATCATTTATTCGGTGTTTTCAGTGCTTTGATTTTCAGTGCATCTTGATACTGTTCGTGTATTGCATCAACAAAGCGTATTGTGAAAAAATCATTTTTTAGGAACACAATCAGCAAAACGTATGGTCTTAATAGCAAAACGGTCTTATTATAGAGACCCTTTTGTTCACAAATTAAACATTTGGGTCTTAATAATTGTCAAAAATCGCATGATTTTGAAATAACAAAAGTGGGTCTTAATAGCGGAACTTTTCTGTACATGTTATTGTCAAATCTTTATGGGGGGGGGGGGAATAACCGTTCCGGGAGAACCCGTACCCCTTTCGAGACACAAGATTCGGAATTCTAGTGTGTTGCAAACTGCAATACAGACCTGTTACTAACACTGCCATGGGTTAGGGTTCACTGCCATGGACTGCAAAGAAAATAGGCAATTATCTGGTTCTAATAATTTTCCAAACACCTCTAATAAAAGCTTTCTAATAAATAAATTTTTTCTCTCAAGTACGTTTTTGTCATATACATGTATATTCTTTTTTAAATAATGTGGTCTTTGAATATATATATATATACTTTATTGCGATAATTAAGGCCACCGGCCCATTCACATAATTATTACAGTACATACATACAAAAACATATCAGTGTGATGGAGAAACATTTTAACAATAAGATTAAGATAAGTATACTATTATCTCTAAGGTAAATTGTATAATTATATTCAAACATAGTATACATGTAATTCACATACTTAGCATACAGTCACTCATAGATGGGAATTTCCCTCTCTTAAGGTAAAATGTAAAATCATATTTGAACACAGTTAACAAGTAATTTACATAATTATATAATTACTCAACCATTTCAATAAAGGAAATGTTTAAACAAAGGAAATGTTTCCACATGTTTAAAATATAACACCAGTAGTTTACTTAAGTATACTATTACAATTACATGTACAAACCTTTCCAGAAACAAATTTCATTCTTTTTAGGTATAATGTATACTCAAACTATTTAGAAAAATTACAATTAATTTACCACATATTTAAACATAGTACACAAGTTATTTACCAAATATTTAAACATAGTGCACAAGTTATTAACCAAATATTTGAACATAGTACACTAGTATTTACCATATATATAAACATTGTACACAAGTAATTTACCAAATATTTATACATACTATACAAGTAATTTACCATATATATAAACATTGTACACAAGTAATTTACCAAATATTTATACATACTATACAAGTAATTTACCATATATATAAACATTGTACACAAGTAATTTACCAAATATTTATACATACTATACAAGTATTTTACCATATATATAAACATTGTAAACATTGTAGGTATAATGTATACTCAAACTATTTAAAAACATACAATTAATTTGCCACATATTTAAACATAGTACACAAGTAATTTACCAAATATTTGAACATAGTGCACAAGTAATTTACCAAATATTTGAACATAGTACACACATTATTTACCATATATATAAACATTGTACACAAGTAATTTACCATATATATAAACATTGTACACAAGTAATTTACCAAATATTTAAACATACTATACAAGTAATTCACCGTGTATATAAACATTGTACACAAGTAATTTACCAAATATTTATACATACTATACAAGTAATTTACCATATATATAAACAATGTACACAAGTTATTTACCACATATTTAAACATAGTACACAAATAATTTACTACATATTTAAACATAGTACACAAGTAATTCACCATATATTTAAACATGCTATACAAGTAATTTACCATACATATAAACATTGTACACTAGTCATTTACCACATATTTAGACATAGTACACAAGTAATTTACTACATATTTGAACATATTACACAAGTAATTCACCATATATTTAAACATGCTATACAAGTAATTTACCATACATATAAACATTGTACACTAGTCATTTACCACATATTTAGACATAGTACACAATTAATTTACCACTTATTTAAAAATAATAATAATAATAATAATATTTATTTGGCATAGTGTACACATAGTAAAAACATACAAACATAAATATCACAGACATTATGATGTTGTAATTATGTAATGCACACCAACACCAGGGATAACACAAAAAAGGGCAAGCCCTTATTTCCATTGTGGTCCCTATGTGTTGGTGGCGTGACAAAGAGAGGCATAATTAAAATGGTGAAGACTGTTGCATAAAATTAAAACATAATAAGATTTATCAAAGACATAGAAGATAATTGAAACATTGATATAATATGTGTATTAAATAATAAGCACCAGATAGATGTAATACTAAATCACAAAATTAATCACAGAAGAAATATCCAAGATCACAGTTTAGTTTATAAAAATAAAATTAATCACATAAAATAATTAAGTATCACAGTTATGCAGACAATTACAAATCTATTCTCATATAATATTGAGGAATCACAGTTATGTTAATAATCACAAAATTAATCACAGAAATATCTTAGTATCACAGTCAAGTTGGTAATCATGTGATTTAAATTGGAGATAATTTATCTATCACAAATAGTCTAGGTATGGCTTCATGGTAAAATACATCTAAGGTGGTCAAACACAAACATAAATGTCATATAAGAAGGATTTGGTCAGTTATAACTTAACAATTATGTGGACCATGCCAAAATAATAGAGAAAATAAAAAACATACAAATATCTAAGATAAATTATCTAAAAAATACTGTTTCACAGTTTGTTTAAATTTGAACAGTTTTTTTATTAGTGTGATATCAGATGGTAAAGAGTTCCATAATGAGCAGCTTAAGTAGCAAAAAGATTTTAACCCAAAACTTTTGACTTTTGGTAAGGAAAAAGCACCTTTTTTACTTAGTCTTGTATTATAGTTGTGAATTGTGTCTTGAGAAGTAAAGTTATAAGACATGTAAGTAGGAGACATACCAAGTTTAATTTTAAAAACATGACTAAGAATAATTTGATTAACTCTCTGTTTAACTGGTAACCAGTTAAGAAGTCTGAAATGTTCAGCTCCTACATGAGCTCTAAAATCCATATTTAATACAAATCTTATCAATTTATTTTGGGTTGTTTGAAACTTATTTTTTAAAGATTGAGTCAATCCATGGTACCATATAGAGCACGAATAATCAAAATGACATTGTATTAAAGACATAATCAATAATTTTTTAGTATGCTGAGTAAGATAATCTTTTTTTCTGTATAGGAACTTTAGTCTAGCATTAACTTTTTGAAGAATATTACGAGCCATGATCTCAAAAGATAAAGTTTGATCAAGTATAGCCCCTAGGTATTTAACAGAGGACGTTGGTTGAATACATATTCCATTACATGAGACATAAAGATTAGGATCAGATTTAAGTTTAAACTTGGATCCAAAAAGTATGGACTCGGTTTTACCAAGATGCAGAGACAACTTATTGTTTATTAACCATTCACTTATAAGATTAATATCAAGAGAAAGTCTGTTTTCAATATCATTCTTGTTCTTACCAGATACAAGAATGCCAGAATCGTCTGCATATAAAAGAAGTTTACTATTGATGACAGCAGACATGTCATTCACATAAATTAAAAATAAAAGAAAACATAGTAAACAAGTAATATACCACATATATAAACCTAGTACACGAGTAATTTACCTGAGTATAGAATTACCCAAACTTATCAAGATTAAAGTATAATGCATATTCATATTTAAACAAAGTATACAAGTAATAAACATGTGTACAGTCATTTACATATACTAAGATAGATATTTTCTTCTTTTAAGGTAAGCGTATAAAACATATTCAATTATAGTACACAAGTAATTTACATAAGTATACAATGACTATTACATTTCAAAATAGAGATTTCCCTATATATTTAGGTATAGTGTATATACATATCTTAACAAAGCATACAAGTGATTAACATAAGTATACAATGACTACTACATTTCAAAATAGAGATTTCCCTATATATTTAGGTATAGTCTATATACATATCTTAACAAAGCATACAAGTGATTAACATAAGTATACAATCACTCATACCTTTCAAGATAAGAACTTCTCTCTTTTAAGGCATAATGTATAAACATGGCAACATTACGTATAATTTCAGTATCAGAACATGACATTAATCTGTAAAATTCTAGTTCATTTGGATTGTTAAGGTAAACATGAGGAATATATTTAGAACGAAGAATATTGTACAATGGACATGTCATAAGAAAATGAAATTCATCCTCTATGCAATTATTACAATAAAAACATGTTCTGTACTCTCTATCTATACCTAGATGTCTGCCTTGTTCTATCATCAGTAAATGAGATGAACTTCTAAATGAAGCTAGACTAGAAAGAAATTTTGCTATATCAATACAAGTAACATATGGTTCAACTTTATAGTCTGTTTTAAAATGTGAATAATGAAATAATTTTGTATTATCTTTGCAAGAGGTCATCCAAGTCTGCTGATACTGATCAGTAATCCTTTGTACATATAATTTTATAAATCTATCTGGGTTAACAACTTCTTGATTATTCCATACATAAGCAAATCCATTTGAACTCAAGTTATTTCTTACATATGAAACCCAATTTGTATGACCTATACTATCAAAATACAACAGCATCTCATAACTTAAGCGTATGTATCTATTTCTTGGCATAGTTAATATTCTCAACCAATATTTAATGGCTTTCTTAGCTGAATATATATACATTGGGACTCTCCCAGTGTCACCCAACACAGCATCGTTACAAGCATTAGTTTTAACATTTAAAAAGCGCTTAACAGCATACAAGTGTACATTTTCAACACAATTAACATTACACAAGCCCCAAATCTCTGAACCATAGAGTAAAATTGGTGCAATTTTCATGTCGAAAACTTTAAAAAACGTTTTATAAGGTACATGGCTCAACTTACCAAAAGAGTTTAAAATATGACAAAGGGCTTTTTTGCCTTTAACAGACATATTTTCAGCCATTTTGTACAATGATAACCTGCTTGTAAAATACACGCCCACGTAACTAAACCCAGAGACGATTTGTAAATAATTATTGTTGTAGTGCCAGCGTTCACGACGTGATATTCTACCCCCTCGTTTAAAGACGACAATTTTTGTTTTGTTAATATTTACTTTTAGTTTGTTATCGTTGCAAAACTCACTTAAAACATTTAATTGCCTTTGCAGGCCAACTACAGTATCAGACAAAAGACCAATATCGTCAGCAAACATTAATAGAAAAATTTCTGTAATATCAGGAATCAAACGTATTCCGTGTACATTACAATTACACAATAATTTATACAATTCATTAATAAACAATGAAAACAAAATAGGACTGAGGCTACAACCTTGTCTCAGTCCTACAGGACAGTCAAATGGTTCCGATACCCCTATGTCACTTCTCACTTTAGCTTTGACATTAGAGTATATACTGGTTATGGTTTTGAACAAATTACCTTTTATACCATTGTTTTTAAGAATTTCAAACAAAATGGATCGATCGATAGAATCAAACGCTTTCTCAAAATCAATGAAAGCAACATATATTGGTTTACGTTTAATATTTAAGTACCTAGAAACAAGTGAATACAAGACAAAGGCATTATCAATGGTACAATAACCTGCTCTAAATCCAGCTTGACATTCTGAAATAACAGAGTAAGCATTTACATAAAATGTCAGTCGTTTTGTTAAAATAGCAATATATATCTTACTTAGAGAGTCAATGAGAGCAATGCCCCTGTAATTATTAGGCGTGCTAGTAGAACCCTTTTTATGAATTGGTACTATTATGCTTTCCATCCAACTGGAAGGAAATTCCCCAGTTGCAAACAACCTATTAAATAATTTGTGCAGCAACGGTGTCAATATAGTTGAACCATTTACAATTAGAACATTATGTATCTGACCTGCAGTCGATTTATTAACATTAATAGATTTAATAACATCCTTTATTTCAGTCTCAGAAATAGGTGAATTAAAAATAAGATCTTCTATATCATCAAATTCTTCTTGATTTATAGTATTACTATTATTGTCAGACAATGTTTCATCTGGTATATTGTGCTTGAAAACGGAGCTAAAATGCTCATACCACGCATCAAGTGAGATATTAGGCGATTGTCTAGTTTCACCTGTTAAACGTTTAATTTCCCGCCAAAATTGCTTAGGATTATGTACTGATGTTTCTAAATTTCTTACTGTGCACTTTTCATATGCTTTACGTTTTGTTTTACATAATTGCTTATAATTTAGCTTTTGATGCAAATATTCTTGTAAAGTTGTATCACTACGTTTAGATTTATATTGCTTTAGTAACAATTTACATGATTTTTTATTTTGTCTGCATTCAAAATCAAACCAGCTTTTATTAACATTAGGTTTCTTGCTACATATGTTTTTCTTGACAGTATCGCCAGCTTTCATTATAAATGATTCCAATTTTTCTACAATACTATCAATACAATAGTTAAAATCGTCTAACAAAAGATACAACATATTACAATTTACATCAGATAAACTATTTGACAAGGATGTAATGTAAGTATCCTTATTTGAGCTATTAATATCAAATTGTTGTTTAATAGCCTTATTACCTTCCAGCTTTGGTGATATATCATTAACTTGTATTGACATATCAACTGGGAAATGACTACTTTCATGCCATGAAAGAACATAACAGTTTTCAATTTTAGATAGAATATTAGTTGATACAACAAAGTAGTCAATTACACTGCAGCCATTTTGGTTGACAAAAGTAAATATATTTATATTATATGTGCTTTCAGCCACGTACAAAGTGTATTATTCTATCTCCGATTACACTGTTACTATCAGAGATTGTTCCAAGTTTTATACCTATGGACAACATTACAGATATTGATGTAATAAAACAATCACCATCATCATCATCGCCAGCAGCAGCATCGTCGTCAGCAGCAGCATCAACGATCACCATGTTTCTATTAACTAAAACAGGACACGTACATAAGGTTTGTGTCTCTTGTACATGTATTTATAATGATTATATAACTACATGATGCCTACATCACACAGTCGTCCAAACAATATTATATCCACATAATAAAGTATGTAACTCATCACCTTAGAAACCACGAAAAAAATACCCCTAACGTCAGCGCAACGTAATATTAACGTCGTATTTATGAAGGTAATTTTATTTTGAACGCGATATTGTGAAAAACTGAGAACGTTCACTTTCCTGTGTTATTTCATTAAAATGACAAAAAAGTGTGTACTTTTCAATAATCGCAATATGAATTTGACAACCGTTCTGCGTTAATATGAAAATAAACGTTTTAACTCGACAATTGGTGAAACCTTTTAGACGTGAAAACCCTGAATTCAGTGACGAATAATAAATCTTTACGACTGACGTAAAATGAGATAATTGGAAAAAAATAATTGTATGCAACAACATTTCAGAAACATTTTGGTATAATTATCATTGGCCCCTGACATTCAATACTTTAAATATGTGGGTTTAATGTACTTGCATGCCTGTTTATAGCGCGAACCATTGTGACGTCCATGACGTCGTGACAAAACCGACAACGTCGCTAAGGTTACCAGAAAAACAAACAAGAAATATGAAGGTATCTGCCTGCCAGCTTTGATCATAATCGGTGAACATAATATTTTTTTCGTTTTTTGCTGCGAGTAAGGTACCGACCAACCTTAATTTTTTGACTCATCTGTTTATGGAGGAAATACACAAGTCCGCGATATTGTGGTCCAGTTCCAAAGTATTTATTTTTGTTTTTGTTGGTTTTAACGCCCTAGCAACACATTGCATAGGTCATATAACGGCGGGCAGCCAACCTACTCACGGTTCCTGGGAAGGCTAAATCTCTGGATTTAGCTGTTAACCAACTACTAAGCGCATACTTTTCTCAGTGACTGACAACTGCCTTACATAATTAAGAATCATTGCTAGGAGGGAGAATGGCCGTAGAAATAATTTCATGACCAAGCTCCACGAAAGTATGCCCGCCCGGAAATCGAACCCACTATCCCTCGATCAGTAGACTTGCGTGCTACCAACTGAGCTAGCCGGGCGGCTAAAAGTATTTATTTTTTGTGAAAACAAAATCGATTTTTCAGTACATGTGGCTCATTAGATAAGAATGTAGATATTACTCACTTGTTTATATAAAGATAATAATAGAACATTTCTGAATATATTCGTTCCTCCATGTATTTGAAAGTTGAACTTGTTAGATTAAAACGCTAAGTTAAAAATACCTACATAGTATACCCACTTATCGTCAGTGAAACAGTAACTCATTCAGATATGTAATATTTCCCATCAAATACGGAAGTACGCTATCAACACTTTAAAGAGCATTAATGGGATTGAAGTGGTATAACTTTACTGACGACCATGAACAGATAGTGTATTTTTCTTTCAAGCTTTATAGTTCAAAGCATAATCATGATGGAAATATCAATATGACGTCACAATGTATTACGTCGTGTTTACATCATGTTTACGTCACGTACGAGGGGTGATCCAAAAATTCGTGGACAATGTGTGTATCTCCATAACGTGACGTCCTACCATGATGATTTGTTAGGATATCATTAATCAGTGCTTTTTTAATAAATTGACAAAATTTTAAAACATCTATTGCATTTTTCATCAAAATATGAAGTATTGAAATCGCGGCGCAGCTCATTTTTTCTGCTTCATGTATATGTTTTTACTTCATTCAAACCAACGTAAAATCTGTTCAAATAAATAAAATGGCAGGAAATGTTATAATAACGTTGTTTAGACATGTATGACGTCATTTTGTAAGTTCCAGAAGAAATTTGACGTCGTGGTCATTATACACTCGTGTTTAATAAAAGAAGGGGTGAAAACAGTTTCATAAAAAAGGACGTCACGGGTCCAGCAAAACTGCAGACAGTTATACAATTCTGTGTAAATCTCGGAAAAAAACTATGGACAAGACAAAAACAATGATTGAAAGTGAGACATATAAACCATCAGTGTGGCGTACACTAGTGTATAAGAAGCATCTCCGATTTTCGAATGGATGGGAAGGTGTAGGGAATGCTTCGTAGTCTGGAAACAGAGTCAAAGAAACTAAGGAAAATTTGCATGAGAATGTTAATGAAATCATATGGGTAATTTTACAATTCTCAGTTATTTCTGTACTTATTGTTTGGAACTGTTAGTAGAATTGTAACAGAAGAGCTAGAAATACATCGTACAGGTCAAAGGGGGAATACTTTGAAGATTAATAAGACCAAACAGTAATTAAGTTTACTTCTTTTGACAACGTGACGTCGTTTGAGACGCGATGAGCTGCGCCGCGTTTCATCAGGTCCATGTATATAAAATAGTGCAGAATCATTAATTATAGTCGAATCTTTACAATATTTTGCAAATTTGTTGACAAATGCTCACATAAAAAGATACTAGAAGTTCATGTGATTGGCTTTATTACTTTTTGTTTCATGCAAGGTGTCCACGAATTTCTGGATCATCCCTCGTATTACGGCATGGTATTGTGCTAAAGAAAAATGATGAAAATTTTAATATGACGTCACAGTGTATAACGTCGTGTTTACATCATGTTTACGTCACGTATTACGTGGTGGTGTTATGCAAAAGCAAAATAATAAAAATATTAATATGACGTCACGGTGAAAAGAGCGGGTCGAGGGGTCGTGGGTACGATTCCCAAGCGGTGCATACTTTCGTGGAGCTTGGTTATGAAATTATTTCTACGGTCAATCCCCCTCCTACCAATGATTTTAATTATGTAGGGCAGTTGTCAGTCACTTACGAACGTATGCGCTTAGTTGTTGGTTAACAGCTAAATCCAGGGATTTAGCCTTTCCAGGAGGAGTGAGTAGGTTGATTGACCGCCGTTATATGACCTATACAATGTTATTTATTATTTATTGGAGTTAACGCCGTATCAACACAATTTAGGTCATTTCACGGCGTCCAGCGCACCTAACCTAGCTTTCCTGGACCATTGTCTATAACCAGTACTCACCTACCCTTCCACAAGGCCGGAAACTTCTCCATATTATCTAGCCAATGGAGGAAAATCGACATTATTGCTAAATTTTCATGGAAGGGTATAACCTCCCCGGGTGGGATTCGAACCCGCACCCCCTCGGGCACGAGTATCCAAACCCCGGCGCGCTACCAACTGCGCTATTAACCCGGGTTATACAATGTGTTGCTACGGCGTTAAATCCAACAAACAAACTACCACTGGACTACTGTTCCTATAAAGCATAAAATTACTGTTGTTATTTTATGTACATGTAATTATGACCTACATTTCAGGTTCAGATTTTACCAACATATGAGAGACTTTCAACAACATCATTGAGTTCATACAATAGAAGTACACTACCATCTTCATCAATGTGGCATTCCGATCAACATGTCTATATCAGAGCTCATAAATCAGTGAGTTACCCCACCCACCATATTATAAATAGGCTGTTCCAAATTACCCTTCGTACCAGAAATCGTGAAAAGTATAAGTTAATACATATTCTATATACGGGGTGTAGATGGGAGCAGTCGTGCCTTGTAGCAAAATAATGCATGGTTATTTTTTGTTTTTAATACAGTGAGCGAGCGAACTTGTTTAGTAAGAACTGTCTATTTAATGGAAATTTTACATGGCAAATCTTAGACTGTAATTTGCATATCTCCTGGGTGATTGCATATGTAAGTGCATATGTGTTTTCTACATATGTGTTTGCTGCAGATGTGTTTGATACGTATGTGTTTGATACATATGTGTTTGATACATACATGTATGAGATTTTTTGTGTTTGATACATATGTGTTTGATACATATGTGTTTGATACATACATGTTTGATACATATGTGTTTGATACATATGTGTTTGATACATTTTGTGTTTGATACACACATGTTTGAGACTTTTCGTGTTTGATACTTATGGATGCTGCGAATGTGTTTGACACATATTTGTTGAGTACGCGTGTGCTTGATACATAGGTGTTTGAAATATATGTGTTTGAAACATATGTGTTTGATACACATGTGCTTGCCACATATGTGTTGATACATACAAGTACAAGTATATGTTTGATAATGTGTTTGCAATGTCATGTTCTCATTAAATGTTGTCTGCTCGGACATGCTGTGTTCTTACATTATATAATGGAGCCAAAGACTAGCTATGGACCCACAGTGTTAGTTAGAGCACGTTGTTGAATAATAAAAATAAATAGAAATAAATAGGATTACAGAAGCTGTACAATTTACATGTAGTTGTTATTTCATTTTCAGTTTATGAGCAATGGCCTCCTTCTTGTTCGTTAAAATTTATTCAACTGTCAGCGATGTATTCATTAATCCCGCATATTTAAATACTGTAGTTAGTATTCAAATCAACGGGGTAAATGAATGAAATTTTAACAATATTTTTAATTAATGTATTATCTTTTACAGATAGAACGGTTAAGTATAAATGATTGTACACAGATTACAGATAAAGCAATTTGTCTACGAGACAGTGCTTCATGTAAACTATGTGAAACGGATACTGGCGGACATTACTGTGCTTCCAAGACAACACAATGTAACCTGGCAACAGATATTGTAAGTGTATGATATTGAAACATTTGTTACTAAATAAAGTAAAGTAACGTCAAGTAAAGTAAAGTAAAAAAAGTAAGGCAAAGCAAGACAAAGCAAAGTAAAGTAAGGCAAAGCAAAACAAAACAAATCAAAGCAAAGTAAAGTAAAGTAAAACAAAGTAAAGTAAAGTAAGGTGAAGTAAAGCAAAGCAAAGTGTAACAAAACAAAGTAAAGTAAAGTAAAATAAAGTAAAGCAATGCAAAGTGAAACAAAGCAAAGTAAAGTAAAGTAAGGTGAAGTAAAGCAAAGCAAAGTGTAACAAAGCAAAGTAAAGTAAAATAAAATAAAGTAAAGCAATGCAAAGTGAAACAAAGCAAAGTAAAGTAAGGTGAAGTAAAGCAAAGCAAAGTGTAACAAAACAAAGTAAAGTAAAGTAAAATAAAGTAAAGCAATGCAAAGTGAAACAAAGCAAAGTAAAGTAAAGTAAGGTGAAGTAAAGCAAAGCAAAGTGTAACAAAGCAAAGTAAAGTAAAGTAAAATAAAGAAAAGCAATGCAAAGTGAAACAAAGCAAAGTAAAGTAACGCAAAGCAAAGAGTAACAAAGCAAAGCAAACTAAAGTAAAATAAAGAAAAGCAAAGCAAAGCGAAACAAAGTAAAGTAGAGCTGTTGCATTTTATAGTCATTTTAAGTTTCATGCTTATGCACGCTCACTAACTTTACAGCTATTACTCCTGGTCATCGAGCTATTGGTATCGATTGGTATCATCCTTGAAAGTATTTCCGTCCGCTTACTGCAGCCGGCATATTGACGCAGAGAAAATTACATCTGGGTTGAGAGAAGCAATCTCGGGTTAGGTTAATTTCTTGCTGAAGGAAATTAGCAGTCCCTTAGGTGGAGATCGAACCTGGGACCTCTCTATCCCTAAGAACCTGCTTTTAGTTAGTGGTTTATGTGTGTAGCTTTTTCACTTTGACATTAGACAAGGTGAACTATTTCAATTATAGTTTACATTCAATGAACTAGTTAGCTATAATATAAAGATTGAATGGTGTTTTGATTTTACAAAACCAATCTCGGGTCAATTTGATCAAGTTATATAGATATAACTAAATAATATATTAGGAACATGTGTAGATTTAAAATAATGGAATATTGGGCTCTACGTTAGTTTAAATCAAAACCAAAATACATCATATAAAATTCCAGGCGACTGCCATGAAAACAAATCAAATACACTACAATGTATACAAATATCTATATAGTGTCTTTGACTTGGGACCATGCTAGGCACATTTCATTAAACAAACTTGGATATTTTATTTGTGCTACCGGAAATTGCAAAAAATGTTACAAGCGGTTTCACTCATGACACGGCTTGGCATGCGAAAACATTACATATCTACGCATGTACGTGTATATCGTTTTGACTTAGAACCATGTCCACCGCCTGTACGATTCTACTTAGTAAATTTAGAAAGGTGAATTCATTAAAATTAAAAAATCACTATTCTATTTTTACATTTCACCTTGTTTTATATTTGTTATTTTCTGTACACAGAATATAAGATCAAATGTTAGTCATATATCACCACGATCAGGACCTATACAGGGTGGAACATATATTACTGTACATGGTGAAAACCTGGATATGTCAGACTTTGTAAACATAAGTATAGATGTAAACAAATGTCGAGTGATCAGGTTTGTGTATTTATTATGTTTTTATTATTCAATATTTTGCTTAAAATAAGGGACTTTAGTCAGTTATTTCCCCTTGTATACTCTTCAAATAGGTAGGTCCAATTACTTGGATTACTCGAATTTTACCCTTACTTTTCGATGTCAATTTGCCAAAATTAATCTTGGATAACATTTTTGTAAATTATTTAATTTGTTTGAAATTCAAACTAAGTATTTTTAAGGTAAAGAACTATCTAAATTTCACCACTTCTGTAAATATCTTCATTAACAAGAGAGATGTTAGATGCAAAGTTTTGTTATCTTTACATAGGACTTCAATGATAAAACCCGATTGTTTCAGATTTTATCAGGGGAAGATAACTGACAAAAGTCCCTAATTACAATGATTAACATTTATTTCTTGATTATGTAATATTTGATAAAAATGACGTCAAATTGTAGTCCAATACAGCTTAAAAACAAGCAGATCTCGGCCATCTTGTAGATTCTCGAGCATTATGGGTAAAACATGGTCATCTTGAGATTATTGCAATCTGATTGGTCATTTTTCTTTCTGATTCTTCCGCCAATTTGTTTTTTAAATCCGCCATATTGAGTCTCCTATTTAGTCATGTACGTATTCTCAGTTTACTTTAAAAATTGAACTCCAATAAATTTACCCACTAATTGAAGTTCTGGTATGCTTCTTAGTCTATGTGGTTCAGGCACCACCACAACTTTGATATTTCTCTTGATTAAATTTAACCTCTGCGGAGCAACAACCTCTTAACAGCAACACCTTTTAGTCCATCACAGTAGATGTTGTTCAAGAGAGTCTGTATATCTAACTATGTATAATTTCAGACCTATAAGTTCTAAGATGATTCGATGTATGATGCCACCCCTACTTGAACATATTGTGGACACCAAACAGGTTACGATAGAAGTTCAATTATCTAGGATAGGGTTTGGTATTCATATTTACCAGTTTAATTTCACATATTACAATGTCAAAGACCGTCTTCAAATTAGTCAGAATAGGACAGTGAAAAGGTAAGTTGTTTTTGATTTGGTTGTTATAGTGCTTTACGCCTCTTTTCGGCAATGTTTCATATTACATTATTTAGGCGCGCTGTCGGTCACTTCTTTTTCTTCCAAGCTAGGGTAGTCAGTCAATCTCTTACCGAGGGTGTGTTAATACCCTGGATAAAACTACTCATATGCAATAAAACTACTATTCACTTTTTAAATAAAATCATGCATGAATGTGTCAGAATTTGGGGTTATTGATGAGAAAGTAGGGCGATTTTCTTGGCTGTGCAGATTCAATCGTGATTTCGGCTTAACCCGGATATAATCATATCACTGATTCGTTTTTGTGATGACAGTAAAGAAATCGAAATATTCTGATGTAACACGATAGAGCCAGTTACATCCGCCTTAATCATATTTTTGGAACGTGTCCTATCAGGTTCCCGGATATAGTTAACAAAAAGTAGTTCCGCCAATTTGCATTGACTCTTATGATCAAAACAAAGCCATTCCGATTTAAATTGCTGTCAAATCTCATTCGGATTATTTTACATGTAGTGTACTTGCATTCGTAACTCCTCGGCAAATTTCTAGGAATAACCACGGACATATTTAGACGCCATTTTGGAACTACCTTTGCGTCACATGCTCAAACAAAATGCTTTAACCGGTGTTGAAATAGACAAATCCAAGATCGTTTAGGCGATGATAAAAGTCTCGTTTTAGTACATAAATTTAAATTGCACGATTCAATTATATCGGCTGAACAATATATTATAGTAACATGTATATCATAAGAAATGTAGTCCTAAAGCCTTATATATGTTTACGACAAGAACTTATTTTGCATAAATGTTACATGCTTCGCCTGTGCTTCGCCTCGCGTATGTAGTAAAACTCTGTATTATTGGTGAACCCCGCACGAATCCTTCCGAGAATTCAATGAATGGTCGAGGTCTTCCGAATGGCGTACTTGCTATCCACTTATCAAACGGATTCAAGATTATTGACGTAGACTTCACTTGTAAAGAATAATTCACTGTACACAATACATTCTTTATTTGTGAATATAACTCAACTCACATAATCTCCTTATATCTTCAAGTACTATAACTAGTTGTATAGTGTAAATATCCGTATTTAACAATTTTATGAAGTAGGTTGTCTCTGCCATCATCAGTTTTACTTGACTGGTTACTCACTGGTATAAACAAACTCGACGATAAAAAATGGAGTAAAAAATGTGACGTATTTTTGTACATGTATGGTACTGTACTCCACATTTGAACTTTTTCTGCAGTAAGTCGTCATAATGAAACTCACATTTCTGTACAGCCGGTCGCCCGGCTAGCTCAGTTGGTAGTACGCAAGTCTGCTGATCGAGGGGTCATGGGTTCGATTATCGGGCAGGCATACTTTCGTAGAGCTTGGTCATGAAATAGTTTCTACGGCCATTATCTCTCCTACCAATGATTCTTAATTATGTAGTGCAGTTGTCAGTCACTGACGAAAGTATACGCTTAGTAGTTGGTTAAAAGCTAAATCCAGACATTTAGCGTTTCTAGGAGGAGTGAGTATGTTGACTGATCGCCTTTATATGACCTATACAATGTGTTGCTAAGGCGTTAAACCAAACAAAAATTAAACTGTGCAGCCCTAGCTTTTTAACATAGTACTAAGTATAGGCAGCCAACAGGCTAAGGTTCCGTGTCAAAAAAAGCTATACACCAAAATGTACATGTAGTTTTTTTTAGTTCAACTAGTGGTCACTCACGCCATGAAACTAAACCCCAATATTTAACGTAGACATTGGTGGTCTCGATACCGGAATGGTTTTAACATAGGGACAATTTTCTACTCAAAAAGCATTTGGGACTTAAAAGATTCCCTAAAACTTATCAATTTGCGTCTAACAAGGTGGTCATTAGAGCGGAAATTTGTCTTGAATGCCACGGTGTTCTTTGCCATAAAAACTGTTCAATGTCAGAGGCATATGTAACACTGGTTTTTCCAAAAAAAGTAATATACCCCGGCTTATCGCAAAACGGTCGTAACCAACTCTTTTTTAAATTAAGTTACGTCCGTTTTGCGATAAGCCCGCGATATGTAGTATAAAACAAGTATTATCATTTTGAAAAATGCTTGAAATTGCCGTTTAGCTCTGTGTGACAGCTCCTTTAGTAAAAAAATTCAAGCAATATGTGTCAGCGTTTTACACCGTCCTATGTCTATTTATAGAAATTCGGAATTTAGCCGTGTTTGATTAATTGCGCGGAACCTTCCAGGCAGATAAAAATACATCGACTGGACAGGCGCTGACCATGACTTTTTTCCAACTGTGCACGTGAAAAAGATTTTTATTGCAGAATTAAGCCTTTTTCGTGTTTATTTTGAAAGTATTATCACACAGATGAATTCGATTTAAGAACAAGTACTGCCCAAATTCCGACTTATCGAAAATTCATCGATATGTATTAATAGACTTACCCGAAAGAAGGAAAGATAAGTTTGCATTTTTTTTCAAGAAATGCGAGTTTAAAAAAGAATGTTACAATTAGTTTTGCATTTTTCCGGATCAAAAATTGCAACTTTCTTGAATCTGGTACTCGTTTATATATTAATTATGGTATTTTCTCGTTACACAAACAGGTTATCCGACAAATTATGGCGTCGACGATTCCATTCACGCACCCCTAATTTGACTATTCGACGTCCATTTTATCATCATGTGACCTCGAATGCATCGTTTTGATTGGCTTTAGGCAACCGGTGTCGACTACAAAATGCTCAAATCTAGATAATTGTGTATATCGCCGTTCAGGAACTGCGATAATAATTTCAGAACCCTGTGACATAATTATTGTTGTATGTATATATTCAGTGGAGGCATCACAGTTAGTATTCAAGGAGAATATCTTAGTTATAATGATAACTATTATATGTATGTAAAGGAGTCCGAAAAAACTACATTGTCTGAGGTAAGGTTTAATAAATTATTTTTGTTTTCTTTAAAAATGTCTTAACCATTTTTATCATGTACAGGTATTCCTAAATTATGCTTATAATTGTGAAGCGCCTTTGAACATATTTTCAATATGAAAAGAGAGCTTTACAAATGTGGTATATAATAATAATAATAATTGCAACATTTTTTACATTTGAACTGTAGTAAATCCTCATTGTAATCTATCGCGGAGGATTACATTAGGTCGCACATGCGCAATAAAAGACATAATTACTGCTTTAAAATAGTCCGCTTTAGGCGTTAATACGCGGACTATACAGTTTGTGCTATTGAAGTACATGCATATAAAGCCAGGGATTCTATATAACAGGGATTTGTAACGTAGTGCTTTTTTAATTTTCTCGGTCGTCACTCTCTATAACTGGCTGAAGCAGGCTGTACAAACTATTCCAGAGTTTAAAAACTTGATTTATGTTTTTGTACATGTCTTCCATGCAGCTTGTGAATGTTTCTGTAATTTTTGACAAAAAATGTTGCAATTATGACCGAAAATATGACTTAAGGTATGTAAATGGGGCTAAAAATGGCAGATCGGCGGGAAAATGCATTATTTTGTGAAACAGTCTGTGAGCGTAATTTACCTCAAAATCATCTAGAAACTCATTTTTCCTAACATTTATGTCAATTTGAATGGTACTGTTACAAAAATTCATGAGAATATCTTTATTCAAACTTGTTATACTTGTTTTCCGTATTGGCCAAAATAATAGCGACGACAGTGAAATTTGATGAAAATCTATTACATTCACTTATCGTTACAAATCCCTGTGTAGTGAAACTGTGTCAACACGAATATCGAGATCGGATTTTGTAAATATTTCTTTGGATAATAAACTTGTTTGTATGTTTGATGAATTAAGATTCATTAGGAATGAACAGGTAAACAATAGCCTTCTGTTTAACAAATTGCACGATGATATGAACACTATGAATTCCAAGGTGAATCAAGTTATCAAGCAAACCAACTCCCAATCACATTTGATGAAAACTCTTGTATATAAATCTATTGATGTCGAAGCTAGATCTAGAAGAAACAATTTAATATTTCGTGGATTTATTGAACGTGTTGGTGAGAACTGTAGTCATGTTATCAGAGACTTTTTACAAAATAGGCTTGGTTTAGAAGCTAGAGATATTTATATAGCCCGAGCGCATAGGCTCGGCAGAGTCAATACAAGACGTAATAGACCAATAATTGTGAACTTTCGTGACTATACGGACACTGAACTGATTATGTCTAATGTTAGGTTCCTGAAAGGTACGCCATTTTCTGTGGATTTTGACTTCCCGCGTGAAATTCAGGAGGCCCGTGGTCGATTATGGCCTCAACTGAAAGAGCTCAGGAGGGACTATCCTCGATCGAGAGTACAAATTGTCTACCCAGCAAAATTACTTCAAGATGGTCGAGTGGTTTGCGATGCATTACCTGATTGGAACCAGTACACAAGTTCCAATAGACTAACACAGCTTGATGATATCATCACTATAAAACCATCCTCAATACGCAACAATGGTGACAGAAGCCAATCCATTGATATTGAGCACAATACATCAGATAACCACCAACAAACGACTTCTTGGTCCTCAGCTATGGAAGTTCAACATACATATACACAACCCATTTCATCATCTGAAGTTTTATCTAACAGTACAGATAAAAGACCAGAACCAGCAACATCATCAACAATCAGCATTACTGAATCGACTCAGAAAGCACCTGAATGTTCAGTGAATCAGTCGTTTGATAGTGATTTAAATTCGTGCATTAATAGTTTATATAATGATGTGTCTGCACAGAGCCAATCTTGTGATCAAAGTTCTGATCATAATACAAATAATAGTGAATTTGTGTTTGTTAAACCCAACCCCGTGCAACAGAAGGCAAATGTAAATATCGTCAATAATGTGCAATCTGATGAAACGAGTGTTAAGGTTTTGCAATGTGATGCAACCAATCCAAATATCAATCAAACAGATAGTGGACCAATACGTGGTCGTTCAAGATCTAACGTGAAAACGCGTAAACGATCTCAATCTACAGCACCATACAGCAGAAAATCTAGTAACAGTCGTGAAGATAGTTCTCGGGGTTTTCCCGCTTCTAAAAATAGAAATGTCAGCGTAGAAAGTGGGTTTTCCCCCACGTTAAATCCAAGTACACCGGATCAGCTGACCAAAGACAATAACATTTCTACATAGGAATACGATAGGAAGGTCACGCTACGTTGTGCACTACTTAATGTACAGGGTTTAGTTAGCAGACGCTCAAACAAACTTTTAACTCCAGAATTGAAAAGTATTTTTAAAAATCATGATATTATATTATTTACTGAAACTTGGACAAACGATTTAATAGACTTACATGTAGATAATTTTGAATATTTTGTGCTAAACAGAACTGAGAACAAGAGTTCAAGTAAAAGGTCCTCGGGAGGTTTAATTGTTTATTTAAGGGACACATATGTAACTAAGAATACATTGGTATTTACAAGCAATGATGATATTTTATGTATAAAAATTGATGGTACTATGCTTAGTCTTTCTAATGATCTATTTTTCTGTCTTTGCTATGTTATACCTGAAGGTAGTTCAAGACAAGATATGGTTGATACCCATACTTTTGACAGGTTATTAAATTTCATCACTGAATTAAACGTTAATAATGACAACGATTTTAACCTTGTATTATGTGGCGACATGAACGCACATACCTCTAACAGTCCAGATTTTGTATTGTATGATTCATTATGTAATATCGATGTTTTACCAATTGATTATTGTATCGATACAGATTTAAGTCGTTGTTCACGTGACCAGGGTAGAGTTGATACTCACGGTATTATGTTATTAGACTTATGTAAACAATCTGGCCTACGTATTTTAAATGGTCGTTGTGATAAAGATAAGTGTGGGAATTTTACTCATGTTGGTAGTCGTGGAAGTAGTGTAGTTGATTATGTTATTGTAACCCCACATTTAATGAACAATGTATCGTATTTTCAAGTGCACGAACCCAATATTTTATCTGACCACTGTGTAGTTGATTTTTCATTTGTTTTTAGTGCTCCTGTCCCTGTTTGTGATAAAAATAGCTCAATTTGTCATGATTTTGTACATGAAAAATATGTGTGGAACACTGATTTGAAAGACTATTTTATCAATGAGTTAAATTGTGACGATATTAACGTCAAACTTCAATATTTTAATGATCACGTAAGCTCGGCACAGTCTGAGGCAGACATTAATTCTTGTATCTCCGAGTTTTCTGAAATCATTGATAATGTTGCCTCACCTTTTAAACGTACTTTGAAAAATAGTATTTCTTCAAGTGGTAGTTCTAAGAACAGTGATAGTTCTAATAACACAGTTCATCAACCCTGGTTTAATGAGGAATGTGTCATTAAAAGACAAATATTTTATGCTAAGCTCAACGTATACAGAGCGGATAAAAATGATTTAAACCGATCAAGTATGGTTACTGCACGCTCGCATTTTAAAACATGTTTACGTAAATGTAAGTCCGACTATGATGATTTACAAACAAAAAAACTCGAGGCGGCCAGATTTAAAAACGCTAAAATGTATTGGAATATGCTAAAAAGTAACGCAAATGTAAAACAAACTAACGTTCCACTATATAATTTCGAAGAGTATTTTAAATCTATAAATAATCCGACTGATCCTTTTTTCACGCCTGACGAAGATATTTTACATTTTATAGAGAGATATGAAAAAAATGAATTTAATGTGATGTTTGATGAATTAAATGTTCCTTTTGAACATAACGAACTTATTAAAGCTATAAAACAATTAAATGGTAATAAATCAGGTGGTCCTGATATGTTTTTAAATGAATTTTTTATACATGGAAGGCATACTTTGTCTCAATACCTACTATCTCTTTTTAATAAAATTTTTGAAATTGGATATTTTCCTAAAAGTTGGTCGGAGGGTTTTGTTGTACCCCTCCACAAACGTGGTAGCCTAAATGACGTAAACAATTTTCGATGCGTGACGTTACTGAGTACTTTAGGCAAATTATTCACCAGGATTCTTAACAACCGCTTGACCGGCTGGGCAGAAAAATATAATGTATATATAGAGGCGCAAGCGGGGTTTCGATCACATTTGGGAACAGTGGATAATATCTTTGTTTTACATGGGATTATAAATCACGTACTTAATACAGGCAAACAGTTATTTTGTGCATTCATTGACTTCACAAAAGCTTTTGATTATGTAACAAGGGATAATCTATGGGCAAAATTAATTAAACTGGGTATAAGGGGTAGTATCTTAAACATTATGAAATCTATGTATTCATCTGTAAAATCTAGGGTAAAATTGAATAACGAACTGAGTGACGAATTCGATTGTATGTTAGGTGTTAGACAAGGGGAATGTATTTCGCCTTTCTTATTTGCTATGTTTTTGAATGATATTGAGGATATGTTTATTAGTAATGGTCTTGCTGGTATTGAAGTCGATATGTTTAAAATATTCTTAATTTTATATGCTGATGATATAGTTATTTTCGCTAATAGTAGAGACGAGCTACAACTAAGTTTAAATGTTCTGGAAGATTACTGTAAAAGATGGAAATTAGTCGTTAATACCAGTAAAACTAAGGTTATGATCTTTAGAAAAGGGGGCAGGATTTCAGATAATACTAAGTTTTATTATAATGATACCGAATTAGATATTGTTGAACAATTTACATACCTTGGTGTAGTATTCTCATCAGGGGGATCATTCTCTAATGCTCAAAATGTTTTAGCTGGCCAAGCTTTAAAAGGTATTTTTAAAATGAACAAATATTTATACAAATATACAGACATTTCTATAAAACATAAATTAGATCTTTTCGATAAATTGATATCACCTATTCTTAACTATGCTAGCCAAGTTTGGGGGTTTGTACAGGGAAATTCAATAGAACGAGTTCATTTACAATTCTGTAAACGATTACTAGGGGTAAAAAAGAACACTCAAAACGATTTTATCTACGGAGAATTAGGGAGGTTAACTTTTCAAACAATCCGCTATTTTAACATAGTAAAATATTGGGTAAAATTATTACGAACAAATAGAAATAGATTTAATAGAAAAGTATATAACATGTTAAAATTGGATACAGATTTGTACCCCAATAAACCTAACTGGTGTTCTTTGTTAAAATCATTTTTGTGCAACCTTGGTTTTTATGATGCATGGTTTTTTCAAGATATTGGTAATGTTGATATATTTTTATGCTGTGTCAAACAAAGACTTAATGATAATTTCATACAAAATTGGAACAATAGATTGGCTAATTCTAGTAGAGCGTTATTCTACAAGAATATATCAAATTTTAGATTTCAGCCATATCTTAACATTTTAAACATTACAAAATTTAGATATAGTATGGCTAGACTTAGATTGTCCTCCCATAGATTACACATTGAAACTGGTAGATGGAACAAACCAAGATCCACTCCAATTAATGAACGTCTCTGTACCAGTTGCCATGTATTAGAAGACGAGCTTCATTTCATTTTAGAATGTACATTTTATTCAGAATTAAGAAATATTTATATTCCTACATACTATCGTAATAACCCTAGCATGTTCAAACTGATTGAACTCATTAATACTGAAAATAAAGCTTTAATTATTAAGCTTGGTACATATATACATAAAGCTTTCGAAGTAAGAAATGCTCTTATATACGCTTAAGATGTCTAAAATATGTTATATTTTATAGAAAATAATTGTTTATAAATGAAAGATTGCACGATGTATGTTGTTTATGTGTGTATGTGTGTGTGTGATACACATATATATTTGTGTGATTCTGCTTTGAATATGTATGCGTATATCTAAAATTAGATGGATACCCGAGAGTTAGTTTACAAAAATGATCGGGATTGCATTTATATATATATTTATATATAAGCAATATTTATTGCTCTTTCTTTCAATAACGGGTCTTGAAAGAGGTGATTAATTTTTGTTTGTTTGTTTGTTTTGTAATTTGTTTCTTTTTGAAACACCTATAACTTATACATATATAATGATATGACTATATATAATAATTTGTTTCTTAGAATTTTTAAGCAAAGGGTTAAAGATAATTTCATTCAAAACTGGCAAGCACAAATCAATGATTCAACTAGAGCCCAGACATACACACTATTCGCAGAATTTGCATTTCAAACATATCTCGATAAAATATCAGTGGTTAAATATAGATATGCTTTAACAAGACTTCGTACATCTAGTCATAGATTAGAAATAGAGACCGGACGTTGGACTAAACCAAATAGTATTCCACGATCAGAAAGAAAATGTCAACACTGTAATATCTTAGAAGACGAATTTCATTTCCTCTTAGAATGTCCTCTTTATCATGATTTTAGAATAAATTATATAAAAAGATATTTTTGGAAAAGACCAAACATTTTAAAATTTATTGAATTGTTACAATCAAAAAATAAAACAGTCGTAAAAAATCTGTCAACTTATATTTACAAAAGTATGAATAAACGTGAACAATTATATTATTTTAGAAGTTAAGATAAAATCACACGTACTATCTATTTTAACGATACTTACCAATTGATGTTCAAGTATTTTATTTTTTACATTCATAAGTCTTTGTATACATACATATATTAGTTTTCTTATTTTTCTATGTATACACTTCTCTCCCCTTTGTATTTATCATAGTACTACTAATACAATAGCTTCTATTTGCACCTAAATCTATCTATGTTTATAGCAATCTGATAAATGTTAAACACTTTAGTATATATACAGCCTGACCTGGATAAGCGACCCTCGGCATTCAAACATACTATAAAGTTACACAACACAGTCTTGATGTTTTTCCGTGGTGTTATCATATTAGTTACTCAGTTGTCCTGAGTCTAGATTGTCTGTCTATATGACATAACCGATGGTCATGATATGCAGGTCAGGCTGTACATCACTTTGTAAACAACAATCTATTTAAAATATATATTGATATTGTTGCCGAAATTTAATGACCGTCACTGGAAATAATTTTATGTATATTTATATGTTATTACATGTTTGTATTGCCTATGGACAAATGTCTTTTTTGCAATAAAATTATGTCTATGTCTATGTCTATATTGCAATTCGGTAATATACTATCTAGCTATGATACTATGTATGATAAGTTAGATCTATTGTATTTTGTTCTGTTCTGTATTGATAATCCATTATGATCATTTGTATTGTACTGGCATGTCAATGTACTTGTATTTACCGCTTGGGTCTAAGACCTTCCGGTGTTTATATGAATAAAAACTTGTATAAAATCCCTGATATAGCCCTGTTTAGTATTTTCATGTTCGGTAAATGTAAGAAAATTTTTCCTTGTATCGTTTCTGTTTGTTGTATTATTCCTAGATCAAAACAAGTTCGACAGTGCTATCAGCGCTTTGATTACCGTATACAGCTAATGGTGGTTTAAATGTGGCATTCTTATAATGCAAATTTACAGTTATTAATATATTTAAATCCGTGGTAACGGAATAGAAAACTTAATATGTTTCCTTCATTGCACCATGTTATACGTTTTGTTTGGATAAGATTCATAAAACACTATTCTGCCGCAAAATGTAACTCGTTATCAAGCTAGCTCCATTGAGAGTGTTTTATTTTTAGTAACATAAGTGACTTACTCTCACACGATTTCATTTTTGCCGCATAGCGTTAAATTATTTAAGTTTAAAATTTGATTTTCCATTATTTATATTTCCTTACAGGTATATACAAAATGTATTCCAGTGAAGAAGTCCACGGACACTATAGAATGTATCACGCCACCTATATCTACACAGCTATCAGGGCAGTCCACATCTAGTTTCTATCTCTCATCAAGTCTATTAAATACATCAGATATATCAAGTATTAATTCAACTAGACCAGTTACATTGTCTACATACCCTGATCCAACCATACTGTCTTATTATATTGATCAAACCAACAATAGTAATTCAGACAGTCGTCTCTATTTACAGGTATTGTATTAAGGCTGTCACGATACGCCTAAAGCGTATGGCGATATATTGCAATATGCTTAGCTAGCACCGTATCGCGATAAGTAACACGATATATTGCTTTGGTAACCTGAGGCATGACTGCATTTAGGGCAGAATTCCGATAATACACATGCCATGGATTAAACTTTTGCTACTATTTTATCATCAGAATTAGAGTCCAGACTCATTGGCAAAAGGGAGTGAATCTTTCTTCCACTGTTTAAATTTGATATAAAAACTTCCGGTTCGGAACGAGCTCCGATCAATTAAATTCTTTGAACTTAAGTTTTAATCGTATGAACCATGGGAAATCTGATGTTTCCCCACTCTTATTTGCGAATGAAAGACTTTTCCAATGAAATAAAAATATCCCAAAAACCGGTACGTTAAATTCGTACTGCGATACTTATTGTCGCAGCTGCATATTGCAATATACCGGTATATCGTGACAGCCCTAGATTGTATGCTACGAATGCCTTTCAGAAATCATTGGACAAAACCCTATTCTTAAGATAAAACAAATAGATTTTACCCATGAAACTAAGAAACACAATCACCCAAGCATTTTCGAAATTTAGCATAAATGTGTTGATCAAACTGATATTCAAACTATGATACATGAATAAGATGTAGTTATACAGTAAAGTTCTGTGCACCTTTTAATAAAAATTCTTACGAAAAAAATTATCGTAAGTCAAATTCATAATTTTGCAATTCAAAGTCAGAATATATAAAAAGCATAAAAAGATATGATATTCATAAGGTACATAATTCACTAATGATTGGAATTGCATTTAATGTCGAGGCTGATTTTTACTGTTTTCTTAAAAACGCTACATTTGTGACGTCATAGACACGTTGTGGTTGTATTGCTACCGTAAGAGATTTATGGAGCCTCGTCTAGGTATCATTAAAACTTGACGAGAGTTAAAAGACTCACAGTTCTTCAAAACTTTGAGTGGAGGCTGATATTTCACTGTTTTCTTCTTCAAACCACAGCATTTGTGATGTCATAGTCACGTGGTATTGCCATCGTGGCATGTACATGTATAAACATAGAGATATTATTATTCCAGGGTACTGGTTTCACCGATATACCTGAATCAGAGATACGTGTTATGCTTGATGAATATTCAATACGTGAGCTAGACTTTGAAGTGATAAACGATACAACCATAAGATGTGAACTTCACAATATTAGGTTTTCACGATACTATATTGCGGTAAATATATTATTTGGTTTTTTATCAGCATTAATCATAATCTACATCATCGCCATTATCATTATAATCATCATCATTATCATCATCGCTATTATCATAACCATCACCATCACAACCATTACCACCATCAAAGACATTATTATCATTATCATTATCCTTAACTTCACTGTGTTGATTTAACATCATTTTCATCATTGATATCATTAACATCATCATTAACATCGCAGTTACCACTTTTGTGTCATCATCTCCACGTCATCATAACCATATCATTAGCAAAATATTACAGTCAACATCGCAATAATCATCGTTCTCCTCATCGTCGTCACCGTTATTGTCATCGTAATAACCATTATCATCTTCATCATCAGCATTTTTATCATCATAATAAGTGCCTTTTTCTCATCGTCATCACCGTTATTATCAACACTAAAATAATGATCCTCATCACAATTATCATCAATATTATCACTATCATCTTTCTCATCACTATCATTATCATCATTATTATCATCATCACTTTATATAATTTCTATTACAGGTTCAGTTTGGTAAATATATCAAATACATTTATGGTATAGATTTAATGCCACCCGCAGGATATAATACAACAATGTCTTATCTTTATGGTACAACATCGATTGTTTACAATGAGAAAACTAAAGTCACAGAAGATGACAGTGTCACTACTAAAGATAAAAGTGATAAAACGACACAAGCAAACAAACAAATAAAGGATTTATTAGGGGACAATATTGAGGTCATTGTCGTATCTGTGATGGTCATAATTGTAATGATTGTAGGAGTTGTTGCTTGTAGAAAACGTATTGTCGGTGTTATGTGTAAGCGAAGACGTGGGTAAGTTTTGAATTTGTTTCCTTATATTATGGTTCTTATGGCAGGGGTTTTGTTTTGTTTAACGCCGTAGAAACACAGTGTATAGCTTGTATTACGACGATCAGTCAACGTATTCATCATTCCTGGAAGGCTAAATCCCTGGATTTAGTTATTAACCAGTTACTTGGTGCATACTTCTGCAAGTGACTGACTATTGCCCTACATGATTTAAAATCGGTCGTAGGAGGGAGAATGGTCGAAATAAATATTTCATGCAGGTTCCTCGAAAGTATGCCCTGCCTGGGAATGGTTGCAAAATCAGCAATCTAGGATATACGAAATGAGCGCTGTGTGGGTGTCATTTAGATGATTATGCTCGTCGTATGGCTTCTTTCTGCCTCCTATCAGATACTCTATGCCACCATCTAGAGTCTTCATTTTATAAGTAATGCTGTTCAAGAAACAGAAATTTTAATCACTTGTAAGGACAGGTGGTATAACCTTTTTTAACGTGAAATTAGCAAGAATTTAATTTGGAGGTTGTAAAACCTTGCTAATGCAGGGCTTAGAATAGTCATAGTACTTTTTTACTCGAAAAAGGAGACATTTGCCAATATTTCTCTAATCTATTTACTCAAAATAAATCGCTGAAAATGGATCATAGGAAAAAGAATTTCAACAAATAGACGTCTTTTACTAATTCTCTAATATGTGTGTTTTACAGACTTGAAAGAAACAGAAATTCCATAGTTAGTTATCGTGGTGCACGTGTTGTCATTGGTGATCTAGGAACACAAAATAGTCATTCATTAAATGATGGTGATGATAACTTATTAACAGGTATATTTATTATCGTCATTTTCATGTTTCCACGCCCCTTTTATCATATTTTTACGTTATTTACAAGCATCGGTTTCGCCTAACCCTTTTCCTGGACATTTTCTTCACTAGTTATCGCTTTCATTTTTACTAAGTTAACCTGAGTGGCATCAAGATGGCCTGATTTAAAGTAGATAGTGCTTATCACTGCCCTACAATGTGGGCGGAGTTAAAACTTAAGCACAACTTCTACTGATTAAAATATGGATGGAGTAAAACTGAACTCTGACCACTATAAAAGGTGGGGTTAACCTCAAATTCGACTCTGACTATTGAAAGAAGGTCGGGGTTTAACTCGAGGTGAACTCTTACTTCTGAATGTGGGAGGGGTCACACTTAGACTCAACTACGACTGTTCAAGGTTTTTTTTATCAATTATGACTGTTCTGGGGGTTGATTTAAAGCTGGAAGTCAACTCTTAGTAAAAATATAGGTAAAAATTTATACTCAACTTAGACCATTGAATACAGGTGGATAGTTAAAACTGATAGTAAACCCAACTACTCAAAAGTGGGCGTTGTATATTTCAAATTAATCTCTGACTTTTGAAAATGGGTGGGTTTCAAATTAAACTCCACTCCTACTACTGAAAGGGGAGGAGTTAAACCTTAACTCATCTCAGATTTCTATATTTTATACAGATATAATGGATGATTCAGCTGTAACATTGATACAAAGATTTGAAGAGGAAGAACTTCTGATTGCTAGAGAATGTTTGGATATTACCAGACTTATTGGTCAAGGTTCGTTACATTAATTTATGGATTAACTGTCAATTAAGTGTCTATACTGTGACATACGGGGTAGATATTTTCTACTTGAAACACCATCATTTGTAGTTGTAAGTCCATTTGCACTAAAATTGTCATTATCAGAACACTACTTTCTTGCTTCCAAAACATGTTCCATACAATTTTAATAGTTTTAGAAAAAGCTGATATTTAAGTTGAAATCTGTGAATGTGTACCTTTAACAGTGATGTCAATATAACGGCACTTTTGTATAGAATTAATTGTATATATTTATTTTGTAGGTAATTTTGGTTCCGTGTATAAAGGTTTTCTCACAAGAAAGAATCTAAAATTTTGTGTCGCGATCAAAACGTTACATAGTAAGTATCTAAAACGCCATTACCAGTTGTATATGTACAGTCTTACTTGAGGTAACGGACACCTCTCAACAACGGACACATCTTAACAATGGACACCTCTCAACAACGGTCACCTCTCACCAACGTACACATCGATTCCCCCTCCCCTACGAAAATGCTCCTTTAATACTGGAGGACAGCATCCACCTGTCGTCTGTACATGAATTGAACATTGGTATAAAACAAAGACTTTAGCGAACAAAATCCGCAAATAGTCCCGGAAATGTATAGATAGCAATTCAAACAGATCGTCAGCTATGATTATTTACAATAACTTTAAAATCCTTACCCTCACACAAAACCCACAAGAAGCCTTATCCCCGATAAGTACGATCAGTTGTGCGTCAGAGCAGGGATGTTCACACCGTCTATGTGTAAAATGGTGCCATCGATAAGTCGTAAATATAGGATAGCTTTTAAGATTCGCTTATACGGACAGTAAAAGCTCTTTTGATGCTAGATAGATAGTGGTGTTTGTGTCTTGTTTTACGCCAGCATACAGATGAAGAAGAATAGGCCCTGGTGTAAATTAATGTTAATCACTGATTGGTGCCAACAATGGTCCTTTTCTGGTAACCTTGAGGCTAAGTCAAAGGTTACTTTTTTACTAACAATTGATAATTGTTCTTATCATATAAAGTAACTGACTTTGTAACCCACACGAATTCAGTGATGTCAGCGCTTTGATTTTATCACTTCAACGTCTCATCTTTATAGTGCTATACATCCGTATTCCTGCTCAAAAGTCAATACTCTATTAATGAAATCGTGATTATTGCTGATATTGTCATTACTGAGCTATAAAACTTTGAGGGTCGTTTCCTGAATATCTACATTAATTAAGAGTAGATTGAGTTGTTTAAGACTAGCTGCGATTGCTTGTATAAATAAAGAAACAAGTATAACAAAAACAAACAATATGTCCTATGATTATTTCACTCACAATATATTTCATCAAACCCCGACTTTGTAAGTATCTTAACAAAGTATGTTGAGTGTTGATTGACGCTTGTCTATGCCTTCTTTTATACTGTTCAGAGTTCAGACTTAAACTTTAATTGCATAACACACTTACGTGATTTATTAACAGCTTCTTTATTTGTCTGCTCGTGTATTGAATCTATTTGTAAGAACTGGCTTGTAAGCATTATGGTCTGTATTTTTCAACATAATTTAGGTTTTCGTGTAATGAATATAATAATCTTGTCCACCAACTAAGCAATTACCCTTTCCAAGCAACAAGGAATTTCGTGCACTATTGTTAATGATATTTCTGAAGATGTCTCGCTGGGTTAAAGCCATCGATAGGTTGTAGCTCTACGTATTACTGACTATATGCAGGTTTTATTCATTCATTCAGATTATTTTACACTCAAGACCGATTGAAGCATTTTCATATTTGAGTGGACGGTCAAAGACGTTGAACATCCTACGGCCTAGATAAAACTTTATGCCAAATTAATGTCAAACTAACATAAAATGAAATTTATTGATTGACTGATGATCGGGAATATTTTAATAAACTTGAAATTTTGAGGTTTAAGCGTTTTTATTACCTATTAGTTTGTCATTCCGTACACAAACGGTCTGACTGACCTCTGTACGGAGACGCCGCGCATCACGGGTAAAACTGTTTATTTACCTGAAAACACGTGGCAATGTTTACATTCTATCAATAGACTTAATTCGGAACTCAAATTTGTGGGTTTTTCCGTCCGTGCGATGTAGATACAAACAAAGTTTGTTACACATTATTAATGAAAATCACGAAATATGGATTAAATCCTATTGTTCTTTGTACACGTGTTTTCATTGTAACAGTGAAAGTTTGTTTGTACCTATATGGAAAACGCCAAATATTTGAATTCCGGATATAGTCTATTTCCCCCTTCAAGTATACTGAACAAAAAGAGTATGAATTTTGTGTCTACTCAATAAAATTTGACTATCCAACCAACTAACCTTATAAGATTAAACTTTTATACCGGTAGTTAAACCTTTATCATAACGTGTTTACATCTGTCATTCTTTACACAGTAATTTGAAATCGAAACTAGGTTACACGGTTTAACTATGCACCTATACCTACAGAGGTTTAAAAGTACTTTTTATGTATAGATTTATATTCCTGTAGCTATGAGAGATCATTTATTTTACATTTCAACAACGAGTTTGTCAAAAAACGAAAAAATCCAACGATTTTGTCTTCATGCGCCGCACTTTATTCTGTTGCGTACCAAACGCCGAATTTTGGATCGGTTGCGTGTCTTAGTATAGAGGTGATATCTTCACCTTCTATTTATAGAATGATTAGTTTGTTAGTATATGTAATATTATTAGCTAAATTTTAGGGACGGTGTTCCTGTCGTTATAAGCCATCTTTTATCTTACAACGTAAAATTATTATATTAAAATTAAAACAAAATGTCTGTTCATACCTCGAACTATATCCTGCGCGTAGTCAAATCGCCGATTAGTGTGATGAGGTTATGAAGTAATACATGCGTGTATATCGTCTTTGTATAAAAATATGGGAAGCCAATCCCCCCTTGGCTTCCCCAGCCAGCATGACCATATCGGGCCGATATACAATTAATGTCGGCATATCGGCAAAATGTGCCGACTTGGGGCCGACATCGGACCGCTGCAGTGCCGACATACTCAATATTTTGAAAAATTATAAATGCAATTGAATTGCTTACTTAATTATGTTAATAAATAGTCCTGTGTATGATTTTAATTACTAGGAGCACACTAACCCCATTTCATGTTACATCAAAAAAAGTATATCGGGTCTGCGTCGGGCCTACATGATCAATTAATGTAACTATTTTGTATATCGGACTGACATCGGTACGATAGTGCGTTTTCTGCTACACCTCCATATACTGTTAAATCGTTAAAATATTATGAAATAAATTAATTCTAATGAAACACCTTTGTTATCTACTTATTATATTTACGTATTGTCATACCGGCAAAATGTGCCTATTTTGGGACCGACATCGGACCGCTGCAGTGCCGACATACTCAATATTTTGGAAAATGCTAACTGCAATTGTATTGTTCACTTAATTATGTTAATAAATAGTCCTGTGTATGATTTCAATTTCTAGAACCACACTAACCCTATTTCATGTAACGTCAAAAAACGTATATCGGGTCTGTGTCGGGCCTGCATGGTAATGAACGCAACTATTTTGTACATCGGATTGACAACGGTACGATATTGCGTTTTCTTGTTTACCATGCAGCAAATAATTGTACATTTTGGTATGAATTTTAAAATAATTTTAGCTGTGTTTTGAAATGAAATGTTGTTTTTAATTGAAATCAATATTTTTTAAGTACATAAAAACCACTCTTATGTAATAATATTATTTTAAATGAAGAACTGGCAAATATTCACTGCATTCCTTCTTTCAACTGAATAAGCGCCAAAAACAAAGGAAGGTGATGAAGGTGAAGTTTATTTTCTTTTAAAAGTAGATCTAATGATGATTTAACAAATGTGTAAACATTGTTAATTACTTCATTTTAACCATTTGAGCGATTGAAAAATACAAAATTTATCTGTTTGTCTTATTTTAAAGTAAAATTATGGTTGAAAATATTTGTAACATAATTTCGCGACATGCATTAACAAGGCCGTGATTATCATTTGCTCTTTATAGTTAGAATATACTAAATATTCACTTTTATAATTTTTTTGTAACAAATCCGTTTGTTTTTTCATACTGGCTGTTTATTTTCACTCCATGGTTTATTAATGTACATGTACACCGCTATTGTTTTGATGTTAGCCCGATGTAGGTAAGAAATATCGGGCCGATATTGTTTAGACATCGGCCCGATATTGTTCTATAGATGTCGGGTCGACATCATTCCTATTTGCAGCCGAGGTTAAATCCGACGTTGGGCCGTCATAGAAAACCATAAAGGTTTACTATCGAACCGATATAGAATAATTTCTACTGTTGACTGATATCACACCGCTATTGTTTTGATGTCGGCCCGATGTAGGCAAGAAATATCGGACCGATATTGTGTAGACATCGGCCCGATATTGTATTACCGATGTCGGGTCGATATCATTCCTATTTGCAGCCGAGGTTAAATCCGACGTTGGGCTGTCATAGAAAACCATATAGGTTTGCTGTCGGACCGATATAGAATAATTTCTACTGTTGACTGACATCACGCCGCTATTGTTTTGATGTCGGCCCGATGTAGGCAAGAAATATCGGACCGATATTGTGTAGACATCGGCCCGATATTGTACTACCGATGTCGGGTCGACATCATTCCTATTTGCAGCCGAGATTAAATCCGACGTCGGGCCGTCATAGAAAACCATATAGGTTTGATGTCGGGCCGATATAGAATGTTGGCTGGGTCACTTCCTACGGTTCAGAGATTAAAGTTAGATTCTTATTTCATTACAGAGAATGATCACAGGGATATGGATGTATCACAGTTTTTAAAGGAAGCTTTTATCATGAAGAATTTCCGACATAAAAATGTGATGAGATTGGTCGGTATATGTCTAGAGAAAGAAGAAATGCCTCTTGTAATATTACCTTTTATGGACCATGGTGATCTACTATCATATTTACATGAAGACAAACACGTGAGTATATAGTAAAACACACAAGTGACTGTATCAAGCTGAAGCTATCTTGCTCCTAATCTGATTAAAATCCGATCTTAATTTTTCCGCTCGCCTACTCACTAATTTAGATCTGGCCTTTTCCTAACGAAGGTCACGTTCAGGTAACCTTTTCTCAGTTCTTGGTCTAGTATAATTTTGAGAAAAAATGACCATGTATAAGAAAGGTGATTTTAATGTAACATGGTTTGAATTATATGTTAATAAACTAATTATTGTAAAATTTGGAATTATCTCCATGAGCTCTTTTGTTAAAATCTTTGGGACAAAATTCAACTGTAAACCATTAGTAAAACGCTTACAATTTATGTTTGGCCATGAGAAGTTCTTTAAGCTTATGTCAAGACTTGTTTATTTTTATAAGTGTCAACACATGCAATTCCATTTGCACAAACATAACTTTGTATTTTGATTTCAGATACCAACGGTAAAAGATTTAGTATCATTTGGTTTAGATATAGCTAAAGGTATGGAGTATTTAGCTGAATTAAAATTTGTACATAGAGATTTGGCAGCACGAAATTGTATGTAAGTATACATTTACGTAATATCGTAGAATCAGTTTATGTAGGCTCGACATCGGACCGACGTGCGATTTAGGATATACAATGTACAATGAGGCTTGGTGTAAACCCATCCTCGTTCCCAGAGTCTAGTCAAGCTAGTACTGAGAATCCTACTAGACTCTGGGAACGAGAATGGTGTAAACCCGACATCGGATCCAATGTAGGCCCGACATCGGATCCAATTTAGGATATGCAATACAGCTCAATGTGGGCCCGACATCGGATCCAATTTGGGATATACATGAACCTATCGTTGGTCGATTGATTAAAACCATTTTAAGTAGTCTCTTAATTGTTTAGAAGTAGCGCTTGCCATCTAAATTAAACATACAGTTTTACTGCCTGTTATCTTGAAGTGCTATAACTTTCTAAACCACAATATTACTCTCTCCTTTCTCTTACCTATCTTACACCAGGTTAGATGCAGACTTTACAGTTAAAGTTGCTGACTTCGGATTATCTCGTGATGTGTACGAGACTTCATATTATAGTACGAAAAGTAAAGGGACGAAACTGCCAGTAAAATGGATGGCTGTTGAAAGTTTATCAGATGGTGTTTTTGATGAGAAAACAGACGTGGTAAGTTATAAAACAGTAATGTTTGTTCTTTTATAGACAAGCTAACAAGCCTGTTGACAAAATATCCACTCGAACAATGTTGGCGTTCAAACTCAACACCGAGTGTTTTTCCCCTTTTATTTAAAGCATAACTGCAACATTGTGTGACGTTATTGGAATGAGGAGTTACTGATTAATTGCCCTTCAATGATGTGTATTTTGAAATATTTTGTGATGGACTGTGGTATACTGTGGTGTATTATGATATTTTGTGATATTTGAGATATGTGTGATATATAATGATATTTTTGTGATATCTTATGTTATTCTGTGATATTTCCGTGATATTTTAAGATATTTTTGATATATTATTCTTGACATATTTGTGATATATTACGATATTTTGTGATATTTTATTATATTTGTGATATATTATATTTGTGATATTTTTTTTATATTGAGAAATCTGTGATATTAAATTTTGTGATATTTTATGATATTTGTATTTTTTGTGATATATTTTGTGATATTTTGAGATATTTGTGATAAATTATTATATTTGTGATTCATTAAATATTGACATATTTTTGATATTTATATTCTGAGATATTTGTGATATACTTTGACATATTTGTGATATTTTATAAAATTTTGTGATATTTTATAAAATTTTGTGATATTTGTGATATATTATATTTGTGATATAAATCATTATATTTTGAAAAAAATTGTGATTATTTTATGATAATTTTACATATTGGTGATACATATAGATGTATTATATTTGTGATATATTTTGACAATTTGTGATATAGATTATATTTGTGATATATTTATGATATTTTGAGTTATTTTTCTTATATACATATTTTGAGATATTTTTGTGACACATATACTTTGAGACATGATAGTTTAACTTGTTGTCATATATTATATTTTCTAGTGGTCATTTGGTATAACATTATGGGAGTTAATGACACGTGGAGTACGACCATATGCTGCTGTTGATAATTGGGATATGGAGAGATATCTTAAATCAGGACGACGACTACCTCAACCTATGTTCTGTCCAACACCATTGTACGTACAACTTTTATATATAGTTATTGTTGAATTTTAATTCATCCTTCAGTGGTGCATACTTTAACCCTGCTGATTTAAATACTCACTACAGTACTTCAGCACTCACTAAAACAACTGACAGTTTAAAGAACACCAGTCGGTACTTGTGTGGGTCCATCAATAATCTTGGGCTTTTACTTCATACACAAGGCCAAGTACAGGCAGAGCACGCAACCATTATGCAAAATAGTTCTTGTTGTCAACACATAAGGCTTTGTAAAAACATTTCTCATGCTATATAGGCGTAAAGCCCAGTATAACAATTTCCTACATATATTTCAGATACAAAGTAATGAGAAGATGCTGGGCTCTAGAAGCAAGTGATCGTCCAACATTTCATGCAATAAGACAATGTATATCTGACATGCTGGAGAAAGTTCATTTACAACTTGGCGATGCTCAGAAAAATTCCAATATAGGATCAGTGTACGTCAATCTAACAAATAGTTCTAAATGTACTTATGAAAATTTAGACGACTTTGAGGACCTTCCAGTGTAGCATTACTCACTCCTTGGTAGCAATCATTGCCTTGAATTTTCTATAGTACTAACCCAATTTATTATGGTTTAGTTAAATTTTAGTAAAATGACAGTGGAGCATTCATTAACCCCACTGATTTAAATACTTAAAATTTGCTCCTTAATCCCTGTACATAAATACAAATATTTATTTCGTCAATAGTAAATACATGTAATCCAAGTACAATATTGAGTATGAACGGGAATTATTAAACAAATATCCAGTTTTTAAGTCAGCGAGTATATGTATGCACTAGTGTCGGATGAATAAAATTTTACAATATACATGTAATGTAAACTTTCTGATTTTAACAGCTTTTGTAAGTAGGAAAAGAATCCTTTTTTAGGTATCAAAAATCCTGAGCTTGTGAACCAGTCCAAGAAACTTATTATCCATGGAAGTAACTTATCAGAGAAAAGCTACCTCAATATGGATTTTTGTTCAGTTGAAGTGCTAGATGGATTTATTGACATTCTAATTCAGTTCAACTTGTTACAAGGTTTATCGTGCCTACATATTTGTAAATATCATTTTGTACTTTATTTGTTATGATTTATGTTATGAATAAATATGCAATATAATACATGCAATGTTTTTTTCACTGCATATTTTAAGCCACTTAACAAGAATGTGAGGTCCTTAAGTTATTCTCAGTTGGTCGTACCGGTCCATTAACTTGCATTTAGTTCTAAAGTTGATTTTTTTTATTGGATTTAACCGTGTCAACACAATTTCGGTCATTTTATGGAGTCCAGCACACCTAACCTAGCTTTCCTGGACCATTGTCTATTTTATAACCAGTACTCACCTACCCTTCCACAAGGCTGGAGACTTCCATATTATCTAATCACTTGAGGAAAATTGACATTATTGTCAAATTTTCATGGAAGGGTATAACCTCCGTGGGTGGGATTCGAACCCATACCCCCTTCAAGACAAGAGATTCCGAATCCTGGCGTGCTACCAACTGTGCTATCGACCCGGGTTTTCTGAAATATATCTTCATTTGTAGAACAACAGCAACAAGCTTAACCAACAATGTACAAGCTTCCCTGGAAATTTCTTCCTTTCATTAGAACTCTAATCATTCCTCAAGGAGGGTATAACTACTTCCTACACAATAATTTACACTAGAGCTGGGAATCTTACTTGTATTCAATTACTTACTTAGGCCAGCACATTTAACGAGCATTCTTAAGAGACTGGAAAGGCAATACAAAAACCAGCAAGAAAATATGCAGCATTACCAGGACTTGAACCTGGGAAGGCAAACGCTCTCCAGACTGAGCTATCCGGCTGCTTACTTATACATATCCTTCTCCCATAATGTGAACAGGTAAGTATTGTCCATTTTTTCTCAACTGTCTAAGTTTGAATAATTTCACGGTTAATGATTACACACTTTCTCAATATCACGTAAAATTATTCATGTTTTGACAGTTTAGAAAAAACGAACTATACAGTGACACACATACATCCAGACTGATTTAAATAAGATTGAAGGAAAACAAAACATTTTTTTTTCATGAATAATGTTTCTTTTAATAGCTCCTTGGCAAACTTAAAATAATTGTTTACAAACATCATTTTTAAATCCATTAAATGGAAACAACGTAAAAACAGGGTAATCATCAAAATTTTAAAATATGTTTTCATGTAACATTGTTCAAATAGCATTAACTATACATACATAATTTCAATTAAAGAAAATTAAAAAAAAAACAGGAAAAAATATAGCAAATTTTAAACAGAGCATAGTGTTAAAGAGATGAAAATACACAGAGCATGTTATGATAAAAAATAAAGATTTGAAACAAGAATGGTATTAACTACATCAAATCTTACATATTATTTCTTTATATAGTAAATGTATTACACGAGTAACAGAAAGTATCAAATGTGAATTTATAGAACTACTTGCTAAACCTGAAAAATAATATACAGATTTTTTTCATTTCACTTTAACAAAAATACACGGGTGGTTTGTTTGAATGGAAGAGGTCTTACTCTACAGAAATGTCCAATTTTCACCTGATCATATTAAAATTTTCAGTTGCTCTTCTATCTATGCTAGTGCAATGATGGAAGAGGTAACCATCACATTTTGAATGCAAACTTTTCTCGAGTTTATATTCCCTTCATGGTCGAAAAAAATTGGTACCAAATGAAAACCTTTTTTATCTACAATTGATCTGCATAAAAAATTGCAGTCTTATAACTACTGACTGCTCTTCCATTCAGTTTGATCTCTTTTTGAAGAGGCCAATCAAACCAGCTTAAAGATTACACAACTTTATTGATGGCATGAGGAGAAATATCATAATAGCAAGAAATGAACAACAGATCCTTTCTTTTCTTTAAGATAATAATACAAAAAAAGGCAAACATGAATATTTTCAACTGAGTTTATAAAAACCTAACATTTTAAACAATATGCACTGTAGAATAAAAAATTAACACATAAGTTCACAAAAAATACCTTAAAAATGACTAGTCTTGTCTCAATTAAAGGGGTAGGGCATTTTATCATCAATTTATCATAAAATAATCAATTTGTAGCAGAAAACTATGAACAAGAAAATATACAAGAATAAACATGGAATGAATTGTGACAAAAAAAAACATCATGAAGCATATAAGACGGTCAACAATATATAAAACATTGTAAAGTACTAGTATCATTATAATATCAATAGTTTATATTTATATATTCATGTACATACATCACTGTTGAGATCAGGCATGTTTAATGTTCATAATTCTGACGTTAATTTTAATGTAAATAAACCACCGTAGTTTGCAGAGGGGGTAAACGAGAATCCAAATATTTAGCTAAAATTCAAAATTAAAGATATTAGACTTGAAAATTGAACAAGTATTTTTTTTATATATCTTTTCATTGTAACATTTATATTATTATATTATTTATATTCACTAACCAAGTCACAAATTTAGAAGAAAAGATGAATTTTTTAATGAAATATTCTAAGAGATTATCAAATGGCTAATAAGTTCTATAAATACTTCTGGCAAGCTATTTTCAATAATCACCACACAGGCTCCAAGAGCATAAGATTCCTTGGGCACAAAAGTAATTAAATTTTTCATGACAAATGTTTCACTACACAGGCTATATTAAATGACAAATTTGGATCAATCAATGAACACTAAGCATATAGACATTTTACATGAAATGTATAGACATGGTTTCATCGACAAAGCGATGGCATTTTACATACATAATAGTGTAACCGCGGTAACCAAAATTATTGTAATGAGGAGAATGGTAAATTATTACAGCAAAGATATAGCAAGTATCTAATACTACAAAGGGCATGACAATTTAAAACCTATACATGTCAATGAAAGCCATGTTACAACACGAACATAATCAAATTTATTTTCCAGTACGAAAAATGTTATTATATTTTGAGGCAAAATGTTTTCCTTAGTTTAAAAACAATGAAGTGAAAATAAACAATACTATTGTAATCTTTATCACATGACATGGTATATATTACATGTACATAAAATATAACCTGTTAGCATTAATCAATTATCATCATCATCATTAAGCATTGCAACAACATAAAGACAAAAAAATTCAATTTTTCAATACAAATATTAACATTAATTATGTCGGCGTAATGTGTTTAAAAAATAGCTCAAAATGTCGCAATAATGGCATAATAATTTCTAAAAAGTAAAGTAGAACAAATAAGTTTTGATTTTTCAATACACATGATGGTATTTATGTACAGCAAAGAAAAAATAATAAACAACAAAAATAAATCAATAATCGATACAAGTAATGATTCACATATGGAAAAAAAATAATAATAAAAGTTGAAGACAAATCATACAGCAAATATCATCATTATCAATAGTTTTCAATAGCAATAAATTGTTTTATTCTCAAAAAATAACAGGGTCACAATCATTATGCAATCAGATAAAAAATAGTTATAGCAACAAATACATAAGACATATAAGTCAATAAAAAGGTGAAACATAATGAAAATAACTCCCATGTCATGCTGCCCTATTATATATATACTTGTATCATAATTATCAAATAGTTGAATACCTAACATATTACAATAGTACAAAAAAAAATTCAGATATTTTTCAAAGAGTATTTTACAATGTCTTTTTTTTAATCAATCTAACTACTCTATGCGATATAAAACATTTAATACATAATTATACCCAAGGAAAAATAATAATAAAAACAATACAAGTTGTAGCGTGAGAATGAAATACAAATGAGGAATAAAAAGAATATTATATAAACGCACATCTGACAAGGTATTCAGCATAAATCGTAGTCAATAAAAATCAATGTATTAATACTACATACAGCTATGATTATAGACATCAAAATTTTTCATTTTTCAATAAAACCCAACATAACACAGAGCATATGTAATCTATACAATTAAAAGTCCATGTTATCAATTATATGACATAAACAATGAAGTGGCGGCATATCAGTATTATTTAAACAAATGACATAATAACACAGTTGAAATATGACAATAAAGTTGTTCATATATAAAGTTATGTAAAAATGATTTAATTTTAAACATAGTTTTAAGACAGACAATGAAAGTCAATTATCATCAATACAGCAATAATTATTCACATCTTTAAATGTATACGCACAATTTGTTTCAATGTTCAAGTCATTATATAGTTCACCAAAAAATGTAATACAATGCATAAAGAGATGGCACTAGGTATGACTACAATAGCAATAATAAAAAACACTTTGACATCATTATAATAAATCAGTGTTAACGTATTAACCTACATATATCTAAATCTATTACATATTTCTCAGTATAAAATAGTATTTTATCAAATCAATTAAAGACAAAAAAGGGTGTGTGGCCAGTTTGAAAGGGGGCGTGGCCAAGATATACAATAATAATGCTTCAATCGGTCAAGACATACCTTAAAGTAGTGTATTTATAGCATATAAAAAACATTTTTCGATTAATTTAACACATGATGTAGTATGTGAAACAAGAGCAATGAGAAATAATATTGAGAGATCTTTCACGATGAAAACTTTATATATATAGATTTACCAAGTATCTATATCCACGAGCAGTAAAATGGAGCAGAGAAACATATTCATTTTATTTTTTATAATTTTTACATATATACAGGTATACAAAGAAAGGTCCCAAAAAAATCAGACGATAGAAAAAACAGAAATATAATAAAAGAAAACAGAAAAAAAAACTGTCACTAGTCAGTTAGCCAGAGTTATAAAGCAAACGAGGAATTAATTAATATATAATTAAAAAAAACACGTTATTACAATACACAACAGCACACACAAAAAAACTTGTATATAATAACAAGTACTTAAACTAGAATGAAGACGGTCGATTAAAAACGGGTAGATAACTCACATCGCACCTGAATATACATTACATTTACAGCATAATAATATTTAATACACAAGTGATAACTTTACTATAGTAAATAGACAAGCAAAATTCAAAACAGTCTATATACTGAATAAAATAAAAACAATAGCATATTAATAGTCACAAAAAAATCACACAGGAGGAAAAAACGAGATGGTTTAATGAATGATAACACATCAAATGAGTCACACTTAAAATTAGTTCAATAATAATCGTGGTAGACAGACTTCTTATCATTATGAATGCTATGATCAAAATACTAAATAACTATTAACTATTTAATAATGTAAGATACCTCAATCGCTCTATGGCTTTGATATTATATACCATAGCTTTAACAAAACCCAAGACACAATGCTATGATTTGGATCCATCAAGCATAGTTTTTCAATCAAATAAAAAAGCAGTCAAAATTTTATTGCTGTTATTTGCTCGTTCAACTAGGCATTTTTGTTAGATTCTGCCAACAGTAAAGAACATGGCAACTTACTACATGAAGATCCAACTGGCACAAAGACAGCAATGTGCCAGGTAAAGAAGATACCTATGTATAACGTCATTTTAATCCAAAGTCTACTACTCTATAACTATAATTAATACACCAAGCCTATGAAACTCAACTAATTTAGATTTCTAAATGAATAATAAAGAGTCCTGAAGTCTGCCATTACCATATATTAGTAACGAATAAACATTATTGAATGTATGAATGAATGTATTTACAGGGGAAGTTATCAACATTATCGTGCTAGACAAAATACATCTATCTATAGTTCTACATTGAATAATACAACACTGGTATTGTTATAATAAAAATAGCAAGTTAAACATTATTATCTTGAGGTATGATGAAGGGATAAATTTATCAAGTTAAAACACTTCAGGTCACCATTTTAACAAGTTGTATGACCTGCCAAGTTAAAACAAAACGTTTAAAGTAACAACCGATAATGTGATATAATAAAGACAAAGAATGAAAGTACCTGTGAGTGTGTGTGTGCATACAATAACCCTAGAGTTTAAAATCTATAAAAAAAACTTTACCGTGCAAAGGAATATTAATGGACCAATACATGATGAATAATTTTGGAAAAATGGATGAAAATTAATGTCCCCCTTTAAGTGGGGTGTATACATCATGAAAAGGTTCACCGAAGCCGTTACTATCTTGAAATATGCTTGAGATTAATGAAAAAATGTAACATACATGAACAATGTATTAGAATATGTTCATTTATAACAATTTTAAGCTCTTATACATGATCATAAGAATATATATACCTGTCAAAGACAAAGAGATATAACAGGTCCAGGTATGTAACATAATTCACAAATAAAGGTAAAAAAAGGTACAAGTTCAGCTGAGTGTTTCTAATTTAAAATCCCTGCTTTAGTTTAACATATTTTTTTCTTTACAACATCAATGATAAAAACTTGCATCATTTAATATATGGGAACAATACATAATATATAAATGTAATGGAAACTGGAGGTAAAGACTACGGATGCAAAAGTTATCTGTAACCTGCAACTCCATTTCCCTGGGGCAGTGAAAGAGAAAAGTTGTGTTTTAACCTTCCAGCTTGCTCCATTGACATTGTTAATGGCCCAAAATTAGGGGCTATAGTCAGTCAGTACTGCTATTTATTGAGGGAAGCAATATCAGGCATTTTACAATCTAGTCACCCACAATGTAATAATTTTACCAGGAGTTGGCAGGACTAATAACCTAACTCCCCACTATTCCCTCCACACCCATGGATGTGCAGGTTACAAAATATCCGATGCAAAATGAGAAGTGTGTGGCGTGGCATATGATAACATAGAAATATAATGAGACACAAAAACCAAGAGTTGATAATAAAAACCTACATATATAATATATCTAGACAGTATTACTTGGGGGAGATGTTGACAATATAAAGACTTCATTCAATACACATGTCTCTTCCATGTTTTTATAGCAATCAGCAAATACCTGTGTAAATATACAAAAAACAAACAAACATGCTAAGTTTAATACAAAATGTGAGTGAGGGAAAATCATAGTAATTAATTATCAAAATGGTGAAATTGGTTTTCATTATTTTAAAATTCATGTAACAATGAGTCAATTGATACAAATATACTAATGTATTTATTATTTAATATGAAAACAAAGATGAAAATATTTATGTAGTGAATATGTATTATTCAAAACCAAACTAATTAATAATAATTAAACTGGATAAAATATTGAAATATACATGAGTGTTTAAGTGGGAAAAACTATATAAAACTTTATACTACAATCCTGTTAGCAATTTTCTCTATAAACTAGTCAAAAACTGGTTTAAATTACATAATAAAGAAACCCATACCTACCTTCATCCCCCATTAACATTATATAACAAACTACAAACCTTTATTTAAAAGCTTGAGCAACAATTATTCATCTGACATCATGTTTCTATGGTGATTGAGAGTCTAGGACTAGAGTTCAAATTATGCAAACTGATTTTCACTTACCTTTTTTTAAGGGTACACGTCACCTTTTATAAGGTACAGCGATCTCTTCTGCCATGTATTGAAGGGTACAAATACTGAACAACTTAGATTAGTCGTCACATAGTGACAATTAACAATGTATGCTAACAATACAAGTATTGTTTAAATTTTATTCAACTGTCAGTGGTGCATACATTAACCCTACTGATTTAAATGATCACTAGAGTACTTCTTTACTCAACGATGGATTTAATTTGACAGAGTAAATATATGTGGCACTGATACATACATTTAACAATACATGTATTGAAACATACTGGTGACCTACAAGGATTGGTGAAATATAACTCCAATGGCTGGATTACTCCACCTTCAGGAAGAATGATAGATAATGCAAAATATTCGACTTCTTTGGTTATTGTACACAGTCTAGTTACAAAAACTGACTGGTTGATTTCACCATCACCCTGTTAGTCAAGTAAACATGTCTTATGCGTTAATGGACATCGAGTATAAAAAATGAAAATAGAAAATTTAAAAACAATATTACCTCAATGGCGCTACTTACCCGTTAATGTGAGGATTAAATGGTGTATCTAATTAGAATCTTAAAATGTACACGTTATAACAAATATTTCAGCAAAATATTCAAAAATAATGTCACATCAATTTCATATCAAAACAGCATAATTATAACGAGAATTCATCATGGAAAAAAGAACATCATCATCATCAAAGTATAAAATGTCAATTCTACGTCTCTACGAGCAAAATACGTACAAAGAAAAAATGTCTGTTTCAAAAATTTAGGATACACAATGCATATGTGATATTTCATGTACATACATTTTTAATAATGTCTTTTTTTTAAATGTATCACAGTGTTCAATATTGACAATGTTAATATAAAATAATACACATATATTGACAAATAGAAAATGCAAAAATAATAGTAAAATAACCGACTGGAATTATAAACATGTAGCAAATTAATTATTCATCAATCAATCAAAAATTATGTTGCACCAAGTTAGATAAAGAGAGCAAAGCATCAATAAATCTCTGGGTATTATATGTATAAAAACATATTTATAAAAAACAAAATAGAAGTAAATCATAATATTTCAATACATAATCTACATGATAAACAATGGCATCAAATAGTTTTATTCAAATAAATGACATTACGTTCAAAAGCATAAGTCATATCTATATAGTTTTAATACATGAAAATATACATATAAAATTTATGCATCATACATTATCAACATTTCAAAATACCAAATTCTTCAGTCAATTTAATGCACAGATTAAACACAGAGTGTAATTAAAAACAGTATCAATTCAATAAATCAGACATTTTATAATTAAAAGTCACATTATCGCAAAAAAGTAACAATGAATTTCATCACATAAAAATATGATCATACCAATGATAATCAAGTCCAAAGCAATTATGATATGAAAAATAAGTTTTTTTCAGACATATGACGCAAGATTAAGAAAATAAAAACTAGGGTCTTTAAAATTTATAACAGATACACTAAAAATCCATTTTGTAGATCCAAAGTTGGTTTACCACATTTACTTCCTCCATCGACTAAGACGCCCACTCACTTCTTGCCTCGGTATGAAAAATAATGACAATGAACAATAACTCCTCAAGCCTACCTCTTGATAAAAATGTTCTTCATAAAGGACCGTAACTCTGTTATCTACTGTTGTGGGGGTTGTGCCCCTTGTCCCTGCTGAGCAGCTTGCTGTTGTTGCTGGTGTTGTGCTAAGATAGCATTAGCCTGTTGAAACATTCCTTGTTGACGATAGTATTCAGCCCAAGCTTGGGAGTAGTCAGGTTGTCCTGTCTGAGGATTGATTGCTGAAGATAGAGAAATTATCAAGTCAGTATTTAATACACTGGAATCTCTAAAACCCCTAAAACAAATACTCCATGAGTAAACATAGCTTAAAGCAGGGCTTTGGGAAGAGGCAATCAACCGCCCTTATTCAAGTTAGTAACTTTTGAAATTTGATTATCACCATTTCATTAATAGCGGGTAAGAAAAAATTCAGAAGTAAACTTTAAGGGGTTTTGTATGACTAACTTAAGAATACACCTATTCACAGTAAAAAAAAGGATCTCAAAGTTTTGTCAACTGAGAAAAAACACAAGAAGTTCAAGTTTTCACCGAGAAGAAAGACAAGACAGACAATATTTAACAAATAGTAGAAGAGGTAGAGCCTTACACTCGCTGGGCTGTTGAGACTGTGGCATTTGTTGTTGGGGTTGCTGAGGTTGTTGACCGTATTGACCTTGGGGTCCAAACTGAGCGTAATACTGGGCATAGTAAGCTGCCCATGCAGCTGCGTTCGGATCTTGTGGTTTACCTGAAACAAATCAATATACGCATTAGGGCTGTCATTGATAGAAAATTTTGTATTGAAACGCAATTATCGGTGATATATCGGTATTTCGAGTCAGACAAGGAGTGTAATAGAAGTCGATAGAACTCCAATATATATATACTATATATTACCCTGAGGATGTTATGCATGATGTAAAAAAGTTGTTTCAGACATAAAACAAACTTGCTTTTTACGTTTTTTTATATTTAACACAAAACATGAAAACTTAGTCCTATAATTTATTGCTTCATGACATAAACGCTAGATTGTATCGATATTCCAAATTGCGAATCAATATCGGATTGTCTGTCAAGAATCGGTGATACAACGATATCGCGATATCCAATGACAGCCTTAATACTCAAGTGTGTAAGGGACAAAATATGGTCGAATTGTGCAAATTGTGATAAAAGCACCAAACTCTCAGGAAATCAACTTTAAGGTGTGAACTTCAGTAAAAATCCAGGAGACAACCATGAGAGGTCCTGTGCACAAAAATATGGGGTCCTAAAGGGGGTTACCCGTAACAATTGATATTATTGCATAGTACTGTGTAAAAATCCTTAAATTATATATCAACAAAATGTATTAAATTTCTTTTGCTCAAGATGAGAACAAATATGTCAGTTGATGTTTTTGAATATTTAACATGATAATTATAATCGTTATTGAGGCCCCATAAAGGGATTTTATGGTCAACAAATAGTAAAAGACCACAAACAACCAGTACAGTTTTTATTGTTATTTTTTCACATTTTTAAAGCATTTTGAATGGGTAGTTTTGTGTGGCTAGACGTGGTATCTTTTCATTTAAATAAATTGCAAAACCAAGTATGACCAAAAGAGGCCAAAACAAGGGGAAACTTATGAAAAAATATTGAATTGAAATTGATGTACTGATTACATAGAATTCAGAAATTGTATAAGCAACATTTAATCTATTATGTACAGTTCAAATAACATAATGATGAAACTTTTTTTATTCTTCATATCATTTTGAGTGATGCACCTCAGAAAAAAACAAGGAGACAACCATGGGAGGCCCTTCTAACACAATTGTGGGGCCATGAAAGGGGTCACCCATTACAAGTATAAGCAGTGCATAGTTTAGTGTAAATATTTATCTATCAAATAAATAAAATAAATTGTCTTCACTCATGATGAGTACAATGATGTCACATTTTTTTTTAAATTTAACATGATACAATGAATTGTAATTGAGGCCCAGGTAAGGGTTTTTAAGAAAACAAAACACAGAAAAACTATAAATGACCAGTGAAATTACTGTTCTCGTTTTGTTTTAATTTATTACTTAAAGTATTTTGAATGGGTAATTTTGTGTGGTTAGCTATTATGTTTTTTTTTAGAAATAATTCACAAAACAAAGTATGATCTCATGAGGCCAAACCAAGGGGGAATTTATATAAATTTTGAATACGTGCATATAATGTTCTGTATTGGTTATATAGGATTCTAGTGTTAATAGGACTGGAGACAAAGATTTAATTAAACATCAGTAACATTCATCAAATAAAGCACATTATAATACGATAATTAAGTTTTCGTTTGTTCATTTCATTTTGCTTCTTCAAAAAATTAATGAGATCTATCAAGCATGTTTGTATTAATCTATTGAGAGGTCCCTCTTGGAAAATTTGAATATGAAAAATGAAAACAACATGTCCAAAAATAAAAACCAAAATCCAATCACATTTTAAATCTAAATACTAAGCAAAAGCATCAATTACTTGCAACGATGAACAAAGAGACCCTGCACGGAGAAAATAGAAGTGGTCCCACTCGAGCTAACGTACTTACAACAGTGAAACATGCATGATACATAACATACATGTATATTGTTCTGCTATGGAATTAATGGAGTTTAACTTTAGTTTTAGTTATATTTGAAATATATATAATGTAATTTATCAACTTGATTTGGGTAAAAATGATAAGGCCTTTAACCTTATACATGCCAACCCAGTTACTCCTGAATCGAATTTTGGCTTCTACTTTCAAACAACCAAGTAAGAAATAAATTGACCAAGTTGCATTGCTGTCCGTCAATTAATCATGAAAATCGTATATTGAAATAGCCCTATCGCTGAGGTGAAAATTTGCCACTTGTTGCACTTATCTTTCTTTGTAAAGGGTTAAAGGAAAATCTACTAAAAGGCCCTATTTTGATGTTAATCAGTTTCGTTTGATTTTTCATGTTTTGCTCTTTTATTATGAATGCAACCACAGTTTCCAAAAACTAATTTTAGCATCTATCCAACCAAGTCATGCATGTTTTGTAATGTAATAATATATGTTGCAAAGGCGATAACAAACAACCATAATTTGATAATATATACCATGTAGTATTACTCAAGTTGGACATACCATGTGACAAATGCTAATTACTGAGATTTAAGAAACATATAGACTGGATAAACCACCAGTGTAACTAAGTAACTTCCTTTAGATTTGATATCATGGTACTCAGTAGGGAAGAGTAAGCATAAAAAAGTTCCCGACGGATCTTGAACACATGTTCACTATTCTTGCAATTCATATTGTTGATTTCACTGGGGTTATTCATTTTATGGATTCTTGACAAACTTGACGGTCTATGAAAGCTATATAATGTATAACCCGCTTGATAGACAAGTTGACCAGTGTATGGACGTACTCCACATTATCATACTTTTAATAGAACCATTTATTGTAGACGTATGTTATGTATGAATGTATAAAAGTCAACTGAAGATTTAGCTGTGGCAGTGATCATGAAATTTGGCTATGACAGACATTTCCATAACAGTATTACAATAAATAAAATTAAAATATTTTAAAACTCGTCTTCAAATGAAGTTATACTCCCGTTTTTATGCTGGGAGATGTAATCCTAGATGTAATTATTCTACTAAAGATATTTTGAGCAATGATAAAACTTGTGAATATTTCTTTTATTTTATAAGGTTTACAAAAATAATTATGTACGGTAAGTTCGCTTAACATGATTTCACAAAATGCTCTTACACTCGCTTAGAGATAGAAAGGTCTAAGATTGTAACCCATTCAGGGTCAATGTTTATTTCTTTATGCAAGCCATGTGTCTGCTTTTCTTCAATCTACTCAGCTGTAAAACAGCACCTTTCCTGGTTATGTCATTCGCTTTGCCACATTGACTTCTTACCAAATGAAGTGAAAGTTTCGTCAAGTAGATTGATAAATACAGAAAAGTGTACTAGTACCTATGATTAGGGATAATAGCCAGTCAGTGAGCATTTGAAAAGATTGAATCTAGACTACAAAATGCTATAATTTTTACCATGTTTAGTTGAATAGTCAAATCAATTTTACCAATCTTTATGAAGAAATGTCGTGCTTTTGGGGATGGTTATATTGGATACATGTATGTAAGAAGGGCCTCTTAAATCGTTCTCTCTACAATATCTAATATACTAATTGTTTATCAAACACAGTATACAAATGTACGTATTTGTTTCATTATTACTCCGAGCTTCAAAGGTATGATGTCGGTGTAATGCATAGTCACTTACAGGACTATTTTATTTTGTAAAATGGTGATATTAGACTTGTATTAAAACATTATCACATACTGTTTTAGAACTTGAAATGTATCTAAGGCGTGGGTGCCTATAGGATGTTATATTATCAAAACTCTCAATACATAACAGAAATATGATTTTGTTAAATTTAGGACGAAAACAGGTCGTATAGTCTCTCGTAATACAGGCCTAAAACGGTAATGGATATAATAATCATCCATGTTCAATTATGATTAATTGGGTACCGTTTAACCTTACCAAATTGTTATATGAACTGTTGAAATGTAACACACTTGTAATGACAGCATAAGTTTCAATAATAAAAAAAATGGTTAGACCTTTTTTACAATTATCTAAGCTTCACGTTATGAAATTACCCCAGTAAGGGCCTCAACTTTTAGAAATAAGTATTATTATTTAAAATCGTCATTTTGAATGTACGTATCTTAAATAGTAAGTTTATTTATCAGTTTAAATTGAATAAAGTGTATATTGGGTTACTTGGTATTAATTTATTTCGAGTTCAAACATAAACCCATTCGGGACCTCATGTGTTTTATACAATAGTACCGCATGCTGATTCTGGTGTATCTACATAAATTAATTATTGAAGGCTTATTTTGAGAAAATATGATGTATTTGTATGATTTCAAATAAAACATTTACCATTTATTCAATTATATATTACATTATGCATAATTTAGGGCCTTCAATGACAAGTTCAAAGCAGATGCCGGGCCTCAACTGCAAATAAACTGACAAAAAGCTATTTTGAGTGTACAATATACTTTCTTAGGCATATAAAATCATAATACATATATTTTAATAACCATCTTAAATTTTTATAGAGATGATAATTTTAAAACTACGTGCCTATTTATGTGCCCCTTTCGGGGCCCCATTTAGGCAAGATACAAGGCCCCTCATGATTGTCTCCTGGGCTAATATTGATCAGTATGACTCAAAGTACCTCCATGCCAAATTTGGTGCTTTTATCACATTTTGCACAATTATTTCACTTACACACCTGAGTATAATAGGCATTAACTCCCTGTTGAATAGATAATCTTGGTTGAAGCAGTCTGTGAAATTACCAGTAGTTCAGTTGCCAAGAACAACCAGCTTCACATTAAAACTTAAAACCGTTTTACATGGGCAACCTAATTTTTGTGATGAAATCGTTCAGTTGGAAGCTTAACAGGCAACCTCACAGACTGGGTAAGAATAAAAAAATACCATTAACTGTCAAGTGTACTAGATATTTTTACCAAAAGTAACAACACCAAAAAATTGACAATACATTGGTGAATGTATTAAATTATGGGCTACAGAGAATCTAAGAAACAAATCTACAAATTTTTGTCAAATTTTCCTAAAATCTTTTGAATACTGAGGACAATGCTTACAAGGCATTCCAACGAGAAAACTGAACTTAATAATACATCAAGACTTTTTTATCCAGAGCTTGACATTATCTTAACACTTGCAGAAACTAGTCTTAATAAATGTTCCATGTTTGATATGATAGCCAATTGTAAAATTGCTATCCCAACCTATAGTGCGTACAAAATAACAAAACGTGTTTTGGTAAACATTAAAAACTTCAGGGGTAGGCAGTATTGAAAATAACATTTGTGTAATTAATTTTAACAATATTAGCATGCTTGATAAACCACCACAACTTGGTTAATCATTCTTTTGTGGTAGAACGCTTTCCATTACACCAACAACTAAGACACAAGTAAAACATATCACAATTGTTTATTTTAAAGTCATCCTGGGCATACCTCGTTGTGGGTTAGTTCATTATTTTGTTGTTGTAAACAGTGTTTTGTTTTTTTGTTCGAACTTTAGATGCACAGCCGTAATCATAACCTACTAGCCAAAAGCCAAGGATTAGTATATTTTGATTTAAGGCAGCAAAATTGGGTAATATTATATAATAGGGTTAGTATATACTCTTGGCCAATTACAATAAAACAATTTATGGCAATGACTGAATGCATAGCAATCATACAATTGAGCAATCCTGTTCTCTTGACTATCAGGACTGCCACACGAGAACATTTTTACTAGCCAAGACAAACACACAAGTGCATGTTAAAAATTTCAAGAATCTTGATTTTATCACAAATTCTATAGGATATGAACTTCAGGAACTGACTTAAAATATGTTCACCCATGATAGTAATTTTATCAGAAACAGTCTAAAATTTGTTCACCCATGATAAGAGTAATTTTATCCCAAAATACTAGTACTGAAATCATTATTAATACTGATAACTTCAAATTCATTTTCCATACAGATAACTTTCACCCAGGGGTGTTAATGTTTCAACTTACCAGGATCTCCGCCAGCTGGTGCCCCGGGTTGTTGACCTTGACCTGGAAATTGTTGATTATATCCTGGTTGACCCCAACCTTGTGGTGCACCACCATAACCAGTCTGGTTTGGTCTGAAAATAGAAACATTTAAAACATAAATATAGCAGTTAATCAACAATTTATATGATATTTACATAGACTTGTTCACTTTTTTTGGGTAGGGTTTAACACCGTAGCAACACATCAAATAAGTCATGTAACAGTGGTCAGTCAAATCACTCATCATTCTCAGGACGTAGCTGTTATCCAATGGACTGAGAATTGTTCTTCATTATTTAGAATCAATGGTAGGAGGGTATATGGCCTTAGAAATAATTTCATGACCAAACTCCACATAAGTATGCCTAGCTTGAGAATCAAACCTACAACCCCTCGATTAGTGATATTGTGTGTTACCAACTGAGCTAAGTGAGCAGGTCTTTTCTTTTTTAATTGGATTTAATGTCGTATTCAACACATATTAAGGTCATTTATATGACCATCAGCTTTTCCTACTATAAATTTCCTGGACACTTTTCCATCACCAGAATTAAGTTACCCTACCACAAGGTCGACAACTCATGTATAGGGGATGACCTACTGCGACCGGGCTAGAACCAAGCAGGTCTCTAATTGTTTAAATGTCTCACAGTAAGCAATATGAATCATAAACAGAACGTTTGATATCATACTGATACTGTGATTGTTACTATAGCAACATGTCGACACCTGCAGTTTAATAAAGAAAAAGGCAGGCTCTAATATGTGCATCACATACTCTCTAGTCAACCCAAAATTTAGACTGATTGATTTTTTCAAAAAGTGCAATTTCATGATCTCAGAAGCTTACACAGGAGAACCCTTTATAGAAAATCGCAATTCTGGCTTGAAAAATTTTGCCTATCAATCTCCTATATGGAATAGAATGACATTACTGCTTAAATTTCATGGAAATATGAGACAAGACACTCCAAATCAGAATCACCTCCTTGAATGCTGGATTTACAACAAAACCAAGGCTTTTATATGAAGAAATCAAAATAAACGTTACTAAATAGATATCTTACCCTTGTCCTCCCTGTGGGCCAGGATACTGTTCATAACCACCTGGTCCCTGTGGACCTGGGCCGCCATAGGGTCCTCCTGGAGCACCTGGTGGTGGACCTCCTGGGCCTCCGGGACCTGGACCTCCAGGTCCTCCGGGTCCACCTTGGAACATATCCCCACCTGGACCATCCTGTAATAGACAAAATAACAATATACTATTCATATGATAACAAATAATCAATATTGTATCTACTGTTCAGTATAACCTGCATTAGGTGGCATGTGACAGGAATTAGCATGACTGGTCCCTTACAGCAAGTGGCCCTTAATGCAAGTTATATTATGTATAACACTATAATGAGTACAGAAATGTTTAGACTACAGGGCCAAAACACCATTCTTGGGGAAGGGGCCACAGCATTTTTCTAGGGGAAAAGTGGTTTTCACTTATTTGGGGAAAATGACCCACTTCATTGCCAGTATAAGAAATAAATTTATTCAATTTTAAGTGTTACAAAATCAATGAGATAATCCAGTAAATTTTTTGGTTAAGGAAACAACATAGACTATGTTGCGAAGGTATCTTACACATTTTCCCTTCCTTTTTGAATTGTGGCTCAACATTCATTGAGGATCTTTTTTTTAGATTGGGGAGTTTTGAGGATTAAACTAGGAAAAAAAGAGTCAGTTTTTTTGGGGGAAGCAGCCTGTATTCGACTTCTTCTGAGAAGAGTGTTTTGGCCCTGGACTACCAATCAAGGGAACATGGTTCAATTCCTGGGTGTGACCTACATAGCTTATGGGGTTTGGTCACTTAATGTTACTTTTATGACCATTCACCCCCTACTTTGGTTCAGTAGGGCAAATGTCAGCTACTGGCCATAGTATATACTTAGTAAAAGGTTAAACACTAAGGTCCAGAGATATATGACTGTCCAGTGATTAGGACAACTGACCACAACAATGTAACAGAAAGAGTTAAAATGTGGTGAAAGAAACCATCCTTTACATTGTTATACATAGATTTCCATTAGCAAAGTCATCCATAGAGTAGTTTAAAGTAATAATAATAATAAAGACTTTATTTAATGAGGCTACAAAGTAGCTTTATAACACTTCTAGAAACCACTGAACACATAAAAATTGAGCTTTTCAATTAGCAGTCTTTTAAATACTCAGCATTAGAAACTTTCATTTATTCCTGAGTTAGAGAGAAAGGATATTTCAACTTGTTTTAAATAATTAAAATATCAATTTGCTTCTCTCTTGATTACAGTGTAATTGAATTTAATACAATCAAGTAACATGTTTATCTTTAATGCAAGAAACAAAACAAGGGGCAGCATAATTTCCTTAGCTAGGGCTTCCAACATGGGGTTTTGATATCAGCTAAAAGGAGTCAACAGGACCATATCAGTTCATATTTGTTAATGGGCTCTTCAATGATCAGCCATGACTAGCTAAAAGCAATACAAAGTAAATATAACAGTCACTACAAAACGTAACATTTTATTCCGGACAATAGGTAGGGTGGTGAAGATCAAAATTTTACAGGACCATACTAAGTCTTACAGGACTGGAGACATTTTAAATAACTTGATAAATAGCCGACTGTGGATGAGATCAAATTTTTTGCTGGACAGTCGGTCCTGTAAGCCTGAAAATCTGGACGGACCTTTAACTTTTTGAAGGATTTGTCCTTTGGTCTGCCATGATTTGAAGAGACTGATCAATGACTGATGACAGGTTTCATCAAATAGATATTTAAATAGTAAAACTTACATATGGTAAACCAGCTTTCTCACAGATCATCTGTATAGCATGCTGAATCTGGTTTGGTTCACCACGTAAATTAAATACTTTCTCATTAGGATTGGGACCAGGGTGTCTCTGTAGTTCAACATGAGCACCAGATGTACTGTTGATGTTCTTGATAGTCTCACCACCTACAATCATAATACAAGAAACAAGTTAATATCAGACAAAAATAAAATTGGTCAAAGGTTTTTATTCAATATTACGAGATAAGCTTAATTTATTTACATATTTTAATTTCATCGTCAAATCAATTGGTGCAAGATCAGTTTTGAATTTTAAGTATCTTGAAATCTTTTAATGAATGAACTTGATTTATGAAATTTATGTGGCACTTTTTTGATTGGCTAAGTCAATACAAGGCAATCCTTAAACATTCCACCAACATTAAACTTCCAGGAAGTAAGTAACAAACTAGTGGTCTAGAACATACAATGTGTAGCAGGTAATCAAAGAAGCGCCATCTGGTTTTATACCAATCTTATACAGTGTATCTTTGAGCAAGCAAATTTGTCAAAATTGGTCAGAAATTGTGTAACAGGAGGCAAACTCAAGACCAAATTCTATTAAGACCATCAAAAGTTGATGGTCTTAAAAGCATAATGATCTCAGTACTGACATTACTGTCTTTTCAAGTTGATCATTAGTGACTTTGAATTAAGTAGTCTTTATGGTGATCTTTACTATATAAACTTCCCTATAAAACATATTATACAATACCTTTTCCAATAACTAATCCACATTTATCAGCTGGTACAGAGAAAGTGGTTTGATCTTGGAAGTTGCCACCATCAAAACCACCGCCACCCATACGTCCAGGACCTTGGTTAAATCCTCCACGACCACCACCTCGTCCTCCTCTAAAACCACCGCCTCCACGTCCCATACCACCACCAAACTGTAATAATAAAAACATCACATATATAAATATTACCATGTATATCAACCATTACAAACATTTATAGCCTTATAGCCTGGTTGGAAATTATTTTTTCTAATTACCCAACAGTGGCCAACTATGTACTGCAAAAATCAAGTGTTCTTTTAATGTTCTTTTAAGGCAAACCTCCATACCAAATTGAAACAAGTAAATCTGTGACCTAATGCTCACTAGTGATACCCCCGCCAAAATGTAAAAATATGCGACAAACAGGAAGTAGATGAGCAAGGAGCATGAAATCGCTTTACACCACATGGGACTATGGGATGAAGCAATATGCTAAGTATTAGGCTGCTGCATGATATAGTTGCTGAGAAAACTGCGACGGAAATTTTGTAACGGACGCACGCACGAACAAGGGTAAAACAGTATACCCCCCTCTTCTTCGAAGCAGGGGTATAATAATGTAAGCCAATAAGTTTTTCAGTCATTGGGAGGGAGAATATTCACAAATCATAAAACCCCTCTTTTTCTTCAGAAGGGGGGGGGGGAGGCACAATTAATGTAATGTTTCAGGGTCTACTATCAAACTCTATCCCTTAATACGGATAGTGTTAGCGATTCCCTGATTTTATATAGCACATTTATGACACCAAAAAATTCAATGAAAGAAAATACTGGCTCATAAGATGTGCCCACGTAATTTTTAACACCAACTAATGTGTCAAAATGTTTCTCTCCCTCGATGTAACTTAAGGCCGTTTCGTCATGATCTCTAAGTCGATTGACCACTTATTTATGTTCGAGAGCAATACAGGTAAACATTCACTTCAGGTATACAGTAAAGATCAAATGAATAATTTTCTTAACAGTGGACAGCTGACTTCTGGGTACGAGTGTAACAAAAATATGACATATCTTTGACAAAGCGTGTAAAAAATGGGATAAGTAATGTTTCAGGGTCTACTATCAAACTCTATCCCTTAATACGGATAGTGTTAGCGATTCCCTGATTTTATATAGCACATTTATGACACCAAAAAAATCAATGAAAGAAAATACTGGCTCTTAAGATGTGCCCAAGTAATCTTTAACACCAATTAATGTGTCAAAATGTCTTCTCCCTCTCGATGTAACTTAAGGCTGTTAAGTTGATTGACCATTTATGTTTGAGAGCTATACAAGGGACAAATATTCCGTAATAGGCCAGTCAATCTACGGTCAAAATGGGCCTAACCTAGAACTAATTGCAACATAAACAAAACCACTTCTGCCATATGGTTTTACACCTCTAGTATACAGACAAAAAAATCTAGAAAAATCTAGGCACGGGAAATTCATATTTTTTCACATATTGGAACCCGAGTATAAATAGCAGAAATATGCATAAACAAAATCAACAAATTTCGCATTTGGTGAATAAATATATTAATTTGCTATAATTTCAAGACATACATATCAAGAATATATAATAATAAACATATAATGTATAACTATAACATCGTTTTCATATATTCAGTTTTTTGGGGGTAACGCCCATGTTCGGTGCTGTAGGGGGTCGAAACTGGAGTTCGAGTCAAATTATACATATTAGCATATCTGTTGCAATATATCTCCTATTTCCCAGGATTCTGACCTATAAGGCGGAAAGTGACTAATTATTTTAACACTTTGGTATTATCTGTTTCACGGTGTCTACGCCCAGTGCTGGGCTATTGCCAGCTGTAGCTGGGGTTCAAGTCATTTCATAGAAATACACATATAGTCGAAATTTAGGCATGTATGGACGAGCATTTCTAAAAAATGAAATTTACCTGAATACCAACTTATATCTTCGGTAAAGGCATTACAAAATCATCATTTTAGTGTATACAGCTTTATGGATCGACGCCTTAAGGCCAGACTAAAGCCTGCCAGAACTAGGATTCGCGTCAATTTGATAAGACATTCATGCATGTGGACGAAAATCTCCCCAAAAAAGAGTTTTCCATGATTACCGATCTATATCGTTGGAAAGTGCCTACACGTAACTACAAAAAAATTCGTGTATATTCAGGTTATCGGGTCCACGCCCTTGGTCCGACATAAAGTAAGTCCAAACTGGAATTTATCCATTAATTGGTTGCGACATGGTCGAAAATTGACCAATTTCACCTTAACGCGCTAGGGCTACTTTACGATGCTCTTATTTAGTTTCTTATTGACTGACATGTATGCAACTTGACAAGGTTATTCCCTTAGTGAGTGATTTTCTCCTAGAATAAGTGATTTGATCCCTGATCCCAGTTACCATGGCAGCGCTGGAGCGATCAAAAAGGGGAAAATGTAATTTGTGCTCTTTTTTAACCCAAAATTTGCATTTCATTATGTTGTATTACCTAAATTTAGGTCTAAATGGCCAGTACTTTACAGAGACTGAAAACATTTACCTATCGGTTTTTTGTGATATTTCTTTTCACCCAAGGACCCCGATCTTTTTTCTGATGATGAGGGACACTACGCCCACTCAAAATCCCAGCGAGAAACGGGGGCATATCCCCCTTTGGGACCCCCTGAGACATCTTATGATCGAGGAGGCGCGCATAAAGGTTATTTTTGGGAGTTTAACTTTTCTTAATTGAAGTTCACTAAGGCCAGTTAAAACACCGAAGTCATTGCCTGGAATAGGGGCAGGGGTCCATTCACGATAAAATGATTGGCCAGTTAAGGGTTAGGCCGATTTGTAATACATATAAGTATATTTGGAAGAATAATTATTTGACAGAGTAGATAACTGGCCAATATAATGGGAGAGCGCCTCACTATTGTATCATTTTGGTGTATTTAGCTTCATGAGGTCTATGCCCTAGGGACGGAATGTAACCAGCAGTGTGTGATATAAATTTTATATCACTTACCAAGTACACATAGTCCAACCTTATTAATTCTCAATGGTTAAGTTGAGACAGGTCAATATTACAACTATCAAGGTGGATAGATTTGGAGAGTTTAGTTTGACCAGCCAGAGAGGAAGGTTGTCCCTGGACACTCAGCTGTGTGTAACACTGAGTGGGAATACCTGGCTGGGTGTTGGGTGCTGTAACCCATATGTTTAGTAGAAGGAATAAACTAAGTAGATAATATATGGACTATGTTATATTATGTTACACAGTGATTGGGGTTTTAGTCCTTGTAATATAATCAAGTATTGGCATGTTTTGACGACCATTTCTTAGAAAAGTGAGCTTTCTCAAGATACATGCCTACATCTCTGTAAAGGCACATCTATAACATAGTTTTGTGTATTCAGCTTCATGGGTCGATGCCCTTATGCTGAGCTATGTCATGTTTAAACTGAGGTCATGTCAATTTGATGGACGAACATCTCTTCAAAAAAAGTTTTCCATGATTACGACCTATAAAGTTGAATTGTACACTTTTTGTATACATGTATTACGGTTATTAATTGTACATTTACGCCCTTGAAGCCAGCCGAAATTTGGGTTAGAGCCAATGTGACAGAAATATTCGCAAAATTGTTTGAAATTTTTCGGTGAAGGTATAACAATTATGTCATTTTTGTATATTCAGCTTCCGAAGCTTTTGTTCGATTCAATACCCTTGGCCCGCGCTATAGCTAGTCGAAACTGTGATTCATCTCATTTTGATAACAAAATTACATAAATGAACGAATAATTTTCCAAAAATAGACATTTTTGATCGGAAAAATGTGTATCTTTGTTAGCCTTTTAGACCTATGCATTGGTTACAATTACCTGTCGTAACTTGGGTTCAAGTCATTTTAATAAAGAAATATCAAATATTGACATATTCGAACGAACATATCGCCAAAAACGAATTTTCTACGAATACCGACAATACTAGTAAATATATAACATCTTTTCCATATATTTAACATTTTTTTTCCTCCCATGTGTCGGGTTATAGCCAGCCGAAACTAGCATTTGAGTCAATATGTTATAAATATAAGCATATTTAATGAATATTATTCCAAATGTTATATCACTTTAGCATATAGGCCTATACAGAGCTCTATGACCAATGCCGCGCTATATAGCCTGCTGAAACTGGGGTCAGTGTCAGTTAAATATTAATGTGGCCTAATTGGACGAATTTGTTTTCATTTCTTTCCAGATTACCGACCTATATTTCTGAAAACGAGTTTTATTCAGAAAACTAAAGTGGTTTTTTTTCATAAGGGCATAGCCATATTACTCTTATGTTTAAAATGTCTTTTTGGGTCTATGCAATTGGTTCGAGTAATAGTCCGCCGACTGGTACAGCTGTTATAGCTACTATGCTTCACATCATTCACATATAGTTATGATATTGAAAATTAGCTCAAATAAATATGTTTTGTCATAAAACTTCACTCACGTGTTTAATTAACATTTCTTTTGTTTATAACTATTATAAGGCTATAAATAAAGAAAACCTTGCTGACATTATATTTAATACTTGGAATTTCTAAACTTTGATTAAATTTGAAAGTTAAGACACTAAATTACTTAGAAAGGTAATTTATATATTTGCACGTAAACACCGGTTTTACATTATCGCCTTTTATACAACGTAGTGGATTTAATGGCGTGAACGTGCTTCCGTAGTGTAAATATTACATAGTCTCGACGCATTATTTTCAATAAGTTTAATTGCGAAAAAAGGTAAATAATATTACATAATTCTTCATTCTAGAACTCATAACTTCATATTTTTATATTCATATATGTATGGAACTTTGATTTTGCACTGAATTTGTTGGTTTTTTTCGTTTTGACAGTCACATTGAAGGTCAAGGTTATTTGGCGAATGTGATCATGGTTTCAAACACGTTTTGGGAAGTACAACTCATTGTATTTTACTAATTGCATTGTATATTTGAAGGAGAACATGTTGATGGGATACAAACTTACATTCGCTAAACAGATAAAGGTTTATCTAATACAGTTGACATAATTATTGAATTTAGTCATGCGGACGCTTTCATTATGACGTCACAAATGAAACGTATGGTTGGCGCTCGCTGCCATCATAGTTACTAATGATACCACAAAATATATCGATGAATTTCGCATATTTCCCGTGATTAGATTTTTCTAGATTTTTAGTATGTTGTTTAAGGTACATGATACTTCATTTTTGTCGCGGTTTAGCTTGTGTTGCAATTAGTTCTAGGTCAAGTCTTAAATTGACTGGACTATAAGTAAAGATCAAATGAATATTTTTCATAACAGTCAGAGGGCCAAGCCAAGACTAAATTTTAGGGAGAAGTGACTTCTCCCTGGACTTGAAATAGGGAGAGGTGGTGGGATTCTTGGGAGAAGTGGTGTTCCGTCATTAGCGGGTTTTAGCGAAGTAGGATATGCGTCTGATGCTGCACTGAGTGACTTCTTCACCTGAGTCACCCCCTAGCAAAACCCCTGAACAGTAGACAGCCGACTTCCAGGCACAAGTGTAACATTAATAAGACATATCTATGACAAAGCGTATAAAAATAGGGATAAGTATTGTTTCAGGGTCTACTATCAAACTCTATCCCTCAGTACGGATAGTGTTAGCGAATCCCTGATTTTATATAGCACATTTATGACACCAAAAAATTCAAGGACAGAAAATATTGGTTCTTAAGATGTGCTTTTATGTTGACATAGTAAGGACAACTTTAGTTATTCAAGTGAGTTATCTTCTACTCAGAGCAAATATTTATTTACCCAGAAATCAGTCAGCTGACCAAGGCGACCAGATGTCAGTAAATTTCAGGTCAAATGAATTTTGCCTTATGTACAAGAAAACCCTATGAATATTCCAAAGGAGAAAAAAACCTTTTGAAAATAACCTCAGTTATCTCCACTATAACAATCCTGACAAAGGCAGCCAGGAAAAAACAACAAATATTGAAAAATTTGTAACCTGGCTACCAATTTAAACCTGTATTTAGCAGCCAATGCAAGAATTATTGAAGATTGGTTGATAAACACAGGTTACACTCTATACTATGGTGTGGTACTTACTCCACTTACATTGGAATTTGCAAGTAATTCTTGAATCATTTCTTGAGCAGCCTGAACTTTGTCAGGACTACCAGAAATAGTACAGACTCTATCCTCAGATTGTCCGTCGTCTTGTTTAAACTGTACTTTAGCATCTGTCTCTTGTTGAATCTTCTTGATCATTTCTCCGCCTTTACCGATAACAATACCAACAGCAGCACGAGGTACAGGTATATCTATACCACGGCCACCACCGCCTCCTCTACCACCACCACCACCACCAAAACCACCCATACCACCATTAGGATAACCACCGCTACCTCCCTGTCAATGTAAAAATATGTATACAGTCACTGTGAAACTCAACAATTCATCATTGGACAGTAGGTTCTGTGAAGAACAAAACTTTACAGGACTAAAGACATATTACATGTTTTGAGGATTTAAAACATTAATGAATTATATTATGTTACTATTGCTCTTTGTTATGTAAATTAATAAATTGGGCTAGTGTTCAAATATAATTCAAGGCAATGGCCGTTGAATTAATAAGCTGAAGACAGAATGGCAGTCAATTGGGGCGGACAGTACACAGTAATAATTCTATCCTGGAACATGTGAAACTTTTGAGGGATGCGAAGGAGAGTAGGGCCGACTGTTCACAGTAATTATCCAATCCAGGGAAATAAGCCTCCAGCATGTATATTATCCAAGCATAAAGAATGAACCTACCAAATCAAATCCCATGTCGTCTTTAGAAGCCAATAAATCAAGAACCGCTTCTTTAGCTCTCTGACATTTGTTCTGGTCACCAGTAATTCTTAATGGTTTATCAAATGCTGTGGGTACATTACTATCTTGTATCATCACCATCTTAACTCCATACTTCTCCTGTAAATGCATCGTTTTTTACACAATTTTTAAACAGTCTATGAATTTAGGATATGAAAGTGGTTGTTTTTTAAAACAATATCTAAACAGTCTTCGAAATCAGGATACGAAAGTGGTAGCTTTTAAAAACAATTTTTAAACAGTCAACAAATTTAGGATATGAAGTGATTGTTTTTAAAACAATTTTAAAACAACCTATGTATGGGTATGAAAGTGGTGAACAAGTCATTTTAGCAGCTAGCGCTATATCTTGTTTGTAGAAATTTGGTTGCCCAAAAGAAATATTTGATTGACCTAACTAGAAATTGGTTGCCCCAGGCAATCTGACACCCACTTGTTTTGAAGACTGGTTTTACCAGAGTTTATTTACACATTTTGGGGAAGTTAACAACAAAAATGTAATTTAGAGGAAGCCTTTTCTTCATTTAATACTTCAGATAATATCAACAAGCTCAGCAATATTTTCAAAGTAATACTCATATATGAAGTCTCATAAAGATCTGACAATAAATGGCAGAGATATTTGCTAATATGAAAACTTTAACACAATTGTTAACGACACCTGACACAAGCCCAACCACCAGTATTTCGCCTAACTATTGGCCAAATTTTTTCGTTGAAAATCTAGCTAAAAACCCAACGCTGCGCATGCAGTTTTGGCCTTAACCCACAAGCTCATGACTACTAGTATTCAAAACATTTTCAGACTACTTGATGATTTTACTGAGATCTCTAGTGCAGTTGGTAGCATGCTAGGCTTTCCAATTTTTAAGTTCCAGTTCCAAAATTCTTGTGACTTAAAATTTTATATATAAACACTAGACACACTGAAAAAATAGATTTGAACATACCTGAAGTTGTTTGATAGTCTCACCACCTTTGCCAATAATTAGGCCAACTTTGTTACCAGGTATAGAGATTTCTATATTACCAGAATTGTCACCAAAACCTTCACCACTTTGTGCTTTTATTATAATCTGATTGATTTGATCTTTAACAGCTCTAGAATATAGAACATAGTGGTTCTCAATAACAGTTCATTGTGTAGACAAAAGATACTTGCAGGGTTTGACACCAACAGTTTGAGAGGAATCCCAGCGATTCTTAGCGGGGAATTTCCACAGGACCCCTCAAAAATGGCCCAATGTGAATTGGGGTTTCCATGAATTGTTTATCTACATTTGTGACTAGGGCTGTGGATCGCTGAGCTAGTGGCAATCCGATCGGAACCACAATTCATGTGTAGCGATTCACGAATCGAACCATGAATCACTTGTTAATGGAGAAGCATACAGGAATTCATGTTATAACAAAAACAAATGAAGATAACAGAAGCTTTTACTATATGGAAAACCATGTACTTCAAACATTTCTTTTACCAGGCGTTTATGGTAATTTTCAGTGATAACATAATTTATTATTTGTTTGTGTATCAACAAAATTATTACACAAGTTGATTCAGTTCCTAGATGAATTAAAATTTCATAAATAGTGCGTCTCCTTTTCAGTGTTACCAGGTAATTAAGCCAAAAATGTTCTTTCATTTTAAATAAAAAATAGATCGCAAACTGACGATTTCAGACCTGACGAATATTCGTACTTGATTTTCTGGTCGAGATCGCGAATATCCAAGTACTCAAAAACTTGCCGCAGCTCTAAATGTGACTGCAAATTTGTATCCAAATTTATTATATTAGAGTAATCCTTCATGTCAAATTGGAACCTCTGAATAACTGGCTAGGGAATCCTTCAAGATCTTTGTTAAGTATAGTAAGTGTCAAACCCTGTAGTTGTCATTTCTTGTTAAGTATAGTAAGTGTCAAACCCTGTAGTTGTCATTTCTTGTTAAGTATAGTAAGTGTCAAACCCTGTAGTTGTCATTTCTTGTTAAGCATAGTAAGTGTCAAACCCTGTAGTTGTCATTTCTTGTTAAGTATAGTAAGTGTCAAACCCTGTAGTTGTCATTTCTTGTTAAGTATAGTAAGTGTCAAACCCTGTAGTTGTCATTTCTTGTTAAGTATAGTAAGTGTCAAACCCTGTAGTTGTCATTTCTTGTTAAGTATAGTAAGTGTCAAACCCTGTAGTTGTCATTTCTTGTTAAGTATAGTAAGTGTCAAACCCTGTAGTTGTCATTTCTTGTTAAGCATAGTAAGTGTCAAACCCTGTAGTTGTCATTTCTTGTTAAGCATAGTAAGTGTCAAACCCTGTAGTTGTCATTTCTTGTTAAGTATAGTAAGTGTCAAACCCTGTAGTTGTCATTTCTTGTTAAGTATAGTAAGTGTCACCGGTGTACACCCCCCCATAAAATTGCCCAAGCAAAGGTGTTTTTTTTCTATCATAAAATAAAAATTATGATATTTATAGGAAAATATATAAATATAAATGTCAAAATTTTTCATGTGTGCAATTATTAACAAGACTGGAACTACACTAATACAATGACGTAACATACAAAAATTCGGGGACAATTGACCTTACGCCAGAATACCTATGCTCCGCCCACCGATACACGTGGTACATTGTCCGACATTATCAGGGATTAATCTATGTCCCTAACCATTATCTATGTTTTGAAAGTAACAGGTTCAAATGCATGCTATTTACTTACTTGTCATCCGATTTCGATAAACTTAATATTTTTGAAAAGGGCATTGTCTCATCTATCAAATGATACATTATTTATGAATATCCATTCATAAATATTCAAATTAAACATGAATCAATTTGCTCCAACAAAAAAAATACACACACAAAGAATGAGCAAGTTGAAAGAATACACTTAAATTTGAACGCTGGTAATAGGCGTTAGGATGTACGGTTTTTAAACAGTATAACATGCAAAAAATGTTACATCTCGTTAGCTATCAAATGATGTAGAGTTAATGAAAATATGTCGAGAAATAAAAAAGTTAAGGGGTGGGTATTAGGGGCTATCTAGATGGAGTTGTGTTCAAATACATGCATATCATTTACGAGATATCATATTTCCTAAAGATTAATTTGTCAGAAAATGGCATTGTCATAACTTTCAAATGATTCCCTTTTTATAATATCTATTGATATATATTAAAAATAAAGGTAGGTTCATTTGCTCCAACAACAACATTATATGCGCAAAAATTATCAAAGAACGCATCTCACATTAAACGTTTGTAGAAATCCTTTATCAATCAGAAAACTGTTGGATATACACGAAAACAACTTTATATACATGTAATCCTTAAAATGGTGTATGGGTGATATAATATGCTGAGAAATAAAAAGTTAAGGGGTGGGTCCATAGATCTTTGTGGTACATTTTGGGGGTAAACATGCATGAAAAATGTAATTTTCAACCTGATTTATTACATACATGTACTTGTATTTATTGTCGTCAGATTATTATGTAGTTTATACTAAAAGTCTTCTATCACAGTATTTACAGACCCCATGTGTACATATTTTGACCATTCTAATTTGTGTTATTGAGTTTATTTTGTAACTTTCACTGAGAACCCTAAATAACTGTACATAGGGTCCATGCTAACACATAAGAAATTCGATGTCCGTCAAGACTAGATGTCGGACAAAATGGCGGCCGATAAGCCGCTTATCTAGATAAGCATCAGGGTATCAAATGCCGGACGCTGATTGGCTAATAGGAGCTGTCAATCAAATTCTGGCGTAAGGTCAATTCCTTCTAAGTATTTGTAAGATTTTAACATGATCCAATGGCTGTTAAAATTATATGATATATATGTAGATGTTTTTATCGTATAGCCTGGGAAAAAGATAGTTTAGGTTCTGTAAATGTGCCCAAATCCCTTAGAAATGAGCTTTAGGGGTCGCAGCAACCCTGAATCCCTGGTCAATGCTTTGTCCAGGACCCATAGTGGGCCCTTGAATACCACCCCTTGACCCCCGTCTGCTTGTTTATTTTCTGCCCCCGTAACTTGAAATCTTGGATCCGCCTATGTCTTTGATTGGAGGAATCCCTTATGATAAGGTGGAATCCCCGAGTAACAGACGGGGAATTCCTGTGGAATCCCTTGTACAGTTTGGGTCAAACCCTGATTTGGATGAAGTTGTTTTCAACACAAGACTTCATTTTAAACACATAGCAATCAAATCTCTTAATTTAACTATTGACAACGAAATTCTAATTTTGATTTACTTTGACTTTCAAATGAATAAAGAACACAAAGACAAGTCAATCGTTGGTAATATAAAAATCAACTTACGCAATAGCATTATGTGTTCCTGTCAACGTAGTTGATCTTTCAGGCATACCACAACTATCTAAAATAAAACATGAATAATATCATAAGTTCAATATTCAAATATCTTACCTTAACAACAGTCTGTGAAATTAGTAGCTGCCTGAAATGGCCTTATTAACAAGCCTTCAAGGTTTTTATTCTTTTACTGATGGAATAAGACACATAAATATTCTAAACAGTCTACAAAATTAGTGGGTGTCTGGTTGCCCAGGACAAAATGACCTGTTCAGGCAACCATTTTCATATCCTAATTTTGTAGACTGCAGAATGTATAATTCTTTACTTTATCTCTCATTTAAATAACTACCCTATAAAGAAACTTTTTGGTTTTTTGAAATGATCTTCATCGTAATAAGAATAATTTTAGTCCTCAATTTTGCGATTGGAATTTATACACTTTAATCTCTTACATTTAGTATTATCTCAGTAATACTTTACTTAACCACAGAAATTGTTTTCATTGTCCCAACTTAAAAATGGGTATTCCCTGACAACTGCCAAATTCTCAGACTGTAGTAATATTATATATATAAGTTAAATTATAAACAGAACACACCATAACACTCTTATTAAAAATCATATTGTTTGAAAACTTACAAAAATGCATGCAAGACTTGATAATTTTATTTTTATTATTCAACAAATTATCATGAACAGCCTTCTGGAAATAAGGTCAACGTTTAGATTCAGATTGGTACACTGAATATTAAATCATGATCAATGAAGAAAATTTGATATAGTAGCCAAAATCCTAGCACAATACCCACTTACAACAAGTTAAAAGTAGAGCTACATTATCTAGTAGCCAGAATATGTAAATTACCATATCTTCAATAGTCCATGTCAAATTTTTTCGCAAGTCTTGGGCTTGTGACTTCTTGGATTTTAACAAGTACTCACAAATTTAATCATTTAACTAACAATTTTTATGTACTAATGGACAAGTTTTAATGTCAAGAATTATTCATCAATTGACCAAACTCAAACTGCGGAAGTATCATATACGTAAGTATTCATCAGTCCCTGACTTGGGAACCTCCAAAACCAGGATTTGTACACTAACCTCATTTCCAGAAGACTTGACTTAAATACAAACCATTTAGCATTGTTTGTCTTGGAAAACTGAAGCCTATTTGATAATTGTACCAATTTATGTCACTAAACAACGACGTGATAACATATATAGGTCTTATACACAGACATTCCATGGGTCAATTTAAAGTAAAGGCTGCCATCTTTACATATTCTTATACAATCCTAACTTAAGTCACTAACTCACAAAATTTACTATTGAAGCCAAATTAATGCCTATATTTGAAACATTTAAGGAGGACCAGTCATCGCCTTAAATATTCATGAGCACTAGCCAAATTTATTAAACAGGGCTGCCAATATTGACTCTGCTGAAAAGGGTCTATTAATACTAAAAACATTTGTCATAAGACCCAATATATATATTTCTGATTTTGACATTTCAAAGTCTTTGGTACACACTTTTGTATTCAGTTCATCAGAAATAAAATGTATTTAATGATGAATATAGGAAACTACATATGCTGAAATCGGCTGAAAATTGGCAGCCCTAATTGTATATTGAAAGAAACGGTCAAAATCATAAGCCCAACTATGTGAAATCAGGAATTTTCATGAGTCAGGGGCTTTGGGCTAATGTGTCAAGGCGATGACTGGTAAAGGTATACACTCATCTTTGAAGATCAAATCAAAAACATACCATAGCCATCACATTCTGAAATATCAAGTGTATACAGAAATTCAAACAGTCATTTATAAACACACACTCCTAACACAATCCTACATAGTTTATACATCAACAGCATTATTCTAAATTGACCCCAATGGAATAATTATATCGTGTGGCAATAATACACAACAAGCGAATGAGAATGTGGGCACAACAGAAAAAGAAAATATCATCATGCAATATAGCTCGTTTAGGATAACTTGAGACAAAATACAACAATACCATTTTTATACACAGGTAGATCTAAGTATAGTACACCCAATAATCGATTATCTGAGTGTTTTTGATGAATTAATTTACAAGAAGACTATGTGTTCCACGCATTTAATACAAGGTTAATACTTTCATTACACAAAATAATGTAAAAAAAACTTCATTTTTTCAACCTGTAACAAATTTTTTTATTAACTGTCGTTACGACTACCGTAGCTATTAAGTAACCATACTTCATTACTGTTAACTGTAGTGTATAAATTTATACTATCAGCTGACCTCCCTATTTTATGTATTATCCGAATCAAAAAAATGTAAACAAACCAAGTCATTTGTCTCAAGTTATCCTAAATGAGCTATAGTTTACAAAGACATTAACTTCAATCTTTCAAAAGACAATTAAGGATTATAAGCACTGAAAACAATTACCTACGACTAACTGTAAATGTATTTATTTGTTCAGTACCCAAGTTGGGCTTCGTTACATAAGATAGAAATAAGTAGATGGCTCTAGTACTTCTAAGCAAATTTTGAACTCAAGCTTTATAATTTCTGCACAATAAAACCTGAACAGTCCTTGAGACAGCACACTTCGACTATTCCTGGTGTTAGCATGAACAAAATCAATCATTGGAATGTATTCCTATTAAGATAAGTGAAATTTAAAGTCCATACTTTCATTAGTTGGAAGTTATATTTGCATGCTTAACTTCCAACTAGGATTTTCTATGTATAAAAAGGCCACGGTTCAGTCAAAATTCATGCTGCAGTTATGCAAATTGGTAATTGACCTCAAATGGTAACGCCCTATACAAGTGTTAAGTTTCAAGTGAAACCCTTCAGCAGTTACTAAGACATAAAAATATGTAAATGTCGCACCACTGAGCTAAACTAAGTAGGACAGCCCCACTAATCTCCTAATAGTCAGACTAACAACTCATTTAGAACACCTCGACCTTTCATGAATGAATAATCTCAGAAGGATTTGTGGGGGGGTGTCTACCATGACAGCTTGGGTTTTTACTACCTACGCAAGGCAAGGCACATAACCGTTATGCAAAATAGTTCCTGTAGTATACACACAGATCTTTGTCAAAACATGCTTCTGTTATATACTGAACCAAACATTGTTAAGCGATATCATTAAACTTTTTTATTTCAATTTTACGGACTAAAAACGAAACATCACTCATCGCCTAAACAAATTGTGTATTTGCTGACTTCAACACTGGTAGTTTCAAAATGGCACCTAAATATGTCCGAGGTTATTCATAGCGAATGGCAGAGGAGTTTCAAATGGCGAACAACTATTAGTCTTTGGCAACTAGATGCACTGAATCAAGCAATGTATACATCAGCTGTGTTGTATATTTACAAGCCTATGCGTTAAGACAATTAAAGGGACAAAGTTTTTTAAACAAACACATAAATCTACCTGGTGCTATCTGTATTTTACATGTTGTCTCTGCTTGTAATCTTGTAATTTGTTCACCACCTTTACCAATTACTGAAACACAACCAACAAACAATTACATAAAGTGTAAGCTTCGACATCAACAGTTTTTACCAAGAATCAATAATAAATCCAGTGTTTACTTTCACTCTAAGGGGAAAAGAGGCGAGTCCATTTTTGAGGGGAGAATAGCAACACAAACGAAATTAGGGGGAGGGGGGGGGGGGATTCCTTTATTTTCAATACTTGAGATAACAAGGATCCTTTAACTGAGTAACATCTTTGTCTACCTATATAATATTTCAACTATTAAACTTATATATTCATAATGATCTGTGATTTCTCTGTAATGCTTGAGGAATGGGCAAAAATGCTATAAAAGTACATAAGTTTTAGGTCACTTGGTCGGCATGGGAATTTTTTACCTGGGAAGGGGAAAAACATATACTTTTTGGAGAGGGGAATGGGGCCCAATCTTGGCCCCTGAAAAAAAACAACCCACTGACATTCCTTGTCAGTTATTCTAAAAATCCTTCAAACATTAGTGATCTCCCCCAAAAAGACAAAAGAAATTGATACAAATTTGAAGAGACTAATTTGTAACTCCACAGGCAGAACTTTAAGAAGTTGTATCAACTTATCTAAAAAAACCCTAAATACTACAAAGTATAAGATTCTTCTCAAAGTGACCTTTTCTATGGCACTTAGCTAGACCTTAACATATAATATAGTATATGTAAGACCTCCGAAAGTGCACTTGACAAATAATATTTGATTACAAAACAAGAAATGTAATGTGGAAACCACATTAAAGCCAGATTCAAAGACTTAAACACAAAAATTACAAAGGAAAGTAATCCATAATAAAGGCAGGTAGAGTTGTGGTTACTTTCTTGTTCTGTTCATCACATGGTATGTTATCTTTGTATAAAGTTTCATAAAGATCTGACAATAAATGGCAGTAATACATGGTAAAGAAAACTTGAATGAAATTGTTAACAACACCGGACGCCTAACTGCCTGCCGCCTTTGTTTCGAATATTAGCTGACTTATAGTTCTGTATCAACAAATATCAAACCAAAATACTAAATAGTACAAGATTTTTCTCATGGTGACCTTTACTATGGCACTTAGCTAGACCTTAACACATAATATAGTATATGTAAGACCTCAGAAAGTGCATGTCCTAACTTGGCCATTTATAGATGAAGGCTACGTTTGATGTAATACCAATTTAGCAAAAGTAAAGCAAAGTTAACTGTAGTATGTTAAATAAACCCAAGTGTTCGACACATTTAAGAGTAAAATGTCAACTACAACTGAAACAGCTAGTGCAAATCGACCATTCACAGGGAACATGTTTCACATTTCACGTGATTTAGCACAAGCTAAACTAACTTAACCTACAAATAGTACTAAGTATAGAAGCAGGGCTCTACGTGAAATGTTGTCCGATTGCCCCTAAAGAGCTGGATAGCTCGAGTATTATCAGGCAATCTACTTCAATAAGCTCTCACTTCTTCGAAAAGTCAAGTTAGAAATTAATGTCAAAGTAAAAAAGAATACTAAAGTAAACTTACTTAATCCGACCATCTTATCTGGTACTTTATATTCTTCAGTGATGATCATACCACCAATATTCATCTCTTGTTGTTGTTGTTGCATCATATTGCCTCCTGATGATGCGACCCCTAATTGTTGATTAATTCTGGCTGCGGCCTGAGCTGCTGCTTGAGCTGCTTCTGTATTTCTATATAAAACAACAACATTAATTGAGTTATTATATTTTATCATACAAGTTTCACGCTTTAGCAGGTTTACTGACTTTGCAGTTATTACACCTGGTCGCCGCGCCAATAGCATCTTTCAACCCCTGGAAAGTCTTTTACTTGGTATATTGCTGTATAATTGCAGCTTACATACTGACACAACACCATCATACCACCCTTGCAGGTACCCCTCTTGACCCCCAAGCAAATATCATACCACTAGACTACTGCTAGTAGTTTTAGTATAAACAAATGTTTCAGCTACATGGAGAAACTAATAATAGAAATTTGAACAAACAAGTCACTTTCTAATCCAATGTGTGGTGGTCTCCAAAGTCATCAGGGACCGGGATAGTTTTTTCACTTAAAACATGTGTCAGATATTGCATGATATCTAGCATAAGTTCTTAGCCCAAGGTATGTTATCAATATGAACAAATATATGACAGCCTTATTCACTAAACAACTTATCTAATATAATATTCTTTAAAACTTTCAACTGCAAGTACTTGACATCAATGGAATTTATTATACTTCCGTATATGGTAAAAAGGAAACATACATGACACGTGGAAGTTCCTCATAACAAGTGATAACCGCTATGTTTTGTAATGTGTGAAGATAACAGATATTTATTATTAGGCCACAACAAATTGATGTTCTATGGATTCGCTCGCACCTTAATTTTGACGGTTTTTACAAAAAAAATAATTTTATTTCCTCGTTCGCCCATAAAAATTTGGTCAAACCACTATATAAAGCAAGTGAATAAAGACTTTTTTAATTTTTTTTCTTCGCTCGCTCGCCCAATTTTTCCCCCAGAAAAATCTGTAGAACATATGATCAACTTGTTGAGGCCTTATGGTCACAAAAAATATTTGGATTTAATATTCTCACTTTTTTAATTACTACCTAGCCCACTGAGTTACATGCTCAGTCTTAGCCAACTAGCTCAAAGCCTAAGATTATTGAATATTGATATAGGCTAGTGATAATTACTTATTTCATATCATCTTATTTATTGGAGTTAACGCCGTATCAACACAATTTAGGTCATTTCACGGCGTCCAGCGCACCTAACCTAGCTTTCCTGGACCATTGTCTATAACCAGTCATCACCTACCCTTCCACAAGGCCGGAAAGTTCTCCATATTATCTAATCAATGGAGGAAAATCGACATTATTGTCAAATTTTCATGGAAGGGTATAACCTCCCCGGGTGGGATTCGAACCCGCACCCCAGCCGGGCACGAGTATCCAAATCCCGGCGCTGCCAACTGCGCTATCGACCCGGGTTTTCATATTATCATACCAGTTGATAATTCAGCCTAATACTATATGTAACATACTAAATCAGACCAGTTCTAAATTTAAGGCTACTAATAAATGAACTTCTATGAAATAAGTCATTTTCTCTACACGTAGCGATATTTTTAGAAATGAATTCAATGAGTCCGACAGGACTCACATGTATTAAAACAATGGGTCCATGATGGAAACAATGGGTCCCTGCATATACAATCAAACATCCATTTTTATACCACTTTTAGTATATGTATTGGAGGGTTACATGTCTTTATGAACTTTTACTTTTAATAACTTTAAAACTCAATAAATCATATATCACTTTCAAAACTGCAGGAAAGCAAAGCAAATAGAATTTAAGATTTCCATGTCTACTGGCCTGTTCCACAGCGTTATGCGTCCAGCTGGACGCACATGTCCAGAAGCAATGGGTTTTAGCTAAAATTGTGCGTCAGAGACGCGGGACGCAGAGGTAAAAATATCGCTGTACACTTAATCAATTAACACTAGCCCAAGACTTCTGGCTAGTGGATAAAAGCAAAGACTGAAGAAGTAACAACTTTGGTGCTTTTCAAACAACACCTTACCATAACTCATGGTAAGTCAAAAAATAGAAAGATTAGTTATAAGGTCATTTCAGTCTATCAATGAATAATGTAAAATATTGTACATCATTTGAATATCATATCCCACTTTTTATATAATGTTACAATGTTTATACAGTCAGATCTCGATACAACGACACTCGTTACAACGACAATCTCGTTATACTGACACATTTTAAGGGAACGAAAACTTTTGTACAATATTTGTATCCGTTATAACGGAAATTCATGTTTCCGACACCGACACTCATAACTGGCCCCCAAAACCCATTTTACTGCACAAACTTGATCCATTACTACGACAATCAGATTAACTGGATATCGATTTTCTCACCTTAAGATGTTTTAGCAAGTAGCTTAAGTAGCTAGACTACCTGTTTTTGTTGTCCTGGTTGTGCATTGATATCATGTACATGTATTACTCACATTTTATCTGTTTACATCTGGTAATAAGTTTTAACACGGAAACAATATCTATAATGCTGAGTTCAAAACTAGATCAACTCAGGATTTTTGAGTTGGTGCAATTTGGGGCTGTAGGTTCTATCTTCAAACAAAATGTATATTTTTACAAATCTCGTCAACACTATTCCCTACTGATTGATTAAAGAGTCTAGAACATTTTAACACCCCTCCTGCTACACGCAGGCGCATGAATCTGACAATCAGTCAGAAAAGTGAAATAATTTCCTGAATGTTGCAACAGTGGTCTGTATAGCATGATTATGTAATATGTATGCACACGAATACTGTTTTGAAATGAAATAAATGTTTTTATTTCTTATATGTTGTAAATAAATAAACACAAATAAATTTCACATGCTAGTTAAAAGTACACTTGCAGTATATACTATATATACATAGGTACATATGCATGATACCACCAACAACGTGAAACTGATTCCAAAATGTACATTGTCGGAAGAATTCATTACACTGACATATGCGTTATAACGACAATTTTTCTGGGAACGAACGATGTCGTTATATGGAGACCTGACTGTATTTATGTTTATTATATGTCTGACTTAGAACTGTAAAACTTGTGAAATTGACTCAGGATAAGTGGATAAGCTTTTTTCATAAGTGTTTGTGAAAAAGTACACAGGGCTCACAATATAAATTGCATATTACCTTGGTTGATTAAGTCCTGGGTATCCTCCTGCGGCTGAAATGTGACAGAAAAACACACTATAGTGACACATGGTACATGGTGTATATGTAATAATATACATGAGTATAACAATCAGAAAATGAAGGGGGAAATTAATTCTAGTTCATGAGGAAATACATCAGTAAACAATGCATAAAACTTTGTATAATATAAACTATCAACAATATCAAGCGAGGAAATGTTTTCAAAGTAAAATTACATGATAAATACAAATATATAAAATTAGCAATCATAATTTCATAAGATAAAATCTCGATTAAAATGAGCTCCATATCCGTTCTTTTTCCATTTGAGAAGAAGACGAAACTTGCACTGCAAAAAACTAATACCAATCTAATTATTCATTTTTTCTAAGTCAAAATTTTTTATTAGTTTTTCACACAATCATTTACAAGGAAATGAAACAACAATGTGCTTGTATTTACAGATCAGTGCAAGAATAAATGAATTAACAAAAGCTGTGCTTTCATTTTAATGTTAAAGCATACAGATAAAACGTTTTTTACAATGAAGCATTATCCTAAGTAAGGAATAATGTCTCTATAAAGAGTAAATACGGTAATACCCCACCCACCACACATGACAACAGGGAAGTTTTGTTAAATTTTGTACAAGATCAACTGGTAGGCTCTGTTTTTCAACTACAGTGTTTGTTAAGAACATTTAGAACTACCGAATACTAAACAAAGGGTGTAAGAAAAAAACAGAATAAAAAAACTGAGCTGATTAAAAAAGGAAACTAAACATAACAGGCAGAGGAGAAAATTATCAACATTTTTTTGTCACAAAATAAAAAAATAAACATAACATTAACCCAAAACACATACATAGAATGTATGCACCGATGTGAAAATACTACACATTATTGTTAAAACACAGTAATCAAAATGATACATGACAAAAAAGGATCAAGTTTGTTTCTATCACCCTTTCATCCCACAATAGCTCTAGTCAATTTAATATATAAGATGTTTTGCATTTTGACTTTAAAAATTTTGAGTCCAAATAGAAAATAAACTTCAGAATTCTTGAAATGTAATTAAATCTGAGGGAAAACACAATAGCAGTCAAGTGTAATCCACAGCTGATATGTTTTACAGCATTCAAATATATATGACTATAATTACCATTTTGGGGTGAAAGAGAACAATACATGTACATTGAAATATCAAAATTCAGGATTCAAAACTATCTAAATGATCATGGAAAAATAATTTTGGGACTTTTCTTACTAGAGTTTTAAACCAAAATTACCAAAACAGCCTATGCCAAAGATATAGTCTGCTGGTCCTGGTCGATTAAATTTGCGATGGTCAGAAAACTTCAATAAACTTTTGTTATTACGTTGGCTCTATTACCCAATACTTATATCTAACTTACACGTCTGGCACCAAATGTGGCAATCGATAATCTTAATTTGCAAAAACAATACCCAGTAATAATTACATAAATTTTGACTTAAATATACTAATGGACAAAAGTCTTGTCCAGTCTACAAAAACCATAATATCTTTTTTGTTTGTTATTGCACACTCATACATTTGGTATCGTTAAAAAGAGAATGTTATTATGCATTGAGTAAAAAAAGAATTGTGAAATTTGAGCCAGTTCTGTCGGTACAGTATTGTGTTGAAAATTGACTTTGAGGATTTGCAAGTTACAAATGATAGCGTTGAGTCTGTTTTAAATGAAACATTTTTTTCAATAGTGTGTGTGACCCCCATTAACCTGAATGGGTTTTCTGGTCTTCAGACTAGATTCCTTTGCAAACTTGTAACATCGATGCGTAAAAGGAGCACCGAACTTATTCGGGTTAATGGGGTCACACACACTATTGAAAAAAATGTTTCATTGAAAACTGACTTAAAGCAATCATTTGTAACTTGCAAATCCCCAATGTCAATTTTCAACACATTACTGTAAGGACAGAACTGGCTCAAACTTCACAATTCTTTTTTTACTCAATGCATAATAACATTCTCTTTCTAACGATACCAAATGTATGAGTGTGCAATAACAAACAAAAAAGATATTATGGTTTTTGTAGACCGGACAAGACTTTTGTCCATTAGTATAAATTATAGAACTTCAGAGAAAGTTTGTGATTTCTTAGGTTGCTACCTATGAAACAGCTTTTGTTATATAAAGATACCAAAATGACTTTGTGTCTTTGAAATAAACATTAGGACTAGCAATTTTTTTTTGGGGCAGACAAGCCTGGTTGATGGACTGATTTAGAAGTCTTGTGCACAGTCAGCTAAACAATTACCTTTTTTGACAATTTCACAAACTCAAACTAAAAGACCAGCAGATTTATGTCTGTCAAGACTTAGAGACACAGAATTTTGAAAGCAGGAAAAATCCCAGTAATATCATATCATGAAATATATTCATTTAAAAAATACAATGATTCAAGGCATAAAATGTGGACGGCGGTATAATTTTCTCCTCTGAAAAAAGAGTATATAGGATGACATGTATAGCACTATCAAAAGCAGTTATTTTCATGAAAAAAGATCAATTATCTAACCCACCCTGATTTCTACTGTTGAGGGTTTGCAAGACTTAACATTCCACCATTAAAACATGCAATATTGTTGTTGTTTTATCATTGTCATTTAACCTTTAAATGTCATTAACATTTTATATTGTGTGTACAGTTTTTTTATTTTTAATTTTAGTTTATAAGTCACTTTCAATTCTCAGACATACTAGTAGGATGCTGATATCTCAACTGAATTGAAAATATATTGGAAAAGAAAATTCTCCCATCTATGGACTCCCATGGGAGAAATTCACAATTCCACTTTTAATCCACAAATTAAAGTAATTAACTCTCAAGATTTCTAAGGTAATCATCAAGAAAAAGAGAATATAATAATAACAAGAAATAAAGAAATGTATAATATATACTAATATACATGCAGTTAGTGAAAGTACAATTATAATTGTGAAGGACACTACAACTTATAAATCTATAAAATTCTTATGACTTATAAATGCAATTACAAAATGTATATGTATCTTGTGTAATAGCAAAACAATTCTACATAACGGGAAAGCAGTATTTTAGGTCATTTTGGGGCAGAAATAAGAACTATTCTCTTCCCAAAAGAAGTATATCTTCCCTCATTGCTGTAGCTTAAGTACCCAGCCATTTAAACTTTGTACGGTACAATACCATTTTTTCAGTCTTTATTGCATGATGGAGAAACAGATAAAATTTCCAAACAAGAAGACATACCCCGGCAGTGTTCTCATTAGGAACTGGCTGCCGACCCAAATGGGCGGTTAGAAAGACTAAAAAAAGCCTGTTAAAATTTGAAAAAAAAAGAAGAAAATTATTCCCAGAACCCCTAATAGAAAGCCTATTACTTTTCTATTTGAGCCCATTCAACACAGTCTTACTGAGAACACTGCCCCAGTAGTATGTAAGAGAAAAAGACAATCTTGTCTAAAAATAGATTAATAAATTCTTAAGTTATGATTTTACTTGATCAGCTCTAAAGACACATTAATGTGATACCATAAAATTAATGAAACAATGTTCTGCACATGTTTTCAAGTCATTGGTCAAACTGTTTGTTGTGAAACTTGATTTATTGTCACAAGATGGCTGAACAATTTCTAACAATAAATATAAATTCTTACTTAGGTTTCTTGCTCAAGAAAACAGGAATAAAAGTTTTAGATTTCAAACTCAAAGGGGGTCAAAAGTTGTAGGACACATGTCCTCAATAAGGTCACAATTTAAGACCTCAGGATCCTTGAAATGGCATAACCCTCAACAGTAGACATAAAATGTTATAATAAAAATCTTTCCAGTATCAGCTAGTACAAACATCAAACTTGTCACAGAGGACATTGATAGAAAATCATATATATATAATATAAATATATAACATGTATACATGAATATAGGACATATTGTTTTGTCACCACAAAATTAAAAACATGCCTACAATTACTAGCAATGTGAGATAAAAGCTAACAGACATTCATATTCAGTTAATAAGTACATGTATCAATAACTTTATCATTCTGAATAATTCAATTAAGATTTCTTCAATTAAAAAGCCATTACCAAAATAACAAGATACATGACCTATCTAAGAGCAAGTTCATTCAATTCATTGAAATTTTGTCACAGACTCACAGTTGAGAAATTACTGTTTAACAAAAAGCATACATTGCAGAAATATGTAACTAAGACACAATGAGATGAAACAAAGCTCAATTTGTAAAATGTATAATATTCAATGAATATCAATTATTAATATAAGACTTCACACACATAACTATATGATTTATATTGTAATTGTATTGAAGACAGACTAGGGAACCAAAACGATGACTTTTGGTACACAAATATTATAACAATGTCACTTGTAGTCAGGGATGGCAAAATATTCCCAAATACTATTATGTTTAATTTTTTTATAATGATAATTTAAGTAGTAGCTATGGAGTACAATATAGTTAATACCTTCACTGTAACAGATAGTTTATCAGGATGGAAACAATATGAACTGGTCTATAATGACACAATGTATATAAGGTAGATCTACTTTCCATAGCAAGATATTGTATTAGATAAGCAAAAATCATATTTCATTTATATAAATGAGCAATTATGATTTACTAAGTAAAAATATATTTTTAAAGATTTAACCATACTTAAAACAAGAATACTGTCGTAGTTAAATAATGAAACCTTAAATGAAATGATTGACTGACCAATGAGGGCAAACAAGTAAATCTGTGAGCTAATGCTCACTAGTGATACCCCCGCAAAAATCTAAAAATATGCGACAAACAGGAAGTAGATGAGCAAGGAGCATGAAATCGCTTTACACCACATGGGACTATGTGATGAAGCAATATGCAAAGTATTAGGCTGCTGCATGTTATAGTTGCTGAGAAAACTGCGACGGAAATTTTGTAACGGACGGACGGACAAGGGTAAAAAAGTATACCCCCTCTTCTTCGAAGCGGGGGTATAAAAAAGCATTTTCCAGTAGCACTATCCTGATTCATTACAATGTAGTTGCTAACTAGTCAGGCAATAGGAAATCAGTATATGTTTTAATCCTAATTCAGTTTTCACCAGTCTGAGGTTTCTGGCATTTTTTCATAAAATGCAACAAACCATACTTAGTTACACAACTGAAAGAACTTATCAATTGACTAACATTAATAATAATCACTACATATTGTTCACTTAAACAATTTTGCCATCCCTGATGAATGGTTTGATAATAGGAACAAATAACAAGTTAACAAAAGTCAACAACAAAATTGATATATGAGATTCGTCAAATTAATGAGGAAATGAATGAATTTTTATGAATTTTCAAAGAATTAATGAATATCAATCATCCCTTGACCTAACAAGTGAAAATAACAATGAATGTTAATTGCGCAGCTAGACCCACATGGGGTCTTTTTAAGTGTAGGTTAAAGCATTTAAAACACATACGATCCGGTAAGAAAGGGCTCCTCTTAGCTTCGGGCTCGTCTGAAACAAAACATGTTGATACCTTGCTAACATACAAATCATGCTAAAACATTATAATCAACCATCATAAAACAATAATGCAATGTTTGTTAGTTAAAAATTAAAATCACATTTTCATTTAATTCATATAATATAATACATATCTGAAAAATTTCATGAAATATTAAAAAATCAATTCATCATAAAATAACATTTTAAATGAATATTACAATTAGAAGTAGTACAATTGAACGACTGATCCAAATTCTTATTATAACAAAAATAAAGTTAGGGCCTTACCAAAACCCCAATATAAAAGGTGCTGGCTGGGAGGAATACAATCATAGAGAATTTTTTTCCATTTTCCAAATTATCCATCTGCATAAAAGTGAAAAGTAATGTCCTGTTCATATGTAACCAATCATATTTTTTTGATGCCAATTGATATTTTCAATTTTAACTTGGGACCAAAGAGAACTTTTGAAAAACTGAAAGAACGTGAGTTATTTACTTAATTTCACAATTCCTCCGAGCCTAGCATACAATGTGCTCAAGCACAGAAGTGAGCACAACAATGGTACTCACCAAAATTGTTTGGATCAGCGTCTAGTGGTCTTTTACCTGGTGTTATAGCATCCCCTGGTTTAAGATCCAAAAGTTGTCCTGGTTGATTTATTTTAGCAGCAATCTAAAATAAGAAAACAGAATTATCAACTTACTTGTAACATTTTAGATCGATTGTGAAACAAGTTTTAACAACTTAGTGTTTTAGAATAATCGCTTTCAAGATACCCCAGTACTGAGCTAGTATTTTTAATAAGTTAATTGGTCTCATGGTGTGTTCCTTATTCATTTGTTCACATGTTTTTATTGTGTAAACTCTGACGAAATATGTAAAATGTTTATGTTTTGAATGTTATCGCCTGAACCCATCAATCTTCTAGATCTTCCGGATTTTTTTTTCATTTTTAAGTTCCTTACGAAAACAACTGTACAAAACAGAAGTTTTTATATCAAAATCAGCGAATAAGGAAATTTCTTACAACTATTGTTACGTGTATATTCTTAACACAATAAACATAAAATATAATAGTAACTTGGTCAATCAAACAAGAAAAATATATCTATACATATACACTTCCAATTCTATAGTCACTGGACTAATTGCCCAGTAATGGGATCAGGCAGTGATCACCCTTCATAAAACAAGTTTATTAGGATTGACGCATACATACAATTAAGAGCTACATCGAGCTTATAGTTATATTTATAAATATCAACAAGTAAACTGGATAAGTTTCATAGTTTTGCCCCATTGTGGCAAGCGATTTTCGAAAAAAAAATTGTCCAAAATCAGCACGGTTCGAAACCAAATATAATAGAAGACTAAACGTTACAACGCCAATTTAACAAATATCGGCACTCAACAAATACATCATTTATATGTACTAATATTTACGGCCAATCAATAATCTACAAGTCAATAGTCGGTAGTAAAGTGAAGAATGTTCGACGGCGTGGGCAGAAATCTAGGTCGCACGAGGTACAGACCGCGTGCAATAAAGCTTATTTTCGACAATGATTTGTGCAAAAAGGATTACACAAACAAAATTCAAATACATGTTATTAGTTTATCGATTTCTTTTCTTTTAATTTGTTAAAATGCTTACCTGTCTAGCACGTGCAACAGCGTCAGCAAAGGCAGCTTGTGGGTCCATTGGCCTCGGTGCCTACTAGTTCGTAACACAATGGCGGCGCCTCTTATCCGTTTCGGTCGATCGTGCTGAATGATGATTGGTCAATAATATTTAAAAAAGTAAATTCAATTCGTGTCAGTATTATTTCATGTGAATATGATAGACAAAAAATAATATATAAACTTAATAATTTAATTAAATATGCTAATCTTATTTAACAATTTACTTTTGTCATTCACTTCATAACAAATAATTGATTTCCGGTAAACGCGTAGTCATAGTAAGATTTATCGTTCGTTCCTCAACCAATACGTGTAGAATAATGCTACCAGTCCGGGTTTGCTATCTTAGTAATGAATTCAGGGCCGGATCCAGAAGGGTCGTTAGTGGGGGGGGGGGGCACAGGGGGTGGGTTCGGGAGGGGTACCCCCTCCCGACGGTATAGAAATTTTTGAGTTTTTCACATGTCAAAGGTGCAAATCTGAGCACATTAAAATGCTCTTTTAAACAAATTGAATGAAGCTAAAACTAGGTTACTTATCATTTTTTTCTGTAGAAAAGTGATGCAATGCGTAACATTTCAGATTCATGTGATTGATTAGTTTTATAAATATTCATAAATAAATAAAATGCATTCATGTGAGTTAGATCACAGGGCCTGATACAGAGGAGTCGTTATTCGGGAGTATAGGTTGGGTGGGTACAGGAGGGGTATCCCCTCCCGAAGATGTGGAAAAATTTTGAATTTTTGCATGTCAAAGGTGTAAATCTGAACACTTTTGAACACACTTTAAAAGGATAAAATGAGGCTAAAATTTGGTAAATTATCATTACATTTCAAGCACTTTTGGGCACTAGGACCTACCTAGGAAATATTGAGCGCTATAATCCTTCATGCATGTGCCCGTTTTGTTCGTTTAGATTTAATGTGTTGGCTTATTAAATCCCATTCTCGTACTCCGAAGTTTTCAAGGAACGAGAATGGATAAAATCCTGATTTACAAAAAAAATCAACAATTTCATCATGTAAATGCCGAGAATTTATAAAAAAATACACTTGGTAACTTGTTTAAAATCACTGAATGCAATGAGAAAATTCTCCGATTTAACATCCAGAAAAGCCGGTTTATGATACGTTTTTTTAAATAAGAGGCTTAGTTTATTGTGTTGAAATTCAGCGTTGTTGTGAGTTTTTCGGACGTTTCAGTGGATTTACGAGAATGGTTATTGGGACGATCCAAAACGTGAAAATCCTTCGAAGAATCACATGTTTCGATTCCTTTGGAAAAAATCATTAGGAATACAAGTATTTTAAACACGTAAAATGATATAAAATAAAAGCAACGAATTCAAAAATTAACGAAACTCAAGCCTATTAATGTATGATTGGATGAAAAAAAATGTTTAACCACTGATGAATTTTTTTCTTCTTTTTCGTTAGAAAACTTGTTGTAGGGTATGTCACTCTTGAAAAGTTACTTGAAAGTTTAATTCATTTACCTACATTTTCTAAAAAACAACAACAACATAAAACGCTCGTTTTTTCCGATTTTAACTAACTTTTAATTTACTCATTTTAATGACAAACATTCATTCGACTATACTCGGCTTTTCTCAGTCTATTACTTGATATGAAAAACGCCGATGTCCTCCATAAATACTTAATTTATGTTTAGGCTCGGTCGCTTTTTAAAAGTTATTTGGAATTTTAATACCATAAAAATCACCAGACGATCGTGCATGTTTTCGAAATTAACTAAGTTCGAGTGTCATAGTAGTGACGTATAAAATGCACTTGACTAGCTGTCCTCGTCTTTTCTCTGTCTAACCTGCTATGAAAACGCTTATGATATCCACTAGTAAATAAGATTAGAGAGTGCACAATAACTAAATTTAGGCCTCGTAAGCTAGTTACCATGGTAATTTTACTGGTGACGATCTTAAATATACTGTTGAGGTATGTGTAATATAGACAATAAACAATTGGTATTTATGTGTCTGTATAGAGGGACCATACATTTGCACGATCAATGATTTGAACGCTTGATAAGGCCCGATCTCGGTACCCTGAGATGCTTGAATGTATCAATTTAGATCATTATCTTTTTTAATAGCTCGGATGGATGATTGCATATTAAAATTAATCTAAAAGTCGAGTTGATATCGCTTTGATGGTGCCGATTTTGTGCCCTTTTCTTTGTATGAGAGTCAATATCTGTGGGGCCAGGTGGGGGGGGGGCACGTGCCCCCTGTGCCCCCCGGTAAATCCGGGCCTGATGAATCGTGGGTAAACTCGAAGGAAAACAAACATACAAATAATTTTAATATAGATTTTATTTAGTAATTCATTCAAGTTAGTTAATATCAAAATAAAAGAATAAATATCGTATATAGATATTTTATAATTCCCTGACCATATTTAATTTTCTTACTAAAATATGGAAAAGAAACAGGTGCTGGCTGATCTCTCTTTGCAGTTGGCTGCTCATGGTCCAATTTTTATACTGAAATCCCTAAAAATGACTATGGATAGGTCTAAAAAAAACGACGGACTAGTCCATTGTGGAAATTCAGCTAAATTTCTTCAAAGTATTCCAAGATACAGGTAAAAATAAATACTATACAGTCATTTGAATCAGTTTGATCAATAACTGCAAATATCATATAAAAATGTGTATTATACAAAATTATGAAATAAAAATTTATGGGACTTCATATGGAGGTAATGCTGATTGGGTTGTAACGCAGGGTTTCAGGTTTTAGTCAATCTGATTAAAACTCGATCTAAAATTTTACCGCTCGCATATTCGCTAATTTAGATCTGGCCTTTTCCAAACGAACACCACGTTCAGGTGACCTTTTCTCATATTATTCATGACGAAATTGTTATGATACGTAACTTGTTTACTTCGTCTACGTCACGCAATTTGAAATGAGCCACCCAATCGCAGACTGTGAATAATAGCGCTGTTAAATTTGCATGCAAACCTTGGTCTAAAAATAGAAATTACGAAATCAAAATGTGATTAATAGTGTTTTCGTCTAGATGAAAGCTACGCATTGATTGGTCGACACAAAGTTCATCTCGACGTGACCTTGCATTGACTAAGTAAAGATCCAGTACGACAACGCGAGTAGAACAGGATCTCTGTTTACGGAGATTGGGTTTTAGTTAAACTCCCGTTGTACGTAATATAAGTTAATATCATGATTTAAACATCGTTATTATGGTTCCAATGCGATACGACTCATGAAGTACGATTACAAGATTAGTGTAACCCGCTAAAAACCCATTGGTCCGAACTGAGTTTCAAACCCACGACCTCTCGAGTCGTAAGCGGACACTCTACCATGTCGCCATAAAAGCTAGCTTGAAGGCAAGGAAGTACAAGTGCCGTATTGTACCTCTGCTGCATTAGTCTGGGCTTTTATAGTTGTTTTGGAAAGAGGCCTTGGAGCCTTTTTTATATAGAACATTTGGGGAAATTTTATAGCAATTTCATGGGTTGGGAAAAAAATCCAAGTAAAACTCCAAATTTGAGGAAAACTGCACGATTTTAAAGAAATTTCAAGAGAAGAAGGCGCCTGTAAACGGCCTCTGTAATATAAGGAAAAAAGGCCTGTTATATAGTATATCGCTTTTAGGATATGTAGCCCTCGATCTATGCCTGTTTTCTTTCTGTATATTGGATAAAAATACCAGAACAGAACAGAATTGTTAATCACTAGAAACTGTAAAGTTTTTGTGAATAAATGTATGTTCTGTTCTGATAAAAATACCACCCACTCGTTTTTCTATATTACATAAATTTAAAAAAGCCAGTAAACTCAGCTCCTGTAGAGTATATTTATTAATTCTTTGCAGCAATTAAAATTAATTTTAGTCCTTTGTTTGGTGACTAATAAACACTTGTTGGCAGTTTTAATGGAAATTGATAAAAGCAAGTTAAGATACATGTGTCAGCATTTTTCAAACTTTATGGTATTTGATTGCAATGATATCATGTTGTATATCTGTTACCTTTGTTTAGGGCATGCTCCCTACCCAGCGGGTGTTATTGGTGACAGGAAACAATTCCTGATTGTAAATTTGATCATAATATTATTGAACTAAAACGCAACTTTCAAACTTACTCGTGAATCGATGAAATATATTCGAACAGACGTGTTTGAAATTTAGGGACTTTATTCAGTTATCTTTCCCTGACAAAATCTGAAGCAATCCAATTGGTAAGTATATATCCTTACAGTTGGAATCCTCGGATTTTATCATTGAATTCCAATGCAAGGATAACAAAATATTTCATCTAATATCTTTCTTGTTAATGAAGATAATCACTGAAATGATAAAATTTAGATAGTTCTTTACCTTAAAAATACTTAGTTTGAATTTCAAACAAATAAAATGATTTATAAAAAAGTTATGTAAGATTAATCTTTGCAAATTGACATTAAAAAGTAAGGGTAAAATCCGAGTAATTCAACTAATTGGACCTACCTATTTGAAGAGTATACAAGGGGAAATAACTGACTAATGTCCCTTATTCAATTCTTTATAATTGCCTTGCTAGCTGGATAGCAAGTAAATTGTTTATTATGTAAAAATGTTTACAATATAATTATACTACGACAAAACTGAGCTTATACTAAACCTTAATTCATGATGATTCACTATAGTTCTACTTCTTAATCTTACTTTATAAGCGCATGCTTTCTTTCGATATTGCGATATATTGGATTCGCGCGAAGCATTTCAAATTTAATGAGGTTTATCGAAATTAAATGGTGCTGAACTATGCATTTTAATAACATACAATTTTATCTTTATGAAATTACCATTATACAAAATTGTGCTTTCAATTTTCACTAAAATTTTTACTTTCGCAATGAAAACTTGGCTTCTTAAGTACTATATGTCTTGTTAACTTTTTCTTAACAAAACCGAATCATTTTAATTGTTTTGTTTTGTTTTTGAATTTTGAAATTTAACTGTCTCTGACTATATTGATAAAAAATAACATAATACAAAGATATGTACATGATTTCTTATTATCCATACATTGATATATATTCGCACGTGTGCATGGTGTATTTTAAAGGTGACCTTTTCTCCCCATAATATTAATGACGAAATTGTCATGATCATACTATGTATATGGTCATGATACGTAACTGGTTTACATCGTCTACGTGACGCAATTTGAAATGAGCCGTCCAATCGCAGACTGTGAATAATACAGCTGTTAAATTAGCTTGCAAACCTTGGTCTGAAAATAGAAATTACGAAATCAAAATGTTTAAATAGTGCTTCGTCTCATTCTGTACACAAACGGTCTGACTTCACCGTCTATTTATAGAATGGCTTCGTCTAGATGAAAGCTACGCATTGATTAGTCGACATAAAGGTCATCTCGACGTGACCCTGCATTGAGAAAGTAGAGACCCTGCACGACAATGCTCTACAGGATATATCTGTTTACGGAGATTGTATTTATATAGCATATTCAGCAACAGAAAACTCTTGTTCATGATTGTCAACTTCTCATTATATACATATACAGTATATTAACACTGAACAGGGTAATTCGCACCCAGCTGCTTCACTGTTGTTATTTTATTATCGTCGGAACCTGTCCGACGATAATAACAATTATCAAGATTTGAGCATTTTTGTGTCGACACCGGCTGTCTTTAGCCAATCAGAACGTTGCATTAATGGTCACGTGACCAAAATGATGACGTCGAGTAGCAAAAAAAGGGGTGCGTGTATGGAATCGTCCACGGCGTGTATTATACGGTTACCTGTTTGTAATACAAGAAAATATCATTATCGATATATGAACGGGTATCAATTTCAAGGAGTAACAATATAAAACCAAAAAAACATTCATGCCTATTCGTAACATGTTCATTTATTGAAGAAAGCTCGCTTTTGTTGAAAAACAACAACCTATCTTCCCTATTTCCGAGCGAGTTTATTAGTAAATATGAACGTTCGATTAGCTGGCGGAATGTAGGGCAGAACATGTTCTTGAAACGAGCGCGGTCGGAATATGTCTTGACAGCGCATGTTAATTCGGTGGTTTTTATCTGGCCTTACAGCGTGTAAAATTAATCAAACGCTCTGTAGTCTATAATTAGACTTGGAACGGTTTAAAGCACTGACGAATACCTGAATCTGTGGTAATACGTCAGATGACCACTGCTGGTATTTATATCCGACGGGGATGGAGGCGCTGTGGTCGAGCTTCTGAAAGTCTGATTTAAAGCCCTCTACTGTAAAGACATGCACTGTTTGATCTGCATATTGCTTGAATCTTTATTCTCTATGGAGATGGAGAATACACGGCTAAACGACGATTTCAAGCATTTTTGGAAATGCTAATACTTGTCTTTGTTATAAATCTATTGGCTTAGGACCAGAAATAGTACAATTATAAGTAAAAATCCATCCTAAGGATAATCACTCCTGATGGTACTGTGTATAATCAGATATTTGTGTTGTCGCCCCTGATTTCCACAAATTTATCAATGGCCATGATATATAGTTCCACATGAATGAATGAATAATGCATTTATATAGCGCAAAAATTATGTAGACATATTCTATTGCGCTTTACAAAAGTCCTTCCAATGTCAAATAGTATTAAAACACAGCACTATGTACAGAGTTAAAAAAATACAGTATCTAAACACGGTGAGACTTGGAATGTCAAAATTAACAGATTAATTATGGAACTGGCGGAACAGGTGTGTTTTGAGTTGAGCTCTAAATAATGCTTCACATTGAATGTTTTTGAGAGAACTTGGAAGATCATTCCATAACTTTGCACCAACTACAGCTAATGACCGGTCTGCAAGTTTTGTTCGTCGTCTGGGAATAGAGATGTAATAATAGTGTCTAGTTAAACGTGAGCATAAAATATTAATTCTAAGCTTTTTATTTGTCCGCTTATTATAAATTTAATAGCATAATTGGCCATTTTTCAAAAAAATATTATTCATACATCATTATATTTATTTATTTATTTGAGTTAACGCTGTGTCAACACAATTTTAGGTCATTTTACGGCGTCCAGCGCACCTAACCTAGCTTTCCTGGACCATTGTCTATAACCAGTACTCACCTACCCTTCCACAAGGCCGGAAACTTCTCCATATTATCTAATCAATGGAGGAAAATCAACATTATTGTCAAATTTTCATGGAAGGGTATAACCTCCCCGGGTGGGATTCGAACCCGCACCCCCTCGGGCACGAGATACCAGACACAACTGGCTTTAAGATATTTCAGATAACAATGTTCTAATGCAAGAACAAGCTCTAACCTGTGACATGGAATTTCTGACAACGCTTTACTACAGGGCCGTGAGAAATTAATCTAGTAAGATAAAAACATTGATGAAGGGACACTTAAATCATAAGGAGGTATAGATACCATATCACGTAAGTACTTTTTACCTGTCAAGATTCAGTTATCTTTCAGTTACATGTATATATTTTTTATAAGAGTAGCCCAAGGACAGCGAACTAAACTTTTCAAGTGTTTTGTTTATGGCAAGGATTATCTCAGTAAATCAGTCAAACAATAGTTTCATAAGTCACGTTTCAATTTGTGAAGAATGGGAGGGAGATAACTCCAAAAATAATACATCCATAGTTACATCCCTTTATACTTGAGTAAATAAAGTACATAATTATGCATAAACATACTGACTAGCAATCAAATAACTTCAGGATATTTCAATGTAGAAAATAAACTCATACAGCATAAGGGATAATTTATGGACATAACAGTATGATAACTCCAAACAAAAATGTTTCTGAGTTGTGGCCCCTGATCGTAACGTAGTCTTGTAGATGTAGTACTGATGCATTATCTGATGAATTATCATCTCAACTTGTAGTCAAACATCTTAGTACTGAAGATTTTCCGTATTGAAATACCATAACTATAAATGTTCATAAGAATTTTTTATTTATTGGAGTTAACGCCGTGTCAACACAATTTAGGTCATTTTACGGCGTCCAGCGCACCTAACCTAGCTTTCCTGGACCATTGTCTATAACCAGTACTCACCTACCCTTCCACAAGGCCGGAAAACTCTCAATATTATCTAATCAATGGAGGAAAATCGACATTATTGTCAAATTTTCATGGAAGGGTATAACTGCCCCGGGTGGGATTCGAACCCGCACCCCCTTGGGCACAAGTATCCAACTGTGTATTTGTAAAACAGACCAATAAACATGTCATCTTGGTCTGACACTTGACCACAAATATAATGCTTGTTTGGCACACAGCTATTAAAAAATATACATGTATTCTGCTAAAACACCACAATACTTGAATAAGTTTTTTTGTTGGGTTTTGAGCAGTAACAACACAATGTATAGGTCATATAACGGCGGTCAGTCAACCTACCCACCGTTCTTTAAAGGCTAAATCTTTTTATTAAGCTGTTATCCAGTTACTGGCACAAACTTCTGCCACTGACAGACAACTGCCCTACATGATTTAGAATCAGTGGTAGGAGGGAGAATGCCAGTAGAAATTATTTCATGAACTAACTCCATGAAAGTATGCCCTGCCCGGGAATAGAACCCACGACCCTTCGATCAGTAGACTTGCATGCTACCAGCCGAGTCAGCCAGGTGGCTACGTGAATAAGAAAAACAGAGGTTATACTTGATGTAAGATGCAAGTTTATTTTGACTAAGTAATAAACTGTTAATTACATTGAGTTAAAGATTATATAGACACAAATACAAAACATTGCATACTAGTATATGATTTAATACTGAGCAGCAGTTAATACATTGATCTTTTTAATCTCTTCATACAATAGGAATTCCATAACTTTTTCAAATAATTCACATTTGGCTTTCTGACCATAGGGGTTTCTTCATATTTTATAGCCTGATCATTCATAACAGTAGAAGTATAAATGTCTCAAAATATTTTGGAAGGCACTCTTGTTTTACACTCTTTTATACAGGGTTCCCCACTAACAGAGCCCCATAATTCTGAGGATCCCAAAACTGGGGAGGAATCTCAATGATGCCTGGCTAGAGATTCTGTCAGGGACTCAGGATTCCTATAAATTGCCCTGTTCTTTCAAGGATTTGATTTTTCATGAATTGTTTATTTCAATTTGTGATCACATACCTGTAGGCCTACCAAAATTTTTGTCCGTAATTGGGAATTATTGAAGGAAGCCCAACTTTATGGAGGAATCCCTGAAAAACTGATTAGGGATTCCTTCTGCATTGCTGTTAAAACAGTAACCCTGCTTATAAATGAGACTTAGGTGGTCAAAATGAAACACTTATTAATTTAACAGTACACCTTTGCACAGTTTCAATAATACTTTCATGGGTGAAAGTTTTCCGGACTTCTCCAGAAGTTCTGGATTTTCGAAGTCCTCAGTGATCATTTTCCCAAATCGTGTAAATCCGCTGAGATTTCAGGGGGCTGGGGGTATAGGCCTACCTCACCCCTGACTTTGTCAAAGGCATGAGCTTTTTCTGATTTTTGGCGGATTTCCGATTTTTTTTTACTTTGAAATTGATGAAATGAAAGTAAATTCCAGCAACTCGATCAGTTTTGCGATTTATTTTTTTAGTAACAATTCATCATTGCAAGGAGTGATTTTTTACGGAGATATCCCGGGGGCAAAATTTTCAGGATTCTCAAGATTTCTAACTTTCACCCATGTACTTCTATTTTATTAAAAGGTTACTATATTGTCAAAACAGTATAAGCTTAAATCATAAGTCACCAAAAAAGTAATAGAGACATGCATGCTTAGTATTTGTTTAGTTACTAAGGAAATTATTCACATTCAAAATTCTACATGTCTAATAGATTTTATGACATCATCACAATACCATGGGCTCATTCCACAAGGCGAGTGCTTTGTATTGCTACCTAGCATTTTTCTATGGAACAGTCTGCTACAAACTAACTAACTATTTCCCTAGCTAGCACTTCGTAAGGAAGTTTTTTTCTTGCTAGCTTTATAATTCGGAACGCTTCTTCTTTTTCAAAATGGCTTCCCCCTGTGGGAATACATTTCTTTTTCAAGAATACTGACTTAATTTTTATTTAATGCATATAGTTTGTCAAAGCAGTTAAATAGAATAATCATGGTGATAATTGATATGAATATTTTTCATTTGTTGCAATTCTTAAATTTTTTGTTTGAGAAAGTCGCCATCTTGAATTTGCTAGCTTGAAGCAAACCGTTCCGTCAATCTGATTAAAACCCGATCTAAAATTTTCCGCTCAGCTTCTGGCTAATTTAGATCTGGCCTTTTTCAAACAAGGGTAACATTCAGGTGACCTTTTCTCGTCATAATATTAACGACGAAATTGTTATGATACGTAACTTATTTACATTGTCTACGTCACGCAATTTGAAATGAGCCGTCCAATCGCAGACTGTGAATAATACCGCTGTTAAATAAGCTTGCAAACCTTGGTCTAAAAAAAGAAATTACGAAATCAAAATGTTATTAATAGTGTTTCGTCTAGATGAAAGCTACGCATTGATTGGTCAAAACAAAGTTCATCTCGACGTGACCTTCCACGGAGAAAGTAGAGATCCTGTACGACAATGCTCTACAGGATATCTGTTTACGGAGATTGACCGTTCCTATGCTACAAAAAATTGCTTCCAATAAGTGCTAGCTAGCGATCGCCGTATGGAACAGACCCCATGCGAAGCTCGTTAAATCTTAGTTAGTTGCTGACAAAATTGACATATCAGGCTTATAAATGCAAAACTTGAATTAAAATTAAGGTACATGTATCTCCCTTAGAAGGCACACGTTTTCTTTGAATGTCAATATTTGAATCTTACACATTTATCTCTCAAAATATTTTTACCTTAATGTTTTTACTTAAAAAAAAACACACACAAAAAAAGAAAAGAAAAAAGTACTATAAATGTATAAACATTTGCTAAAAACTTAAAAAATATGAATAGAACACAATTTCAGAAAATGATATAAAATACTTGTAAACAATACATCAACCAAATGCAAGTAAGTAAATATAGGTAAGTCTTAAATAAAACATAAAAGTAAATGATAATAGTAATACAGACAAACAATTGATATGTTTATGAAATGCATTTGTATAATTGTAAATGCTAATGCTATTAAACAATGAGTGTACAGGTATTTTCAACAAAGAAAAATCTTGAAAGTTTACAATCAATAAAAAATATTAGCTTAATAATCAAAATGAAGTTTTAAGCCATTTGATTCATTAATACTTTTATTCAACAATGTTTTTTAAGCTATTTTGTTGCCCCATTCCCCTCTCCTCCTCCGTAGCAAAATTGTGCTATTTTTAAATCTTTGATGATTTTAAAAAGCATCGGTAAATCTCAAAAGGGTAGGTTTTGGATGGGATTTCAACCAATGTAGATCTGGCAATCAAATATTTATCAAACTAACATGGTAACCAATCGGCCACACCCACTACACATTTAATGACCATCAGTTCAACTACAAACAGATTCTTAGAAACTTTTTGAAGACCTAGTGATACCCCCTGCAAAAATCTAAAAATATGCGACAAACAGGAAGTAGATGAGCAAGGAGCATGAAATCGCTTTACACCACATGGGACTATGGGATGAAGCAATATGCAAAGTATTAAGCTGCTGCATGTTATAGTTGCTGAGAAAACTGCAACGGAAATTTTGTAACGGCCGGACGGACGCACAGACGGACAAGGGTAAAACAGTATACCCCCCTCTTCTTCGAAGCAGGGGTATAATAAAAACTCAGTAAGTAAAACGTTACAATAAAAAAGTACAATTACATAATAACAACAAATTTACAATTGACATTAATACAAGTTACAACAGATAGTTATTATCACCAATATTTTGGAGACATATTTATTTTGTAGGCAAAACTGAATTGCTTCTATAAAAAATTTGGTAACTGTTTATTTTAAAATGCCTGTTAGTTTTGCTTTATTTTTTGTTCATCATTTAAATTATAACTGAGACTACAAAAATAGCATAAAAGCTATGTAATAGAAAATAATTACAGTATTCATAGTTTTGGAGACTTAAGGATGTCAGATTCTGAATCTCATAAATGTGTTGCATATGTGTCATTTACCACAAACCATACTAAAATATATAAAAAATAATGATTCTATAAAAATAATCATCAAAATTCAAGAATTGTAGTAAATATCTTTAGTCTCCAAACTTTTGGTGGGTACTGTATGTCTACATTAACAAACCAGTCATAGTGAAACTCAAAAATTTAGAACTGGACAGTGGGTCCTCTGAAGATCAAAATTTTACAGAACCTTACTAAGAAATACAGGATCGAAGACAATTTACATGTTTTGATAAATTGAAAACTATGTAAATGAGATCAATTCTTTTCGCAACAGTCAGTCCTGTAAACCTGCAGATCTAGACAGACCTACTTTTGACAGGATTTGTCCGTCGGCCCGGCATGTTTAGCGATGACTGATATACTAATTAGGTCATACTAAATTGACTTGTTTTGTAAAACACACAAGTTTTAGTTGAATAAAAAAATCTGGTTATGATTGACAACATTCTAATTAGGAGCAGTGGTCCAGTGGTAGGACGCGCGCTTAGGGATCGAGAGGTCCTGGGTTCGATCCCCACTAGGGGCACTGCTAATTTCCTTCAGCAAGAAATTAACTTACAATTGTTCCACTCCACCCAGGTGTAAATGGGTACTGTGAGGGATCGCCTGCCTGAGGGTGATTTCAGTGACCAGGAGTTATTGTACAAGATTGTAAAGTCGGCTGAACATGTAGATGGAAGCAAACTTTAAACCGCACTTTAACTTTTTTTAACTTTAACTTTTAATTATTTACTAGGGGTGTAACAATACAGTAATACATATACCTGTATTGCAATACATATCAGTTTTTTAGTTAACATCCAAAGCATTGAATCTGATACACGCATAATATGTATACCAGTATTTTCAAACGATCTTTTATTAAAATATTTGAATGACTTGAGTGAAAAGGATTATATATTAGAAAATGCATCTTTTGAAACCAGCCTTCAGAGAAAATTATTCTCTCCTTTGAAAATTATGGAGAAATTAAAGCTCAATAAGATTATTTCACATTTTGAACATAATTTAACAATTATTCAAATATTTAAATTTTAGATTCTGATAAAAACCATCAGTATGGCATGTAACTACAAAAACCGGTTCATGAAAAAAACCAACAGGTTAAAAACTGGCAGAATTCATATTGCAATATTAACTAGTATATTGGTTAACTGTTACACCCCTGATATTTACATGATATTCTTAAAAAAATAAATGTCTGCCTTCAATCTCTATTTCTTTATTATGCATCAAGTTAAGAGTATTAAGGTAAATTTCATCACAGCTAAACATGTAAATATCATTTTGTACAAATGAAAATTTAAAGTAATAGTGATTCTTTTTGCCAAAAATGGGACCGAAATGAAGCCTTTCCACAATGGACAAAATTGACACAATGCAACAAAAAACATGAACTAAATTTCATATTTGATAGCAGATTGTTCAGAGCAAAAAAGTCTGTACGTAACAACAACCTTTCAATGTCTACATAAGACAGGATCAGAAACATTAATGGATAAAGGAAAATAAGTATACAGGATAACCTCTGCAGAGAGGCCTTCCACAGAACAAAATCTCTGCACAACAACTTTTGATATTTCCCTTAAGTGTAAATTTAATTTAATTCACCTCTGCAGAGCAACAACCTCTGAACAGCAAAACTTTTAGTGTTGTTTTGAAAAAATAACCTAAAAAAATAATTACAGAACAGCGAGCATTCATTATCTGTGTATTACCATGTCAGTCTATGAAATTAGGATATGAAAGTGGTTGCCAGAATAGGTCATTTTAGCAGCTAGCACTGTATCTTGTTGTAGAAATTTGGTTGCCCTAAAGTAATTTTTGGTTGCCCAAACTAGAAATTGGTTGTCCCGGGCAACCAGACTCCCACTAATTTCATAGACTGTTGTAAGTACAAACAAAAAGAACAAAAATCTTGGTTAATAATGGTTTTACATTTAGGTTATTTTACAAGTCAAGTCAAAGTCAAAATATTTAATTGGCATAAACAATATGTTCATCGCCAAGAAAAACTTTGGCAGTATTTTTTACAAATATCATATATACAATATTAAATATAAAAGAAAAGCATGCACAATTAATATACAATGTATGACAAAACAATAATTACTGATTACATGTAAAAAGAGAAAAAAGGAACAGATGTATATAAACAGGTATTAAACAGGATGTAAGATAGGCAATGTATGTTTGATGACATATACCAAGCTTAATTCATGTATGTTTAGATATAACAAACTATCATCTTTCAATAGAAATACACAGAACAAAAAACAATATGAATTAATATGGACATTAGTTGTAGCGAAGTTGTTGCTTCAATAACAACAAAGATAGTTTGCTATACTAGAGTAGTTCTTAGTTTAGTTGCAAAATGTATAAATGAAGCTAATTTAATAATTTTTGTTCAACTTGTAGTATTTATTACAAGTTTGTCTCCATTAACCATACTTCAATATAGTTAACTAAAGAAGACATGTTGACCTCCCAAATATTCTAATTCTATATTTTATCACGAATATTGTAACCACTCTTAGAAATGTTCACTTCAACCATGTTCTTTCTTCCCTGAAATTATACAAATGTACATGATAATTCTTATTTTGTTAGGTTTTACACCATAACTAAACATTTCTACATGTATGGGTGCAAGTTTTCAGGCATATGCCTGAAGTTCAGGTTTTTCACAAGAAATTAATAGACAATGTTTTGCTAATAAATTATGAAGAAAAATGGTTTCAAATTACAGTTTTCAGGTTTTTCAAATTTTTCATCTTGCACCCTTGTACATGTACATCATATCACGGTGGTTAATCCGTCCACCCGCCAGCCCACCCGCCCGCTCGCCCGCCAGCCAGCCTGCCCGCCTGCCAGCCAGCCAGCCAGCCAGCCAGCCCACCCACCCGCCCGCCCGCCAGCCAGCCAGCCAACCAGCAGCCAGCCAGCCAGCTAGCCAGCCAGCCCACCCACCCGCCCGCCAGCCAGCCAGCCCACCCGCCAGCCAGTCAGCCAGCCAGCCCACCCGCCCGCCAGCCAGCCAGCCAGCTAGCCAGCCAGCCTATCAAATCTCAATTTTATATTATTTTCAGGAGAAAGCTCACTCAAACTAAGCAGCCCTATGGATACTTTGTTCGAAAATTACTAAACATAATTAACTCATTAAACTAATTTAGAAAAGCAATAAAACTTTGATTTATTATACATGATAATGTTGCACATTATGTCATTATTTATAAAAATAAATTAATTGCATTTTGAAATATTTTTGTTTAGTAGGCCTAAAAAAAATCATGAAAAATGAAACTTCATTTTATGATTTAGGAATTGCATGCTCTGTGGCACAAAATTATGTTTTTTGTTTTGTTGGTTTTAACGCGAGAGACAGTTTACAAGTATACAAGTTATTTATAAGATCAGTCAAAAAGCTAGATCAGTAAAGCTAGTAAAATAATAGCCAACAATGCAGGGCTCGAATTTAAACTCGCAAAGTGGGTTTTGAAAATTGCAAGTAACTTTTACTTTAACTCGCTAATTTTCGCAAGTTGAAATCGCTGCAAAAATATTTCTATCTAAACTAATGAGGCTCAAATTAGCATTGAAACAGTCAGAAAGATCGATAGCATTAGTTGAAGATTCACAGTACAAACATGTTCAACATTCTTTGTCTATCCCACAATAAGTTAATAACGGCATTGTTCTATCCATAGTTAAATATAGTAATAAGTTGTTTTTATATTGCATATATATGAATAGTTACCATGTATGCCATTAAAGTTTGGAGAAAAAATACAAGCAATCTGCTTTACATTTGGGAGTCGAAATAAAATCAACTCGCAAAAATTTGCAAGTTTAATTTTTTGTTAAATTCGAGCCCTGCAACAATGATACCTTGCATGAAACGTCACTACTAGATAGACCAACATTTGAGATAACATCTTCATATCTCTTACCATCCATTACAGCATAGGTAACTAGTTGACTGAAAGGTTAAACACAATCTGATTAAAACCCGATTAAAAAATTTTCCACTCGCCTACTGGCTTAATTAGATCTGGCTGCTTTCCTACGAGAGTCACATTCAGGTGACCTTTTCTCAATACAATATTCATGATGACATCCTGTTCGCAAACCTTAGTCTAAAAATAGAAATAACAACATCAAAATGCTATTACACATGTAATACTAATAGTGTTTCTTCTAGATGAAAGCTACGCATTGATTGGTCGACATAAAGGTCATCTTGACATGACCCTCCATGGGAATCTTAAGAGATCCTGTACGAGAACGCTCTACAGGATATCTGTTTACAGAGATTGGGTTGAACATTAAAAGATGAATTCTAAATTATGGAATAAGAACATTTTTCAAACGAAATTTAATACACAGTATAACCTGCATTAACAGCCACTTGCTATCTGTGGCCATTCTGGCTTCCTTCAAATGAAAATCACTCTATTGTGAACCTTACGTAAGCAGCCACCAGCTGTATATGACAAGTAGTCACCTTACAAATACATTCACATGCAGGGCCATCCAAAATCAAACATTTTCTTAAGTGTAAAGGTTATTATGGATGACACTGTATTTACCTGAATAATAAGGCCATGGCCCATGGTCTATCAAATATAGTAGAATTAACTAAGTGTCACCAACATTGTATAATGGCTAAGATGTGTGAAATGAGAGCCTTTAAACATTCAAACTTAATCAACAAATGTCACAGTATGGTGTAATAATAAACAATGTACAATTGGGGACTTTAGTCAGTTATTTCCCTTTGTATTCTCTTCAAATAGGTAGGTCCAATCAGTTGGATTACTCGGATTTTACCCTTACTTTTCAATGTCAATTTGCCAAAATTAATCTTATATAACTTTTTTGTATATCATTTAATTTGTTTGAAATTCAAGCTCAGTATTTTTTAGGTAAAGAATTATCTAAATTTTATCACTTCTGTAAATATTTTCATTAACAAGAAAGATATTAAATGAAATATTTTTTTATTCTTACATAGGAATTCAATGATAAAATCTGAGGATTCCAACTGTAAGGACCTACTTACCAATTGGATTGCTTCAGATTTTATCAGGGAAAGATAACTGACTAAAGTCCCTAATTAGATATGTCCTCTAACGTCCTTTGGAAGAACAGTAAATAAGAAGTTACCTTAACAATTATTAACAATGAATTTGTATATCTCATATTTGAAAGTCAAAATTGACTAAATAAAGCATTTTTATCTGGACCTTATTTAAGTGGTCAACTTGTGTAAGCATCCAATCTAGTCACTTCCTTTAACTGGCTGGGTGCTTGATGCTGGTTATATGTATATAGTATTAAACTCATTGTCTGTGGCTACTCACAAACAGAGATGCAACTGGGCCAAATTGTCACTAAACAAATGTCTTTTAAAAAAGCACTAGTTCAATCCCAATCTCTGTTACTATGGTAATGTAAGGGCAGACTAAATTAGGCAAAAGGAGGGCAGACTAAATTAGGCAAAAGGGTAAGACCCTAAGGAGCTCGTACCTCTTAGACGCTAAAAATATGCTTTCTCAACACCATTTTATGTCACCAAATGACTTTTTGTCATGGCATGGGATGAAACAAGAGCTGTCAGCAGAAACAGCATGCTCAACAAAGTAAGTATATGATAGTAAAGGAAAGGATTAGTTATCAAAAAAATATTTCAATTCAAGATTTGTGGACAAAGGAATGAAATAAGTACCGTATATACCTAGTCATAAGATGCCCTGGCCAATAAGATGCCCTGGCTTATAAGAGCCCCCCCCCCCCACTTTTAGCCAACTTTCCTCAATGGAATTTCTTGTTGTTCTGTTTTGTTTTTTGTTCTTGTAGGGTTTAACCCCATAGCAACACATTGTATAGGTCATATAACGGCAGTCAGTCAACATACTCACTGTTCCTGGAAAGGCTAACCCTCTGGATTAAGCTGTTAACCAACTTTTAAGCACATATTTACGTCAGTGACTGACAACTGCCCTACATAATTAAGAATCATTGGTAGGAGGGAGAATGGTCGTAGAATTAATTTCATGACAAAGCTCCATGATAGTATGCCCCGCCCGGGAATCAAACCCACGAACCCTGGATCAGTAGACTTGCATGCTTCCAACTGAGCAAACCAGGCTGCTTTTCTTGTCATTGTAATTTCTATTAGAAACACTAATTTCAGGTCCAGAGGCAGCCATTATGAAGTTGGTGGTAAACAGCGTTAAAACACATGATGACAGACCAGTTAAGAGTTAAAGTACTAAGCAAATTATCACAATAAAGTCTAAGATAAGCTACACTTACTTGTTAGAAACTGTTGCACCGCATGAATGCTTTGAAGGATCAAACCCATTCAATTTATAGTTGAGACTATTCTTTTTAATGTCCTCTAATGAAAAAAAATTACATTATTTAAGTTATCTCCAAAAATCAGAACTCGCGCATAAAACAAAGACAGGGTAAACTTCATTGTCGGCAACCACAGTACTTTCTTTTATACGTACTGTGGGCTATTTGACAGGGAAAATCTCATTTTCATGAATATTCATGAGGCAGGGTAACCATTTTGAATGATAAACCAAACCTTAGATATAAAACGTAACATCATTGGCTAGTTTTCCCCAGTGGTTTCCTTGTGGAACCAATGAAACTGCCTCATTATTCATTCATGATTACTAGATTTTCTTAACCAAATGGCCCACAGTGCATAAGGCAGCATAGCGGAGTAATGTATCATTGGATAACCAATGATGGGTGAACTACAGAATGTAAGGCCATGCCAAATTGGAATTTTGTTAAGCGTCAACTTAAGTTTGACAAACCTAGGTACCTATTCACAAAAACACACAAACTGAAAAGGAAAACACTTGTCTATTCTACTAAGCTAGTATTCACACAAATAAGTACTTGGAAGAACATGAATGTTTATGACACTAATGTGAGATTAAAGTAATTCTATAAAAAGTAAATACAACAACATACACATGTACATTTTCATTATTCAAATACACAGAAACAAGGAACTATCAGTATATCCTGAGAAAAATCAGTTATCAAATCCCAGAACAACAGAATTATTTAAGAAAATTCCACCAACAATTTTTTTTTTTTTTAATTGAAGACTCGAAAACCTACGCGCACGCGGACGCTTAACAAAATTCCGATATGGCTTGGCCTAAACAAACTCTTGTTTTTTTGTCAAATTCTTGCAGCAGCCGAATACAATCTGATTAAAACCCGATCTAAAATGTTCCGCTCGCCTGCTCGCTAATTTAGATCTGGCCTTTTCCAAACGAAGGTCACGTTCAGTTGACCTTTTCTCATCATAATATTCATGACAAAATTGTTCTGATACGTAACTTGTTTACATTGTCTACGTCACGCAATTTGAACTGAGCCGTTTAATCGCAGACTGTGAATGATACCGCTGTTATATTAGCTTGCAAACTTTGGTCTAAAAATAGAAATTACGAAATCAAAATGTTATTAATAGTGCTTCGTCTAGATGAAAGCTATGCATTGATTGGTCGACACAAAGTTCATCTCGACATGACCTTCTACGGAGACAGTAGAGATCCTGTACGACAATGCTCTACAGGAAATCTGTTTACGGAGATTGCAGCCGAATATAGAACGAAATCAAGTAGTGCACAAAACAACTACATGTATAACAGTTCTTTGTCTAAAAAATATTACCATAAGCTTGTCAGTTACTTTGAATCCTCTGCACAAACTATTTTTATCGTGACCTAGTTAATCGCTTGATTTAATTTTTGAGCAAAAGATTTTAAGCTTACAATCAAAACTCTCAAGGTCAATATGGACTATCTGTGAATAGTAAAGGTAGTAGTTACTTTATGCCCTATTTGATGTCATTCAATTATTTGTCTGGAGAGAGACATTGGCAAAATGCTAATCTCTGTTTACTTCATATGTTGTAATTATAGATCAAGGGATTATAGTATAATATAGAGTCAGCCCAGTGACTTTTAGTTTTAGAGCGTGAGCGGTCCAATAGTCCACCAAATTTTTACGGCCACCATTTTCCTAATTTAAAAATCAAAGCGCCGATGGCGCTGTCAGGACATGGATTAAACAGGGCAAATTTATCCAAATACATATAGTGAGGTTGGACTAATGATCTTTTTCTTCTAAAATTTACAAACAAACTGCATTAAAGGATTAACGAAGCTACATAGATACTGTCCACAGAATAAATCAGTACACATGTATATTATCTATTTTTAGACACTGGACATTTGTAGGCGTGTCTATTTTTAGATCATTGGTGTTACAGTCGAAGGTTTATAAGTTACATAACTTGTTATCAATATTTTAGCGGAAGAATGTTGGTTCCTTATTGAAACTGTTTAAACAGAATTAACAAGGATATTTTTATGTATTGTGAGTAAACTACAAGACTGTGTGATACTTTCAGATATTGTTATCAAAGGGACTATTTATTCACGTGTTGGTATTAATTCAACCTAACGACATACCGCTGTGCTGATCTAACTGCGCATGACCGTCGAATGTCATCGTCCGCGACATTTTTTGATGCGCCGTTTCAAAATATGTCGCTTACTAAGACCTGAATTGCTAACGCAATCCATGTCAAAAATGATATACAGTAATTAAAAAGAAATTTCACAAACAAAAGCATATTACAACTGTAATTGTAACTTGTTAAAAACCTGTTTTACTTTATAAATTTTTCCGCATGTACATGTATATTTAGGGGAGGGGCGAGTATTCGAGTACTCGGATATTCGCGATTTCGACCAGAATCTCGAGTACGAATATTCGGATCACGATCTAGTTTTGGAAAACAATGAAAGAACATTTTAAGCTTAATCACAACTGAAAACAAGTCACATTACTAATGAAAATTATGTAGGGACCGAATTATCTTGTGTCAAAATTTTGATTGATACACATTTGATACACCCTGCACGCCAAGCTAACTCTAGTAGTCTAGGTGTTTACAATGAAATCTAGGGTTGCCCGCAAGTCTGTAGTGTGGGCATAGCGTTAAAGAGCAAGTTACTACCGTCTTGCGGGCAACCCTCGAAATGAAGTCATAGGTTGGCTAATAAATAACTAAAGGTACAGAAAAAAACAATTTCTACAAATTTTCAGCAATAAAGGACACATTCCGCAAGGCGATCGCTATCTAGCGCTTTTTGAAAGCGATTTTTTTGTAGCATAAGAGGTCAACGGAACAGTTTGCTTCAAGCTAGCAAATCCAAGATGGCGACTTTCTCAAACAATAAGTTCAGAATTGTAACAAATGAAAAATATTCAAATCATTTATCACAATGATTTTATATTTAATCGCTTTGATGAAATATGAGCATTAAATGGAATATACAGTACCCACCAAAAGTTTGGAGACATTTTCACTTAGTAGACCTAGAATAGCTTTTATCTAAAATTTGATAACTGTCTACTTGTAAATGCTTATTAGTTTTTTAATCATTTTTAGTTATCAATATTTATATAACTAAGACCTCAAAATAAGCATAAAGGCTATGTTAGGGAAAATAATTACCATTAATAGAGCTGGGTACCACCAGGAAATTTATACCACGGTATACCGCGGTTTTTTACTAAATACCATGGTATATACCACGGTATACCACAAAGTAAGCCTTTGCCATGTGCATTAGGGCTATAAAATAAAAATGCACTTTTAAGAATATCATTTATTAACTTTTAAAAACACAAAAGGCCCGCCTATTAACGGGTGATAATAATAACAATCATTCTTGATTTTTTTTCTAAAATTTATCGAAATTGGTCGATATTTCGTAATCAAAGTTGAAAATAATGAACCTAGGTTAAAACAAATCGGTCCGTCTAATAATTGTGTCATGACGCCATACGTGTTAATACGAGGCACTCAAAAGGGGTTTATGCTAAAACTTACTTAAATTAATGGGGGAATAAATACGGCATCATTTTGTGGGAAAAATGAAAATAAATAAAACAATCGTCAAAGGAAACCAATGCATACAAAAAATGAGCTACATGGCCTTTAAAACCGATTGCGAAAGTTAGAATTAAATCGTAATATTATATTTACTAACTAAATTTTACGATCAACTTATCTCAGAAAATGACGACTGTCATAAATTAGTCAACGTTTCTGTCTTGCAGTGTACAAGACAACATAAAAAACGTGTAAAACCAAAATTACGGGTACTACTCGTTGACCGGTACTGCTTGCTTACCAGAAAGGAAGTAAAGTAAATCAATACCGGTATTTCCGAAAATACCGTGGTTTTGTACCGCGAGATAAAATACCACATTTACCGGTTTACCGGTAATACTGGGCACCTCTAACCATTAACATAGTTTTTGGGGGCTTTAGGATGTCAGGGGCAGAATCTTATAAATGTGTTGCATTCATGAAGTTTGATTCCATGTTATTACAATCAATACTTTAATATATTAAAAATAGTGATTCTACAAAAATAATCATCAAACTTCAAGAATTGTAGTAAATTTCTTTTGTCTCCAAACTTTTGGTGGGTACTGTATATTAGTATTCTTGAAAAAGGCAGAAATGTTCCAAATGATACAGCTAGCAAGTAAAAACTTGCCACGTATTGCTAGCTAGCGATTCAATTTGCTTGATCGTAGCAAACGGTTACATAGGAAATCGCTACATAGCGCTAGCAAGCCATCGCCTAGCGGAACGTGCCCTTAATCACCACAATGTAAAAATAAGTGCTTCCAAATAAAGGGTATAAAAAAATTCTCTGTATGTGTATAAAACATGCAAGCACAAAAATAAAGAATTAAATTAAGCAGCCTGTTCCTAAACCATAAAAAAACTAAAATTTTCAAATATTTACTTCATAATAAAAACACAAGCTGATTTCTGAAATGCTGAAAGTAGCAACCGTATACTAAATTAATTTTTTTATTAGATAATATTTTAAATCATATATATTACCTAATGAAAGCTTTACAGAACAGTTTAAAAAGTTCGGATATCTTTACTAAAACTAAAGTAAGGCCATTTTTAAGGTGCAAAATATACGCCTCAATTTTACAATTTCTTAAAATTTCTTCCAACTATGTATTTAGTAAGCCGAAAGACTTATCAGGAAACTATTTGAAGACAATTTTAAGTAAAAAATGCACCATCTTTTCATTATTCTATTCCATGAATTTTCATAGAAAAAAATAAATAAAATATCAATGACAGTTATTTTAATTTACATAGAAAACTAATGGTTCAACTTACTGCTGTCGAAATCTCGAGTAGCCATTTCTGTGTCTCTGTATCAAGCCTTACTTGTAATAAATGAGATCATGAACACCTGAAAAACAGGAAATTGAGCAAGTTTTAACAGATCCAATAAAGGGCTAACTACCACTTCAGCAAAAAATATGTTAGATTACTAAATCTATCATACATGCATGACAACGTTATCTTTTCAATGGGCTTAGTGCAGAGCTAGAGTACATCCTTCAATGTTTATGCATAGTAAGAATAGCCTTGCCCTGAGCCATCACTTTGTTTATCATGAATAATTTGAGACTACTTAATCAAAAATTTGATAACCACCGATTTTTTCTTGTGTAAAAATAATTATTTAGGTGCACAGTTGATGGTGAAACCTTGAGTTTTGTAAGCATTGTCATGAGTCTGTGCACTATCAAACTTGCCTGCTCCTGTGTCTATGAATAAATTATCATATGCAAATGAGGCGCAGCACTGATAACTTGTAATTGAGCGTGCAGTGTTACTTGGATTGGCAACAAGATCATGTGACCATTTAAAATTATTTATACCTGCACAAGAAACCATTGACTGTGCAAGACCAAGAGATTTGTAATAAATAATCTTTTCGTATCTATAAATTAAAAAAAAAATCATTTATCTAAGAGTTGATGACCGACTTTATCAAGATACATAAAACAGCAATCCAATTGCAGGACCTCCCTTGCATATAAATGTAACAAATAGGGGTTTACAGCTATAGCAACACATTGTTTAGGTTATATAACAGCCGTCAGTCAACCTACTACCCACTCTTGAAAAGGAACCTGTTACTAAGCTCATTATTTCATTAGTGACTGACTACACCCTTCATAATTTAGAATCAGTGGTAGAAGGGAAAATTATTCCAAGACTAAGATTCAACAAGTAAGCCCTGAGCAGCAACTGAACCTAGTATCAATCAATCACATGACTAGTGTGCTATGTCCTTACATGCTCGTTAATTTATTTACAAACTGTTATCAGAAAAAACAGAGACCATAATCAAATTTTGAGTGGTATGGTATGTTTGTTATTAAAAACAAATAAATTGAGCATGTAATGACATGAGTATAAGCCTAAACAAGAGCTGTCAGAGGCAGCAGCATACTCGACTAAGTAAGCATTTGTCACAGGAGATGGGGATGATGATAAGGAGCATACATATTTTAAAATTGTAAAATATTATCTTAACAAATTTATAGTAAAAAAAGATAAAAATATTTTTTTTTAAAGGAAATATTCAAATTTTAAGTTCATGGGAGACAATTTTCAAAAAAATTGTATTTGGAGTTATGAACCTTGTCACATGAGATGTGGTTGATAATAAGGAACATTATATTTAAAGTTTGAAGTCAATACCTGAAGAAATAAAACAGTTCCAGTAAAAACAAATACTTTTTAAAGAAAACTTTAAGTTCAAGGGCAGATAATTCTAAAAAAATGTATTTGGAGTTATGAACCTTGTCACATGAGATGTTGTTGATAATAAGGAACATATATGTAAAATTTGAAATTGATACCTCAAGAAATCAAAAAGTTATAGTAAAAAATATTTTACTGCACAAAAACTTTAATCAGAAATGTTGATGCGGACGCCGACACTAGAGCGAGTAGGAGAGCTCTCTATTTACTTCGTAAAGTCGAGCTAAAAAGTTACAACATTTTCGGTACAGTCATGCATATAATAAAGCATGAGGACTTGGTGACTATTGACAATTAAAATTTTGACTCACAGACTGCATTTATAGTGAATTATTTATGTCAGTTATTGTTAAATTTTATTTAATGGTAGTGGCACATACATTAATTGCGCCGATTTAAAAACTTGATATAATTAGTTTGATAATACTGGTACATGGATAGGGATATCTATATTTAACCATTGTGAGTACTGTAGTAAGTATTTAAATCAGTGGGGTTAAAGAATGCCCCATTGACAGGTGAATAAAATTTAAAACTACATCAATGAATATGATTATGACCAAAGTACATAACCAAGGCTTGTAAAAGAGGCATTCACGAATGAACATTGATTAGTATGATATGATCAATTACTCTGAAGATGAAGAACTAAATATTTTTTCTTGGAAATTTATGAAATATTTTTAACCCATTGTAACTTTTTAAGAAGCGAGTTTTTTAAGAATTAAAGGCCCTATATCAAGCCTAATACTGTCTACTGGATAAGCATTGAATTACATAACTCTAGCCAATGTCTTTGAAAGAAGTACTTTTAGGCCACAACAAGTGGATCATGTATTCTATGGATTTTCCTGGAAAGAAAAATGGGATGAGCGAGCGAAGACAAAAAATAATCTGAATAAAGTTGCTTTATATAGTGTTTTTTTTCTTCCTCCAGGTACTGCGCAAGATCCCTATCAGGGGTATTGTTGCACAGGTTTTACCAAATTTTTATGAGTGAGCGAGGTAATAATTTTGTTGTAAAAACTGTCAAAATTAAGGGGCAAGCGATTCTATACAACATATGATCAACTTGTTGTGGCCTTAAGTAAATTAAGTAAACCATACTGGTTAGCGACCTACAAACTCGGACGTCCTACAAATCTGGACACCCACGTAGACGCTTTATTTTGGTGTTTACTTTGATCATTTGATGTCGATCACTCGAGCGCTTGATTTTGTAACACCCGGTACCAACAAAGTCACCACTATGTAAGTATGATTGTTGAAAATACAATATTTACATTTGCGTGTCATTTGACCTGTTCGCGCGGGAGAAGTTACATGTAATGCATTGCACATGCGCAATTATTTTACAGAGGCCAGGACAAATAAAAAGGGGTCAAGTGCAACAACGTGTGTTGCAGACGAACATTTCCAATTGATGTTTGACAGTAAAATGTAAATTATCTTATAAATTTCAACTTTAATGAATGTTGACGGACCGTCTGGAAACATGGTACAGTTTGAAGCAAAATTAACACAATTTAATGACCTTCTGCCAGGGCCTCAAAACATGTGTTCTATATTTAGAAAGTAGAAAAACCGAAGACATTAGAGAGACCTTGAACCTAACTTCTTCCAGGTAAAAAATCTAGCGTGTAGTATAAACAGTTTTATAGTTATTGTAAAAAAAGTTATAAAAACGTCCATTGTTAGGACGCCAACCAGTATGCTCTAAATGGAAATTAGTTTTTTTATGGTGGTACATGCCAATAGGAGCTGGGGTTGCAGTGGCCGTGGCCCCAATATTCTAGGTTGCGGGTTAATTTTCTAACACAAAAATCTTGCTACACGCCTGAAACCAGTCAAATGATGTTTAAAATCCATGACAATGTGTCATAATTAGGGTCAGATATGGGCTAGTGCTAAATATAAGACCCTGCATAACTATTTTATCATACGGACCAAATGATAAAAAAGTTACGTAGGGTCTTATATTTAGGACTAGATATGGGCCATCGCCTGTTCGTATATTGCCACCACGGGTTTGAAAAGGGTCATTGATCATTAAGTAAAGAAATTAACTATGTGACAAATAAACTTAATTTCGTATTGTTTACATAAAAAAGCCGGAAATCAATGTGGCGTAAGAATAATGTTGATAATTGCATTTACAGTTACAATTAGTGACGCATCAAGAAAGCAAAAGTAATCAGTTGTGTACGTACACATTCCACTAATTAAATGCTGGTACAGGTCTGTTGAAATTCTGCTTTAATGTAGTTAAAATTTCCAATAAAATACCTAGTTGTCTGAACATCTTGAAAAACAAAGTGGTGGAAAATGTCAAATTAAAGAATTGATGGCATGTTACCAGAAAACCATTGCGAGGATGCGCAAATTTTATGGGCCTGTAGTCTACAGGTACTTGCATTAATTCAGCCAATTAAAATACGTTTAAGGTTCAAGTTAAGTCTTTATTAGCATTAATAATAGTAAAATAAAAAATGCTCTAATTCTGTCGTACTTTCATCAAGAACAGTGTTTTATACATCAAAATGTTTCTTAAGAAACATACGAAGTGATGCTGGCAATTAATTTTGATGAAAACTTTTAACAAAAGATGCATTTGCAAAATTGATGCTGTAAAAATGAAAATACTAAAAGACATTCAATTCTTTTTACAAACTAATTTAACATTAAATCATTTACAGAACATTATAGTTTATATTCCAATGAAGGTACTCCAAAATATATAATCCCAATAAATGTTAAAACAAAACTACGGTATATGAAAATCATTTTGACAGATTCAAGTGTAATGGGTTTTCGCGAGCCTGTTTCTACTTTCACTTTAGTTTTTCATTTGCCTTAGTTTTGTTTTAACATTTATTAATGTTATAAATATTGGAGTACCTTCGTGGGAATATGAACTATAATGTTCTGTAAAGGATTTACAGTGAACTCGACAGTTCCGGGTCATCGACAATTCCGGGTCACTTTTTTGAAATAGTGCAGACGATTCCTTAAACATTCAATATTTTGATTATATGATAGTTAAGTCATGTACACTAACCACTTAGCTACCGTTACACAAACTTTCCAAGTTAACATTTCTCTACCGGAAGTCATAGTCATGAAACACTAAACAGCGTCGTTTCCAACCAATGCGAAAGTACGTGATCGTTTCGTCCATGCGTTCGAAAAAACAGCGATTTATATCCACAATTTAGATAAAATAAGTCCTTATTGCACATCATTTTGCTGGAAATTTATCGGTGAACACGATTTAACTAATAGATTTGTTAAATCTAATTACTGTTTGACAATAATGCAGACAATTTGACCTGTTAAGCACGTGACAATTTCGGGTCAAAACTTAACCCGTATTATATACAATCATTTATTTGAATTAAAAAGTATTTTTTTAACATTTAAAGTTTATTTTATACATAATTAGATCCCATATGTAAGATATTTTTCAATTAAATACAATTATTGTTTGATATTTTGAGTTTTACTTTTTACACGCAACTAATTGTATTTATGGTACTTGTTTTTATATGCAATAGGTAATTGCAAGTGACATGATTAAATCTTTAATTTACGAGCTTTATTTTTGTTTAACTTGGAAGAAAATATGAGATAAAGTCTTTATGGACAAAAAGTCGACAGTTTTATTGATCTTAACCCTGTTGAGACCACTCCGGATTACAGAGACAAGCATCTGTCACGTGACCCGGAATTGGCAAGTGCGACCCGTAACTATCGAGTTTGCAACATGCAATTTCGAAAATTGTAGGAAATAACAAGCAAAGAAACACTATTGATTAATTATAGCATGGTTAAGTGGAAGTATTTGTTTATCAATTTATGCAGGTTTGATTCCCACAACTTTCGTTTTGAAGAGACACGCATCGTTTGTTTCGTTACTGACCCGGAACTGTCGAGTTCACTGTAATGTTAAATTTTGTTGTAAGAAAAGATTAATACATTTTAGTATTTTTATTTATACAACATCAATTTTGCTAATACATCTTTTGTTAATTATTTATTGTCATAATTGATGACAAGTATCACTTTGTATGTTTCATAAGGAACATTTTGATGTATAAAACACTACTCTGAGGGGAGATGTGCCAGAATTAGAGCATTTTCATTTTCACTGAATTATTTTGCTAACCAAGACTTTACATGAACCTTAACATATCAAAGGTCGTATCAACAATAAGTATTGTAACCAATTTTGTGAAACGAAAATTCCTCGTGTTTTGACTTATTTCCTTTTAAATCCTTAGGGTGAGGAAATATGGACACTGGTGACTGGAGTATACAAGTTTGTCCGAAACAGATACATCCGAAATAAGTCAAATTTTGATTTACTGTAAAATCCATTTAGTAAAGTTTTACCTCTATTGATTATATGTAGCCTGGAACCCCATTGTATCGATCTACTTAATTGTAAACATCAAATTTCAAAACAAAATAAACCATTTATCTTGTTATTTCTGAATTTCAATAGTCTTTAATGTCCATTTAATCCAATTACATCGAAAGTTTCTTCAATAAGTTTTAATTTCGGCAAATAACTTGTCAATATAGGGCGCGACTCGTTTCTATACGCATAGGAAAACTCGATTCTATACGCAACTTTGGTAACACACCACTAAATTTTGTATAGATCAGAGTGGTCTCCCCTAGAATACAGAACGATTATGTTTATTAGTATTTGATTGTAGCGTATAAGATAATGTTCATGAAAAAATATTTTTTATTAGTAACTAGATTTAAGCGTGTAAGATAATGTTGATAATGATGATGAAAAAATATTTAAAGAACGTTTCCAATCGCCATACACAAAATGTTCACTCTGTCTTCATGACCAACCGCATTATATCCTTTTATTCACAGGTTTATATACAACCATTTAAGGTCCTCCAGGTTTCAGTTATTAAGGTTATTTTCAGCGACCATTCGCAACAAACTCATTTATTTCTTTGTTATTATACAAGGGCAACTACTGTGGCCATACGCAACATTTTATTGTATTCAAATACTATTATCTAAGATCCGTCTTCCGTGGACATACGCAAAATATGTATTTATACAAAAAGTATTACCTAATGTCTATCAATTTATATGTGCCATATGCAACATAGGTATTTATTCATATGCTTATATATAAGGTCTATCTACTATGGCCATACCCAACATATGTATTTATTCATATGATATTCATATATGATATAAGCTCTATCCACTGTGGCCATACGCAACATAGGTATTTATTCATATGATATTATATAAGCTCTATCCACTGTGGCCATACGCAACATAGGTATTTATTCATATGCTATTATATTAGCTCTATCCACTGTGGCCATACGCAACATAGGTATTTATTCATATGCTATTATATTAGCTCTATCCTCTGTGGCCATACGCAACATAGGTATTTATTCATATGCTTTTATATCAGCTCTATCCACTGTGGCCATACGCAACATAGGTATTTATTCATATGCTATTATATTAGCTCTATCCTCTGTGGCCATACGCAACATAGGTATTTATTCATATGCTTTTATATCAGCTCTATCCACTGTGGCCATAGGCAACATAGGTATTTATTCATATGCTATTATATTAGCTCTATCCACTGTGGCCATACGCAACATAGGTATTTATTCATATGCTATTATATAAGCTCTATCAACTACGGCCATACGCAACATAGGTATTTATTCATATGCTATTATATAAGCTCTATCCGCTGTGGCCATATGCAACATAGGTATTTTTTCATATGCTATTATAATTATATGCTCTATCCATTGTGGCCATACGCAACATAGGTTTTTATTCATACTCTTTTACGTAAGTTCTATTCACTGTGGCCATGCGCAACATAGGTATTTAAACATACGCTATTATATCAGCTCTATCTACTGCGGCCATACGCAACATAGGTATTTATTCATATGCAATAATATAAGCTCTATCCACTGTGGCCATATGCAACATAAATATTTATTCATATGCTATTACATAAGCTCTATCCACTGTGGCCATACGCAACATAGGTTTTTATTCATACTCTTTTACGTAAGCTCTATTCACTGTGGCCATACGCAACATAGGTATTTAAACATACGCTATTATATAAGCTCTATCTACTACGGCCATACGCAACATAGGTATTTATTCATATGCAATAATATAAGCTCTATCCACTGTGGCCATATGCAACATAAATATATATTCAAATGCTATTACATAAGCTCTATCCACTGTGGCCATACGCAACATAGGTATTTATTCATATATGCAACATAGGTTTTATATACATATGCTATTATATAAGCTCTATCCAATGTGGCCATACGCAACATAGGTTTTTATTCATACGCTATTATGTAAGCTCTATCCACTGTGGCCATACGCAACATAGGTATTTATTCATATGCTATTATATTAGCTCTATCCTCTGTGGCCATACGCAACATAGGTATTTATTCATATGCTTTTATATCAGCTCTATCCACTGTGGCCATAGGCAACATAGGTATTTATTCATATGCTATTATATTAGCTCTATCCACTGTGGCCATACGCAACATAGGTATTTATTCATATGCTATTATATAAGCTCTATCAACTACGGCCATACGCAACATAGGTATTTATTCATATGCTATTATATAAGCTCTATCCGCTGTGGCCATATGCAACATAGGTATTTTTTCATATGCTATTATAATTATATGCTCTATCCATTGTGGCCATACGCAACATAGGTTTTTATTCATACTCTTTTACGTAAGTTCTATTCACTGTGGCCATGCGCAACATAGGTATTTAAACATACGCTATTATATCAGCTCTATCTACTGCGGCCATACGCAACATAGGTATTTATTCATATGCAATAATATAAGCTCTATCCACTGTGGCCATATGCAACATAAATATTTATTCATATGCTATTACATAAGCTCTATCCACTGTGGCCATACGCAACATAGGTTTTTATTCATACTCTTTTACGTAAGCTCTATTCACTGTGGCCATACGCAACATAGGTATTTAAACATACGCTATTATATAAGCTCTATCTACTACGGCCATACGCAACATAGGTATTTATTCATATGCAATAATATAAGCTCTATCCACTGTGGCCATATGCAACATAAATATATATTCAAATGCTATTACATAAGCTCTATCCACTGTGGCCATACGCAACATAGGTATTTATTCATATATGCAACATAGGTTTTATATACATATGCTATTATATAAGCTCTATCCAATGTGGCCATACGCAACATAGGTTTTTATTCATACGCTATTATGTAAGCTCTATCCACTGTGGCCATACGCAACATAGGTATTTATTCATATGCTATTATATTAGCTCTATCCTCTGTGGCCATACGCAACATAGGTATTTATTCATATGCTTTTATATCAGCTCTATCCACTGTGGCCATAGGCAACATAGGTATTTATTCATATGCTATTATATTAGCTCTATCCACTGTGGCCATACGCAACATAGGTATTTATTCATATGCTATTATATAAGCTCTATCAACTACGGCCATACGCAACATAGGTATTTATTCATATGCTATTATATAAGCTCTATCCGCTGTGGCCATATGCAACATAGGTATTTTTTCATATGCTATTATAATTATATGCTCTATCCATTGTGGCCATACGCAACATAGGTTTTTATTCATACTCTTTTACGTAAGTTCTATTCACTGTGGCCATACGCAACATAGGTATTTAAACATACGCTATTATATCAGCTCTATCTACTGCGGCCATACGCAACATAGGTATTTATTCATATGCAATAATATAAGCTCTATCCACTGTGGCCATATGCAACATAAATATTTATTCATATGCTATTACATAAGCTCTATCCACTGTGGCCATACGCAACATAGGTTTTTATTCATACTCTTTTACGTAAGCTCTATTCACTGTGGCCATACGCAACATAGGTATTTAAACATACGCTATTATATAAGCTCTATCTACTACGGCCATACGCAACATAGGTATTTATTCATATGCAATAATATAAGCTCTATCCACTGTGGCCATATGCAACATAAATATATATTCAAATGCTATTACACAAGCTCTATCCACTGTAGCCATACGCAACATAGGTATTTATTCATATATGCAACATAGGTTTTATATACATATGCTATTATATAAGCTCTATCCAATGTGGCCATACGCAACATAGGTTTTTATTCATACGCTATTATGTAAGCTCTATCCACTGTGGCCATACGCAACATAGGTATTTATTCATTTGTTATTATATCAGCTCTATCCACTGTGGCCATACACAACATAGGTATTTATTCAAATGATCTTATATAAGCTCTATCCACTGTGGCCATGCGCAACATAGGTATTTATTCATATGCTATTATATATGCTCTATCCACTGTGGCCATACGCAACATAGGTTTTTATTCATATGCTTTTATATCAGCTCTATCCACTGTGGCCATACGCAACATAGGTATTTATTCATATGCTATTATATAAGCTCTATCAACTACGGCCATACGCAATATAGGTATTTATTCATATATGCAACATAGGTTTTATATCCATATGCTATTATAAAGGCTCTATCCACGTGGCCATACGTAACATAGGTATTTATTCATATGCTATTATATAAGCTCTATCAAATGTGGTCATACGCAAAAGAGGTTTTTATTCATACGCTATTATGTAAGCTCTATCCACTGTGGCCATACGCAACATAGGTATTTATTCATATGCTATTATATCAGCTCTTTCCACTGTGGCCATACGCATAATAGGTATTTATTTATATGCTATTATATTAGCTCTATCCACTGTGGCCATACGCAACATAGGTATTTATTTTTATGCTTTTATATCAGCTCTATCCACAGCTGCCATACGCAACATAGATATTTATTCATATGCTATTATATAAGCTCTATCAAATGTGGTCATACGCAAAAGAGGTTTTTATTCATACGCTATTATGTAAGCTCTATCCACTGTGGCCATACGCAACATAGGTATTTATTCATATGCTATTATATCAGCTCTATCCACTGTGGCCATACGCAACATAGGTATTTATTCATATGCTATTATATATGCTCTATCCACTGTGGCCATACGTAACATAGGTTTTTATTCATACTCTTTTACGTAAGCTCTATTCACTGTGGCCGTACGCAACATATGTATTTAAACATACGCTATTATATAAGCTCTATCTACTGCGGCCATACGCAACATAGGTATTTATTCATATGCGATAATATAAGCTCTATCCACTGTGGCCATATGCAACATAAATATTTATTCATATGCTATTACATCAGCTCTATCCACTGTGGCCATACGCAACATAGGTATTTATTCATATATGCAACATAGGTTTTATATCCATATGCTATTATATAAGCTCTATCCACGTGGCCATACGTAACATAGGTATTTATTCATATGCTATTATATAAGCTCTATCAAATGTGGTCATACGCAAAAGAGGTTTTTATTCATACGCTATTATGTAAGCTCTATCCACTGTGGCCATACGCAACATACACTGGGATCCAAAAGTTTCTTTACAAATTGTTGAATATTTACGTTTTTGAAAATATTTAAACAAACCTAACTTGCCGTTATTAGTTGTACAACTAATATACAGTTTATCATCAACTGTCAACTAAATTCTATCATAAATTATTTTTATTGCAAATATACAATAAAATGTTTAAACCAAAGGTGTCGGCATTAATTTTGCTATTAAATGATGAAAGGTAAATAAGAAACAAAATACAAGTGTAAAGAAACTTTTGGACCCCAGTGTAGGTATTTATTCATATGCTATTATATCAGCTCTATCCACTGTGGCCATACGCAACATAGGTATTTATTCAAATGATATTATATAAGCTCTATACGCTGTGGCCATACGCAACATAGGTTTTTATTCATACGCTATTATGTAAGCTATATCCACAGTGGCCATACGCAACATAGGTATTAAATTATATGCTGTTATATAAGCTCTCTCCACTGTGGCCATACGCAACATAGGTATTTATTCATATGCTATTATATAAGCTCAATCCACTGTGGCCATACGCAACATAGGTTTTTATTTATACGCTATTACGTAAGCCCCTATCCACTATGGCCATATGCAACATAGGTATTTATTCATACGCTATTATGTAAGCTCTATCCACTGTGGCCATACGCAACATAAGTATTTATTCTTTTGTTATTATATCAGCTCTATCCACTGTGGCCATACGCAACATAGGTATTTATTCTAATGAATTATATAAGCTCTATCCACTGTGGCCATGCGCAACATAGGTATTTATTCATATGATATTATAAAAGCTCTATCCACTGTGGCCATATGCAACATAGGTATTTATTCTAATGAATTATATAAGCTCTATCCACTGTGGCCATGCGCAACATAGGTATTTTTTCATATGCTATTATATTAGCTCTATCCACTGTGGCCATACGCAACATAGGTATTTATTCATATGCTTTTATATCAGCTCTATCCGCTGTGGCCATACGCAACATATGTATTTATTCATATGCTATTATATTAGCTCTATCCACTGTGACCATACGCAACATAGGTATTTATTCATATGCTTTTATATCAGCTCTATCCACTGCGGCCATACGCAACATAGGTTTTATATCCATATGCTATTATATAAGCTCTATCCGCGGTGGCCATACGCAACATAGGTATTTATTCATATGCTATTGTATTAGCTCTATCCACTGTGGCCATACGCAACATAGGTATTTATTCATATCCTATTATATTAGCTCTATCCACTGTGGCCATACGCAACATAGGTATTTATTTTTATGCTTTTATATCAGCTCTATCCACAGCTGCCATACGCAACATAGATATTTATTCATATGCTATTATATAAGCTCTATCCGCTGTGGCCATACGCAACATAGGTATTTATTCATATGCTATTATATATGCTCTATCCACTGTGGCCATACGCAACAAAGGTTTTTATTCATACTCTTTTACGTAAGCTCTATTCACTGTGGCCATACGCAACATACGTATTTAAACATACGCTATTATATAAACTCTATCTACTGCGGCCATACGCAACATAGGTATTTATTCATATGCAATAATATAAGCTCTATCCACTGTGGCCATATGCAACATAAATATTTATTCATATGCTATTACATAAGCTCTATCCACTGTGGCCATACGCAACATAGGTATTTATTCATATATGCAACATAGGTTTTATATCCATATGCTATTATATAAGCTCTATATGCTGTGGCCATACGCAACATAGGTATTTATTCATATGCTATTATATAAGCTCTTTCCACTGTGGCCATACGCAACATAGGTTTTTATTCATACGCTTTTAGGTAAGCTCTATCCACTGTGGCCATACGCAACATAGGTATTTATTCATACGCTATATATAAGCTCTATCTACTACAACCATAAGCAACATAGGTATTTATTCATATGCAATAATATAAGCTCTCTCCACTGTGGCCATATGCAACATAAATATTTATTCATATGCTATTATATTAGCACTATCCACTGTGGCCATACGCAACATAGGTATTTATTCATATACTATCATATAAGCTCTATCAACTTTGGCCATATGCAGCATAGGTTTATATATCCATATGCTATTATATAAGCTCTATCCACTGTGACCATACGCAACATAGGTTTTTATTCATACGCTATTACGTAAGCTCTATCCACTGTGGCCATACGCAACATAGGTACTTATTCATATGCTATTATATAAGCTCTATCCACTGTGGCCATACGCAACATAGGTACTTTTTCATTTGCTATTATATAAGTTCTATCTGCTGTGGCCGTATGCAACATAGGTACTTTTTCATATGCTATTATATAAGCTATATATATTGTGGCCATAAGCATCATAGGTACTTATGCATATGTTTTTAAATGAGCTCTATCTACTGTGGCCATACGCAACATAGGTACTTATTCATATGCTATTATATAAACTCTATCAGCTGTGGCCATACGCAACATAGGTACTTATTCATATGATATTATATAAGCTCTATCTGCTGTGGCCATACGCAACATAGGTACTTATTCATACGCTATTATATAAGCTCTATCTGCTGTGGCCATACGCAACATAGGTATTTTTCATATGCTATTATATAAGCTCTATCTGCTGTGGCCATACGCAACATAGGTACTTATGCATATGTTTTTAAATGAGCTCTATCTACTGTGGCCATATGCAACATAGGTACTTATTCATATGGTATTATATAAGCTATACCTATTGTGGCCAAAAGCAACAGGTTTATTTATAAAGACCTTTTATAAAAGGTTTATCTCTTGTGGTCATACGCAACATTAATATTTTGTCATATGCCTTATCTAAGGTCTATCTTCTATGGTATTATTCATACACTACTAAATAAGCTCTATCTACAGTGGCCATACGCAACAAAGGGATTTATTCATATGCTATTATAAAAGCTCGTTCTGCTTTATGTAACATGTGTGTTTATTCATATACTATTTATTAGGGTCTCTCTACTTTATCCATAGCCAACACATTTTTTTATTCATATATTATTATGTTAAGTATATTTACGTTAGCCATACGCATGGTGTGTTTTATATTAATATGCTTTTATGCTAGGTCAATCTACTGTGGTCATATGCAACATATATATCTATATATACGCTATAATATGATGGCTTTAAACTGTGGCCATGCGCAAAATCTGTATTTACCCTGATACTATTACCAAAGGTCAGTCTACTGTGGCGTCTTATTTTTCTATCAAATGTCCGTATCCTGTGGCCATATGCAACATGTTTATTCATTCATTTGCTTTTGTTTAAGATTCTTTTTCAGTAGCCATTTTTAATATAGTATGCATTCATACGTCGTTATGTAGGGTATCTCTAATGTAGTTCTTATGTATATAGACAAGACATCATGCTGTACACAGTTGCTCGACATGATTTATTGTAGTATCAATGAAGACAGTCATGGATATGATGTAATAAATTGTTGCTAGACCTAATCTATTGTACTTCTGTTGTATACTCTCAAGATCTGATGTTGTACATTGTTGCTAGACTTAACTTATTGTAGTTATATTGTAAACAGTCAATATATGGTGTTCAACATTGTTGCTAGCCTTGATGTTTTGTAGTAATAATGAAGAATGTTTAGATAAGGTGTTGTACATTGTTGCTAGCCTTGATGTATTGTAGTAATAATGAAGAATGTTTAGATAAGGTGTTGTACATTGTTGCTAGCCTTGATGTATTGTAGTAATAATGAAGAATGTTTAGATAAGGTGTTGTACATTGTTGCTAGCCTTGATGTATTGTAGTAATAATGAAGAATGTTTAGATATGATGTTGTACATTGTTGCTAGCCTTGTTCTATCGTACTTTAAATGTAGGCAGTCAAGATATGGTCAGACATGATCTATTGTAGTATAATGTAGACTGTCAAGATATGATGTTGGACATTGTGTGTTGCCTTGATCTATAGTAGTTATAATGTAAACTGTCAAGATATGGCGTTGAACATTGTTGCTAGACTTGATCTATTGTAGTTATAATGTGGACAGTCAAGATATGGTGCTGTTGGTCTCAGTGTAATTAGACCAGGTGTGATGTGGTTATAGACAGTTAAGGTATGATGTTTGCCAGTTTTATAAGACAAAATGCGATGCTGCTATGTGATAGTCATTCAATGTTTTATAAACTACAGTGTTGTAGGACATGATATGATGTTTGTTGTTACATGTTAATACAATTTGCAAGACACTAATAACACTGTATATAACATCATACATCGAGTGTTTCATAATAGAAAAACACAATATCTTGTCTAGTCACACTGTACAACATCATATCTTGTGAGTCCACAGTATTACAACAAACTATCTTGTCTTATAAAAATAAAGAACACTTTATATTGACTGCCTAAATTTTAAAAAGTATCATGTCTATTAACACTGTACGACATCATATCTGGACGCTCTACTAAATAACAACAAAATATTATGACTTTCAGCACTTTTCAACACCATAACGTGTGAGTCTAAATTATCAATACAATATAGCATGTCTAATAACACTGTACAACATCATATCTTTTTGGTTTACATAATCACAACACTATGTCATGGCTTATAACATTGTTTAACACCATCTCTTGGTCTACATTATGACAACATTCTATCATGTCAGTGTATAACATGGACAATACCATATCTTAATTGTTTACTTCATAAAAACACTACATGTATGTCATGTCTAATTACACCGTACAACATTATAACTGACGGTCCACTTTATAACAACAAAGTTTTATTATATCTAGCAAAACTGTACAACACCATTTCGTGTTGGTCTACATTATTACTACAATATAATAATTATCATATCGAAAAACACTGAACAACACCATATTTTGGCTGTCACTATAAAACACTAAAGCGTTGAACTAACTCAACATTAAAACAATAATATATCATGTCTAATAACAATGTACAACACCATACCGTTGAACTCAAGCTTCAAACAACAATATATCATGTCTAATAACAATGTACAACACCATTTTGTTGAACACAACATTAAAGCAACAATATAACATGTCTAATTACCATGTAAACGTATATCAATAGAGTCTACATTATAAAAACATTTCATCTTGTCTTATCAGATTGCACAACAACATTTTTGTGAGTCTACATTATAACAATAGTAGAGCATGTTGCATGTACAACATCATACCTAGACTGTCTGCATAAAAATATATCATGTTTAAAAACAATTTACAAAACATATAATTGTACATAACCATATCTCATGAGTCTACCATATTACAAAATATATATGATGAATCAACAAGCTTGCCTAACAACACTGTTTAACACCATAAATTGATTTGCTACGTTATAACAAAAATATTTACTGTCTATTTACACTGTACAACATCATAATATTGATTGTCTACATTATAACAACAAACGATCTTGTCTAAAAATACAAATATGTTAACTGTCTACATCATTACTTCAATATTTCTTGTCTAACAACACTCTATAACACCGTTACCTGACTGTCTACAATAAAATTTAAAATATCTCATCTAACAACACTATTTCTACTCCATATTTTGACTGTCTACATTATTACAACAATATATCTTGTCTAACAACACTATGCATGACCAAATCTTGACTGTCTACACTATTGCAACAATATTTATTGTCTGACAACTCTTTACTACACCATATTTTGACTGTCTACATTATTACAACAACATATCTTGTCTAACAACACTGTAAAACCCTTTATGTTAAATGTCTCCTTTATTGCTACAATATATCTTGTCTGACGACACTATACAACACCATATGTTGAGTGTCTACAATCTCTAAAAATACTTCATGTCTGACAACACTATACAAGACCATATCATGACTGTCTACATTATAACAACAGTAAATCTTGCCTGACAACATTATACAACACCATATCGTGACTGTCTACACTATTACAACACCATATCTTGTCTGACAGCACTTTACCACACCAAATCTTGACTGTCTACATTATAACAACAGTATATCTTGTCAGACGACACTATACAAGACCATATCGTGACTGTCTACATTATAACAATACTATATCTTATCTGACAACATAATACAACACCATATCGTGACTGTGTACATTATAACAACAGTATATCTTGTCAGACGATACTATACAACACCATATCTTGACTGCCTACATTATAACAACAGTATATCTTGTCTGACAACATTATACAACACCATATCTTGACATTCTACATTGTAACAAAAGTAAATCTTGTCTGACAACATTAAACAAGACCATATCTTGACTTTTTACATTATTCTAACAGTTTATCTTGTTTGACAAAATCATTTAACACCATTTTTGACTGTCTACATTATAACAACAGTATATCTTGTCTGACAACATTATACAACACCATATCGTGACTGTCTACATTATAACAACAGTATATCTTGTCAGACGACACTATACACCACCATATCTTGACTGTCTACATTATAACAATACTATATCTTATCTAACAACATAATACAACACCATATCTTGACTGTCTACATTAAAAAACAATGAACCATGTCTGACAACATTAAACAAGACCAATTCTTGACTTTCTACATTATAACAACAGTATATCTTGTCTGACAACATTATTTAACACCATTTTTTGACTATCTACATTATAACAACATTATATATTATCTGACAACATAGTACAACACTAAAACTTAATTGTCTACATTATAACAACAGTATATCTTGTGAGACGACACTATACAACACCATATCTTAACTATCTACATTATAACAACAATACATCTTGTCTGACAACATTCTACAACACCATATCTTGACTGTCTACATTTTAACAACAATATGTCGTGTCTGACAACATTATGCCAAACAATATCTTGGCTTTCTTCATTATAACAAAATATCTTGTCTGACAACACTATAAAATACCATATCTTGACTGTCTACATTTTTACAACAATATGTCGTGTCTGACAACATTATGTCACACAATATCTTGGCTTTCTACATTATAACAACAATATATCTTGTCTGACAACATAGTACAACACCAAATCTTAATTGTCTACATTATAACAACAGTATATCTTGTAAGACGACTCTATACAACACCATATCTTAACTGTCTACATTATAACAACAATATATATTGTCTGACAACATTCTACAACACCATATCTTGACTGTCTACATTATAAAAAAGGGTTTATCTTGTCTGACGACATTATACAACACCATATCTTGACTGTCTACATTAAAAAAACAATGTCTGACAACATTAAACAAGACCATATCTTGACTTTCTACATTATTACAATAGTATATCTTGTCTGACAACATGTTTTAACACCATTTTATGACTGTTTACATTATAACAACAATATATCTTGTCTGACAACATAATACAACACCAAATCTTAATTGTCTACATTATAACAACAGTATATCTTGTCAGACGAAACTATACAACACAATATATCAACTGTCTACATTATAACAACAATATATCTTGTCTGACAACATTATACAACGCCATATCTTGACTGTCTACATTTTAACAACAATATGTCGTGTCTGACAACATTATGCCACACAATATCTTGGCATTCTTCAATATAACAATATATCTTGTCTGACAACACTATGCAATACCATATTTTGACTATCAACACTGTCACAACAATATATCGTGTCTGACAACACTTTACATCACCATATCTTGACTGTCAACACTATAACAACAATCTGTCTTGTCAGACGACAATAAACAACACCATATTTCGAATGTCTACATAATTACAACAATAAATCTTGTCTGACATCATTAAGAATCACCATATCTTGATTTTCTACATTATAACAACAACATATCTTATCTAACAACACTGTAAAAACCATATGTTAAATGTCTCCATTATAACAACAACATATCTTGTCTAACAACAATGTAAACCCATATATTAAATGTCTCCATTATTGCAACAAATAATCTTGCCTGACGACACTATACCACACCAAATCTTGACTGTCTATATTATAAAAACAATACATCATGTCTGACAACACTATAAAACCCCATATTTTGACTGTCTACCTTATAACATTAATATAACTTGTCTGACAACTTTATACAACACCATATCATGATTGTCCACATTCCTACAATAATATGTCTTGCCTTACAACACTGTAAACCCCTTTATGTTAAATGTATCCTTTATTACAACAAAATGTCTTGTCTGACAACACTATACAACACCATATCTTGACTGTCTACATAATAACAACAATATATCATGTCTGACAACACTGTACAACACCATATCTTGAATTAGCTTGGACCTTAGATAATAGTTTATGAATAAATACATATGTTGTGTATGGCCACAGAAGATAGACCTTCGATAAAAGTATATGAATGAATACATATGTTGCGTATGGTCATAGTAGATGGACCTTAGATGATTGTATATCAATAAAAGCATTTGTTGCGTATGGTCCGATAGAATGACCTTAGAATTAAGAATATGAATAATCACATATTCTGCTTATGGCCACAGTAGTGGGACCTCAGATTATACTATACGAATAAATACTTATTTTGCGTATGGCCACAGTAGATGGACCTAAGATGATAGTATATCAATAAAAAAATGTTGCGAATGGCCACAGTAGAATGACTTTAAAGTAAAGACAGTAAATAGTTACCTATGCTGCGTATTGCCACAGACATTTAAAAAGTTTATACATTGATAAATGTGTTGCGTATAACTTTAGTTGGTCCTTAGGTAACCGAATATCAATGAAGAAATAATTTGCGTATATTTACAGTATAGGGACTTCAGATTAAAGAATATGAATAATTACATATGATGCTTATGGCAACAGTGGATGGACCTAAAATAATAGTATATCAATCAAAACATATGTTGCATAATGCCACAGTAGATAGACCTTAGATGATAATATACGAATACATACATACATTGCGACTGGCCACAGTAGATGCATCTTATATGATAATAATGGATAAATGATATAAATGTTGCGTATGGCCACAGTAAATAGACCTTAGATAATTGTATATGAATAAATATATAGTTAGCGTAAGGCCGCAATAGATCGACCTTAGATAAAAGTATATGAATAAACGCATTTATTGCGTATGGCAACAGTAAAATGACCTTAGGTTTATAGTATATGAATAATTACATAATAATGCGGCGTATGGCCACAGAAGATTGGCCTTAGATAATAGCATATCAATCAAAACGTAGATTGTCTGTGACAACAGAGGTGGAGCCTTTGCTAATAGTATATGAATAGAAAAATATGTTGCGTATAACCATAGTAGATAGACCTTACATTAAAGTATATGAGTATATACATATGTTGCGTATGGCCACAGTAGATGAACCTAGGATAATAGTATATGAAAAAATACATATGTTGGGTATTGCCACATTAGAGTGGCCTTAGTTAATAGCATATTAATCTAGACATAGCTTGCCTGTGAAAACAGGAGTGGGACTTTTGCTAATAGTATATGAATAGAAAAGTATGTTGCGTATGGCCACAGTAGATGGGCTTTAGATAAAAGCATATGAATAAATACATATGTTGCGTATGGCCACAGTAGATGGACCTTAGATAATAGTGCATGAATAAATACATATGTTGCGTATGGCCATAGTAGATAGACCATAGATAATATTACATGAATAAATACATATGTTGCATATGGCCATAGTAGATAGACCATAGATAATATTACATGAATAAATACATATGTTGCGTATGGCCATAGTAGATAGACCATAGATAATATTACATGAATAAATACATATGTTGCGTATGGCCACAGTAGATGGACCTTAGATAATATTACATGAATAAATACATATGTTGCGTATGGCCATAGTAGATAGACCATAGATAATATTACATGAATAAATACATATGTTGCGTGTGGCCACAGTAAATAGATCATAGATAATAGTACATGAATAAACACAAATGTTACGTATGGCCACAGTAGAGGGACCTTAGATAATAGTATATGAATAAATACATATGTTGTGTATGGCCAAAAAAGATGCACCTTATATAATAATAAATGGATAAATATAGATATTGCATATGACCACAGTAGAAAGACCTAAGAGTGTTGTCTATGAATAATTACTTATGCTGCGTATGGCCATAGTAGATATACCTTAGATAATAGTATGAAAATTTGACAACAATGTCGATTTTCCTCCATTGGTTAGATAATATGGAGAAGTTTCCGGCCTTGTGGAAGGGTAGGTGAGTACTGGTTATAGACAATGGTCCAGGAAAGATAGGTTAGGTGCGCTGGACGCCGTGAAATGACCTAAATTGTGTTGATACGGCGGTAACTCCAATAAATAGATAAATAAATAGATAATAGTATATGGATAAATACGTATGTTGCGTACCTTAGATAAAAGTATAATTATGATGGATACATGTGTTGCGTATGGCCACTGTAGATAGACCTTAGACAATAATAAATTAATAAATACATATGTTACGTATGGCCACAGTAGGGGGGCCTTAGATAACATTTTATGAATAAATACATATGCTGTGAATGGCCAAAGGAGATGCACCTTATATAATGATAAATAGATAAATATATATTTTGCGTATGGCCACAGTAAATATACCTTAGATAATAGTATATCAATCAAAAAATATTTTGCATATGGCCACAATAGAATGACCAAAGAGTATAGTCTATGAATAACTACATATGTTGCGTATGGCAACAGTAGATGGACCTTAGATAATTGTATGTGGATAAATACGTATGTTGCGTATGGCCACAGTAGATGGACCTGAGATAAAAATATATGAAAAAATAAACATGCTGCCTATTCATAATAGATGGACCTTAGTTAATATCATATTAATAAAAAAATAGTTGCGTATGGCCTCAGTAAAATAACGTTAGAGTATAGTATTTGAATAATTACATATTCATAGTAGATGGAGCTTAGATTATAGTATATGAATAAACACAGATATTGTTTATGGCCACAGTAGTTGAACATTGGTTAATAGACTATCAATTTAAAAATGTTTTGCGTATGACCACAGTAGAGGGACCTCTGATTATAGTATATGAACAAATAGTTATGCTGCATATGGCCACAGTAGAGGGACATTAGATGATAGTATATCAATAAAGAAATATTTTGTGCATGGCCTCAGAACATTGTAAAGCATAAATACATATTTTGCACATGCTCACAAAAGATCGACCTTAGATAATAGTATATGAATAAATGCATTTGTTGCGTATGGCCACAGTTAGTAAGTCCAAGGTAAAAGAATATGAAAAAATACATATGTTGGGTATTGCCACAGTAGAGTAGCCTTTGATAATAGCATATCAATCAAGACCTAGATTGCATGAGGCAACAGTACAGGGACCTTAGATAATAGTATATGAATAATTACATATTCTGCGTATGGCCTCTGTAGAAAAACCTTACATTAAAGTACATAGTAGATGCATAAATACATATTTTGCGTATGCTCACAATAGATCGACCTTAGATAATAGTATATGAATAAATACATTTGTTGCGTATGCTCACAATAGATCGACCTTAGATAATAGTATATGAATAAATACATTTGTTGCGTATGGCCAGAGTTAGTTAGCCTAAGGTAAAAGAATATATATAAAAACAAATGTTTGGTATTGCCACAGTAGAGTGTCCTTAGATAATAGCAAATCAATCAAGACCTATATTGCATTAGGCAACAGTACAGGGACCTAAGATAAAAGTATATGAATAAAAACATATGCTGCGTATGGCCACAGAAGAGGGACATTAGTTAATAGTATATGAATAACTACATATGTTGTGTATAGCCAAAGGAGATGTACCTTATATGTTTATAAATGGATGAATATATATGTTGCATATGGCCACAGTAGATAGACCTTAGATAATAGTATATCAATAAAATATATGTTGCAAATGGCCATAGTAGATAGACCTTAGAGTACTGTGAATAGCATATGAATAAATACCTATGTTGCGTATGGCCACAGTGGATAGAGCTTATATAATAGCATATGAATAAATACCTATGTTGCGTATGGCCACAGTGGATAGAGCTGATATAATAGCATATAAATAAATACCTATGTTGCGTATGGCCACAATGGATAGAGCTTACATAATAGCGTATGAATAAATACCTATGTTGCGTATGGCCACAGTGGATAGAGCTTATAAAATAGCATATGAATAAATACCTATATGGCGTATGGCCACAGTGGATAGAACTGATATAATATCATATGAATAAATACCTATGTTGCATATGGCCACAGTGGATTGGGCTTACATAATGGCGTATGAATAAAAACCCTATGTTGCGTATGGCCACAGTGGATAGAGCTTATATAATAGCATATGAATAAATAACTATGTTGCGTATGGCCACGAGGATAGAACTTATATAATAGCATATGGATATAAACCTATGTTGCATATATGAATAAATATCTATGTTGCGTATGGCTACAGTGGATAGAGCTGATATAATAGCGTATGAATAAATACCAATGTTGCGTATGGCCGCAGTAGATAATGCTTACATAAAAGCGTATGAATAAAAACGTATGTTGCGTATGGCCACAGTGGATAGAGCTTATATAATAGCATATGAATAAATATCTATGTAGCGTATGGCCACAGTGGATAGAGCTAATATAATAGCATATGAATAAATAACTATGTTGCGTATGGCCACAGTGGATAGAGCTTATATAATAGCATATGAATAAATACCTATGTTGCGTATGGCCGCAGTGGATAGAGCTTATATAATAGCATATGAATAAATACCTATGTTACGTATGGCCACAGTGGATAGAGCTAATATAATAGCATATGAATAAATACCTATGTTGCGTATGGCCAAAGCTGATAGAGCTTATAAAATAGCATATGAATAAATATCTATGTTGCGTATGGCCACAGTGGATAGAGCTTATATAAAAGCATATGAATAAATACCTATGTTACGTATGGGCACAGTGGATAGAGCTAATATAAAAGCATATGAATAAATACCTATGTTGCGTATGGCCACAGTGGATAGAGCTGATATAATTGCATATGAATAAATACCTATGTAGCGTATAGCCACAGTGGATAGAGCTAATATAATAGCATATGAATAAATACCTATGTTGCGTATGGCCGCAGTGGATAAAGCTTATATAATAGCGTATGAATAAATACCTATGTTGCGTATGGCCACAGTGGATAAGGGCTTACGTAATAGCGTATAAATAAAAACCTATGTTGCGTATGGCCACAGTGGATAGAGCTTATATAATAGCATATGAATAAATACCGATGTTGCGTATGGCCTCAGTGGATAGAGCTTATATAATAGCATATAAATAAATACCTATGTTGCGTAAGGCCACAGTGGATAGAGCTTACATAATAGCGTATGAATAAAAACCTATGTTGCGTATGGCCACAGTGGATAGAGCTGATATAATAGCATATAATTAAATACCTATGTTGCGTATGGCCACAATGGATAGAGCTTACATAATAGCGTATGAATAAATACCTATGTGGCGTATGGCCACAGTGGATAGAGCTTATATAAAAATATATGAATAAATACCTATGTTGCGTATGGCCACAGTGGATAGAGCTGATATAATTGCATATGAATAAATACCTATGTAGCGTATAGCCACAGTGGATAGAGCTAATATAATAGCATATGAATAAAAATCTATGTTGCGTATGGCCACAGTGGATAAGGGCTTACGTAATAGCGTATTAATAAAAACCTATGTTGCGTATGGCCACAGTGGATAGAGCTTATATAATAGCATATGAATAAATACCTATGTTGCGTATGGCCTCAGTGGATAGAGCTTATATAATAGCATATGAATAAATACCTATGTTGCGTATGGCCACAGTGGATAGAGCTTACATAATAGCGTATGAATAAATACCTATGTTGCGTATGGCCTCAGTGGATAGAGCTTATATAATAGCATATGAATAAATACCTATGTTGCGTATGGCCACAGTGGATAGAGCTTACATAATAGCGTATGAATAAATACCTATGTTGCGTATGGCCACAGTGGATAGAGCTTACATAATAGCGTATGAATAAAAACCTATGTTGCGTATGGCCACAGTGGATAGAGCTTATATAATATCATTTGAAAAAATACCTATGTTGCGTATGGCCACAGTGGATAGAGCTGATATAATAACAAATGAATAAATACCTATGTTGCGTATGGCCACAGTGGATAGAGCTTACATAATAGCGTATGAATAAAAACCTGTGTTGCGTATGGCCACATTGGATAGAGCTTATATAATAGCATATGAATAAATACATATGTTACATATGGCCACGTGAATAGAGCTTATATAATTGCATATGGAAAAAACCTATGTTGCATATATGAATAAATACCTATGTTGCGTATGGCCACAGTAGATAGAGCTTATATAATAGCATATGAATAAATACCTATGTTGCGTATGGCCACAGTGGATAGAGCTGATATAATAGCATATAAATTAATACCTATGTTGCGTATGGCCACAATGGATAGAGCTTACATAATAGCGTATGAATAAATACCTATGTTGCGTATGGCCACAGTGGATAGAGCTTATAAAATAGCATATGAATAAATACCTATGTTGCGTATGGCCACAGTGGATAGAACTGATATAATATCATATGAATAAATACCTATGTTGCATATGGCCACAGTGGATTGGGCTTACATAATAGCGTATGAATAAAAACCCTATGTTGCGTATGGCCACAGTGGATAGAGCTTATATAATAGCATATGAATAAATACCTATGTTGCGTATGGCCACGAGGATAGAACTTATATAATAGCATATAAATAAATACCTATGTTGCATATGGCCACAGTGGATAGAGCTTATATAATAGCATATGAATAAATACCTATGTTACGTATGGCCACAGTGGATAGAGCTAATATAATAGCATATGAATAAATACCTATGTTGCGTATGGCCACAGCTGATAGAGCTTATAAAATAGCATATGAATAAATATCTATGTTGCGTATGGCCACAGTGGATAGAGCTTATATAAAAGCATATGAATAAATACCTATGTTGCGTATGGCCACAGTGGATAGAGCTAATATAAAAGCATATGAATAAATACCTATGTTGCGTATGGCCACAGTGGATAGAGCTGATATAATTGCATATGAATAAATACCTATGTAGCGTATAGCCACAGTGGATAGAGCTAATGTAATAGCATATGGATAAATACCTATGTTGCGTATGGCCGCAGTGGATAGAGCTTATATAATAGCGTATGAACAAATACCTATGTTGCGTATGGCCACAGTAAATAGAGCTAATATAATAGCATATGAATAAATACCTATGTTGCGTATGGCCACAGCGGATAGAGCTTATATAATGGCATATGAATAAATACCTATGTTGCGTATGGCCACAGTTGATAGAGCTTATATAATAGCATATGAATAAATATCTATGTTGCGTATGGCCACAGTGGATAGAGCTTATATAAAAGCATATGAATAAATACCTATGTTGCGTATGGCTACAGTGGATAGAGCTAATATAAAAGCATATGAATAAATACCTATGTTGCGTATGGCCACAGTGGATAGAGCTGATATAATTGCATATGAATAAATACCTATGTAGCGTATAGCCACAATGGATAGAGCTAATATAATAGCATATGAATAAAAACCTATGTTGCGTATGGCCACAGTGGATAGAGCTTATATAATATCATTTGAAAAAATACCTATGTTGCGTATGGCCACAGTGGATAGAGCTGATATAATAACAAATGAATAAATACCTATGTTGCGTATGGCCACAGTGGATAGAGCTTACATAATAGCGTATGAATAAAAACCTATGTTGCGTATGGCCACATTGGATAGAGCTTATATAATAGCATATGAATAAATACCTATGTTACATATGGCCACGTGAATAGAGCTTATATAATTGCATATGGAAAAAAACCTATGTTGCATATATGAATAAATACCTATGTTGCGTATGGCCACAGGAGATAGAGCTTATATAATAGCATATGAATAAATATTCATGTTGCATATGGCCACAGTGGATAGAGCTTATATTATTGCATATGAATAAATACCTATGTTGCGTATGGCCGCAGTAGATAGAGCTTATATAATAGCTTATGTTTAAATACCTATGTTGCGTATGGCCACAGTGGATAGAGCTTACATAAAAGCGTATGAATAAAAACCTATGTTGCGTATAGACACAGTGGATAGAGCTTATATAATAGCATATGAATAAAAACCTATGTTGCGTATGGCCACAGCGGATAGAGCTTATATAATAGCATATGAGTAAATACCTATGTTGCGTATGGCCTCAGTGGATAGAGCTTATATAATAGCATATGAATAAATACCTATGTTGCGTATGGCCACAGTGGATAGAGCTTACATAATAGCGTATGAATAAATACCTATGTTGCGTATGGCCACAGTGGATAGAGCTTACATAATAGCGTATGAATATAAACCTATGTTGCGTATGGCCACAGTGGATAGAGCTTATATAATATCATTTGAAAAAATACCTATGTTGCGTATGGCCACAGTGGATAGAGCTGATATAATAACAAATGAATAAATACCTATGTTGCGTATGGCCACAGTGGATAGAGCTTACATAATAGCGTATGAATGAAAACCTATGTTGCGTATGGCCACATTGGATAGAGCTTATATAATAGCATATGAATAAATACCTATGTTGCGTATGGCCACAGTGGATAGAGCTTATATAATTGCATATGAATAAATACCTATGTTGCATATGGTTACAGCAGATAGAGCTAATATAATAGCATATGAATAAATACCTATGTTGCGTATGGCCACAGTGGATAGAGCTTATATAATAGCATATGAATAAATACCTATGTTGCGTATGGCCACAGTGGATAGAGCTTATATAATAGCATATGAATAAGTACCTATGTTGCGTATGGCCACAGTGGATAGAGCTTATATAATAGCATATGAATCATTACTGATGTTGCGTATAGCCACAATGGATAGAACTGATATAATAGCATATGAATCATTACTGATGTTGCATAAGGAAACAGTAGATGGACTTCATTGAATATCATAATAATAGATACATGTGTTGCGTATGGCCATAGTAGGTAGACCTTATATATAAGCATATGAAAAAAATACCTATGTTGCATATGGTCACAAAAGAAAGACCCTTTTAAATAGCTTATGATCAAAAAATGTATGTTGCATATGGTCATAGTAGATACAGCTTATATGAAAGCATACGAATGAATACTTAATTTGCATAAGGCAACAGTAGATGGACTTTATTGAATATCATATGAATAAATACATATGTTGGGTATGGCCATAGTAGATAGACCTTATATATAAGCATATGAATAAATACCTATGTTGCATATGGCACATATAAATTGATAGACATTAGGTAATACTTTTTGTATAAATACATATTTTGCGTATGTCCACGGAAGACGGATCTTAGATAAAAGTATTCGAATACAATAAAATGTTGCGTATGGCCACAGAAGTTGCCCTCGTATAATAACAAAGAAATAAATGAGTTTGTTGCGAACGGTCGCTGAAAATAACCTTAATAATTGAAACCTGGAGGACCTTAAATGGTTGTATATAAACCTGTGAATAAAAGGATATAATGCGGTTGGTCATGAAGACAGAGTGAACATTTTGTGTATGACGATTGGAAACGTTCTTGAAATATTTTTTCATCATCATTATCAACATTATCTTACACGCTTAAATCTAAATACTAATAAAAAATATTTTTTCATGAACATTATCTTATACGCTAAAATCAAATACTAATAAACATAATCGTTCTATATTCTAGGGGAGACCACTCTGATCTATACAAAATTTGGTGGTGTGTTACCAAAGTTGCGTATAGAATCGAGTATATCCATGCGTATAGAAACGAGTCGCGCCCGTCAATATACACAAGGGGGGTAAGTCTAAGGGAAATATTACGTCACGCCATTGTATCGATGCATTGTGGGAAAACAGTTATAAATATGGAAGGCCAGAGTTGTTTGAGTGTTTACAACTGTTGACATACTGACAGAGTCCCTCTCTCTTAAAATATTATTAATCATTTAAAGGGAAGCTGATTAAGACATCAGATGTGGGTTTTATAGGATCTTACACAAGAAACTTTCAGAAACATGCAGAAAAACGAGGATAAATGGAGAAATTATGCAAAAAAATGCTTTCATCACATGTTTCCATCGTAAAATTCCATCAAAAGCCATGCAACAGTAAATTTGACCTAGTTAACGGTGTAAACAATCGGCAGGTGGCGTTGCAATCAAAATATCGCGAGATCAATAAATAGCAAGATACAATGGATAGATCGATACAATGGGGTTCGAGTATACATCTAATTGCTAGAAGGGCATGACCAATTGACATCACAATAAACATGAATTTACACGCATGATTGTAGTTAACAAACCGGCAGTTGATGTTGTTATAATTCTAAGTGTCCAGTACAACTTAAACCCGTGGACAACTCAACCCGAAGTTTGAACAACTGAACCCGTACGTTGGGCCAACTCAACCCGTGGACAACTCAACCCATATAATATATTATGATATGATATATAATCTAATTAGTAATTTATCATAAAGATATGTATTAACAAGAAAAAATAAATTAAATATATTTCTCTCAAGAATGGAAAATATTTGTGAATAAAGAATAGGTAATGTATGGTATTTAGAGATTGCGTAAATATTGTGTCAATTGTGTTGTATGTAAAAAAAAATTGTATATCAAATGTGTAGTATTCATATACTTTTAAGATTGAGTACCTGTTTTACCGATAATTGAACATTAATTTGTAATTAATCCTCATATTGACTGTAAATATGGGTGATATGTGATAAACAAGAATGATTTATATTTTTATCACAGATTTTTAAGGTAACATAATAATCACAGATCAATAAACAGTAGTTTAAATTTAAATTACTTACTCATAGAATGGGCCATTCTCAAAGAATTTAAATTGCATTAATTGTCAAACTACACGGCAAAATGGGATAATTCACAATTTTAATAACTCTTGATTAAACAAGCTCTTAGTTTTGTATATAATATTGTGGATTTTGTTTGACAATATATTTAATGACATATTTCCAATTTAATTAGCAAACATTAGGTTAAAATTGTCATCATTATTTTCATACTTGAATATCTTTTATTAGCGATAAATTTTTTCTCAATATCAAATTTAACAGTTTAAACATATTATTTATGATGAATAACTAATTATATATTATACGGGTTGAGTTATCCACGGGTTGAGTTGTCCCTACTTCAAATTGAGTTGTCCTAGCTTACGGTTTGAGTTGTCACGGGTTGAGTTGTCTTCGGGTTGAGTTAACCCGGTCCCTAATTCTAATACGCTATCGAAGTAGCTGATAGGGTGCGTTGCTTAAGCAAATCGCTACGTATCGCTTTGTGTCCTGGTACCCTTCTTACAACAAAAGGAATGAGTGTGTGACATCAAATTTTGGGTACCAGGACACAAAGCGATATGAAGGATTTGTCCTTTGGTCTGCCATGATTTGAAGTGACTGATCAATGACTGATGACAGGTTTCATCAAATGAATATTTCAATAGTAAAACTTTTTTATTGGCAAAGTCAATTCAAAGCAATCCTTTAACATTAACCTTTCAAGAAATAAGTGACAAACAAGTGGTTTAGAACATTCAATGTGTAATAGGTAATCAAGGAAGAGCCAGCTTCATGTTGGTTTAACACCAATCTTACACAGTGTACCTTTGAGCAAGCAAATTTGTCAGAATTGATCAGAAATAGTGAGACAGGAGGCAAACTCAAGCATGATTTAATTCTATTAGAACCATAAAAAATGATGGTCCTAATAGCAGAACGGGCTAAATACTGTTTTTTTTCTTTTCAAATTGAGCAGTAGCGACTTTATATTACGAAGTCATCCACCCGGCTAGCTCAGTTAGTAGCACGCAAGTCTACTGATCGAGGGGTCGTAGGTTCGATTCCTGGGCGGGGCATACTTTCGTGGAGTTTGGTCATGCAATTATTTCTACGGCCATTCTTCCTCCCACCAATAATTTTTAATTATGTTGGGCAGATGTCAGTAACTGACGAAAGTGTTTGCTTAGTAGTTGTTTAACAGCTAAATTCAGAGATTAAGCCTTTCCTGGAGGAGTGAGTAGGTTGGCTGACCGCCGTTATATGACCTATAAAATGTGTTCCTACGGCGTTAAACCCAACAAAACAAACAAACTAACAAACATTAAGTAGTCTTCATGGTGAGCTTTACTATATAAACATAACTATAAAACATATACAATACATTTTTCAATAACTTATCCACATTTATCAGCTGGTACAGAGAAAGTGGTTTAATCTTGGAAGTTACCACCATCAAAACCACCGCCACCCATACGTCCAGGACCTTGGTTAAATCCTCCACGACCACCACAGCGTCCTCCACTTAAACCACCGCCTCCAGGTCCCATACCACTACCATACTGTAATAATAAACATCACATGTATAAATTTTTTAACGTCGTATTCAACGCATATTGAGGTCATAGATACGACGGTCAGTTCTTCCTACTAAAGGTTTCCTGGACACTTTCTATCTCCAGTACTAACTTACCCTACCACGAGGCCGACAACTCATGTATAGGGTATGACCTACCGCGACTGGGCTCGAACCAGCGATCTCCGGATTCGAAGTCACTAACCACTACGCCACGGCCGCGGCTACACATGTATAAATATCACTGTGTTTATTAACCGTTACAAAACCCGGGTCGATAGCGCAGTTGGTAGCGTGCCGGGATTTGGATACTCGTGCTCGAGGGGGTGCGGGTTCGAATCCCACCCGGGGAGGTTATACCCTTCTATGAAAATTTGACAATAATGTCGATTTTCCTCCATTGATTAGATAATATGGAGAAGTTTCCGGCCTTGTGGAAGGGTAGGTGAGTACTGGTTATAGACAATGGTCCAAGAAAGCTAGGTTAGGTGCGCTGGACGCCTAGAAATGACCTAAATTGTGTTGATACGGCGTTAACTCCAATAAATAAATAAAATAAATAAATAAATAAATAAATTAACCGTTACAAACATTTATAGCCTGGTTGGAAATGTTTTTTTCTCATAACCTAACAGTGGCCTACCATGTACTACCAAAAGATTATGTTCATCTATATTTCAAGGTTAACTTGCATGATTTTCCAGTTATTTGGGGATGCAAGGTCTGGACTATCAAAAGACTTTCACTACACAATATTCTCACTTCTTCTTTAGATGGGTGGGGGCATAGTAATTGTAATATTTCAGGGTCTACTACCAAACTCTATCCCTCAGTACGGATAGTGTTAGCGATTCCCTGATTTTATATAGCACATTTATGACACCAAAAACTTCATGGAAAGAAAATATTGGCTCTTGAAATTAACCTAAGTAGTTTACAACACCAACTTATGTGTCAAAAATGTTTTCTGTCCCTTCATGTAATTCAAAGGCTATTTCGTCGTTATTTCAAAGTCTATTGGCCACTTATTTACGTTTGAGGGCATGGAATTGACAAACATTCAGTAAGTAAAGATCATTGAATACTTTCATAATAGTAGACAGCTGACTTCTGGTTACGATTGTAAAAATAAAATATCTTTATAAGGGCATATACCAGCAACACTTGAGGATTATATCTATTAGAAGCCCATTCAGTGTTATTAAACTGTCTTTTATAAGGGTATATACCAGCAACACATGAGGGATATATCTATTACCAGCTTATTCAATGCACTGACACAGTCATGTAGAAGGATATATAACAGCAACACTTGAGGGATATATCTATTACCAGCTCATTCAGTGTTCTTACATATAAGGGCATATTGCAGCAACACTTGAGGTATATATCTATTAGAAGCTCATTCAGTGTTATTAAACTGTCTTTTATAAGGGCATATTGCAGCAACACTTGAGGTATATATATATTAGAAGCTCATTCAGTGTTATTGAACTGGCTTTTGTAAGGGTATATACCAGCAGCACTTGAGGGATATATCTATTACCAAACCATATCACGCATAATCATTTTTTCTCAAACTTTGAAGCATACAAACAAACTTGGAAGGTATTATATTTGTTTCAGTGACATAAGGGTATCACAAATTGTACCGGAATTACTCATCCAAAATATCGCTAACTTACATTGTGTATCACTAAACAAGTTAACAGTTCCATAACTAGTTAACCACTTAATACACTAAAGTATTGTTAATTATGTGGTGACAGAAGCATGTCACCATGTATTATGTATTGATATATATCTTGAAACCCGGGTCGATAGCGCAGTTGGTAGCGCGCCGAGATTTGGAAACTCGTGCCCGAAGGGGTGCGGGTTCGAATCCCACACGGGGAGGTTATACCCTTCCATGAAAGTTTGACAATAATGTCAATTTTCCTCCATTGATTAGATAATATGGAGAAGTTTCCGGCCTTGTGGAAGGGTAGGTGAGTACTGGTTATAGACAATGATCCAGGAAAGCTAGGTTAGGTGCGCTGGACGCCGTAAAATGACCTAAATTGTGTTGACACGGCGTTAACTCCAATAAATAAATAAATATATTTCTCTTAACTTTTACATTGGCAAAGCCGTTAGCTGTTTTGTGTTTTTATATATGATTGTGTGTTATTGCACGCATCATTGTCGAGTAAAGAGTGAGTTGAAGGTTTTTTGGCCAAGATAATTAGCTATTGTTTGCTCTCGAATCTTTTGAGCAATAGACATGCAGTTTGTGCAACATAAAACCTGGTGTTAACCCCCCCCCAGTAGCATTTATGTTGCCACTGTCTGTCTAACCGTAATCTATGTGTTCGACCTTTTAAACTGTATTCCAGTGTTAAGTTATATCCCCGTGGAACTATTTAGTACAAACAATACACTTCCACGAAAACTTAAGTAATGCTTTATAGTTACATTCTGAATTTAAAATTGTTTTGTTTTTGTCTCAATTTTGTCTTAAAATGTTCATACGTCGGTTTGAAATTACGATGATGCAGTGTTTATCCTAATATAGCATACAAGATCTATAAAATTCTTTTCAGTCTTACTATTTGTTTTTAAAAACTACATTTGTCGATTTAGCACAAAGGGAGGCAACAATGGCAAGTGCTAAGATCCTATTTAACTCCCTTGCTTATGTAAATCGTATTAGGTAATATTAAATATACGCCCCGGGGGCATGTTTATGATTTTAAACACAGGGTATAGAAAAAACAAAATATAACGCGTGACTGTATAACTTTTGTTTTTGATTTATTTGATAAGTCTTCAATATATTTTTGCAATAATATTTAAATATCTAGTTAAATAAATAACAAAGAATCTGCAACCTTAAGTAAGACAGAATTAGAGACCAATTGAATTTAATTGACATAATAAACTGCTTTCGTTGACAACCCATTCGTTAGTATTTTACTTGTGATAGAAAACATCACAGTTTCATTGTGTAGGTCGTTATTATGACTTAAATGTCATACATATAGCCAAGCGTTTGCCTTCTTTAGGCGAAGCATTTGACTGGCTCTGGTCGTTCCTAAACACCATGCCATACCTTTTTCATAGAGAAAGGAAATAAGGCTTGGTTACCAGAGCTGTTAAAGTTTCGCTAGGAGTTGGGTTACGCTGTTGATTTTGGTGTTTGTCTCCAAATGGAGACGAACCGACCTGCATGAGTCGTGCATGTGGTCGCACGATCATGGCGCTTAATTTCCTGTCACTAGTATTGCCCTCAAAACATTTAAAGTAAGAATATATACTAAATTTATTTAACAATGAGTTAAATAAAATTAGACCATATTTTTATGTAACTGATTTAAGTAATTAAACTGTTACAAAATTTCTATAGGTCTTTGATTTATTCAGTTGTTGTTTTTTTTCAAAATAATTGCCCTTTCTACATATGAAATCCTTTCTACAAATGCCTTACAAAATTTCTAACAATCATATCACGAGGGATTTAATAGATAGGAAATGGTGCCAATGCATTTTCACATTTATATAATTTATATCACATAGTCTGCAAAATGGCATAACGTAAAATTACGCAATTATACGTTTGCAAATTTCAAACAAGTATGGTACGTGTACAAAATAACATTACGTGTTTGTGTTAACGTTATAATAAAAAAATCCAGTCCACTTCATCAATTTTTCAAAACATGGCATAAGAGTCCACACTATTGCGGTACAGTGACGAAGTATTAATTCTTGTGAGTACAAAATTAATCATTCAGTACGTTTGGCTCAGTGAGTAAGACAGTAGATATTACTTACTTGTTTTTATGTAGATAATAAAACAATTTTTCTGAATATATTAAACGAAATCTTTTGGTGACGGACTATTTTGTTCTTAAATCGACACACAAAGTTACAAATTCACTTGTAGGGCAGTATTGAATATAAAGGTTGTGTGATTCATTTAAACAAAGTGCGGCTGTTAAACCACCACCCCTTAGCCAATCATGCACGCTTAACTGTTACACCAAATAAACACATACAGGCCATATTCTAGGTCATGCGTGTTTTTGTACTTTAAACAATGGACTTGTCCACTAAATAGGTGAATAAGCTATTGATTGAACAGGAATGTTCTGATTTAAACATACCACGTTGATATTTTACATTTTTTTTAAATTAGTGTATATGCAAATTATAAATTTTATACAATAATGTTTATATTAAATAAGTGTAAACTAACTAAACTATAAATTTGTAAAAATAAATCGCCCCTTAATATTAGTGTGTAATGAAACCGGCTATGTTTGTATACGCAATGTTTACGTGGACGACCTGTACAATAACATATTAAAATAAATACAATTTAATAATATTGTATTGTCATCCTGAACATCTCCTGTCGTGGTTTAGTTTAATGTATTATTGGCAAAAAAAAGCGTTAGGCTGTTTTCATCACTTTCTAACATTGTTATACATAGTAAAGTCAAATGTGTGAATATTCAATTTAGACTATATTTCTCATATACATGTATAGTCGGTTTAATATAAAATAAACAGAATTGATTAGAATTTATTCACAACCAATCCACATAGTCTCCAAAAACAACTTGATTCTATTTCACGTTACTCTGATTCATGGGGATTAAAAATCAATATAGAGAAAACAAAAATATGCATATTTGAAAAAAGGAAACAAAATTGCAATTTCAAATGGGAAATTAAAGGGCGAAACTTGATGTTGTAGATAATTTTTGTTACTTAGGGGTTAACTTCTTCCGAACAGGTAATATGCGATATGCGGTTAAGAATTTAACAACAGTGTTGGGCCAATATATACTTTTTCTTAAAAATCATTGTAAATAGTATTTTTTCTATTGCCAATAGGTCCATATTGATTAAATATGGTAAGATCAGGAATTCAAATTAAGTTATTCGGTTGGAACAGTCCATTTTTTCAAAATGGCTGCCAAAAATGAATAAAAAATGATATATGTCATCATAATAGTAAAATTCTTACAACAAAGTTTAGATTTATGTGCATTTATTGTTACAAAGGGCATATATAAAACATATTTAAGCTCTTTATTTTTAGTTCATATGTGTCATTTAAGCAAAATATCCGCCAAAATACTAGAAAATCATCATTTTTTTTACTGAAAACAAGAAGCAGAAAATTTTGCTGATTAATTTTTAAATAAAATTTCAAAAAATTAGAGAATCCTTGCTGCAGTTTCCAACTTAATCACCCCAACAGAAGGATGTACCTAGTCTTGACCATTTTAATGATTTTACAATAGTGAATAAAAGAGGTCAGAGATCTTATATGTGATTTAAATGCCAAATCATCTGAGCTAGACATATTGCCAACGAAAGTGCTAAAATGTTATTTACAAGAAATATTACCTCTAATTATTCATTTAATAAATATCTCATTGAAACATGGTGTATTCCCATACAAGTGGAAAGAGGCAATTGTTAAGCCTCTTCTCAAGATGGTGGGTCTGGATCTGGGATATGTTAACTATAGGCCGGTTAGCAATGTCCTTTTTATCTATGGTAATTGAAAAGGCCACTTTAAAAAGGCTGAATTCTCATGTTGATAAAAATAATCTTCTACCAAAAAATCAGTCTGCATGTAGACATTTTCACTCATGAATGCGAGTCATGCCGTCTTAGATGAGTTAATGACCTACTGGGTGGTATAGAGAAACTAGAAGTTACAGCATTAATAACATTGATCAGAGTGCTGCATTTGACAATGTTAATTATGACATTTTATTGGAAGTACTTAACAATCAATATGGCGTACGGAATAGTACACTTCACTGGATTGACTCATGTCTTGGTCCACGTGCATTTTTAGTCAATGTCAGTACTAGTTTATCAACTGTACGTCCATTAGATTGCAGTGTTCTACAAGGCAGTTGTCTGGGTCCGTGGCTTTACCTTACCCATGCAGGAACCTTATTTGATTTCATTCCATCTGTTTTATCAGTGCATGGTTTTGCAGATGACAACACTGCCAATAAAAGATTCTGTTCTAACAATCAGAATGAAGAAGCAAATGCCATTTCTGATCTTGTGCCGTAATAATAATTTCATGGATGAATGAAAATAAAATAAAAATGAACAACTCAAAGACTGAGTTTATCATGTTTGGAAGCAAAGCACAGCTGAATAAATGTTTAACCCAGTCAATCATTATTGCTGGTGAAACTGTAAAATCTGTGAAGACTATTCGCTATTTAGGGGCCTTTCTGGGTGAAACATTAAACGTTAAAGATCACGTCAAAACAAAAAGTAAAACTGCCATGTTAAATTATTTACGTATCATAAGTATAATAAAATATTTAGATAAAGATGCAACAGAAACACTAGTTCTATCTTTGGTTATGTCCCACATCGATTACTGTAATCTGATCTTGTATGGTATCTCAAAATGCGATATGTGCGTGAATGAAATTTCAGCGAATTTACAATTTGTGTGCCAAACTAGTATTAAGGTTAAAAAAGTCAGACAGTTCAAAGGATGCTCTGTACTCATTGCACTGGCTACCAGTCAAAGCAAGAATCAACTTTAAAATATGTACTTTTATGTACAACTGGAATTGCACCTGCATATCTAATTGAAATTCTCCAAAAGCCTGTACAAAGCAGATCTGGTCTTAAATCTGCAAAATCCAAAGACCTGAAATTTGTGGTACCACTTAATAAGAAAAATAACATTTGAGGTGACAGAAGTTTTAGTACAGTGGGAATAAGCTACCAGATCATGTCAAATTATCACCTACTTTGGATGTGTTTAAGCACTACTTCTTAAAATAAGGGGTCCCTTTAAAGGAGATGGATAGACACCTTTGGGGATGTATTAAGGGGCCTTTAATGCTGATGTTTCGACACCTCTAGGGAAATGTCCGGTTAACAGTGGCTTTATGTTACACTGTTCAGGTCTAGTCTGGTTAACAGTAGCATCATGTTAGTTTGTTCAGAACACCAACTTTCATAATCACATAAATAAAAACAAATGTAAAAAATAAGTGAAATCATAATGTAGGTCCAATAAACTTGAAATATAATACAACTCAATAATAAACATACACAAACACACTATATAAAATCATGTGTGATGAATTTTATTTGTTTTGTGAAATTGTTTATATTTATGGTGGAGGTATTTTACACCATGCTTCAATGGGATATCTATTAAATAAGTAATTAGAGGTAATAATTCATGTAGATAACATTTTAGCACTTCCGTTGGCAATATGTGTAGCTCAGATGATTTGGTATTTAAATCACATATACGATCTATGACCTCTTCTATAATTGTAAAATCCTTAAAATAGTCAAGACTAGGTACATCCTTCTGTTGGGGTGAGTAAGTTGGAAACTGCAACAGGGATTCTCTAAATTTTGAAATTTTATTTAAGAAATAATCAGCAAAATTTTCTGCTATAAGTTGTCAGTAAAAATGATGATTTTCTAGTATTTTGGCAGATATTTTGCTTAAATGACACATCTGAACTAAAAATAAAGAGCTAAAATATGTTTCAAATATGCCTTTTGTATCTATAAAATCAATAAATGCACATAAATCTACCATTTGTTTTAAGAATTTACTATTATGGTGATATATATCATTTTTTATCCTTTTTTGTCGGCCATTTTGAAAAAATGGAATGTTCCAACCGAAATAAAAAAATATTTTTGAATTGTTTACCGAATTTATTCTTAATGCACTAAATGGCAATAGAAAAAATACTATTTAGAAAAAAGTCAGATTGGCCCACCCTTAACAACACAGGCATTAAAAGCGTATAATAGCTCTACACCGGTATACGATTATATCGAATACCGGTATTGAAGGTTCGATAAATAAATCGGATCGAACGTTTCCGTATCGAACAAAATATCGATCAATGACGGTCATACGAATAAAATCCATGGCCTGCAAATCAGTTGATATTTTGTATCGCCAAATTAACATTCTACTCATCGACGTCATTGATTCTACTGCTTCCAGTTTTGTATGGATGAACAATCTCATAATATGACATTCCTTCCGCAAAAGACTTACACCGGTTACGTCATGTTATGTTCTTTTCAATAAAAGAGAAGTAACTGTTGCTGTTAGAATGTCCTTTATATGTACTTTCGTTTAAATTACTTTGACAACCAACAATCAGTATTTAAGTGATAGACTAAAGAAAAATTGGTGAACCATCACATAAGAGAGCCAAATCACGGATGGAGGCTTTTTTAAGTGAAGATGTTGACCATTCAGTTTATTCCGTCAACAGCAGAAGCTTTCAACAAATGGCCAATAAAGAATTGAAAGTTTACAGAAACATGCCAAAACATCCTAATCATTTGCTTTTAAAAAGATAACTGATTTAGACTCCCACATGAGTGAATGTCATTTAGCTGCTTAAATTTGGTTGCTCAGGCCACTTCTGTAGCTTCAGAACGGGTAATTTCAACCTCAGGAGACATCCTGTCAGCAGAAAGATCATGTCTAGACCCAGACTCACTGGATGCAATGATATTTCTTAAAAAAAAACGTGCAAACGTCATTATACTTTAACATTAAAGTAAAAAGTGTTAATGAGACAGTGCATTCAATAGTATGGTGCTACTACAATTGAAATATATGGAAAAACCACTATTTTGTTGTTTTATAAAAATATATGTTGTTAAAATATCATATGATCGATATATCGAATATCGATCATTTTGTATCGATACGAATATCGTTTCGATCATTTTGACCGATATAGAGCCCTACTTGCTATTCTTATTTAGCAGAGTGAAATTAGACATTCGTAGCAAATTATCTTTATTTAACTCTATGGTCGTACCGATTCTTACATATTCGTCCGAGGTGTGGGGGTTTATGATTATAAAGAAATCGATCAATTACATATTAAATTTTGTAAATACATTTTGGGTGTTCGTCAACAAACTTCGAATCTGGCCGTTTATTGAGAACTTGGTGTATTCCCTTTATCCGTTATTATTAAAGAACGAGCCCTATCATATTGGACAAACAAAATGTCAAATAGATCTTCACCGATGTTTAATGCCTTTAATGATCAGCTTTGATCAAACGATACATCCTTATGGGCATTTAGAGTTAAACCATTAATTGATAATTTAGGATTAAGTTATATTTTTGAAAATTTCAATCAAACTCAGAATTATAAAAGTTTGTTTAAACAAAGAATCAGAGATCAATATATACATACAACATTGGAGTTCGTCCTTGAAAGATTACAGATGGTCATTCTCCCCCCTACCACTGAATATAAATTTGGGGAGTACTGTTTTCAGTCACTGACTGAAGTATACGCCTTGTAACTTGTTAACAGCTAATTCCCGAGATTTAGCCTTTCCAGGAACAGTGAGTAGATTAACAGAGCTCCGTGATATGACCTGTACAATGTGCTGCTACAGCAATGTATTTTTTATTGGCTGAATGTAAAGATGTTCATTGGAGCGTTAAGCACGTTTTTTCACGTGCCATATTGTGTAGGTTTGAAAGTATTGAGTTTTGGAAACTCATTCGAGCTTCGGACAGGACAAAGGAAACATCTTTAAATACTTTTATCGTACTACCCACCCTCCCACCCTCTCCCTTTTTATTTTGTATCTGAAATGTCTTTGAAATAAAATTATCATGTTTTTTTATCTTTTGCAGATATGACTTTTTGTATAGTCACGTGTTAACGGATGAGTGATATCGTTATGATTTTGTTTTTGTGAGAGGGATCCACCCTCCCTATTTCTTTCTGTATTGTATTTTTAGAAATGAAATTATCATGTTCTTTATCTTTTGCAGATATGACTTTTTGTACAGTCATTTTAATGCTTGAGTGAAATTGGTATGGTTGTGTTTTCATAAAAGGGAATAGTGGTTCTTGACAGTTTTTTACGGAGAAATTATTCTCCACACTAAATGTAATAGGACACTGATGCCGATGTTATAGCGGCAATAGTTTTTTTCAGGAACCATTGTTCAAGTGCGAAAGTGCTATTTGAATTTAATGTATCAGAATTGAATGAAATAAACGGCACCTGTCCGGACATACCTATTTATGAGTTTGTTATTTTCTTGAACTGATAATAGAAAATAAATAATTTATGTTTGGCCTGAAAGGCTTTGAAGAGAAAACATGAAGTACGCTAATGTAATGTACACTGTAAACAATGAGCATCGAACACTCGCATACCTGATTTGTGGGAAGTTATTTTTCAAGTCTTGCAGGGTTAGTTATGCAATACCTTTTATTTTGAGTCCAACAAACCCTTGGGGACTAAAAATGGGGAAACCCGTAGCCAGCCGACACGGTTCCGAGTCAAAATCACTTTACAGTAGAACCTACCAGAACCGGTCCCTCTCTAAACCCGATCCTTCTCCAAACAGAACAAATTGTCCGGTCTGCATTTGATCCCTTAATACTTTACCCCTCTAAACTAGCTACCTCTAAATCCGGATAGCGGACAAATTTTATAGAAATTTTCTTCAATTTTAATGTAAATCTTTCTGCGAAAATCGGACTGTGCCGGAATTATTTTTCATTTGAAATTAGTGTTTTTACGTCATACCCAACTTTTAGACCCATCAAGATTTTCGCTTTATGATACAGTCATATAGCTCTGATTGTAGATACGTCTGTTATGCGATGATATAATCTACAAGCCGTGGCCCCATGTTGTGATCGATGAGATAAGATAAGGATCATAGGTCACGATTTCAAGTCATATCAGGGGATTAATTAAATCCGTCGTAGACAAATGTTTTTAATTGTCCATTGTGCAACAAGTGTAAATAAACAAATAAATGTTTCACAACTTTTAAGGTGACATTTTGTATACAGTACAGTACAAGAATAATGATTGAAATAATTTTTTGATGGTTAAATTATGTTAGAAATGAGAATTATGTACTCATCTACCATTAGAATTTATCAATTGCCCATCCGTTAATTTGATATACCTTATAATTATTTTTATAAAAGTATTAAATTTAAATGAATAGTTTTGAAACAATATTCAAACCTCATCGTTATCGTTAAGCCGCCAATAACTATTCTTTTGTTTCGTCTGCCGCTTTATTTAACTTCGACTAAAGCCCATGCATTAATTTGTATAACTGTTTTATTTATGTTGATAGTTCGCCTTTTTAATGCAAGCGTTCTACAATAATTTGTAAACTAGTAAATAAAAAGTTTTCAATGTATTAACGTTTTAATTAATATTATTGTAGAGTAAACTAAAAACAATTGATGTCTTTCATTAACCCTTACGCCGCCAAAATAAAGTAATATTTGTATGATACTGTTTTCAGTAATACGTATACATGTAGTCGAGTAAATCTTCCCGAACAATATTTTTTTGAATAAATAGATAAAATACATGTATGTATTTTCTAACCTGCCTAAAATCTTAACAATTTCATTATAATTGTATCAGAACCTTTATTACAACATCATTTGACAGATACAACTACATGTATATATACAAATAGTTATCAATAAAACAGAGACAGAAAGGTAATCTTGTCATAAAAGTGTACCCGTTGTGCCTTGCCATGCGCAGTGTATTATACAATCACACCAGGGGTCCATAAATCCGATAGCGCACACAATAAATTTAAGAAAAAAAAAACTTTAAAAATGGAACACTTTTGGAAAAAAGTGCAAATGGGACCAAAACTTCATTAAGGTATTTAAAATTTAAAAGTGCTCCGAAAACTAGAAACATACGACCTTTTCATGTCATTTGCACAAATTTGACCAAAGAACCGGAAAGGCTTTATTTTTCAACTTATATCAGCATGGGTATTTATTTTCCTTCTTTGTTTATAGTAACGTGAGTTATCAAATAAAACTTTAAAGGGACCAAAACTTTACAATTTTACAAAACATTAAATCAACCAAATGAAAGAAGACAGTTTAAACTTTTTTGCGTCATTTGCACAAAATTGATATCTTAAAAAATAAAAGAGTTATGACCGTTCAAAGAATTTTCCCCTATACTTTTCTATTAAAAATCGAATATCGACTTGGGATTATGTATGGGTCTAAAAGTTGGACATGTTTTGAATATTGCTTAAACATAAACATGAATTTCATTTAAAAGTCACAGTTTGGTTATTGTTATGTCAAATTAAATGACATCACCTTCTGTTGTTAATTTTTGTGACTTATCCCCGTCATTCATTTCAAAACATGACCCGGTTGCTATACATTTGCACATATATTGTATGTTTACTTGTTCATTTGCATACATTGTTTTGACTTTGGAACCGTGTCGGTCGTCTATGGAAAAATCTCTGAGGATACTCACTAAATCGTGAATCGTATCACAAGCCTTGCATCGTATGGGAGACCTATATTGATATTCGATTCGCGATATAAACGCATCAAAGAGTGACTACACATTTGGGTCTTGTAAAACGAGTACGTTTTTCAAATCAGCATTACCTCCCCTTAATTGATCATTTAAATTTATGATATAAAAAGTGTTTATGTAATTGTTGTCTATATTCATTTATGATTAAATTCACAGTAGTTGGAAATGAAATTAGTGGTGTCTTTATACAGTAGAACTATCAGACTAGACATTGTTTCTCACAATTTCGCACGTTGATTTCGTCAACATTTTGTACTTCAATTAACTGAAGATGGGAGATAATGACGGCGGGAACTGTGGAATTTGTCTTTTGTGAGTTGTTTGCCCTTAAAGTTGTTTAACTGCGGGGAATTTGAAGTTATTTACATGTAACTGTACGGTAAATACACACACGGTAGTTATTTCATTATAAGCTTGTACTGAAATAGTCAGTGAACCTCAAATATTGCACATTTCAGTCAAATAATTAAAACACCCACTGAGTTTGGTCATTAAACAGTTAAAATATGATATTACATGGCAGATTTTCTATCAACTTTTAATTTTGCGATGTAAACAAAAATGGCCGATTGCTTTGCAATCAAATTCGAGTCGATTCATTCGCCAAATTTTAAGTAATAATTGCCTATAAAAGCTATTTTATGACGTTTAAATAAACAATCAGATGTGCTATGCCTTTTGTTTATCTGCATTTGTCCGTAGCATGTTTACATAGCTATTTTTTGTATCAAGCGTGACGATTGGTTGGCCAATTATACAATTCAACAGTAATTACTGAGGTGTGAAAAACATCTTTGGGTTAATTAAGGCCTGAAAAGTCGCTTTATTAAACCTAGTTATAGATATTGGACTGATAAAGTAAGGTCGTTAGTCGCGTCAGACAGTGTGTTGCTTAATACAGAGACTTTATATAGGCATTTATGTTGGGCGGTCTCAAATATGGTCACATAAGACAGGGAGTCGTTAAATTCAGTGGGTCTCTAAGGCAGTTTTTACTTATATAATAATATTAGAGCGTCTGTTTCATCTATATAATACTACCATAGCAGTTACTTCCCCTTATATCAGTACAGTGACAGTTCCAATATCATTGCGGAGCGTTAGAGCACGCATGGGAAACAGTCAAAACTATTGAACAGTCAACAGTTCACTCAGAAAACAGTTGAAAATATCGAATTACACTTATATAAGCAATCATGTAATAATAATTTTTATTAAAATTGCAAAACTAGGAAAATTGGAAGTGGAAACTTTGCCATTTAATTCCCTTAAACAATATTTTGTTCAAAGACTTGTGGAATCAGTGTACATGTATATAGTATATAAGTACAAAATTTAAAATTCAAATATACTTTATATCTATTTATTATCTTAAAGCAATATTTAAAACTTTTAAACATCCTTCATACATACGTGTTTATCTTAAAGTCATAAAATTTATTTACAGCAGACATAATCAAAGCGCTGAAGGCACTAAATTTGTTCGGCTTTAAAAAGTAAAATGAGATTCCCGGCTCCAACAACGTTTGTACACAAAGAACAGTTCAGTGATATTAGTTTTATAGGTAGAACAGCATTGTTCCGGTTCAAAACACTTCAGACAATCGACCTACAGATACAGCATGTTAACCGGACAGGCGAACACAACATTTGATTTGTTTTCGCACAAACACAACAATTCAAGTGGGTCATACTTAGAACAATGCAATAATTGCTGCTTTAAAGTAATCATTTATGCACATTTATTCTGCTGCACCTGTATGTTTAAATAAATAAAGTCTACTAATCAGACATTAGCCAAAGTCACCAACTACGATCTTTAAATTTTTTCTATAGAACCATTCTATTACATAAGATGATGTAATATATCTACTGACAACTGGCACAAACGACGAGTCGTGATGGAATAGTTTGTACCATTCTTTTACATAAAACGACGTAAAGAGCTCAACTGAGACGCTTAACTCATAAGCTATAATACACGCACTTCAGTATAAACCGATTAACAAGTGTATTTCAGGAATTATTGCGCCTGTCATAGCAGACGATTATTTTGAATTGCTCTTTACTTATATACTAAGGGACTACTTCTTGATTCGGTAAATTTTCAAAGTGGGAAAGGGAGTGAAATATTTGTTCAGGACTGACGTCCCGAACAAATAAAAACTAGGGATGAGAAGATACAGTCAACACACGATACGATACGTGCCGATAGGAAAGGAGATGATATGAGTATTTACGATACGATACGAAACGGGGAGTTATTGTAATCAAAGCGCTAAAGGCACTGGAGTTGTTCGACAGAGAAAACATGTTGTGCTTCGGTCACTTAATGTCAAAAAATTGTGACAAAATATGTAGAATAAGATTTTGTTTCTTGAAACATAGACTGCAGAGCTTTCGTTGTATGAAATGTATCCTTAAAATGGTGCCATTTGTACTTGTAAACTATACATGAAAATCCAATTTTAATTCGATTATCAAAAATACCGATATCCCAATGTTCAAGTAAATCTAATTTAGAAATTGATTACAATGCATACTCCTATAATTGCACAGGTATAATAACCATAGAGGAATACAGGGAAATCCAATTGAAAGTTCATACAAATTAATTGTGTATGTTACTAATATGTATATATGGATAAGTATTCATGTAGTTATAAGCAAACATTTTTTTACAATTTAATCATCATGATTTTATCTTTTTTTAAAAAAGAAAAAAAACATACAACGGTTTTATATTCATGTATACGCCGCACTACTTCCTGCGCGTTGTTGTTGTGCGATATGAGTTAAGCGTCTGAGCCAATATATGTTTTATCGTCTACGTATAGAATGAGAGATTAATGCGTCACGCCCTTTCAAATTGGGGTTCACCACAGGGAATCTTCACTGTCGTATATATTTTCAGTGTTTGGTTAAATGTAATTATTACAATTTAACTATTAAAACCTTTCTCAGTCATACACATGCTTGAAGATTTGAGTTCCTTCATGTACCTCGATAGTAGATTTTGTAGTAAGCTTACTATTCTGATTTCTCAACATTGGCATATATAGTTGTTCTTCGAACAATTAATGAAAACTCTGTATATCATAGGTTTGAAGAGTTGAGCCCCGCCGTGTACCTAAAAAAAAGTAGAATCCGTAGTAAGGTTGCTACACCGATTTCTCAAATTGGCGTATATAGTTGTTCGACAAGCGAACAACTAAAAATAAAAACATTCATTTGATGAAACTTTTGATGGTCTTGTCAAAGCAACATACTCAGGGGCAGGAAAATCGCATTGACCATCAGGCTCAACATCGTTGTTGATTTCGTCGGCCATGTGTAAATCTAGAATACATACGCTGTACTACTGGTTATTGTATTGATTATTTAAAGTAGACTAGCCAATCGTTGATCGTTTTACAGGTTTGTGAATCTCAGAGTCGTATCGCAATATATCGCGCTGGGCCACGATACGTATCGTGGTCCGGCATATCAATATTGCATCAATATTGCGACATATCGTCTATCCCCTAATTAAAAAAGTTCTACAACCGTCAAGTAATTGAACCATAACATGTATAAAAGACACAATAAACGTTTAAAACCATTTTGCAAGTTGACCAAAGTACCCTTTCCTTACTAAAGGGATCCTTAATACGAGACCTTTATATTACTTAAAAGTTAGCATTGAAAATATATATAATCTAAATAAATATGAAAATTTCCCTACTAAAGGTATCTTTAAAACGAGACCTTAATGTTACTTAAAAATTAGCGTTGAAAAGGTGTATATTCTAAATAAATATTAAAGATAAATACGTATGTTTAGAACATATTTATTTTAAGCGCTTTCTCAAGGGTACATTTTAGATCATAAAACACATTTTAATGAATCACTTGAAAGTACTGTATGAGGTATTTATTAAATTAACACTTGGTATTATGGATTTTGAAAGAAAGATCTTCAAAATCAGAGTTATGAATTTATTTTCATAATATTCTTCCATTTTTGTATATCATACACCTCTAAGATTGTCATACGATGTTTACTTTAAAAATACAATATTGTTCAATAAATCATTTATAAAGATAGGTATAAGGTATGGCATTATTGTATGTAATCTTTCATAATATGATAATGAAAAATAGTCTAAAGTTACAAACATGTATTGTTATTTTCCAAAAATCGATTTGTATTTTTGAATAGAATACCTCAAGTTTTAAAATTACCTTTACAAAAAATTTCAAAAGAATTTGGTTCATGTTCAAAATTGATTGGTTCAATAAGATAGGTTTTAAAAGTATGATTATGAATTATTTTGAAAAAAAATATTTTAGAAAATATTTTCGACGAGTTCAATGCTGGCGTTACCATTGCGACCTGTATTTGATTTCACTGTTGAGTAAAGCAAAGGTCTGGGTTATGAAGCACCAACAACAATATCAATTAAAAACTCAAAAGCCTAGCGCTTAGTCTAGGTGTGTGATCACAAAACAAAACGAAGGAGTTTAAATCAAACCTTCATTAGGTTTGGCCTCTTAGGTTTGTCCGAAATTAGAATTTAGTCACAACCGACTAGGTTTGTCCGAATATATTGCCACTACGCTGATTTTGTCAAATAAGAAAATTCAACCGATTCTAAAATAAAAACATCTTTAACATTAATGTCATGGATTTTCGATTAAAACACTTCTTTTTAGAATGACCTAACGAGCGAGTTCCCTTATTTTCTAAATAATACAAACAATTCTGAAAGAAATGGCGACCTCATTGATTATCTGAGAAAGTTTGTTGTGCAGCTAACGAGTGAAAATGTCGAGTTTACGAGTTGAAATTGAAAGTATCTAACACCAATGTTGACGGTTATTCTGTTTCTTTTATGCTTAGCTTGGTGTTTGAATAGATGTTTTACCTGAATTATAACGTGACGTCGATTCTACTTCAAGATGACTTCATTTACCTTTCAGTATGACGTCATTTATGTTTAAAGACGTAGTCATTGACGATGAAAATATAAGTTAATATTTTCTCTACAATGAAAATATATAAAATATATTTTCATCGTGTATTTTCATCGAATAACGCGAAGTTTCTCCGTAAAGCATGAAAGAAAAACACAATTTGTTTTCCAATATTCACTGCCGGTAATCACGTGGTTTTGTTATGATAGCAAGTACTATAAAATGGCGAACTGGGTCACCGGCTCAGGTAGGTCTTTTTAGATTCTTATACAGAAAACAGTGATACCTTGTAAAATCATTACGACCAAAGTACCCACACTTACGTCCGATTTATTTCAATACTTATTTTATTTTCCTACGGTCACTAATAAAAAAGTTATTGAGAGTATTTTATCTGAAATTTGTTTGTTCGCCGTGATACACTGTACTATATTGATATGATTTTTGTCTATAAACCCTAAATAAATCGTCTAACTATCGCTACTACCAACAAGAAAACCTATAACATTGTTTTTTTGGTTCTTGATAGGTCTTATTTCAGAAAACAAGGTCTTAATTTTGAATTTTAGACGAAACATAAAAATGGTACACTGTACTATTACAATTTTGATGATAGAATGTACTATAAAATTCAGGTACTAGTTGACGATGATGTTAAAACAATTTTTAAAGCTCTGTTTCGTTTTTTATAACTTTGAAGAGATAATTTAAAAACATATCTTAATATTCATGAAGAATGGGGCGAAGTGTATGTATAAAAATATGAAACTTCATGTATTAATAAGACATTTCTTTCCCAGATTTCAAGATTTTGTCATTGTATGTAATGACACAGTTTTACAAGAAAGGCATAAAAGTAAATGGTAAGGCAAGTTTGATATATGCTTATTTTGGTTAATCTCATAAATTATTAAGTACATAACCGGTTGATTTTTATAAAACCTGCGACTTTTCATCTTACTGATATATCAAATAAAAACTTCAAATGTTTAATATGGAATCGACCGATCTTGAGATGTTTTTGTAAATAAATCAATAGAATCTTCAGTCACTTACTTACGTGTTTCAGGGCCAAGTTGCGTTTTGTTTTCATTTCAACGTATCCAAATTTTCATTTAGATTGGGGCGAAATGTGTACGTATGCATGATAATATTTCTGCATGTATCGATAGTCATTTCTTTTCCAGATTTCCAGATTTTGTCATTGTACAATGTCACAGTCTACCAAGAAAAGTATATAAGGTAATTTCAAGGTAAGTTTTATGTCTGTCCTTTATGTTTAGTCACATATAAGTACATTAGTAACCGACTTGATTTTATCACACTTGCTAAAGTTGTATCTTATTGATATATTAATTGAAAATTAAAATGTATAATGTTGATCCGACCGAGCTCAATACATTCTTTTTAAATAATGTAATGGAGACGTCAATCACTTGCATCATTGTCTAGAAACATTTGGTTAAGATTTGGTCGTTTGAATAAATAGGAAATCACTTGATTAATAGTAAATCATATAGAGCAAGATGCCGAAAAATACTTGGGAGTGAACTGTTCGAAAATAATGAAGTCATTTATCTACCTTTTCAGCATATGGGATAATAACTTCAATTTTGATGGAAATACTTCTAATATTGAATAGGAACAAATAAAAACGGTCCTCCTTTATAAAACCTCAGTGTATCGTATGTTAAATTGGAGTTTATTATTTATCCAGTGTTATTGTCCCCTTGAAAGTACCATTTATACAAAATGGCATTTCATTTAGTTCATTCATTACAGTGAATGTGTTAATATAACATAACGGACATTAACCCTGATCATATCTAGTTAGAGTATATGTGACTTTCATTGTCTGATATCTTAAGAACCCTTTTTACATTAAGTATAATAACATGATAAACATTAATATTTTGTTAAATATTTATTGTCATGAACATAAAGGCTAATATTTTCTTAAGTCGTATTGTATCAAGCATTCCAATACATGAAATTGTAACATTTTTGCATGTTTTAAACTAAATCATAGTCTTTCTAAAATTATTGTTTGGCTGATTAATTATTATTTAAAAATGAAAATTTATATTTGTTTCCAATATGACTCATCATTTCTTTATCAGGAACCACGATTTTGATTCAGTCGAACGAGGTCGTGGTGTTGGGAGGAAAAAGATGGATATTGTGGCGACATCGAGAGCTGCTCTTCAACGATGTTCACTAGGTGTCCCCATGGAAAGGGCCAGAAGAAACAAGGCAAAAGGCTTCCTTCTGATAAAATGGGCGTAATATAATTAACTATAAGTTTGTTTGAATCAAAGAGACAATATAAGAACATCATTAGTAATATTGAAATATTTGTGGCATTATCCAAATAGAATTTCAGCAATCAGATGTTGTATGTTTTTTTTTTGTTTATTAACCAATTGTTAGCATTGATGTATGGTGTAGTGCACAATTTAAGCTATTGTGAAATATAGCACCTATGTGTCAAAATTATAAGAAGTATACAACCATTTAATTGTTCTTAAAGGTCTGTCGCTGTTCATATATTGGTTCGTGAAATAATCACTACTTTAGAAATATGGCTAAAACAAATACAAAACTTTCATAAACAAGTTTAATCAAGTAAAATTATTACAGATTTAAAGACAGCATTACAAATGTCGCAGATACTGTTGAAGGAAGATGTCTGCTAGTAGATTAAGGCCGAGAAGGTTGACAGCAGGTGCAGTATAAACCTGCAAATATATGCAATGGACTATTAATAATGAATAATAAGTAATATTCAGTAGGAGATTAGTAAGAAAAAATTAATAAATATACAATAAGGATAAGAATAATGATCTATAATAGATATATATGAACACTCATACATAAGATACACACATCAATCAGAAACGGTGACTAATGACCCAGTGACACATTATAATTTTGATTCTTATAAAAGTAAATCACATAAATTATTTATTCACGACTGTGGTTATTGAATTAAACAAGTTGACATAAAACATTACATTATATTTCTATTTGCACATGAAATAGATAATGATAACAAAATGAAAAGCCTCTATCCGAGGTTAGCAAACAGTCAATGAACACAAATTATTATCATGCTAAAAAAGTAAAGAAAGACATAAAATGACTGTTTCATTTTATGAAAGGATACAACAATTGCACCACGATGCAACTTCACAAATAAGCCATGTAGACTTATAGAATAAAGTATATTGGCAATTCGAATTAAACATTGTTGCTGCTGAGTTGCTCAATTGAAATTTTAGGCATGATTTACACTAAATAAATGAAAAAGTCTTAAAAAAAACTACATTAGCCTATTTATCTATAACATAATCAATTAGAATTATGCAACAAAAATGTTAAAACAAATATTTTTATCGTCTCTTCTTTCGAAATATATTTGAGGCCACTTTGACACCAATCTATCTCCAGTAGGGAATGCTTCCCGTTCGGGAAACAAGGGGATTCCCCTTCAGTGATTCCCGATTAGGCAGCAAATGTCAACATCCTGCCCTATAGGGAAAGATTTGGCCTTTTTTGACGTACCTTACCAAAAATGGCCGTTGCATGAAAGTATTTAACCTACAATATAATCCGAATTTGAAATTCAGAATAAAATATGACTTCAAAGAATAAAGTTGTTTCTTGTTCTTGAAACATTGCTTCCCGATCAGGAAGCAAGTTATAATATGTGTAATATAGTTTTTATGTAATGCAAATTAAAGTTAAGCAATATACATCTTTTTCATGTTAATGGAAATATTGCATTGATTTCAATGCATATGTTAAAAACACTTAGATCCATATTTAAATAGAAAGGAATTATAAGGCTGTATAACCCAGTCTGTATAGTAACAAATGATCTTACACATACACTTGAAATAAATGTGATTTTCTACCAGAATAATCTTATCAAAGCAAAATTAATTGTCCAAATATGCTAGACCAATTTATCCGCTAATAAGACTACCCCGCTAATAAGACCAATTTAAGTGGTCTTAAAAGAGGGTTTCCAGTGTATAGTATAACTTTCTTCCTGATCGGGAAGCAATGTTTCCAGAATGGGAAACAACTTTTTTTGAAATCATATTGTTTTCTGAATTTCAAATTCGGATTTTTTAAATTGTAGGCATTTTAAAAGAAAACGACTCGGTATGATTTTAGATATATCTCTCCTGTATTAGATGGTACATTTCAATTTTTTGTAGGTTAAATACTCTTATGCAGCGGCCATTTTAGGTAAGGTACGTCAAAAAATGCCAAAATCCTTCCCGATCGGGAAGGATTTTGACATTTGCTACCCGATCGGGAAGCACTGAAGGGGAATCCCCTTGTTTCCCGAACGGGAAGTATTCCTTACTGCTCTCTATCGAATCACGTAAAGTATAAATTGTATGAAAATGAAAAAGAATTGACACTTACATTACCAAACATGTGAAGCGTGCAAAATTACTGATATATTGTCATTTCGGTATAATAAATATCAGAAATATGATACCATTAAAATGCAAAATATAATCGAGCACATGAGACGAAATGGAGGACCTTTTTTCTGTTAAAGATTAGAAATGTTTTCTATCAAAATTGCAGTAATTATCCCATATGATACAAAAGTAAATAAATGGCTCCATTAATTTCGATCAGTTCACTCCCAAGCATTTCTCGGCATCTTGCTCTATATGATTTACTATTAATCAAGTGATTTCCTATTTATTCAAACGATCAAGTCTTAAACAAATGTTTGTCGACACTGAAGCAAGTGATTGAAGTCTCCATTATGTTATTTACAAAGAATGTCTTAAGCTCGGTCGGATCAACAATATACATTTTAATTTTCAATTGATAAACATGTATCAATAAGATACAACTTTGGCAAGTGTGATAAAATCAAGTCGGTTACAAATGTACTTATATGTGACTAAACATAAAGGACAGACATAACTTACCTTGAAATTACCTTATATACTTTTCTTGGTAGACTGTGACATTGTACAATGACAAAATCTGGAAATCTTGAAAAGAAATGACTATCGATACATGCAGAAATATTATCATGCATACGTACACATTTCGCCCCAATCTAAATGAAAATTTGGATACGTTGAAATGAAAACAAAACGCAACTTGGCCCTGAAACACGTAAGTAAGTGACTGAAGATTCTATTGATTTATTTACAAAAACATCTAAAGATCGGTCGATTCCATATTAAACATTTGAAGTTTTTATTTGATATATCAGTAAGATGAAAAGTCGCAGGTTTTATAAAAATCAACCGGTTATGTACTTAATAATTTATGAGATTAACCAAAATAAGCATATATCAAACTTGCCTTACCATTTACTTTTATGCCTTTCTTGTAAAACTGTGTCATTACATACAATGACAAAATCTTGAAATCTGGGAAAGAAATGTCTTATTAATACATGAAGTTTCATATTTTTATACATACACTTCGTCCCATTCTTCATGAATATTAAGATATGTTTTTTTAATTATCTCTTCAAAGTTATAAAAAACGAAACAGAGCTTTAAAAATTATTTTAACATCATCGTCAACTAGTACCTGAATTTTATAGTACATTCTATCATCAAAATTGCAATAGTACAGTGTATCATTTTTATGTTTCGTCTAAAATTCAAAATTAAGACCTTGTTTTCTGAAATAAAACCTATCAAGAACCAAAAAACAATGTTATAGGTTTTCTTGTTGGTAGTAGCGATAGTTAGACGATTTATTTAGGGTTTATAGACAAAAGTCATATCAATATAGTACAGTGTATCACGGCGAACAAACAAATTTCAGATAAAATACTCTCAATAACTTTTTCATTAGTGGACGTAGGGAAATAAAATAAGTATTGAATTAAATCGGACCTAAGCGTGGGTACTTTGGTCGTAATGATTTTACAAGGTATAACTGTTTTCTGTATAAGAATCTAAAAAAACCTACCTGAGCCGGTGACCCAGTTCGCCATTTTATAGTACTTGCTATCATAACAAAACCACGTGATTACCGGCAGTGTGTTTGAAAACGCCTGACGAATATGCATTCCCAAGTTGAGTATGTTCCAATCACGCCGTTAAAAGTTGACACTGCTTGAACGCATACTTTTGCAAAGCTTTTCACGACGATGGATCTATAAGTTTATTACAAAAGCGAACATCGTCAAAAATATCTCATGAAAATAAAACTATTTTGAAATCTTCATTGCTCGAATGAAGTCTTCATTTTGCAAAACGTAAAAAAAACCATTTGTTAATTGATTTTGAATTATGAAGTATGCCTTTAAGGTATCCCTTCTTTTAAAACATGCAGTGTGGTGTCCAACAGGTTTAACCAGACAAACAGTACTTCAATACATTGGAGACGAATCTCTAAACCTTCATCAATACGTCACAGTTTTAGAATTTTTGATTAACTCCATATTCAAACATATACGAAGCATTTACGAGAAACTTTAAGTGCTGGCGCATCATTGATATCATGATAAAAATTCATCGAGTCATGCACAACCTGTGCAACGAAGTGACAGTTTTTAAATGTAACGCGACTAACTGTGTAACGAATCGTCTCACGAGGCGTGCTAAATTTCAAAAGATTATGGCCAAAGTTTTCCAAAGAATTTGAAGCTGTAGGTAGTCTCTCCGACTATTTTTCTAAGTGTACCATTTAAAACATGCATTTTAAAAGTATCAAACTTTGTTGAGCGATGTTCATGGAATAAAATTTTCAATCACTTTTGGACTTAGTATATACGACGTAAACTGGTCAAACTCTTTGGCCTGTTGTCTTCTTTACAATATAAAATTGTCAAACTCTCTGGAATGTTGTCTATACGCCATAAAATGCTAAAAGTCTTTGAACATACAATACATAAAATGGTATGCATAAAATTATCTTTGGAAGTTAAGCTCAATCCTCATAAGTATACCCTTATAAAACACGAATCGAATGTCGAACTAACCTTGAAAATCCAACATCAGGCCATGTCGAGCTAAAAGTATTTCGAACTACTGAATATCACATGGTATTTTGTTAATGTTTAAAGTTTTGAACCCAAATGGCAGAGTTATTTTTTAAATAAAATAGCTTAAACGCAATTGTTACACCGAGTGCACGACCTACAGACCGATCGCTCAAAATCACCCATCTACCCAAAGTCGTACGCCAGTCCGGGTTTTGCAAATTTAAAATAATAATTTTTACAAATTTATTTTAGTCAGATGAGCGGGTATCGACTCTCCTAATAACCACATGGGGAGGTATACAGTTTACTCGTGTAAACAAGTGACGATTTACAGTGCCATCTAAAATTACCTTTACATATATATATATTATGGCTCTTGAGTGCGTATAATATAATGACCTCATTATATTATACGCACTGAAGAGCCATAACGGCGAAACTAGTCTGTGTAATAACTTTGTGTTAAATTTCAAATTTAAATTTAGTGGCATCATAATTTATCATTTTTTTTGTTTTAATATACATTTTTCTTCTGCCGGGACGGCATTTAATTGCCGTCACTGCTTTATTTATATATATTTTAAATCCATATATATATATTATTGACTTCAATTAAACTGGATTAAAAAAAATATATTATAGACTTCAATTAAACTGGATTAAAAAATATATATTATAGACTTCAATTAAACAGGATTTGAAAAAATATATATTATTGACTTCAATTAAACAGGACTTAAAAAATATATATATATTATAGACTTCAATTAAACAGGATTTAAAAAATATATATATATTATAGACTTCAATTAAACAGGATTTAGAAATATATATATACATATATTATAGACTAACTAAACAGGATTTAAAAATATATATATATATTATAGACTTCAATTAAACAGGATTTAAAAATATATATATATTATAGACTTCAATTAAACAGGATTTAAAAAATATATATATATTATAGACTTCAATTAAACAGGATTTAAAAAATATATATATATATTATAGACTTCAATTAAACAGGATTTAAAAAAAATATATATATTATAGACTTCAATTAAACAGGATTTAAAAAATATATATATATTATAGACTTCAATTAAACAGGATTTAAATATATATATATATTATAGACTTCAATTAAACAGGATTTAAAAAATATATATATATTATAGACTTCAATTAAACAGGATTTAAAAATATATATATATTATAGACTTCAATTAAACAGGATTTAAAAAATATATATATATTATAGACTTCAATTAAACAGGATTTAAAAATATATATATATTATAGACTTCAATTAAACAGGATTTAAAAAATATATATATATTATAGACTTCAATTAAACAGGATTTAAAAATATATATATATTATAGACTTCAATTAAACAGGATTTAAAAAATATATATATATTATAGACTTCAATTAAACAGGATTTAAAAATATATATATACATATATTATAGACTTCAACTAAACAGGATTTAAAAAAAATAACTTGAATTGAAATGCCTGACAAGAAACATTTGAACTGTGATGGACGCCGTTTTGCTCTGCATAATGAAGAACCGAGACAATGTAAAGAAAAAGTCAACAACGAAGCTGGTATATCGTTCTTGGATTATCTACATCGATATATTGAGCTGACACATATTGAAAATTCTTCAGTGGTGTGCTATAGCGGTATAAATAAATGTATCAACGACATTAAAATCAGTAGAACTTTTTTCCAGATGGTTTTACTAAATGTAAAAACGTTATTCATCATGATATGTGTAGTTAGTAAAAATTTGAGGACAAAAGTGAGGATCGTGTTCAACACCGTACAACTGATCTGGAAATCCATATTGTTGATTTCAACACCACTCGGACATATTGCTGTCTCTCTATACAGACGATTAAACACAACTTGTTGTCTTTCTTTCCAAATAGATAAGTTATTAAAACGTAAAAATGCAAAACTAACGGAACATTCCAAAGCATTTCCTCCAAAACTTCATCACCATCAACTGATTTTATTGAAGAACTATAGAAGTGCCTAAAAAATTTTAATTCAAGGTTTTAGAAGGAAATAAAAAAAGTTCTTTTGTTTATTGTTCAAGTCAGGCTCAGTGGAACAGTGTTCAAGAACCTCCATAAAATATGTCAATATATTTTGGATGTAACAAGATGTCTTGGATGTGTATTAGACTATTTTTAACGTAAGTTAATTAAATAAAAAGTAGAATACTTGTTCAGTGATATTGCACAATCGTGCATTTAAATGTATGGACGAAATTAATCATGGCTTGAACGGTTGTTGATTTGTTTACCTTAACACCGGAAATAACATTTGTTTGGTCACGTGACGCAAAAGTTTTCCAACATGGCGTGTAAATGTGTCAGAGGTTATTCGTTGTGATTGGTCGAGGATTTCTGAATGGTGTTGAGGATTAGAATGCCCACTGTCCTGAACACTAGAGCAGCCAAATGATTCAAAAGAATATATTTATATCTTGAAACTTTCCATTTATTTGCAATTTCACATTGTTTTCGTGTATAGTTGGGAATTCCCATTCTCAAAGGTCAAATTGGCTGCAGAACACTAAATTCTAGATCTAGATCTTCTACTGCGAAATGTAGTCCTAAATACAAAACACAAAATGGTCTGAATAATATTCTAAATGGATGGAATAGGGATATAGGAGAAAAATATATGATTTTAATACATTCAAACAGATTCACAGCCTCCCAAATGCAGCCAAACCAAATTCTCAGATCTACTTTCGTTGACTGCAACGCCCCGGAACTGGTTTTCTCACAAGAGCGGAACCATGCGTGAAACAGGGTGATTATTTTGTGTTATATTACATTTATATTTTAATTGAAATAAGGGAGACAACTCATTAATCTTAAATTATTCATTTTTGTACTAGTTAATTCCCTTTATACTTATATTTAATATGTTTTGATAAATAATTGATTGAATTTAAAGTGACGGGAAAAGATCATGATGTTTTAGTTAATTTAGGGGTAATTACATAGATAAAACTGGTTTAGGCCTATTTTAGTCATTGACCACTCCTTTTTTGAAATTTCAAATCATAACTAAGCTATAACTCCGAGAGAGCAGATCAGAAATTAAAACTATAATTATTATATATTTAAAACTTGAACTTTAGATTTACATTTAGAGATTTATTCTGATTAATCATTTACGGAATGAAAAAGATGATTATGTGACTTAGATATTAATGTTCCAAAGAATTCTATAATGCGATGAATAACTACTAATTTCTCAAAAATATAACGAAAACATCTCTTCTATCTAAACATGTGCTTTATTCATACCCCGTTCCGCAACATACGGAAAAACAGTACATTCGGTTAGTTTTATTTTATTACAAAACTAATGGAAGAGAACATTGTTCTCCTAATTTTGACCGTATTTGCTGTGGTCTTCAGAACAGATAACTTAATTGTAAACGTCTTATCCATATTTGGACGTAAAATAAACAAACAAACCAATCATACTATGTTATTATCATAATTACCAATTTTGTAACAAATAAACATATAGAAGAGTTACTTCCCTCGTTGGTTCGTGATTAAACGCCACCTACTTGTGAATGACGTGTACTATCGTGGATATGCTTTCACACGGTTACAAGAAAAATATGGCGGCTTCTTCGAGTATTTTATTATTTTACTTTAGTTTCATATATTTATGTTTTCATATAAGCTCATCTAAGCATCTAGAGGTCGACATTTGCCTGTCCGCTTGAAAGAACTCATATGGTTTTAAATAAAGCGTCATTGGCATAACTTATTGCAAGGCATTCCAGTGTCTCGTGTTTCATGGTTTCTGACTGCATTTTGGAGAGATTGTGCGCCTCTTAACAGATCATGTTTAAATAGAAACTCTTAAAATATCTGCATTATACGATTTGTAGGAAAGTCCCCGTATCAAGCAATGCATTGCATTTTCGCTCTACCTAATAGACAATGCAAGACAGTGCTTTCCTGTGACATTTCTTATTCCCTTTGTTTCAACATGTGCGCACAGACTAATGTTGTTAATATCTATGTCAAAATATGTCAATTATATGCATTGCAATTATTGACAACATAACATTTGATAAAACGTGTCATAATGCAATTCACTAAGGATCCAAATTTGAAATAATAAATTAGTCTGAAACTAGGTCAAACAATTGTTCAGGATATGTCAAGAAAAGAATAGCTGTGCATGCTTCCTCGTCAATGTGCCTTTTTACATACATTGTTTGTCCAAAAAGCTTTGATAACATTTTGTACATCGCATCATATGGTAACAGGCTGATTTACAAAACCCCTTTAAGTGAAAGTTTCAATGATATCATTTGAAGCTTTCTAAGCATGTGCCAACACACAGCAATATCAAGTCTGAAATTGCCCAGTGACAAAAAAGAAAAAAGTCCTTATTCTTGTACCATGGAGTCTTGATATAAGTTTTCACTTTAAGTTTGTCATTATATTAATTGGATTGCTGTAGAAAAGTCGACTGCAACCGAAAGTACGATTAGGTAATCAATACCAAAGCAATAATTTTAATTACAATATGTCTAAGAAAAAGTATTGTAATAGAAAACAAAAATTTTCAAATTGTAAAAATAAGTTCTAAAACAATTGTGGGTCATACATTTTCTATGACTGCAAAAAATTAATACAATATGCTCTAATAAAAGGACACCAGTTGTTCCTAAATTCCATCAAACTGTTGGAAAAAGAACTTATAAAGAGAACATTCTCCACTATCAATTTTGCATTCTAGTTTTCTAAACTCTTTTGTAAATTGAATTTAATAAAATACATTCTATGTAACCAATGTGTTTTTTTTCAGTTTCATCAACTTGATTTGTAAATGTAATTTTAATAGAGTACATTTACTGCAATGTTGTTGTCCAGTTTCATCAAACTGTTTCTTCATTGAAACATTAATCGAGTACATTCTTTGCAATCAATGCTGTTTCCCAGTTTTATCAAATTGGTTTGTAAATGGAAGTTTAAAAGAGAACAATCTCTGCAATGTTGTGCTGTTTCATCAAGTTGATTTGTAACTGTAACTTCAATAGAGTGTATTCGCTGCAATGTTGTTGTTTAGTTTTATCAAATTGTTTTGTAAATGTAACTTTAATAGAGAACATTCTCTGCAATGTTGCTGTCAAGTTTGAAGTTTCATCAATTGTTTTAAAATGTAACTTTAATAGAGAACTTTCTCTACAATGTTCTTGTCCAGTTTCATGCAATTGCTATGTAAATGTTAAACAGTTTTGAAAATGGAACTTTAATAGAATACATTCACTGCAATAGTGTTCTCAAGTTAATCAAATTGTTGTAAAGGTAACTTTAATTGAGTATATTCTTTGCAATAAATGCTGTTGTCCAGTTTCATCAAATCGTTTTGTAATTGTAATTAAAATGGAGTACATTTTCTGCAACCAATGTTGTTCTCTAGTTTCATCAAACTGCTTTGGAAACTGAACTTTTATGGAGTACATTCTCTGAAATGTTGTTCTCAAGTTCATCAAATTGTTTTGTGTACGGAATTTTAATAAATTACATTCTCTCATCAATGTTGCCCTCTTGTTTAGTCAAGCTGTTTTGTAAATGGACATTGATAGTCTACATTCTCTGCACTGTTGTTGTCCAGTTTCATCAAACTGTTTGTAAATTGAAGTTTATTATAGTTCATTCTCTGCAATGTTGTTGTCAAGTATCATCAAATTGTTGTACAAATGACCCTTTAATAGAGTACATACTCTGCAAAATGTTGTTGTCCAGTTTCATCGAATAGTTTTATAAATGGAACTTTAATAGAGTAAATTGTTTGCAATGTTGTTGTCCAGATCAACCAAATTGCTTTGTAAACGTAAATCAAATAGAGAACATTATTTGCAATGTTGTTGTCCAGTTTCGCCAAAAAGTTTTGAAAATGTAACTTCAAGAGAAAAATTTATCTGCAATGTTGTTGTCCTGTTTCTCCAAATCGTTCTGTAATAAAACTTTAATAGAATACTTTCTCTGCAATGTAGTTGTCCAGTTTCATCTAATTGTTATGTTAATTTAACTTTCATGCAAAATATTTTCTGCAATGATGTTGTTTAGTTTCATCAAACAGTTTTGTAAATAAAACTTTAATAGAGAACATTATCAGCAATGTTGTGCTATTGTTTCATCAAATTGAGTTGTAAATGAAACATTAATAGAGAACATTCTCTGCAATGTTGCTGTCCAGTTCCACAAAATTGTTTTGTAAATGAAACATTATTAGAGAACATTCTCTGCAGTCAATGTTGTTGTCCAATTTTATCAAACAGTTTTGTAAATTGAACTTTGATAGAGTACATTATCTGCCGTCAATGTTATTGTGAATTTTCAAATAGTTGTTTTACAAATGAAAGATTATTTAAGTACATTCACTGCAATTTTGTAGTCCAGTTTCAGCAAATTGTTTTTTAAATGAAGTGTATTACAGTACATTCTCTGCAATGCTGACGTCCAATTTGCCTAAACTGTTTTGTAAATGGAAGTTCAATAGTTTTACTAATTTGTTTTGTAAATGAAACATTAATAGTGAACATTCTCTGCAATATTGTTTTCAAGTTTCATCCATTTGTTTTGTAAATGTAATTTTAACAGATGACATTCCCTGCAATGACGATTTCTAGTTTCATCAAAAAGTTTTGTAAATGGAACTTTATTAGAGTAAATTCTCTGCAATGTTGTGTTCAAGTTTCATCAAAATGTTCTGTAAATGAAACTTAAATCGAGAACATTCTCAGCAATGTTGTTGTCAATTTCATCAAGTTGTTAAGTAACTGAAACTTTAATAGAGACCATTCTCTGCAATTTTGTTGTCCAGTTTCATCAAATAGATTTGTAAAACATAACTTTAATTGTGAACATTTTGTGCTATGTTGTTGTTAAGTTTGTCCAAATTTATTTGTAATGAAACTTTAATATAGAATTTTCTCTGCAATGTTGCTGTCCAGTTCTATCAAACGGTTTTGTAAATGGAAGTTCAAAAGAGAACAATCTTTGCAATGTTGTTGCCCAGTTTTACTAATTTGTTTTGTAAGTGTAACTTTAATATTGAACATTCTCAGCAATGATGTTGTCAATTTCATCAAATTGATAAGTAACTGAAACTTTAATAGAGAATATTCTCTGCAATTTTGTTGTCCAGTTTCATCAAATAGATTTGTAAATAAAACTTCAATAGTGAACATTTTCTGCAATGTTGTTGTTTAGTTTCTCCACATTGATTTGTAAATGAAACTTTAAATTAGAACTTTCTCTGCAATGTTGCTGTCCATTTTTATCAAACGGTTTTGTAAATGGAATTTCAATAGAGAACATTCTTTGCATTGTTGTTTTCCAGTTTCATAAGATTGTTTTGTAAATGGAACTTTATTATAGTACTTTCTCTGCAATGATGCTGTCCAGTTTTACCAATTTTTTTTGTAAGTGTTACTTTAATATTGAACATTCTCAGCAATAAATTTGTCAAGTTTCATTCATTTGTTTTGCAAATGTAACTTTTATAGATAATATTCTCAGCAATGCTGTTGTCCAGTTTCACCAAATTGATTTGTAAATGAAACCTTAATAGAGAATATTCTCTGCAATGTTGATGTCCAGTTTCACAAACTTGTATGTAAATGGAAGTTGATTATAGTACATTTTCCGCAATATTGTTGTCCAGTATCATCAAGTAATTTTGTAAATGGTTGTTAAATAGAGAACATTCTCTGAAAATGTGACAAATTCTCTGCAATGTTGTGATCAAGTTTCATCAAATTGTTGTATAAAATGGAACTTAAAAAGAGTACATACTCTGCAAAATATTGCCGTCCAGTTTCATCGAACAGTTTTGTTTATGTAACTTTAATAGAGAACATTCTCTGGAATGTTTTTCTTCTGTTTAATCGAACAGTTTTGTAAATGAAACTTTTATAGGGAACAATCTCTGCAATGTTCTTATCCAGTTTCATCAAATTATGGAAAAATGAAACTTTAATAGAGAGCATTCTTTGCAATGTTGTAGTCCAGTTTCATCAAAATGTTCTGTAAATGAAACTTAAATCGAAATCATTCTCAGCAATGTTGTTTTCAATTTCATCAAATTGTTAAGTAAGTGAAATTTTAATAGAGAACATTCTGTGCAATTTGTTGTCCAGTTTCAGCAAATGGATTAGTGAATAAAACTTTAATAGTGAACATCTTCTGCAATGTTGTTGTCAAGTTTCACCAAATTGATTGTAAATGGAACTTTAATAGAGAACATTCTTTGCAATGTTGTTGCCCTGTTTCACGAAACTGTTTTGTTAATGTAACTTCAATAGACAACACTATTTGCAATATTATTGCTAAGTTTCATGAAACTGTTTGTAAATGGAATTTGATATAGAACATTCACTGCAGTCAATGTTGTTCTTTAGTTTCATCAAATAGTTATGTAAACGAACTTTAGTAGTGAACATTCTCTGCATTGTTGTTTTTTAGTTTCACCGAGTTGTTATGTAAATGTCACTTTAACAGAGAACATTGTCTGCAATGTTGTTGCCCAGTTTCATCAAACTGTTTATAAATGGAATTTTGATATATTACATTCTCTGCAATCAATGTTGTTCTTCAGTTTCATCAAATAGTTTTGTAATTGTAGCTTTAATAGAGAACATTCTATGAAAGTTGTTGTCCAGTTTCACCAAATTGTTTTACGCATAAAATTAACGGGTGCAATCTCTGCAATAGTATGGTCCATTTCCAACAATCAGTTTTGTAACTTGAAGTTTTATAGAGTACATTCTATGCAATGTTGTTGTTCAGATTCGTCAAACGGTTTTGTTAATAAAACTTTTGTAGAGAATATTCTCCGTAATCAACGTTGTTCTCTAGTATTGTCAAAAAGTTTTATTATATTAACTTAATAATAACTAAATAGAAATTTAAGAGAGAACATTCTTGGAAATGAGGTATCATAGTTTCAACAAACTTTTTTATAAATGGAAATTTAAGAGAGTACATTCACTACAATGTTGTTGTCACGTTTCATTTAACTGTTTCAACTTGATTTGAAAATGGAAGTTTAATAAAGTTTAATCTCTCTGATTAATGTTGTTCTCTTGTTTTATTCAACTGTTTTGTAAATGAACTTCAAGAAATAGAATCCCGGCATTTTTGATAAAGTGCATTCCCTGAAATCAATGTTGTTTATCAGTTTTATCAAGCAGTTGTTGTAAATGGAACTTTAATATTGTACATTTTCTGCAAAGTTGTAATCCCGTTTCATGAAACAGTTTGTAAATGTAACTTAAACATAAATCATTCTCTTTAATGTTGTTGTCCCGTTTTTTCAAACAGTTATGTTAATGGATTGTTTAAATAGAGTGCATTCTCTGCTATGTTGTTGTCCCGTTTCATCAAGCAGTTTTGTAAATGGACATTAATAATGTATATTCTCTGCAATCCATGCAGTTCTCAAGTTTCACCAAATAATTTTGTAATTGAAATTTTATACAGTACATTCTATGCAATGTTGTTGTCCAGTTTTAACCAAATTGTTTACAATTTGACTTTAATTGAGTACATTCTATGCAATGTTGTTCTCTAGTTTCATCACTCAGATTCGTAAATGTAACTTCCATAGAGAACATTCTCTGCAATGTTGTTCTACAGATTCATCAAATCGTTTGATAAACTAAAAATTGATAGAGTAGTTTCTCGTGAAAAGAATGCTGTTGCACAGTTTCAACAAACTGTTTGTAAATTTATCTTTGATATAGTACATTATGCAGTCAATGTTTTTCTTTAGTTTCATCAAACAGTTGTGTATATGGAACTTTAAATGACAAAATTCTCTGTAATTTTGTTGTCAAGTTTCATCAAACGGTTTTGTAAATGGAACTTTAATAAAGAACATTCTCTGCAACGTTGTTTTTCAGTTTCATCGAATTGTTTTGTTAATGTCACTTGAATAGAGAACATTCTCTGCAGTGTTGTTGCCCAGTTTCATCAAACTGTTTGTAAGTGGAACTTTGATGGAGCACCTTCTCTGCGATCAATATTGTTCATCAGTTTCATCAAATTGTTTTGTAAATGTAACTTTAATAGAGAACATTCTCTGCAAAGTTGTTGACCAGTTTCACAAAATTGTTTTACAAATAAAATTAATAGGGTGCCATCTCTGCAATGTTGTTGTCTTGTTTCATCAATCAGTTTTGTATATAAACACAAACTTGATTTACAAATAAAATCAATAGAGTACATTCTATGCAATGATGTTGTCCAGTTTAACCAAATTGTTTTGGGGATGTTACTTTAATAGTGAGCATTATTTGCAATGGTGTTGTTCAGTTTCACCAAAATGTTTCATAAATTAGACTTTAAAAGAGTACATTTTTTGTAATGTTGTTGCCATGTTTCATTAAATATATTTATAAATAAAACCTAAAAAGAGAGATTATTCTCTTCAATGTTGATGCAATGTCGAGTTTGATCCACTAGTTAGTAAAAGGAACTTTTAAAGAGTACATTCTTTGTAAATAACTTTGTTCAGTATTATCAAACAGTTGAATGAATAAACTTTGTTATGCATTCTCTGCAATGTTATACTCAAGTTTTAAGAAACTGTTTTGTACATGAAATTTAAGAGAGTACATTCTCTTTCATGTTATTGTCCCGTTTCATCAACTTGATGTGTAAATGGAAATTTAATAAAGTTTATTATCTCGGATTAATGTTGTTCTCCCGTTTTATTAACTGTTTTGTAAATGAACTTTAATGGAGTAGATTCCCGGCATTTTTTTCTCCAGTTTTAACAAACTGTTTTGTAGATGGAAATTTAAGAAACTACATTCACTTCAATGTTGTTTTGCTGTTTTAACAAACAGTTTTGTAAATGAACTCTAAGAGAGTATATTCTCTGCAATTTTGAAAGCTGTTTTTGATGGATTTTAATAAAGTACATCCCTTGAAATCAATCTTGTTTTCAAGTATCATGAAGCAGTTGTTGTAAATGGAACTTCAATGTGGTACATTCTCAGCAACATTGTTGTTCGTTAGGTTAACTGTTTTGTAAATGGAATATGAAATTGTACATTCTCTGCAATGTTGTTATCCCGTTTCATTAAACAGTTTCGTAAATGTAACATTAATATAGCTCATTCTCAGCAATGTTGTTGTCCCGTTTTTCAAACTGTTATGTTTATGGATTGTTTAAAAAGAGATCATAATCTGCAATGTTGTTGTCCAGTTTCATCATTTAGTTTTGTAAATTGACTTTCATAGAGCGAATTCTCAGCAATGTTGTTATCCCGTTTCATCAACCAGTTTTGCAAATGGAACTTTGAGTTTATTATCTTCAATCAATGCTGTTTCCCATTTTCACCAAATTGTTTTGTAAATGGACGTTAATAGAGTAATTTCTACGCAATGTTGTTCTCCAGTTTCACCAAATCGTTTTGGAAATTGAGTATTAATAGAGTAGTTTCTCGTGTAAACAATATTGTTACCCAGTTTCACCAAACTGTTTGTAAATCGAACTGTAATATTGAACATTCTCTGCAATGTTTTAGTCCAGTTTCATGAAGCAGTTTTGTAACAGAGAACATTCTCCGCAATGTTTTAGTCCAGTTTCATAAAACAGTTTTGAAAATTGAACTGTAATAGAGAACATCCTCTGCAATGTCTTAGTCCAAAAAAGTTAGTAAAAATTCTCGAATATTTTAAATTACTCAAGATGATAAATAGTTTTTGACTCGAAACTGCAGATATATATTTGTGCAAAGAGCTTCAATAACATTTAAGTCATTTTATTGCATGATTGCTTCCCTTTGTGGCATTTAATTTGCAAAAACATGTGAAAATTTCAAATATCCCGAAAATCATTCATATAATTTCAGATATGACAGTGTAATTGGTTAAACTTTATGTTAAATATATTTGTATATGTGTATGTAATATCTTCAGTAAAATATACACATTTCATGTCACAATGGGAGTCACAATTGGGTCAAAAGAGCACGGGGGCAAAAATTTCCTAGATTCCTATATCTAGTTTTTGTCAAAATATCTTCCTAAATTGGATCTATTGATAAATAATTACTGCACAACGATGTATTTATTCTTTGAATCAGTAATATAATGATTGTTTTGTTTTCTTTGTTATCTCCCTTTGTTTCATAGTGGTCGCGAAAACACATAAAATTCAATAATTCCGCAAATCCATATTTAAGATTTAAAAAAAATTGTTATTTTTTTACATCTGTGTGAAAAGTGTTTGACCATGTGTATTTATTATCTTTACTATATATATACAATTTTACCGTTAAAATTCTGATTACAATTTGAGTAATAATTGGGTCAAGTGGTCACAAAGGGCAAAATTGGATTGTATCATGTAAAGCGTTTTTGAATATTCTTCTAAGTTTGACTTACATTTTTTTTAAAATAAACTAGCTGCTTAACATTTTATTTATTGTTGTTCCCAGTAATATTGTTACTGTTTGATTATGTAATTTCCTCATTTATTGCGCTTTGGAGGTTAAACATGTAATACAATTTTTCAATTTATACCACAATATTTACTTACATAAATGAATATTTAATAAAATCATGTGTTTATAGTTCATAAATTCATGACGATGTGTAAACTTCTGTGTAAAGATAATACTCAACGAGGATAGGCACTTATAGAAAGCAAGTTCACATTGGGACAGAAAGTCAGCAAAGTAAATTTGTACATGCTGCTTTTATACCATTTGCCTTAATTCAAGTTAAACAGTCTGATATGTTTATGTTTTATTTCAATAACTGCACCAAAATGCATTTCAAAGTAAGTGTCGTTGTATGATTAAGTTATACTTATAATCAATAATATTCTTTTTGAATGCCACGTAACTGTTGCAGAATTAAATTGCATTTGGGAAATACGTGTATATATTCCAAAGTTACAGAATGCTATCATATGCTTTAATGATTATAAAACTGATCTCAAATGTATAAATTTTCAGAAAAATTAGTTGGTGTCGTAGAAAATTGATAAGTGACACTGTCCAAATGACTTCAATATTGACTAAAATGTATACAATAAAACTCCAATGATCTTATTCGGATACAGCATACACTCGGTTATAACATACCAATTGTTTGGTCCCAACATACTTTTACATTCTTTATAACATAATTTTGGTGCAAATTTGCGTCAGTATTTAGCAGCCACGGTTTAATGAATTTTAGAATTAACAGAGTGTCACAAACAATGTATAATAAATTATAATCTACGAAACGTGGGAAAAACAGTTTGATTCTTCAAACAGACAAAATCAATTAACAATGTGCCATCACATGATATATTATTTCTGAAATAATCGTAATGTTGACACTTGTACCGTCAATGAAGACCAATAAATAATAAGCTACTTAAACAATCCATGTTCACTCAATTTGTTTAATTAGGCGTTGAGAAGGTTGGTGTTAAGCAATTATTATTAGGTTCAATACATGCATTTAAGATATTTTTGCTTAAATAATATACAAAGATGAAATAAGTTTGTGAGCAAAACTCGTCAATTATTGATTTGTTCACGAAAATACCGACAAATAGACGGAATACGGTTTATTAAGCATTAAAAAAGGCGGTCACGTCGGCGAGTTTGGTAACTCCTTTTATTTAAAATGTTTAACCACTAAAAGTAGTGTTATACCCAATGTTAAACCTGTTATTAATTAACGTTGTTTCATTCAACTCCGCTCTGTGGACGAATCAAAATTATACGAAAATGACGACTTTTAATATGTCAGAAAGAACTGTTTGAGGTAGTTAAATTGAAACTGGTCACATACTGTAAGTGAACATTCCGGACACTTGCCGTCATTGGCACCTTAATGAAGTTTAAACTGTTTGTAAACAGAGCAGACTTTATTGTTTCTGCATTTTCAAAAGTAAAATAAAAAAACTGCATAACGGTTTTGGTAATAGCTTTATTCATTTTATTGAATAATTTAACATATTGATATTAAATTTATACTTTACATACAAAGATGATACAGAAAACAGAAAATTCACCACAAAATAAATGTGAAAAAAGCGTATTTTAGTATGATATGAAAGAGAATGTTATATAGTTCGTATATAACATACTTAGTATGCTATATGAATAAAACATACCTCGGTTATAACATACCGTAAGTATGCTATATCCGAGTTTGCTGTATACCTAAAAGATAAAAATAGACATGGTCATAAACTTTTTACATGGGTGTAGACAAAATAACACAACAATTTTTAAATATTAAGAATGGATTTTCAGATTTATTGAATTTTCACGTGTTTTTACGATCAAAATGCAACAAAGGGAAATAACAAAGGAACAAAACAGTCATTATATTACTGATTCAAATAAGAAAAACATCGTTATGCAGTAATTATTTATAAATAGGTCGAATTAAGGAAGATATTTTGACAAAAACTTGATATATGTATCTAGGCCATTTTTGCCCTCGATGCCCTTTTTACCCAATCATGACTACCATTGTGACATGAAACTTGTTTATTTTTCTGAAAGATGTTACCTACAGGCATACAAATATATTTAACATAAATTTTAACCAATTACACTGTCATATCTGAAATTATATGAATGATTTTCGGGATATTTGAGATTTTCACATGTTTTTGCAAATTAAATGCCACAAAGGGAAGCAATCATGCAATAAAATGACTTAAATGTTATTGATGTACTTTGCACAAATATATATCTGCAGTTTCGAGTCAAAAACTATTTATTATCTTGAGTAATTTAAAATATTCGAGAATTTCTAACCTAGCTGACCTTTGACAGCGATTACGGAGTTAAAAATGACTTCATACATCTACCGTACAGTTTCAGGGAGGCATTCAGCTATGTGAATCAAACAAACATATCCTACGCTTTCATTTTCTAGATGACATTTCGAAATCGTAGGTAGACTATGTCAAGTTTCATCAAACAGATTTGTAAATGGAACTTTAATATAGATCATTCATTGTCTGCAATGTTGCTATCCCGTTTCATCAAACAGTCATGTTTATTGATTGCTTTAATACCGTTCATTCTCTGCAATGTTGTTTTCCAGTTTCATAAAACAATTTTGTAAATGGAACTTTGATAGAGTTAATTCTTCTTGATAGAGTACATTATCTGACATGTTGTTCTCCACTTTTAACAATCTGTTTTGTAAATGAAAATTTAATTGAGTACATTATCTGCAATGTTGTTGTCTAGTTTCATCCATTTTTTTTTGTAAATAAAAGGTACATAAAGTGCATTCTCTGCAATGTTGTTGTCACGTTTCATCAACCAGTTTTATACGTAGAAGTTTAATAGAGTACATTTTCTGCAATGTTGTTGTCCAGTTTCACCGAATTGTTTTATAAATAGAAACATAGAAAATAGAGTACATTCTTTGCAAAATTATTCTCAAGTTTCATCAAACACTTTAGTAAATGTAACTTAAATAGAGAACATTCTCTGCTATGTTTTTGTCCAGTTTCATCAAACAGTTTTGTAAAAGAAACGTTGTCTTTTATGTTGTTGTTCAGTTTCACCGAATTGTGTTGCAAATGTCACTTTAATAGAGAAGCTTCTCTGCAATGTTGTTGCCCACTTTCCTTAAACTGTTTGTTAATGGAACTTTGAAAGAGTATATTCTCTGCAGTCAATGCTGTTCTTCAGCTTCATCAAATAGTTTTATAAATTGATGTTTAGAAAGTACATTCTCTGAAATGTTGTTGTCCAGTTTCATCATACAGTTTGATAAATGAATCTTTATTAGAGTATATTCTCTGTAATGTTGTTGTCCAGTTCCGTCAATTAGTTTTTCAAACGGATTCTCTGAGATCAAGTTTGTTTTCAGTTTCATAAAATAGTTTTATGTATAAAACTTTTATAGAACATTATTTGCAATGTTGTTCTCCACTTTAAGTAATCTGTTTTGTAAATGGAAATTTAAGAGAGTTCATACTCTGCAATATTGATGTCAAGTTTCATCAAACAGATTTGTAAATGGAATTTTGATAGAGCACATTCACTGCAATGTTATTGTCCCGTTTCATCAAGCAGTTTTGTAAATATACTTTAATAGAGTACATTATCTGCAATGTTGTTGTCCAGTTTCACCACACAGTTTTGTAAATAGACTTTAATAGAGCACATTCTCTGCAATGTTGTTGTCCAGTTTCATCAAACTGTTTTGCAAATGAAAGTAAAATGCAGTTCATTCTCTTTAATGTTGTTATCCAGTTTAATCAATAGTTTTGAAAATGGAACTTTGATGGAATATATTCTCTGCAATGTTGATGTCCATTTTATCAAGCATTTCTAATAAATTAAACATTAACAGAGTATCTTCTCTGCAATGCTGTTGTCCAATTTCATCAATCAGTATTCCAAACGGATTTTGATAGAATTAATTATGTGAATCAATGTTGTTCTCCTGTTTCATTAAATATTTATGTATAAAACATTAATAGAGTACATTATCTGCAATATTGTTCTCCACTTTTAACAAACTGTTTCGTAAATGGAAATTTAAAGGGGCTGATTTTCCGCAATGTTTTTGTCCTGTTCCATCACCATGTTTTGTAAATGGACTTTAATGGAGTACATTTTCTGCAATGTCCCTCATTTGTTTCATCCAACTGTTTGTAACTGGTCTTAGTGAACATTCTCTTGCAATCAATGATGTTTTCCATATTTCTTCTGGTATTAAGTATGCAAATATGTGCTTTCTCATGCTTAAGTCATCAGATTATTGACCTGACAATATGGCTTTAAACACTTCTGGTAGGTCACCATAGTTGCTGTATAAAATACCCGAATATGCTGTCTGAAATAACTGTTTGTCGCCTATTGTAATCAGATTGTGTTACATGCTTATTTATGAATATTTCTTGTCCGGTGTTTAATGAATTTTTATTTATAAATTAACGTAAATAAAAGCATGAGTTTCATTACGATTTGTTTAGTAAGAACCAACTGCAAGTTAAAAAAAGATTGATTATCGGCTTGATATGTTTAAAGCGTTCCGCAGGCTTGGTGATTGACCTTTCTACAATTGTGTTTTTTTGCATAACTCTTAGGTTGAATCACAGTGCAAGGGGATTTGAAAATGTACTAATGTTTTAATGTTAACACTTTCGTTTAAATAATGCAAATGCTCATTTTCTTTAGTGCTAATAATTCAACTTCGGATGCTCTGGTCTCTGTAAGATCATCGAGTATTGAGAACTTGTCTTTTACCTTAGCAGTTAATTTAGGTCTCTGTTTTTATGTGTTTTGTTTGTTATTGTCCTTTACATTGTTGGGCGAATGGTGGGTTGAAGTTTTAAACTAAAGTTATTTGTTATGGTATGTTCTTAATCACGTTGGGGGCAAGTCTGGGGTTGGTGCTCCCTAGAATCTGGTGTAGACTCTCAGTGGCAATTAATATGCCACTGTCCCTAAAAAAAACAGAAACCCCAATGTTGTTAATTTCCTAATTTTTACAAACAATATTTTAATCCAAATCTCCTTCCTTACTTCTTGGCTGTGTGGAAGGTCTATTGTAATATTCATTTTGTATAATTACTGTGTAATATGGAAAGAATGTTTTGAAATGAATCATATCAAGTTAACGTACAACACACAAATAAAATTCTATAATTTCTAAATTCTAATTTCTTGAATTCTAAAAATGCTTACATATACACTTGAAAACTAACTAATCTAAAACTCTTGCACAGTTGTTGTTCCTGATACGTTTCAGACTCATTTTATAGACGTATATCATAAAAACATAATCACGAACAATGTATATACTTAGTATTTTGTAATCCAGGTCAACATCTTCTATCATTGGGAGGTAATGCTAGATTACAAAGTTTGGTGCGGCTTAAATCCAATCCAAATGACCATTGGTCAAGCAAAATTATATTATAGCATTTTATCTATGCTTTTGTACAGTTGCTGCTCCTTATAAGTACATTTTCAGACCCCTTTTTATTTTGTATTCCAGGTCAAGGTTATCCAGGCTTGGGAAATACAGACCCTAGTGAGTATTGAATTTTCAAATGTTAGATAACACATTTACTTAAATAATGTCTTAAGTTAATCATGAAATGGTCTGTAATGAGGATACAAATAAAATATACAATGTATACTCATCCAAGCGTTTATTTCATGTATGTTCATTTGCAAAAATGATTCTTTTATATATTTATATAATTTGTCTTACATTTTATGCGATGTTTTATTTTACGTCTATGGTCCGAAAATATCAAAAGTTTCTCGTTCACAGACTAGGTATTTTTTTTAATTTTGTAAAATCATATATCTGTCAGTGTCTATAATTGTGTTTAAAAAATTAAATTATTTTAAATATCTTGGAGCAAACTAACGTATAACACATCTTAAAATTTTCTTTATCGTTTCTAACGGGCTTTGGGTTTTATACAATAAAAACAGCATCTATTATAAGTGTAAGTGCATTTGCGCTATATTGTCATAATCAATACACTAATTCACTGCTTTCAATACGTTTCTATACAATTCTGGGTTTCAAAAAATGTTGTATTTGAGTTGAAATCTGTGAAAGAGTAGTTTTAATGACAAGTAAAATCAAACCATTTCATTCATAAGATTACATTCAGACCTGTTATGAGGAGAACAAAAATAATATTAGGAATAGATAATTTATAAATGTACATGATATACTCCCATTATGGTAACACATTATTAATGTTTTTTGCAATTGTTTATTTCAGTTCCTCCTATTCAGGAAACAGGGGGTAAGTTAATATTCGTAGACATGTTAATTGGTGTTCGGCAATACATTTTTACACATTTACACTAATTTATTATTGCTCGGTTGTGAAACAAGTTCTTAGGTTAATTACTTTTTAGGCTGCTTCCTGGTCCCCCAGTGCTAAGCTTGTAGCATAGAGTTTCTTGCTCAAGGATACAACGAAGAAGTATTTTATGGGATTCGAATACCAATGCAAAGCTGTCTATCTAATGATTACTGATCACTGTAATTGATGGGATGTTGAGCTTGCAATGCTTTCTCTTTTTTAAACTGTTGTACCATATTTTCAGTAAATTTATTAAATGAACTTTCTTTTAATAAAGCATGTATATCATTATTAATAGTTCTTGTAGACAAAGCTCAAAAGCTTAAATATCACAGATATTAGTACATTTTGTAATATTCTATTGCCATGGCTTGTGCTATGCTCATTAGTATTCTCACATCTTGATTATGCAGCTTTTTTACTCTATCAAAAACTTGTTTCAGGTATACTCATAGGAGGAACAGTTCCTGGTAAGTATTTAAAGCTACAGTAAATATATAGAATGTATTATATAATTTTCTTTACTCACATTACAATCACAATCATAGCAAAAGTTCATTACTTATATTACTTGTGCCAGATTTTAAGAGTGTATCATTTGTTGAAATTGGCAAAAACTATAAAAAGGGCGGGGTTACTAAATATCTCAAAATTAGCTTTACATTTCTGACATTTTTTACATTTTGTCAGAGATTCATCAAGTGTATAGATATGACAGTGTAAAATATAAAACACTCAACAAAATAGACATTTGAAATGCAATAAAACCATTTATCCTAGCCTGAAATAGCCTTTCTGGTGTTAGTCTAAACACATTATCAAACTACTTTTTTCATAAATCTAGCTGCTGATATAGAATGATAATGTAACTGTTAGCAATGTCTTTGGGTGAGTCACACAAAAATGTTTTCAAAAAGTAATTACTATAATTATCTCATTTGTATACTTCAGTTTGTTTCACATGGGCCCGATGATATTTTTCCCTCTTAATGTATTTTAAAATGTACGAAATATCAAATATAAGGTACAAAAACATATCGTTACAAACGGGGTTGTTTTTTATACAATCAAATCACCATACATTACAAGTTTATGTACATTGGCACTAAAATTGTCATTATCCGCACACTGATGTACTGCTTTCAATATGTTTCTATACTATTCTGGGTTTTAAAAAATAGTATGTTGAAATCTGTGCAAGAGTAGTTTTAAGGACAAACAAACAAATGAAACATTTCATTTATAAGATTCCATTCAGACCTGTTATAAGGGGAAATCTTGAGCATTAAAAATAGTTGCTTTTGTACATGATATAGTCCCATTACGGTCAAAATTTATATTATACACTATTTGTAATTGTTTATTTCAGTCCCTCCTATTCAGGAAACATGGGGTAAGTTTATATTTTAGACATTTAAATTGGTGATTGGCAATACATTCATACACATTTACACTAATTTATGATAGCTCGATTGTAAGACAAGTATTTAGATTTATCACTTTTGAGTCCGCTTCGTGATCCCCTAGTGTTGAGCTTGAAGCATAGAGTTTCTTGCTCAAGGATACAACCAAGTAGGTTTTGATGGGATTCGAACCAACGCGAAGCTGTCTATACAATGATGACTGATCACTGTAAATAATGGGATGTTGAGCCTGGAGGGCTTTCTCTTTCTGAAATGGATATACCTTATTTCTAGTAAATGTAATAAATGGACCTTCTGTATATAAAGCATGTATATTATTATCAATAGCTCTTGTATACAAAGGTCAAAAGCTGAAATATTACATACAACAGATATTAGTACATTTTGTAATATTCTTTAACAACATGCATTTGCCATGGCTTGTGCTGTGCTCATTATTATTCTCACATCTTGATTATACAGCTTTTTTACTTTATCAAAAACTTGTTTCAGGTATACGCATAGGAGGAACAGTTCCTGGTAAGTATTTAAAGCTACAGTAAATATCATATCATTTGAATATAGAATGTATTATTTAACATAAACTTCACTATACAAGCAAAAGTAAAAAACAACACAAAGTTTCATAAAGCCAAAAGGCATAGTGGGAGATCTTTTAGAATTAAAATTTTAGAAATAGTAAAGTGAATTTCATGTTAAATGATACATTCCATATTCAGTTTGTAGATAGTCTACCCTTATAAGCACCTACAGTATTCAGTGAATTTATAAATTGTTTTCCATTTTCAAGCAAAAGGTATTTTTCGGTCAAAGTTTGCTTGGAAAAAAATCAATTCGTTCACGTACTTTTAGAAAAACTTTATCATTCTAAATGTTCTTTTGTCTTCTCATTGAAGTATAGGGGGTCACTTTAGCTATTTTAAATTGATTAAGGAAAACATTCCTTGTAATACTTAAGTGCATTATATTTGTGATAGGTTTTGATATCACTTCAGCTGAAAGTTTTAAAAAAAATTTGGGCTCAAACCATCCAGTCCTGTAGGTTTCTTTGGGTCAATATTTAGAAGCTGTTTTCAACATAACATTCTTGTAATAGTGGGATTTTGAAAGCATTATTATTTATGTTTAGGGTGTTGTTAGAAAAGTTACTTGAAATGATTAAACTATATTGATGAAGAAATTATTAAAAGTACCAGCCATTTCTTTGTTGTCTATAATAGGGTTTCCATGGTCATTATTTATAATAATAATAACGACTTTATCTATTGTGGATAACATATTTGATGTATACCAATTTTCAATATGGTCCACACAGATATTTACAATGTACATACATTATAACAATAACAAAGAGATACAATTTAGGTGCCATATCAAACATACTGAAATTAACAAGCAAATTAAGAGTTAAATATATACACATACAAAAAGGTATTTAGTATCATATTAGGAGAAATTTGATGAAATACGTGAATCTTCATTTAATTTGAAGTAGTAATTATAACACAGTTCTTATTTGAAACTTGATATAAACAAATGTGGTGCACAAGTTTAGTATGGAATAGATACAGGGAATTAAATATAATGCATATATATAAGCATATTTAATTAAATGATAAAAATAACAAGTATTTACAAAGCACAACCAGAGTACTTCCACCTGAGATAGTTTGTCTTAATTTTACTAAGAGAATCTGACTTTAGGACATTTAAAGGAATGGAATTTCAGATCACTGGGCCAGAATATCTGAGGGATTTACGAAATAATTCAAGCTTACGTTTTAGGACAGAAATCATTTCTTGGTCAATAGATCTGAATATGGCCGTGTTTGGGGTTTTGAGGGTGAAACATGGAGTTCAGATAATCTGGACCACTATTATTCAGGGAATTAAACATTAGTATTGCTTTTTTGTAAATAATTCTGTCTGGGGAAAGCATCCATTTAAGCTCCTTAAAGAGGTCAGTTAAGGGAGTTGTTAAATCTTGATCTAAAATAATTCTTGCTGCTCTTTATAAAATTTGATAACAGAATCTAAAAGTTTAGTACTGCAGTTTTCCCAAATTAGGTCCTGTTGTCCGTATTTGTTTCCATGGTTGTCTCCAGTGCATTTGTTTGTACATCCATGAATTCGGGAACAATTGGTTGGAATTTAATCCCCGATTCATTGATGGAGTCAGTTTTCTTTTGTTCTATGGAGAATGCGGTTTCTTTCCTGTCTGACCATATGAAAATTGGTAGTTTGGGGAGTTTAATTGAAATATATCACCTTACACTATTTTTATAGATTTTCCAAGTGTAGCTGCTCCAGAAGAATGACTGTGCCTATCATCATAATAAAGATAAGATTTGTTCATAAATAATGGTGTATGATCATTAAATGGAACGTTGTGTTTCTTACAAAGTTGTTAAAGTCTTCTATTAACCTCTGTAGAGACTGGTAGAGTAACTTTGATCTGTTTCATCTGTAGTACAGAGGACATGATCAATTTAGATGATTGGAATTTATCCTTCATTGTTGTAGTTAGGTCTTTGTAGTCCTATAATATTTTATCTGCAGTGCAGCCATCAGATATATTAGTTATTCCTTCTTGTATAATGACTGCATCTACATGATTGTTATCAGTCATAAGATCTGGAACAACTTTGTCTTTTATGTGTTTAATTGTAGCTCCAGGATTTGACTTGATCTGTACATTAACCTTGGTTGATGACATTTTTGAAGCATTTAAACCAATTGTAATTGAGTAAACTATAATAAGTACAGATTTTGTTTCATATCTATTGATTTCTTTTGTTTCAATAGGTTTGGATAAACTTGATGAGTCTTGTGCTGAATTAGATTTTGTTGTTGTATTTTTTTATTTCATTAAGGATATTAGATGAATTTCGTGTTATTTCTTTTATATTGATGTTTTCGATTGTGCTATTGTGACTAAAGGGGTGATTCTCAGGTTGCGTTTGCTGTAGTTGCTGTCTATTGCTTCTATTTCGACTATCTCCTATCTTATCAACTGTGACTTTTAATAATTCAATTTCTCTTTTGAACAGGTTCATATCATCGCTTAGACTTGAAACTTTTGTTACTATTCCACTTTCTTTTATGTAGTCTTTCTCTTTTATTGGTGATTGTGGATTATTTAGTGATTGACTGACTACTGTTTGTACATTTGCACTAAAACTGTCATAATCAGCATACTGTTTTACTGCTTTTTAAATGTTTCTATACAATTTGGGGTTTCAGAAAATTTTGTATTCAAGTTGAGCTTTATGCAAGAGTAGTTGTAAGGACAAGCAAATGAAACGTTTCATTTATAAGATTGAATTCAGGACTGTTATAAGTTACATTAATATTCGGAACAGAAAAGAACAGAACAAACTCTTTATTTCTCAATTGTAACGTTAAGGATTGATACAATTGTACATGATATATTCTCATTATTACCAAATACTATAACAATATTTTTTTCAATTGTTTATTTCAGTGCCCCCAGAAACAGGAGGTAAGTTAATATTCACAGACATGTAAATTGGTGATTGACATTACATGTTTTACACCTTTATAGTAATTTTTGATTTTTCGACTTTGAAACAAGTTGTTACGACTTAGATTAATCACTTTTGAGAAACGCTTTCTTGTCTCCCAGTACTGAGCTAATAGGGTGAGGCTTCTTGCTTACAGATACAACGATGTAGTATTTTTTAATAGATTTCAAACCATCGCAGACTTGGCTTTGCAATGATTACTAGTCCAATGTCCTAACCACTTAGCCACTTTCTTTACCCGATGTTGAGCTTGCAATGTTTCTTCTTCCTTAAACTTTTGTACCATATCTTTATTTATCAAATGAACCTTCTTAAAATAATGCATGTATATCATGATCTAAAATCTTTGAAGACGAAGCTGATATAAAACACATTACAGACATTAGTGATTTTCTTTACCAGTATGCATTTGCCATTTCGGCGCGGTATGACCTTTTTGTGTTGGTGCGCCGTAAAACCAAAGCAAACAAACAAAAGTATTTTCCATGGGTTGTGCTATGGTTATAAGTATTCTTGCGTCTTGATTATACAGCTTGATAACTTATTCAAAAACTTTTTCATACAGCAAGCAAGGTATAACATTTGAAAAGTGATTAAACATATTTAAAACAAATACAATATACATGTATACAATAAAAGAAGAAATAATTAATGCTTTATGATGATTCTGTATTCCACCACACATTTTAGTATTATCTGTTTGGACGAGTTCAAAGTTTTAGCTGTTTGTACCTCTTTTTGTAAGGCATTTCATAATTTTATAAATTTTTCATTTAGGTATTGAGGGCAAATATTCTTAATGGATTTGTATATTATTGTAGATTTTTTTAAGTTGATCCTTTCTGGGAAGTTCATCCAGTTTAACATTTAAAGAAGGTCTTCTGATGGTGTGTCAAAGTCTTTGTCCAGAATAATTTTGGCTGCCCTTTTTTCAAATTTAATTAGGATTTCATTTTGACTTCTATAAGAAATAATCACAATTTCCCTACACAGTGCAACAGTATTCTTAATGAGGAAGTATGTAAGAATTGTAGAACAATTTTCTTATAAATACTAGTTAATAAACTGCTTTATTCTTTGTAAAAGATAGAGTTTACTGTTGCATTTTTTGAATATCATGTTTACACATTTGTTCTCGTTTATAGCACTTATCCATCTATCAACAATGGATATTAATGCTGTTTCACAAGAATGATTAGTTCTAAATTCTGATTGATTTTTATACATTCAATTATTTTCTTCAAGATAGACTTAGATTGTTAGCAACATGTCTTTCAATATTTTTGTTAGGTCTGGAAAAATTGAAATTGGCCTTTAATTATTTTATAATTTCATGTCCTTTTTATGTATAGGGGGTCACTTTAGCTATTTTAAATTGATTAAGGAAAACATTCCTTGTAATACTTAAGTGCATTATATTTGTGATAGGTTTTGATATCAATTCAGCTGAAAGTTTTAAAAAAATTGGGCTCAAACCATCCAGTCCTGTAGATTTCTTTGGGTCAATATTTAGAAGCTGTTTTCAACATAACATTCTTGTAATAGTGGGATTTTGAAAGCATTATTATTTATGTTTAGGGTGTTGTCAGAAAAGTTACTACAGTAACTTGAAATGATTAAACTATATTGATGAAGAAATTAATAAAAGTACCAGCCATTTCTTTGTTGTCTATAATAGGGTTTCCATGGTCATTATTTATAATAATAATAATAGGGGGTTCAGGCCCTTTTTTGTTTCATGCTTAAATATTTTTTTACAGTTCTTAATACACAGCTATTGAAATGAGGTTTTATTTGAGGTATAAACTAGTATGATATCATGATGGGTCTAGAAGTTACAGACTTTTTTATATTAGCATTTGACCCATTTTATGAGGCAGATCTTTATTACATAAGATAAACAGAAAACGGCACCAAAATAAGAAAAACTTGATATTATAGATGATGATTAATTTATTTTTCGGTATTATGAGAAATGCAAATCCCCTGAATGTATACATTTTCTGGAAGCTGTAGAACGAGGCAATATGATGCATTTTGATGCATTACAAATTTTTGGGTATGTTGCTGGGTTAATGGAGTGGAATTCAAAATGGCCGTCAATTTTTACAAAATAAAGAAATAACATCTGAATTATGACAGCTAGTACATTAAATTTTAGTTAAAGTCATGTGTGTATTGTTTATTACTTTTTATGGCAATATATTGACATTGTTTTTAGTGATGTTTGCCACAAAATATAGGAAATTATATTTTTCTGTTACCATAGCAACGCATAATATTATATATAAACCTATGAATTACCTACCTAGAAAACATGAATACTCACAAGGGAATGATATTCACATTTTTTGTAAATTTACTTGACATCAAAGCACTTAGCAACGATTTTGCAGTATCCAAGAAAACATACTTTTTGGTTACCATAGCAACAACCCCCCCCCACAAAAACAATAAAGTCCTAGGGCATTACATTTCCCCCAAAAATAGCATTCGTAAGAAAAAAATCCGAACAGGGCGTTTAACAGAGTAAATATAAATAGGGAAATTACTAGATTAAATAAGGCACAGTTATTGTACTCAGTATTCGACTTCACTCAAGTCACAAAATCGATATTTGACGCGGTGTACATTAATATCAGTACAGCAATGTCGGCGCGCCTTTGATCACGGTCCCTTAAAGTATTAAACGACGTCATCAGATACGCTGCCGCCATAACTATTTTGAAGTAGCACAAAGATCAAAGAAAGCTATAATACGTTGAAACATTCTCTTCACCTATTTAAGAATAATGTTAGTACAGAAATGTATAAACGGTGGACTCAAAATTTAAACCTTCCAACAAACGCCTCTTACTTCTCTATCAAACATTTAAGCGCAAAATGTGCGTAATTTATTTAATAGACCGACTTTCATTCTAATATGAATTAAAATCGTGTGACTTGTGAATACGGCGTTTTCAAGTCAGAACTTTATCGTTGATCAGAAGCGTATGTGCGAGAAGAATTACGTCCGTTATTCAGGATTAATCTTTCATTTCAGTTGAATTAAAAAAATACCAGCAATAATCATGTTGTTCGAAATTAACATTTCATATTATATTTTTGAAGATAAATATTGTTAACTTAAAAACGATGCATAACTATGTACATGTATACGTCACTTATAGAAAGTGGAATATTGACCAAGATAGAAGGAAGAAAAACTAATCTGAGAAAAAAATGACGTAGTGGTTAAATGACGTCAGTTAGCGATGACCGGTGGGTGGGATGACGTTACGTTATCAAAATGTCAAAAAATCTCGAACGATAGGGTTGGAAATACACGTTTGCTAGAGCTATGTTGCAGGTTTCTTCATTATTAATCTTTGTTTCTAATTAACATAGGTATGATAAACGTAGAATAAGTTGAAAGTCAATGTAAAATCAATTGAAACATAACGTAAACTTGGAAAACTTTCTTTGTTTAAATATCAAATTTTTATTGACAATGCAATTTTCAACTATCAATCACCAATGAGAAGCTGCTTGTGTAAGCTACATTTTGATTGGTCAATCGATTATCTGTGTTGGAAGCGGGCTCTAGCAATTTGCAAAAGTCTTCTCCATACCTTGTCAAAATTACGCGAATCCGCGTCCATTGCATATTAACGTTGCGTTCGACGGCAACAGGAGTTGTTTTCTATCATCATTAATTCAGGATTCTTGTGACGCTTTTTTCAAGAAAAAAGTATGAAATGATTAATTAACGATTACTCTTTCAATATATGTTCTTATTGTTTTATATTTGTCCGTAATAAAATCAAATTAAGGGCTTAAACTTTAGTAAAAAACTTAAAAAATGGCGTCGACGTCACGACGACGTCATACAACGTCACGTCACCTGAACCCCCTAATAATAACGACTTTATTTATTGTGGATAACATATTGGGTGTGAACCAATTTTCAATATGGTCCACACAGATATTTACTATGTACATACATTATAACAATAACAAAGAGATACAATTTAGGTGCCATATCAAACATACTGAAATTAACAAGCAAATTAAGAGTTAAATATATACACATACAAAAAGGTATTTAGTATCATATTAGGAGAAATTTGATAAAATATGTGAATTTTCATTTAATTTGAAGTAGTAATTATAACACAGTTCTTATTTGAAACTTGATATAAACCAATGTGGTGCACAAGTTTAGTATGGAATAGATACAGGGAATTAAATATAATGCATATATATAAGCATATTTAATTAAATGATAAAGATAACATGTATTTACAAAGCGCAACCAGAGTACTTCCATCTGAGATAGTTTGTCTTAATTTTACTAAGAGAATCTGACTTTCGGACATTTAAAGGAATGGAATTTCAGATCACTGGGCCAGAATTTCTGAGGGATTTACGAAATAATTCAAGCTTAGGTTTTAAGACAGAAATCATTTCTTGGTCAATAGATCTTTGAATATGGCCGTGTTTGGGGTTTTGAGGGTGAAACATGGAGTTTAGATAATCTGGACCACTATTTTTCAGGGATTTAAACATTAGTATTGCTTTTTTGTAAATAATTCTGTCTGGGGAAAGCATCCATTTAAGCTCCTTAAAGAGGTCAGCTAAGGGAGTTGTTTAATCTTGATCTAAAATAATTCTTGCTGCTCTTTATAAAATTTGATAACAGAATCTAAAAGTTCAGTACTGCAGTTTTCCCAAATTAGGTCCTGTTGTCCGTATTTGTTTCCATGGTTGTCTTCTGTGCATTTGTTTGTACATCCAAGAATTCGGGAACAATTGGTTGGAATTTAATCCCCGATTCAATGATGGAGTCAGTTTTCTTTTGTTCTATGGAGAATGCGGGTTCTTTCCTGTCTGACCATATGAAAATTGGTAGTTTGGGGAGTTTAATTGAAATATATCACCTAACACTATTTTTATAGATTTTCCAAGTGTAGCTGCTCCAGAAGAATTACTATGCCTATCATTTTAATAAATATAAGGTTTGTTCATAAAAATTGGTGTATGATCAACAAATAGAAAGTCGTGTTTCTTACAAAGTTGTTGAAGTTTTCTATTAACCTCTGTAGTGACTGGTAGAGTAACTTTGATCTGTTTCATCTGTAGTACAGAGGATATGATCAATTTAGATGATTGGAATTTATCCTTCATTGTTGTATGTAGGTCTTTGTAGTCCTCTAATATTTTATCTGCAGTGTGGCCATCAGGTATATTAGTTATTCCTTCATGTATAATGACTGCATCTACATTTGTCTTTTATGTGTTTAATTGTCGCTCCAGGATTTGACTTGATCTGTACATTAACCTTGGTTGATGACATTTTTGAAGCATTTAAACCAATTGTAATTGAGTAAACTATACTAATTACAGATTTTGTTTCATATATCTTAATTTCGTTTGTTTCAAAAGGTTTGGATAAACTTGATGAGTCTTGTGCTGAATTAGATTTTGTAGTTGTACTTTTCTATTTTATTAAGGATATTAGATGAATTGCGTGTTATTTCTTTTTTATTGATGTTTTTGATTGTGCTATTGTGACTCAACGGGTCATTCTCTGGTTGCGTTTGCTGTAGTTGCTGTCTATTGCTTCTTTTCGATTATCTCCTATTTTATCAACTGTGGCTTTTAATAATTCAATTTCTCTTTCGAACAGGTTCATATCATCACTTAGACTTGAAATTTTTGTTACTATTCCACTTTCTTTCATGTAGTCTTTCTCTTTTATTGGTGATTGTGGATTATTTAGTGATTGACTGACCACTGTTTGTACATTTGCACTAAAACTGTCATAATCAGCATACTGTTTTACTGCTTTTTAAATGTTTCTATACAATTTGGGGTTTCAGAAAAGTTTGTATTCAAGTTAAGCTTTATGCAAGAGTAGTTGTAAGGACAAGCAAATGAAACGTTTCATTTATAAGATTGAATTCAGGACTGTTATAAGTTACATTAATATTCGGAACAGAAAAGAACAGAACAAACTCTTTATTTCTCAATTGTAACGTTAAGGATTGATACAATTGTACATGATATATTCTCATTATTACCAAATACTATAACAATATTTTTTTCAATTGTTTATTTCAGTGCCCCCAGAAACAGGAGGTAAGTTAATATTCACAGACATGTAAATTGGTGATTGACATTACATGTTTTACACCTTTATAGTAATTTTTGACTTTTCGACATTGAAACATGTTGTTACGACTTAGATTAATCACTTTTGAGAAACCCCTTCTTGTCTCCCAGTACTGAGCTAATAGGGTGAGGCTTCTTGCTTACAGATACAACGATGTAGTATGTTTCAATAGATTTCAAACCATCACAGAGTTGGCTTTGCAATGATAACTAGTCCAATGTCCTAACCACTTAGCCACTTTCTTTACCCGATGTTGAGCTTGCAATGTTTCTTCTTCCTTAAACTTTTGTACCATATCTTTATTTATCAAATGAACCTTCTTAAAATAATGCATGTATATCATGATCTAAAATCTTTGAAGACGAAGCTGATATAAAACACATTACAGACATTAGTGATTTTCTTTAACAGTATGCATTTGCCATTTCGGCGCGGTATGACCTTTTTGTGTTGGTGCGCCGTAAAACCAAAGCAAACAAAAAAAAGCATTTTCCATGGGTTGTGCTATGGTTATAAGTATTCTTGCGTCTTGATTATACAGCTTGATAACTTATTCAAAAACTTTTTCATACAGCAAGCAAGGTATAACATTTGAAAAGTGATTAAACATATTTAAAACAAATACAATATACATGTATACAATAAAAGAAGAAATAATTAATGATTTATGATGATTCTGTTTTCCACCACACATTTTAATATTATCTGTTTGGACGAGTTCAAAGTTTTAGCTGTTTGTACCGCTTTTTGTAAGGCATTTCATAATTTTATAATTTTTTCGCTTAGGTATTCAGGGCAAATATTGTTAATGGATTTGTACATTATTGTAAATTTTTTAAAGTTGACCCTTTCTCGGAAGTTCATCCAGTTTAACATTCAAAGAGGTTTTCTGATGGTGTCAAAGTCTTCGTCCAGAATAATTTTGGCTGCCCTTTTTTCAAATTTAATTAGGATTTCACTGTGCCTGCTATAATAAAAATAATTACAATTTCCGAACACAGAGCAACAGTATTATAAATGAGGAAATATGTAAGCATTGTAGAACAATTTTTATTATAGGAATACTAATAAACTGCTTAATTCTTTGTAAAAGATAGTTTACTGTTGCATGATTTGATTATCATCTTTATTTGACTTTTCCAAGTAAGATTATTATATACTTGTACTCCAAGAAGACGTTTACAATTTAAAAGCTCTATTTCATCTTGTCCAAGATTTAAGGATATTTTTTATTTTGTATTGGATGCTGAGATGATCATTGATTCTGACTTTTTAGAATTTAATACCATAGAGTTATTCTGACACCATTGGAATATTTAGCAACATTATTTTTCAACTGAATTTGGTCTTCATAGTATGATTGACCAATCGCTGTTATGGTAGTAACATCAGCAAACGCATCAGTAAAATACATTTTTTTAAATAATCTGGCATGTCATTTATGTACATTATGAACAGTAATGGTCCAAGGACTGATCCTTGTGGCACTCCTGATGTAATATGTCCTGGTTCTGATAGTTTACCAGAAACACAGACTTTTTATATATTTAATGGACAGATAGGATGTAAACCATTGAAATGACATATGACTAAAATTAAAGAACTCAAGTTTTTAATCAAAATTGAATGGTTAACTAAGTCCAAAAATACAGTACCTACACATTTGTTCTCGTTTATAGCACTTATCCATCTATCAACAATGGATATTAATGCTGTTTCACAAGAATGATTAGTTCTAAATTCTGATTGGTTTTTATACAGTCAATTATTTTCTTCAAGATAGATTTAGATTGTTAGCAACATGTCTTTGAATATTTTTGTTAGGTCTGGAAAAATTGAAATTGGCCTATAATTATTATATCATTTCATGTCCTTTTTATGTATAGGGGGTCACTTTAGCTATTTTAAATTGATTAAGGAAAACAATCCTTGTAATACTTAAGTGCATTATATTTGTGATAGGTTTTGATATCACTTCAGCTGAAAGTTTTAAAAAAATTTGGACTCAAACCATCCAATCCTGTAGATTTCTTTGGGTCAATATTTAGAAGCTGTTTTCAACATAACATTCTTGTAATAGTGGGATTTTGAAAGCATTATTATTTATGTTTAGGGTGTTGTCAGAAAAGTTACTACAGTAACTTGAAATGATTAAACTATATTGATGAAGAAATTATTAAAAGTACCAGCCATTTCTTTGTTGTCTATAATAGGGTTTCCATGGTCATTATTTATAATAATAATAACGACTTTATTTATTGTGGATAACATATTTGATGTATACCAATTTTCAATATGGTCCACACAGATATTTACAATGTACACACATTATAACAATAACAAAGAGATACAATTTAGGTGCCATATCAAACATACTGAAATTAACAAGCAAATTAAGAGTTAAATATATACACATACAAAAAGGTATTTAGTATCATATTAGAAGAAATTTGATGAAATATGTGAATTTTCATTTAATTTGAAGTAGTAATTATAACACAGTTCTTATTTGAAACTTGATATAAACCAATGTGGTGCACAAGTTTAGTATGGAATAGATACAGGGAATTAAATATAATGCATATATATAAGCATATTTAATTAAATGATAAAAATAACATGTATTTACAAAGCACAACCAGAGTACTTCCACCTGAGATAGTTTGTCTTAATTTTACTAAGAGAATCTGACTTTAGGACATTTAAAGGAATGGAATTTCAGATCACTGGGCCAGAATATCTGAGGGATTTACGAAAAAAATTCAAGCTTAGGTTTAAGGACAGAAATCATTCCTTGGTCAATAGATCTTAGAGTATGGCCGTGTTTGGGGTTTTGAGGGTGAAACATGGAGTTTAGATAATCTGGACCACTATTATTCAGGGATTTAAACATTAGTATTGCTTTTTTGTAAATAATTCTGTCTGGGGAAAGCATCCATTTAAGCTCCTTAAAGAGGTCAGCTAAGGGAGTTGTTAAATCTTGATCTAAAATAATTATTGCTGCTCTTTATAAAATTTGATAACAGAATCTAAAAGTTCAGTACTGCAGTTTTCCCAAATTAGGTCCTGTTGTCCGTATTTGTTTCCATGGTTGTCTCCAGTGCATTTGTTTGTACATCCATGAATTCGGGAACAATTGGTTGGAATTTAATCCCCGATTCATTGATGGAGTCAGTTTTCTTTTGTTCTATGGAGAATGCGGTTTCTTTCCTGTCTGACCATATGAAAATTGGTAGTTTGGGGAGTTTAATTGAAATATATCACCTAACACTATTTTTATAGATTTTCCAAGTGTAGCTGCTCCAGAAGAATTACTATGCCTATCATTTTAATAAATATAAGATTTGTTCATAAATAATGGTGTATGATCAACAAATAGAAAGTCGTGTTTCTTACAAAGTTGTTGAAGTCTTCTATTAACCTCTGTAGTGACTGGTAGAGTAACTTTGATCTGTTTCGTCTGTAGTACAGAGGATATGATCAATTTAGATGATTGGAATTTATCCTTTATTGTTGTATGTAGGTCTTTGTAGTCCTCTAATATTTTATCTGCAGTGTGGCCATCAGGTATATTAGTTATTCCTTCATGTATAATGACTGCATCTACATGATTGTTATCAGTCATAAGATCTGGAACAACTTTGTCTTTTATGTGTTTAATTGTCGCTCCAGGATTTGACTTGATCTGTACACTAACCTTGGTTAATGACATTTTTGAAGCATTTAAGCCAATTGTAATTGAGTAACAATTACAGATTTTGTTTCATTTATCTTATTTTTTTTGTTTCAATAGGTTTGGATAAACTTGATGAGTCTTCTGCTGAATTAGATTTTGTAGTTTTATTTTTCTATTTTATTAAGGATATTAGATGAATTGCGTGTTATTTCTTTTTTATTGTTGTTTTTGATTGTGCTATTGTGACTCAACGGGTCATTCTCTGGTTGCGTTTGCTGTAGTTGCTGTCTATTGCTTCTATTTCGATTATCTCCTATTTTATCAACTGTGGCTTTTAATAATTCAATTTCTCTTTCGAACAGGTTCATATCATCACTTAGACTTGAAACTTTTGTTACTATTCCACTTTCTTTCATGTAGTCTTTCTCTTTTATTGGTGATTGTGGATTATTTAGTGATTGACTGACTACAGTTTGTACATTTGCACTAAAATTGTCATAATCAGCATACTGTTTTACTGCTTTTTAAATGTTTCTATACAATTTGGGGTTTCAGAAAATTTTGTATTTAAGTTGAGCTTTATGCAAGAGTAGTTGTAAGGACAAGCAAATGAAACGTTTGACTTATAAGATTGCATTCAGGACTTTTATAAGTTACATTAACATTAGGAACAGGAAAGAACAGAACAAACTCTTTATTTCTCAATTGTAACGTTAAGGATTGATACAATTGTACATGATATATTCTCATTATTACCAAATACTATAACAATATTTTTTTCAATTGTTTATTTCAGTGCCTCCAGAAACAGGAGGTAAGTTAATATTCACAGACATGTAAATTGGTGATTGTCGTTACATGTTTTACAACTTTAAAGTAGTTTTTGATATTTCGATTGTGAAACAAATTGTTAGAACTTAGATGAATCACTTTGTAGAAACGCGTTCTTGTCTCCCAGTAGTGAGCTAATAGGATAAGGTTTCTTGCTTATAGATACAACGACGTAGTTTATTAATAGGATTAAAACCAACTCGGAGTTGGCTTCGCATTGATTACTAGTCCAATAACCTAACCACTTAGCCACTTTCTTTACCTGATGTTGAGCTTGCAATGTTTCTTCTTCCTTAAAATTTGTACCATATCTTTATTTATCAAATGAACCTTCTTAAAATAATGCATGTATATCATGATCTAAAATCTTTGAAGACGAAGCTGAAATAAAACACATTACCGACATTAGTGATTTTCCTTAACAGTATGCATTTGCCATTTCGGCGCGGTATGACCTTTTTGTGTCGGTGCGCCGTAAAACCAAATCAAACAAACAAAAGTATTTGCCATGGCTTGTGCTATGCTCATAACTATTCTTGCGTCTTAATTATACAGCTTTATAACTTATTCAAAAACTTTTTTCAGGCTCAACATTAGAAGGAACAGACCCTGGTAAGTATTTCAAGCTACACTATACACCATATATTTGAATATAGAATGCATTATATCACATTCAATTCCCTGTACATGTACTCACAATATAACTTCAATCATATTAATAGTTCATCAGTTATATTACTTGTACTAGATTTGTTAATTGAACATCTAATTTATCATTACAATTATTAAATAACATTTGCCAGAAAATCTAACTACACAATTCAAAACTATGAAATTCGATCTAGCATTTAGACCATGCCTCGCATGAACAAAATGGTCTACAGTCTCGTTAGGAATGATAAACTATAGACACAGTGTTAATTCTGAGACCTCATTTACGAAAGGACGCTATTTGATACGCTATTATTTTGAACAAAATAAGTTGAGATAACATCAGGACAAGCAACAGTAAAAAAACACAAAGTTTCATAAAGCCAATAGGCAAAGTGTGAGATGTTTTAGAATTAAAGTGTTAGAAATAGTAAAGTGAATTTCATGTTAAATGATGCATTCCATAATCAAAAACTATGTTTAAAGATAGTCTACTCTTATAAGCACCTGCAGTATTCAGTGAATTTATAGATTGTTTTCCATTTAAACAAAAAAGGGTTTTTCTGTCAAAGTTTCTTTAACAAAATCGATTCGTTTACAAACTTCATCTTTCTAAATGTTCCTGTGTCTTCTCGTTGAAGGATCTTAAATTTACTTAAATTGTGACACATTTGGATTACTGTACTGGACAAAATAAGAAATAAACATTTTAAAATAGCATTAAGTATTTCTGTTGATTTCTTATGAGTTCAACATTCTAGAGAGCTTAGTATAAGACCATTGTGCTGAGCTTATTCCAAGAAGTCAAAAATGAACTCGATACCTTTATGCATATACGACTAAAATATTTACCTTTTCTCTTTTCATATTGTTAACAGTTCCACTAATAGGCCTCCCTGAAACAAGTAAGTATTTCAATAAGAAAGACAAGTAGATATACGTATTTTTGTTAATTGTAAAAACACAGAAATATTAAAATGGGTATAAATGTCGAGGGTTCTAAAGCCAACTTCTTACGCGAAAACTAATCAATGTAAATGGATGAAACCATTTATTTCCTGAAACTTATGGACATCGTTGTCTCACAATTTTGATTCTTGAAAATAACTTGGTCACTTTTGGACATACAAATGGTATAAAATGTATTCGTTTTAAAAGTTTGCCGGAAAAGCCAATATCTATGCAGTTGTGTTCGTCTCGGTTTTCGCCTTTTCAAATAATTCCTTGCAATAAACATGTTATCATAAATATGTATTTTGTCGTGAAAAAAAATACTTTATTTAAAGAGGTTACACAGTTAGGCAAAGCCCGATCTTCCCTGTGAGCCTCTTAACAACAGTATTAACATAATATACACAACAAGCAAGGTAAAACATTTGAAACGTAATTAAACATATTTAAAACAAATACGATGTATACAATAAAAGAAGAAACAATGATTTATGATGATTTTGTATTCCACCACACATTATATCTCTGTTTGAACGAGTTCAAAGTTTTAGCTGTTTGTACCTCTATTGGTAAGCCATACCATAATTTTGGGCTCGATTACTGATCGAAGGAAGTGGGTTCGATTCCCGGGCGGGGCATACTTTTGTGGAGCTTGGTCATGAAATTATTCCTACGGCCTTTTTACCTCCAACCAATGACTTTTAATTATGTAGGGCAGTGGTCAGTCACTGACAAAAGTATGCGCTTAGTACTTAGTTAACAGCTAAATCCAGAGGTTTAGCCTCTCCAGATGGAGTGAGTAGGTTGACTGACATCCGTTTTATGACCTACTGAATGTCTAAATACGGCGTTAAACACATTTAAAACAAACAAACAATTATTATGGGCATATGATAAGATTCAAGGGTATTACGGTACGCTTACATGCTTATTCCGTTCGATAACAAACCCATTTAGAGGCCATGTATCAAAATGACTGAAATATATGGTGATAGACAATATTTCCTGGCTACACAAGTCATGTTTATACATGTATACATACATGTAGTAAATGATTAGTGACGTATGATATAAGAAATGATTTTATGGAGTATATGTACGTTTAAAACTAGAAAATGATAATTAAATTATGTAAAGCAAAGCTCGTATTGCACGAAAACTAATTGCCTTCTAATCAAATTAAAATCATGTAATTTCATGGATGAAAAAGAACAGATCACAATCTCGATCATATCAATATTATATTAAAGCCCCATTTCTGAATTGAACGCTGATAATTGTAAAGTATCATGTCTTGCTAAAGACGTATGCAAACATTCAATAAATATATGGAACACATCCCAGGCACAAAAATCTTAAGTACTTTCTCCAGAATTTATACTAATACTATGTTGAAATTCGCACTTAAAACCGAAAGTAAAGACTGTACGGAAAATCACTGAACACAACGAACGAGATCGGAATATCCCGTGGTGGCTAAAAATAACCACAACTTCAAATCGAAAGTAAACAAATTTTCTGCTTCAATAAATACACTTTTTGGTTAGTGAATTGGGTGCGAAAACTGATTAAACCTCACCAAACCAATATAAATAGTTTTATAAAGTAATACAATAGCATATACTGACGAGAAAAAGAAGCGCATGAATTATGTCTTTACATATACAGTCCGTCCGTCCGGCTCAGTATAAGACCATTGTGATTACACTTGTCCCAAACGTCAGAAACGAATTGGAAACCTTTATGCATGAGATATGACTAAATTATTTGAGCCGCGTCATGGAAAAACCAGCCTTAATGACAAAATTTTCGATTTTTATGTTTTTGCATTTTCAAATAGGAAAAAGTTTGTAGTTTTTGAAGTCGAAAACTGCTTTCGGAAATACAGCTTACTTTTGACGCTATAGTAATCTAAATTACCCATGGTATTCATCAGAATAATGTCAAAATGAGTATAATGACGTAACGTCATACTGTTCTTTAAAAAAATACCACTTATGATATTTAAATACATGCATAGTTATATGGGTATTACATTGATGTAAATGCTTAAAATTGGACCAGTTTTTACATTGTTTACGAAATGAAATTCTCTGTAATTCGGGGGATTTATTTAAATTATGGAAGCGCAATGAAACGGGTTCAAAACTTTTGATGAGTCGTTTCTTTGGGCATTGTTAGCTAAATTAAGACGCAAAGCATTAACAAATAACATGTTTTTGTTTACAAACGCACATTAAAAAGTGTTTCATGTGAATTTAAGATCTAGCGTGGGTCGTGAAAATGTATGACACGACATCAATATGGTTCAAACAATTTCGTTTTACGAACTAAAGCATTGAATCATGCATAATTAACACATTTTTAAGTAAATTGATCAACTTATTGTTAGATTTGAAGGTAGTTATGCTTTAATTTTTTCATCATTTTTTGTTAAATAAGATTGGGAGGAGTGTTGTGGAAATCAGAATTTAGAAGAAAAGAAACAGTTTTTAATAGATCTTTCCTTATCATTCATGATTCTTGATTAAACATAAATTAATGTTGTCATAAATCTTGATCTGTGTAGGTTATAGATCTAGAGTTCATTAAAGCTACGTACACGTAGACTCTCAAATTAAAGCATGTAATAGCAAAATGAAAACATTATGAAACAAAACTAAATTATACATATACATTAACTGAATACATCTTGTTTTAATCACTTATGGCTCTTAACTTTTGAACAGTCGTATATTCATCATTAGCTTATTTACGTCATGATAGTGTCATAAAAATGTCTGCTTTATTATCATGTACATTCACCACAACTGGGAGGAGAAACTTTTAGATTTTGAAGTGAGTGATAGTTATTTTTAACTCAATTTTGCACATTTAACGGTTAGAGTGAAAAATTCCACCGAGGTGCATGAGAGTACGTATCTTTAATATCGATTATCGATTATAGAAATACTTTCCGATCAGAATAGGAAAACCTGGGTCGATAGCGCAGTTGGTAGCGCGCCGGGATTTGGATACTCGTGCCCGAGGGGGTGCGGGTTCGAATCCCACCCGTTGAGGTTATACCCTTTCATGAAAATTTGACAGTAATGACGATTTTTCTCCATTGATTAGATAATATGGTCCTTATGGAGAAGTTTCCGGCCTTGTGGAAGGGTAGGTGAGTGCTGGTTATAGACAATGGTCCAGGAAAGCTAGGTTAGGTGCGCTGGACGCCGTAAAATGACCTAAATTGTGTTGACACGGCGTTAAATCCAATAAATAAATAAATTCAGAATAGAAATATGAACGCCAACAAACTTTTGAAACCACAAAAACATATTTGCACTGAGAGATTAAATAGAGACTATGGTACGTGTCTGCTATTAATTTATGACTCTGAATAAAATTAAATCTAACTTCGATAGTTTAGATATACTGTTTTATTGATACTTCACTTGTAAAGACCTACATACGTTTTGTCTAAGTGTTCATAAATTATACATGCAATATATTACGAAACACTTGATAACGTTTGATATTGTTTATTGTTCGCCGAGTACGGATTGTTTTGCGTCCCCCACGCAGCTCAGTGAATACATTACATTCACCCGCTGCCTTAAAACATGTCGATTTATGATATTGTCCTCTACTTTGAACCTTTAAACGACCAAGGAAAGTTTAACAAATTCTGATTTCACCGAAAATAACGTCATATATAATGTGGTTATACTTCGTGGCAATGAAACGAAAACAAAACGAAGATACGACCAATGAATGCTCGTCCGTTTTATTTTGGACAATTTCCTCTTGCGTTTGAGACACGTATTTGGAGCACAAAACTTTGAGTTTATTATCCCTTTTCTTTATGTATGCATTGACTAAGCAGGGATCGAAATACAAGATCCAAAATTTTATTTGTTACATAAAATAACAAAAATGTTATCACTGAAAATGTTCTAAACTGACCGGTAATAGGATTGTGAGGAGTACTGTAATAATCTTATCAAATTAATTATTTTAACTCTAACATATAACATAATATATTAGGATTAACTTAACGACAAAGTCCTCTCCCATTTTAAAACAATCTATTGAGTACGAGTAAACTATAAATTCTATAAAGGTAGAAATTCAAATCTACGCCGAGCTAAAACTGACCGCTAGTAAACATGCGTGACGAAAATTATGTGACGTAACGTTTAAAGTGGATTTTCCCCACAACATCATCAACGTCATTAATGCAGGTTTTGTCGTGACGCGCGTCATTTACTTTTTTCTCTTTTCATATTGTAAACAGTCCCAATTCAGGAATCCGGTAAGTATTTTAAAAAAGATAGACAATTAGATATACGTAATTTTGTGAACTGTAAAAAAAACAGAAATATTAAAATGGATATAAAAATTAAGTGTTTTAAAGCCAATTTCTTACACGAAAGATAATCAATATTAGACTACATCCGGAATTCAAATATTTCGGTTTTTCCATGTAAGTACAAACAAACTTTCACTGTTACATTGAAAACACGTGTACAAAGAACAATAGAATTTAATTCATATTTCGTGATTTTCATCAATAATGTGTAACAAACTTTGTTTGTACCTACATCACACGGACGAAAAAAACACAAATTTGAGTTCTGAATTAAGTCTAATCCTGAAGCATATGGGCATCGTTGTCTCACAATTTTGATTTATGAAAATAACTTTGTCAACTTTTTGACATACAAATGGTATAAAATGTATTCGTTTTAAATGTTTGTCGGAAAAGACAATATGTATACAGTAGTATAGTTCTATTACATTAACCTGTCACAACTTAAATAATTACACTGTCACTGAATCTGTTATTTTTAACCCCTTTCGAACTTGTTATTGCCTCGATATTCAAAATCGTCGCATATATTGTTAGATTATCAATAATTAATGTGAATTGGAGGCTCAATGGTTAAAAAGTAGTAAAATAATAACAGATTCAGTGACCGTGTAAATATTCAAGTTGTGACAGGTTAATGTAACAGAACTATACAACGGCAATTATTTTATGGAAATAAAACATGATAGGATATTAATTGTTAGTGTTCTAAGGAAACTACTATGTATGTATGGAAGATAAGTCAGAATAGAGAGGACAAAATGTTGCTGTTTTTGTCATTCTCATAGTTTAAGTTAATCTTAGAACACTGTACGTCACTTCACTGCTAAGTAAATTTATTCAATTATCAAATTAAAACAGGTTCACATATCCATCCTTTCATTTTTTCCAGAATGAAAGGGTTACCATAGCAACCAACCAGCCATATTTAGCATTTTATATAAGAAAACGAGTTTAATTTTCGAGATTAGTTTTTGATATCTAAATATCACGTGGTGTTTTCGAAAACATGTTTTTAACGTTACGTTATTTTAGCAATCGGCCTGGTTTTCTCTGGGACGTCATCTATTATGTCGGAATTTATTGAAAGATACAGATAATGTTCATGTTTTAAATAAGATACCAAAACCTTATATTTTTATGTCTTGTTTCAGACTGGGATCATGTGTCGGAGATTGTGGTCTCCGGTAGAGGTACGACGGGTCCAAGACTATTCGTGGTAAGTCAGATGACTGGTAGTTTTGATCACTATGCTTGACATTATGTACCTTAATTTAAAAAAATACGCTCTTCTCATAAAAAACAACAACACCAACTACACCATGAATGCAACGCATCGCATTACCCTTCAAAGGCACTACCTCCTAAATTATAGCACCAAAACACCAACGAAATAAATAGATTATTTACAAAACTATTAAGTCGTTTATTGAAGCAGACATTTATATATCTTTAAGTATTGACGATTCTTACATTGACTCCTCTATGAATCAGATAATCGTACAATTTGTGCAAATTTTTGAGCATTTTTATTTACATGTTCGGAAATCCATTCTGTCAATTAAGTGACGTCACAATTTTCGGCTCCGTACAAATATACATCAGATGACATGTGTCACCATAGTCGAAAACACTCGTCGGTAATTTTTAATTGAAGAAACAGACATTTAAGATTTTTCAGCCGTGCAATAAGCCTATGTTTTAAGTACATATGAGTACATCTGTACAAATACCGTTTAAAGGGAGATAATTCAAAAATATTTTCATTACTTGACATATTAAAAACACTGTTGTCTTTATTTATAAAAGTTTGTCAAAACGAGTACCTGTGCTTTATTCTGTAACAAAACATAGTAACACATTATTTCGATTTCAATTTAGAAATAAACTAGTCAAACAGCAGGGTGTTCAGTAACGACTGTTAGCGAACGTTACGGGTATTGGAAAAACTCAATCCGAAGACAACTCAACCTGTGGATAATTCAACTAAAAGTTTGGACAACCCAACCTGTTACTAGGGTATTGAGCTGTCTCGGGTTGAATTGTCTTTGGATTGAGTTTTTCTAACCCTAACGTTACGGAACAATTTGAAACCCTCGAATAATTGAACACGCTACATAACTCGGAAGGAAACGTACTCTTTGTTCAATGTCAGAATTTTAATACATGTAACAAACAGTTTTGTCATTGTCATTATAGACTGTCGTAGAATAAAACGTGTTAAGATATGCTTATAAATTAACTCGAGCAAAAGCATTCGATACCTAATTTCGGCACTTCAAAATCAAAACTCGTGCCTTAATTTTTGCACATAAAGCTGGTGTCTGAGATTTATTCTAAAACAAAATAAGGAAAAAATGCATTTTACTTCTGAAGTATACTTACTTAGATAGAGTGTTTATTTTTATTTCAGAGCCAAGATGGAACGGTGACATTCCATTTCAGCCGTGATTCCGTCAGCTGAGAGACGATAGTGCTTTTCACAAAAAATCTTACGAAACAAATCCACGCAGATCGCGCTTTTTCGTAAGAATTTTTTGTGAAAAGCAGGTTGGCCAAACAGTTACTGTGTTCAATCCTTTGACTTTTCCGCCAAACAATGCTTTATAGTCAATCGTGCAATTTTTTTACTTGCAGTACTATTTATAAATTTGCTTTTTTTGCATGTTATCGTAAAATTAGATGTGACGCCTAGATTAGATGTTAAGTCTGTTGTTCGCTTTTGTGAACAATAGTTTTTTTCTGTTTGTTATGTTAGTCGTTTCAAATTTATTTAATAATCTTAAAGTTTTGGCTTCCTAAACTTTATGAACTATAATTCTTTTGGCTTACTAAACTTTATGAACTATAATTTTTAATACTATATTTCAAGAATCACAACGGAAATAAGTGTTCAAGTTTTTACTTTTTTGTCATCCTTGGTGCAGTTACTACCTATTTTGTTTGATATGGCTTTTTTAGTAACTCACACATGTTAATTATTATTGTTACTTGTATGTATGTTTAAATGTTAAATATGTATGCCTTGTTGTAACTTTGTTCATGTATTATAATATTAAAATTGAAAATCGCTGATGGGAGTTTTTTCATTTGATTTTTATACTGGGTTGTCTACGCAATTAAGGTTATATTACCGCATTCAGTGCACCTAGCCTAGCTTTCATGGACATTTATCCATAACTTGTACTCACATACCCTTCAACAAGGCCGAAGTCTTCTCCATATACCTTATTAATGGAGGAAAATTGAGATTTATGTATTTACAGTCTGCCATTCATGTTAATCTATTGTAAAGCGTGATGATAAGCCACGCCTTCCGTACAGTATTTGTAACAAATACTCAAGTATTAAACCAGGGATTTCATATAACATGTTAAATATAAAATCTCTGTACAAAACTAGCTACTATAGCAGACAGTATTCTCTTACAACGAGAACACAATACATATTAACATAATGATCAAATTTTTATGGAAGGGTAAAACTTCCCCAAGGGGGATCTTAACCTATACCTCCTTCAAGACACTCGAAACCCAGGTGCAACTGCGCTACGCTGCCTATGTAATAGAATGTATCATTCTTATCATAGCGGCGGCTGTGGCGTAGTGGTTAGCATGACTGACTTCGATTCCAGAGATTGCATGTTCAAGCCCGGTCATACCCTATACATGATTTGTCGGCCTTGTGGTAGGGTAAGTTAGTGGTGGTGATAGAAGTGTCCAGGAAACCTATAGTAGGTAGAGCTGAAAGTCGTTTATGTAAACTAAATATGAATACGACGTTAAAACCTATCGAAAATCCGTATCATAATCCAGGTCAGAGTAAGCGACTTTAGATGGCATCTAAAGTGGTGTTTTGTTAATATAATATTGTGCAACAATATTCATTACATTGAATACGAATGTAGTATTAATGTACGATTACTCCGTGGAGTTCAAGGCTGGTAAAAAAGTCAATTATTTTGAACCACGATTCTAATGAGTTGTCGCACTCGTACCATGGTTCAAACCAAACTGTGAAATTGTACCATGATTCGAACCAAACTGTCAAATTGTATCATAGTTCAAACCAACTGTGAGATTGTACCATGGTTCAAACCAAACTGTGAGATTGTACCATGATTCGAACCAAACTGTCAAATTGTACAATGGTTCAAACCAAACTGTGAGGTTGTACCATGGTTCAAACCAAACTGTGAGATCGAACCATGGTTCAAACCAAACGGTAAGATCGTATCATAGTTCAAACCAAACTGTGAGATCGAACCATGGTTTTAACAAAACTGTGAGATTGACAAACCCCAACAGCTCCATGGCATACAAAGCACAGTCTTTTAATGCTACACAGCATCACGTCTAGACATTAAGAGGATTTCAACATAAATGACAGAAGTCAATATTTTCCAGAACAAATTAAAGATCCTGGTCACTGAGCTATCCGGCTGCTTACTTATCTTTCTCTCCATAATGTGAACAGGTAAGTACCACAACATATTATATAAAACAATCATCATGAAAGTCAATTTGATTGTAACAGAAGTATACACAGTGTTCTCAGTAAGATTTTGTTGAATATGCTCAAATAGAAATGTGATATGCTTTCTTGGGCAGTCAGGGTACAATTTCTTTCTTTTTTAAATATTTTGACAATTTTAACAGGCCTTTTAGTCTTTTTAACTGGTTGTTTTGGTCGGTGGCCAGTTCTTATGAGAACACTGATATAAAAACCATAAAAACACTTAAGAACATGTATATGCACATAAAGTCTTGTTATTATTTTCTTTTATGACTTTTTAATCTTTTCATATGTTTGTGTGGACCTTTGCCTTGACGTTTGAGAGCTTGAACTTCTGTATATTTTCTCTTATTAAATCTAAAATAAAAATAAAAACAAATCATCAACAAACTTATACAGTTATTAACAATCACATTCTTCAGGATCTGACAACTTTTTTCATCAGGGTATACAGTCACCAATCTGATTAAAACCCGATCTGAAATTTTCCGCTCGCCTTTACTCGCTTATTAAGATCTGGCCGTTTTCAAAACGAGGGTCACATTCAGGTGACCTGTTCTCGTCATAATATTAATGAAGAAATTGATACTATATGTAACTTGTTTACATCATCTACGTCACGCAATTTGAAATGAGCCATCTAATCGCAGATTATGAATAATACTGCTGTTAAATTAGCTTGCAAACCTTGGTTTAAAAATAGAAAATATGACATGAAAATGTTATTATTAGTGTTTCGTCTAGATGAAAGCTACGCTTTGATTAGTTGACATAGAGGTTATCTGGATGTGAGAAAGTACAGGTCGTCCACGTAAATATTGCGTATACAAACATTGCCGGTTTCATTACACACTGATATTTAGGGGTGAAATATTTGTACAAATTTATAGTTTAGTTAGTTTATACTTATTTTATAAACACATCATTATATGGAATTTATGATGTGCATATACACTAATTAAAATAATGTTTAATATCAAGGTGGAATATTTTAATCATTAAAATGGTGTTCATGCATTAACTTATTCACCTATGTAGTGGACAAAACCATTGTTTAAAGTACAAAAACACGAATGACCTACAATACGACCTGTAGTTTAGGGATATTGTACATCACATGAACTACAGAATGTTTGTTTCAGGGTTCGACTCTTGACTGTTTAACCAGTGATCCCATAGAAATCACAAGTCAGTAATTCAGAGATTCCATCTTAATATTAGAGATTGCTCCAATAAAATAAATAAATGGATACAGGTTAGCAGTTGCAAATAGTGATTAACAAGTCATGGAAACTCAGTGCAATATTTCAGGGATCCTGACAGAATCCCTAGCTAAAATCTCAGGGATTCTCCCAAGCTTTTGAGATCCTTAGAATGCCCAGGACATAGTCAATAGTCCATTCCTGTAATATTTTCTTCAAGTTTTTACAGAAGCCAAATAATAGATAAAACTCATATGGCACATTTCTTTGTCCAAAATTCCTACATTGGCCTGGGATTTGTAACTGCTAACTCAAAATCTTGTGCACAATTTGTTTTTCACATTATCTGGTTTACAGCCTGACCGGCGCTCGAACCAGGACCCCTAGCTTACAAGGTAAGTGCTTTTCTGACTGAGCTATCCAGTCACTTACATATCCTTCTCAATATAATGTGAACAGGTAAGTTGTAGAACCACGATATTTTAGACAAAACAATCATACAGCAAGGCTAACTTACGTTCTAAATTCAGCATCAGCTAACAATTCCTCTACTATAGTCGACTTCCAGTGTTTTTGTTATGAATTCTAGAACTATAGAAATATGTCGCATCTTCAACAACTTTGCCAAACGGTTACCATGGAAATAGAAATATAACATGTAAATAAGTATACTTTAAAGTATTTTTTTACTGGCTTAAATGCCATGTCAACACAATTCAGGTCAATTTACGGCGTCAAGCACACTAAACCTAGCTTTCCTGGACCTTTGTCTATAACCAGTAATCACCTACCCTTCCACAACAAGGCTGGAAACTTCTCCATGTACCTTTATAAGGGAGCAAAGTTGATGTTAATGTAAAACTTTCATGGAAGGGTATAAAACCTACCTGGGTTGAATTTGAACCCATGACCCCTTTGGGACACTTGATTCAAAATCACACTGCCCACTTCACTACCTACCATTCCTAAGAATGGAACTTATGTCGTTTGATGTCATTCACAGTGCTATCCAAAATTACATTTATGTTTTCCAATAATATAACTAAATTTTTCAGATGTATTTACACTTTCTGAAAGTCATAATGTGACATTTGTAAGGGGAGTTCTAAGACTTCGTACAATCCTAATGTTTACATATGCACATGCATCTAAAGATGTTTTAATTTCTCACCCAAATAAAAGTAAAACAAACAACACAAATACATAAATTTTGTAATGACAAAAATGTAAAGGTATTGTTCGTACAAGTTTTTTTACGAATCCATGTTAGAACTACTTTCTTTCCTTATATAGTTCGTTTTTCTCAACTGTCAAAGCATGAATAATTTCACGTTTAATGCATTTGTTAAAATCATTGTCGTAAATCACCCAAAAGTTTCCGAAAGTGGGTATTATGATTCAGTAAAGCTTCTTATGCCGTATGATAAGTTTTAGTCAAGATATTTTTAATAAAAATTTGGCCACCAGTATAAAAACAATTCATTCAGTCACCATGAAATTATTCAAGCTTTGACAGTTGAGAAAAAACGGACAATGATTTTGCTGTTTTTATATAATACAAAGAAAATTTAATATTTTAGAAGTTTACCCGGAAGTACTTAGGAGCAATTTTAGAATCGTTGGATTTATAGAAATGTTTTGGATCTAAAGATTTTCTCATCTTTAATATTGATATATCATATTTTCTTTCATCAGAAATCTCTGTAGCAGGCATATTATACCACTGACCACCTTTTGTTTTCTCTCTCTCAACCTGAAAAATATACAGTTAAAATTTATTTTATTTATTTATTTATTGGAGTTAACGCCGTGTAAACACAATTTTAGGTCATTTTACGGCGTCCAGCGCACCTAACCTAGCTTTCCTGGACCATTGTCTATAACCAGTACTCGCCTACCCTTCCACAAGGCCGGAAACTTCTCCATATTATCTAATCAATGGAGGAAATCGACATTATTGTCAAATTTTCATGGAAGGGTATAACCTCCCCAGGTGGTATTCGAACCCGCATCCCCTCGGGCACGAGTATCCAAAACCCGGCGTGCTACCAACTGCGCTATCGACCCGGGTTATGTTGTTAAAATGTTTAAGTGCGGATTAATATTTGGCCTCCATATACATGTTTTGTTGACTTTACAATTTTCGTAATATACAGTAACTCATGATCATGAAATCAACTTGAGGCAGGTGACCCTCACAGTACCAATATAAACCTTGATAGAGTGAAACAACGGTCAGTAAAGGTCATGCTCCAGGAAATCAGCAGTGCAACTAGAGGGGTTTGAACCTGGAACTGTGGCGTAGCTGTATGCTACAGTTTAGTACGTTGAACCTGGATCTCAACTCCTACAACTGGACCGCTACTCTTACAATAACATGTATGATATCATTTCATGACCAAGCTCCACAAGAGTATGCCCCTCCCGAGAATCAAACCACTGGGATCCTTCAACCCCATCAACTTGTGCCCTATCAACATTATAAAAGTTATTAATCAACAAACCTTCCTTTGTCTTTTCTGTTCTCTAGTACTAGTATGTGTAGTTGGTATACTTTCTAATTTCTCAATATCATCACTTATAACACTCTTTTTCATAATCTAAAATAAAATTTATATATCGTGATTAACAAATGAATATTAATCTTGTATCACACTTACAAACAAGAAGTCCCTTAGCCAAGGAGAATAATACCTCATGATCTAAAACATTAACTAATAAAAAATAATTAAAATCAATTTTTCGCCTCATTCTCTTTCCAGACAAACAGTTGAATGACTATTAATAGAGCATTAGGCCATGCCATATCGGAATTTTGTTACGCGTCCACCTGCACATAGGTTTTAGAGTACACCCTCAATCAAAATATAAGATTGTATAAAAAAATAATTATAAAAAAAAGATAAAATGTTTTGAAATAATTCCGATGTTCTGGGATTCGATACACGATTTAATTCAGGGAAATTGTGTTCTTCAACGACTTTTCATAACCGCATCATTAATACAACATATTTTATGTAAAAAAACACTAGTCATTTTCTATTAAATTCAGACCATTGTTCATATTTTAAGGATGTTATTTCATTGAAAAAATATATATAATGCATTGTTTTTTTGTCTTAAAAAATATTTGTGTTTTCATTTTCGGTTTGACTGTTTTGTGAATAGGTACCTAGGTTTATCAAATTTGAGTTGATGCTTAACAGAATTCCAATTTGGCATGGCCTTAAATAACTGCAACTTTACTTTTCCCAAATATCCAATTAATCCTGTGAGGTTTGATCGTTTACTTAAAAATGTCACATAAAATTGATTTAAACTGTAAACTAGGTCATTTGTGACAAAAATATTTGGTGCGAAAGAATAATCAATTACAATCCACAGGTAAGGATCACTATAGTATAGTTTTATTAACTCTGAATATCATATATTAGGGGCGTGTTTGATTAGCGAAATATGAGTAATTGTAGTACTCAGATCACTGAAAAATTGAATGAAACGTTTCAGACAACAAGCTCTCGGATTACTCTGGATACACATGCCTTTTAGGAGGTGTAAGTGGAGTATGACATGATGAAGATGGTGGAAAAGAGACCCATGTTTAAATGCGAGTATTGTAAATGTTGTTTTGACCATACTTTAACATAGTTTGTGTCAGATCCTCATCATTCTTTTTTGATGAACTGCTGTCATCTAACAAATAGCATCCTACAACTTTTTCCACCATCCTGTTGTTTTGCAACAAAATTGGGACATTTGATTCATCAGTGCTCGCAGAATTGACCGGAGTACTGGGAGTAGACTGAATCGAACAGGCCCTAGAGCTTCCTTTCAGCATGAATAAATATAGTTATATGGAGAGAACATTTAACAAACCTCAGGTTCTTTGTGGCGTTGTTTTTAGCTGCTTTACTATCAATCTTTTTATAGGATTAACGTTAATATAAACATCATCTTCATCTAAAGCTGTGTGAATTGTGGTTGGTAAATCAACAAAATACATAAATAGATTAGTTGCAAGTTCATTATCAATAGTAAATTCTTGAGCTCAAAAACAATGAGCAAAGTTTATAAGACAACAGCAAGGGTTGTAGTGGAATTAGGGGAAATGCCATGTTTTTTTACACTTTCAGCAGACATGTATAATGTTATTGAATTAAGATACTTTTAAATAAAAGTTTGGAGTAATTTAGAATATTTTATACATTTGACTTTGCACAATCAATAACCTGGTCTGTAACTCTAACGCTCTTAAAATTAACTGGTCCGCTACAGTTACACCCAGGAGTAAATGTCTGTCAATGTAACACGATCACTCTTCATAATTGATACAGTTCGCAAAAATAATCTTATATCTGCTCGATCTATAACCAGGGGCCACTTTCACAAAAAAATCTTAATTATTTTCATAAGTCAAGACTTAAGCTTGGACTTAAGTTAAAAGTTATGGTAAACTTAAGTTTTTACTTAGTCCGATTCTCAAAAAAACTAAAGACAATCTTATCTGTTCCTGACTTAAGTCTGGTCTTAAGTTTTGACTATATCAATGTTTCATAGCCACGCTGTTAAATCTGTCAATTTTTTAACCGGTAATGTGTCAATCATCAATAGTATGATGTAATACATGTACAATCTTTAGCAATGACTCATATACACATCACACAAACACATTAAATATCAATACACGATGTACTCATGTTATCCTTGTACAAGCAATGGGAACGAAAGTAAAACAAAAAGAGGTCGATGTAATATATGTAGAGTTAGAACAACAAATCAAAATCACCCTGCAGGCAAAGTTTTCATGACTAATTAGAAAGCAGCCAAATAACTAGATTTGTGAGGCTAACACTGAAAAGGTAAATCAATAATATGTTCTTATTTAAATTCTGCATTTCGTTGCTTTTTAAATTCACTGATACATAATTTAATTTGTTTGCTTTTATTTCGCATTCAAACCTCTAATCTGTTGTCGGATAGCCTTAATCCTCTTTACACGCATTTTTTTATCTGTTCGCTTCTTCATAGAAATAGTGGTACATATATGTATTTGAATGTCATTTATTCTATGAGTCATGGTTTGAATTTTGTTATAATTGCCAGTAGTATAGAACTTTAATGCAACAAGAACTTTCATATAAACTGGCAAACTATGTGACCTGTTTGTAGGTCGCACTAAATGGCCTTGCAGTAACTTGCTGGTCTTGATAACCTGTACATATTTATTAAGTATTGGTCGTCAAACACTTCTAATGGGTTAAATATATTCTTATTATTTGCGGACAACTCAAATGTTTCAGATTCATACATTAAATATTAAGGTCAGGCTTTAATTCAACTTTAAATTTATATCCAAAAAGATTGTAATTAATAATAGTGATAGTGATAATTTGTTGTCAATTAGCCATGAACTTACACAAGCAGGATATGGAGACTTATTTTTTTCAAATTTGGTTGATCCTTGTCTGAATATCGAATAAAAATATGGTTTTAACTACCATACACATTCATGTTAATTAAAAAAAGGATGGCCAATAATAGAACCCTAAGTGCCACCACACGTTAGTGGAGACGATTGAATTTCGGTAACATTAGCTAAGTGTTGTCTTCCTGAAAGATAAGAGTTGAGCCACTTTACAAGTCATTACTGAAGCCACGTGCTTTTTTAAAAAACAATAGAGTGTTTAACAGTATTTAAAGCCCTATACAATTTTAAGAAAACCATGCCTGTTACACTTCCTTTATCCATTTCAAATCTTATAACATCAGTTAAGTGGATTAGGCATGAGGTAGTAGACAAAGCACTTCTTAAACAAGATTGAAATTAGAAAACAATATTTTGTCTTTGTCTTAGAAATAATACTCAATTTGGTCATAAACCACTCCTTCAAATATTTTGGAAACAGCATTTTATACATAGACAGGATGGTAAATATTAGATAATAGATTGCAATCAAGCAAAAGCACATCAAAAGAAATACATGTATACTAAGTGATGCGGGAAATAAATTTAGATGTAAATATATAACATAAACTAACTGAAGATGAACAAGCAGTGAAACAAGAACAACAATAAGTAGGCCAAAGAATCTGCAATTCACAAAAGTGTTCCTGGTTCTTCCATTTGTTCTCAAGAAGAAGGAGATGCTAAATTGCATGTCATATAATGATTTGGTTACAATAGCAGACACTCTTTGGAATTGAAAGTAGTATCTTTGGGTTTTTCATTCAAAATTTGATATGACCTACCAGAAGTATTTAAAGCCATACCACAAGGTCAAGACTTATAAGACTTCAGTATGATAAAAGCACATGATTGCAAATTGATATCAGAAGACATTGTACACTTTGGAGAACATCATTAATTGCAAGAATGAACTCTATTTAAGTTATTTACAAAAAAAAGTTTTGGGAAACTGGGAAAAGATGCCAAGATAATAAACAGTGTATTATTCACTTAAGATTTTGGAATGGTTGAGGGAAAGAAGTATTCTAGATGTACTTTCTAGATTGCTCTGTTTTTATGCCCATGCTTAGAAAGCTTTAGATGAGATCATTTAAACTTTCAGTTTTTAGCTGAATGTTAACCAGCATGACACTATGTGCCATATGTACAAGCAATGCCTATGAGAATGTGCATTAACCGGGAAAGGAAACATAGGCAGACATCCAGTTCTTGACCAATTCTGAACCATCGTTTGGCTCGTTCCTAGAAATATATATTTCAAACTTTATGAACTTTTTTATATAATATATACATATTCATACGCTAAAACTGTTTAAGTCATTCATGTCAAGCTTTATGAAGATATCAAGCAATGCAATCGCTGGCATTTGACAGACATTTGTCACATGGGGATAGGCAAAGTCACAAAAACACATTCTTCCACATATTCCAAGGGGTAGAACATACTGCTAGAGATGTGAGTTTCCTGACAAATACCACCATATCACCTGCCCCAACGTAAATTGGATTTGCTTAGATAATATCTGCGTCACCACCCTGACGTTTGAGACCAAGAAACATACATATAAGGTGCTGATAGTGTTTGGTAATGACTTGTCCTTAGTTGTTAGAAAAGATGTTTCACTTATTAAAGATATAAATCAAAATATCATAGAGTGGAATAGATTCCTGACAATGTGACACAGATGATGAAGAATACTTAAAAATGTGTGACCTGAAGGTTGTACAGATACACTTGTTTGTAGGCTTGCTATGCTTCATGCAGAATCGCGTGATATTTAGGTTATATTGTTTCAAATTGTTTCCAAATTCAACTACATGTAAAGCATTTTACAACATTGACATAGTCAGTATTTGACCGTAAGGAAATCATTAATTTATTCTAATAAGCTCTTCCGAACGGACATGTTTGGGCCCCTTTATGCTAAGATTAACAAGCAGCATGATATAATTAGGTCATAATGTTTCAAACTAGGACATTGTTTCCAAATTCAAATCCATGTAAAGCATTTTACAACGGAGTCAGCATTTGACCCAAAGGACATCATTTGATTTTATGACAAAAACAATCAATGAAAGATTTACCGAAGGAGGCAGCCATCTTGGAAGGGAGACAATAAATATGAAGTCTAAATGCAAGGTCAGGTTATCTCCCTTAGATAGACTGTAACTCTTGCTCTACACATGCTCTGTATTTTTAAACCAACAAAGAAATAATTAAGATATTCATTTTGAATGTCTTTTAGATTATCAACTTTCATCCAAAACGATCCTGTAAAATCCAAAACATATATGGGAGTTCTTAAACACATGTTAGACCATTGTTGACTTTTGCAAACTGTAAAAGTTCTATATATTTCGTTCCAATTATTTAATAAATGATATATTGTGTTTGACACTACTTTAGTTTTTTAGTAAAGATAACTTTCTAATAGCTGATATAGACAATGCTTCTGAAGCAATGGTCCTATTTTTTGCTGTTGCTTTTGTATTTTGTGTTATGTTCTTATTTTTTATTCATTAAGAATGACAGACATCAACGAGTATTTAAAAAGTATCATTTCCACATTAGTTGTATGACTCGCACACAGGCTCTACATTTTTACTAACTGCACTTACCAGGTGAGTAAACGTTTTAACTCTGGTATAGGCATCTGTTATCATTCATATATTCCTTATTCAGATTTGAAGCGCAGGTTTATAATCCACTTCATTAATAAGACACAGTACAGCTTTTTTACGCGTAATTGAAAGAGTGTGGAGGCAACGGTGAAGTCCGCGTCTTTTCATTGTTTCCGTTTTTTCCCACTTTGAAACAATTTCCATTGAATAACAGTAGAACTGAAGACTTATTCGACCTTAGTTAACAGCCACGATAAACTACATGTATGTTCTGTTCAAAGTAAGCTTTTATCAGCTATTAAATGAGCGAATGGCATTGATGTAGCACACATTACGATAGTCGTGTCAAACAATAATGGTATACCAGCTTCAAGATGATTTTAATAACCATATTATCTTGACAAAGTCTAAATTCTTGATCACTCTGTATAATACAGTGTCCAGCCTGCTCCTTTTTATTCTGATGTTTCTGGTGAGGGCTAATTTTAATTCTAAAATCATTAATTATTGACCCGTAAATAACAAACATAGTTCCAATTTTTGTTACAGCTATTTAGATTGGTTAAATTGGTTATCTTCATTTTGATTGGTCAATATTCTTTTTATGTAAAATTTTTACTGAGGTTCCGCACTGTCGGAAAATTAGTGCGCCACTGCGGTTGTAAAATTTGTCCCGCCCAACCTCCCCAAAGTTTTATTTGCCTATATTTAGGTGTCATCCTGTTGTTATAAATTGCTGCATGCATTTGGTTAGTTTTCATTTTGTTTTTGCTTGTTTAATGTACAGCGAAGTTTACATTGCTATGCTTTGAATTTAGGTACATTTTATTCAATTAAAATGTCTGTTTTCATTTATTCATTATTTAGAGATATTTGTAATATATGTTTCGTGACATTTCGTGACAATAGTGAACTTACATTGTGCCCAAGTGTAGTGTTTTCGTAGTATGGGCCTTATTTAAAATGTGGCGCATTTTAAAAATTATTCATTGTATGTACCAGTATTTATTACTTACTTCCTTGACTTCTTAATTTAAATACCTACAAATATGCCTAATTAAACTTATATTACTGATTCCTTGTTTAGTCCTTTATTATAAAACAGGGGAGATAATTACATTTTATTTAAATTCAACTTTTTTGTTTTAAATCCAAATAAAATATCAAAACAACATTTAAACTATTGTATGAGATTCTACCCGTTGGTCGATTTAAATGTTTTTTGAATGTGGTTTTGAAATACTTACGACCTATGACTTTAAATACCAGATAATGTATGGAATTATTGAACGTTAAACATGTGTAAATATACCGTACAAGTATATTGTTTAATGAAAATAATACGGTTTTACACAACTATATTGCAAACTTGCTATTGTAATGATTATCGCCGTTCATGCGCCGTTTTTGAACGGCGATATATACAATCATCAAGATTTGAGCATTTTGTAGTCGACACCGATTGCCTTTAGCCAATCAAAACGATGCATTTGAGGTCACAAGATGAATAATAGACGTCGAATAGTCAAATTAGGGGTGCATGAATGGACTCGTCGACGCCATGTTTTGTCGGGTAACCTGTTTTTATTACCAGAAAATACCATTATCAATATATGAACGAGTACCAGTTTCACGACAGTTGCAATATAAGACCAGGAAAAATGAAAAACTAATTGTAACAGGTTTTTTTCCTTTTTACAACTCGCATTTGTTGAAAAAATTGCATACTAATTTCCCCTACTTTCGAGCAAGTTTATTAATAGTATGGGTGAACATTCGATTAGCTGCCGCAATTTGGGCAGAACATGTTCTTAAATCGAATACTTCTGTGTGCTAATAAATGTATTATAGTTTCTAAGTGATCAAATAGACAAGAAAAAGGCTAAGTTTTACAATAAGAAATGTACTTATTATTGGCTGAATGTAAAGATGTTCATTGGAGCGTTTAGCACGTTTTTCACGTGTCATATTGTGTAGGTTTGAAAGTATAGAGTTTTGAAAACTCATTCGAAGTACTTTTATCGTACTTCCCACCCTCCCACCCTTTTCCTTTTTATTTTGTATCTGAAATGTCTTTGAAATAAAATTATCATGTTTTTTATCTTTTGCAGATATGACTTTTTGTATAGTCACGTGTAAATGGATGAGTGATATCGTTATGATTTTGTTTTTGTGAGAGGGATCCACCCTCTCTCTCTCTCTATCTTTCAGTATTGTATTTTTAGAAATGAAATTATCATGTTCTTTATCTTTTGCACATATGACTTTTTGTACAGTCATTTTAATGCTTAAGTGAAATTGTTATAATTGTGTTTTCATGAAAGGGAATAGTGGTTCTGGACACTTTTTTACGGAGAAATTATTCTCCACACTAAATGTAATAGGACATTGATGCCGAAGTTATAGCGACAATAGTTTATTTTCAGGAGCTATTGTTCAAGTGCGAAAATGCTATCTGAATTATATGTATAAGAATTGAATGAAATAAACCATACCTGTCCGGGCATACCTGTTTATGAGTGTGTTATTTTCTTGAAATGATTATAGAAAATAAATAATTTATGTTTGGCCTGAAAGGCTTTGAAGAGAAAACATAAGTATTTAAGTGTACAATTGGAAAATGAACAGGACGGCGATTGTTGTTTCGATGTATTTTTATTTGCCCGGAATTTGCCCAAAGTAAAATTACCCTCAAAACAACGACGTTAGTATTACGTTACGCTGACGTTGTGATTTATGGTTTTGTATGTAATTTTCTTGTAATTTTAATTTTGTAGTTTCTTTCCAGTTCTTAATTAATTTCTTGTGACACTCAGCATCTGATCTGTTCAAAATAAATTTAACATAAATCAATCAAAGTCCGCTTCTACTTATTTTTGCAACAGATGCTTTAATCACAACGTCAGCGTAACGTTTTATTAACGTCGTTGTAATGAAGGTAATTTTACTTTAAACGCGATATTGTGAAAAACTGAGAACGTTCACTTTCCATTTTTATTTCATTAAAATGACACAAAAAGTGTGTAGATTTAAAAAATCGCGATAAGAATTTGACCACCGTTCTGCTATAATATGAAAATAAAAATTGTAACTCGGCAATTGGTGAAACCTTTAGACGTGAAAACCCTAAATTCAGTGATGAAATGTACAATCTTTATGACTGACGTGACATTTGGATAATCGGAACAAAATAATTGTAGGAAACAACATTTCAGAAACATTTTGGTATTATAATCATTGACCTCGGACATTCAATATCTCAAGTATGTGGGTTTAATGTACTTGCATGCCCTTTTTTAGCGCGAACCATTGTGACGTCCGTGAAGTCGTGAAAAAAACAACAACGTCGCTAAGGTTACCAGAAAAACAAACAAAAAGCATAAAGGTATCTGCCTGCCAACTTTTATTATAATCGGTGAACAAAATATTTTTTTCGTTTTTCCCTCCGAGTAAGGTACCGACCCACCTTAAGGTATTGAATGCGGGTTCTATGATGGAGCGAGAAAGCGGATTTTACAGCGCCACCTAGTGTGTTAGGCATTGCTAGTCAATAAACGTTTGTGGATGAATTTAAAGACCGACAGCTCAAGCCGGCCTAGTTGTATTACAATGAGATGTAAATTAATCTCACGCTTGAACTACGCCTCTTTGTCTATGTTGAAAAAAGTTAAAGCGTGAAAAGAGTAATCTTATACTTTCTTGTTACCATTGGAACAATGCAGAGACAGTTGTAAGTCAATATGCACTAAGATTGACATGAACAGAACAGAATAGAACTTGTATTTACATTCACAAGTAATCTGAGCCTTGTCGTACAGGATCTCTAAGATCTCAATGGAGGGTCACGTCGAGATGACCTTTATGTCGACCAATCAATGCGTAGCTTTCATCTAGACAAAACACTATTAATAACATTTTGATTTCATTATTTCGATTTTTAGATCAAGGTTTGCAAACTAATTTAACAGCGGTATTATTCATTATTTATTTTCTGTATTGCTTTATAACAACTCGTGTATGAGTAAGCACTTCCGTAAATGCATTTGTTTTCAAAATAACCAATATTCATTTATAGTCATGCTTTTAAAAAAGTCAATGCCATTTAAATCAGTTATTCAATTTTGAACAATACATATTTACTAAAACTCTATGAAATATTGAATTTGAGATCTTCAATTACAACAACCAAATACATTTTGTGACAATATCCTCTATCGACATGTAATTTGAGACTTTTGTCATAATTATAATAATTTGGTCGTAAATGTACATACAATAAGGCCAATCAAAATTAATTCCATGGCTAGCAAAATGTTACGAAATTAAAACCGTACTTATCAGACAGGATAATTAAAACACTAATGTACCGGAGGAATGATGACCTGAACTTAAACACCACAATCTTGAATACGAGGCATCACTTTTCTGTCAAAAGTTAGGTGAAATACAGTAGATATATTTCAGTTATTGTTGCGTTTTGTTCAATTTCGTGCTTTAGTCGTACACACATTCTTGTTCCCAATTCATTATTATACTTAACATACATAATTCATAGGACACTACTTAGTACGGTGCACTCACGGTTAATTTTATGTTTATGGGACTGTAGCTTAAGATATATTAAAATGGTGCGCCGATTTAACAAAAGAATAGTCTTTATACTGTCAAAAAAAGAATGGATGAATTTATTAAGAAATTTTCTTTTATCATCTTTATGAAAACAAGTGAGTTATATCTAAACTCTTATTCATTGAGCCACTCATACCGAATTATTATTTTTGATATAACAAGAAATAATACTTAGAAAACACTACACAATCGTTTGGACTCATGAGTTATTCCTTTAAGGACTATGTAAAAGTTGAAATTACAGAAAGGTACCTTTAAGTACCGGCCCTCAAAAGGTTGGTATGGGTATATGCAGTGCTAAAAATACCATAATGTTTAATCATCCCTCTTGCCTGAAATCTTTTGGACCAGGCAATATTATCGTAGGTACTTCACACCACCTGTGAATACAGAAATAAATACGTTATTTTCTGTGCAAGTTTCCTTTTATTCCAGCGAACAATTTCAAAATACATATGCAGATATTGAATGCACTAATATTACTCTAGATGCACTGAGGCTTACATTTTCTATATCTGTGGCTGAATTTACATATATGAACAAACAAACAAGTAGGCTCTGTAATCAAAATTAAGGCGTCCATTTTGTGTGTATTAAAACTTATTCATTACACATCTTTGCGGAAGTCAGGGGCTAATCACAAAAACGTGTGTACATACGCGAACTGAACTTCTATCTAAAGATTGCAAAGTTTCGATGAAATGTCTTAAGAATGTTTTTTTATGAAGTTATTACTCTATATGTCTGTAGATTTGATGATTTATTGTTTTAAGGTATTTATTTGACGCCACGTGGGAACTTTTTTGTGCCTAATTACTTTATTTTGATATCTATCGGTTCCGTTTTAAATCTCCGTTTGTGTAATTGTTCGTTGAAGTTTGTAGATCATATTGTATTCTTTAAATGTTTTGTAGTTTATAATGTATTGTTGACAACAAATTATGTGACAAAAATTTGAGGGCTTCACTACATGTCGTTGACTTAAGTCAGATCGTATTGTAGCAAAGATTTTAAGTTTCGAGTGCGTCTTTGAAATTCTCTCGTCGTAAACGTAAGTTCAACGTTAGTAACTATTTTCGGAAATTTCGCTATCTTACGTAAGATTCTTATGAAACAGTCCCAGTTCTTTATCAGCCCTGCGTTCAGTAAGCATTTAACGTTAGTCAATCACCGTTACCGTTATGAACGGTTAATTGAACGATCCGTTGAAGCGCGAACGTTTAAAGATAGCGGACAAGAGAATCTTTACTACAATTTATTAGAATAATTCGGAGAGGAGGAATTGTTTTCTTGTTTACTTGTTTTTTGTAAATTTATTGATTTAAATCAACGGGAGTAACACCGCCGACTTCGTTGTAATGGCAGTTACTAATTTGCAAAATATACTGAAACTATTTTGTTTCAGATTGTTTTATACTCGCGTACTATATACTTTAACCGTTAGCTGTTTGCCTGAAATGTTTTCCGCTAACAGGCCGTTCAATAATGACATTAGTGAATTATATCTATTTTAAGTGTGTACCTTTCATTACCTGTGTCCATTATTGGACACCGTACTTTTTGTTTGTACTACTTCTTTTGTGTAAAGTTGTATTTTGTGTAAAATTGGACATGTTGGAAATTATGAATTTTAGTATATAGAGATATTTTATTATACTGATTTCAGACAATGTATAAATTAATTTGTATTTTTAACTCTTAGTGCATCTGTATGGGGCTGTACACAATCTGATTAGAAGATTTTATTTTAACTGTTTTCACTGTACTTCATGTAAACTTGCACAAAAGTTTAAATGTTTAAACTCACTTTTTCATAAAAAATAAATATTACTTAACCACTTTTTTTATTAAACTTACTTATTTATTTAATTAGGATTAAAATGAAAACTGAAATTTATGAAAATTATTTGTAAATTTCAATTATTGCAACCACACCTATTTTAAAGTCATGAATGACATTCGTAATTTACATAGTCCTTAAACGGATCAGGTCAAAAATTATAAGTATTAAAAGTATAATAACATGCCATGTTTTGATATTTGATTTATACAAGTCGTTCATGTACAAAATTTTATTTTCAATACTGCCTATCCCTGAAATGGATTGTCTCATTTTTCAATGTAAACCCAAACACGTTTTGTTATTTTGTACGCACTATAGATAGTTTAAACAAATTTTATTGACTCGTCATCGTATAAAATCTACTATGAACATTGTTATTGTACGATTATATTGAACTGTCCGATTGCATAAATTAAAACGCCACATTACACGGTATAATTAATGCTCGGATAATTTCGGTAGTTTACGTTAAACGTATTGTCAGATCATAACATTTATGTATGATATCTTATTTTCCATACGTATCATAGTTTGTGTGGCCGAGTGGGCAGACGGTCAGTCTACAAATCTTTTTATCGTGGGTTCAAATCCCGATAGAAACTTATTTTTATCACTGTTTTCATTTAAATCATGGGCGGATTGCGTAAAACACATTGACCCCCCATGAAGCATGAACTTGTAGAGAATCCTTTGTTATAAATTTGGTGGCATCTCTTTAAGTGATGATGACAGTAGCACAGTCTGTGAAATTGGGTGATTCTTACATTGTTTGATTTGAAGTGTTTAATTTCTATGTCCAAAAATTAATGAATAAAATAGATGTAAAATATCAACAAAAATACAAAACAAAGAACAAAAAATTAAAAACACGACATATTTAGCTTCAGACATGCACTTCTTTCAAATATAGATGTTTAGTATCATTGCACTTTAACCGTATGACCATTCAGCCAGATGAGATATCGACACTAAGTTAACCAACACATTGTAATTTTAACTGCAAATTTCTATACATTGTATATATAACGCGGAAAATAATATATACAGTGTGCGATAACCGTGTAATTAATATGCAATCGGACAATTCAATATTATCGTACATTAGCACATAGCATTTTCCCCTCATCCAATCAGCTGTCAAGGATTGTTGATAGTAGACATGTACTATATTGTAAAGTATAGAAGCGTGTTGAACTTGGGGAAAATGCTGTGCTAAGCCAGTTAGATTATGTTTTCATTTTACTATAAGGTTCAGTGATAAGATTTATTTTGATGGGGGTTCAAATCCTATTCAAATTGATTTTTTTATTTTACTTCATAGTTTTGTTATATTGCGCATACATTGATAAATTTCTATGATTTTGCCCAACTGATTTGCCTCTTTAAATAAAGTTATAACTATTATTATTAATATAAAAGTACATGGATACCATATGAGTGTTTCATTGTGTTCAAAGGTCACTGTAGCAACAGATGATAATGACAACTAGTTCCACAGACTGATCCCAGATGAAAAGCTTTCTTTGTATGCGTCAGTCGGGGATATTTTCAAATTTCAACCCTGATATAATGGATTTTTAGTGTAAACCAACATATTACATTTGCTCCAATAATGCTTTTGAAAGGAGATTTGTCTTCTCCGAGGAATCCCAATTGATTTCCCAGATAACTTTTAGTAAAAATTGTCAATTTTGAGCGTTTAAAAATATTAATACATGTCCATTTTTCAGTACAAACGTTACAATATGTCCAATAAAGGATCATTTACCAGTATCGACATTAAAAAAAGTTTTGTAGTTTACAACGTTTTATTGCATATCCAGACAGTCCATTGACAACTTTTCGTTGAAAAAACGTTTTCAGGGTAATGCTTTTAGGGATCGATGGTCGAGGGGTATGATCCTCGCCTTGGTGCGAGTGGTCCCGGTTTTTAATTCCGGACGAGTCATTCACTTTTTTCTCTTTCGTTCATCTTTTTTGAAAAAAGTTAAACTAATTTTAATACTTTATCACCTCGGTTAGCAAAAGTAAATTGTTGCTATCCTAAGAGACTCCAGTACGAGAGAGTGAAGTTAAAGATTTATGAAAGTTATCAAACTGTTTATTAATGCCTGGTTCACACTGACCCGCTGTATAGCACCGACATGTCTCGCTTTGGACACTGGGGGTTACGGGGACCACATCCGTAGCGACGCCGTAGTGAGTCGCGTTTTGCCGGAATAAACTGTGTTAAATCGCCGATCACCGGAGAGTGATCCGAGACTCACAGTTTTGCATTAATTTCCTTATAAAGTAGTTCTCATAAGAATTAATCTAAAACTCATGTATACTGCTCGTTGGTCTAGGGGTATGATTTTCGCTTAGGGTGCGAGAGGTCCCGGGTTCAAATCCCGGACGAGCCCAACATTTTTACTGCTTATATCTTAACAGACTTATTTTGAGCGTAAATCATTTATCCTGTTCTTATTATGTTCTTATTACTTATTAATTTTTATGGCTAAATATAATTATGTTATTTTATCTATTTATTCACGTCTTTCCTATTTAGTCTTTCATATCCAAGGTAATGACTTAACTTTCATTAAGCGATTTATTTTAAAAATGCACAAAAATGTCTTATATATAATTCTAATCCATACAAAATGTTGTACATGATGTAGTGTACGAAATATGACTAGTTTTGTAATCATTTATTACGGTTTACAAATATTTATGACTTAAATCCGGATGGTTTATTTGTCAACTGCTGTCGGTGTCCCACGGACTGGGGTAGACAGCAGCAGGCTAGTTCTTCTAACGCCTGTCCTCAATGTAACCCTGTCTAAGGGATCACTATGTTGCAGGTTACATGTCTTTAAATCTGCTTTCACGCATTGGCATTAAGGATATTCTTTCTCATTTTCTACTCTCATTTATAATTGTCAAAAGATATGTCTTTAAAGCATGCGTATCTTGTACATGTACAGTCAAACGTGTCTATGGTGGTCGCTTTAACCAACATAAACATTAGCTATTGTTTCTTCTTGGGTTGAAATTAAAAACAAAAGTAATAGTATACATATCTGATGGTAATCCAGACACTTTCAAGTAAACAAACGTGTTTGATCAGCGCGTTAGACAGGACCAAGCCTCATGATGGTTTGTTCTCGTAGAAGGACTAAGATCTGACCACTAAAAATGGTAACTTTAACACAATATTTTCTGCATACAGTTAAACACTTGGGTTTTCTTTACGATTCTTGACTCGGTTTTATTATTTTCTTATCAATTAATTATCTTGTGTTTTACCTTATATAACTTTGTGCGTGTCAACACACGTATTTAGTGCAAACTTGTACGTTGCTACTATATGTACTTAAACTATTTAGGGGGGGGGGGATTTCTTTTTTTCATCAATTACTTAAATATTTTATTTTATTGTTGCCAGCAGGAAGATAATGCTATTCTATCTATAATCTAATACCCGGCAGATAAAATGGTGTTTTGTATTTGAATTATAGTTCTTTTTGAACCAATGAAGTTATAAATATTGGATGGGTAATTTAATTAAATGATTAATCAAAAAGTTTGTTATATGAAACATGACACTATTCAACAATGAAGATTTGCACGGTCTCTATACAATAAAGACTACGTATTAAGAGCTGGTTTGGGTCTGTGCGTGCCTTCAATACTCTACAAGTAAAACGTTGCTGCGAAATGCAGCAATGTGATTGTCACGGCAAACAAAACAAAAACACTTATGTATGTTCTTAAGGTAACTCAAAATAGCATTGTGTTGAACTGTCATGTTAACTGTTTCTATGAAACTTTTAACGGAAATGACGGTTGCATTGAAAACCAATAAAATGCCGGAAGTAGAAATCGAAAGGATTTTGTCACGTGAATTTTGCCCATTGCAACAAAAATTACCCATCACAATATCACGGCATTGAGACACCGTGAAATAATGAGCTACTTAAGTAAAATTGCAATTTTCCATGATACCACACTGTAAATCGAAACGTTAAACTTATGAACACCATTTGAACACCAAATTGCAACAGATACTGAACGCGTCCATTTGTTCAAAACATGTTCCAAACTATAACACTTGGTGTTTAACACACTGGTGTTATATACTTGAACACTGAAAATGTTCAGAAATTTTACGTTTGGGACGTTCAGATCCAATGCAACAAAATTTGAACACCTCGAACTTGTTTAAAGGATAGGCGTTTATATTTTGATCACTAGTTGAACATTTGATCTTTCTAATAGAACACACAGGCGTTCAACTATTTTATGCGTTCAATCTGCAAGTGTTCAATAACAAGGGTTGTGGTCCATATATACAATAAAACCTTTCTTTTTTTCATTTCTACAGGCAACTTATAGAAAGAATAAACAAAACATAAAACAAAAATACTTTATTTACCCAGGTAGACTAAATTGATACCCATGAATTTGTAACTAACTTTTAATGAAATATCTATAAGTTTTAAATAAAACAATTGTAGACTAAATACATTTTTAAATGAATTCCATGGTATACATTACAATAAGACTGTGGCCAGATTTAATTTTTAAAGATAAAGAGACCTGATGGCATATCACTTTAAGTGAAAGATATAAACATATCTTGTATGTTTTAAACCACCTGAATATTTTGATACAATAGAGTTAAAGCAGTGTTGCATTCACTGGACCATATATATAGTATAATATATACAGAATATAAAAGCTACAATATCAAGACTATATATCCTGTACAGAGGAGACAGGACTGCAACATAAATATAAGCAGTTTTTCTGATATCATTTATATACAGATGTATTGATGTTGTTTTATTTTACCAAAAAAGTTTTTATTTCAACGTATAATATTTTTCAACAATATTCATTTCATTCCAATTGAAAGTTGATCAAAACCGGAAGTAGAATTGGAAAGTTATTCACAAAAAATGAGTTTGAATCACAAACTGGTAACAAAATAGTCTTGTGGAATACCAGGGATTTTATAAGACAAGGATTTGTAACGATAAGTAAATGTGATAGATTTTCATCAAATTTCACCGTCGTCGCTATCATTTCGGCCCATACGGATAACAAATATAACAAGTTTAAATAAACTTTTACACAATTGATCATACTACACAACAAAAATTTGACTGTTTAGATAGTTACATGAAATGTACAACACTTTTAAAACGTATGAGAAGTAAAGTTAGAATAGACAGTCTACTCCTTATGCCTTTTGAAACTTTTTTTGAAACAAAGCTCTAAATCCCGTATTATTTTTTTTTTGAAAAAAGCTAGTACAAAAAAATGTACTCACAACTTGATCAATCTGTAAATGTATCACAAAATTGTCGTTTGTAAACATACGTGGTTGGAGTTCAAAATATTTGACTTTTTAAACCCAAAAAATTCAGTGCCTTCAGCGCTTTGATTTATATTTTCAACGTTTTGACCCAAAAAGGACCTTCCCCTCGAATTTTTTGAGTGGATTCTTTTTGGATACTACTACAACTATGAACTTTCATGTTGTACAAAGAATAATTCTGATGCAATTTTGTCTAGGTTAGCCCATTTTTTCGCTAAACTAAATGGACCATATTGTGATAAAGAGTCGTATATGGTAAATATCTAAATCGCTAAACATCGTAAAACACACGCCAAACATGAGTCGTTAAACATCGAGTTGTTTAGTTTCCTCATTAAAATACATGCATAATAGACTTGTGCGGGTTAAAACCCGATGTGAACATGAGCAGAGGATATGAGAAAAGAATAGGGGATTTTCTCTAAAGAATAATACATATACATTTTGAGCAACACTTCAGACGCATTTATTTAGACAACGGTTGTACCCCCTCAGCCAATCACATCGCTTAAAAGTGTTTGATAAATCGCACACTACACAGTTAAATTGTTGGATGCATCATATCGTTATTCCTTGATTTACTCATGAAATCCGTGAGTAAAAGTCTAGGGTATACAAGTATCTAAACTGATGTAAAAAGAAACGCCTTTTACAACAAGGTAATATTGTTGATGGCGCAGAATTACAATGCAGCACGAAGTTTCACTTGCAAATTATATTATGTTAAAGAATATGTGGTCATCAAGAAATCATATAATGTCACAGTATATAAGGTCGATACAAGTTGCCGAACAGATATCGTTGGGTCATATCTCAATCCAATTCGTGAAAGTCTGTTGTCGTCACGTAGCCTGTGGTCATCGTTAGATTTTTGTCGCTCAATGTCATGCTGATAGACAGATTCTTGTCGTTGCCCATCGTCGGCAACCACAGTACTCCCTTCCGTTACACCCCATACATACCCTTGCAATTTGAATGGCGAAATCTTGCTTTCATGAATATGCATGATACAGGGGAGACCAATCTACTTCAAATGAAATCGCATGTTACAAATAAATACTCTTTAATAACAATGACGTCATTTTCTTTACTCGCATCAGAAAAAAACACTCTTGGAGGTCGCCATTTTGAATGGTAAACCAAACCTTAGATATAAAATGAAATTTCATTGGCTAGTTTCCCGCAGTGGTTTCCTTGTGGAACCAATGAAATTGTCTCATTAATTTTTCATGATTACGAGACCAGAATACGTTTCTGTATCTCTAAGCTTTTTATGAGGCGTTTTCTTTTCTCGTCAGTATGTATTTATGTATAAAACTATCTACACGTATTCTTGAGTTTTAATTAGTTTACGCACGAAATTCACTATACAACACTTGTATGATTTAGGCTAGATCATATTATCTTAAGATTTACATGACTTTATGGTGTAAGTACGTGACACAAAAGTAAGCAGTATGCATAATAAACATTTTTTATCCATTGTAATCGAATAGAATAAATCGGGAAGATAATGACAAACAAATGTATAAGCAGTATTTGAATGCACCCGAGTCTCTTATTGTTACGTGTGGTGAATATTTGTATTGCAATAGTATACAGGCGGAAGGAAAAAGAACTTAACTTATTGTGTAGTAGAATTACACAATGCATATGAGTTAACATAAGATATTAACCCATTACTTGACATTTCGAATTTTTTCAATAAAGATATAGTTGTATTTTATTAACCTGTCACAACTTAAATAAGCCACGGATCCATAATAATTTTTAAGTCAAGTGCTTTAAGCGCTTAACTTATTACGACCATCTCGACAGTCGTTTCGGGTTTAGCCAACCCAAGTCTTAGACAAAGTAGTTCTTCCGACCTCTATTTTACCACAACCATGCAATTTTCTTTCATAGTATGTACAAATTGTCTCTATTCTACAAATTTACAGACAAAGTACATCATATGGAACATAACATCATTCAAAACAAGCTGTCCCAAAATTTTCCGTTTATATTGGGCACATTTCACAAGGCGAGCGCTAATATGCTGCACAAAATTGCTTCCAAAAAGCGCTAGCTAGCGATGGCCTTGTGGAACATGCCCCTTGATATGAATACGCGCAAAGATATCGAACTATTTTTCTATGACGTTACTCAACCCACGGAGATGAACGAAGTTGCCGGAAAGAGTCGAACTCTATTAACATTGAAATTATCGAGGGAAATTAGACGAGATGACCGGCATGCATTCGATCGCGATTAATTTGAATATCATCATTGAAGTGTTACAATGATTTTAAAGCGTTTGATTATGTCTGGATTGCTTTATACACTTAACAAAACTTATAAGTATACATGTATATTTGGGCTCGTATCTACGTAAGTGCTTGTCCGATTTAAGTCAAATTTTCAACAAATATAGTTTAAAGACGGATCATTATTATTATGTTTATTTCATTTTTAGTATTCTATTTTAGCGCTAAACCATAGGGGAATAGGTGTTTAGATTGGAAAGGAGACCTGTCACATCTCTTCCGAGTAAAGGAGTAGGTGCGATTCGGCCCTGTACAATTGAGGATTTTTTAAATTACAATGTCGGTCATAATATTTCTCATGTAAAAAGATATATCTTCTAACTTCAAGAAAATGTAAATCATGTATACTTTCGAGTTCATTTTGAATGCTTACGAGGCCCTTGATTAGGGTCAGGTGCGGCGAATTTCGCTAATTTTGATTGATTTTGACCTCTTCTTCTGTAATATTAAATGAGTGCAACATTTCGAAGATATGAAATTTTCAGGAAATGTGTATATTATCATATTAAATAGCTGAGCAAAATATAAAATCTTCGTAATTTTTGCGCTTATATTTAATATTTAAAAAAGTCTTAAAAATACTCTACTGAAATCCAAGGGACGCAACTTCGACTGTTTGTACTGGCGTCCATAACAACGGTTTTGTAACTAAATTTGTGTGTTTACGAGCCTCAGTTGAGAACAAAAGTTTTGTACATATACTTTTTTATGTATTTACTATTCATATTCACAACTATAAGGGCAAATCACTAGTAATCAGCATTAGATTTAATATCTTCGGCTAAAAATATCTCATCAACCTGAATGCATGAACCAAGATGGCAGCCTCCATGAATATGTCAACAAAGTAAAATTGCTGCACTGTTTGGAAAAAAACGAAGTCAATGGAGGGTACTGGAATCGGAGATTTTATGGAATAGCTGTTATATATCAAAAGCTTGTTTTAGTCTGTGGAATAAGTCATGAAGCCGACATAAAAGGAGTGAATGACGTCAATACACAAGTCAAGTACACGGCAACTTTGAACTCAGATCAACATGAAATTATGATTACACTGTCTGTGTTTTACGTTATTCAGTGGCTATATGATTAACTAGTCTCTCTGTATATAAAGTAAATGGTGTTTATCAAATAATCTAAGAATAATTGAATAAATAGATCCAGTGATTGTGCATGCTTTGTAACTTGATCAAAATTTAACTTCTGCTTTCGGTTTCAAATCAGCAGAGACATCAAATCCCTAAAATCAGGTAGATAATTTTAATTTTCACACTATTTGCATCAGTGCTATAATATTGATATGACTTGTCATTGAAGCTAATTGCTGCTGTTCTGTCATACATGTATATACAAGACATATGCAATGCTTAGGTTTGATATAAATTACAAACTTGATCGACCTAATTTCATGTACAGTAAATGAAGTTTGTTAAAGGATTTGTAGAACATACATTTGTACTTACACTACAAAAACAGGTCAAATTGTCAATAAAGTCTGCATTTTGATTTTGCCAAAACATGCATTCTATCAACTCAGTTGTAACTTGTACATAGATTTGATGTAGTAAATTCAGCAGTGCATATTTACATGAACAACTGCCCAGGACAATTTAAGACAATTAAACAGAACTTGCTTGTACCTAACAAGGTTTTTGTGATTCATGATGCGAAATTAATATGCAATAGCAGGATTTTTTTTTTGGGGGGGGGGGGTCCGAATCACAATCACATTATACACATTTTGCAGAAAATATGCAACATATTGATAATAAAAACTACATTACCACTAATTCTATGTTAAGCACCGAGAAAAATTACTTCATGTTACTTAAACACGTCTTACAGGCAAAAAATACACAACTAGACAGGTACATTTCCGAATTCTGGGGGGGGGTCTGGACCCCCTGGCATCCCGCTGGATCCGCCTATGAATAGGAAGAAAATTTGCGTGTGAATATACACACTGTAACACACAAAAACCCTAATACATACTACATGTTTAGCCCTGCTTGTCTGCAAGTATGTTGCAATGAATAGCTTGTATTGAAGCCATTGTGATCTGTCAATTTTTTCCTTGATCAGGTTTCACCAACTTGTATATCATGCTTTTAAACAATGCACAATGCACTATTCATAACTGAATGAGACAAACAAGTTTGTCAAAAACCATACAAAAATGATAAAATCTGGTACCAACAATGAGTATTTGTTTACTAATGATGTTATGTACACGATTCAGATAAAAATCTGACTTCCATGGTTAGAAGTAAAACTATAGAAGAATTGAAGAATTTTGTTATTTGTACATAATGATGTACAGTTTAACTAAATATCAATTTATACTTTAAATTCTTTCCGTTCATAATCTTTTATGCAGTTTCTTGAACTGTATTGTATCTTGTTCACCTATTTGGATTGAACATTTTGAACACACATTTTAAAAACATTTTCATTTTAGATATTAATACAAATTTATTTTTATTTTATATGTTTTAAAATTTCAATATGGAAGAATTGGTAAAAAATCAGATTTCATAATCGTAATGGTTGTATTTCAAATTATTATATTTTCATTTTCTGTTACCATAGCAACCAAACCTTTCAATAGAGTAGAATAGCATTTGATTATGGTCTTCATACTGTGCACATATTGCACTCCAAATTTCATTAACTTGGCTTATGCAGTATTGTAGCAATAACTGAATCTCATTTTTAGGACTGCATTCAATAATTCTGTTGTCATGACAACCACTTATTAAAATGGTATAATTAATGTGATGTAATGTTTGCATACCGATATTTTATAATTATTAAGCACTTTTGAAGTCAATACTATTTTTTATTTTGACCCATTTGCATAATACCTCCTCCTCAGACAGAATTAAGTAACATGTTTGAATTTCTTAAGAACTGAGATATTTGTTGCCTTGGAAACGAACTAAGCAATGAATAACTAAGTCAGTACCAATGTATTAATTTTGCGGTTTCAATTCCATGAAGTGGTAAATGTGATAAAATTTAGAATCAAATTAATGTTAAAACTATTTATGTTTGAATATCCTGATTTTACAAAAAATGATAAGGTTTCCATGGTAACTAGATTTTTTTTATCTGACTTTTTTCAATTAAAGAGGGGATAACCAGAAAATTAATATCAAGGCATGCATTTTGAATTTAAACTTCAAACATCACAATTCTTAGCAAGAATATGCCATGCATTCTATTGTAAACATGTTATATAATGTGTATAGAACACATTTATTTTGTTTCCATGGTAGTAAATAATACAATAAATGAGTTCAAAGTGTTGTGTTGTTACATTTCATATAATTACATTAACATAATGTTTGAATAAGCTTTTTTTTAAAAAAATACAAAAGGACTTTTACAAAAAAAAAAAAAGATTTTCAATTTCTACAATTGGTTACCATGTCAACCGAATACTAACTACTAAAAATGAAATTGCTTCCATCATGTGGCAATGTGTGACTGTAAAACTAACAATTTTGAAAGTCAGTTTGAAGAGAGATCAATATTTTTAAAATATGCCATTTTTTTGTTCTGTTGTTATGGTAACAGGCTTCACAGAATTGTCTTAAAAATGTTAATTCTTGGTAAATTATTAATTTCCCTATCATATGACATAATTTGAGGCACTTTGGCAACAGGGCCAAATTTGGGGGGTAAACGCACCTACTCCTTTCATAAGAAATTGATCGAGTTGGATACCTTATATTTTTTTGGCTTTTGACTTGAACATTTGTATTTGTTTTTTTATGGTAATTAGAGCATGTTAAAGTAAAAATTGATAATAATTTGGTGTTTTGTAATGCGATGGGCACCTGTGGTACAAGGAACCTTTGTTACATATTATTGCTAAATTGCACGAACTATGGAACAAATACTATTGTTCTTTGTACACACGTTTTCATTGGAACGGTGAAATGAATTCCGGATATAGTCTGACAATAGACTGCATTATGTGCATAGCGAAGTGAAACTGAAAGTTGCATTGACACTTACCATGCACTAAAGCTTTAGAAATAATCATGTACTCGAGTAATGTATCATGCAGGAATTGTATCAAGCTTTTAGCTGATTTGCTGGTGACTTTTGCTGTTACAAGTGTATAATCTTATTAAGAGTCACAACATTTACCTGTGAGCTGTTAATATTATGGGAAGAAGGATATGTAAGCGGCCGGATAGCTCTGCCTGCCTGCCTGCCTGCCTGCCTGCCTGCCTGCCTGCCTGCCTGCCTGCCTGCCTGCCTGCCTGCCTGCCTGCCTGCCTGCCTGCCTGCCTGCCTGCCTGCCTGCCTGCCTGCCTGCCTGCCTGCCTGCCTGCCTACATTTTTCTTACCCTATGATGTTTTTTCGCCCAACGTGGGACCGTGAAAATTACTTGGTCATTTGAGAAATGCTTGTAACAAAATAAATGCTTCTTAAACAGCGTACAATTCTGAAATTATTATTGAGATTATGTCCTGGCACTTACCTGTTCAAATTATGGAAAGAAGGGTATGTAAGTGGCCAGAAAGCATAGTCAGGAAAGCGCTTAACTTCAGCGCTTTAAGCGCTTTCAGCGCTTTGATTTAGGAACTAACTATATATGCGGCGATTTTGAATATTGGGGAAAATAACAAGTTCTAAATGAATTAAAAATAACAGCTTCAGTGACCTTGTAATTATTCAAGTTGTGTCAGGTTAATAAAATAGAACTATAGAAGTATGTCTACTGATATTGTTTTATGTTGTTATAATTTGTTTTATTGTTAGACGAACATCACACAAAATTAATAACCTTAAAGCTGATAAAATGACATTTATGCCTATTTCATATGTAAAATAATTTTGAGATGCCCCCTCATAAATCTTAAGAATCGACTGTTCATGTTCACACTCCGCTTTCGCCCGCACAAGGCTAATAACCTCAATTATCCATTTTACATGGTAAGCGTAAGCAATTCAGATCTTAGTTAGCCAAATATTTTGAAACGCATCACATAATGTCGCAGACGTAGACATACGACGAACATGCGCGGTCAAATACAGTACCACGGTATGTAGTTGGGTTAACCCAACGCATGAATAAATAGTCCCCTTGTTAACAATATATTACAGTGCCAAAAAGTGTTGTTGTCAACACACAGCGCATGAAAATATTGTAAATTCCGTTTTAACATTTTCGATGTCATGTTTTCTAATCATATCAATCAGCACTTCCATTTTGACATTTAAATACAGTTACTAAAATTTTGAATTGAATAAGGGCTCGAACCGGCAGTCAATGTAAGGATTTCAAGATAGTAGTTGATGGGTGATCATACGGTACATTAGCTACTAATTTTACCGCTCGGTTTTGTATTGTCTGACGACGAACTAATTGATATTATTAGCAAATAAACTGTTACAGAAATCCAAATGAGAATGAATAAGAACATGAATCAAAGTCTCAGTAGCTTCCTGTGATAAATGTGTTCATACAGATCTTATATCACGTAAATGGTTACTGGCTATTTTGCATTTCTTACGAATGTGAAGATCAAAACATAAATTATTTTCCATGAAGATACCAAGATCACGAACAGAAGAGACACATTTTACAGTATCATCACCGACATTTAACTCTAATTGTGGAATTTAAAACTTGTTGCTTTGTTCAATATATAATAACTTTTGTTTTACTGTTATTTATTTAAAAATTTATGTTCTCTACCATTCAAGTTATAACCTTGTTTAAACAATTTTCCATAACAGTTTTAGATAATCATTCACTCTCGTTATTTCCAGCATGATGCATTATAGCAAGTTTGTGATCATCAGCATTACCATAGAGGTTTATATTAGGAAAATCAGATTGAATGATGGTATCAAGGACAACATCATATAATGTGAAAACCACAGGACCAGCACAAGAACCCTGTGGAACACCATAATTAAGAGTTTCTGTTTTAGAAAAAGTATTATGTATAGAATCTGTCAAAGATCTATTTGTAAAATATAATTTAAACCAATTAAGGGGAACACCTTTAATGTCAAATCTAGATTCCACAATTGATAGGTATCCCCTTATGGACACGATATTCAAAATTCCGGCGCGCTATCAAATGCGCTATCGACACGGGATCTATTATATATACATTAATAAGTAATTTTACATATCCGTTGTTTTTTAAATTCTGTCTTTATTAGTCACTGTAAAACTGTAAAATAGTAATAATAATTATTCTTACTATTTGTAACTATATTAACATACCTAGATAAATGAGTTAGTTTAATGTTTAGGGTCGTATCAAGTAACTAGGTAAAAATGTAGTTGATCTTTTTACGGGTGTGTAAACTATTGTCTTTAAATACATACATGTATTTTATTATTATTTTTCCGTGACAGTGCATTATCTATTCAGGTATGTGTATGCATGAATACGTACATAAATACAATATACTAAAACTTAAATCACATGTCATAAAGATTCAATCGACCAACGGGTAGATACCTGATATTCGATATGTTAATACGTCAAAAGTATATACGCAGTAAAAGATTTTTGCTTTAATTTCTTATTTGGATTTTATTTATTTATTTACTGAATTTATATCAAAATGTCTGACCAGAAACATCTAAATAAGGTGCTCAATGAACGTCTTATTGCCAAGGATAATAAAGAATTGGACAATATCAAGAAAATGTCGACTACAAAAACAACTCGAAACTGGTCAATTTTGGATTATCTACATACTAACAATGAGCTGTCGCAGATTGACAATTTTTAGTGGTATGTTATAACGGAACAAATGAATGTATCAACGACATTAAAATCAGTAGAACTTTTTTCCAGATGGTTTTACTAAATGTTAAAACGTTTATTCATCTTGGTATGTGTAGTTAGTAAAAAATGAGGACAAAAGTGAGGATCGTGTTCAACATCGTACAACTGATCTTGAAATAAATAGTGTTAATTTCAACACCACTCGGACATGTTGTTGTCTCTTTATACAGACGATTTAACACAACTTGTTGTCTTTCATTCCAAAATAGATAAGTAATTAAAACGTAAAAAAGGCAAAACCAACGGAAAATTTGGAAACATGTCCTTCGAAACTTCATCACCATTAACTGACAAATGTTATTTTTACTGGAGAATATAGAAGTGCATCCAACATTTAAATTAAAGTTATTAGAAGGAAATAGAAAAAAAAACACTTTTGTTTATTGTTCAAGTCATCATTGGTGAAACAATGTTTAAGAACCTCCATAAAATATGTCAATATATTTTGGATGTAACAAGACTTGATCTTGGATGTGTATTAGACTATTTTTAATGAAAGTTAATTATTTAAAAAGTATATTGGTTCATGGATATCACACAATCGTGTATTTAAATATATGGACAAAATTAATTATGGCTTGAACTGCTGTTGATTTGTTTACCTAAACACCGGTCGTGGATTTCTGTATGGTGTGGCGAATTAGAATGTCCAGTGTCCCAAACAGTAGAGCAGCCAAATAATTCCAAAGAATATAATTATATGCCTTTTTATCTTGGAATTTACAAGTAAATTTGTATGTAAGTTGATTATTTAAATTATCATTATCATTATTATTATATACCGCATTTGTATAGCGCTCTTTTCATATTGAATATATGTTCAAAAGCATAACCTAACCCTGACCCTGATTGCTAAGATAAAGTTGAAGTAATATAGGTAATGATTAGATTATCAATGGAGAGGCAACCACTAGCCTATAGGAAATCCAGCTAGATGCCTCAGAAAAATCCACGATGGAAAGGTGCAAAGTCGGATCCAAATCCAAGGACCCCGCCAGAACATCCATCAGCGTCAGCGCCTGATTGGTTGATCAAATTATTAATCTTAATGGTAATGAGTATAAAAGTGATGGAAAGGCAACCCCAGCCAATGGGAAATCTGGCTAGATGCCGTAAAATCCATAATTGCAAGGTTCACAGTCGGATTCCAATCCAAGAATCCCATCAGAACATCTATCATGCGACCGCACATTATTTTAAACTGTTTCCCTGTTTCACTCCTTATTATCGTGCTTACAAATAAAAACTTTTAACCCAATTAATAATTACATTCTGAAAATGATGACCGGTGAAGTATTTAAATCAATGCAGTGCATCCTTACATCGCACTAACCATATATAATTGAATTTAAATATTTTTAATTATTGTACTCCTTCTAATAAATTCGATGTTTTTGTTTCTTATCAGAATCATAAGACGCTCGAAACAAAATCCATATTTCAAGTGTCTATGTGTAAAAATTCCATTTTCCGGTACAGTTTCGGTAAATATAATAATACATGTAAAAGTTGTCGTTTATTGACAGTCAAATGTTTAACTTTCTTATCGCTCCCCCCCCCTCTCTCTCTCTTTCTCCCACTAGAAGTGTTAATATTTTTTATATATATACATGTAATTTTTTCTTTTCTTATATTTCTATTTATAAACTGTACACATGATTACTCATGTATCATGATTTGAGAAATAAAGGTTTGTTCTGTTCTGTTCTGTAATAAACCTAGTGCATAATTATGGTTTGTATTTAAGAATTTAATATTTTCATAATTTCATGGTGTTAAATGTTCGTAATTTGGGTATATTTTAAGATCATTTAGCAAGATAGTTTATATTGACTAAAGAATTTTCACTGTCGTATTAACATCACAACTGGACTTATTAATAAATAATTTTAAGCAGTTTAAGATTGGTTCATTATTTAAAGAAATATTATTTGAAAAAAAAAACATATTTTTTTATGTTATTTTTTATATGTGACAAATTGTTTTATTTCAAATTAATGTTATACGTCATTACCGTCTTTGAGTAAATTATTAAAATGGCTACAAGAGGTAAAGAATTCCTATTCATATATTTTCTTGATTTTAGGCATAATGGGTGCAAACACGTCCGTCCGGAAGAGTTCATAGGGTTTTGCCACGATTACTGCTCGAGGATACGTATGTTGCAATATATTAAGCACTTAATGCCATTGCTTTCTGAACCAAAAGAGGTAAACCACGTGCGTTGTTCATGTATTTTCACCAAATTGCTAAATTCTCTTAAATGTTGTCTCAAGTTTATCAAACTGTTATATACATGAAACTTTGATAGCTTGCATTCTCTGCCATCAATGTTGCTCTCCTGTTCTGTCAAACTGTTTTGTTAATGGACCTTGACAAAGAATATTCTCGACAATGTTGCTGTCTAGTTTCTTCAAACGGTTTCGTAAATGGATTTTAGTGGTGTACGTTCTCTACAACTATGTTGTCAAGTTTTATCAAACTTTTCTTGTATAATGAACTTTAAAAAAAGTACATTCTATGCAATGCAGTTGTCCAGTTTCCTCAAACTGCTTTGTAAATAGATCTTAACTGGAGTCCATTCTCTGAAATGTTGTTTTCCAGTTTCATCAAACTATTATGTAACAGGAATTTTTAAAGATAACATTCTCTGTCTTCAATATTGTTCCCTGTTCCACCAATCTGTATTGTAAATGAAATTTTGATATACATTATTCTCTGCATTGTTGTTCTTCAGTTTAGTTCAACTGTAAAAATACTTTTATAAGTACACTCTTTTCAATCAATGTTCTGCTCTGCTAATTCATATTGTTTTTTAAAATGAAGTTTAGTAGATTGACTTCATTGCTATTTATGCTGTTCTCTAATTAACTTAACTGTTCTATGAAGGAATATTTAATAGAGTACATTCTCTGCAATCAATGTTGTTCTCATTCCAATCAAATCGTTCTGTTAATGGAACGAAAATTAAGTACCTACTCTGAAATGATGATATTCAATTATTTCAAACTGTTTTTACACGAAACTTTAATCAAGTACGTTTTCTGCGATCAATTTTGGTCTCAAGTTTCATCTGTATTAAATGAAACATTGATAAGGTATATGTTCTGCTATGTTGCTTCCCAGTTTCGTCAAACAGTTTTGTAAATGTAACCATAACAGAGTACATTTTCTGCAATATTTTTCATTAGTCTCATCAAACTGTTTGTAACTGGTACTATATAAAGTACATTCTCTGCAACCTATGTTGTTCTCATTGCTATCATTCAGTTCTGTTAATGGAACTTAAATAGAGTACCTACTCTGCAATGATGTTATTCAATTCTTCCAAACTGCTTTGTACACGGAACTTTGATAGAGTACGTCCTCTGCAATCAATTTTGTTCTCAAGTTGCAACTGTTTTGTAAATGAAATATTAATAGGGTTTATTTTCTGCAATGTTGATTTCCAGTTTTGTCAAACAATTTTGTACATGTATCTTTAACAGAGTACAGTTTCTGCAATGCTTTTAATAATAACATTTATATCTATAATGTGATTTTTTATATAAATGACACTTGTATTCATTTAATATTATAATCAGAGTAAAGGGAAAGCTAGTCGTTGCTTTTGATGTAGTGGAACTATTAGAGTTGACAAAATATTGTCACTATTCTGCGAGTCAATTATTTACTGAATAAGGGAGATGACTACGGTTGGGAGTTTTGAATGTGTTTTGTACGAGTTGTTCTTCCTTTAATTTGTTCAACGGTGGAGTTTGAATTTCTCACTTGTATTCAATCCATGTTATTTTAAAACCTATTTTTTGAGTACTTAAAATAAGTAACAGTAGTAGTTTTCAGTATTTGACATGAAAAGGTTGCATTCACAAATTCTTACATTATTCCATTCGTCTCATCTGCAAAGTAATTAAGATATGACGTGTACTACGTCGTGTCTACAAGTTTTAACTGACCCAAAACAATGATAAAAAGCTTTTGCACACGGTCATCAAACTTTAACCGACAGTAAGGCCGCTATGACACGCTACCATTTCAAATTTAAATAAGTTGGAATACGTTGGGGATATTTCTGTCGCCTTTATCAGGATCCGTATATCTGCATCCGTTAATAACGTCTGCATAACGCGGGAGCCATTTTTCCGGATGCGGACGACATACGGACACTACTTAGCAAAATGAAGGAAAAGGGTCCGTTGCTTTCTTGAAGATGTGTCCTTTATACAGAGATAAAATATTTCTAATTGCTCTTCGTTTAGTCTAAATAAAACTAACGAGATAGTGGTAGGTGTCGCATACTTGCGACGAGTTATAATGGCCCGTTCCCAATTCCTGTGTCACTATTGGATCTAACCTTTTGGCACGAACCAGTTTAGCGCCAATTCATATAAAATGTAGAAATTCCTCCGCAACTAATATGATTCTCTTCAGCAGACATTCACAAAAGAAAGAAATGCTTCAAAAGTCTACGTGATTACATGGAATAAAGTCCCCGTTTAAATATCTCGCGGGTACGAAACCTAATACGGATATTGATCCGGACATAACATGGAATACACGCCTGAAGACGATCGTTGATTAATGCAGTTATTAATAGATATTATGCTACATTTTTCAATCAAATGCTTGGGTTAATAAAAACTGTAGTTTCTATCGATTTTGCTCATAAGTATACATGTTTTACGCTTATTTAGTAATTAGACTTTGTACAAAATAACAATACGTGTTTATGTAAACAAATAAATAAACCATTCATTCCAAAGGTACAGGTCGTCCACGTAAATATTGCGTATACAAACATTGCCGGTGTCATTACACACTGGTATTTAGGGGTGAATTATTTTTACAAATTTATAGTTTAGTTAGATTACATTTATTTTATAAACACATCGTTATATGGAATTTATAATGTGCATATACACTACTTAAAATAATGGTTTAATATCAAAGTGGAATATTTAAATAATTAAAATGCTGTTCATGCATTAGCTTATTCACCCATGTAGTGGAAAAAACCCATTGTTTAAAGTACAAAAACACGCATGACCTAGAATACGACCTGTACGGGTCGTCCATGTAAACATTGCGTATATAAACAACGCCAGTTTCATTGGACACCAATAATTAGGGATGAATTATTTTTACGATTTTATGAGTTAGTTAGTTGACACTGTTTTTGTAAACATATCATTTTTGAATTTTCAAATACACTTTTAAAAATGAAAGTCAAATATCAAAGTGGTATGTTTAAATCAATAAAATGCTGTTCATGCATGAGCTAATTCACCTATTTAGTGGGCAAGTCCATTGTGTAAAGTAAAAAACACGCAAGACCTAGAATACGACATGTGTGTCGGTATGTAAAATAAAAGTGGTTATAATATGAACGAAAATAAAAGTATTTCGATCAAATTATCGTGGGTATGTCGACTCCCCCCCACCGTCAATCAATAATGCTTTTAATGGTAGAACGCATTTCATTACTTCAACAAGACAATCATAAATTACACTACAATTTTTAAAAATATAAAATTATATTTTCATCCTGAGCATCCCCTGTAGCCTATTGTAAATAGATTTACTCCGGAACTACGCGCGTGTGGGATTTTCCCATTCGAGGTCACGTGATGTAGGTACAAACACGTCAACAGTAATGGCGGCGGTTTAAGGCAGAATTCCCATAATAGCTGCTGTCAAACTTCGGGCGATGTCGGGTCATGTCGACAAATTACGTAAGCGGTTTTCGTCGGTGTCGTTATCAATCGATAAAGATCGGATGAACTTTTTTATTGTGTAAATGCCTCATTTTTCAAATATTATTATTATTTTTATTGTATTACCTCACAAGAATATTAATTCCCTCAATTATTTGAGAAAAAAGGTAGAATTCGTGTAAAAAGTTTAAACCGGAAGTTTAAAAATCCAATTCAAATAATGGACGAAAAGATTCGTCCCCTAACAGATTCGTCCCCGAACAAATTCGTAATCAATAAGTTGTTGATGATTAATGCAATTAGACCGTAAAATACCACTATTTTATCTTTAAATTGTCAATAATGGCGTTTAAAAGTAAAATATATACTGTAAAGATGTGTTTACTTCATATTATGATGGTCACTAGAGTTTTGACATTTTTTCAAAAAGGGGGTTAATGTATTAAAATGGCATTTTGTTTAGTTATCTGTGGTAAAAGTTTTTGTTCTTTGTTTTATTCATTGCCATATGGTTTAAGGTAAATTATTAAATGTGTAACTAGGAGTGCAGAAACTGTTTTCATAGTCAAAAAATAAGGATACGGACTTGTAGTTTTTATAGCTGGTGAAAATCGTCACATTTTCTGTTGGGTCTCCCTATTATTAACTTGGTATGTGTGTAAAAATACCAAGGTAAAGTTATTAAAGTTGATGTATTTGCATTCATTAAAGTATTGTGAATTTCATCAAACAAAATTTATGAAAATAATTTGATTATTTAATTCAATTTTACATTTTAAAGACATATACCCCTTCAAATATATAGTGTGATTCTTACTTATAACTCAATTTTCAAAAAAATGTTATAAAAAATTTATTTGACGATAAAAATTTAAAATGTTTTGCCAGTGAATCTAGGTTGTGATCCTGATTATAAAGAAAGTAGCAAAAGTCTTATTCCTTGATATGTGTATTATGGGTATTCTACCTTAATTCAAGTTTGTGTTCAACACGTTAAGTAACATGGAACATTTTAAGTCTAAGTTGGTGCGTGAACTTCAGGATTATTTAAAGTTAAGAGGTGTTAGTTTTAGCCAAACAAGAAAAGCAGAACTGGTCGATTTGTGTGAAATAGCCTGCAATTTAGACATTGAAATTGACCCTGACGGTCTTGTTGAAGACAGAGGAGACGTTGTTACGAAAAAGCTTACAACACACACTGGTGAAGTTTTAGTATCTCCACAGCTTATTGATGGATCTCATGATATTTCTTTAGCTTCGTCAATATCTTTATTTGACATTTATAATTATCTCATATCATTTGATGAGTATGACCATGCAAAACTTCGGAACTACCACCGACTTGAAGGGTATTTAATGCAGCAAGATAAATATGTCCTTGACCTCAGATGCGTAGACTATCATAATGGCTACATTGCTTTAAAGAGCCAAGTCAAAGCACGCACCTGTGATAAAGATCCTGTGACGAAGTTACCGTATTATCGTACATGGATAATCATCAAAACTGATGGGGGACCCACTTCATGTATACTCTCAGCATATTGTTCCTGTAAAGGAGGTTAAGTATTGATCTAAACATTGTATTTCATATTTAGACTAACACTATTGGAACACATATGTTGCATTGATGGCGATGTATTTATATTTGTTATTATTAATCTTCACCACATATGTATTTTATAATAAAACAAATGACTGTTGGTGTGGCACAGGTTGTTTTTTTTATTATATATATATTTGTATAGATCACTTTTCATATTGAAAATATGTTCAAATTTTGCTTGTAAGATTTAATTTTCATGTGTTAAGTAGAATATTAAGGACAATAGATGTATTTATAGGATTGTTGCTACCATTTTTATTATTATCATCATCATTATCATAATTATCATTAATATTGTTATACTGGATTCAAGACAATGAAATGTTTGACAGCTTATTTGGATCATTTACTGACAATTAAGGAATACCTTTATTTATTTTTAGAATGGATGGCTGTTGTAGACACATGATAGCAACTCTGTTTGAAGTATTGGATTACACTGAAGATTTTAAGATGAAAAGCTGTACATCAGGCCCCTGTCAATGGATCCATCGTGCAAGTCAGTCAGTGAAATCATCTGGGCCAATTTTAGCTACTGAACTAAACACAACTTTATCAAAACCTGTGTAAGAATACTATTTGACACATTTTTTAATCTATATATTTTAATCCTGTCTTTGATAAATTCATTGAGTCCATACACTCACACAGTTGATGCCATTGCAAATTTTAAAGCAGAACAAATTTTCTTGATTGAAAGTAGCATGTAGGCATATATATAATCACACAAACTTGTTTTTTGGATTAAAAAAATCTTTCAAGTATAATACACCTTTTAATAATAACAGATATTGCAGTTATATGTTTAAAAGTGATGTCTTAACACAATATCTTAAGTTTCAAATTCCTGTGATATTATGCACAAGGGTACATGTTTAAATTCTTTGCAAGTTGGTACATGTAATATCTTACAAACTTTATGTATCATTTAAACCTTTCACATTTCTTTCTCAGCCACTAAGCATTGTGTGTAAATCCACATTGTTTTCATTTGAGTTCTACCAGGATCTGAACAATGATAGCTGTTATTGATGCACATGAATACTGAACATTATTCTCTATGTATTCCAGGAAAGATCTACCAAAACCCTGTGATCATCTGAGTATACCAGCTTCATCCAGAATGCCTGACCCTGATGAATTTTTGATAAAAAGTGAAAACAGTCTACCCAAAGGCTTGCATTTTAGACACTAAATTTCACAGACAGTCAGTCCAAACACAACCACCAGAACTGGAAGTATTGACACCTATGCAGAAGCTGGCATCTTTTTTAAAGACACACAAGTGTATAGTGGACAATTGCATGTGCTCAAATATTTTTATCCATTACCACTTCCCATATTCAGACAGTGAACATGAACATATTGAAGTATCAACAAGAGGACAGGCTAGTAATGACAACTGGTTTTTCATGAGAAAAGGTCTTGTTACAGCTTCTAACTTTAAATTAGTTTGTTCATCTACAAACTTGAGCAAAACAGGTGAAAATTTATTGAAACCTCAGTTTGATAATTCTTGTATCCCACAACCTATTCAATTTGGTAAAAAGTATGAGAACAAAGCAAGAGTCATGTATCTTAAATCCCACAGATTCAGGCACAGACAGTGTAAACTCCATGTACCTGGTCTTGTTTTAAGTAAAGATGACAATTGCCCAATCTTAGGGTGCTCACCAGATGGTATGATTGACTGTAAGATATGTGGTAAGTTTTTACTTGAAGTAAATTGCTCATTCAAGTACAGAAGCTTCCATCCAAGAACAGCATTGAAAATGGCAGGTCTCTGTAGTGAAGATGAAAATGGCTCTTTAAGTTTGAAATCTTCCCATGCTTACTATTATCAAATTCAGGGTCAGATGGCTATGACACAGGTTGATAAATGTGTGCTAGTATATTATACTCACAAAGGTATTCATTGTGTTGATGTTGAGTTTTGTAGTGAGTTTTGGAATTAATGCAGAGACAAGCTAGTGTCATTTTATTCTAGGAGCTATTTTTCACAGCTGAATGATTTGATAGGCTCTGATAATTAAGGTAGAATACCAATAATACAAAACTATGTTTATGACCACTAAACTTTTGTAAGAAATCTATTTGCTCACTGTATGTCTAATGTTTTCAATGTTTTAGATTTTTAAATAATATTAACTTTTATTTTTTTACATTAAGACATACAAAATAAACTAATTTCATATCAAAAGGGGATAATAACTCACTTTTATTAAAAGTTTCATTGACAATTTTGCTAAAGAATGATGTTTTATAAATTGATTTATGCAAAATGATAAGCATGATGTAATGAAAGAAACATGTTATATTTTGTAATTATTTATAATCATTTTCAAATAACCACATTTATGATTGTAAATTGCATGGCATTATGAGAATTTTACATTAATTTATCAACCTGCTCTCATGTACTCATTGGAACATTATATAATATTTGAGTAACATACATACTTTCCCAGATCATTGATACAATGAGAACTAGGAAATTACACATGTACAGAGTTTCAGAGTTTATTCATTTCAGTGTACATTACAAGATAGTAGTTATGAGTAGGCCAAATATGACCTATGCACATAGTATATACTACAATTTAAAAGTATAATTATAGAGTTCAATGGTAAATTCAGTATATATTACATACATATTGACAAAACTATATATAATTGATTGAAGTTAATTGTATATAAGGACTAGAATATATTTTACATACTATATTGTGCATATTCATATCATCAGATAATAAGTTGATAATATACCTGATAACAGAAACTAATTGAAAATATTAGTTAAGAGCTATGCAATAAGCCTTATAGTACTTATTGATTCCTGAATTAAAACAAAGAACATAATTGACAGTTCATGATAAGCTGTATATTAGTTGTGACACTAATATCAACATGTAAATAATATATAAGTATACTGCAGTCCAAAACATAAAAAATTAGCATGTATAAAGAAACTTTTGAATCCCAGTGTATATTATACAGTCTATTGATTGTGATATGAATACAGTTACATGTCAAACTTTAAAACAAAGGTGGAATGAAACATTTTAACACCAGTTGTTTTTTCTACATAAATGATCATACTCAAACACTTGTTTTGTTAATCTATTATTACAGTTATGTAAAAACATTTATGTGTATGAAATAAAATTAATACAATTTAATACAATATATTCATACTTATATTCTGCTATATATGCATACAAGAATGTTCATTTAATAAATTTTACACCCAACATGCAGATCTGTCTTGTGTTTTAATGTGCTTATGCAAGCCCAGGCTGAAAGTTGCTTAGTACTGCAACAATTATAGTTATTTGTGGTAAAAGGAATCTTAGTTTAATAGGAATAATTCCTGACAAAACTTTGAATGTCTTCATGCGTCTGATAGCACGCTCAACATGTATTCTAACACTAGCAATCTTTCTGGATTTGACTACAGCTTTCCTTGACAAGGTTTTACCATGAGAAAATGCTGGAATATTTAGTGTTGCTTTTTTAGGCAACAATAAATGTCTGATATTAAATCCCCAGTCAGCCATGATGTCATCACCAGGTTCTATAAGATCAACACAATTGGAAGCTTTAACTATTGAAACATCAGATATACATCCACTGTACAAATTGGATACAAAAATAATTGTTCCTGTTGGAGATATAGCAACTAATTGTTTAAATGTATTAGCATGCTTATAGTTAGACCAGGTCTGTTTTTGAGCAACAGGTCTCAATGGCTTTTGTACATAATACTCTGTACAATCAATAATTGCCCTTGTATTTGGATACTGACTAAAGGACTGGGGTAGATTAGACTTTATAATGTCTTTTGATGGCCACACTAACAATGGTTCTAGGCATTGATTTAGTAAATTTACCCAAGTTGTGAAAACTCTACAGACATGGGAAATTGAAATGCCAAAAAGATAGGCCAGGTGTTGTGAACCATATCCCTGTCCTAACTTGACCAAACAGAGAATATACTCATGGAAATGATTATTCCTTTTCCTACCCCCTTTTCTACCAGGAATGTGTTTCCTTTTACCATCCCACAATTTTGTTGTTAAGGCAGCAGGCTCTACCCACTCAAACAAAAGGCTCAAAAGTGCAATAGTTGGTATACCTGTGTAATATAAAACATGTTTTATCATTATGTAAAATATTTTCAATAAAGGGATTACTAGTTTCAGTTTGGGTTGAAGTATGAATAAATGTGGGTGTTTAATCTGTTAATGTAGAAGCAGAATTATTGTTATCAGTGTCTGTACAGGTGATTACATCAAAATTTGGTGTACCATCATTGTCAATTATTTCATTACAATGAATTGTTGGTTGATCTACTTCAAGTAGGAATCTCTTTGCTGTAGGCTTACTAGTTGATGTCAGTGTACTTCTATCTACTGGTCGCTTTCTACCAGGAATATTCTTTTCATGTTATTATCATTAAAACAAATTATTATTAGGAATTATTATAATTAAAAAGAATTTTATTATTATTATTCTCTTTCTTTACAATCGATTTACACTGACTTCAAATGGACATTTGATGCCATTTCGCTTTTGAACATATGTCATACCCCCCCCCCACCCTTGCTAGATTCATGTATTTGTCGCAAAATACAATTTCCAGAAAATTATCTTTGAACTTTTAGATTTTGTCATCAGTTTATTCAATTATTTTAAATCATGACATAGATAGAAAAATAAATAATTCTAGAATTGATACAGTGAGGCTAACTCTATTGTTAACATTAACATACACGTACGTTGACCTACTTACTATACATCTATGACAGTCTACTTTTCTGGTTTGACAAACATACGTACATGTTTATATCGTAAAAAGTCAAAAATTAATGCCATAAATGTTTACTATTAATTAAATTTATTTGAATTAGAGATCTATTGGTGTTCGTGTTAACGTACTTTATATGTGTTCCTACCTTTGAACATACGTAATGCGTGTGACGCTTGATGAGAGATGGGTTCAATTGATGGAATGGTCGTCCACATAACTTTGTCTACAACATACACTTTTCTAAGTTGGTTTTAGGTTTTGGAAACGGCAAGAATGTGACGTCTTGCATGTGAGGCTCACTCTTATACCGACTGTCACTATTACAGTGACCCCACGCGCATCGTTTAGTTGGCATAAAGATTTGTTTACACTCAAATCTAGCGCGCTTTGTTTACTTGATCGCCATTGTTTGTACCTACATCACGTGACGTCAAGTGGGAAAAACCCAACCGCGCGTAGTTCCGGATATTGACTATTGTTTTAAGGGTTTAGTTTTTTGTGCAAACTATAGTTGTTTGACGCATATGTATTAAATCTGTGGTTTAAACTCGCTAATTACTTTCGTATAGGAATTCTTAAGATAATTTCATGCAACAATCAATCAAACAGTTATGTATTGTTCGTTTTTTTTCTCAATTGTCAAAGCATGAATAATTTCACGGTGAATGATTACAAACTATCTCAAAATCACGAGTGTTAGACAAAGAGCACGAAGTCACCGTGAAATTATTCATGCTTTGACAGTTGAGAAAAAAAAGAACAATATATATGTACTGAACACGTCATATTAAATACTACAAAGATACCATATTAAAGAACAATGACACTAACTTATCCAAGGTAAACGAAAACATATTTAACGTAATTTCTTAGTACCCCGGTTTCTATGGTGTAGGAAATTTTTTTTTTAACTTTGTCTATATGAATGTGAGTATGGCTAAAGCACAAAATTATACAAAAATAATAAGAAATATCAAATGATATTTCTAATTTCACCTTACTTTTGAACCAGAAAATGGTGTAACGTACTTAAAAATTATTTATAAGTTCAGGTCATCGATTCTCCTGTTTAATAATTCTGTTAATAAGAAGGTTTATTTGATTACTTTTAACTAGATTTTGAGTCAAATTGGAATGGCCTTATATTATGACCATGTACGACTACAGTCACATAATGACAAAAGTCTCAAATTACAGATCGATATTACCATAAAAGGTATTTTGTATTTTTAAACAGACATCTCAAATTCGATATAATGGAACTCTTGTATACATATACATGTACTTATATTGTTCGTTATTTAATTACTTATTTTAAGGGACAAAGGTTTAAATCACATGATTTAAAAGGTTTTAAACGAATATTGGTTATTTTGAAAAAATATATGCCCAACAACATCAAACGATTGATCTGCCAGTTTTGAATTTGTTATTTTTCTTTGAATGTTAGAGTGGTTGATATCTGGGGTGATAACTATGATTCTTTATGCTGCATAATTCTTTAAGATATGTCGGAGCACTTCCATTTAGACATTTAAATACAGTTAATAAAATACGGGCTCGAACCGGCAGCTAATGTAAGGATTTCAAGATACGAGTTGATGGGTGATCATACGGTACATTAGCCTTTTATTTTGCCGCTCGGTTTTGTATTGTCTGAAGACGAATAATTGATATTCTAGTATAATAGCAAATAAACTGTTACAGAAATCCAAATGAGAATGAATAAGACCATGAATCAAAGTCTCTGTAGCTTACTGTGATAAATATTTTCGTACAGATCTTATATTATGTAAATGGTTACTGGCTATTTTGCATTTCTTACGAAAGTGAAGATCAACATTTAAATTATTTTCCATGATGACGCCAAGATCACGAACAGAAGAGACACATTTCACAGTATCATCCCCGACATTTAACTCTGTAATTGTAGAATTTACAACTTGTTGCTTTGCTCCATATATAATATATGTTCGCTACCATTCTAGTTATAACCTTGTTTAAACAATTTTCCATAACAATTTTAGATAATAATTCACTCTCGTTATTTCCAGCATGATACATTAAAGCAAGTTTGTGATCATCGGCATAAACATAGAGGTTTATATTGGGAAAATCAGACTAAATGATGGTAACAAGGACAACATCATATAATGTGAAAACCACAGGACCAGCACAAGAACCATGTGGAACACTATAATTAAGAGTTTCTGTTTTAGAAAAACTATTATGTATAGAAGCTGTCAAAGATCTATTTGTAAGATATGATTTAAATCAATTAAGGGGAACACCTTTAATGTCAAATCTAGATTTCACAATTGATAAGTACCTCCTTTGGGACACGAGATTCAAAATCCCGGCGGGCTATCAACTGCGCTATCGACACGGGTTCTATGATATATACATTTATAAGTAATTCGATAAATCCGTTGTTTTTTCAATTCTTTCTTTATTAGTTACTGTATGATAGTAATAATAATTATTCTTATTATTTGTATCTATATTTACATACCTAGATAAATGATTTAGTTTAATTTTAAGGGTCGTTTCAAATAATTTGATAAAAAGTAGTTGTCTTTTAACGGGTGTGTAAACTATGGTCTTTAAATACATACAGATATTTTTCATTTTTATGCGTAAATACATGATCTGTTCTGGTATATGTATGTATAAATACGTACATAAATTACAATATACTTAAACTTAAACCACCTGTCATAAACATTCAATCGACCAACGGGTAGTATTCCTGATATTCGATATGTTAATACGTCAAAAGCATATATAGGCATAGTAAAAGATTATTGCTTTAATTTCTTATTTGGATTTTATAACAAAATATAAAAAATCAACTTGAATTTATTGAATTTATATCAATATGTCTGACCAGAAACATCTAAATAAGGTGCACACTGGGCGTCTTATTGCCAATGATAATGAAGAATTGGACAATGTCAAGAAAATGTCGACTACAAAAACCACTCGAAACTGGTCAATTTTGGATTATCTACATCCTAACAATGAGCTGTCACAGATTGACAATTTTCCAGCGGTGTGCTATAACGGAATAATTAATGTATCAGCTATATAAAAACCTGTAGAACTTTTTTCCAGATGGTTTTACTAAATGTAAAAAAGTTTATTCATCTTGGTATGTGTAGTTAGTAAAAATTTGAGGACAAAATGGAGGGTAGTGTTCAACACCGTACAACTGATCTGGAAAAAATACTGTTAAATACTGTGTTAATAACAACACCACTCGGACATATTGTTGTCTTTCATTCCAAAATAGATAAGTAATTAAAACGTAAAAATGCAAAACTAACGGAAAATTTGGAAACATATCCTCCGAAACTTCATCACTATCAACTGACAAAAGTTATTTTTACTGGAGAAATATAGAAGTGCATTTAAATTAAAGTTATTAGAAGGAAATAGAAAAAAACTCTATTGTTTATTGTTCAAGTCAGCATTGGTAAAACAATGTTTAAGAACCTCCATAAAATATGTCAACTTATGTTTGATGTAACAATAATTTATCTTGGATGTGTATTAGACTATTTTTAATGTAAGTAAATTATTTAAAAAAAGAATATTTGTTCAGGGATATCACACAATCGTGTATCTTAATTTAAGGACAAATTTAATCGTTGCCAGGACGGTTGTTGGTTTGTTTGCCTTAACACCGGAAAAAGCATTTGTTTGGTAATGTGACGCAAAAGGTTTTTCAACATGGCGTGTAAATGTGTCAGAGGTTATTTGTTGTGAATGGTCGATGATTTATGAATGGTGTGAAGAGTTAGAATGTCCAGAGTCCCAAACCTTAGAGCAGCCAAATAATTCCAAAGAATATAATTATATGCATTTTTATCTTGGTATTTACAAGACAATTTCTATGTAAGTTGATTATTTAAAGAAATATTTTTTGACAAACATATGATATGTTTAATATATGACAAAACATTTTATTTCAAATGTATGGACTTTATTCGAGACGAGTATTGTCGCAAAAATGTTTAGTTAACGGTTGTTCCGTTTTCCGATGTATCTATTTATAGCAACACGTCATATCTGCCTTTGTCAGAAAAGCGTAATGGAGGGTGGAGGTAAATAATTCCCTGTATTTTCTTGCTTTTAAGCATAAAGGGTTCACATATGTCCGTCCGGAAGAGTTCATATGGTTTTGCCACTATTACTGCTCGAGAATACATATGTTGTAATATAATGAGCTGTTAATGCCATTGCTTTCTGAGTCAAAAGAGAACAAAAACACACAACACGTGCGTTTTTCATGTATAAGAATAATGAATGATTTCCTTGAGGTCAAGAACTGACTCCATCAAAATTGTAAAACGCTTTACATGATGTCGAGTTTGGAAACGATTTGATAAACAATATGACCTAAATATCACGCGTTTTTACATGTAGCATAGCTGGCATATCAATACTCTCTGTACAGCACTCCGGAAATAACTGAGACCACAGTGGTCAACAGGGGTCAAACATTGTTAACTTGTTTGTTTAAAGAGGACAGTTCTAAATCAGCGTGTTGACAATGCATATTTATATATCGTAATATTTGGCATGAATCCCCACTATGAAATCACAACCACAGTTTACATAATGCACCAGGAAAACACCCGGACAAATAATCAATGAACCTTCAATTTATGTCATTTCATAAAATGTTGTCCCATTTTTATTTAAGCCCTTATAGACTCCCTGTTCCACATCTTTTTGCATAAAAAGAAATTGATTAATTAACCATTGTTGTTTTGGTTCTGTGTCAGTATTCGCAGCATTGTTTTTCTTTTCATTACTAACATTCTCATGGGCTATACCTAGATTTCCATCACTTCTTGTAATTACATATGTATTTTAATACACTTGCTTTATTCTTTGTACCAAGTACATGTTTCTAATAAGTATCTATACATTTTAAGTTTTCTTCATCATCCTGTGTCACAGTTTCAGGAATCTCTTCCACTCTATGATATGTTCAGTTATCCTTGATAAGAGAAACATCTTTTCTAACAACTAAGGTCAAGTCATTGCCAAGCACTGTCAACACATTATATGTATGTTACATGGTCTCAAATATTAGAGTGGTGACACAGATCCAAGCAAATACAATTAAGTTTGGGGCAGGTGATATGGGGGTATTTAACAGGAAGCTCACATCTCTAGCAGCATATAGTAGTATGCTCTACCCATTGACTATGTGGAAGAATGTGTTTTCATGTGACATTGCCAAATGCCAGCTACTGCTGATGATTGATAACTTGATAAAGCTTGACATGAATGGCTTAAACTGTTTCTGTGCAATGTTGTTCTTCAGTTTCATAAATTTTTTGTCAAGGTAACTTTAAGTACATTCTCTGCAATCAATGTTGTTCTTCAGTTTAACATATTGTTTAGTAAATGTAACTTTAATGGAGTACATTCTCTGCAATGTTGTTCTACAGTTTCACCAAATTGTTTTGTAAAGTTAACTCAAATAGAGAACATTCTCTGATATGTTGTTGTTCAGTTTCACCAAATTGTTTTGTAAATGGAATTTTGATAGAGAACATTCTCTGAAATGCTGTGGTTCAGTTTTATCTACTTGTTCTGTAAACTTTTAAAGAGAGCATTCTCTGCTATGTGGTTGTCCAGTTTAAGTTCACAGTTTTGTAAATGGAACTTTAAAAGAGAAGAATATCTGCAATGTTGTTTCAAGTCCATTAAATTGATTTGTACATGTACCTTCTTTGCAATCAATGTTGGTGTCCAATTTCATCAACTTGTTCTGTGGATGTAACTTTAAAACAGAACATTATCTGCAATGTTGTTGTCCAATTTCATAAATTGTTTTGTAAAGGAAATTTTAATGGTGTACATTCTATGCAATGATGTTTTCCAGTTTCATCAATTTTTTCTTGTAAAATGAACTTAAATAGAGTACATTATCTGCAATGTTGTTGTCCAGATTCATCAAATTGTTTTGTATCCTGTGCAATCAGTATTTTTTTCCATTTTCATCAAACTGTTCTTTAAACTGATTTGAATATGCTAAATTCTCTGAAATGTTGTCTTAGGTTCATCAAACTGTTTTATACATGAAACTTTGATAGCTTGCATTCTCTGCCATCAATGTTGCTCTCCTGTTCAGTCAAACTGTTTTGTTAATGGACTTTGACAGAGAATATTCTCTGCAATGTTGCAGTGTAGTTTCTTCAAACCGTTTTGTAAATGGAACTTTAGTGGTGTACGTTCTCTGCAACTATGTTTTCAATTTTTATCAAACTTTTTTTGTATAACGAACTTTAAAAGAGTACATTCTCTGCAATGCCGTTGTCCATTTTCCTCAAACTGCTTTGTAAATAGATCTTTAATGGAGTCCATTCTCTGAAATATAGTTTTCCAGTTTCATCAAACTATTTTGTAAGAGGAATTTTTTAAGATAACATTCTCTGTCATCAATGTTGTTCCCCTGTTCCACCAATCTGTATTGTAAATGAAATTTTGATATACTTTATTCTCTGCATTGTTGTTCTTTAGTTTAGTCCGACTGTAAAATTACTTTTATAAATACACTCTTCAATCTTCAATCAATGTTCTCTTCTGCTAATTCATATTGTTTTTTAAAATGAAGTTTAGTCAATGATGTTCTCAACATTGAACAATATCTTCTGGTATTAAGAATGCAATCATGTGTTTTCTCATGCTGATGTCATTAGATTATTGACCTGGCTATATGGCTTTTAACACTTCTGGTAGGTCACCTTAGGTGCTGTATAAAAGACCCGAATATTTTATCAGTAATCCCTGTGTGTGTCGTCTATTGTAACCTGATTAAAGTGTTATTTGTTGTTCTTCAGTGTTACCAATTTTTTTGGTAAATGTAACCTAAATAGGAAACATTTTCTGCAATGTTATTCTTAAGTTTCAACAAAATGTTGTGTAAATGTAAATTTTAATAGAGAACATTCTCTGCTATGTTGATATTCAGTTTCATCAATAGTTTATAAATGTTAATTTGTTAGAGTATGTTATCTGCAATCTATGTTGTTATCCACTTTCATCAAATTGTTTTCTAATTGTTACAATAATAGAGAAAATTCTCTGCAATGTTGCTGTTCAGTTTCATAAGATTGTTTTAAAAATGAAACCTTATTAGAGTACATTCTCTGCAATCAATGTTGCTGTCCAGTTTCATCAAATTGTTTTGTAATTGTTATTCTAATGGAGTACTATCTCAGCATTCAATGCTGTTATCCAGTTTCATCAAACTGCTTTTTAAACTGAACTTTAAGGACTACATTCTCTGCAATTTTGTTTTCAAGTTCATCAAATTACTTTGCGTATGGAACTTTGATAGCTTGCATTCTCTTGTCCATATTGCTCTCCTTTTCAGTCAAACTGTTTTTAAATGGACATTGATAGACTACATTCTCTGGTGTTGTCATCAAGTTGTTTAGTATATGTAATTGTAAAAGAGAACATTCTCTGTAATGTTGTTCTTCAGTTTCATCACATTGTTTGATGTAGTGATGTACTCTAATAATTTTTGTTTGCCAAACAATTTGATAAACTTGGAAACAACATAAGGGAGAATATACTCTATTGAAATTCCATTTTCAAAACAATTTGTTTAAACTGGACACTAAAATTGATTGCAAAGAATGTACTCTATTAAAGAAACATTTACAAAACTGCTTGATGATACTGGAAACAACATTGATTGCAATGAATGTTTTCTATTAAAGATACATTTACAAAATAATTTGAAAACTTGACTACAAATTTCAGAGAATTTTCTCTATGAAAGTTACATTTACAAAACAATTTGATGGAACTGGACAATAACTTGCAGAGACGGTTCTCTATTAAATTTGCATTTACATTGCAGAGTATGTACTCTGATAAAGTTACATTTACAAAATATTTTTTATGAAACTGGACAACAACATTGCATAGAATGTTCTCTATTAAAGTTTATTTACAAAACAATTTGATGAAACTGGACAACAACATTGATTGCAGAGGAAGTACTCCATTTAAATTGCAATTTCAATTTGATTAAACTGGATAACAATATTGATAGCAAAGAATTTACTCTATTAAAGTTAAATTTACAAAACAATTTGATGAAGCTGAATATCAGCATTGATTGCAGAGAATGTTCTCTATAAGAGTACTTTCTCTGCAATCTGTGTTTTTCTCCAGTTTCATCATACTGCTTTGTAATCTGAACTTAAATATACTATACTATTCTCTTAAATATTGTTTCTCCAGTTTAGTCAAACTGTTTTGTAAGAACCTTTTATAAGTATATTCACTTCAATCAATGTTTCTTTTCTGCTCAGTCTTTCTGTCTTAAAAAAAGAAGCTTTGTTAGGTTCACTTCTGTGCAATTTATGCTGTTCCTTAATTCACTAAACGTTTCTGTAAAGGGATATTTTACAGAGTACATTCTCTGCAACCTATGTTGTTCTCATTGCTATCAATTTGTTCTGTTAATGAAACTTAAATAGAGTACCTACTCTGCAATGATGTTATTCAATTCTTCCAAACTGTTTTGTACACGGACCTTTGATAGAGTACGTCCTCTGCAATCAATTTTGTTCTCAAGTTGCAACTGTTTTGTAAATGAAATATTAATAGGGTATATTTTCTGCAATGTTGATTTCCAGTTTTGTCGAACAATTTTGTACATGTATCTTTAACAGAGTACAGTGTTTCTTCAATGCTTTTCATAGGTTTCATCAAACTGTTTGTAACTGGTAATATATAGAGTACATTCTTTTGCAATCAATAACATTTATATATATAATGTGATTTTTTATATAAATGACACTTGTATTCATATAATATTATAATCAGAGTAAAGGGAAAGCTAGTCGTTGCTTTTGATATAGTGGAACTATTAGAGTTGACAAAATATTGTCACTATTCTGCGAGTCAATTATTTCATTTTTTATCATTCGAATAAACTGAATAAGGGAGATGACTACGGTTGTGAGTTTTGAATGTGTTTTGTACGAGTTGTTCGTCCTTTAATTTGTTCAACGGTGGAGTTTGAATTTCTCACTTGTATTCAATCCATGTTATTTTAAAACCTATTTTTGTATACTTAAAATAAGTAACAGTAGTAGTTTTCAGTATATAACATGACATGAAATTGTTGCATTCACAGATTCTTACATTATTTCATTCGGCTCATCTGCAAAGTAATTAAGATATGACATGTACTAGGTTTCTTTCAATGACGTCGTGTCAACAAGTTTTAACTGACCCAAAACAATGATAAAAAGCTTTTGCACACGGTCAACAAAATTTAAACGACAGAAAGGCCGCTATTACACGCCACAATTTTAAGTTTAAACAAGTTGGAATATGTTTGGGATATGTCTGTCCCCTTTATCAGGATACGTATATTTACATCCGTTAATAGCGTCTGCATAACGTGGGAGCCATTTTTCTGGATGCGGACGACATACGGACACTACTTAGCAAAATGAAGGAAAAGGGTCTGTCGCTTTCTTGAAGATGTGTCCTTTATACAGAGATAAAAATTTTTTAATTGCTCTTCGTTTAGTCCAAATTAAACTGACGATATGGTGGTAGACCTCGCATACTTGCGACGTGTTAAAATGGCGCGTTCCCAATTCGTGTGGTTCGAACTTTTCTGGCACGAACCAGTTCAGCGCCAATTCATATAAAATGTAGACATTCCTCCGCAACTAATATGATTCTCTTCAGCAGACAATCACAAAAGAAAGAAATGCTTTAAAAGTCTACGTGATAACAAGGAATAGAGTCCCCGTTTTAAAATCTCGCGGATACTAATCCTAATACGGATATTGATCCGGACATAACATGGAATACCAGTCTGAAGACGATCGTTGATTAATGCAGTTATTAATGGATATTATGCTTCATTTTTCAATCAAATGCTTGGGTTAATAAAAAATATAGTTTCTATCAAGTTTGCTCAAAAGTATACATGTTTTACGCTTATTTAGTAATTAGACTTTGTACAAAAAAACAATACATGTTTATGTAAACATTTAAATAAACCATTCATTCCAAAGGTACGGGTAGTCCACGTAAACATTGCGTATACAAACATTGCCGGTTTCATTACACACTGGTATTTAGGGGTGAATTATTTTTACAAATTTATAGTTTAGTTAGATTACATTTATTTTATAAACACATCATTATATGGAATTTATAATGTGCATATACACTACTTAAAATGATGGTTTAATATCAAAGTGGAATATTTAAATAATTAAAATGCTGTTCATGCATTAGCTTATTCACCTATGTAGTGGAAAATCCATTGTTTAAAGTACAAATACACGCATGACTTAGAATATGACCTGTACGGGTCGTCCACGTAAACATTGCGTATATAAACAAAGCCAGTTTCATTGGACACCAATAATTAGAGATGAATTATTTTTACGATTTTATGATTTAGTTAGTTGACACTTATTGTCACATATCATTTTTGAATGTTTATATACACTTTTAAAAATGAAAGTCACATATCAAAGTGGTATGTTTAAATCAATAAAATGCTGTTCATGCATGAGCTAATTCACCTATTTAGTGGGCAAGTCCATTGTGTAAAGTAAAAAACACGCAAGACCTAGAATACGACATATGTGTTGGTATGTAAAATAAAAGTGTTTATAATATGAATAAAAATAAAAGTATTTGATCAATTGCCGTTTGTAATTCGACCCACTAACCTTCAATCAATCATTCTAGTAATGGTAGAACGTATTTCAAAACACCAACAAAACAATCATAAAATTTCACTACTATTATTAATATATAATATTGTATTTTCATCCTGAGCATCCTCTGTCGTAGATTAGTCCATCGTAAGTTTTCAGGGTTTAGTTTATTGTACGAATATTAGTTGTTTGACGCACATGTATCAAGTTTATGGTTTAAACTCGCTGATATCTATCGTATAGGATTTCTTAAGAAAATTTCATACAAAAATCAATCAAACAGTTATGTATATAAAACATTGCTAGCTTGCTGTCGTACAGATTGAAAATAAACTATGTTAACACGTCATATTAGATAAAGATACCATAAAAAAGAATATTGGCACTAACTTATCAAATATAACGTAAGTAGTTAAGGCCATACCAAATTGCACAATATTTTATCGTAAAGCTTGAAAAAATACCTACATAGATATAGTGCGTACAAAAAACATAACGTGTTTTGGTAAACATTAAAAATGTGACAATTCATTTCAGGGGTAGGCAGTAATACAAATAAAATTTGTGTAAAACATTTTAACAAAGTTAGCATGGTTGATAAACCACCAACATTTGGTAAATTATGTTTGTTATGATAGAACGCTTTTCATTACACCTTTTCATAACAACTAAGATACAAGTAAAACATATCACAATTGTTTATTTTAATGACATCCTTGGCATCCCTCGTCGTGGGTTAGTTCATTGTATTGTTATTATAAACAGTCTTTTGTTTTTTGTACGCACTATACATAGAGATTTGTTTATTTCGGCGTAAACTAAGGATGCAATATTTCCACAAGTGGTGTAGAGACAGAACGGCACACACAAACAATGAAAATAACATTTTATTTTCATGGCTTCAAAATAGAAGAATATCGATTTTTATTTCTGGTATTCCACCGGAAATCATTATATCAATAGGTTTGTTTATTTTTTAGGGTCGATATCAAATCCATACAAAAAGACGCTTTTTATGGGCACATAAACTATGGTCTACAAGAGGTATTCAACTTATATTTTTACAAATCTGAATTCCGATGCTGAAGCCTATGAACAATTTGTTACCTTCTGAAATTGCTTTAAGTATGTATTGAGATGTAATTAATCATATTAGCTGAAACAAATATAAAGCAACTTTCTTTATATAAAAAACATTTTTTAACACTTTTTATAAGTACCCCAAAAATATCATTTTTACAATTTTACCACATTTTTTCTCCACTTAGATATCGCATGTTGGATATGCTATAAATGTTATTATTACATGTTTGTATCCCAGTAGCATGTGTTATACAAGTAGCATGTGATAAAAACATATCTAATCTTAAAAAGAAAAAGTATGCTTTATTTTCATTTTTAGACCTAGGTCCGAAATCAGTGTTTTAAAGCCAATGTCATGCATTCAATAATTTAACATAATAATTTTTGAAATTATTCGGTTTTAACATTATTCTTATCGAAACGTTAATATCCAATGTGCGTGAATCAAAATAATGGAATAATCAATGAAGTATTAAGGGGTCAAAGTGGGTCCTTACATAGGGTCACGTTTTGGTCAAATTTTGTAACGTACAAAACATGTTATCTTCACTTTTTAATTAATTTTGATAAATAATATAGTCATAAACAAATTTTATAGATATGATTTGTTCAACATTCCTCGTTATTTTGACATGACCATATCTAGAAATATTTGCTTTAGCTTTCATTACTTGATATGACGTCACAAAACATAAATATGAAAGCTTCATTCAAAGCCTGTGCAGAAGTTTTTTACTAGAACTTAAGGAATTGGTGTATTCATTACATAAACAAAACATATTCATATATCACAAGAATAAGTTGTTGTATTTTTATGTACTTGATCCAACACTATGCTTATTGAGACAATATTGTTTTCAGACATAAAACATTCGCACAATTTCGTTCAGCAAAGTATTCGAACACGTAGAAATATACGTGCACAAAGTTTGAAAGAAGGGATTTTGCAATATCTTATGGGATAAGAATAAATAACAGTTCTTGAGGTGACCGCATGCTTTGAATTTCGCTATGTTCAAAATAGTACGGGGGCCAGAGGGGTCAATCGTGCACCCCCCTCAAGACTTTTTGCCACCTATACTAAATTGTTCCATAGGGTCCACTCAATCAAAGTCCGCGTTGTTCTCAAAAATAAACTCTTGCGCACTACCTGAAATTTCACAGTTTCCATGGCAACCCTTTGTTTTTTGTTGAAATTGTCGGTGTTTGTAAAATCATTATTAACTTAAACAAGAATTAGGCTAGAATAATATTATTGGTATCAAATCAAAGCTGAGGCACCGACCTTTCAAAATATATGTTACACTATCCGCTAAAATGCAGTTTAAATTATGAATTTAACCGAAAAACATAAAAAAATGCAGAAAAATATCGATTTTTTTTAATTACATGCATATCTTTTAATTTCCAAACCTTTTTTTGGAGAAATAATACATTTATTTTATTACAAATATTTCAGAAAGGTCTACCCTATCATATTCAAAATTATTTATATGATAGAAGTACAAATGTACTATTTATGTTTGTAAAAACCGTTTCTATAGCAACCGCTATTTTCAAGTAAGAACTTCTCTTTGGTGATTAAACTTAAAATTAAATGATATTTGAGACTCATGTTTTTAATATTATTGCTGTTATCATTAAATTCAGTATCGATACCTTCATAAATATTGTTTAGAAATCTTAATCAAAGCGCTGAAAGCACTGAATGTTTTTTCGGTTTGACAGTATTAAAGTGGTTCACGTGACAGATGTTTAAAGACGATGGTCATTGTGCAGTGGTAGTCTGTTGAATAATGAAATAATGAAATAGAACTAAAGAGATTTTTGTTGTTTTGTTTTTACTTTTACTGAAATAATGTTATTCAAGAATATGATTTTGTAATTTAGATTTTACGCTGTATTTCATTACTTTTTTAAAAGGTTATGCTCGGCGGCCACTAATTAAACCAACTTTCCTGGGCATGTTAATGGGTTTTACTTTTACAAATTTATCATAACTTACAAGTTTGTTCATATAAACACAGGCAAGTCTTCGAGTAAGGCGAAAAATAACTGTACATAGACATGTCAGTTCAATATAAAATGACCATAAAATATTTCTGCAGTATTTCAAACTTTATATAATAGTGAGTTAATATATTCACATGTAGTATCATACATTCATATGATACTCAAGACATTTGTTAGCTGTAAAGCAAAGTGTAATTTTAAAGCATCTTATGCTTATATTTTCCAATTCAAAAGCCTTTTGTATATAATGTTACAAATTTATATTTTTGCTAATGAAGATGTAAGTATCTATTCTACATTAAAATTTGTGACAGAATGTATGCCTCAGTAATCTTAATTTTATGGTTAGAAATTGGATATGAACCTAAATGTTAAGGTTCATACCGATAATTTTACGGTCATTATACCTTAATTTTAAGGTCAATAGAATATGTATACAAGATAATACTTATTATCTGTAGCGTGTTCAATTATACAAAACGTTACAGAACGTTACATAACGATACATTCGGAACTCCTTAGACATATATTTGTTTACTTCAACACCGGTAGTTTCAAAATAGCGTCTAAATATGTCTGAGATTATTCGCAGCAAATGGACGAAGAGTTCCGAATGTATCGTTACGGAACGTTCTGTAACGTTCGCAGTAACTGAACTCAGCCCTGGGTTCACTCTAGCTCTGGTTGTTATTTTTCTAGTCTTTTGTTATGACTTTTATTCTTGTAGTTTATCATTATTTAACGGCGTCTCAATGCCGTGATATTGTGATGGGTAGTTTTTTATAGCAATGGGTAAACGTCACGTGATAAAATCCTTTCGATTTCTACTGCCAATATTTGATTCTTTTTACAGCCCATTTCCGTTAAATGTTACATAGAGAAAGCGTTTTTTTTCAAAACCATATTTACTATATTTTTACCGACACACGAAATATCAGCGTTTTATATTAATAACACATTTCCTAAAAACCTTCGACACACTTGAAAAGCTCGCCAGTTTTTAATATGTTCGAATGGATTATGTTTTCTCGTAACAGGATTATGTGAGTTGAATAAATTTTTAGTAGACAAATTGACATCAATTAATGTATATAATGGTGGCATCGGACAAAAAACCCTCCAGTTTGATTGTAAAAAAATGGTAATACAGCGGTGGGATATCTAAATAATTTCACCATGATTAGGGAAAATTGGTAACAATAAGTACCATGCTGAATTGTTAAAGCTTTAATTTCAGTAACAATAAGTTAAATCAATTTAAACATGCTTGGAATAATGCTATGATCAATAACGAAAATGTGTAGGGATTTTAATATGCATTAATTCTGAATATAATTTTCATTCTATAATGACATGAAATTCGTCTCCTAATATATGACAATTTACACAGACATGTAGGTGTGGATCTTGGTTTGTTCCATCAACCAAGGTACGACTAAAATTAATTCAACAAAAAACCAGTTGGGTTTATTAGGGTACAAATCTCTATCTAATTTAACATTTTATGTACTTTTCTGTTATTTTAATTTATATCAGTTTGCAATATTTTTACCCGAAAGTTTATTATAATGTTAAAATAGCGAATAGTTTGGAAATTCAAGATTCCAAACTTGCTGTGATTAAAATCATTTTGAGTATTATTTTTTATCCCGAGAAACCTTTCACAGATCTGTAAATAAACTCGTTCCATAGAATTTCTTTGGGCGTATCACCAAACTTGGCTTGCATAGTACCGAATGAGTGATATACATTTATCTAATATCTCTAATTTATGTTTTTAGAATACCTGTAAATTTATACAAATATTTGTTAACTTTAAAATGTCTAGTAAAGCTTGGTCAACAAAACAATTTTAGCATTAGAGAATGATCACCACCTTGATGAGAAACTACACCAATGTATGTTAATTGTTTAACAATATGTAGTTCATATCATGTTAATAGAATATAGTAACCTTTGAAATCCTGCCTCTTTTTTAAAAACATAACCTTTGTTTTACTATTGTCTACCACTGATTTCCATAACTTACAATAATCTTCAAGAACGTTTATACTTAATTGTAACTCATCTCTACTATTAGCGTAAATAGCTATGTCGTCAGCATATAAAATGAAAATATGTTAAACATATCAACTATTATGCCAGCAAGACCATTACTGATAAAAATATCCTCGATTTCATTAAAAACATCAAATAAGATTGCGAAATACAGTCCCCTTGTCTGACACCAAACATGCATTCGAATTCGTCACTCACTTGATTATGTACTACCTTTTATACCTAGTTTTATTAATTAAACGATTTATTGAAGTCGATAAATGCACAAAAAACTGTTTGCCAGTATTAAGCAAGTGATTTATAATCCAAGGTTAAATAAAGATATTATCAAATGTTCCTAATTTCTGTACAACCAGTCAAACGGTTATTAAGAATCCTTTTAAATAGTTCTCTTAACATACTTAATAAAGTTTCAACCCAAAAATTGTAAACTTCATTTATACTACCATGTTTGTGTAGAGGTACAAAAAAACCCTCAGACAAACTTCTAGAAAAATATTCAACTTCAATTTTTTTCAAAAAGAAATAATATGTATATATACAGCGGTATGCCTTCCATGCATACAGCACATATCAGGGCCATCTGAATTATTACTACTAAATTGTATAATAGCTAAGTTTAAGACAAACCAGCTGTTGATATGGGAGCGTTACCACCTTGTAACAAGTGTTAAGTACAGCAAATCAAGAGATTAAATAAGCTGTGGCCATTCGGAAAAATGTCAACGATGCTGATCCCAACATACCTCCCGTTTCAGAACAATTTGGTCAGACGAAAAATAATAGGTATCTTGAACCTTTATGGTTTAAAGGTAACGTTCTTCAATCTCAGCCGTTCGATACCCTTGATAACGAAGAACCAGATAAAGATATATCTACAGATGTTGAATTAGGTAAAATCATGGAGAGCATAAATCATAGATGCATACAACGATTGTTAAGATATTGGAGATTTATAAATACGTATATAAAATAATAGGTTGTGTAATTTCTATTCGTTTAGCGTTTGTCGAATCATGCGGTTCAAGGTTCAGCCCCGGTGTTGGATGATTATACCTTCCTTGAAAAATTGACTTCTGGCCTTTTATCCGCAATATGTAGCAAAGTAACCAGCTCTTTAGGGATGGAAGATAGGCACTTGTTAGAATAGGGTTCAGGAAAACTTTTTAAACGAGTTGGTTAATGTAAACTAATGAACAAATATTACGTATGAGTTGGTTAAGGTTTTACGACTTATAGTTAGATAGTTTGGGCACTCTCTATCAATCAAATATTTTACTTTAACAGTCATTGAGTAAACAAAAGTATCACGTCTTGACAGTTCTATGCATTTAATATGTAAGGATAAGACGTTAAACCGATTAATGCTAAAGAATCAAGTCCGAGAAAATTGGTTAGATAAGTCTGCCGCCGTACATAACCATTTAAAAAGTAATGATATACAGCGTAAAATTTAAATTACAAAATCATATTCCTTCTTTATTTTATTTCAGCAATAGCACAAACAAAACAACAAAAATCTCTTTAGTCCTATTATTTTATTTCATTATTCAACAGACCATCACTGCACAATGACCATCGTCTTCAAACGTTCTGACACGTGAACCACTGTCAAACCGAAAAAAATCCAGTGCTTTCAGTGCTTTGATTAAGATTTCTAAACAGAATTTATGAAGGTATCGATAATGAATCTATTGATAACAGCAATAATATTAAAGACATGAATCTCAGACCATTTAATATTATTATTGCAATCCTACCGTTAGATTTGAGCAAAATTTTTAAGTTTAATCACCCAAGAGAAGTGGTTGCTATAGAAACGGGTTTTACATACATAAATAGTTCTTCTGTCATAAAAGTAATTTTGAATTTGATAGAGTCGACCTTCCTGAAATATTTGTAACAAAATAACTGAAAAAAATCGATATTTTTCTGCATCTTTTTATGTGTTTTGGTCAATTTCATATATTAAACTGTATTTTAGCGGATAGTGTAACATTTATTTCGAAAGGTCAGTGCCTCAGCTTTGATTTGATACCAATTACATGTATATTTTTCTAGCTTAATGCTTGTTCAAGTTATCAATGATTTTACAAACACCGACAATTTCGACATGGAAACTGTGACATTTCAGGTAGTGCGCAAGAGTTTATATTTAAGAACAACGCGGTTTCTGATTCGGTGGACCATAAGGAACCATTTAGCATAGGTGGCAAAAGTCTAGAGGGGGTGCACGGTGGATCCCTCTAGCCCCCGTATTAAAACGCCAAAAATACAATCCCTTCAATAATGATTTATAACAGACTTATGTTGTTTCAAATTTTTATTTGTAATATGACAGTCGATTATAGGCAGTTCATTTGTAACATATTTATAGCATGTACAATGTGGTTATTTATTGTCGGAAAATGATTTTTATTCCATTCTAAGTTTGTTCAAATATATGTTGAACATGTAAATCTATATTTAGAATTGAATGCGTAAAAATATACCGTTCAATATTGCCATACTTATTATTATACATGTATATCTAAAATCACTTGACACAAAACATAATCGATCGATGGGTAGAATGTTCAATATTAAAAATATTTATTGAACAGCAAGTATGTTTATAAGCGCAGAAAATATAATTTTGCTTCGATACATTCTTTGGATTTTAAAACAAAATGTGAAATAACAGCTTAAATTTATATTAAACTATCTACTCAGCATCTTCTAAATAAGGGCGCCGTTTAATTAAGCATAATAAAGAACTTAGACGATGCCAAGACAATATGGGCACTGAAGTCATCTTGAAGCATGTATACTATTCTTGGATCACATTACCATGACAATGTGAGCTTTATAAAACAACGTTAGCAACGACGCGGGTCAAGTGGTAAAATATACTGAAGCATTGAACGGATTTGGATTTTACAGTTGTTTCTGCCCTCTGTCAAAATACGTTTAAGAAATGCTGTGTCAAATAACTGACGAGGATTACAAGCTTTTTCGCCAACTTTAATTATGAAATAATCGTGAAGTTGATCAAAACATTTAAAGAAATACAATTTAGCAAAACTCTTTCCAGATGGCTATACTGAAATTATAATGTTCATTTAGAGCATCAAAATCAAGGTCTGTAAGATCTGTAAATAAATATTGTTGTCTCTCTATACTCACGATTAAACACAACTTGTTGTCTTTCATTCCACATAGACAAGTAATTAAAACGTAAAAATTGCAAAACTAACGGAAAATTTGGAAGCATTTCCTCCGAAACTTCATCACCATCAGCTGACAAAAGTTATAGAATATAGAAGTGCATTTAAATTAATGGTATTAGAAGAAAACAGAAAAAAACTATTTTGTTTATTGTTTAAGTCAGCATTTGTGAAACAATGTTTAAGAACCTCCATAAAATATGTCAATATATTTTGGATGTAACAATACTTTACCTTGGATGTGTATAAGACTATTTTTAATGTAAGTTAATTATTTAAAAAAGTATATTGGTTCAGGGATACCAGACAATCGTGTATTTAAATGTATAGACGAAATTAATTATGGCTTGAACGGTTGTTGATTTGTTTACCTTAACACCATTCTATATATAGACGGTGAAGATATCACCTCTATACTAAGACGCGCAACCGTCTCAAAATTCGGCGTTTGGTACGCAACAGAATAAAGTGCGGCGGATGAAGACAAAATCGTTGCATTTTTCGTTTTTTTTACAGACTCGTTGTTGAAATGTAAAATAAATGATCACTCATAGCTACAGGATCATAAATCTATCAATACAAAGTACTTTTAAATCTCTGTAGGTATAGGTGCATAGTTAAACCGTGTAACCTAGTTTCGAATTCAAATTACTGTGTAAAGAATGACAGATGTAAACACGTTATGACGAAGGTTTAACAACCGGTATAAAAGTTTAATTTAATGAGGTTAGTTGGTTAGATAGTCAAATTTTATTGAGTAGACACAAAATTCATTCTATTTTTGTTCAGTATACTTGAAGGGGGGAAATTGATAGAATGTAAACATTGCCACGTGTTTTCAGGTAAATAAACAGTTTTACCCGTGATGCGCGGCGTCTCCGTACAGAGGTCAGTCAGACCGTTTGTGTACAGAATGCCTTAACACCGGAAATAACAGTTGTTGGTCACGTGACGCGAAAGTTTTCCAACATGGCGTGTAAATGTGTCAGAGGTTATTCGTTGTGATTGGTCGAGGATTTCTGAATGGTGTTGAGGATTAGAATGCTCACTGTCCTGAACACTAGAGCAGCCAAATGATTCCAAAGAATATATTTATATCTTGAAACTTTCCATTTTTTGCAATTTCACATTGTTTTCGTGTATAGTTGGGAATTCACATTCTCAAAGGTCAAATTGGCTGCAGAACACTAAATTCTAGATCTAGATATTCTACTGCGAAATGTAGTCCTAAATACAAAACACAAAATGGTCTGAATAATATTCTAAATGGATGGAATAGGGATATAGGAGAAAAATATATGATTTTAATACATTCAAACAGATTCACAGCCTCCCAAATGCAGCCAAACCAAATTTTCAGATCTACTTTCGTTGACTGCAACGCCCAGGAACTGGTTTTCTCACAAGAGTGGAACCATGCGTGAAACAGGGTGATTATTTTGTGTTATATTACATTTATATTTTAATTGAAATAAGGGAGACAACTCATTAATCTTAAATTATACATTTTTGTACTAGTTAATTCCCTTTATACTTATATTTATTATGTTTTGATAAATAATTGATTGGATTTAAATTGGCGGGAAAAGATCATGATGTTTTAGTGAATTGAGGGGTAATTACATAGATGAAACTGGTTTAGGCCAATTTTTAGTCATTGACCACTTTTTTTGTAATTTCAAATTATAACTAAGCTATAACTCCGAGAGAGCAGATCAGAAATTAAAACTATAATTATTATATATTTAAAACTTGAACTTTAGATTTACATTGAGAAATTTATTCTGATTAATTATTTACGGAATGAAAAAGATGACTATGTGACATAGATGTTCCAAAGAATTCTATAATGCAATGAATAACTACTAAGTTCTCGAAAATATAACGAAAACATCTCTTCTATCTAAACATGTGCTTTATTCATACCTCGTTCCGCAACATACGGAAAAACAGTACATTCGATTAGTTTTATTTTATTACAAAACTAATGGAAGAGAACATTGTTCTCCTAATTTTGACCATATTCGCTGTGGTCTTCAGAACAGATAACTTAATTGTAAACGTCTTATCCATAATAGGACGTAAAATAAACAAACAAACCAATCATACTATGTTATCATCATAATTATCAATTTTGTAAAAAATAAATTTACAGAAGAGTTTTTTCCCTTGTTGGTTCGTAAACGCCACCTACATGTGCTTGACGTGTACTCTTGTGGAACACTCCCTTCAATTGCATTTCGTTTCAAAATGGAGTTTGCTTCTGGTATTTTATTATTTCAATTTAGTTTTATAAATTTTATGTTTTCATATAAGCTCATGTGAGCATCTAGAGGTCTAAATTTGCCTATTCGTTTGAAAGAACTCATATGGTTTAAATTAAGCGCAATTGGCATAACGTATTGCAAGGCATTCCAGCGTCTCGTGGTTCATGGTTTCTGACTGCATTTCGGAGATATTGGGCGTCTCTAATCAGATCACGTTTAAATAGAAAGTCTTTAAATATCTACTCTATACGATTTGTAGGAAAGTCTCCGTATCAAGCAGTGCATTGCACTTTCGCCTTACCAAAAAGATGATGCAAGACAGTGCTTTCCTGTGCCATGCATACTCCCTTTATTTCAACACGTGCACACAGACTAATGTTGTTAACATCTATGTCAAAATATGGCAATTATATACATTGCAATTATTGACAACATAACATTTGATAAAACGTGTCAAAATTGAATTCACTAGGGATCCAAATTTGAAATCATGAATTAGTCTGAAACTAGGTCAAACAATTGTTCAGGATCTGACAAGAAAAGATAATCTGTGCATACTTCCTCTCTCAGTCAATGTGCCTTTTTACATACATTGTTTGTCCAAAAAGCTTTAATAACATTTTGTACATCACATCATATGGTAGCAGGCTGATGAACAAAGCCTTTTTTAGCAGGCTTGGTGATTGACCATTCTACAGTTGATTGATTGCTTATCTATTTGGTTGTATCACAGTGCAAGAGATTTGAAAATGTAATGATGTTTTAATGTTAATATTTTCGTTTAAATAATGCAAATGCTTCTTTTCTTTAGTGCTGTCGTCCTGATATTACTAATTCAACTCCGTATGCTCTGGTCTCTGTAAGATCATTGAGAACTGTTTTTAATGTGTTTGTTTGGTCATTATTGTTTCTAGATTTACCCGATGAAGCTGGCAGATTACAGATATTAAATATTCACACCAACTTGATGAGAGAAAATGATACACTAGCAGAAGATGTTGATCTGACAGAGCTAGCTTCCCTGACTAAGAATTTTAGTGGAGCTGAGATTGAAGGTTTAGTAAGATGTTCACAAGCTACAGCCATGAATAGACTGATAAAGGTTTGTGATGGAAATATTTTTTTCAATTCTGTTAAGATTTGACATATTACAATGATATCTAGCTGCAGGGTAGTCAGTGCTGGGGCGGCTAGCTCATTCGAAAGCACACACATATTACAGAGTTGAATTAATGTAAGCTTGCCTGCCAAAATCAGAAATTCGAACATCTCAATGCACTGTTGCCAAGGCAGACCAAAGTTAACCATGGGATGACCTGGTCAAGTGTGATCAACTGGAATTTAAAATGGATAGCACCATCCACAGGACCACCAATCATAGTGAGGAGGACTCCAACCCAGGCAAGATGGACAGGCCTCACACTTGCTAAAGGAATAATCAGAGGTAGGTACCAATCTAGACCATGTAATGATGACGAAAATATATTATAATTACCCTGTTACTTTATTGTACTATTATATAATATGATGATGAAACATATTTTATTACCTCTATTTACAAATTACAATTTACATATAAATTTCAATAACAAAGTTAATTTGGTTGGACTTCTAGTTCTCTAACTTAGTTTCAGTCATTAACACATTAACATGTTGTGATTTTCAATTTGAAAATGTGTTATATTTCAGTTTGGAAGTTCAATAGAGGTAGATCCCGAAGCTGGGACCAAACTTAGAGTAACAAGACAGGATTTCTTACATTCCCTAGAAAATGATATTAGACCAGTAAGTTAATTTATAACATTGTATTGACTGTAGACGACTGGGCCTCAGTTTTAACGAAAATTGTCAACATTGTACTCAAACTCAATCTTAAGTTTTGATCATTAATAAGCCGGATTTTTTGGACGGGCAGGCGGCCGTCCGGTGTCATTAACAATTGTGTTAAAGTTTTTTCTTTTCTTTATATTTCTGTCATTTATAGTCAGAATTTTATGAAACTTCATACAATGATAACATACCATGTCATAAACAGAATTAGAAAGTAACCACAATTCTACCTGCCTTTATTATGGATTATTTCCCTTTGTAATTTTTTGGTAAAAGTTGTTAAAACTTCAATGTGGTTTCTTCATTACTTTTCTTGTTTTACTTATTCAAACGACGTTACAGCAAATGAAGTATCCTTACAAACTCCAATATTGATTTAAAAGCCATTTAAAATGAAATGAAATTGAAGTACATATATGGATCAAGTTAAATTTAATTGTATTGATTTGAGTCTGTTAATGAACTGTTGAGTTTAGTCTCAAGCGAAAATTGAGTTTGGTGATTTAAGTTTAAAAAACTCATGATACTTTATGTTGATATATATCGAGGCGTTACTGCCAGAACCAGCTATGTCCATATTTTGAAAAAAATTCAGGAGGAACATTTTTCTGTTTCAAATGATAAAAAAAATGATATTTCAAAAATCAAACGCAGTGGATATATTCATATTTATGTCATAGACAATATGAGATATGTATTTTAACATTATCTTCATTAACATAGTCACAACTAGCTAAAATTGTTCTGGCTCTGAAAATAGGCACCTAAATATATAAAACATTCATACTAAAACATGCTATAATCAGATATATAATAATAAAATTTATAGTAATAGATGGTTTTGGTTGAATGAAATTTTTAATTTCTGTTTAAAAATAATTGTGCCAAAACATGCTTTAAAAAGATAGCATGCAGTAAAACTTATATCTGTATGATATAAATTGTGCCAAAACATTCTATATATTGATAGGTTTTATTGGCAGAGACACTTTATGTAGAATGTATAAAATAAATGGGACCAGAACATGACACAAGCTTATAGCTGCTTATGGCTCAACAATTAGATGTACTTAAACAACAGTTTAGAGTCAAAAAGATGCTAACTAGAGCTATCTTGTACTTTTAATTGCACATCAAGTCAAATATTTGAATACTTAGACAGTCAATTCTCAAAAGTTAATACACGCTTTTACATTGTGACTCATAGCGCATTGATAAATTTCGTAAGTGTCGATTTATCAATTTCTTAACCTTACCATTAGTTTTCTTGTGCTTTAAAAACAATTAAACTACCTTTTCAACACTGTTTGATAATAAAGAAAATTTAGCTGGTTATGTTTTTGGCGAAGGTCCCTTCTGCAAAAATTGAAAGTTCCGCAGAATATTTGGTACCTTGTTAAGCACTAAGTTTTGTCAGTGTTGACTTGTTCTTATTTGTATTTGTATATACAAAATGACCAATCGAAATTTCGAAATGGTAATATATTTAGATTAAAGACTGTGAATTAAAAGTTTGTTTACGAGCAATTGTGCTCTCTAAATTGTTCTAAAAGTATAGGCCTAGATGGCATTCCTGCAAAGTTTTTAAAAGATGCTACATGTTTTTTTAAGATTCCTATAGCCTTTTTAATTAATAGTTCCATAACAAATAATGAAGTACCTTTAGAATTAAAGAGTGCTAAGGTCAAACCATTGTTAAAACATATAATAGATTAGATGTCTCAAACTATAGACATGTTAGTATTCTATCTGTTGTTTCCAAGATCTTAGAAAAAGCTGTATATACTCAACTTGAATCTTATCTAAATTATCAAGGACTACTGTATGAATTTCAAAGTGATTTCAGGTCTAAACATTCCACTGATTCATGCCTTATACATTTAACAGATCATATTAAAATTCAAACATCAAAAAGCTTGTTCACAGGAATGATTATGCTAGACTTACAAAAAGCATTCAACACAGTCGACCATGATATTTTATGTAAAAAAATACAAGCTATGGATGTGGGATCGGTGGAGTGGTTCAAATCCTACTTAAATAGTCGCAAACAATCTGTTATGATAAATAAACCATGTCTGATTTTAATGATATTACCCGTGGAGTTCCTCAGAGAAGTATCTTAGGCCCTTTACTGTTGTTTATGTTATATTAATGACATGTGTACCAACATAAGTGATAAATGTAAGTAAATACTATATGGTGATGACAGTGCCATACTTTTTCACATAAAGATCCAACTGTTATTAGTAATACATTAAGCACTGAGATGAAAAATTGTAGCAAATGGCTTGTCGACAATAAGTTATCATTGCACCTGGGAAAAACAGAATGTATTTTATTTGGTCCAAAGAAAAAAGTTTCTAATACAGAAAACTTTGGCATTCAATGTGACGATCATTTAATAAAATCATCAAAATCAGTTAAATATTTTGAAGTTTTTTAGAAAATGATTTTTTCTGCTAGTACTGTTTTTGATAACATTGTACAAAAGGCAAATTCCAGGCTAAAATTTTTATACAGGTACAATAACTATTTAAATAAGAAAACAAGATTGTTACTTTGCAATTCTTTGATTCAAAGTCATTTCGATTATGCTTGTTCATCCTGGTATGAAGATACTATACTGATTCTATGAGGAAAAAATTACAAATTGTTCAAAATAAGGTAATAAGATATATTAATGGATATACTTTTAGAACATCTTTACAAGTTACAGATTTTACAAATAATGGATTTTTAAATGTTGAAAACAGAGTAAAGTTTCTAAGACTAAACCATGTTCATAAATTTTTTAATGATAATAGTCCATCATACATGAAAGAAAATTTTGTATTAACATCAACACTACATATCCATCAAAGTAGAAATAAATACAATTATTTTATACCCCATATCAATACTTATACCAAGAAAACATTCTTTTATAATGCTATTAAAGATTGGAACAAATTACCATATGAAATTAAGATTATGAAAAATACTAAATCATTTAAAGTAGCTGTTAAAAATTACTTAAGTGAACAAATGTTCAGTGTTGATAAATCATATTTTATTTATTTTTAATTATGTCAGTGATTTTATAAACATGTATGTACTATGTTGATGTTTTTAATTCTATTTTATTACCATAACCTAGGTATATATATTTGTGTATTTTTGTACTTAAATATTTAAAGATTTAAGGCAAAGGACCCCATTGGAATTAAGTCCTAGGACTTTATGGGCTATCCTGTGATGCAATTTATATTTTACTAATATCTTCATTCATTACTGTGATATCTTACGTCATATTCTTGTTATTATGTTATTGTTAAATATTTATATGATTTGTAAAAATCATCACAAATAAATCTATCTATAATGTATTCATCAAATGCAAACCTTTAGATGCAAGCACTAGTTCTAATTGTTCACTTCATTTTAGCTTGACTTTTCGAAAAAATAGAGAGCTATTGCTATCACTTTTGCGTCGGCGTCGGCGTTGACATTGGCGTTGGCGTTGGTTTTCAGGTTAAAGTTTTTTGAAACTCTTATATCTTCAACACTATCCAAGTTATTTTATTGAAAGTTGGTATACTTATTTAGTGGGACTATATTAACCATACTGTGAAAGGGGATAACTGTGTTTTAGTTATTGCCCTTTTATACTTAGAAAATTGAGAAATATGAGGTTAAAGTTTTTCCTATGTAGATTATCATCAATACGGATCAAGATATTTGACCTAAAGTTTGTATACTTATTTGTCGATACTATATCGACACTACTATGGAGGGACGTAACTCTGGATGAATTATTTTTTGAGTTATTGCCCTTTATACTTAGAAAATTGCAAAATATCAGGTTCAAGTTTTTCCTATGTAGATTATCTTCAATACTAATCAAGATATTTGACCTAAAGTTTGTAAACTTATTTGTCGGTACTATATCGACACCACTATGAAGGGGCGTAACTGTGAATGAATTATTTTTGGAGTAATGCCCCTTTATACTTTAAAATTAAGGCTTAAAATTTGTTGTAATGGGATATATTTAGTACTTACAAATATATTTGAATGAAAGTTGAAATGCTTATTCATCATTCTTCATCTATCTGACTCTAAAGGAACATAACTCTGGATGAATTACTTTCCAAGTTATTTCCCTTTATACTCAATGTTTGAGGTTAAAGTTTGCTCAAACTGAATATATTTGTTTGATAGAAAGTTAGTACACTTTTTCATCTGTACTACACCTAGTCGACTACAATGTGACTTAAGCACTGATGAATTATTTTGGAGTTGTGCCCCTTTTCAACTTTTTAATTAGGGTGAAAATCCTTTGGAGTGAAATATTTTCAATACTCATCAATATATTCAAATGACAGTTATTATGCTTATTGATCAGTCCTACATCTACACTACTAAAAATGTACATAACTCTTGATAATTCTTTAAAGTTATCCCCCTTTACTTTAATGTTGAAATTTGTTCAGATTGAAATATCTATAGTTTCTTATAAAGATATTTAAATGAAAGTGAGTATGCGTATTCATTGATACTATGTTTACTTAACTCTGAAGGGACATTACTACGGATAAATGTTTTAGGAGTTATGCCCCTCTTAAATTTTACAAATATGAATTGGTAATTATTATTTGACTGATTTATTTCCTTTCAAAAATTAAGTCTTGTCTAGAAATCATTTTTGTTTTAAGATAAGCCTTGCCATGAACAAAACACCGGAAAAGTCGAGCGTGCTGTTCTTGGACTGCTCTGTTAAATATATATACAGCTTGTTACATGAAGTTTGTTTCTAAAATGTAACAGACTCTTACTTAAATAAAACTTGGCATATTTCAAAGGGATAGTATGAATCTTTCACCTTACTATTTGTAGTGCAAAATGAAGCTTGGATGAAAAAAATATTTGTTAATATGATGCAACATACACCAAGTGTACCCCAAATGTACCTTCGTGTCTGTATAAATACTTTCATACAGTTTGTATTTTATAATTGATATTTCTATGCTGTACAAGGATATACAAAAGAGAGATAAGTGTGGTTTTATTCTATGGTTTTATTTCTGTGTCATCCACCATAGTTATCTGAAAAAAAACCCACTAAATCTGTTAATAGTGACTGGCGAATCATTTTTTTATCACTAGTTACATTAAAGGCTATTTCGCATCAATATCTGACCATATGAAACAACTTGCCAATTCAATACTCAAACTGTAAACACATGCGTTCATTTTGAAAATGTCTTTGAGATAACTCGTAGCCTACTGTTTTGCTCAATTTTTGTATTTTACCTTATAGCTAGTTCCATGTCATCCAAGCATTGTCTGTTAACACATTTCGTTACCATATAGTCATGTGCTTATCATTATGTTCGTTTCTTTTGTTAAATTTTTGCCTTTTTAATGTTGATGTGCGGAATGTCATTTATTTTATTATGTCAATTGGTGGATACATGTATCTATTCAATATTAGATATACGGATTAATAAGTAAATGTTTTTAATCATCAGTGAAGTTGCTACTAGCACAGTATTTAGTGTTCTTGCCTATTCATCATCTCTCTATACAGTTACAGTTTAATAATCTAATGACTTTAGACAGCAGGTTAAGTTATACATATTTGTGTGATTAGTTTTTGACAAATAATTTCATTCTTAATTCATCTAAAATAATAATTGTATTGGTGCTATAATCTTACAGAAATTAGGGTATCAGGCCTTATTAGTTACAAAATTGACTTGTTGATTACAGTTAAATCCTAGATAAAAGAATAAACCTTTCCTACTATATGCACTGATTTTAATTGTGTTCATACAACATGCAATCATAAATTGAATTTTGTTTTACTTGAAAGATATACAATCTAATGAGTTCATGTCATGAGGACATTAATAAAGTAAATGAAAACTAAGAAATCTTTACAAAAATAGAATTATACAACCCTATACAAGTTTCGTTGTTAATATTTTATCGCTCCAGTTTTTTAAACCAATATCCTTTTCTAAAAATCTTTCCAAATAATTGCATACATGCCATAATCAGTATGATAATTTATAACGCTTGGAATACACTTTGTTTACAGTAAAAACATTATTGTTATGTATAACAGCTTCTTATAACTTCCTATTTATCAAATCATAGCAAACTGATCACTAGGTCAAAATGACATTTCTTTACATAACTCGTTTAGAGCACCAAAACTTACCATTATTAAAGTTAAAGATGTGTTTCTGCCAAAAAGCTTTATCCCAATATAGATGGTAGTGTCTAATTGTGGCAGCTATATTAATATAACTTGTTTTAGCATTAACAATTATTTCTAAAATATGTTCTATACTTTCAACCAAAACAAGCTTTATTACGATATTTTGACATTTACAAAAGTATCATTTGATATTAATACCCTTCATGCCAAAATGAGCTATCTTGTTATAGAATATTCTGGTTCCATTAATTGTTATATCAATGTTAAAAGTTGCCAGCTATGTGCATATAGCCTGATTTGGCATAGAGGTTCTGGCAGTAACGCCTCGATATTATATATTTTAAATATTATGATTATCTAAAAACAGCAATTCCAACTGCATTGTCATGCTATTTAGAGACCATGAACACTTGAGCCTGTTATTAAGTTTATTTTTAAGTTTGTTTGTGAAACTGGGCCAGGATATATTGTTTGTCATAAAATAATTATTATATCTTACTCGCACCATTCTTAAATATACATTTTTTTGAATGACTTGAAGTAATGGCCTAGTACAGTACTTGGAAAGTGCGAGTTTTCGAAATTTCCGTGTACCGTGCGTGTATCGCTCAAATCGTAAGCGTGTATGGTAAAACGTGTTGTGTGTGTATTGTAAAACATGTATCATTCATCGTGTAAATTACACGATGGAAGACGGTCCGAGATATTGTGGTTGAGTATTTTCTAACGTGTATCGTGTGAACAAGATGTGCATGGTTTAAATCCGATTTAAGCCGTTTTCACCGAATGACATAAACACGGTAATGTTATTCTTTATTCTGCAGTTTGTATTTTTTTATTGACTTTTCGAAGAAAATGAGAGGTATTGCTATCACTTTGGCGTCGGCATTGGCGTAGGTTTTCAGGTTAAAGTTTTTGAAACTCTTATATCTTCAACACTATCTAAGTTATTTAAAGTGGGTATACTTATTTAGTGGGACTATATTAACCATACTGTGAAAGGAGATAACTCTGGTTGAATAATATTTTAAGTTATTGCTTTTTATACTTAAAAATTAGTATGAGGTTTAAGTTTTTCCTATGTAGAATATCTTCAATACTGATCAAGATATTTGTCTTAAAATTTGTATATACTTATTTGTAGGTACAATATCTACACAACTATGAAGGTGCGTAATTAGTTTTGGAGTAATTGCCCTTTTATACTTAAAAAAACGGCAAAATATACGGAAAATTTGTTCCTATTTAGAATATCTTTAAAATCAAGATATTTGACTTAAAGTTTGTATACTTAATTATCAGTACTCTATCTTTACAAGGTTATAGGGAGGTAACTGTGAATGAATTTTTTTTGTCACTTGTCGACATCGACCAGCGGCCAGTCAAAACCATCCCCGCAGCCAGTTTAGAACTGTGAACAACGACCAGAGGATTGTTTGAAGACAGTCTTTCGTATAAAGACGATTTCGAACACAGGCCGCCACTTTTGTTAAAGTTAAGCTAAAAACCAGTAATCCGATTTTTTTCCGTATTTTTCGTAAACAAACCACCTCGAGTACGATTTTATTAGTTATTATGAAGCTGTAGACAATTTTTTTATCACACTATTATAAAAATATGTTAATGTATCCTTTTTATTCTTATTTGTAAATCGTGAGTAAATTACGTCATGTGATGACGCTTTGTTAATTAGTTTTGAATGTTTGGAGATTCCACTAGATTTGTTTTTCACACGTTCGGCAGTTAGATAAATGTTTGTAACACGCTGTTAATTCCTAAATTCGTTCAACTGAGACTGCTGTATACAGGTAATTTGACAACTGGGATAAGATAGAAAAACTATACAAAAGGTCATAGTAATGAGAATTTGTAGAGTGCATTTGTTAGTGTTGAGGACATAGCATGAATGTAGCTGCAAACAAAAAAATCACTGATTTCTTTGTTTTAGTCATTCTTTGTTCAAAGTTTTGTTTTATTCATTTATAGTCACAAATTTAATTAATGATAATGTGAATGATGAATTAAGATTAAAAATAAACCCATTTAAGTTTTGGATTATTAAATCATGTTATTTATGAACTCTGTCTCTCAAGTCTGACCAAACATGGCCCGTTCGTTCCTCCCTTCAAATAAAGGCCACCTGTGAACAAAGGCCACTTTTCTCTTTTCCCTTGGCCGGCTGTTGTTCACATGTTGGACTGTATATAATATGCAAATAAGTATCGATTTGTAGGAAACAAGGTGTTGCCAGTGTGAAGTCGCCTGGTAGAATGATTCAAATCTAAATTACTACACATATTAAAATAGAAACATTATCACGCTTTTCTTGTGCAACTGACCAATACAATCACTGTATGAAAACTGCGTCGCGTTAAGACAAATATTTCACGCTATACTATCGAACCGCGTAAAATAGATAGTATCGAGACCCGTAATCGTGTATTTTACCGCAAATCAAGCTATCTATCGTGTTCGTGTAACGTGTATTCTGCCTGTACCGTCCGTACCATGTGGCAACTTGCACTTTACGAGTACTGTATACCATGTGCACAATGTTTACTATAGTCCTGAAACTGTAGTTGGCTTAAGCCTCACCTGGGCGGAAATAGGAGCAGGCAAGGCCAATTGGTTACATCATTGGACTGGTAATAATTGGATAGCCAGCTCCGCGTTGATTCGAATTTCATTCTAAACATACTCTGTTGTTTCCTTGAGCAAGAAACTTTATCCTACTAGCTCAGTACTAGGGGACCAGATAGCGGACTCTAAAATGATTTATCTTAAGTTGTAAGAACTTGTTTCACAATGAAGCTAATAGTAATATAGAATACCATACCCAAAAATTTGACTCTGTTTTTATTAGCCAATAAAGGCTATAAGGTATATTTAGAAGTTCTTGGCCTTGTTAAAGGGTGAGCACTGGCTAAAGAAAAACTTCTATGAAAGCTAAGTTAGATGCCTTGGCCACAGTAAAATGACAATAGAAGTAATTTGAGTTGATACAATATGATACCCTATGAAATATGACAGTTATAAGTAATTAGTATGAACTATGTTTCAATGTATTTTTATTGTTTGTAGGCATTTGGTAGTAGCTCTGAAGAGTTTATAAAATACATTGCCAATGGTGTAATAAACTGGGGTAGTCCTGTACAAAGGGTATTAGAAGATGGTGATCTATTAATATCTCAGGCCAGACTTAGTGATCGTACACCATTAGTTACTGTTTGTTTAGAAGGTATGTACTCGTCTGTTGTATTGCTTATATAAGTGTAATTTGGAATTTTAACTGTTTTCTGAGTGAACCGTTGACCGTTCAATAATTTTGACTGTTTCCCGAGCATGCTCAGACGCCAGATATTGTTATTCAAAATGTTATTTGTTATGATATAAGGGGATATTCCAGACGCTTTCAAATGTATCAAGCATCCGTTGATCTTGATTAAGCAGACGTAAACATGTCGGGATGCATTTCTCTGCGAAGAGTTGGAATAAGCCGACTCGCAAAGAGTTCGTGTATATCATTAATATGCATGAGTTTTTCATAATCATATTTTTTAAAACTGTTTTATAGAATTTTGCAAGGAAATATAATAATTATAGATTAAATTATAAAGTGGTGGCTTTAAGTCTGGAAAACGTTTATTATCAGCACAATTTTATCCTCAAAAAAATACCTATTTTTTGTCGTTTGGCTTAGTGAACACCCACAAGAAATCATTGCACCACAACAAAACAATTACGGTTTAACGCTGCCAATTACGCTTCTATATTAATCACCTTTGATAAACTTTGTTCCTATTTTTCACTGAATTCGATTAAAAAGACTCTTAAAAAGCCTTAAAATCTTACGATCAAATGTTATTTTGTTCAGTGAGAACTACTTCATTCATGTACGAAAGCATTTACGAATTTTACTAAAATATTATATTTTGTACAGGCGTTATACCGTCGAATCTTTTGCAATTTTCGTTCGCGTTTGTAAAGATATTTTGTCTACTGAAATAACTTTATATATGTTTGAAAACTCTTTATAGATTGTACCTTAGATGGCTCGTTTTTTGCAATTTCTGTTAAACTTTGTAAAAAGTTTTTCTTACACATCATCATTAAGGGTTCTAATTTCTGATTTTCTGCATGTACATACTTCTTTTTTAGTAATTGTCTTCCATTCATATCATTTAAGGCCATAGAAAAGACATTAAACTCAAAAGATCTAATGTTCTCTGTCCACTGAAAACACTTCATACATGAACAAAAACTCTTTACAGATATAACCTTTTAAGTACAATTTTAAGCGCCCGTGTCCCAAACACGTCATTTAAGACCCAGAAAGACATTAAACTCACAAGATCTAAAGTTTTTTTGCCCACTAAATCGACATCAACAAACACTCTTTGTAGACTTAACCTTAAAACGGTCGTTTTTGAAATTTCAGTTGAAATTTGTAAAGAGATTTTTTATACATCTTCATTTGTTTTCTAAGTTCAGATTTTTATGTGCAACCTTCTTTATTAAGAGCCTGTGTCCCAAACACATAGTTTAATGCCTATAAAAACATTAAACTCAAAAGATCTAAAGTATTTTGCCCACTGAAAACACTTAATACATGAACATAAACTCTTTGTAGATTTTACCTCTAAGCGATCTTTTTTTCAATTAAAGTTGAAATTAATAAAGAGTTTTTTTATAGATCTTCATTAGGTTTCTAAGTTCAGATTTTTATGTACAAACTTCTTTTTAGTGCCCATGTCCCAAAGACACCCTTTAAGGCCCAGAAAGACAAAGTTTTTTGTCCACTGAAAACCGTTTCTACATGAAAAAAAACTCTTTACAGATTTAACTTTAAAGCGGTCATTTTTTGAAATTTCAGTTGAAATTTGTAAAAATAAAATTATACATCTTCATTTGTTTTTACGTTCAGATTTTTATATACAATCTTCTTTTTTAAGGGCCTGTGTCCCAACCACAAAATTAAAGGCCCAGAGATATCAAACTCAAAAGATCTGAAGTTTTTTTTGTCCACTGAAAAGACTTTATACATGAACATAAACTCTTTGTATATTTAACCTTTAAGCGATCTTTTTGCAATTTTATTTGATTTTTGAAAAGAGTCTTTTTTATACATCTTCATTAGGTTTCTAAGTTCAGATTTTTATGAAAAAATTGTTTTAGTGCCCGTGTTTCATACACTTCATTTAAGGCACTGATAGACATTTAACTTAAAAAAATTGTTCACTAAAATGTTTTATACACGAACAAAAACTCTTTAAAGATTTAACCTTAAAGCGGTCGTTTTTTGCAATTTCTGTTGAATTTTGTATTGAATTTATGCACAAATCTTATGTTGGGTTCTTTTTTATATTGTGTTTCATGTAGAAAGTTCTTTTTTAGTAACTTAGTTCCATACTGATTCCATTTCATGCCATACGAAAACTCTTTACCGATTTTACTAAAAATACTTGCAATTTTCCGTTCAAGTTTGTAAAGAGTTTTTGTATACACTTTATTCGGGCCCTTTGTTCTAATTTTTATCCTTTTTATAGTACCTGAGTTTCATAATTATTCCATTTTATGCCATACGAAAACTCTTCACCGATTTTACTAAAATAATTGCTGATTTGCAATTTTCCGTTCAAGTTTGTAAAGAGTTTTTGTATACACTGCATTCGGGCTCTTAATTCTGATTTTTATCCTTAGAACTGTGTTTAATACCTGTGTACCATTAATATTATTGTTTGACCCAAATGACCTAAAACTCCAACGATTAAAAATATTTTGTTAGATATTAAATCTTTTTAATGCAGTCCTTTCTTATGCAATGTCTGTACGTTTTTGTATCGAGCTTTTGCATGCGTTTTAACAGCTTTTGATCGTTTAGTTTTTGGGCCCTCTGAGTCCCGTGATATTAGTAGACCACATGAACAAGGGGGCTCTAACTGAATGACCACCCGAATACACGTTTTATCATTTTGCTAGGTCTGTCTATAACATGTAGAGTTCATGTTTGTTAGGAAAAAAAGGAGGCAGATTGTATGCGGAGCTAAATGCCGGGATACTTGCATTTCGTCAACTCTTTACGAATCAGCTTAGGCCAACTATTTACAAAAATGCATCCCAAACATGTCAAGTACTGTTAAAATAGTAATTGATCAGGTAAAAAAAATATTTTATCTGTGGTTTTAGAACAATCAAACTGTTGTCCCTCGGTGTCAGGAATAGTGTTTTAAACAGTTCCAAACACTATTCCCTCCTCATCGGGCCAACAGTTTGATTTTTTCCAAATCACGTCTTAAATAACTGTATAATATTTCACAAATAGAATAGTGTTTTATCAGTGAAGAATGTTATGTAAATTTTGAAATTATTAAACTCGGGCAACTTTTTTAAGAATTGTAGATTTGATGTTATACAGTGATATAGGAGATAAATATATCAGATTAACCTATGTAAATTTCCCTACAATTGAAAAAATCAGCAATTCAGGGATGAGTCTGGGTTCCAAATTTAGGGAGAAGTGACTTCTCCCTCCCAGTAATTTAGAGAGAAGTGCAGTGATGTGAGGGAAAAGTTGGGAGGATAGACAAGCGGGAAAAGTTTAATGAGCCGAATGGAATGTTTTGAACAGTATTTATTACGACGATAAAAAAAGTAATCTCTATCGCTCGTAATGTTCGTTTGGACGCTGCGGCGAGACGTTCTCAATATAAGTAAGAGTTCATAGATCATACAAAGTAGTTCAGCAATTTTACAATTTAATCCATTGATAATAAAGTAACAGTTTTCACAAAGTTATTATAGTTCGCAATAAACCAATATTTACTAGAGTACTAAGTCACAAAGAGCATATAACACACAGATCAACAAATGATTCTTTCTGTCTAAAGTAAAATGTGGTTGATTTTATATAGCAAAATACTGAACAAATGAACAATTTCATTAGCTTATAAATATTTAGATAGTTAAAACAATAAATTAGAAGTTTGACAATAAACTTTCGGAAGACAGGTACAATCAGCATAGTAAATCTTATTATGACATACTGACACATCTTTAAATGCCTAAAAATGTTAATTAAGAATTAAGGTGATAATAATGATAATTAACAAAAGTGACTATTGCGTTCAATACCTAAGGTCATATAAACTAAACAAATATGTTTACAGTGTTATGACATGCCAAAACAATGCAATTAAAAAAATGAAAATCTTCGTTTTAATATATTCACAAACCTCTCAAAATTCAATGCAAATTTTTCTAGAACTTCTATCCTTTAAATACATGTAATTACTATTACATTTAGTAAATAATATGTCTGCTGTAACTCACAAGTAGTGTGATTATTAAATACTCCATGAATGTTTGTTTACTGAGTTATTTGTTCTATGTTTTACTCAAAATTCACAGAACATATTGATTTTGTATCTAATTGTAAACTTAAATTATCTAATTTTCATTTCAATGAAAAGTTCTTCCTTCTAGTTTAGCATTTTTACTTGCTAGTATATGTTCATCAAAAAAAGATTAAAATGCATAAAAAGCATTTTCAAGTTTGGAAAATATGTTTTCAGTGTCCTCGTTTTTGACCATTCTTTTTTATCTAATTAGTTCTGCTGTAAATAGCATACCTTTTCTTAAATATAACATATTATGAAGCAATATATGTTTATTATGATTTTTTAGAGTCTGCAACACGACTTTAGCTGGTAGATTACGTGACGAATACTTTGACAATTTTCATAAATTCAATTGAACCAACCGGTGTTTATTTTTGAAATCGAGGGATTTTCCCTGTTACTTATTGCTTAATTAAGAAGAACTTATAATTCAAATGATAAGATCATTAAATTCTAACGTAGATTTAACCTTGAATCTAAAGTCTAGCTCCAATAAAGATGATATTGAAAATCTATTTGTATGATGCATTTAAGCGTAGAACTACAGAACTTAGTTTCTTATACAATTGATAGTTGATAAGTGCCCCTGAGTTCATTACAAAGTGAGCAGAGCGGGGGGGACATAAAACAAATTGTTTGTACGATTCCCATATTTCTGACTTATTATATAACAATATTTTTCTTATCTACGAAACATCAAGAAAGGTTTTTGATGTGATGTGAACTTATGCAGGGCTGGTTATCCAATCATTACCAGAGCCGAGGCCGGGCGTAGTGGTTAGCATGTCTGACTTTGAATCCAGAGATCGCGGGATCGAGCCCGACTGTGGTAGGCCATCCCCTGAACATGAGTTGTCGACCTCGTGGTAGAGTAAGTTAGTACTGGTGATAGAAAAATGTTCAGGAAAACTATAGTAGAAAGAGCTGGTTGTCGTATATATGACCTAAATATGTGTTGAATACAACGATAAAAAATAAGAAATGATTACCATTCTAACATCATAATCTCTCGGCCATGCCCTCTCTTCATGTACCCACTTGTATTGAACTATTCCAGAGGAAATATACCAATTATGTTAATGACTGAAAAGCTAAATAAACAATGATTACCAGTCTAACATCATAATCTCTCGGCCATGCCCTCTCTTCATGTACCCACTTGTATTGAATTATTCCAGAGGAAATATACCAATTATGTTAATGACTGAAAAGCTAAATAAAAAATGATTACCAGTCTAACATCATAATCACTTGGCCATGCCCTCTCTTAATGTACCCACTTGTATTGAACTATTCCAGAGGAAATATACCAATTAAGTTAATGATTGAAAAGCTATTTTGTTATTGTAATATGTACACAAACCTCTCTCTGTATATTTTAGGACCTGCAGGTGCTGGTAAGACAGCTCTTGCTGCACAGATTGCCAAGAATTCTGAATTTCCATTTGTTAAGATTTGTTCACCAGAAAACATGATAGGTTTTCATGAGGCTGCAAAATGTCAACAAATAAAGAAGATATTTGATGATGCTTATAAATCACCTCTAAGTTGTGTTATAGTGGATGATATAGAAAGATTATTAGGTATGGAAATACTTACTTAACTTTTTCTTTCTGCTTATAACTATACTGCCCTCCAAAAGTTTCTTTGTATATTTACTATTTATATTGTACCAAATAGAGTTTCAAAAAGTTGTAAAAGCAGTTTATTGTTAAAGGATTTCCATTTTTGATTTTTCTGATCAGTACATCTGTCTTACAGATAGTAAATAATGAATATATTTCAAACTTTATTGATACATTGACCATAGTTTCAGAGGCTGATAGATTACTTTAGCTGCAAATAAAGAAAATATATATACCAATAGAAATTCCATATTTACTGCATGAATAAAGAATAAAATAAACACTACATATAATAATTTATCAAATTTGGACCGAGAAGTTGTTTTTACTGCAACTGTTTTATTTCTTTAGGTATTGACATCAAACTTTAAATATATGTTCCTTATTATCAACCACATCTCACGCGACAAGGTTCATGACTCCAAATACAGTTTTTCAAAATTGTCTTCCATGAACTAGAATTTTCTTTTTTACTTTAAATTTGTTATGGTTATATTTTTAAATTTTAAAATATGTATGTTCATCATCATCAACCACATGTCCTGTGACAAATACTTACTTAGTCGAGCATGCTGTCTCCTCTGACAGCTCTTGTTTATTAATCCAGTCTTATTCTTTTATACATATATTTATGACTTTTAAAGTTGGATTAACCTAAACATTGTCAATATTTCAGTTTAATTTTATTATGTCAGCATTCAGCAATGATGTTCTTATATCAAAACTGATTAATCAATTCCAAGACATAAGCGATAGTAAGGCCATGCCAAATTGGAATTTTGTGTTAACTCAAGTTTGACAAACCTAGATACCTATTCACAAAGACACACAAATCGAAAACGAAAATGCATGTCCATTCTAGCTAGTATTAATGTATTTGTGTAAATAAGCACTTGGTAGTACATGAATACTTATGTCTTTAATGGGCGATTGAAGTAAGTCTATAAAAAGTATATAGAACATATGCATATGCACACACAGAAACAAGGAACTATCAGTATTTATTGAAAAAAAAGTTAACGAATCCCGGAACAACATAATTATTTAGGAAAAATTTCAACTATATTTTTTTGGATAGAGGACTCTAAAACCTACGCGCACGTGGATGCTTAACAAAATTTTAGTATGACATGACCTAATTGGTAATTGGTAATTTTATGTAAGAAATACATATCAGTAAATGTTACATTGTACTAATATATATATATATAATATCTATTTACAGATTATGTTCCTATTGGTCCAAGATTCTCTAATCTTGTTTTACAAGCTTTACTTGAAGCCATGAGGAAGGTTCCTCCTCATGTAAGTTAAATGTCTTTTTTATCATCATACAATAAATTAGTTAACATAGATATAAATATATGTGTTAGCTCTGAATCTTCCAGACAAAACATTGTTATTGAGTTGTAATATTGGTCATTGGCAAAATCATTAAATTATTTGTGTTGAGGATTCAGAGCAATTAGTTACAACACACAGGCTGATGTGGTCATTTGTGGACAGAAAAATATTATAGAGATTTTTGTAGAAATTATTTAAATGTTGCTTATTTCACTGCTGCAAGAATTTGTATAAAATCAACAAGTCGTCACGTTGTGATGATCATGTACATGATCTATATACCCTGATTATGTTATTGAATATGCCGCCAAGTCTACTGATCGAGGGATTGTGGGTTTAATTCTCAGACGGGGCATACTTTCGTGGAGCTTAGTCATGAAATTATTTCTTCGGCCAGTCTCCCTCCTACTAATGATTTTAATTATGTAAGGCAGTTGTCAGTCAATGACAAAAGTATGTGCTTAGTAGTTGGTTAACAACTTAATACAGAGAATAAGCCGTTCCAGTAGGAGTAAGTAAGTTGACTGACCTATACAATGTGTTGATACAGCATTAAACCCAACAAAAACAAAAATATGTATTTGTTCGTTCACTTGTTGGTACAGTAGCTCACAAAGGTACTGATCAAGGGGTTGTGGGTTTGATTCTGGGAGGGGCATAATTTCGTGGAGCTTGGTCATGACATTTTTTCGACCATTCTTCATACTAACTCTGATTCTTGACCATGTAGGACAGTAATTAGTCACTGATTGAAGTATGTGCCTAGTAACATGTTAACACATAGATCCAGAGATTTAGCCTTTCCAGGAATGGTGAGTAGGTTGACCTGCCGCCATGATATGACCTAAACCATGCGTCTCTATGGTATTTAACTCATAACAATAAATATTTAAAAAGATATCTGGTGATGTGCAGGGTTAATTTTGTTTAAGTATTAATAGTTATATTTGCTGTTCAGTCATGCCGCCAGGAGCAAACCACGGCGAATGTATACTCAATTAGCATTGTGAGTAAAAAGTCAGCTACTACCGTCCGTGTTACACACCTGTTGATCCAAATTATAAATGATATCATATCATTTATCAATTTCTATGTACTGGAAAAGAATTTCATTGGACAAACAGATGTAGTAGAGCAAATTGTTTTGGTTAAAATATAGGCCAAAAGATGGCTTAGACAGCTGTGTTGAAAAAGATAACTGTCTTTTGGGGTTTTTTACCGGGTTCAACGTCATGTCAACATAATTTAGGTCATTTTATGGTGTCCGGCGCACCTAATCTAGCTTTCCTGGACCCTTGTCTATAACCAGTACTCACCTACCTTTTTACAAGGCCAGAAACTTCTCCATTAATTTAGGAAAATCGACATTATTGACAAATGTTTATGGAAGGGTAGGACCTCTGTGGGTAGGATTTGAACCCGTACACATTTTGGAACACGAGATTCCAAACTCCGGGCGCGCTACCAACTGCACAACCGACCCGGGTAAAATAATTGATGCCATGATATATTACAGGGTCATAAATTACTTGTAATCTCAACAACTACAAGAAAAGATGTCTTACAAGAAATAGGACTTTTAAATGTATTCAATAACACAATACATGTATCTAATATCTCAACTGGTGAACATTTTATGTCTGTTGTTGAAAGCTTAGATGTTTTTACACCTGAGGAAACGCAGATGTTAGCTAAATATACACTTGGAAAGTGGTAATGTATTCTTGTTTTTATATATATTATGTATATCATTATACACCCCAAAACTATACATTTTGTATCTTTTTTGGGGGGAAGGGGGTATAAATCAGTTTTAGTACTTTTGAAACTTTGAATTTCCTCCCACATGTGGAGAAGTTATTTCCCCATTAAAGGTACTAGTTCACAGATTTGGTTTATTTTTTTCTGTAATTTCAAAATACCATTCATTGTCTATAATTGTGTCAAAAAATAATTCTTATCATTTTAAGACTAACTGACCTAATGTTGCAAGAAATATACAATAAAAGTCACAATAATGCACTAAAATTGTCTATACCGTGACATACGGGGTAGACTGATATTGACTACATGAAACACCATCATTTGTGTTTGTATGTCCATTTGCACTAAAATTTTCATTATCAGAACACTACTTTTCTGCTTTCAAAAAAATTCTATACAATTTTGATAGCTTTAGAAAAAGTTGATATTAAAGTTAAAATATATGAATAAGTACCTTTAAAAAAGGTAAAATACTTATTTTTTGGAACGATAGGTAAAATTGTTGAATGGTGTAAAACTTGTGAGTAAGATCTTAATAAAATCTAAGTTGATATTTAATCTCATGAAAAAAATTGATTATTTTTTAACTTGCAGTAATATTTGTTTGTTTCAGTTTATGTATTGGTGTAAAGGAAGTGATGGTTTTAATTGAAATGGTTCGACAAATTGAAGGACGTGAAAAAATTGACAAATTAATTACTTTACTACATAAAAAAGCTAATTTACAATCTAGAAATAATTTAAATCAATTATGTTGACATATATGTCTACTATAGATAGGTATATGTTGTAATTGGTTTTTTTTTCAACTGTCAAAAACTTGAATAATGTCTTGTTGACTTCATATGTTTATATTATCATCTTAATTTGGTGATTTTCTATGGAGCCCCTAAAGTGTCATTTTGAGTTAAATATTATTGTGACAAAAAATATTTCAAAATGTCACTTTTGGGGCTCACTAATTTTCTGATAGTGTGTTTTTATGATTGGTTAGAACTGCTTTTGGTATATGAGAAGTTTTCAAATATTTCAATGGGTATTCCTTGTGTAATTCTGAAGCTATCGTATTCAGTAGTTTTGAAATTATTCAAGCTTTGACAGTTGAGAAAATCATTGAACTATATATTATAAAATACGCAATGTGCAATAAAATAATTAGATCTAATAAATGTGTTAGTTTTTATTCAAAAAAGTTCAGGGACGTTATTGTAAACTCATAAAGCCTTTGAAGCCACATTACATTTCTTGTTTCTGAAAGTACCAATAGTTCGGCTTTTCTGCAGACAAGACAGATATGTGTCTGCTTAAGGACCTGACCTTTCGGTTTGTGGATGAATCGAGACCGGCACCCGTCCCCATCCCAGGGCTTGAGTGAAACTAGACAGAATTTGCTGTTCAAGTCCATACCACCATACTGTGTGGCAGAAACAAATCTGTCCAAGACCAGAAATGTAGATGATACATATTGTGTTGTTTGAATGTTGACAGAGAAAAGTATAGCACATGTAATACTGACACTGTGTTTCTTGTTTTTTTATTCTACTAAAGATAATTAAAGAATTTCTGTTTTTCATCAGTTTAACCAAAATTTTATGAACGTTAATTTACAAATAACTGATAGGGGATTTCTTCCTAATTCACCGTATACTGCCATAATGTGTGTTTGTTTGGACACTCCTAGCATGTTTTACAACATTTAATATACAATTTATCGAGATCTTTAAAATTATATATACCCAAGGCCACTGATCCGTATGTAAGTATAGTAACTATCATTTTATCACAAAGAGCAAATTTCACGTTTAAGTCTAATTCAATATTGTCGAATAAAAATGTAGATTATGATAAGCTCGCAGTGCTTGTTCGTTCAAAGCTTTAAATGCTGCAAAAAATTTTCCATTCCATTACAAATTCAACTCATCAATAAATAAACTATTGTTGATGAGTTAAGGAGATGCGTTGTTGTCAGGATCTAAAATCACGTGATGATAACTTATTACAAACGTCTTGTTATTTGTGGCACCATGTCAAAACACTTTTGATTTAAGATATTTCACATTAGCAATCGTGCAATATGATTATGTTATTAATACATATACCGTTTAAAGGGAGATAACTGGAAAACTATTTTTGTTACTTTTATTTATAAAGGAAATAACACACTGTTATCTATATATAGCATATCAAAACGAGTATATGGGATTATTCTGTATCAAAACATAAAAATACAGTAAGTTTTATTTCGATTCTAATTAAGGGTTAAAATAAATTATCATAACGATGAAAAAATTAAAAATATAAGCCATGTACTTATTTAATATTATATAAATAACACATGGCAGTGATGGTGACAGTACAGATTATCAACCCGAGGAAAATAATATCAACCTCGGCTAGCGCCTCGGTTGATATTAATTTTCAAGGGTTGATAATCTGTACTGTCACCCTCACTGCCATGTGTTATTTGTTTTATTATACCGAACAAAACTGTAACATGTAAATATTTATTGAACAACAAATAACAACACAGTAAAGAAAACAATCAGTACAATAAAAAAACTGAATTATATCACTAATATACACTGCCGCGACCGGGATTCCAACCCGCGATCTCCGGATTCGAAGTCAGACATGCTAACCACTACGCCACGGTCGCGGCTATTTACGGCTACTAATCGTTGATAAGTGCTTAGATAGCGGGTAATATTACCATGTGATCGAACAAAATATCACCCGCTCCGGTATAGGGCTTTAGCATAGGGAAATTCCAGTGAGGTATAATAATAACATTTACATTACGTCACTGTAAGGTAGGATGTCAATTATACAAATTTACTGTCATGTGCACATTCAAAAAGTATGATAACTGTTAAAGGGTAAAAGCCGAGTAAACCAACTAATAGGACTTCCATTTATGAAGATTATACAAGGGGAAATAATTGACTAAAGTCCCTTATTAGATCTGCTATTAGATACATTTTACAATTAGATTTATAAATGTTAATTTGTTACAAAATTAAGAACATCAGCTCATTTTCATGGAATACATACTTGGAGGTACTATCGCAATAATGTTCCACAAAAAGAGAAAAACCTGGTTTTAATCATTATAGATACTAAAAATAAATATCATTTTGTCATTTCCTTTACAGCCAATAAGAAAGCAATGTACATTTGGAACACTATCTTAAATTCTACATGTTAAATCTATGTATTCTAATGAAATTCTAGTATTTTAGTGATCTATTATACATAATTTTCCAACCATTTTCCTAATATTATTCCAGATTTAAAATCGAAACCTTCACATTGTAATATATATTTATAGTGTTTTGGTTTGATATCATAACTATGTACTATGTACACGTTCACCAAATACATCTCTAATAGAATTTAATACAATAATGCATGAGATGTAAAACAATATCTAGTCAGCGTGGACTTGAAAGTGCAAACCATTAAAATGTGCAATCTGGATAAATACTATCTGTGTGTTCTTATTCTCTGATCTTTATTTTTATTTTTCTAGTCTTAATCTGGGTGTTCATGTAGCAGATGTGTAAACCATCTTGCATTTATTAAAGCATAATGGAGGAGAACTTAAGATTTGTAATATTTGTTATTATATTGAAACATACCATCCCTGGTGCTATTGTAACATAAATGTAAAGGTTGTAATAAAATCTGCAATACATTGCTTAGTTTGTTCTTAGTAAGTGTAAACATCGGGTAATTATGTTTTTTCTTCGTCTTAATCAGGATTTGTGTCAGAGTTGATGACTGTGAATAACATCTTCACCATACAAACTGTTCAAAATGTTCTTTTTATGTAAAATATACATATGGGATTTGTTTGGCATGGATTTTAGGAGTTAAACTTCATTTTTAATATAATTATATTTTGCAATTAACAATATGCTATCATATCTGATACTGAAGAAGAAAAATACATATTAAGGAGGGTAGTCATTGGGACTGATCGTCCGTATACCAAATCCAAAATGCTCGTGCAGGCATTTTGTAGGGCATTTTCTTAGCTTTATCACATGTCAACACAAAATAATGGTCATTTTTAGGTGGTCGGATCACATAACCTAGTTTTTCTGGACCTTACAGCTTACAAGCAGTAATCAAAAAACCTTCCACAAGACTGTTGATCAATGTGTCGTAGGTTCGATACCAGAGTAGGCATATTTTCATCCAGCTTGGTCATGAAATAATTTCTACTGTCATTCTCCCTCCTACCAATGATTCTATATCATAAATGCAGTTGTCAGTCACTGATGGAAACATGCGCCAGGTAAGTGGTTTACAGATAAACCAGAGTTATAACATTTCCAGGAACGGCAAGTAGGATGACAGACAGTCGTGATATGACCTATATAAGTGTAGCTAGGGTGGCGTTAACACCTAAAATATAGTATGTTTGTAAAATATACATAGAAACTATCAATTAGCATGGAAACCTCACTTGGTAGATTTTTTTTCGAGTTTTGCAGATGAGTTTTGTAATGCAAAATTCGTTGTTTTTGAGCCTAACAAACCACGTTAGTATATGCGCTCTTGTAGTGACATTAAATTGTAAATCATTTGCTAGCCGACACGGTTCCGAGTAAAAACATTATTTATAATACTTCAAATAAAATTGACGGCTTTTGATTGGCTGATCGGGTGTGCGAAAAAAATCCATATACACCGTGTGTGAGTTCATATATACCGTGTCCCCTCGGGTAGCCTCTCAAAATAATGCAACATAAATTCTTGTCAAATGTCCGCCATTTTGTTCATCGATTCGAAAATGTTTTTCTTTGTAATCTTAACATTTGTAAGCAAATAAGACATATCGATGTCCAGTTCTTAATAAAATAACGTTGTACAGCAGATTTTCAACATAATAACAAATCTATTACTCACAATACTGTAAACATAAGGTTCAAAATTTGACGCTTCACAACTCCAACATCCCAATGGATTGTGCTTCTTTCATTACCATTCTTCCATGTTCAATACGACGAATTTTCCAGTCATTATAAAGTAAATACAAAGGTTGACTTGCATTTCATTCATTAGAGCAAGCCAAGCTATGCATTAAGAATAAATAATGAAACTGGCTGTCAAAGATCTTTCTCACATACGAATCCACGTAGATTTTCTTTGCTCTATTTTCGGAAAATCATTTCCATCTTGCCCTAACAGTTTATCCCGTCAGCGAGTGTTTCCATATATCCCTATCTTCCGTGTGCATTTTTGTTCTTTTTAAATAGATCCTAGTACTTCCGATCCTTATATCCACAAAAATTTATGCTTTAAACTTAGCTTGTCAAATAGTAAATACTAACAACTTCATAACACGGTCGCCAGTATGACGTCATGATCAAACGTAGTAAGAAGCAATTGGGGTGCGCCACGGGGAAATTGAACTAAAATACTGCATTATATTTTTTGTACATTTTAGAGCTCCCGACCGCGTTAAAAGGGATTTGAAGTATTATAAAATCGTAATAAAGATTTCTGACGGTGTATATGGGTCCTTATACCCCTCGAAACTACATATAACCCCTCGGCTGACGCCTCGGGGTATATGTGTTCTCGGGGCATAAGGACCCATATACACCGTCAAAAATCTTTATAACTAATAATATACATTTGCATATACAGTGTATGTATACATTTTTATATTTGCATTAAGTGTTTTCTCTCGGAACAGTGACGGTCGCCTAAGGTTATATCACAAGGGCTACTCACTAAAGCCGATATATCGTTAAACCGATTCATATGCGTTGTATTGTATTGAACCCAAAACGATTCTTAATTCGCGATATAAGCTCATCAAAGGGAATCTACTCTTACAGACATGTCTTGCAAAAATAAGTCTAATAATAATCAGCATTATCTTCCTTTAATTACACTTATATTTATAATGTGATTTTTATATAAATTGCATTTGTATTCATTTTATATTATCATCAGAGTAAATGTAACCTAGTCGTAGCTTTTGATATACAGTGGAACTATTAGAGTTGAAAAAATTTGTCACTATTTTGCGAGTCAATTCTGTCAATTTTTTATCATTCGTATAAAGTGGAGAAGGGAGATAATTACGGTGGGGAGCTTTGAATGTGTTTTGTACGAGTTGTTCGTCCTTGTTCAACGGCGGAGTTTGAATTTCTCACTTGTATTAAATCCACGTTATTTTAAAACCTATTTTTGTGTACTTAAAATAAGTAACAGTAGTAGTTTTCAGTATTTGACATGAAATGAAATGTTTAGCTGGTTGCATTCATAAATTCTTACATTATTTCATTCGTCTCATCTGCAAAGTAATTAAGATATGACGTGTACTAGGTTTCTATCTTCTGCTATTCAGCCTTTTGTCAATGATGTCCTGTGAACAAGTTTTAACTGACCCAAAACAATGACAAAAAGATTTTGTATGCGGTCAACAAACTTTAAACGACAGTAAGGCCGCTATTATAGCCACCATTTCAAAATCAAACAAGTTGGAATATGTTTTGAATATTTCTGTCCCCTTTATCAGGATCCGTATATCTGCATCCGTTAATAGCGTCTGCATAACGTGGGAGCCATTTTTCCGGATGCGGACGAAATACGGACACTACTTAGCAAAATGAAGGAAAATGGTCCGTTGCTTTATTGAAGATGTGTCCTTTATACAGAGATAAAATATTTTTAATTGCTCTTCGTTTAGTCCAAATAAAACTGACGAGATAGTGGTAGGTGTCGCATACTTGCGACGTGTTATAATGACCCGTTCCCAATTCCTGTGTCGCTATAGGATCGAACCTTTTGGCACGAACCAGTTCAGCGCCAATTCATATAAAATGTAGACATTCCTCCGCAACTAATATGTTTCTCTTCAGCAAACATTCACAAAAGAAAGTAATTCTTTACATAGTCTACGTGATTGAAAGCAATAGAGTCTCCGTTTTAAAATCTCGCGGTTACGAAACCTAATACGGATTATGATCCGGACAAAACATGGAATACCGGTCTAAGACGGTCGTTGGTTAATGCAGTTATTAATGGATATTATGCTATTTTTTTCAATCAAATGCATGGGTTAATAAAGAATATAGTTTCTATCGATTTTGCTTAGACTTTGTACAAAATAACAATACGTGTTTATGTAAACATTTAAATGAACAATTCATTCCAAAGGTACAGGTCGTCCACGTAAACATTGCGTATGAAACAAAGCCAGTTTCATCGCACACCAATAATTAGGGATAAATTATTTTTACGATTTTATAATTTAGTTAGTTGACGCCTATTTTGTAAACATATCATTTTTGAAAGTTCATATACACTTTTAAAAATGAAAGTCAAATATCAAAGTGGTATGTTTAAATCAATAAAATGCTGTTCATACATGAGTTAATTCACCTATTTAGTGGGCAAGTCCATTGTGCAAAGTTAAAACACGCAATACCTAGAATACGACGGTATGTAAAATAAAAGTGGTTATAATATGAATGAAAATAAAAGTATTTCGATCAAATTATCGTGGGTATTTCGACCCAACCCCCACCGTCAATCAATAATGCTTTTAATGGTAGAAAGCATTTCATTACTTCAACAAGACAATCATAAAATTACACTACAATTTTTAAAATATAAAATTGTATTTTCTTCCTGAGCACCCCCTGTAGTCTATTGTAAATTGTTTTAAGGGTTTCGTTTTTTGTACGAACTATAGTTGTTTGACGCATATGTATTAAATTTATGGTTTAAACTCGCTGATTTCTGTCGTATAGGAATTCTTAAGAAAATTTCACACCAAAGTCAAACACTTATATGTAAAACATTGCTAGCTTGCTGTCGCACAGATTAAAATTAAAATATTTTAACACGTCATATTAGATAAAGATACCATAAAATAGAATATTGGTACCAAATTATCCAATATAACGTAAGTAGTTAAGACCATACCAAATTGCACAACATTTCATCGTGAAGCATGAAAAAATACAAACATAGATACATTGAGATTTGTTTATTTCAGCGTAAAAAAACATTTTATTTTCATCGTTTCAAAAATAGAAGAATATCGATTTTTATTTCTGGTATTCCACTGAAAAATATATATCAACATGTTTGTTTATTTTTTAGGGTCGATATCAAATCCATACAAAAAGACGCTTTTTATGGGCACATAAACTATGGTCTACGAGAGGTATTCAACTTATATTTGTACAAATCTAAATTCCGATGCTGAAGCCTATGAACAATTTGTTACCTTCAGAAATTGCTTTGAGTATGTATTGTGATGTAATTAATCATATTAGTTGAAATAAATATATATCAACTTTCTTTATAAAAAAACCATTTTTGAGCACTTTATATAAGTACCCCCAAAAATATCATTTTTACAATTTTACCACATTTTTTCTCCACTTAGATATCGCATGTTGGATATGCTATAAATGTTATTATTACATGTTTGTATCCAAGTAGCATGATAGTTTGATAAAAACAAATCTAGTCTTTAAAAAGAAAAAAATATGCTTTATTTTCATTTTTAGACTTAGGTCCGAAATGAGTGTTTTAGAGCCAATGTCATGCATTCAATAATTTAACATAATAAATTTTGAAATTATTTGGTTTTAACATTATTCTTATCGAAACGTTAATGTCCAATGTGCGTGAATCAAAAAATGGAATAATCAATTAAGTATTAAGGGGTCAAAGTGGAGTCCTTACATAGGGTAATTTAGAGACATGTTAGAGAATTTCGTCACGTTTTGGTCAAATTTTGTAACGTACAAATCATTTTATCTTCACTTTATATAATTGATTTTGATAAATAATATAGTCATAAACAAATTTTATAGACATGATTTGTTCAACATTCCTCGTTATTTTGACATGACCATATCTAAAAATATTTGCTTTAGCTTTCATTACTTGATATGACGTCACAAAACATAAATATGAAAGCTTCATTCAAAGCCTGTGCAGAAGTTTCTTACTAGAACTTAAGGAATTTGTGTATTCATCACATAAACAAAACATATTCATATATCACATGAATAAGTTATTGTATTTTTATGTACTTGATCCAACACTATGCTTATTGAGACAATATTGTTTTCAGACATAAAAAAATTCGCACAATTTCGTTCAGCAAAGTATTCGAACACGTAGAAATATACGTGCACACGTTTTGAAAGAAGGGATTTTGCAATATCTTATGGGATAAGAATAAATAACAGTTCTTGAGGTGACCGCATGCTTTGAATTTCGCTATGTTCAAAATAGTACGGGGGCCAGAGGGGTCCATCGTGCACCCCCTAAAGACTAAATTGTTCCTTAGGGTCCACTCAATCAGAGTCCGCGTTGTTCTCAAAAATAAACTCTTGCGCACTACCTGAAATTTCACAGTTTCCAAGGCAACCCTTTGTTTTTTTGTCGAAATTGTCGGTGTTTGTAAAATCATTAATAACTTGACCAGCATAAGGCTAGAATAATATAATTGGTATCAAATCAAAGCTGAGGCACCGACCTTTCAAAATATATGTTACACTATCCGCTAAAATGCAGTTTAAATTATGAATTTAACCGAAAAACATAAAAAAATGCAGAAAAATATCGATTTTTTTTTCAATTACATGCATATCTTTTAATTTTCAAACCTTTTTTTTGAGAAATAATACATTTATTTTATTACAAAAATTTCATAAAGGTCTACCCTATCATATTCAAAATTATTTATATGATAGAAGTACATATGTACTATTTATGTTTGTAAAAACCGTTTCTATAGCAACCTCTATTTTCAAGTAAGAACTTCTCTTTGGTGAATAAACTTAAAATTAAATGATATTTGAGACTCATGTTTTTAATATTATTGCTGTTATCATTAAATTCAGTATCGATACCTTCAAAAATATTGTTTAGAAATCTTAATCAAAGCGCTGAAAGCACTGAATGTTTTTTCGGTTTGACAGTATTAAAGTGGTTCACGTGACAGATGTTTGAAGACGATGGTCATTGTGCAGTGGTAGTCTGTTGAATAATGAAATAATGAAATAGAACTAAAGAGAGTTTTGTTGTTTTGTTTTTACTTTTACTGAAATAATGTTATTCAAGAATATGAGTTTGTAATTTAGATTTTACGCTGTATATCATTACTTTTTTAAAAGGTTATGCTCGGCGGCCGACTAATCAAACCAACTTTCCTGGGCATGTTAATGGGTTTTACTTCTACAAATTTATCATAACGTACAAGTTTGTTCATATAAACACAGGCAAGTCTTCGAGTAAGGCGAAAAATAACTGTACATAGACATGTCAGTTCAATATAAATTGACCATAAAAATATTTCTGCAGTATTTCAAACTTTATATAATAGTGAGTTAATATATTCACATGTAGTATCATACATTCATATGATACTCGAGACATTTGTTAGCTGTAAAGCAAAGTGTAATTTTAAAGCATCTTATGCATTTCCAATTCAAAAGCTTTTTGTATATAATGTTACAAATTTATATTTTTGCTAATGAAGATGTAAGTATCTATTCTACCTTAAAATTTGTGACAGAATGTATGCCTCAGTAATCTTAATTTTAGGGTTAGAAATTGGATATGAACCTCAAAAGTTAAGGTTCATACCGAGAATTTTACGGTCATTATACCTTAATTTTAAGGTCAATAGAGTATATATACAGGAGAATACTTATTATCTGTAGCGTGTTCAATTATACAAAACGTTACAGAACGTTACATAACGATACATTCGGAACTCCTTAGACATATATTTGTTTACTTCAACACCGGTAGTTTCAAAATAGCGTCTAAATATGTCTGAGATTATTCGCAGCAAATGGACGAAGAGTTCCGAATGTATCGTTACGGAACGTTCTGTAACGTTCGCAGTAACTGGACTCAGCCCTGGGTTCACTCCAGCTCTGGTTGTTATTTTTCTAGTCTTTTGTTATGACTTTTATTCTTGTAGTTTATCATTATTTAACGGCGTCTCAACGCCGTGATATTGTGATGGGTAGTTTTTGATAGCAATGGGTAAACGTCACGTGATAAAATTCTTTCGATTTGTACTGCCAATATTTGATTCTTTTTACAGCCCATTTCCGTTAAATGTTACATAGAGAAAGCGTTTTTTTTCAAAACCATATTTACTATCTTTTTACCGACACACGAAATATCAGCGTTTTATATTAATAACACATTTCCACAAAACCTTCGACACACTTGAAAAGCTCGCCAGTTTTTAATATGTTCGAATGGATTACGTTTTCTCGTAACTGGATTATGTGAATTGAATAAATTTGTAGTAGACAAATTGACATCAATTAATGTATATATTGGTGGCATCGGACAAAAAACCCTCCAGTTTGATTGTAAAAAATTGGTAATACAGCGGTGGGATATCTAAATAATTTCACCATGATTAGGGAAAATTGGTAACAATAAGTACCATGCTGAATTGTTAAAGCTTTAATTTCAGTAACAATAAGTTAAATCAATTTAAACATGCTAGGAATAATGCTATGATCAATAACGAAAATATGTAGGGATTTTAATATGCATTAATTCTGAATATAATTTTCATTCTATAATGACAAGAAATTCGTCTCCTAATATATGACAATTTACACAGACATGTAGGTGTGGATCTTGGTTTGTTCCATCAACCAAGGTAGGACTAAAATTAATTCAACAAAAAACCAGTTGGGTTTATTAGGGTACAAATCTCTATCTAATTTAACATTTTATGTACTTTTCTGTTATTTTAATTTATATCAGTTTGCAATAATTTTACCCGAAAGTTTATTATAATGTTAAAATAGCGAATAGTTTGGAAATTCAACATTCCAAACTTGCTGTGATTAAAATCATTTTGAGTATTATTTGTTATCCCGAGAAACCTTTCACAGATTTGTAAATGAACTCGTTCCATAGAATTTCTTTGGGCGTATCACCAAACTTGGCTTGCATAGTACCGAATGAGTGATATCTATTTATCTAATATCTCTAATTTATGTTTTTAGAATACCTGTAAATTTATACAAATATTTGTTAACTAAAATACCTAGTAAAGCTTGGTCAACGAAAAATTTTAGCATAAGAGAATGATCACCACGTTGATGAGAAAACTACACCAATGTATGTTAATTGCTTAACAATATGTAGTTCATATCATGTTTATAGAATATGGTAACCTCTGAAATCCTGCCTCTTTTTAAAATCATTTCCTAAGTTTAACTAGTGTCTACCACTGATTTCCATAACTTACAATAATCTTCAAAAACTTTTATACTTAATTGTAACTCATCTCTACTATTAGCGAAAATAACTATGTCGTCAGCATATAAAATGAAAATATGTTAAACATATCAACTATTATGCCAGCAAGACCATTACTGATAAACATATCCTCGATTTCATTAAAAAAGATCAAATAAGATAGGCGAAATACAGTCCCCTTGTCTGACACCAAACATGCATCCGAATTCGTCACTCACTTGATTGTGTATTACCTTTTATACCCAGTTTTATTAATTAAACGCTTTATTGAAGTCGATAAATGCACAAAATAACTGTTTGCCAGAATTAAGACAAACCACCTGTTGATATGGGAGCGTTACCACCTTGTAACAAGTGTTAAGTACAGCAAATCAAGAGATTTAATAAGCTGATGGCCATTCGGGAAAATGTCCACGATGCTGATCCCAACATACCTCCCGTTTCAGAAGAATTTGGACAGACGAATAATAATAGGTATCTTGAACCTTTATGGTTTAAAGGTAACGTTCTTCAATCTCAGCCGTTCGATAGCTTTGATAACGAAGAATCAGATAAAGACATATCTACAGATGTTGAATTAGGTAAAATCATGGAGAGCATAAATCATAGATGCATAAAACGATTGTTAAGATAATGGAGATTTATAAATACGTATATAAAATAATAGGTTGTGTAATTTCTATTCGTTTAGCGTTTGTCGAATCATGCGGTTCAAGGTTCAGCCCCGGTGTTGGCTGGTTATACCTTCCTTGAAAAATTGACTTCTGGCCTTTTATCCGCAATATGTAGCAAAGTAACCAGCTCTTTAGGGATGGAAGATAGGCACTTGTTAGAATAGGGTTCAGGAAAACTTTCTAAACGAGTTGGTTAATGTAAACTAATGAACAAATATTACGTATGAGTTGGTTAAGGTTTTACGACTTATAGTTAGATAGTTTGGGCACTCTCTATCAATCAAATATTTTACTTTAACAGTCATTGAGTAAACAAAAGTATCACGTTTTGACAGTTCTATGCATTTAATATGTAAGGATAAGACGTTAAACCGATTAATGTTAAAGAAACAAGTCCGTGAAAGTTGGTTAGATAAGTCTGCCGCCGTACATAACCATTTAAAAAGTAATGATATACAGCGTAAAATTTAAATTACAAAATCATATTCCTTCTTTATTTTATTTCAGTAATAGCACAAACAAAACAACAAAAATCTCTCTAGTCCTATTATTTTATTTCATTATTCAACAGACCATCACTGCACAATGACCATCGTCTTCCAACGTTCTGACACGTGAACCACTTTAATACTGTCAAACCGAAAAAAAATTCAGTGCTTTTAGCGCTTTGATTAAGATTTCTAAACAGAATTTATGAAGGTATCGATACTGAATTTATTGATATCAGCAATAATATTAAAGACATGAATCTCAGATCATTTAATATTAATATTGCAATCCTATCGTTAGATTTGAGCAAAAATTTTAAGTTTAATCAGTCAAGAGAAGTGGTTGCTATAGAAACGGTTTTTACATACATAAATAGTTCTTCTGTCATAAAAGTAATTTTGTATTTGATAGAGTCGACGTTCCTGAAATATTTGTAACAAAATAACTGAAAAAAATCGATATTTTTCTGCATCTTTTTATGTTTTTTGGTCAATTTCATAAATTAAACTGTATTTTAGCGGATAGTGTAACATATATTTCGAAAGGTCAGTGCCTCAGCTTTGATTTGATACCAATTACATGTATATTTTTCTAGCTTAATGCTTGTTCAAGTTATCAATGATTTTACAAACACCGACAATTTCGACAAAAAACAAGGGGTTGCCTTGGAAACTGTGACATTTCAGGTAGTGCGCAAGAGTTTATATTTAAGAACAACGCGGATTCTGATTCAGTGGACCATAAGGAACCCTTTAGCATAGGTGTCAAAAGTCTAGAGGGGGGGTGCACGGCGGATCCCTCTAGCCCCCGTATTAAAACGCCAAAAATACAATCCCTTCAATAATGATTTATAACAGACTTATGTTGTTTCAAATTTTTATGTGTAATATGACAGTCGATTATAGGCAGTTCATTTGTAACATATTTATAGCATGTACAATGTGGTTATTTATTGTCGGAAAATGATTTTTATTCCATTCTAAGTTTGTTCAAATATATGTTGAACATGTAAATCTATATTTAGAATTGAATGCGTAAAAGATATACCGTTCAATATTGCCATACTTATTATTATACATGTATATCTAAAACCACTTGACACAAAACATAATCGATCGATGGGTAGAATGTTCAATATTAAAAATATTTATTGAACAGCAAGTATGATTATAAGCGCAGAAAATTGAATTTTGCTTCGATAAATTCTTTGGATTTTAAAACAAAATGTGAAATAACAGCTTAAATTTATATTGAAATATCTACTCAGCATCTTCTAAATAAGGGCGCCGTTTAATTAAGCATAATAAAGAACTTAGACGATGCCATGACAATATGGGCACTGAAGTCATCTTGAAGCCTGTATACTATTCTTGGATCACATTACCATGACAATGTGAGCTTTATAAAACAACATTAGCAACGACGCGGGTCAAGTGGTAAAATATACTGAAGCATTGAACGGATTTGGATTTTACAGTTGTTTCTGCCCTCTGTCAAAATACGTTTAAGAAATGCTGTGTCAAATAACTGACGATGATTACCAGCTTTTTCGCCAACTTTAATTATGAAATAATCGTGAAGTTGATCAAAAGAATTTAAAGAAATACAATTTAGCAAAACTCTTTCCAGATGGCTATACCGAAATTATAATGTTCATTTAGAGCATCAAAATCAAGGGCAAAACTGAGGATCGTGTAAAACATACAACTGATCTGTAAATAAATATTGTTGTCTCTCTATACTCACGATTAAACACAACTTGTTGTCTTACATTCCACATAGATAAGTAATTAAAACGTAAAAAATGCAAAACCAACGGAAAATTTGGAAACATTTCCTACGAAACTTCATCACCATCAGCTGACAAATGTTATTTTTACTGGAGAATATAGAAGTGCATTTAATTAAAGTTATTAGAAGGAAATAGAAAAAAACTATTTTGTTTATTGTTCAAGTCAGCATTGGTAAAACAATGTTCAAGAACCTCCATGAAATATGTCAATTTATGTTGGATGTAACATGACTTTACCTTGAATGTGTATAAGACTATTTTTAATGTAAGTTAATTATTTAAAAAAAAGTATATTGTTTCAGGGATACCACACAATCGTGTATTTAAATGTATGGACGAAATTAATTATGGCTTGAACGGTTGTTGATATGTTTACCTTAACACCGGAAAAAACAGTTGTTGGTCACGTGACGCGAAAGTGTTCCAACATGGCGTGTAAATTTGTCAGAGGTTATTTGTTGTGATTGGTCGAGGATTTCTGAATGGTGTTGAGGATTAGAATGCCCACTGTCCTGAACACTAGAGCAGCCAAATGATTCCAAAGAATATATTTATATCTTGAAACTTTCCATTTTTTGCAATTTCACATTGTTTTCGTGTATAGTTGGGAATTCCCATTCTCAAAGGTCAAATTGGCTGCAGAACACTAAATTCTAGATCTTCTACTGCGAAATGTAGTCTTAAATACAAAACACAAAATGAGCTGAATAATATTCTAAATGGATGGAATAGGGATATAGGAGAAAAATATATGATTTTAATACATTAAAACAGATTCACAGCCTCCCAAATGCAGCCAAACCAAATTCTCAGATCTACTTTCGTTGACTGCAACGCCCGGAACTGGTTTTCTCACAAGAGCGGAACCATGCGTGTAACAGGGTGATTATTTTGTGTTATATTACATTTATGTTTTAATTGAAATAAGGGAGACAACTCATTAATCTCAAATTATTCCTTTTGTACTAGTTAATTCCCTTTATACTTATATTTAATATGTTTTGATAAATAATTGATTGAATTTAAAGTGGCGGGAAAAGATCATGATTGTTTAGTGAATTGAGGGGTAATTACATAGATGAAACTGGTTTTGGCCTATTTTTAGTCATTGACCACTTTTTTTGTAATTTCAAATTATAACTAAGCTAGAACTCGGAGAGAGCAGATCAGGGCCCGGTTTCACGAAAGCTCTCATAACTTAAATAAATTTAAGATTGTATTAAATATTTTGGCCGTAACTATGAGTATCTTATAAAATATTACAAGTAGATTTCACGAACCTTTCTTACATAAGTATAAATTTAGGGTTGGTATAAGCGACCCAAACTTAAACCAACAAAATTACCTTCGAGTACCAAATGTCCAATGCGTTCTATTGATCGACTCTATAGCGTAAACGGTTAGACTATTGACCTAGAAACATTGTTTTTGTCTGGCATAGGTTCGAACCCTGAATGTTTCTTTTCTTTCACTTTTGGTTCATTTTTTTATTTTGTCAATCAATTGTGTTTTCCCATTATGCACAATTATCTTACCTTTACTTCATTGCCGTACTTATGGAGTATAGTATTTTTCGAATTACAATATTGTGCATCAGTGAAGATTGAATAATAAGTGATAAGTAGGTAATTAGTGGAGGATATCAGGGTATAGTTATAAGATTCATACGAAATCTCATAATCTTTTGGGCCATTATCTAAGTTTAGAGACGAGCTAATTTGGATAACAAAAACTGCAAAATACATCGCATACTATATATGATGCCCGTCTTGGCTAACTTAAAAATAAGGTGGTATGTCAAGTATATTACTAGTGGGTGATAAAAGAACCTTTTGTTAAATATTTGGTTTACACTTTTTGAATGTGTGTAAATGTTCCAGACAGTTACAAAAACATTATTTGAATTGTAGTACACGGATCAGTCCGTTATTGTCCGTTTGGTCGAGTGACAACAAATACTACAAAAATTACTTAAAATCGCTTTAGACGATTGATGTCCGCCTTACTATATGCTTAACATGTTATTACTGTCTTACAATAGGTTTTGCATTCAATGCTTGCCCGGACAGTGTGTTTAAAATGTATTGCATGTCTTGCACTAATATGATGGTTAGAAACGTTTGCATTATCTATGTTTAAAATGGTTCGACTTTCATTACTTACATTTGAAAATATTGAACTGTTTGTAATACAATTTTTGTTAAAATCTACAAGCTATGATTCTTAAATAAAGACACAACGAATGAATTTAGCATACTTAATAAGTCATGCCTCGTAAACAAAAAAATACGATGCGATTTGGTGACGAATGTGTATTAAAATTAGAATTAATGAAATTGATAAAACTAATTAATCAATTTTCTGTTGGCAGAATGACGATCGATCTAGATATTAAAGAATTTATTCGTTTTAATCTGCTAGTAATACTACAGAAACTCAACTCCGCCAACACTTGAGTCTTGAAGTAGTGCAGAAACCGACATACTCCGTGAGGGGACGAATAAGTTCAATGATGAAATAAATTTTAGCAGGTGAAAATCTGTAACTTTGATATATTCTATCTTCCGACATATTTCTAAATCACACTAAGTGTCCCTTCGTCGGAATTCGGGTCGTTTAGGGACTCTAGAGCCAGTCAAACATACATCTAAAAGCACGTTAACCATTTGTTTATATTTAAGTAATGTTTAAATTCGGTTTAATCTACCCATTCACTCGATTAAATTTTTACTCATAACTTAGACTATTTAAGAACGGATTAAATTGTAAAATGTTTGTGAAACGCACTTAAACTAAAAAATGCTAAAAATAGCAAATTTAAGGTTAATCTAGAAATTTAAGATAGGAATGCGTTCGTGAAACCGGGCCCAGAAATTAAAACTATAATTATTATATATTTAAAACTTGAACTTTAGATTTACATTGAGAGATTTATTCTGATTAATTATTTACGGAATGAAAAAGATGACTATGTGACATAGATAATGTTCCAAAGAATTCTAAAATGCGATGAATAACTACTAATTTCTCGAAAATATAACGAAAACATCTCTTCTATCTAAACATGTGCTTTATTCATACCTCGTTCCGCAACATACGGAAAAACAGTACATTCGATTAGTTTTATTTTATTACAAAACTAATGGAAGAGAACATTGTTCTCCTAATTTTGACCATATTCGCTGTGGTCTTCAGAACAGATAACTTAATTGTAAACGTCTTATCCATAAAAGGACGTAATATAAACAAACAAACCAATCATATTATGTTGTTATCATAATTACCAATTTCGTAATAAACAAACATATAGAAGAGTTACTTCCCTTGTTTGTTCATGAACTCCACGTGTAGTAAACGCCTAGCAGATTAACAGAAAAAATGAATCGTACGACAAGTATTGTATTATTTTACTTTTTTTTGTTTTCATATAAGCTCGTCTGAGCCTCTAGAGGTCGACATTTGCCTGTCCGCTTGAAAGAACTCATATGGTTTTAAATAAAACGCCATTGGCATAACTTATTGCAAGGCATTCCAGCGTCTCGTGTTTCATGGTTTCTGACTGCATTTCGGAGAGATTGGGCGCCTCTTAACTTAAATAGAAAGTCTTAAAATATCTACTCTATACGATTTGTAGAAAAGTCTCCGTATCAAGCAGTGTATTGCACTTTCGCTCTACCTAATAGATGATGCAAGACAGTGCTTTCCTGTGCCATTTCTTATTCCCTTTGTTTCAACATGTGCGCACAGACTAATGTGGTTATCATCTATGTCAAAAAAATGTCAATTATATACATTGCAATTATTGACAACATAACATTTGATAAATGTCATAATTCAATTCACTAAGGATCCAAATTTGAAATCATAAATTAGTCTGAAACTAGGTCAAACAATTGATCAGGATATGTCAAGAAAAGAATATCTGTTTATGCTTCCTCGTCAATGTGCCTTTTTACATACATAGCTTGTCCAAAAAGCTTTGATAACATTTTGTACATCACATCATATGGTTACAGGCTGATTTACAAAACCTTTTTCAGTGAAAGTTTCAATGATATCATTTGAAGCTTTCCAAGCATGTGCCAACACACAGCAATATCTAGTCTGAAATTGCCCAGTGACAAAAAGAAAATAGTCCTTATTCTTGTATCATGGAGTCTTATTATAAGTTTTCACTTTAAGTGTCATTATATTTATTGGATTGCAGTAGAAAAATCGACTGAAACCGAAAGTACGATTAGGTAATCAATACCAAAAGCAATAATTTTAATATGTTTAGAAAAAGTATTGTAATAGAAAACAAAAATTTTCAAATTGTAAAAATAAGTTCTAAAACAATTGTGGGTCATACATTTTCTATGACTGCAAAGAATTGGAAAAAGACCTTATAAAGAGAACATTCTCCACTATCAATGTTGCATTCTAGTTTTCTAAACTGTTTTGTAAATTGAATTTAATAAAATACATTCTCTGTAACCAATGTGTTTTTTCAGTTTCACCAACTTGATTTGTAAATGTAATTTTAATAGAGTACATTCACTGCAATGTTGTTGTCCAGTTTCATCAAACTGCTTTTTTCATTGAAACATTATTCGAGTTCATTCTTTGCAATCAATGTTGTTTTCCAGTTTCATCAAATTGGTTTGTAAATGGGAGTTTTAAAGAGAACAATCTCTGCAATGTTGTGTTGTTTCATCAAATTGATTTGTAAATGTAACTTCAATAGAGTGCATTCTCTGCAATGTTGTTGTTCAGTTTAATCAAATTGTTTTGTAAATGTAACTTTAATAGAGAACATTCTCTGCAATGTTGCTGTCAAGTTTTATCAATTGTTTTAAAAATGTAACTTTAATAGAGAACGTTCTCTACAATGTTCGTGTCCAGTTTCATGCAATTGCTATGTAAATGTTAAAATGTAAATGTTAAACAGTTTTGAAAATGGAACTTAAATAGAGTACAATCTCTGCAAGGTTGTCGGTCAGTTTTATCAAATGTTTTGTAAATGGAACTTGAATAGAATACATTCACTGCAATAGTGTTCTCAAGTTAATCAAATTGTTTTAAAGGTAACTTTAATTGAGTATATACTTTGCAATAAAAGCTGTTGTCCAGTTTAATCAAATCGTTTTGTGATTGTAATTAAAATGGAGTATATTTTCTGCAATCAATGTTGTTCTCCATATTCATCAAATTGCTTTTGAAACTTCTAACTTGTACATTCTTTGAAATGTTGTTCTCAAGTTCATCAAATTGTTTTGTGTATGGAACTTTAATAAATTACATTCTCTCATCAATGTTGCCCTCTTGTTCAGTCAAGCTGTTTTGTACATGGACATTGATAGTCTACATTCTCTGCGATGTTGTTGTCCAGTTTCATCAAACTGTTTGTAAATTGAAATTTATTATAGTACATTCTCTGCAATGTTGTTGTCAAGTATCATCAAATTGTTGTACAAATGGAACTTAAATAGAGTACATACTCTGCAAAATGTTGTTGTCCAGTTTCATCGAACAGTTTTATAAATGGAACTTTAATAGAGTAAATGCTTTGCAATGTTGTTTTCCAGATCAACCAAATTGCTTTGTAAACGTAAATCAAATAGAGAACATTCTCTGCAATGTTGTTGTCCAGTTTCGCCAAACAGTTTTGTAAATGTAACTTTGAAAGAAAAATTTCTCTGCAATGTTGTTGTCCTGTTTCTCCAAATCGTTTTGTAAAAAAACTTTAATAGAATACTTTCTCTGCAATGTAGTTGTCCAGTTTCATCCAATTGTTATGTAAATTTAACTTTCATGGAAAATATTCTCTGCAATGATGTTGTTCAGTTTCATCAAACAGTTTTGTAAATAAATCTTTAATAGAGAACATTATCAGCAATGTTGTGCTTCATTTTCATCAAATTGAGTTGTAAATGAAACATTAATAGAGAACATTCTCTGCAATGTTGCTGTCCAGTTCCACAAACTTGTTTTGTAAATGAAACTTTATTAGATAACACTCTCTGCAGTCAATGTTGATGTCCAATTTTATTAAACAGTTTTGTAAATTGAACTTTGATAGAGTACATTATCTGCCGTCAATGTTATTGTGAATTTTCACCTATTTTTTTTTACAAATGAAAGATTATTAGTACATTCACTGCAATTTTGTTTTCCAGTTTCATCCAATTTTTCTAAATTTTACTTTTATAGAGATCTTTCCTTGCAATGATGTTGTCCAGCTTCATCAAACAGTTTTGTAAATGTAACTTTAGGAGAGAAATTTCTCTGCTGTGTTGTAGTCCAGTTTAACAGAATTGTTTATTAAATGAATCATTAATTAAGGACATTCTCTGCGATGTTGTTGTCTAGATTCACTAAAATGTTTTGTAAATGTAACATTATTAGAGAACATTTTCTGCAATGTTGTTGTCCAGTTTCACCAAATTGATTTGTAAATGAAACCTTAACAGAGAATACTCTCTGCAATGTTGCTGTCCAGTTTCACAAACTTGTATGTAAATGGAAGTTGATTATAGTACATTATCTGCAATGTTGTTGTCCAGTATCATCAAACAATTTTGTAAATAGAAGTTCAATAGAGAACATTCTCTGAAATATTGTTTTCCTGTTTCACCAAATTGTTTTTAAAAATGAAACTTTATTAGAGAACATTCTCTGCAATGTTGCTGTCCAGTTTCACAAAATTGTTTTATAAATGGAAGTGTATCAAGCACATTCTCTGCAATGCTGACATCCATGTTTTGTAAATGGAAAATCAATAGAGAACATTCTTTGCAATGTTGTTGTCCAGTTTCATGAAATTGTTTTTAAATAAAACTTTAATAAAGAACATTATCAGCAATGTTGTTGTACAGTTTTACTAATTTGTTTTGTAAATGAAACATTAATAGTGAGCATTATCTGCAATGTTGTTTTTATTCAACTGTTTTGTAAATGAACTTCAAGAAATAGAATCCCGGCATTTTTGATAAAGTGCATTCCCTGAAATCAATGTTGTTTATCAGTTTTATCAAGCAGTTGTTGTAAATGGAACTTTAATATTGTACATTTTCTGCAAAGTTGTAATCCCGTTTCAGGAAACAGTTTGTAAATGTAACTTAAACATAAATCATTCTCTTCAATGTTGTTGTCTTGTTCAAACAGTTTTGTAAATGTAACAGAGAACATTCTCTGCAACGTTGTTCTTCAGTTTCATCAAACTGTTTTGTAAATGTAACTTTAATAGAGAACATTCTCTGCAAAGTTGTTGCCCAGTTTCACAAAATTGTTTTACAAATAAAATTAATAGGGTGCCATCTCTGCAATGTTGTTGTCTTGTTTCATCAATATGTTGTGTAAATAAACACAAACTTGTTTTACAAATACAATCAATAGAGTACATTCTATGCAATGTTGTTGTCCAGTTTAACCAAATTGTTTTGGAGATGTAACTTTAATAGTGAGCATTATTTGCAATGATGTTGTCCAGTTTCACCAAAATGTTTCACAAATTAGACTTTAAAAGAGTACATTTTTTGTAATGTTGTTGCCATGTTTCATTAAATATATTTATAAATAAAACCTAAAAAGAGAGATTATTCTCTGCAATGTTGATGCAATGTCGAGTTTGATCCACTAGTTAATAAATGGAACTTTTATAGAGTACATTCTCTGTAAATAACTTTGTTCAGTATTATCAAACAGTTGAATGAATAAACTTTGTAATGCATTCTCTGCAATGTTATACTCAAGTTTTAAGAAACAGTTTTGTACATGAAATTTAAGAGAGTACATTCTCTTTCATGTTATTGTCCCATTTAATCAACTTGATGTGTAAATGGAAATTTAATAAAGTTTATTATCCCGGATTAATGTTGTTCTCCCGTTTTATTCAACTGTTTTGTAAATGAACTTCAATGGAGTAGATTCCTGGCATTTTTTTCTCCAGTTTTAACAAACTGTTTTGTAGATGGAAATTTAAGAAACTACATTCACTTCAATGTTGTTTTGTGTTTTAACAAACAGTTTTGTAAATGAACTCTAAGAGAGTATATTCTCTGCAATTTTGTTCTTCAGTTTTGAAAGCTGTTTTTGATGGATTTTAATAAAGTACATCCCCTGAAATCAATCTTGTTTTCAAGTATCATGAAGCAGTTTTTGTAAATGGAACTTAAATGTGGTACTTTCTCAGCAACATTGTTGTTCCGTTTCAGTTAACTGTTTTGTAAATGGAATATGAAATTGTACATTCTCTGCAATGTTGTTATCCCGTTTCATTAAACAGTTTTGTAAATGTAATTTTAATATAGATCATTCTCAGCAATGTTGTTGTCCCGTTTTTCAAACTGTTATGTTTATGGATTGATTAAAAAGAGATCATAATCTGCAATGTTGTTGTCCAGTTTCATCATTTAGTTTTGTAAATTGACTTTCATAGAGCACATTCTCAGCAATGTTGTTATCCCGTTTCATCAACCAGTTTTGTAAATGGAACTTTGAGTATATTATCTTCAATCAATGTTGTTTCCCATTTTCACCAAATTGTTTTGTAAATGGACGTTAATAGAGTACTTTCTACGCAATGTTGTTCTCCAGTTTCACCAAATCGTTTTAGAAATTGAGTATTGATAGAGTAGTTTCTCGTGTAAACAATATTGTTGCCCAGTTTCACCAAACGGTTTGTAAATTGAACTGTAATGGAGAACATTCTCTGCAATGTTTTAGTCCAGTTTCATAAACAGTTTTGTAAAAATAAGTTTAATATAGTTTATTCTCTGCAATGTTGTTGTCCAGTTTCATCAAACATTTTTCATAAATAAAACTTAGATAGTGTATATTTTCTACAATGTTGTTGTTAGTCTACCTATCTTTTAGTGCAATTTTGACCCCCCATAAGACAGTTCTGTTAATGCAAATCTAATGATTGATTCATGTAGCTTGATGCCTCCCTGAAACCGTCGGGGATGTATGAAATCTAAGTCGCGTTTAAATCCGTAATCGAGGTCAAAGATCAACTAGGTTCAAAATTCTCGAATGTCATATGTAACCAAATTTCTAGCAAATACTCAAGATAATGAATACTTTTTGACTCAAAACTGCAGATATATATTTGTGCAAAGTGCATCAATAACATTTAAGTCACTTTATTGCATGATTGCTTCCCTTTGTGGCATTTTACTTGCAAAAACATGTGAACATGTCAAATATACCGAAAATCATTCATATAATTCCAGATATGACAGTGTAATTGGTTAAAATTTATGTTAAATATATTTGTATATGTGTATGTTATATCTTCAGAAAAATACACACATTTCATGTCACAATGGGAGTCACAATTGGGTCAAAAGGGCACGAGGGCAAACATTTCCTAGATTCCTATATCTAGTTTTTTTCAAAATATCTTCCTAAATTGGACCTTTTTATAAATGATTACTGCATAACGATGTATTTATTCTTTGAATCTGTAATATAATGACTGTTTTGTTCCTTTGTAATCCCCCTTTGTTGCATAGTGGTCGCGAAAACACATAAAAATTCAATAATTCCGTAAATCCATACTTAAGATTTAAAAAAAAAAATTGTGTTAATTTCCTACACCTGTGTGAAAAGTGTTTGATCATATGTATTTATTATCTTTAAGATATATATACAATTTTAAGGTTAAAATTCTGGATACAATTTGAGTAATAATTGGGTCAAGTGGTCACAAAGGGCAAAATTGGATTGTATCATGTAAAGCGTTTTTGAATATTCTTCTAAGTTTGACTTACATTTTTTAAAAATAAACTAGCTACTTAACATTTTATGTATTGTTGTTCCCAGTGACATTGTGACTGTTTGCTTATGTAATTTCCTCATTTGTTGCGCTTTGGAGGTTAAACATGTAATACAATTATTTAATTTATACCACAATGTTTACTTACATAAATGAATATTTCATAATGTCATGTGTTTATAGTTCATTAATACATGCACGATGTGTAATCTTCTGTGTAAGGATGATACTCAACGAGGATAGGCACTTATAGAAGGCAAGTTCACATTGGGGCAGAAAGTCAGCACAGTAAATCTGTTAATGCTGCTTTTATATTATTTGCCTAAATTCAAGTTAAACATTCTGATATGTTTGTGTTTTATTTCAATAACTGCACCACAATGGATTTCAAAGTAAGTGTCGTTGTATGATTAAGTTATGCTTATAATCAATAATATTCTTTTTGAATGCCACGTAACTGTTGCAGAATTAAATTGCATTTGGGAAATACGTGTAAATATTCTAAAGTAACCGAATGCTTTCATATGCTTTAATGATTATAAAACTGATCTCAAATATATGAATTTTTAGGGAAATTAGTTGGTGTCGTAGAAATTTGCGTCAGTATTTAGCAGCCACGGTTTAATGAATGTTAGAATTAACAGCGTGTCACAAGCAATGTATAATAAATTATAATCTACGAAACGTAGGAAAACCAGTTTGATTCTTCCAACAGACAAAATCAATCAACAATGTGCCATCACATGATATACTATTTCTGAATTAATCGTAATTGTTGACACTTGTACCTTCAATAAATACCAATAGATAATAAGCTACTTAAACAATCCATGTTCACTCAATTTGTTTAATTAGGCGTTGAGAAGGTTGGTGTTAAGCAATTATTATTAGGCTCAATACATGCATTTAAGATATTTTTGCTTAAATACTATACAAAGATGAAAAAAGTTTGTGAGCAAAACTCGTCAATTATTGATTTGTTCACGAAAATACCGACAAATAGAAGGAATACGGCTTATTACGTCAATTACGAGTATCATCGCATAATTTAGCCATAGAAAAGGGTAGACATCTCCGTCAACAACACTCCGAACGAATATGCAAAAATTGTAGTCATAATATCATAGAGAACGAATTTCACTTCATATTAACTTGCCCAAAATACACACACCTAAGACATAAATATTTAAAACGATATTATTACACATTCCCTACAATTCAAAAATTTACAAACCTCATGGCAAATCAGTCCAAACAAACAGTACTTAATTTATCAAAATATATTTATCATGCAAATATTCTCAGAAAACAAATTATTTAATATTCCAATGATGTTTAACTCTATTGCTCCTGTTGAATTAAAAAAAAAAAAAAAAAAAAATAATCACATGTAACCACTGTCTTATACCATGTTTTCATTATATGTTTACCCATGTATGTTTGCTATAAACATTGTTATTGTTTAATGCAATAAAGAATATTGTATTGTATTGTATTGTATTAAGGTGGGTCGGTACCTTACTCGGAGGGAAAAACGAAAAAAATATTATGTTCACCGATTATGATAAAAGTTGGCAGGCAGATACCTTTATGCTTCTTATTTGTTTTTCTGGTAACCTTAGCGACGTTGTCGTTTTTTTTCACGTCACAATGGTTCACGCTAAAAACAGGCATGCAAGTACATTAAACCCATATATTTAAAGTATTGAATGTCTGAGGACAAAGATATTATACCAAAATGTTTCTGAAATGTTGTTGCATACAAATATTTTGTTGCGATTATCCAAATATCACGTCATTCGTAAAGATTGTACATTTCATCACTAAATTTAGGGTTTTCGCGTCTAAAAGTTTTCACCAATTGCCGAGTTATAACGTTTATTTTCAAATTAAAGCAGAACGGTGGTCAAATTCTTATCGCGATTTTTGAAAACTACACACTTTTTGTGTCATTTTAATGAAATAAAAAAGGAAAGTGTACGTTCTCAGTTTTTCACAATATCGCTTTCAAAGTAAAATTACCTTCAAAACAACGACGTTAATATTACGTTGCGCTGACGTGATTTTGGGTTATGTATGTAATTTTCTTGTAAATTCAATTTTGTAGTTTCTTTCTAGTTCTTAATTAATTTCTTGTGACACTCAGCATCTGACCTGTTCAAAATTAATTTAACATAAGTCAATCAAAATCCGCTTTTTACTTATTTTTACAACAAATGCTTTAATCACAACGTCAGCGTAACGTTATATTAAAATCGTTGTAATTAAGGTAATTTTACTTTGAACGCGATATTGTGAAAAACTGAGAACGTTCACTTTCCTTTTCTTTGAATGGTGCTGAATGAGAATCCGAGTTCTGACTACTTGAACAATTTGCATAATATGCAAATTAAGTCCGCCATTTTCAAAATTCCGTTTTTCCTTAATAACACAATAACTAACTTGGATAGAAATTTAAAATCTATCATATGGTACTAATTTCAGCTTGATCAGATCATTTAAATATTTTATGCAAATTAGGTATTTTACTGAAAACAATATTCGAGGTTTCTATACATTAAGAAGTCTTTTGTTTTTGCTTGCATATTCTGATTAACATATGGTTATGTTATGTTATTTTTGAACGTTTTAGACACAAATATATCAAATGATAATATTAAACCAGTAAATGATGACTTTATTATGTGCAAAATATTCAAATTACATTATAAGTTTAAGGATTTGCACTATTTGTTCTATTGCATGGTGTCACGTATAGTTATGCCATTTTCTATCATACTGTTGAGGATTGGAAAATTTTTGATGCAGTTTATTTATCATTGAACAAAGCTGATTAAGAAAATAAGTGATGCCAACATGTCATCCTTCACTAATTTGCATAATATGCAATTTTTTTTCCGCCAATACAGAAATGTCCTTTTTCGCTAATAACACAATAACCAATTATGATAAAATTCTGCACCTTTGTTTTATTGTCTATCTATCATATGATACAACATTTAAAATGATCAGATGATTTAAATATGCAAATGTATGCAAATTAGTTATTTCAGGTGTACTGTTTTTCTAGTTAACGATTTATATTCAAAGTAAAGCACTTCAATAAGTTTTTTGCCTAACATACACCAGTAATTTTGAAATGTTTAACTTTTGTGTATTATTGATATCAAACAAATGATTATATGCTAATCTGCCTCGTTGACTAAAAGTCATTTTGTATGATACAATGCGTAAATAAATTGAATAAAAATAAATAAATGCTCTAATTTGATGGGAATAAGGTATTGTCTCACATTTTCTCTTTTTTTCCAGCATGAATTGTAAAACAAAATTTACTATTAAATGCTACCGTGTTTTCCGCTTTTAATAATGTATATATTATACAGATCCAATTTGAATTTCAACTAGTTATCCATGCCAATTAAATTGAACCGAGCAATATGTCAATTGCGAATGAATGTTTGCTCAGATGGATTTCAATGTTTGGAATGTCCACATAGATCATGGGACCAGTCATATACCAATCATAATCAATGTTTAATTTATTTGCATATAGCCTGCTATTACCATAATAGGCAAATCATTTGATGATGCTGAAGGTGGTATCATATGTTAACTAGACCCTACAAACATGGGCGTTGACACAATTTTTTTATCATAATTGGTTATTGTGTTATAATAAAAAAAAACAGAATTTCGGTGATGGGGGAGGGTAAATTTGCATATTATGCAAAATTTCTTAAGGATGTCAGAATTTCCACACTTAGTTTCTTAATCAGCATTGTTAGAAGATACAAAACCTGAATAGAATTATCCAGGCTAAAAGAATAAAAGAAAATGGCATAACTGTACGCGCAATATCGAAATGTATAAAGGCATAGTCCTACAACAAATATAACTGTTACAATTGTGTAATTCGGATATTTTGCATAGCTTAAAATCATCATTTACTGATTTAATGATTCCATTTGATAATTTTTGTCTAAAACGTACTAAAATAACATTACATAACCAAATGTTACACAAAATATGCAAGCCAAAAAAAGGACTTCTTAATGTATAGAAAATCGGAATATTGTATTCAGTAAAATACCTCATTTGCATAAATTTGCATTTTAAAATGATCTGATTAAGCTGAAATTAGTACCATAAGATAGATAGACCATGAAAACACGGGTATGGAGGCTTATTTTGAATTTATATCCAAGTTGGTTATTGTGTTATAATGGAAAACAGAATTTCAATAATGGCGGTCTTAATTTGCATGTTATGCAAATTGTTCAAGTAATATAGGGTGTCAGAACTCGGATTCTCATTCAGCACCATTCAAAGACATATAAACTGCAAAATAACTTTGTGGGGACTCAAGTACAGGGTTCACCTTGAATATGGAATTTTACTGCAGGGCTATACACAAAACTGTGACTGGTAAGGGTTGGTTAGGAAACTTGTATTTGCTAATGTTTTATCATCAAGTATTTTTTCTAAATTATATTTTTTATCTTCATGGTATGGTCAAAACTTCTGTGCATTCGATTTTTTAAAAAAATAATTAAGAACATAGAATTATTGACGTTTGAAACTTATATCTCGGAAAATGGTAAATATGTGACGTAATCACTTGTTTTCATGAACAGTGCTTTCGGCACCCGATTACTTTCAAAACATTTACAAAATCTTAGAGTTGAAGCATATCATAATTTAGAACCAAATGTATTTGTTCGAAACATGACAAATAAGCGCGCAATGCGAATTTAAATTTTAATGCGATTGTTTTTAAATTAGTGACGTCATCGGGTTTTGGCCAATATCATCTTCCTGCCCCAAAATTTGAAAAATCACCTGCCATATTCGAAAAGAGCACAACCTTTTTTATAAAAAAGTATCAAAATATTGCTGATATACCGATGAGTACAGGGAACCACTTTTTTAGCCTTGGGCAGACATACTAAAACCCTAAGGTTGTTAATTTCCTTATTTCAACAAACATTTTTTTTTATCTAAAAGCATCTCCTCCTTTGTTTTTGGCTGTGGGGAAAGTGTTGTGATGTATTTGTATGATTACTGTATAACATAGATAGAATATCTTGAAAAAAATCATATCACAATTTTTTATTGTTGGATTGTAAAACAAGTTGTAACGACTTAGATTGATCGTTTCGATACCTTTCCTGGTCTTCCAGTACTGAGCTAGTAGGATAAGGCTTCTTGCTAACGGACACAATGGAGTAGTTTATTGATAGGATTCAAACCAACATAGAGTTGGCTATCCAATGATTACTTGTCCAATGTCCTAACAGCTCAGCCACTTTCTTTACCTGATGTTGAGCTTGCTATTCTTCCTCTTTTTATGAATTGTTGTACCATATTTCCAATATAATTATCAAATGGACTGTCTTTAAACAAAGCATGTAAATCATGATCTAAAGTTCTTCGTGACGAGGATGAAATAAAGCACATTACAGATATTAGTGATTGTCTTGAACAGTATGCATGTGTCATGGCTTGTGTTTTGCTCATTAGTTTTCTTATATCTTGATTATACTGCTCTTTAACTTTTCAAAATCATGTTTCTTGTATAAACATTGGAGGAAAAATCCCTGGTTAGTATCTAAAGCTACTGTCAACATCATATATTTGATTATAAAATGTATCATATAAAATAGAAATCACTATACACACATTACAGTCATACCTATAATTCATTAGTTATATTACTTATATTAGACTTATAAAACGGGCATCCATTAATAACATCACAATTAGTAAATCATGCATAAAGGTACGCAACTAAATTTAGTTTGAGTACTTTTAAAGACATTGTATGTACTCTGAAGGTAATGAAAGCTAAAGGTAAATGGTTAATTAGTCCGGTTGGTACTATATTGTTCTATATGCATATCTGGTTTCTCTATTTTGTGTTCACATTCTTACTGTAGAAGTTCTTTTTCATGACGTTTTTCACACTTCTATATAATATACCTAAATATGTCTTTAATTCATCTGTTTCAGACGAACATTTTGTCCCAGAGGAGGTACCTCCTAGTAATAGGGTAAGTCAATTGACAGGTTTCTTATAACGGTACCATAACTTTCTGTATGTCAACTCGCAAATTCAAGATATCGTTCAACTCATTTTGATTTATCAACAAATGAAATACTGTTAATGAGTTAAGGAGTTGCGTTGTTGTCAGGATCTAAGATCACGTAGTGATAACTTATTACAAAGGTCTTGTTATTTGTGGCACCGTGTCAAAACACTTTTGATTAAAGATATTTCAGGTTTGCAATCGTGCAATATGATTATGGTATAAATACATATACTGTTTAAAGGGAGATAATTGCAAAACTATTTTTGTTACTTTTATTTATCTATATATATAGCATATCAAAACGAGTACATATGGGTTTATTCTGTAACAAAAGGTAAAATACAGTAAGTTTTATTTCGATTCTAATTAAGGGTTAAAATAAATCATTACACTTCATAAACGATTGAAAAAAATATGAAAACTGAAATATTACAGTTATTCATTTGCTACTATTTTGCTTTTATTATAATTTTTATTATTATTATTACCATTATCATTATTATTATAGTTATTATTATTATTATTATTATTATTATTATTATTATTATTATTATTATTATTATTATTATTATTATTATGTCGATTATAAGTAAACGGGTACATTTATTGAAATGAATGATCTAAGAAACATACGATACGGGTCTCTGCTGGATTTTCGCAGGGGACTTTAAAAATTCCAACATTTCGTGCACGTGTACGTGTGTGTGTGTGTGTGGTATATATATTTGTGCAATGGAATATCAAACAGAGATTTCAATAATTAAAATTGATAATGAATATATTGGTTTATGTAATATTTTATTTATTTTGCAGAAAAGACGTCGGAGCATGTCCCCAGCTGAAGCACCGGGGGTAAGTTTTACTTTACATACATTTAACAAAACTAGGTATACATGTATTTTGGGCTCGTATCTAATTGAATATTCGTCCGATTTAAGTCAAATTTTTATCAAATATTGTTTCAAGACTGAACAAAATTATTATGTTTATTTCATTGCAGTAAAAAATGTTTTACAAGTAATAACAGCAACATCAGGGTGTGTGAAAAGGTCAATGAAACACAATGAGGATTGTGATCTGCATGACTAAATTAATGTAGTAAAATGGTATTGGCATCCGAACAAACGTGTCAACGATTCTTTCTCTATTATTATTAATATCTAATTTTAGTAATAACGATTGTGACCTCCATGGCTGTTGAGAACCGCTTGGCACGCGTTCTAATGGGTCTCACAAATTGATTGAAAAGATTCTGACGTACACCTGCCCACTTGTGTTCAATGCTCCCGCGTATATCAGCTAGGGGTTGGGCTTCCACACAATGGCGTACATGGTGGTTCAATTTATCCCATACATGTTATTTTATGTTTAGCTAGAGATTTTGGTGGTATACACATCAGCGTGATGTTGTTGTCAAGAATTTATTCTGTTGACGCTCTGATGGTGTAGGCTGGCGCGCCATTCCCTAAGAAATATACAAAGTAATGTTGGCAATTAATTCGGATGAAAACTTCTAACAAAAATGTATTTGCATAATTGATATTGTAAAAATGAAAATACTAAAAGACATTCAATTCTTTTCACAAACTAATTTAACAATAAATCATTTACAGAACATAATAGTTCATATTCCATAATGTAATAAGTTTTCACGACCCTGTTTCTACTTTCACTAAAGTTTTTCATTTGCCTTAGTTTTGTTTTAAGATTTATTAATGTTATAAATATTGGAGGACCTCCATTGGAATATGAACTATAATGTTCTTTAAAGGATTTAATATTAGCATTCGTTGTAAGAAAAGATTAATACATTCTAGTAATTTTATTTATTGTACATTATCAATTTTGCAAATACATTTTTTGTTAAATATTTTGTTGTAATTGATGACAGGCGTCACTTAGTATGTTTCATCAGGAACATTTTGATGTATAAATCACTACTCTGAGTGGAGATTTGACAGAATTAGAGCATTTTCATTTTCACTGAATTATTTGCAAACCAAGACTTAACATTAACCTTAAATATATTATTATTTGATTGTCCATTTAGATGATGTTGTTTTCTAGTTTTTTAATTGATGTTTGTTACAGCACGTTTTAACATTTTTTCAGATATATTTTTTATTATAACAATATAAAACATGTTAAAACATGCTGTAACAAGCAGATATATATATAATGATTTGATTTTATTTTTAGCCTAAAAAAAGGCGTCGGGATGATACGCCAGAGGTAAGATGTTTACAATTACCTAAAATTCAAAATATTTACAATTTAGACGATTATAATCTTATAATGACGACAAAAAGTAATAAACAAAAATTAAACGTTTGTCATTTTGACCCATTGTCATCAGTCTTTTCAACGTACATGTATTATCATTTTTTGTTAGCGTTAAGTGCCTTTGAATCTTAAAACCTATCCGTTTCATGTAAACAAATATTATCCATATAATAGTTAGTATATGCAATTGATCAATTATGGTTTATAGTGGTGTTATTTTGACTTATATGGTTTTATTTCTACTCGCAGTTGTCAACAACAGCTCCGGAGACAGTGAGCTCTTCAGGCTCAGCAAACGAGGTACGTATTTATGATTTTTTATAAAACAACAGTATACCCATTGTCATTAGAACCTATACACATTTTTATAATAATAATAATACCAAGAAAATAATTTAATCTGTAATATTTCGTTTGGTAATTTTGATTAAAAGAATACATAATTAATAACGATTTATTCTTTTTCTTCTTTTTTCAGACTATTGAAATGGATGTGAGTATTATCACAGGAACTTGAAAGTCTGTATCTTAGGTTGAAAAATATCCCCTTCTCTGTAAATTAATGTCTTGTTTATCTGATGGCTAAATGGTTTTGTGATTAGTCTATGTTTCGTTAGTTTTTTAAGCGAGTTTGACAACTACTAATACATTTGGGCGATTGAAGCGTGGTAGTTTTTATTATTAGAAGGAGAGAATCTTTCAAACTACGATACTGAATGCCATGCTCCTGTGTTATTATTCTTATAAAAATATTAATTCTATTTAAGTCGGTTGATGTTTCACCAAATAGTTTTTATTGTATTTCAATCGTATGTGCAATTAACTTTGAAACAGAAGGGACATGAATTCAGTTAGTAAATTTGGTGTGGTTAGTTAGTTTATAACAATAGAAAACGAGGCAAGTATTTATAAAATTTATTATAAAACAAAAGTATACCCATTGTCATTAAAACTAAATACATATATGTATTGTCCAACAGAATTAACCTGAGCTACGATTTAATGCAAGTAAAGTAAGTAATAATTACATTTCAATCATATGTGCAATTAATATTGAAACAGAAGGGGTATATTCAATGAGTAAATTTGGTGTGGTTAGTTAGTTTATACGAAAAGATGTAATATAGAACTAAATTATAAGTATCCTTTCAACTTTTTTTCTCTCTCTTTTAGTATGATGAGGGATCACAGGCTTGGGGAGAAAACGTACGTATTTATTAAATTTATTATGAAACAACAGTATACCCATTGTCATTAAATCCTATATACATGTATATAATAATAATGATACCAAGATAATAATATAAACTGTAGTATTTCGTTTAGTGATTTTGATTTAAAGAAATGGATTATATTTTCTTTGAAATTCGAGGTACAAGAATTTTTTTCTGAATTATCTGACTACACTAAGTATTATTTAAAGTATTAAATGCTACTTTGGATGTGAAAAGTGAACCAGAAGTTTGGCTAAATATAGGTTAATTTCATCTTGAATGCCTGGAAACAAGTGTAAAAGCTATATAACTCAACCCGATATTTGTGATACTTTATTAATAAAGATTTATTGTTTTTCTTCTTTTTTTCAGCCGATGGAGGTGAGTATATCACAGGAGCTTGAAATTCTGTATCGTAGTTTTGAAAATTCCCCACTTGTCAGTAAATTAATGTCTTGTTTATCTGCGGCCGATTGTATAAACGTTGGTTTAATTAACCCTGGGTTAAATGCTAACCCTGGATTATCTTTAACCAGACGGGGTTAGCTAATTATTTCGGTTATCCGATTGTATAAAGCAATATTACCGAAAGTTTACTAAACCAAAATGGATAAATTTAACCAGACTTGAACTGTCCCATAATGCATCATTTCTTTAATACAGTTTTTAACCCTATTTTCTAACATTCTGTCCAGAAATCAATGTGATATAACTAATGATGACTTGTCTCATTAGGGAAAAACAAACTTTTAGATTCCTAGACTGCATTAGGTGTAAATAATAAAAAAATATTATGCTTGAATTATAAAATAGTTTTTTACTGTGCACTGATTCTTACCAAACTGGAAATTACAAGCCAAACAACATCTCACATAAATGTAAGTATTAAATGACACTATCAATCTGCAACTAGGGCTTTATTTACATTGTTGTATAGGGAAGCTTATTCAACTTTAAACTATTTGGTATGATACTAGTAGCTTGAATAGTTTAACTTGTAGTTGAATGGAAGAATTAACAACAGTCTTGCACTTTAGGCTGAAGTTTCAGTCATGCTAGCATGGACAGCAACCAAATATGACTGGAAACACAAGACTTTAGCCATTTTAATGAGAATACCTTCTTGATGATACCATCACTTTCATGAAATAATTAAATTTCTCAGCTAAACCCCAGACTCATTACTTGTTTATATAAGATAAATGAAAACAGAAACAAAGAATTTAGTTTGGAACACTGTACATATGAACTTTTTATTGTTTATCTATAACATGACAGGAATTTTCTAGGAATCATCTTTGTCTATGTCTTGTGTGCCAATGTCAGATTATTTCTTATACTTGGTGATCATGTACTGAAATACCATATAGGAAATTGACCAGTCACGGAGTGATCATCTGCATCTACACATACGTTTTACTGAGCATCTCCTGAAAAACACAAAATACACATGTTCATATTTAAAAAAGATATAACTATGCTTGATACATGTGATGGAAATAAATATATACCTGTACACTCTATTTCCCTCCAAACAAATCGGAATTATGATGACAATTGATGTTGCAAACATGAATTCATAATCCAAATTTAATATTTTCTTAAAATTGTAAATAAATTTAAAGTATGTAGACATAGGTGACAGACCCAAATTTTCCTAATCAAAGTATATATTACTATAATAAGGAAAATTTGGGTCTGTCACCTGTACACAGGGTCCTTGAGGTATAACAATAGCTTTGCACAAGATAAGTATTATTTTACCATAACTATATTTATTGAATTACATTTGTACCGTATTTTAATAATTGTTAACCATTGTACCTACCAACTTCTTTATTTCATCAATACATGGTGGTAGTCCAATTCAATTGAATTCCATAGTGAATGTTCATGTTTCTTGGCTCTTGAAAACAGCGTCATGAAAAAAACATCACACATGCATCAAAATAATATGATGGTAAAAACCAATGAAATAGCAAGGCAACTTTGAAAGCAGAACATTGTCATAAAGATGTTGATAAAATCTAATAATTAATTTAATAGTCTTGATAAAATGCATTAGATTTATTATTACATTAGACAAGATCTCCGGGTACGAAATGGTCTGGGGACGCTTGCTAACTTGTCGTGAATTCTCTTTTTAGCACTTAATATTTAATATTTTATTATCTAAATAATCAAAATAACATTTTAAAAACAAAAATCGGTTGGTGTTACAAACAAATGTTTGATATTTTCCAAAAAAATGTATGTCAACAGATGATAAGATGATCTGTCATAATCATGAACGCTGGTTACAAGGCCAAATTACTAGTTCGTTGAAATCGTTGGAATTTCAGTGCATTGCAGTGTTCTTGCATTTATTTTGCAATGAAGTCAAAGTAGAATGATAGTCCACCTACGTTGTGAAGGCATTCCTTAAATAATCCAAGCAATCCTGAGACAAATGATTTAAAATTCTCTCAACTTTCTGTCAATGTCGTCGATTTCTATTTTTACAAAGTGAAACTAGAAGGGTATGTTTAAATTCCGGTACATTCAAGTGATATTAATAACTTCCCCTGAGATAGCACATCTAATTGATCCTGTATGTTTGGGTCTCCAACACGTTTTTATGAGAAAAATCGCCAGCGGTTAAATTAAACCAACGTTTGTACAATCGGCCGCTGATGGCTAAATGATTTTATGATTAGTCTTTGTTTCTTTAGTGTTTTAAGCCAGTCTGACAACTACTACCACAGTTTGGCGATTTCAGCGTTGAAGTTTTTTATTTTAGAATAGAAAGAGAGAATCTTTCAAACTACGATACAGAATGTCAAGTACCTGTTGTATTATTCTGATTAAAATATTAATTCTATTTAAGTCGGTTTATGATACAGTAAAACTCGGATATAACATACTCGCTGGGCCATAGAAAAAAGGTATGTTATAACCGAGGTATGTTATATCCATATAGCATATTAAGTATGTTATATATCAGGATGAAAAACGTGCCAGAATAAATAATATGTTGTAACCGAGTGTATGTTATAACAGAGTATGTTATACTCGAGTTTTACTGTATATATACGAGGGCTGTTCAATAAATACGCGGAAAAGTGCTGCCATATTTTTAATATTCACCGGAAATTGACGTTCTCTTTACATTTTGTAAATAAACATATAATGAACATGTACACAAAATTTCAATAAAATCGGATAAAAATAAATGGTACAATTTCAAGTATTTCTAAGGTAATCGCAGTGAACCCGGCCCAACGTCGTAACGACGTCATGCTCAACTCATGTATGAGTCACCAAAAATACACACCTAGTCCTTCTCGAAATACTCTCAATGAAAGGAAACACACTTTTTACAACGGCCATGACATGAAACTATTAAAGTAGGAGCCATAATGTATCTCTGAAATTGCATCTTGCACCGCGTAGGACAACTCGTCCGCATCACTGAAGTGTTCTCTCCCCGGGACGTTCTTCAGTGTCGGCAACAGAAAGAAATCCATCTGTTTTCCTGCAGATGGGCCGATTTTAACGTCTAAGGTGTAGGGGATCCTGGAGTTTTCCACATAGAAGACTGTGATTTCGTTTCAGGTTCGTACAGACTGTTCCATGTCTCATCAACAGTCACTATCAATAGCAAGAAACGTTTCACCTTCACATGAAAGCGTCTAAGAAATTGATTGCAACACCCCTTCCTTTTCACTTTTTGTTCGTCCATCAACATTTTAGAAATCCACCTGGCACATGGGCGTCTCATATTGAGTTCATCGTGAATAATGCGATGCACTGTGCTAATGCTACAATCTGAATTTTCGTGTATTTCGCGAATTGTTGTCCCACGGTTATTGTCAAGCAGCTTTATCACAGCGACGTGATTTGACGTTACAACCTTGGGACGTCGACTGCGTTTGTCGTCATGGATGCTTTGTTGGCAGCCTAAATATCGGGCATTCCATTTGTACATTGCCGTTTTCTTCATTGACTGATCACCAGACGCCTTTTGTAATCTTAACATTGTTTCATTCTTTGAAAAAACCTTTCAAAACACCAAAAAAAAAATTGAAGATCATTGTTCCAGTGCCATTTTAACGCATACGCACTAAACAATATGGCCCCTTAACGCCTAAATGACGTCACACACTAACAGGACGTCATGTGCATAATGCCAACATATTGCGCGTAAATTATGCAAAGTTTGGTGAAAATCGCACAGTAAACGTTGAAATGCGACGTCATTATTACCCAGTGACTATTTGTAAAAATGAACAAAAGTGGGCCGGTAATGGCTACATGTGGTTACCATAACGACCGTTGTTAACATAAGATTCATGCCTGAACGGCAATATTTGCTGCATATTTTCAAAATATGTTTGTCTCTATTACTGTATAAGTTTTATTCAGTTAACTTGGTAAATAAGGAAATAGCGACACTTTTCCGCGAATTTATTGAACAGCCCGCGAATATATTGTCCAACAGAATTGACAGTCCACTTACAGTATAGTTTTGTCTTCATTTGTAAAGGGCGCTTTATCGGAAGCTTTCGGCAAAATACATGTACTGAACAGAACAATAAATGTTGTTTTCATAAGAATATATACTGTAAAATGTGTGACATGATATTGCTGATTTACTTGCATCCTCAAATCAATGTGTTCAAAATTAAAAGTTCAATAACTTGCCACTTTCAATAAATTGATTTTAGCTAAATCGTTTGTTATAAACACATGAATAACCGTATACACGCATACGGAAACTCACGATTTAATGTAAGTAAGGTAAGTAATAATTATATTACAATCATATGTGCAATAAATTCTGAAACAGAATGGGTATATCCAGTTAGTAAATATGGTGTGGTTATATAGTTTATACGAATATATGTATTATAGAACTAAATTATAAGTATCCTTTAAACTTCTTTTCTCTGTCTTTTAGTTGATGGATTGTATTACTGAGGCGGAAAGCATGGTACGTATTTATAAAAAATATGAAACAACAGTATACCCATTGTCATTAAATCCTATATACATGTATATAATAATGACAATACCATGAAAATACTATAAAATGTAATACATGTTCGTAGTTGTTTGGTGATTTATGATTACATTTCTTTGAAATTTGCAGTACAATAACTTTGTTTTTGAATTATTTGACTACTTTAAGTATTATTTGGAGTAGTAAATGCTCGTTTGGATGTGAGAATTGAACCAGAAATTTGGCAGAATATAGGTTTATTCCATGTTTATAAACAAATGCCTGGAAACCAATTTAAAAGCTGTATGACTCAACCCGATATTTGTGGTACATAATTAATAACGATTTATTCTTTTTCTTCTTTTTTCAGACTATTGAAATGGATGTGAGTATTATCACAGGAACTTGAAAGTCTGTATCTTAGGTTGAAAAATATCCCCTTCTCTGTAAATTAATGTCTTGTTTATCTGATGGCTAAATGGTTTTGTGATTAGTCTATGTTTCGTTAGTTTTTTAAGCGAGTTTGACAACTACTAATACATTTGGGCGATTGAAGCGTGGTAGTTTTTATTATTAGAAGGAGAGAATCTTTCAAACTACGATACTGAATGCCATGCTCCTGTGTTATTATTCTTATAAAAATATTAATTCTATTTAAGTCGGTTGATGTTTCACCAAAAAGTTTTTATTGTATTTCAATCGTATGTGCAATTAACTTTGAAACAGAAGGGACATGAATTCAGTTAGTAAATTTGGTGTGGTTAGTTAGTTTATAACAATAGAAAACGAGGCAAGTATTTATAAAATTTATTACAAAACAAAAGTATACCCATTGTCATTAAAACTAAATACATATATGTATTGTCCAACAGAATTAACCTGAGCTACGATTTAATGCAAGTAAAGTAAGTAATAATTACATTTCAATCATATGTGCAATTAATATTGAAACAGAAGGGGTATATTCAATGAGTAAATTTGGTGTGGTTAGTTAGTTTATACGAAAAGATGTAATATAGAACTAAATTATAAGTATCCTTTCAACTTTTTTTCTCTCTCTTTTAGTATGATGAGGGATCACAGGCTTGGGGAGAAAACGTACGTATTTATTAAATTTATTATGAAACAACAGTATACCCATTGTCATTAAATCCTATATACATGTATATAATAATAATGATACCAAGATAATAATATAAACTGTAGTATTTCGTTTAGTGATTTTGATTTAAAGAAATGGATTATATTTTCTTTGAAATTCGCAGTACAAGAATTTTTGTCCTAATTTTATGACTACACTAAGTATTATTTAGAGTAATAAATGCTACTTTGGATGTGAAAATAAAACCAGACGTTTATCTGAATAAAGGTTAACTTATGAGATTTATTAGTATGATATACGGATTTATTTTCTTAATTGATTTTATTTATTTTCATTTATTTCAGATGGGAATTCTGGAAAGAAATTTGTCTCTCCTTAAAATATAGTAAGTTACTTTATGCTACTTTATACTTTGTCAAGAATTATAGTTGTTATCTGTGCGAGAGGAGAGTTTTGGATTTTTTGTTAAAAATTAAACGCTTCTTAAACACAGAAAAATGCTACTTTGAATTTTGTCAGACATTACATGGGGGAACGGACAACGTACAAAAATAATATGGACAAATCAACATAATTGTCTCTGAAAAGAATCATACCAAACTTTTAGACACATCAAGATTTTCGCTTTAGGATATAGCCATAAAGCACTGATGGTAGATACATCAGTTTTGCGATGATATAATCTACAAGTCGTGACCCCATGTTGTGATCGATGAGATAAGATAAGGATCATAAGTCACCATCATAGTTATATAGATTTCAAGTCATTTCAGTGGATTAATTAAATCCGTTGTAGACATAATTTTTTTACATGTATTATATTGTCCATTGTGCAAGAAGTGTAAATTAACAGATAAATGTTTCACAACTTTAAAGGTGACATTCTGTATACAATACAATCAGTTGAAACAAGAGTGGTGACTGAAGTAATTTTTGATGATCAAATTATGTTAGAAATGAGGATTATGTACTCATCTACCGTTTGAATTTATTAATTGTCAATCCGTTTTGGATATGCCTTATTTTTATTCTTATAAAAGCTTTAAAATTACATTATATATCTATATGTTTCCTAATCTTATAGTCTGAGAAAACACCAGGGTAAAACCAGAAAACATAAAAGATTCTGGATTATTACAGTAGAATGATTTTACTATAATTTGGAAAGGTCTAAATATGCATTTCTTGGGACTTTAATTTAGTAATGGATCCAAACATCGACAGCTATAATTATGTTAATGGTAATAATCCTAAAGCAAGATATTCAGTTTTAAATATGATGTTAGAATTAGATCTTATTGATTGCTGGCGTGAAGATAATTTAGAGAAACAATCGTATACCTGGTGCAGGAAAAATCAAAAAAAATTAGCAAGACTTGACTTCTTTTTGATTTCAAACACGTTATATACAATATCAAAACAATCTAATCATATTCCAGGCTATAGATCTGATCATTCCATGATAACTCTTACATTAGAAATGAATAGTGCCCCAAAGGGTACATCATATTGGAAATTTAATAACTCTCTACTGAAAGATACAAATTATGTCTCTCAAATCAAAGAACTTATTGTACGTATTAAAACACAATATCTATCAACAGAATTTTATATTGAAGGAATTAATATCGATGTTATTTGTAATAAAGATATTAAATTTATAATTAATGATAAATAATTCTTCGAAACTCTCCTGATGGAAATACGGGGGGCAACTATCTCATATGCATCGTTTAAAAAGAAAAATGAATCAAATAACATGTTAAAACTTTCACAAGAAATACAAGAATTGTCAAAACATCAAATACAAAACATGGAAGCCATTGAACAAAAAAATAAGGAACTTATAGAATTAAGAAACAAACATATAGAAGGTAAACTTATTAGGTCTAGGGCAAAGTGGATAGCAGAAGGTGAAAACCCCACTAATTACTTTTGCAACTTAGAGAATAGAAATTATACTTCTAAGTCAATGTCTAAATTGTACTCTAAATCTGGAGTCCTTTTAAATGATCAAGATGAAATAATCAATGAAACTATGACTAACTATAAAAATTTATACTAAGAAAAATCTGTTGAAGACGTCATTTTAGACAATACCATTGACAGCCAAAATTTAAAAAAAAATCAGATCTAGATAAAAATACTTTAGAAGGACCATTAACTTATGAGGAAATTTTATCAAGTCTTAAAAAATAAAAAATAATACTTCTCCTGGAAGTAGTGGTTTCACATCTTTCTATAAGTTTTTCTGGATAGATATTGGTCATTTTCTTGTCAGATCTATTAATGAATCCTTTAATACCGGAGAGTTATCAACAACATTTAAACAGGGAATCAGTACCTGCATTCCAAAAGGCAACAAAGACAAACGATTTTTATCTAATTGGAGACCCATTTCTTTATTAAACGTCTCATACAAAATTGCATCGTCAGCAATAGCAAATAGACTTAAATACATACTGCCAAAAATTATTAATGAAGACCAAACTGGATTCTTAAGCGGCCGTTACATAGGAGACAACATAAGATTAATATATGATATCATGTTCCACACAGAAAAGTAAAATATACCTGGCATGCTGTTATTAATTGATTTTGCGACTGCTTTTGACTCTCTTTCATGGAATTTTATGTACAAAACTTTATCTTTTTTCAACTTCGGAAATAACTTTATACCTTGGATTAAGTTATTTTATAACAACATTTCATCTTGTGTTATAATTAACGGACACCTTTCTGACTGGTTCTCAATATATCGAGGCTGCAGACAAGGCGATCCACTTTCACCATATTTGTTTATTATATGCGCTGAAATCTTATCTATACTTTTAAGACAAAACAAGAATATTAAAGGAATAGAAATTAATGATTTTGAGTTTTTAGTATCTCAATATGCAGATGATACTACTCTTTATACTTGATGGTTCTGAAAAATCATTAAGAAATACTATGATTGTTTTACAATTCTATGCCAACATATCAGTGTTAAAAATAAATGTGGATAAAACTAAAGCTGTTTGGATTGGAGCATACAAAAATAGAAATCTAACATTGTGTGAAGACTTAGGAATTAATTGGGAACTAAGTACTTTTAAGCTGCTGGGTGTAGTATTCTCAACAAACTTACAACAAATAATTGACATTAATTATTCATCAAAATTAGATGAAATTAAGAACTTATTCACTGTCTGGTCAAAAAGAATTCTCACTCCTATAGGCAAAAACATAGTAATAAAAACTCTAGCTTAATCCAAAATAAATCATCTTATCCTAAGCCTGCCAACCCCTAGCCAAGAAATTATAACAAATATTCAAAACTTAATCTTTAAATTCCTTTGGAATAATAAGCCCGACAAAATCAAAAGAGATTGTATTATACAAAACTATGATTGCGGAGGACTACGGATCCTCAACTTAGAAATTTTTATCAAATCATTAAAAGTCACATGGCTGAGAAGAATTATGACTAGTAATACAAAATACTCAAATATTAGTAAGTCTCAGTATCCATTTATTAATGAGTGTTTCTTATATGGAACCAATTTTGTTAAAACAAATATTATAAGTCTTGATAATAACTTCTGGTCAGGTGTTCTCAAAGGATATGCAGATTTAATAGACTCTTATAAAATTAAAACTATCCAAGAAACCTACAGCCTACTTATTTGGCACAAAAATAATTTTAAGATAGGTGGAACTAGTGTCTGTTACAAAAACTTTACTTGCAAAGGAATATTACTAGTTGGTGATCTTATTGACATCAATGGAAATTTCTTCAGCTTAGAAAAAATAAAACAGGTCTTCAAAGTAAAAACCAATTTTCTACAGTATAATAGTATTCTAAACTCATTAAGATCTTTCCTTGCTCAAAATAACATAATAAATATAATGTTAGACAACCTTTGACAAGAAAAATTATTACCAATGCCGTAAAAGGATGTAGGACGTTCTATGACACTTTCTTAAAGAAAAATGTTAACCTTAAACTTAAAACAAAATGGACTCAGGAATTAAACCTAGCAGAAAATTTCGGCTGGAAGTTTATTTTTAATCTACCTTTTAAGATAACAAATGATTCGCAACTCTTATGGTTTCAATACAAGATTAACCACAGAATATTAGGTACTAACTACCTTCTAAATAAAATGAGAATTGGAAATAATGAATTATGCACATTTTGTAACCAAGACCCAGAAACTTTGATACATTTGTTCTGTGATTGTCCTATCACAGACCAATTTTGGCTCTCTGTTAAAGCTTGGATCACTCAATCATGTCCAGATTTAATTACAAACTGGACCAAAGCTGATGTTATTTTTGGGAATCCAAAGATCCAAACAGTGGAAAATTTTCTAGTACTACTATCAAAAAGATATATTTATACTTGTAAAATGAGATCAACCCATCCAAATCTTTCGACATTTAAGTCTTACATTAAATCAAACTGTATCACTCAGAAATACTTAGAAAAGAGATAAATGTATAACTTTGTTATAATATGATGTATTATTATGATAATTTGGGTTATAACAACTGGGTTTCTGATGTAAGAAAGCATTTATATAGTAATGGATTTGGTTATATTTGGGAAAGACAATTTGTTGAAAATCCTAAATTATTTTTGTTTCAATACACAAATCGTTTGAAGGATCAGTTTATTCAATCGTGGTTTGGTGAATGCGCGGATTCTTCAAAGTTACATTATTACAAAAGTTTCAAGTTTTCATTTAGTAAAGAATTGTATGTTTCTACTATTGACATTGGAAAATTTAGATCTTGTATGGCTAAGTTCAGAAGCTCGTCACATGACCTTATGATTGAAAAAGGTCGATATCATGGTATAGACAGAGAATTCAGAACTTGTTTTTATTGTGAGAGTCTAGTAGAAGATGAGTTTCATTTCACCCTAATCTGTCCATTATACAGTGATATAAGAGTAAAATATATTAAATATACATATTTTAACTTACCTACAATTGAAAATTTTTGTAATCTGATGTCTAGCACTAATAAAGATGATATTCGAAATCTATCTGTATATTTGTATCATGCATTTGAGCGTAGAACTTCAGAACTCAGTTTCATATAAAATTGATTGTTGAAAATTTCTGTGATTTCTCTGTCTATTACTGATATCATTACTGTATTGTTTGATTATAATGTACTTTCATATTATATTCTATTACTTCTATATTTATCATATGTACCATGTTATATTTGTAAATGCACATTGTTGTGTATAGGCCGGAGGCCTGTTTATACAAATAAATAAACTGTTAAACTGTCTCCAAACAAATTACAACTTTGGCGGCATCTGCAACCAGCATTGGAGGAATTCACACCTCAACACGATTGACCAACAAGTTATAGTTACATTATGGCCCATCTCGTGCACTGGCCTCTCTGGAAGAATTCTATACTATTCAAACAACCCATATCTTCCTTTTATATATCTCTCTATTCTATCTCCCCATCTTTCACTTCTTGGTCTTTCATTATTTTCTTCTTTTTTTTCAACATACCTGGCTGAGTATGTATACATTTTTTAATACAAGACATTATTGATTATAGATACTGTTAGTAATAAACTTTAATTCTAGCCTGATCAGGGAATTATATCTATGTCCCTGATCCTTGTCTTTCTTACATCCTCCTACATCTTTTCTTCTTCCAATGGAGTTGATGAACATTAAAAAACTGTAACTTTATATTGAGGATAGATGATTGTACATATTTAACTGATCCTGACCTTGACTTTCTTATATCCTACTATATTTGTTTTTTTTTCAATGGAGTTGATTAAAATTAAAAAGAAAAAAAAAACTGTAAATTTATTATGAGGATAGATGTTTGTACATATTTAACCATTTAATAATTTTATTAGGTCCCACGACCATTATTTATTCTTATAAACATTCTTATAACATTGTCACTTGTTTCTTTTCAGAAATTACATATAGGATTTTAAGACATACATACATAAACATATACATATGGTGACATATTGTCAATAAATGTTTCCATCATTATTAATTGTACTTATGTAAATACATGAGAAAGATACAGTTTTCCAGGAGTGTAAATATAATAAATACTAAGTGATCTATGTACATGGATGTACAATTTTCACACCAAACATTGCTACAGTACTTCTTAAACTTTTACAGACTTAATATTAAAATGTTCACAAATGTTGTTTCCTTTTTATAGAACCGTCCAAGTAGTGTTTGTATGGTTAAAGATAATGAGGTGGCTGTTGCATGTAGGAATATGGTTAAATTTGTATCAATTCATGATCAGATAGCATTGATCCGTTCAATCAAAATGAATCATGGTAAGAGTTACGGTATAGCATATAATGATGATAAACTAAATATTAGTGACGAAGGCGAGTCATTGTACATGTATGATATGTCTGGTAATATATTGAAGACTGTTACCAGTGATGACCATGGACAAGGTCTGTTTGCTTGTAGCAATCATATCACATTCACTAACAAGAATAATTGATTATTTGTAGGTGATGAAGAAAAAGGCTTGGATAGTTTAAATGGCTGGTGTGATTACATAGAGACAGTTACAGATCTTGATATAAGATCTGATGGTGTTTGTGTTGATGGTTATGGCTACGTAATTGTTGCAAACTTTGATTTACAGACTATTGTTCAGTGTGATAGAGATGGACAGAAACGTCGAATAATTGTTGATAAAACAGTCCACAGTACCCACGTTCTGTCTGTATTCATCCAAGATTAAAACGATTGTTTGTAACCTCTGAAAATGAAGAAAATGGAGTATGGGTTTACTACCTATACCGACAGAGCTATGAAATTTATACTCATCCACTTGTACTTCCTTTTTCTTGATCTTTATTGTAGAGCGAGTGAATACTGACGGGTTAACCATCTGTACTGACAGTAATATAACAATCCACTTACCAACTTGCTTTGCGTACATTTCAGTTGCTTTACTTTGTTTATATTGTAAGGCGAGTGAGTATTTTCATTTGTCAATAATGTTTAATATAAATGTAAAAGTTCAGGATCTTTAGAATCATGTATTTAAACAAAATATCATGTAAAATGTCTTGTTAACAGAAGTATTATGTATTCTTCATGTATAATGATAAAGACATAGTTTCGCCAATTGCTTAGTTTCTCAATTTTTAGAACGTTCATTATTTAATTTTATAATTAACGATTTTGTCTTTAGTCATCAGAACTTTTAAAATTATAAAGACCAATTCTCTGTAACCACCAAAAAAGTGTTGTCCTCACAGTCACAGATTTTTGTCATTTTGCCTGTGTTTTTTCACTGTATTGAGTTATTAAGAAAATCATCAATATTTTTTGTGCTGCCCCATTCGTTGCCATGGAAACGACTAATTAGGTTCAGAATAAAATGAATTTAATGAAAATAGCAGTGGCTGTATACTTTGATTGAAAAGATCCTATTTAAGTAAAAGTAATTAAAAATTGATATTGCATTGTAAGAAATATATAATAGTATTTGCCTTGAAACTGAAAATGTATCCAAATAATGTTTATTTATTCCGAAATATGGAATTGAAACCCAGTAGTAATTCATTTTCCTGCGTGGTATGGCCATTTTCTATGCAAGAAATTATGAATATGCAGCATTTTTGACATTTCTAGTTTTGTTTTGTAGAATTCCTATAAAATTGATTATGGTCATAAATTTTGAAATAAAATACAAAAACATATTTCTATTCATCCTGTACTTTCATTTTGTACAAAATAATTACAAAAGTATTAAAACATTTGAATAACTGGACATGGTGAAAACATTAGAATTACAATATACAATTAGATATCAGTTTTACTAGAAATGTTCCGTGGTCAAGAACATAGATTTGTATTGTGGGAATTGTATATGAAAATTATATTTTAGTTATTTTGAAAACATTTTTTTGTTTTTTGTGTGAAATTATTTGTACAACCATTTAATACTTAATTACTTTGATGTAAATGTTTAGTATTTCCTTTAGCAGTTGTTGACTTTTGTCTTTGCACAATAAGTAATGCTTCGAGTTGTTCATTTTTGTGTATTTTGTGTATTTTGATTTCTAAAGTTTTCAAAGTACATTGTTGTATATATATTCATTTTTGAGTAAACATCCTTCATATTTTGTTTATCATTTTCTTGTTCTGTAAGTTTCTTAGTATAAATACCTTTATCTGTATTAATTAGTCTTGTTTTTAGTCACTTCATTAAATAATTATAGTAAACATACCAAGTGTATTGTTTTATTTTAATTAAAATTCACTTTTAAATGATTGTAAAAAGAATATCACTGACCAAATACTCTGCATGTAGTGGCCATTTCGATAATTGAATTATTGATGTCATCCTGAAAAACACTAGCCAACAAATTTAGTACTTACATACTTTTTAAATTGTTGTTAGCATAATAAATTAGTCATTGATGTCATCCTGACAACCACTAGCCAGTAAAAATAGTACTTAATACTCTGTAAGTTGTGGCTAGCCTGATAATTAAGTCATTGATGTCAATCTGACAAACACTACCCAACAAAGCTAGTACTAAATACTCTGTAAGTTGTGGCTAGCCTGATAATTTAGTCATTGATGTCAATCTGACAAACACTAGCCAACAAAGCTAGTACTTTTAAAATACTGTGTAAGTTGTGGCTCGCGTGATAACTTAGTCATTGATGTCAATCTGACAAACACTAGCCAACAAAGTTAGTACTTAACACTCTGTAAGTTGTTGCTAATGTGATAATTTAGTCATTGATGTCATCCTGACAAACACTGGCTACAAAAAAGCTGGTACTCAATACTCTGTAAGTAGTGGCTGGCCTGATAATTTACACATTTATGCCATCCCTACAAACACTTGTCAACAAGGTTAGTACAATATACTCTGTATGATGTGGCTAGCCTGATAATTTAGTCATTAATGTCATTCCTACAAACACTTGTCAACAAAGCTAATACTTACATACTCTGTAAGATTGTGGCCAGCGTGATAATTTAGTCATTGATATCATCCTGTCAAACACTAGCCAAAAAGCTAGTACTTACATACTCTGTAAGTTGTGGCTAGCCTGATAATTCAGTCATTGATGTCATCCTGACAAACACTAGCCAACAAAGCTAGTACTTACATACTCTGTTTGTTGTGGCCAGCGTGATAATTAAGTCATTGATGTCATTCCTACAAACACTAGCCATCATAAAAGTACTTAATACTCTGTAGGTTGTGGCTGCCTTGATAATTTAGTCATTGATGTCATCCTGACAAACACTAGCCAACAAAATTAGTACTTACATGCTCTGTAGGTTGTGGATAGCCTGGTAATTTAGTCATTGATGTCATCCAGACAAACACTAGCCAAGAAAGTACTAACATACTCTGTAGGTTGTGGTCAGCATGATAATTTAGTTATTGGTGTCATCCTGACAAACACGAACCAGTAAAATTAGATTGAGATATTCTTAGGTTTAAACTGTCATCTTACAAAATTACAACACAATATACGATATAAAAAACTAAGGGATTTATTAGTCTTCGGTTACTGGCAAAACTATTAACCCTGAGGAGATAAACCAGGTTAAATACTGCAGCAACCTTACTCTTGCTCCAATAGGCTGATGTAAGATTAAAAAAAAACAAATCTTCAATCCACCAGAAAGCCTATATTTATCAAGTTTTATATCTGACAATAAGAATTTTTTGTTGACTGCTGATGCATGTATCTTCCACTGCTGATTCACAGTTTTGTAATCATTAAAAAACTTTCGATTGTATCTAGTAAAAAAGTTTATTCAAAAATCACACATGGTCGAAATTACCCGCAAAATTTATACTATGTTTTGGATACAAAAATAGTGACGAAGTGAGCTTTATCTTCATTGAATGAGTTCAAATGTTTGAGAAATGATTGTATGGCTATAAGTATATAATCATCAATATTGTTTACGGTGGTTCTCATCTGGGGTTATGGCGTGCAAAAATGAGTCATGGTAGCTTATGTGTGCCTATGTATCTTACATGGTACGTACAAAAGAAGTGTGCTTGCGTAACGATGTCCTTCATTATAGTTCATGTTATCTCAACAGGAATTGAAGCCATTTTACAGCGACCAGCTGATATAACAGGTTTTTTTCTGGTCTTTTTTCTTTATCTATCACCCACCCTTTAATATGGCCGACTACGTCTGCATATACCTTTATAATTGAGTAAAATCGATTTCATTTGTAATTTCATTGAAGGCTATGACTAGTACGGGCGAGACTCGAACAACTCTGCAACACACTTCATTCCAAAGTTGCATGTAGCTCAACGTGCCACGGACTGGGGTTGTACGGTGTGGTAGCTGCGGTCATTTTACATGTTAAGTTATTCGAAACTCCTCATAAAATATATCCTCTGGTATGTAAAAATTACTTTAAACATGCTTCATGAATTACAGTGTATCTAAAAGGATATATAACTCATGCATAGTAGCATGCACAACATGCATAAACCCTTGAACATTAATATTGCTACGATTGTATTAATTTTCTCTAGGCTTTAAGGGGGTCATCGTGTACTGGTTTAAATCTATTTAATTTCTTAAGAACTATGTTTATATCTAAATATATTTTTTATTAAACGATATCTAGTTCAACATTATGATACACATGGGCGGTGTAAGAGAGTTTTTCATGGGAACCAAAATGAATTACTATGGAAATGTGTTCAATAGAGGTGTCTGTTCGACTTAAAAGCAAAACCATTCGTCAATCAGTTAATATTACATTAAATCAATGTTTTTGTTCAGTTACAGTTCCTTATAAGTACATTTTCAGACTCCTTTTTTTGTATTCCAGGTCTTCCAAGATTTGGTAGAGCAGACCCAAGTAAGTATTGAATTATCAAGTGCTAGATTACAAATTTAATTAAATAATGTCTTAAGTTAATCATGAAATAGTCTGTAATATGGATACAAATAAAATATCCAATGTATAATCATCGAAACATGTATGTTCATTTGCAAAAATGATTTTTATAGATTTATAATTTATGTGATGTTATATTTTACGCCTATGATCCGAACATATAAAAGTTACTCGTTAACCGATTGGGTTGTTCTTATATTTTAAAATCATAGATTTGTTAGCTTCCTGGAAAGGCTTAATCCCTGGATGTAGCTGTTAACCAACTACTAAGTGCATACTTTCGTCACTGACTGACAACTGCCCAACATAATAAAAAATCATTGGTAGGAGGGAGAATGGCCGTAGAAATAATTTCATGACCACGAAAGTATGCCCCGCCCGGGAATCGAACCCACGACCCCTCCATCATTAGACTTGCGTGCTACCAACTGAGCTAGTAGGGCAGCCAAGAGTAGTTTTAAGGACAAGACAAAGAAAACGATTCATTTATAAGATTGTATTTAGACCTGTTATAAGGTGAAATCCTATAATATTAGGAATATAGATACAAATATACAGGATATATTTCCACTAGGGTAAAAAATATGTATATTTTTGAAATTGTTTATTTCAGTACCTCCGATTCAGGAGACTGGGGATAAGTTAATAGTTGTAGACATTTAAATTTGTGTTTGGCAATACATGTTTTACTCTTTTATAGTGATTTTTTATTGTTGGATTGTAAAACAAGATGTAACGACTTAGATTAATCACTTTCGCGATCTTTCCTGGTCTTCCAGTACTGAGCTAGTGGGATAAGGCTTCTTGCCTACGGACACAACGGAGTCGTTTATTGATAGGATTCAAACCAACATGGAGTCGGCTATCCAACGATTACTTGTCCAATGTTCTAACAGCTCAGCCACTTTATTTACCTGATGTTGAGCTTGCAAGGCTTTACCTTTTTTTGAATTGTTGTACCATATTTCAAATATATATATATATATATATATATATATATATATATATATCAAATGGACCCTCTTTAAACAAAGCATGTAATTCATGATCTAAAGTTATTTGTGACGAGGATGAAATAAAACACATTACAGGTATTAGTGGTTGTCTTGAACAGCATGCATTTGTCATGGATTGTGTTTTGCTCATTAGGTTTCTTATATCTTGATTATACTGCTTTATAACTTTATCAAAATCATGTTTCATGTATAAAACTTGGAGGAACAATCCCAAGAAAGTATTTCAAGTTTCTTTGGTCTAAGTAATTTTAAGGATATTGTATGTACTCTAAAGGTAAATGGTTAATTGGTCCGGTTGATACCAAGTTGTTCTATATGCATTTCTGGTTACCTTCTTGTGTGTTTTCATTGTTACTGTAGAAGTTCTTTTTCATGATGTTTTATTCATATGAAATGCCTAAATCAGTCTTCAATTCGTCTGTTTTAGGTAACGATGGGGAGGAAAGGAGTCGTGGAGAAGTAAGTCAATTAACTGGTTTCTTTTTAAGGGTACCATTACATTCTGTATGTTCGCTAGCAAATTTATGAAATGGTTGAACTCATTTTGTTTTATCAATAAATGAAATATTTTAGATGAATTAAGGAGATGCGTTGTTGTCAGGTACTAAGATCGCGTAATTATAACTTATTACGTACGTCTTGTTATCTGTGGCACCATGTCAAAACACTTTTGATTACAGATATTTCACATTTGCAATCGTGCAATATGTTTATGGTACTAATACATTTACCTTTTAAAGGGAGATAACTGCAAAACTATTTTTGTTACTTTTATTTACAAAAGAAATAAAAAACTGTTATCTATATAAAGAATATCAAAACAAGTATATGGGGTTATTCTGTAACAAAACATAAAAATACAGTAAGTGTTATTTTAATTATAACTAAGGATTAAAAGTAATCACAAGACTTCATAAACGATGAAATATATAAATATATAAAAAATAAAAATATAAGCCGTGTACTAATTTAAATTAACATTTACATGACGTCACAGTAAGAAAGAATTTCAATTATACCAATTTACAGTCATGTGCACATTCAAAAAGTATAATAACTGTTAAAAAACATATTTCATTCAATACAACATTTAAATAATTTTGTATTGAATGTTTATGTTCAAGTACAGCTTTGGTGTGATGTATTAGTTGGTATTTTATTTGAATACTTACATGTAAGTAAAATCTGGGCATTGATAAGAATTGGTAGCACCGTGTCTGTATTCATTTGCTATTACTATTAGTGCTATTATTATTAGTGCTTTTATTATTATTATTATTATCATCAGATATATCATTATTCATTGTGTTCAGCTAAGAAAACATTATTATGTTGATTTTAAGTAAACGGATACAATTATTGAAATCAAATTATTCAAATCAAAGAAACATATAATACGGGTCTTTGCTGGATTTTCGCAGGGGACTTTAAAAAATTCCAACATTTCATGCGCGTGTATGTGTATGTGGGGTTTATATAAATTTGTGCAATTGAATATCAAAAAGAGATTTCAATAATTAAAATTAATATTGAATACATTGGTTAATGTAAGATTTTATTTATTTTGTAGAAAAGAAGTCTGGACTCGCCGCAAGAAGGGGCACCGAGGGTAAAGTTTACTTTACATACACTTAACACAACTTTTAAGGATACATGTATATTTGGGCTCGTATTTAATTAAATGTTCGTCCGATTTAAGTCATATTTTATTTCTATATAGTTTAGACTGGCACTAGCTCCGGTACAGGCTAGACTTTTCTTTCAGTTTTGTTTGCATGTTTGTTGGATTTATCGTTTGTTTCAACACAATTGCAGTCATATACTGGTACCTATTATAGACTACTAGTTTACCTGACCATGGTTTCTTGGTAGAAACAGTATCATGTTTTAATATATTATAGTTAGAATGTCAATTTTGATGATCTTATTTTATAGTTTCATATGATGCTTGTTACAGCATGTTTTAACATTTTTACAGATCTATATATTATTTATTATTATGATATGAAATGCTGTAATATGCATATTACAGCATTTATATATATATATGATTTTATTTTATTTTTAGCCTAAAAAGATGTGTGTTGATACGCCGGAGGTAAGATGTTTACAATTGTCTAAAATTCAGAGTATTTACCATTCAGACGATATTAATCTTATAATGACGACTAAAAGTAATGAACAAAAATCAAACTTTGTCATTAGATTTAATACAATTAGTTTACCCATTGTCAGCAGTCTTTTCAACGTACATGTAAATTTGCCGTACAAGAATTTGTTCTGAATTATCTGACTACACTAAGTATTATAGAAGAGTAAATGCTACTTTTGATGTGAGAATTGAACCAGTAGTTTAATTGAATATAAGTTAACTTGAGTGATTTATTTATATGGTAAATGAATTTGTTTTTTTAAAATAAATTCTATTTATTTTCATTTTTTCAGATGAGACAACTCGAGTGTAGTTTGTCTCAACTTAGGTTAGACAAGTAGTAAGTAACTATATACTATTTTATACTTTGTCAAGCATTCTAGTTGAACTGTTATCTGTGCGAGAGGAGAGTTATGAAAGTTTTTATTAAAATTAAACATTCTTTAAACACGGATAAATGCTACTTTTTACTGAGTCAGAAATTACATGGAGGAATGGACAACGTACAAAAACAACATGGACAAATAAACAACCTTATCTCTAAAAAGAATGATCGGTAAACCAATTAAGTTCGCCGTGTATTGAAGAGTTGAATGGTTGTTCGTCACTGACTCTATGTTTAATATAAAACCTAGTGCATTATTGTTGTCCCGTAGTGAATAGAACAAAACACACACAGAAAAATATAATTTATTTACGGAGGTAGCCACTGAACTGTTTTAACATGAATTCGTTAGGGTCTATGAAGGGTCTACTGATGAACCCACTATTACTAGAAATATGATGCTGACCAGTGATAATGAATGCATTAATTGATACGATGTATTTTTCATAATTTTACCTTTAATTGAACAAGTACATCATTTAGCTAAGACATGTTTGGATATGAGTTACTAGCTCGAGTGCAACTTCCATATTTGTAAGCAACGTATTAATTTCTGTCTGTGAAATATGGATACAATCGTAATAGTGACTATTACTGATTATCATAAACTAGTGCTGAATATAAGATTATTGCATGAGCAAAAGTAAATATTTATTATGTAATAATTTTATAAATGAGCACTAGTTTATGATAATCAGTAATAATTATTGTAAAGGTCTTAGGTCACGTGTTCTACAAAGTAACTAATGAGGTAAACATATCTGTGGTGACTTGTGGCACCATGTCGAAATATTCGTCTGTAATTTTAATTAAATATATTTCAGATTTGCAATAGGCAATATGGTTATGGTATTAATAGATGTACCGTTTAAAGGGAGATAACTGCAACACTGAACATGTTACTTGTATTCATTAAAAAAACAAACACTTCGTTATCAATATATAGCACGTGAAAAACGTTGCATATGTGCTTTATTCCGTAATATAACATGAAAATACAGTACGTTTTGCCGATTCTAATTAAGGTTTAAAAAGCTATAAGGCTTCATGAAAGATAGACAAATCAATATAAAAGCTGTACTTATTTAATATTAACATTTACATTGCTCTTTGTATCTATTTCAGTAAAATAATAATGACTCAAGTTCTGAGATATCTTTCTGGAAAATTTAATGACTCCCTTTTAAAAGATATAGAGTATGTTCAAAATGTTAAACTTACAATTGAGAGATTTATAGCTCAATATAAAACAAATGAAACCCCTGAGCATGATAATAGAAATATCCTAGTAAATAGAACTAGATTCAGTATAAGGGGTAGGTTATTTTACGAAACCCTTTTAATGGAATTGCGTGGATTTACCATCTCATTTGCCTCTTATAGGGAAAAAAGAGAATTGAATGAATTGAATTGTTAGAAAGACAATTAAATCAAAACCATGAATTAATAACTGAAAAATGAGTTGAAAGAAATTAGGAAAAAATATTTAGAAGGAAAATTTATTCGTTCCCGAGCCAAATGGGTCTCAGACGGAGAAAAACCTACCAGTTATTTTTGCAATTTAGTAAATAGGAATTACGTCTCAAAATCAATGTCTAAATTATAATCAAAATCTGGTACTCTGTTAACTGACCAAACAAATATATCAAAAGAAGCTGAAAAACATTATAAGTCACTTTACTCTGAAAACAATACTGAAGATATTAACCTAAATGAGATAATCAATAAACAAAACTTAAGATTTCTTACAGATCAGGAAAAGAATAATTTAGAAAAGGATTTTACCTATTTAGAAATGCTAAACAGTCTTTAAAAAATAATACATATCCTGGTATCGGCTTGAAGACGTCATTCTTTATTTTTTTCTGGACAAATATTGGTCATTTTTAACTGCGTCATTTGATGAAGCCTTCAAATATGGCGAACTGTCAGTGACATTAAAACAATGTATTATTAATTGAATTCGAAAAGGCGATAAAGACAAGTAATTCATTTCCAATTGGCGACCAATTTCATTGTTAAATGAAGACCAAAGTGGTGTTTTACATAGGCGATAACGTACGTGTTATTTATGATATTATGCTATACTCAGAAGTAAATAAATTTCTGGAATGCTTCTTCCTCTACATTTTGCAACAGCTTTTGACACTTTCCCTTGGAAATGCATGTATAAATCATTATCTTTTTTTAATTTCGGCCCAAATTTGATAAGATGGATTAAACTATTTTATATTGATTAATGTTTTTCAGTTATAATAAATGGCCACCTTTCTGACTGGATCTTATTACATAGAGGATGTCGCCAAGGGGACCCTCTATCCCTATACTTATTTATTTCATGTGCAGAGATCCTATCAATATTAATACGACAAAATGGACTCATTAAAGGCTTAAATATAAATGGCTCAGAATTCTTAATTTCTCAGTATGCGGATGACACAACCCTTATTCTTGATGGTAGTGAAATTTCTCTAAGAGAAACAATGTCTTTATCAAAATTTTATGCAAAACTATCAGGCTTACAAATAAAATACAATTATTTGTCAAGAATTAGGTATAAGCTGGGAAGAAATCATTTTACTTTAATTGGAATTACTTTTACAAAAGATTTACATGATATGGTAAATATCAATTATCAAAAAAAGATATGTTTTGATATATGGTCTAAAAGAAACCTAACACCTATAGGTAGACATATAGTAATAAAGACAATGGCCTTGTCAAAATTAGATTACTTGATCTCTTGTTTACTAAATCCTAGCATGGAAATGATAAAACATATTCAAAATCTTATCTTTGCTTTTTTATGGAACAAAAAACCTGACAAAGTAAAAAGAAAACTTGTGGTACAAAACTATTATAATGGTGTTTTGAGGGTTTTAGACCTTGAACAAATTTTGATAGCTTTCAATATTACATGGCTTAGAAGATATCTTATGTTAAGCTCTAAATATTATGAACAAGTTACTCTCCTCTGTCCATGTATAAAAAAATTTAGTTCCTTTGGAGGGGATTATCTTAAAAGAAATTTAAATAAAGTTAAAAACCCTTTTAGAAGGATGTCTTAAATGGTTATATAACATTTGTTGAAAAGTATGAATCTGAGGATTGGAATGAATTAATTAATCTTCCTGTATGGTATAATAATAGTTTCAAGATAATGGATCAAGTTTTTTCTTTAAAAAATACTATGAATAGAGAGTTTCATTTGAGGGAGATTTCTTTGAATCAAACGGGCGGTGTTGTAAATATGAAAAATTTATTCACAAGTATAGTATTCAGTCCAATTTTCAACAATACCATAGCATCATCCACTCAATAAAAGCATTCTACAATAAATGCAAAATTACATCAAAATCCATTAACTTATCCTAAGTAAATCAACCTACCTTTATAAAAATTATAAACAGATCAAAAAGTGTTGTAGGAATATTTATGATGAACTTTTAGAGAAAATATTAAAGTGAAATCCACGGGAATAATTAAAGTTAAATAAATGGGAACTCAATTTAAACCTTCCTGAAGATTTTAAATGGACCATTTATTTTAAACTATCATTTTAAGTAACCAAAGATTCAAACCTGCTCTGGTTCCAATATAAAGTAGTAAATTTTATACTAGGAACTAATAGTTTTTACCAAAAATAGGACTGAAAGATAATGATTCATGTACTTTCTGTAATCAAGAGCCTGAAACCTTATTACACCTATTTTTTGAACGTCAATTTGTATCTATTTTCTGGACAAATTTTACAGACTGAGCGAAGAATATAAGTACACATGTACTGACATAAATAATTTATGGTCCAAAAAAGAATCCAAGGCAATCCTATGTAGTCCTATCAAAGCTTGGGGCAATGAATTATTTGATATGTTATCACTTGTGGCCAAAAAGTATATATATTATTGTAAGACGAAACTAACCACTCCAACCCTGGCAAGTTTTAAGAAGTATTTCTTGTTAACACTTAACACTGAACAATACGAGGGGTGATTGATAAATTCGCGGAATTCCTTTCTAAAATATTTACCCTTTTGTCAAATGACATTAAAACTCAAGTAAGTGTAAAACAATTCATTTGCGTTTTAAAAATCATATTGGTGAACAGATTATCAATATGTAGAAAGAATAAATGGTATCCATAGCAACCACTGTTTGGTCAATTGAAGCACGCTATTTTTCACCTATTTTTTAAACATTAAACATGGTATTACGCACTCAATTTTGGTACTAATTATGCGCCAACATTAATTACACAAGCATGACGTCTGGAAATCATTTCCTAAAAGTTTCATGAAATTCTTTTGAATGGTTATTTCATAGCAGAGATTTTAGAGTAGTGGCTTCGAATCAACGAATAACGTCAACAAATGATTTTGAGTTGGGTGCAGTCATAAATTGTTGTGTTTGACTCATTTTGTCACCTGCAGATATGCTCAAACATATTAAACTGCTGATACATTACCAACACGTGAAAAAACAATTGTCTACACATGGCACCAGAGGTTCAGGGAAGGTAGAACATGGGTAGTTGATGAAGAAAGACCAGATCAACTGACACTGACAGTAACTGTTGGAAAGGCAGCGTGAGTGGAGAACTAACTATATAAGGATTGATGGCTTACAGTGTGATGTATTGCACAAGAGAATTATTTATTCATTCAGTGAGGAATACTTTAAGGTTGCATTTAATCTGTGGGTACAAAGCCATAGAAAGTGTATGGAAATAGGTGGTGATTATGTGCAGAAAGTAATTAGGAAACTTGACTTCGACGTTTAAATGACCCAATGATGACGTCGGCGTGCTTCAAGTACCGTATACTAGTGTTGTTAAATATTTCATGAAAACTTTATTCTCCAATGTATCAAGAAAATATTTGGGCTTTATATCAGTCTTTGGTATACCTACAGAATGATGTATTTTGTTTTTTCCTATGTTATCCCGTGTACCATTAATAAATAAATTCCTCGAACTTTCCAATCACCCCTCGTACATAGCCAAACAATCTGTTAAACTAAAATTTTAACAACAGATGGATTCTTTTTATTACAGCCTTAGCGCGAACAGACTAACCACTGGGCAACTGTACATATACTATAAGTGTTCAACTGAACACTTTCCAAAATTCACTTTTGTTTTTTATTTATATTTGTTTTAGATACTGAAGACAAAGCAGGAAGTTATTTTATAGACATTTGTACAATATGTTTCCAACTTTTTGTCTATGGATTAATTCATAACATCACTTGCAATTGAACATCATTTGACAATAACTCATCTGTAGTAGTTGCCTCCCTTTCCTTTGAAATACCTGAAGTTCAAATTATAATTATGCCATTTTGTTACAATAATATTATGTTTATTTTTTCCATGGATTATTTCATAACATGACTAGCAATTATATGTTATTTGATAATAGTTCATATGAAGTAAGTAATTATCTCCCTTTAGTGGAGAATACTTGTTGTACAATCTTTATTATTCTCATTGAGTTATAGTCCAACAGAATTAACCTGAGCTTGACCTTTATGCAAGAATATATTAAACTCTATATTTACAGTCTATTTTGTCTTCGTTTGTAAATCACGCTTTATCGGTAGCTTTCGACAAAATTCACGAACTGAACAATTAATGTTGTTTTCATAAGAATTAATACATTGAAACTGTATCATAATATTGCTGACTTACTTGTTTCCCCTAAAACCGATGTGTCCAAAATCGAAAGTACAATTACATGCATCTTTTAATAAATTGATTAATAGTCACATCGGTTGTTAAAAACACGAGTATAACCGTATACACACATACGGAAACTCACGATTTAATGCAAAAAAGCTAAGTGTGTTATTATTATAATTAGGTAGTTAATGCTCAGGTTAATTCTGTTGGACTGTACGATAGGTTTAACCTTTTGTATGGAATAGATTCATTACCTACCATTGTTTATAATTCGAAAACAACGCATATGGAGTAAGTACCTACCTCCTATTTTTCTAGAGAATGCATGTAGTTTTAATTGTAATTTTGTACACTGTGTTACAATACATTCAATCTTTTTGTATAGATTGATTTCATAACATGATTTCCAAATTGTATATTTTTGACAAGTAACCCTATCCTTTTATGTTCATAAAGTAATAGTATGTTCAACTTTTTGCATGGTTTTAATTCATTTATTGACCTGCGTTTGTTTATTTTCTGATAATAATTTATATGAAGTAAGTTATTACCTCACCTTCGTAGAGAATACTAGTAGTGCACTCTAAATTATGATCCTTGTGTCACAAAATGTTTAACCTTTTGAATGGATAAGATTCATTACATACAGCTACTTATTATTTAGAATACATGTAGTACAATCTTATGTGCATTGTGTTTTCAATATGTTTATTAACTTTTTGTATTGATTAATTTCATTACCGGACTTGTAATTGTATATTTGATACTTAGTCATCCGAGGTAATTACTTATGCCCCTTTTTTCTGAAATTTTGTTTATCTTTCAATTTAAGTTTACGTTTTTGACAGAAGTTATCTGACATAGTAAAAAGTCAAACTTTAAGTGTACAAGCAAGTTAAAACATTTCAGATATAAGTTGATTTTTATATTGGTGTTGCTTATGTTAATCTTTTTTTCTCAATTTTTGGTACTACTCATTAATAATGCTACATTCTGTAAACTATAAAAACCAATGTCATATAGGACAACATCCTTTTATTGTGTTTATTATTACAATCTATTTTATATATACATATGTATTTTGCTGTTATATATAATTACAAAAATAAACATTTACATTGTGTCACTGTAAGGTAGAATTTTAGTTATACAAGTTTACTATTTAAATACAGTATATAATGAAACGCCATTATTTTGGTAAGATTATTAAATAGATCTAAAGCGTGATATAATTTCTACACATATGAACTTATGTATACTATTTATTCTACAACAAAATATAAAAGTACTGCATTCTATTTTTGAAACATATAAATTTTAAATCAAAGTGTTTCCCAATGTGAAGTAGCGGGCTGTAGCAAATCCTCATTCCACGTCGTCATGGACGATTTCATTGGGCTGGACATGCGCAATAAAGGAATTTTACTACTGCAATAAAATAGTTTGCTTTATTTGTATTTCAAGGTCAGGATGGTTCTATGAAGGTTGAAACTTATTTTTATTTTTCTAGTCTCAATGTTGGTGTTCATGTAGCAGATGTTTAAACAATCTTGAATTTATTAAATGATAATGGAGAAGATTTGTTATATTTGTAATATCTTTTATGATATTGTAACATATCACCCCTGGTGCTATTGTATAATAAATGTAAATTTGGTAATAAGATCTGCAATACATTGCTTAATTTGTTCTTTGTAATTGTAAACATTGGGTAATTATGTTTCTTCTTCGTCTGTATCAGAATTCGTGTCAGAGGATGACTCTGAATAACATCTACACCATACAAAATATGTACTTTTTAATGTAAGATATACATATGGGAGTAGTTTGGCATGGGTTTTAGAAGGTGTTAAATCCCATTTTTAATATTATTATCTTTTGAAGTCAACATTCTCATACAATTAATATGCTATCATATCTGATACTGACGAAGAAAAATACATATATTGGATTGTAGTCATAAGGACGGATAGTCCGTATACCATGTCCAAAATGCTCGTATAGGCAATCTTGTAGGACTTTTTCTTAGCTTCCCATGTCGACACAAAATATGGTCATTTGTTTTGTGGCCGGGTCACATAACCTAGCTTTTCTGGAATGTTGTCTACAACCAGTAATCACAAACCCTTCCACAAGGACGTTGATCAATGTGTCGTAGGTTTAAAGCCTGACTGTGAATATTTTAATGAGCTACGTCATGAAATAATTTCATTCTCCCTCCTACCAATCATTCTATATTATGAAATGCAGTTGCCAGTCACTGATAGAAGTATGCGCCTAGTAAGTGGTTAACAGCTAAACTGTAACATTTCCAGGAACGGCAAGTACGATGACAGACAGCCGGGAGTTTTTTTCGAGTTTTGCAGATGAGTTTTGTAATGCGAAATTCGTTGACTTTGAGCCTAACAAACCACGTTAATATATGCGCTGTTGTAGTGACATTAAATTGTCAATCATTAGCCACGGTTGTGAGAGAAAAACACTATACAAACATTTGCATATATATACAGTGTATGTATACATTTTTATATTTGCATTAAGTGTTTTCTCTCGGAACAGTGCCGGTCGCCTAAGGTAGTATCACTCGGGCTACTTACTAAAGCCAATATATCGTTAAACCGATTCATAAGCGTTGTATTGTATTGAACCCAAAAACGATTCTTAATTCGCGATATAATCGGGTCGGCTGATGTGAACTAGGCTTTAAACGCAGACGCTTATGCAGACAAAAGGAATATAGAGTAAAACGCAGACAATATAGATATAAAGTGTTTTCACAAAATGCAGATGATATAGATTAAAAAAGGTGTGAATTAGCTTCTAAACAGCTTGTCAGATTTTTACACTAGTTTAAAAATAAGAGGTTAATAAAAATCATTTGATAATATTTACTAGATTTTTAAAGTTCAGAAATATGTTATTTATATATTTTGGTAGGATAATATTAAAAGAATAAACAGAATAGTGCTATCGGAAATTTTCATTTTCACTCGATTTTTTTATAATTTTTTTATATTTCTATTATGTTTGCGTTTTACTCTATATTACATATTGTCTGCTATTTTCTCGATCAGTTAAAAAGATTTATAAAACTCATTTTCACTCGATTTCTAATATGTCTGCGTTTTGCTCTATATCACATATCGTCTGCAATTTTCTCAATCAGTTCAAAACTTTAAAGGTTAATAAAAACCTATGACAATCATTTTCACTCTATTTCTATTATGTCTGCAGTTTACTCTATATTACATATTGTCTGCAATTTTCCGATCAGTTAAAAATAAAAATATATAAACAGTCATTTCCACTCTATTTCTATTATATCTGCGTTATATTCTATGTAACATATTGTCTGCAATTTTCCGATCAGTTAAAAAAATGATAAAATATGTAACAGTGATTTTCATTATATTTCTATTATGTCTGCGTTTTACTCTATATTACACATCGTCTGCAATTTTTTCGATCAGTTTAAAGATAAATAAAAATTTGTAACAGTCATTTTCACTCTATTTCTATTATGTCTGCGTTTTAGTCTATATTACACATCGTCTGCAATTTTTCAATCAGTAAAAAAGATTAATAAAAATATATAAACAGTCATTTCCACTCTATTTCCATTACGTCTGCGTTTTACTCTATATTACATATCGTCTACAATTTTCTCGATCAGTTGAAACGATTAATAAAAATATATTACAAAAATTTCACTCTATTTCTATTATGTCTGCGTTTTCTTCTATATTACTAATCGTCTGCAATTTTCTCGATCAGATAAAAAGATTATTAAAAATACATTAACAGTCATTTCCACTCTATTTTTATTAAGTCTGCGTTTTACTCTATATTACATATCGTCTGCAATTTTCTCGATCAGTTGAACAGATAAATAAAATTATGTTCCAAAAATTTCACTCTATTTCTATTATGTCTGCGATTTACTCCATATTACATATCGTCTGCAATTTTCTCGATAAGTTAAAAAGATTATTAAAAATATATAAACAGTCATTTCCACTCTATTTCTATTAAGTCTGCGTTTTACTCTAAATTACATATCGTCTGCAATTTTCTCGATCAGTTGAACAGATAAATAAAATTATGTTCCAAAAATTTCACTATATTTCTATTAAGTCTGCGATTTACTCCATATTACATATCGTCTGCAATTTTCTCGATCAGTTAAAAAGATTATTTAAATATATAAACAGTCATTTCCACTCTATTTCTATTAAGTCTGCGTTTTACTCTATATTACATATCGTCTGCAATTTTCTCGATCAGTTATAAAGATTAAAAAATATTAAGTCGTCTTGGAGTAATTTGGTACACAAATTTCGATGCGATTGAAATTGTCAGGGTAGCGTTCATTGTATTTCAACGGTTTATGCGTTTAAATGCCTTAATTTGTGCCGACAGTTATGCACATGGTATATTTATTTCATATACACTTCCAATTAACCCTCTATATACGATAACGATCTTTGAAAAGAGCTAGTTTGTAAATTATGAGAGAATGTGGATAATGATAACGTTCATTGCCCGTGATTTTCCGGATAACGTTCATTTCCTACGTAGAGTTGTCCAATTTACTCACCACACTACTCAGACTTGTTTCTGCAGGTTTCTAGAATTCAATTTGAAGAAGTTTTATGTCAAATGACCAGACATGTTTTAATTAGTCTTTAGAGTCATGAATGTTCTGTTTTTGTTAACTGGGAGGGAGGTTGGCTCAACTTACCCTTTCTTCTTAGAAGTGCAACACTATTATAAATGAGCCACCCGGCTAGCTCAGTTGATAGCATGCAAGTCTACTGATTGAGGGGTCGTGGGTTCGATTCCCGGCGGGACATTCTTTCATGGAGCTTGTACAAATTACATCATCGTCCAAATTTTATGTTGTAGTAAAATATTGCAGTTATATTAATCCGCACTTACCACAGGAGCTGTGAAGACTTTCAGTCTACGTCAGACTACGATTATATGTGTTACCATGTTGAGTGTCTAGAGCCAAGAGAGTGAGGAGAGCGTTCTGTGGGCGGGAATAGACAGAGCTCGCTTCTGATTGGTGGTGCAGCTCATGTGACAAGGTTCTGCCCTCTGATTGGCTGGCTGCACCGCTGGTTGCCGCTAGGCGAGCACCTGCACTATTTAGGTTTTCACTACACTCTTCCCCGTCCTAAATGGTTGGAGGATTTCCCTTACTTTCACATTTACTTTATTTGGCGCTGCGAGCAGGGAACTAGGGAAGTGATTAAGGATGTAACTGATCTGATTGAAGGCTATGAGAAATCACATGCTCCTGTACGTTCCACTCTTGCTGGAGATGACACTTTACTTGGTGCTAGACCCAAGAAACGGGAAGCCAGACAAGTTTATGTACCCCCAGCGCTGAGGAATAGGAGTAATGTTTCTCAGTCACCTATCCTAGACGACCTTCCTAAGGAAGAGCATAGCAGGGACCCAGTTGGCCGTCTTAACCCGGATATGGAAACTCTTATTCGGGGCACTTTCGAAACCAACAGGGTTGGTTCTTAGGGGGGACCGTCAACAAGACAGGGACACCGGGAATAGAAGGGCTGCTGCAAATGCTCCCAGAACTTTCTCAGTCCCCAAAAGCCTTTGTTTTGATGGGAAGGGTGAGTGGACCACTTTTATTAGGAAGTTTAACAGTTACATTTCTCTGGCAGGGTTTAGGGGTGAGGACAGAATGGACCTCATGATGTGGTGTTTGTCTGGTAGGGCTGCAGATTATTTCTCTAACTTACTAGATAGACATCCGGATCTGAGATTCTTTGATGTCCTTACTCTACTAACTCAAAGATTTGGTAGAAAAGATTTAGTGGAGACCCTTATTGCCGAATTTCAGACGGAAAAACAAAATCCTGATGAAAGCTTGGATGATTGGGACGATAGAATTGAGGACCTGGCGTATAGGGCATTTCCGGAACTCCCCCAAGAACGTGTGACACAACTTTGTATCATGCGTCTATGCCAAGGTTGCTTGGACAAGGAGGCCGGACACCACACTATTACCGGGCCCACTCGTCCAAATTCAGTTCAATCATCTCTAGAGGAAATAAGGTGGTTCCAACTGAATCAGAAAGTTGTTTTCGGCCGTCAATCTAAATCGGTCAAAGCTGTAGGAAGGGGAGATGACTCAGACTTTCATGAATATGAAGATTCGAGCGTTAATCCTTCCATTCAAGCTGTGACCACGAATAGATCAAATGGCCGAACTTTTCAATCCCCCAACACACAAAATAAATTTTCGGACAGAGTTGACCATTTAGAAGTTAAAATGGATAAAGTTTTAGGGATGTTGTGGGACTTACAAACTAAATTAGACAGATACAGTGGCCCAAAGAAAGTTTCTTTCGGAAAATTTATATCCCCCACGAATCAAAATTCTAAAACTTCCAAACCTTTTGAATGTTTCTTGTGTAAAGAAAAGGGACACTTCATGGCGAATTGCCCGAATAAAAGTAAATTTAAACGGGTGTCCCAAATGCTTGAAGGGGATGATTTGAACTATGAGCAAGATTTAAACTGCTCAGGGTCGGAGGAAGAGGCCTAACTCCGACCCAACCTAGGGATGAATCTTCCAATAGGCCAAACAAATCTATTATTGACTCCTGGGATGTGGGTTCGGCACCTAATGAAGTTAGTGTCTGTCGAATGAGGTCAGGTTCCATGTTCCGAATTGGGGTCCAAATAAATGATTTGTGTACAGCGGCAGTGGTAGACACAGCTGCTGAAATGTCCATAATATCGGACTCCCTATACAGGAGATTGAGTCCCAAACCTAAGTTCGTTAAGGGCGTCACTCTACATAAGGCAGGGAAACAAATGGATATGTATGGGTTCGTTGTAGGCCCGGTATCTCTTCACGTTGGGGAAAGCATTTACTCTCTATGTGTGTATGTTGCCCCAATTGAGGACGATATGCTTCTAGGTTTAGATTTCTTAAAAACTTACGGGGCAAAATTAGATCTAAGTAAGTCCCAATTTTTGATAAATGACGAAATCATACCCATGAACGCAAATGGGCTCGACGATGAACCTAGGGTATCTAAAGTCAGGGTAACTCATCGAACCGTGGTACCCCCAAATTCCGTTGCTCATGTAGAATGTAAATTGGATGATACTCTACCACAATTTGTTGAAGAACCGTCATCTGATAGTAAGTGCTTAGTTATGAAAACTGTCATGAACATAACTAACCACATACAAACCCTTAAGAAAGACAAAATTGTGGCAAATGCATCAGTGGTCAGTACTATCCTGCCTGTTCCTAAGGAATTAGACAATTGTCGGAGGGTATGTTCTGTGCAGCCTGATTTAGACAATTTTGATAATGATCTTTTGGTTCCTGAACACCTAAAATTAATGTATGAACAATCGTGTACTAATCTGAACAAAATTCAATGTAAACAATTTGCACAGTTGATCACAGAATATCAAGATGTATTTGCCCATTATGAGTTTGATTTAGGAGGTTTCACGGAAGTCCAACACCGAATCGACACTGAGAATGAAAGGCCGATCAAACAAAAATTACGTAGGACACCAGTTTACTTTGCTTCTGAAGAGGAAGTTCATTTAGACAAAATGTTAAAATCGGGTGTCATTCAACCTTCAATTTCGGAATGGGCCTCTCCCCCCGTGTTGGTTAGGAAAAGAGATGGTTCTGTCCGATGGTGTGTGGATTATCGTGCTCTTAATAATGTGACTGTTAAGGATGTATACCCCTTACCCATTATTGAGGAGTGTACGGACACTCTGTGCGGAAACCAATGGTTCTCCAAATTGGATGCTAACTCAGCATATTGGCAAATTCCAATCTCTGAGGAAGACCGTCCAAAGACAGCTTTTACCACAAAGTACGGCTTATTTGAATTTGTTAAATTAGCTTTTGGTCTCTGCAACGCACCGGCAACCTATGCTCGTGTTATAAATTTAGTTCTTAGAGGTCTTACCTGGAATATAGTTTTGGCCTTTTTGGATGATATTTTGGTACTGGGTAAGAATTTCGAAGATCATGTACAAAATTTAAAACGAGTGTTTGAAAGGTTAAGAAATTACAAATTGAAGCTTAAACCTAAAAAATGCATTAAGTGTCTTGACATAATTTACAAGTGTAACTCTCAATACCCAAGGAGTTGGTGGCAATTATGTTTATGCAAACACCCTGGTACCTCTGGGATCAATTGTCACATTGCATTATGAATTCTCCCTGGTATGGTTTCCTACAAACACAGTAAATGACAGAATCATGAGATTCTATGGGATGTGGAACAAGGTGTTCAAGCCTTTTTGTGCCATCCATGTATTTCTGGAGCCAAATAGGGAGGGACCTGTCAAGACATCATGGTGGGCTGTGAATATGGAATTTTTAAACTTAATTTCTTTTAAAGTGTTGGAGACATTTCAAGCCTCACCCTTTCCTAATAGGAGATAGTTTTACTTGTTATTTTAGGTATGCTGGAGTTGAGAACATAAACCAAGTCACCTAGAGTGTATGGTTTCTCCAGGGCTCCTAGATCTTGATCCCTTCTCATATGATCATGACTACATCTCAGAGTTTCCCCAACAGTCTTATGGTTAAGCTTAATTTTTCCCTCCAACCTGGCTTAATACCACTCTTGTGTTCCGCCCTCCCCAGCTCGGACTTGGATAAGAGAATAAACCAAGTCAGCAGGTTAGAATACCTCTTTTCCCAGCATTAATTTGTTGAGAGTGAATCCGGTCATCCGATTAACACATGAACGGATGGCTCCCGCTGTCTGGGGTTGGTAGATATCCTAAGTATTAGGAGATTTGTGGACGAAACACCTCCAAGAGTCCAATAAGGTCCTAATTAATCTTTCTACTTGACCTTATGAATTTTTAAATTTAGAAAACCCAAATATAAAAATACTGAAAAACCTATCCCACTAGAATTCATGCAACCTGGTAGCATTCTCTAAAGATAGATGGATAAACTCCTCTAACTTCATGCCTTTATATCAGCTGAGAACTTGCCAACATCTCCCAAGTCAAGAATAAAGGATGATAACAACCTAAATCTGATCTGGGAGACAGGTCCGGAGCATCAGTTTCCAGCAGGATTTGATCATTAGTTTTGAACTTAAAATTTATATAATTTTGTTTTTAGTCCCCCAACATCACTAATAATTTGTCCAATTTTACTTCTAATTTAGTTACTTTTTCCGAAATGTGGTTTTGCGAGTTGGGGATTTGGAATGTTTGGTCATTTGATCCATTCGTGGTCAGGGCTTGATTGGCAGGAATGAGACACGAATCTTCATATTCATGAAGGACAAGGTCATACCCCTCCCAACAGCTTTGACCGATTCAGACTGACGACCATATATACCTTTTTGATTTAGTTGGAACCACCTATTTCCTCTTAGGCTGACTGGACCGAATTTGGATGAGTGGGCCCGGTAATAATGTGGTGTCCGGCCTCCCTGTCCAAGCAACCTTGGCATAAACGCATTGTATTTTATTGCACTATGCATTCTTGAGGGAGTTCCGGGAATGCCCTATAAGCCAGGTCCTCAATCCTATCTGCCCAATCATTGAAACTTTCATCAGGATTTTGTTTTTCCATCTGAAATTCAGCCCTAAGGAATTCCACTAAATCTTTCCTACCATTTCTATTAGTTTTTTGGTGTAAATTAGCATCGGTGACCGTTTTCCTTGGTGAAGCATTGATGCCAGACTCCGGAGGACTAGCCCTGGTATCAATGCCCTAGGCTAGCTTTAACTTCTGGATATAGGCATCACTTTCTATATCACCTCTATCTAGATTCACCTCCTTAATAACACCAAAATCTAATAAATACATTATTTGAGGCATTACCCTGAACTGTTTAATTTCAGTTACATTTTGCCGGGTAAATAGAAGATGTTACCTAAAATCAATTATAATCTAGTTTTATTTTCAGCAATTCTGGGGCCCACACCAAGAATATTCTGAAGTTCTTTACTACTTGCCTCATTAATTTTGATTAATTTAATTGTCTGGGCCATTCCAAAAATTTCAATCCAAAATTGATATAAATAAATATAAATTGATACTACAGTGAACTGCTGTTAAGATTTAATATCCCTGTCCTATTCCAAATTAAAATAGCTGTTATTTATGAAACGTGACCAGTCCCAGGACAAAGAACTGAGGCCAAGAATTGACAGGAAGTATATTGACGAAACGTAAACAAGTCCCAGATCACTTAACAGAGCGAAACGTGGGGTGTCTAGATCACCAAGCAATGTCCAAACCCTAACCAGATCACAAAAAAGAGCAAAATGATTACTTCTAGATCGCTATGCGAAACAGTAGAAGCGTACCACAATGCCGATTCAAGCGAAACGTGGCCAAGTCCGGACTGCAACCAGTGAAACGTAAACAATACCCAGATCACCTAATAAAGCAAAACGTGGGGAGTCTAGATCACAAATCTATGCCCAGACCCAAACCAGATCACAAAAAAATGAGCAAGATGATTACTTCTAGATCGCTTTGCGAAACAGTAGAAGCGTATCAAAATGCCAATTTAAGCGAAACGTGGTCAAGCCTGAACTGCAATATGCGAAACGTAAACCTATTCCCAGATTACAGTACCAAATGAAACGTGGGCAGTCTAGATCATCATTTCTATCCCTATTCAAACCCTATGGCACAGTGAACTAACACCTGGGTCCAGCCAGATCACCAAACAGCCACAAATATAAGCACTAAATCCTAAGTAGGGATATAATTATAATGACAAGACAATAAATGCTGTCCAGATTGTTGGGCAGACACCCAAAACTAAGTGATATCTAAGTGGTGGTTGTAAACAAATTATGAAAATACAACCCACTGTAATCACCTAGTATGGGCCAGTAAGTCCTATCAAACAGACAAGTTCTTATTATTTTTGAATTATTATTATTTTGATAAGTATTACTATTATTTTTATAGGTCCTATTTCCTTCCCTGTCCCAATTTCGTCACAAATTTTATTTTTGTTGATATTTTAACAGGTGTTCGTGAGTTGCGACGGAAAATGAATCTATGCATAGAATTAAGTTCTAAAACGCAATTGCAAATATAAATCTATTCCTGCTGTTTTTACAATTTTTTCAATAAAACATGGAGTGACGAAATAAGGACACCGGAGAACATAAGCCTAAAGAATAAAACAATAAGCGGACAATTTTCTCATTTTATTTATTTTTCGAACGGAAGTGACGTTTGGTCACGGCTAAACACCACGCATCTCACGGGATTTTTCACCGCCAAAATGCACTTTGTGTTCTTTAGCCAACCTTCCGATTCAGTCCAAAAATAAATACAAAAGGCCTAAAAGTGTTAAAAGGGGACGAGTGCGCAATTCTAAAATCACCAAACCAAATACGAATTCGTCGAGGAGTAAATTTTCACCCCCGAAAATTCGGCATGGTGAAACCAAATCTAAATCGCGCATACGTCGCTCTCGGCGATTTAATAATAGCCTTCACACGCAGGTGCGAAAAGTCGCAGCGCCATTGTAGTAAAATATTGCAGTTATATTAATCTGCACTTACCACAGGAGCTGTGAAGACTTTCAGTCTACGTCAGACTACGATTATATGTGTTACCATGTTGAGTGTCTAGAGCCAAGAGAGTGAGGAGAGCGTTCTGTTGGCGGAAATAGACAGAGCTCGCTTCTGATTGGTGGTGCAGCTCACGTGACAAGGTTCTGCCCTCTGATTGGCTGGCTGCACCGCTGGTTGCCGCTAGGCGAGCACCTGCACTATTTAGGTTTTCACTACAATGTGAGCGATCATTTTCAGTTTTTAAACATACAAATGCTACAACGCTTATACTTCCTTTTACAATTTAAAAATACGATACCTGTACATAAAATAATAAGAACATATAGCTCTACTTACATTGTTAGACGCAAAACAATGTTGAAACAATATTTTATCTTCAGCGTCCTTGGAAACGGGTGTGAGCATTCGACCCGGGTCACAGACATCTAAAAGTACCAGTAATACGGTATTGATTACGCCCCTTATGGTAATTGCCAATACACTCGTTATCTCTCAATACACTCTTTGTCTGTTTAATTGATTGTCTACTTAAGAGTCATTCTATGTTTATCAATTTTATTTCTTCGAGCATTTACTTCTTTATCTTTGTAAAATAGCGGCTATTTTTTCTCATTTACGATAGGGGTAATGCTTTCGTAAATTTAAGTGGAAATTTACGAAAAACAGGTGCTTCCGTATATTCATGAAACGCTCCAACTTCGTATATTTCGATGTACGAAGATTCGTAGGATACGAAGTTCGTAAAACGCTTTATGAAACGGTCCCCAGGGGCGCGTTTCTTAAAAATATACGATTGTTCTTAAATTTTACGTATACTAAGTTATTTACGAACTAGTTTAGTCATCGTTTCATAAACCGTTGCGTAAATTAGTTCCATTTACGAAAGTGAAATCTGGTGAACCCGTCTATGTTTACGTCATCACACTGCGCGCCATCTGTCAATAATGATGTCTGTAAACACTGTAAATAGTGAGTATTTTACGTTTTATTGTGATTTATGTGAATAGTGCCGATATATAATTGCTAAACTAGTTTTCGGATGCAATGTATATTTACAGTTTAAGTGTGTGGACGATGACAGTTACTGAGTAGTCGTATAATGAATGAAATCTTACTGAATCATTAAGTGAATGCTGGATCTCCGGGTACTCTAATGACTAAGTCTAATGACTAAACACATATACTACGAGTGATCTGTGTGTCTTACACTACCAGTATTTCAATGTATGCACTATATACATTTGCTGATTCATTTATTCATTGACATGGTTGTACCTTATGTGTCGATGTTTGTTTGTGCAAGTATGACACAGTCATGACAATGTGCCAAACTTTGTTGTCATTTTGTAACTTGTACAGTAGTACGGTCCAATGCAAGAACGGAAGGAAACTATGGCACTTGCAAGCTGTCAATGCTTTTAAACCATGAATACTAACATGCAGAGTCTAATCACTTGCTTGGTAATATGCATTGTACACAGTGTACATTTAGGATTTATGTAGACAGTTTTTAATTAAATGGTTGATAAAAGAAAGCTGAACCCTCGCCAGCTGGCTAGCTCAGGAGAAAGCCCACCAGCCTTTAAATGTTTTTGGTTGCAACTTTTACACAATAATTTACATGTATATCCTGAAATAAAGTGTTCCTTTTGTTTTCTTTTGACATAATATTGGTTTATTCCTTACCCTTAATTCAACAGTCAAATTTTTAAACCTGTTTGGAATAGCCTGTAGGCAAAGTTTAATTATTGACTGAAATTATTCCTGCATAAAAATAATTAATTCACTTATTGTTCACTGTTTTATTTTTCAGACTACTAAGTTAAAGTAATCATCAAAATATTTGATGAAATCAATTTAACATAATATGTGTATAGAAGTGTAACATTCTGCTTCAGAAAGGTACATTTGTAAGTGGTCTTATATTATTTAATACTCAATACTTTCTGTCTTTTTGCATATCATTAAATTGCTACAATGCTTAGTTGTACATACATGTTATTAGAACACCAGTTAATACAATACAACAATGATTTCCATTGAATTATGTAGCTAGTCAAATAGCCTTATCAGTAAAATATGACCTAGAAATGAAATGTGAAATTTTATTATATTTCATTTAGAGTTTTTTATTATCTCCTTTAAGAGAAAATGTCATTATTCCTATTGCAATGTTGTATAATCAATATAGTGATAAAAACATGAGTTTTTGACAATTGAACATAGATCTAATGAATAGTATTTGTCCATAAGTTAATACCAAGTAATTGTTTTATTTTATTATTTTATGCAGGATTCATCAGTGAGACTGTCAACATATATGCTTGTAAAGGTTTGTGTAAAAAGCAAGATTTTCTGAAGCCATCTTGATATTATAAATATGGACATTCATAACTAATTAGCAATGTTACTATACATAGGAACATTAAAATGAGTCAGACATACATTTTTAATTTACAACATACATTGTGTGCAATGTAGTGGTAAAGCAGTGATATCTCTGTAAATTTTAAGAATTATAAAGATAATTAGATCTTAAGACTTAGATAATTACTTTATCGACTGTTCTATCTGAAGTTTTAGATCAGAAATTTCATTCAGTTTATTTTAATCAGTACTGTTTTATTGTTTTATTTTCAAAATGAAATGACTCTATATTACCTCACTACTACACTAGGGATATTCATTATCCTCATTTGTGTTTAATTGTTTATTGTTAATATTAGTTGAAATAAAATATAGATTATTGACTACATTCACTCATAGTTAACTTTTATGTTCACTTGCAGTCAGCAATTTTGTTGTTCATGGATATTTTTCATTTATTGTACTCAGAATGTTCAAATTTCTGGAAATGTTCACAAACTATAATACTGTTTGCCACACAACTAATTTGAATGTGATTAGTGAACATAATATGAACTATTTCCAAACAATTGCTACAGCCCATTGGTTTGTTTGCCCGATGTTTGCTTAAAATTTACTTTAAGAGTTCACTTTGTACAGTATTTATCTATCAGGGAACGTTCACAGTAAACAGCACACATAAAACACACACTTGCATCATATTGCAATATATGTGAACATTTTGAAATATGGTCATAATGAAACATAATTATATTATATCACTTTACAAAACTGAATAATTTAAATAACTTTATTATGCATGAAATGAATAATTTCATATCAATTTATTTCAATAAACCATACATGGATAAGTAAAATCATGATATATCATCTTCCCAATTTATGTAAATGATTAGGTTTGACAAACAATGTCAATTTGTCTTTCTAGGAGCTCTCAATGATAAAATGCATCCAATCTTGAGATAAAATAGTGTACACAGTTTCTGACTGAATTGCCTCACAATGACCATGGCTGTACATATATGTATCTTCAAATCATGAATCTCATTGGGGTTAATATAATAACTTGCATTTCCTATAAAATAGACAATTAGTTACAAATAATTACATTAATAAAGAAAATATACATAATAAATGATTTGAATCACTCATAGATATATGTATATGTCATGTACAATAAATAACAAAAAATAATAACAGTTACTTTCATATTTGACCAAGTAACTCACATGTTGATACTTTTTCATCCATACAACAATCTGTAATGTCAAATCCTTTATTTTCCAGCCTAGATCAACTGATTTTCTAATTGCTACAATGAAATTATGTCCTGCTACCCTAAGTCTGATTTACACTATATATATAGTATATTTAGAGACATCAAAGTGCCAGTTATATGTACCTGCACATTAAACTATTTTATGTGGTTTTGATTGCATTTGCATACTAAACCCTAATATTATGCCTGTAAAAATATGTTCAAAGAAATAATAACTGCCTAAGTCATAGCAAATATTGGTAATGATACTTGTGTTTATTCATAAAAAGTGTCACTATCTTTCAACAGGTATAGAATCTACTATTCATGCATTGGTTATTTTTGTTGCAAACATGTAATTTGCATGATAAAAGTCAAACAAAACAGTCACCTTATATAGTTGCAGGGCACAATCTATGATTAGTGTACTATTGTCTTAATCATAAAATATGTCAAGGAGTAATCCACAATAACTTAGAACCAGCAAAACTCTCAACAAGTGTGATACTTCCTGAAACAAGAACAACCAAATAAATTATTTTGTACATTACAAATGTAGGTTCAATGTATTAAGTCATTAACTGAACAAAACTTTTATAGAATGTGAAGAAACTGTTTTGCATTCAAGTCCAAAATTATCTTTAATAGTGAAAGTACCCACAATTATTGGAAACAGAATCAGAGAAAATGAACCTAGGGCAAAATGTACTGTGGTGCCAAAGGACACTCCCAGGCATGTGCCAGCTATAAAATAAACACTGGTAATGAACACCAATTAATTCTTGAAATTAAAGTGATTCAATCCTAGCATTCTTAAGTAAGGATTAAAAAGTTTGCTCAAGAAAATGATTGAGCAGAGGTTCCACAAAACAGACTAACATCCAAGGAGGTTGACCTGTCAATGTTTGGCTCACCATACCCAGTCACTAACACTAACAGAAAACTGTATTACTGCATACATATTAATTATGCATGCATTAGTTAGATGTCTATTGCAAGCTACATAACAACATATGGAAATTGGTATTACAATTTAACAATAGATATAGATCTAGTTTGAAATTGCAATTTCAACTTTCCTGTTTTTTTACAAAATATTCCCTCCTTACAGACTTTTTCTGCAAGTTTCTAAAATTCAATAGATTCTAGGGGGAATTTTAATCATATATTTTAATCTAATTACAGTCTCATGAGTTATGACTGTTTTGTTGTTGTTAACTGTCTGAGAGAGGGTGGCTCAACTAACCCCGTCTTCCCAAAGTATGCATAGTGTTGTCTGTTGATCTAAGAGACTTTGAAGTGCAACACAATGATACATGGGTTTTTATTCCATTTGCAAAGCATTTTTTTATTATTGTCAAATTTTATATATTACGAGACAGACCTTGTACTAATTGAGTGTTGTATCTAACATATTGAAAATGTGTTGAATAACAAAATAATCTGTCAGAAAGTGAAATAAAGAGAGACACATCATACTTAACAAACTGTTTACATCATCAGTGAAATCATCCAAATTAATTTTTATGTGAACGATTATTTTCAGTTTTTAAGCGTGCAACTGCTACAATGCTTATATTTTCCTTTACAATTTAAAATATGACACATGCGCATTGAATAAAAAATTATTTACATTGTTGAAATCAATAACAATATTTTATCCTCAGCGTCCTTCGAAACGGATGTGATGAATTAGACCCGGGTCACAGACATCGAAAAGTACCAGTAATACGGTATTGATTACGTCCCTTATGGTAATTGCCAATACACTCGTTGTCTGTTAATGAATCATTCTATGCCAATTCATATAAAATGTAGACATTTCTCCGCAACTAAAATGTTTCTCTTCAGCAGAGATTCAAGAAAGTAAATATGCTTTACATAGTCTACGTGATATTAAGGAATAGAGTCCCCGTTTTAAAATCTCGCGGATACGACACCTAATACGGATTATGATCCGGACATAACATGGAATACCGGTTTGAAGACGGTCGTTGATTAATACAATTATTAATGGATATTATGCTACATTTTTCAATCAAATGCTTGGGTTAATAAAAATACAGTTTCTATCTATTTTGCTTAAAAGTATACATATTTTACGCTTATTTAGTAATTAGACTTCGTACAAAATAACAATACGTGTTTATGTAAACATTTAAATAAACAATTCATTCCAAAGGTACGTGTGTCGGTATTTAAAATAAAAGTGTCTATAACATAAAAAAAAATAAAAGTATTTCGATCAAATGATCGTGGGTAATTCGACCCCTTAACCTTTAATCAATCATGCTTGTAATGGTAGAACGCATTTCATTATACCAAAAAGACAATCATAAAATTACACAACAATTATTAATATATAAAATTGTATATTCATCCTTAGCAGCCCCTGTAGGGTTTAGTTTTTTTGTACGAACTATAGTTGTTTGACGCAGAAATATTAATTTTATGGTTTAAACTCTCTGATATCTATCGTATAGGAATTCTTAAGAAAATGTCATACAAAAATCAAACACTTACATGTAAAACATTGCTAGCTTGCTGTCGTTCAGATTGAAAATAAACTATTTTAACACGTCATATTAGATAAAGATACCATAAAATCGAATGTTGGCACTAACTTATCCAATATAACGTAAGTAGTTCAGGCCATACCAAATTGCACAATATTTCATCGTAAAGCATAAAAAATACGTACATAGATACATAGAGATTTGTTAATTTGCAATATTTTCACGAGTGGTGCAGTGGCAGGACGGCACACTCAAATAATGAAAATTACAATTTATTCTCATCGTTTCGAAATAGTGGAATATCGATTTTTATTTCTGGTATTCCACTGGAAAACATATATCAATAAGTTTGTTCATTTTTTAGGGTCGATATCAACGGCAATACAAAAAGACGTCCTGGATTTTTATAGACACATAAACTATATTCTACAACCACACCTAAATCTATATTTTAGAATAGAATGCGTAATCCTCACCTTACAATTACGGTAAACATACTAAGTGATTGAGTGAGTGCATTGTGACATGGGAATGAGGATTGCCTCGCTCTCGGTCATTTAATACAATAAAAACTCTAAAAACCGGACCCTCTGAAAACCGGAATCCTCTAAAAACCGGACGATTTTTAAAGGCCCATTTTTATCTCTATTAAATGCATTGAAAAATATCCTCTGAAAACCGGAAACTCTAAATTCCGAATACCGGACCTTTTGCCATGGCTTCTAATGATAAATATGCATAAAAAATCCTCTGAAAACCGGACACCAAGTGTCAACTTTCTGTGTATTATAACAGTTGGTTATTCATAATCCCAGGCAGATGTCAATTGTTAATTAAATATCCAAGCATTTTATCTATACAAGTGTGAAAAAACACTTGTCTGTCATTGTTTAGGATTCTTTCAATGTTTGTTTTGTACAAACATGTATTGTTATACAGATATGATTCGTGAAAATATTTTAATTTCAAATATTGTTTTTATACAAATAAAGAGGCTACGTGCTTGTATTGAAAATTACCAAAGTTTGTTAATTGTAAGGAAATAATAATGACTATCTTTTTTATCTTGAGTAAGATATTGGAAAAACATTACATGTAAATATGACATAGTTATTGTTGTTATGTGTTTATATGCATTCATTTAAAATGAGAATAACATCCGTATTTATCAATTATTTATTTGAATGCATTTAAAGTCTATTGATAACATGTACATGTATCTAAAGAAAAGTTATTATTTCAATTTTCTCAGTTAATTTATACTTACCAAACCAAAATTGACCAAACTTTAATGAAAAATAAATTAAGATATAGCTGAACCATCCATTTAATGTAGGAAAATGTCCCACCAAACCCATAGCTATGTTTAATTAGTGATTTTGTACAAACCTCTGAAAACCGGAATCCTCTGAAAACCGGACTTTTTAGTCAGTCCGGACCAAGTCCGGTTTTCAGAGTTTTTACTGTACCTTGTTTCATTATGACTGCAATGACAACCTAAATAAATTGTCCCTTTAAAGGTGATGTTTCGACACCTTTGGGGATGTATTAAGGGCCCTTTAAAGGTGATGTTTCGACACCTTTGGGGAATTGTCTGGTTAACAGTGGCATTATGTTACACTGTTCAGGACATGTCCGGTTAACAGTAGCATTATGTTATACTGTTCAGGACACCAATTTTCAATGTAAAATAAATAGAAATAAATAAGAAATTAGTGATAAAAATGTAAACTTAGGTGGAATCATGAACTGTGAAGGATGTTTGTCCAAAAATATGAATTATAAAGGCTTTTTATTTATTTGTGTTATTGTATTTACATATGTTTTTATGGTGGAGGGTTTTTACTTACATGTATTTATTATTATTTTCTTTATAACATTTTTGTACAACGCCATTGAATATGTAACATAGAGATAGGCGTTTAATCAAATGATAAAGTTTAAGTTTAAAAAATATACCGTTCAATATTGTCATAAATTGTCGAGTTGTTTACTTTTTTAACAAATACTTGACGCAAAACATTTCAATCGATCGACATGTAGAATTTCTATAGTGAATATATAATTACAGCAAGTATGAGTATAAGGGTAGAATTTTTAATGTTCAAAATATATATACGGCAAGTATATAATTGTAAGCGCAGAAAAGAATTTTGCTTCGATATATTATTTTGGATTTTAATACAAAATATGAAATAACAGCTAAAATTTATATTGAAAATTAAATTTAACCAGCAACTTAACACAATGAAGAACTTAGACGATGCCAAGACAATATGGGCACTGAAGTCATTTTGAAGCCTGTATACTATTCTTGGATCACATTACCATCACAATGTGAGCTTTATAAAAACAACTTTAGCCAAAAGGACGCGGGTCAAGTGGTTAAATATACCGAAGCATTGAACGAATTTGGATTAAACAGTTGTTTCTGTCCTCTGTCAAAATACGTTTTAGAAATGCTGTGTAGAAATATAACTGACGAGGATTACTAGCTTTTTCACCAACTTTTATCACGGAATAATAGTGAAGTTGAACAAAAAAATTAAAGAAATACAATTTAGCAAAACTCTTTCCAGATGGCTATACTGAAATTTGAATGTTCATTTAGAGCATCAAAATTGAAGACAAAACTGATGTTGGATGTAACAAGACTTTATTTTGGATGTGTTTTAGACTATTTTTAATGTAAGGTTATTATTTGAAAAAAGATATTTGTTCAGGGATATCACACAATCGTGTATTTAAATATATGGACAAAATTAATCATGGCTTGAACGTATGTTGATTTGTTTACCTTAACACCGGAAATAACATTTGTTTGGTCACGGTACGCAAAAGTTTTTTCAACATGACGTGTAAATTTGTCAGGGTTATTCGTTGTGAATTGTCGAGGATTTCTGATATATATATATTATATATATCACTTTTTTTTTCAATTTCACATTGCTTTCATGTACAATTTGGAATTCCTATCCTCAAAGGTCAAAATGGCGGCTAACCGCGAAAAGTAGTCCCAAAAAACAAAACACAAAATGGTCTGAATATTATACGCATGATGCTAAAGGGATGGAAACAGATTATTGGGGGATATATAGATGATTTTCATATATTCAAACAGAGTCACAACCTCCAAAATGTAGTCAAACCAAATACTCTGATCTACTATTTGTGTAACGCCCAAGAAGTGCATGTGTATGATGAGTAATCTTGTAAAAATAACCACGCATGCGTACAATCTTTATAAATCATGGCTGCTAAGGGTAAAACACATTATTACATTTGTGTCATATTTTTTTTCTTTTTCATACAAGCTCATTTTAGCATTACAAAATCGACATTTGTCTGTCCGTTTTCGTCTGTCCGTTTGAAATAACTCATTAGGTTTTCAATATAGCGCCATTAAGTCAACAATGTTTAAAGAAATCTAGTGCGCATCGTGTTTCCTTCGTTTCGGATGGTCGTATTTCGGATAGATCAAGCTCCTGTAATCAGATCTTGTTTAAATAGCAAGCGTTTAAGTGTGTTACTTTTACTATTGTATGAAAGCCTTCGTATAGATTAGCAGTACATTGAACTATCGTTCTATCCCATGAACTATGGAAACCAGTGCCATTTCCTATGTCATTGCTTAATTTCTTTTGTTTCAACAGGTGCTCATAGATTTATTTTGTTAACATCTATGTCCAAAAAACGCCAAATTGCAATATGTTACAACATCGAATTTAATAAAACGTGTCATAATTGACTTCACCAGAGATCCAATTTTAAAATAATTTTGCAATTAAGTCAAACAATTGTCCAGGATTGGTCAAGAATAGAATAGCTACGTATGTTTCCTCTGCCATTTATTGTTTCTTTTAATATGCATTGCTTGTGGCAAAAACAATTAAATAACAATTGTCTTGAACACCATATGCAATAGGATGATTCTAAAAACCTTTTCAGTGAGAATTTCAATGATCTAAACATGTGCATACACTCAGAGCAGTCTTTTTGATTTCACCATAATAAGATTGACATTGGTCAGGGGCAAAGAAAATGATCATTATTTTGGTACTAAGGAGTCTTATTATAAGTTTTCACTTAAATGTCATGTTTTCTATTGCATTTCAGTGGTGAAAGTAGACTGAAACAAAAAAAATCAGTTTGGTGTCAATACCTAAACCAAACAATTTAATCACAATATGACTTGAAAATTATTGCAATATTAAACAATCATTTTCCAAATAACATAATTAAGCTCTATAAACGATTTTAGATTATATATGTTCTTAATAAGCAAGATTAAGAACATTCTCTGCAATTTTGTTCTCAAGTTTCAACAAACTGTTTTGTAAAAGGAATTTCAATGGAGTACATTCTTTGCAATCAATGTTGTTGTACTGTTTTATCAATCTGTTACGTAAATAGAACTTTAAAAAAGTACTTTCTTTGCAATCAATGGTGTTCCCCATTTTTATCTAAATGCTTTTAAACTGATCTTAAATAGACTACATTCACTGAAAAAAAAATCTCAAGTTCATCGAACTGCTTTGTAAATTAAACTTGATAAAGTACATTACCTGCAATAAATTTTGCTCCCCTGTTTAGTCAAACTGTTTTGTAAATGGAACTTTAATAGAGTACATTCTTTGCAATGTTGGTCTCCAATTTTATTACACCGTTTTGTGAATGGAACTTTCGTTCTCTAGTTTCAACAAACTGTTTTGTAAATGGAACTTTGAGGTAGTACATTCTCTGTAATGTTGTTTTCTAGGTTCATCAAATTTTTCTTGTATAAAAATCCTTAAATTAACTACATTATCTGCAATGTTGTTCGCCAATTTCATCAAACTGCTTTGTAAATGTAACTATAATGTAGTGCATCCTCTGCAATCAATGTTGTTGTCAAGTTTCATTAAACTATTTTGAGTATGGAGTTCATTCTCTACTATTAATGCTGTTATCTAGTTCATCAAACATTTTTGTAAATGAAACTTTAAGAGACTACAAATGTACATATTCTGCAATGTTGCTGTCCAGTTTCATCAAACAGTTTTGTAAATAAAAGTTTAATAGAGTTTATTGTATGCAATGTTGTTGTCCAGTTTTCTCATGCACTGTAGTCAATGATGTTTTTAGTTTACCACATTGTTTTACAAATACAAAATTCAAATGGTGCAAACTCTGCCATGTTGTTGTTTAGTTTTATCAATCAGTTTTGTAATTGGAAAATAAGTAGTGTACATTCTATGCAAAATGGTGTTGTCCGGTTTCATCCAACAATTTTATAAATGGAACTTTAATAGAGTATATTTTTCTGAAATGATGTTGTCCTAAACAACCAAATTGATTTGTAAATGAAACATTAATAGAGAACATTATCTGCAATTTTGTTGTCCATTTTCTTCATACAGTTTTGTAAATGAAAATTTAATAAAAAACATTCTCACAATGTTGCTGTCCAGTTTCATCAAACAGTATTTTAAAAAGATGTTTAAAAGATTATTTTGTCTGCAATTATGTTGTCCAGTTTCATCAAACAGTTTTGTAGATAGAAGTTTAATAAAGAACATTCTCAGCAATGTTGCTGTCCAGTTTCATCAAACAGTTTTGTAAAATGATGTTTATAAGATTATTTTCTCTGCAATATTGTTGTCAAGTTCCTTCAAACAGTTTTATAAACGGAAGTTTAAAAGAGAACATTCTCTGCAATGTTGTTGCCAAGTTTCAACAAACAATTTTTTAAAATAGAAATTAATTGAGTACATATTCTTCAATGTTGCTGTCCGGTTTCATCAAACAGTTTTGTAAATACAAGTTTAATAGTGTTTATTGTATATAATGTTGTTGTCCAGTTTTCTCATACAGTTTTGTTAATGGAACTTTCATAAAGAACATTCTCTGCAATGTTGTTGCCCTGATTCACCAAACTGTTTGTAAATGGATCTTTGAAAGAGTACATTCTCTGTAGCCAATGCTGTTTTTAGTTTACCAAAATGTTTTACAAATACAAAATTCAAATAGTGCAATGTTGTTTTGAAGTTTTGTAAATGAAAATTAATACAGTACATTCTATGCAAAATGGTGTTGTCCGGTTTCATCCAACAATTTTATAAATGAAATATTAATAGGGAACATTCTCCACAATATTGTTGTTCAGTTTCGTCAAACAGTTTTATATATATGATTTATTTGCCAAATGTTGTTGTGCAGTTTGATCAATCAGTTGTGTAAGTAAAACTTTAATAGAGAACATTCTCGGCATTCTCGGCAATATTGTTGTCCAGTTCCATTGAATTGTTTCGTAAATGTGACTTTAAAAGGGTACATGATATGCAATGTTGTTGTCCAATTGTATCAAATTGTTTTGTTATTGTAACTTTTATAGAGTTCATTAAATGCAATGTTGTTCTACAGTTTCATCAAACGGTTTTGTGAATGTAACTTAAATAAAGAACATTCTCTGCAGAGACGCTGCCCATTTTCACCAAAATGTTTGTAAATGGATCTGTGATAGAGTACCTTCTCTGCTGTCAATGTTGTTCTTCAGTTTCATCAAACAGTTTTTCAAATTGAATTTTAATTGGGTTCATTCTCTGCAGTCAGTGTTGTTGTAAAGTTTCTCCATATTTTTTTCATATGAAAGATTATTATAGTACACTCACTGCAATGTTGTTTTCCAGTTTCATCATAAATGTTTTGTAAATGTATTTTTAATGGAAAACATTCTCTTTGATGATGTTGTCAAGTTTCATCGAACAGTTCTGTCATTGTAACTGTAATTGAATTTTGTCTTCAAAATGTTGTTGTCCAGTTCCAAATATTTTTTTGTAAAGGTAACTTTAATAGAGAACATTCCCTGCAATGATGTTGTCCTGTTTCATCCAATTGTTTTGTAAATATATCTTTAAAAGAGAAAATTCTCTGTAATGATGTTGTCAAGTTTCACCAAACAGTTTTGTAAATGTAACTTTAATATTTTTTTGTAAAGGTAACTTTAATAGAGAACATTCTCTGCAATGTTGTTGTCATGTCCCAAAATTGTGCTGTAAATGCAATTTTAATAGAAAACATACTCTGCAATGGTGTCGTCATTTTTTGCCAATTTGTTTTGTAAATGAAACTTCAAAGGAGAACATTGTCTGCAATGCTGTTGTCCGGTTCAAACAAATTGTTTTGCAAATGTAACTTTGATAGAGAACATTCTATGTAATGATGTTGTCCAGATTCATCAAACAGTTTTGTGAATGAAACTTTGAAAGAGTAATTTTCTCTGCAATGTTCTTGTCTAATTTCACCAAATTGATTTGTAAATGAAACATTGATAGAGTACATTGTCTGTAATGTTTTTGTTTAGTTTCATTAAACATTTTTTTATATTAACTTTAATAGAGACATTCTATGTAATGTTGTTTTCCAGTTTCATAGAACAGTTTTGTAAATGGTAGTTTAAAAGTGTACATTCTCTGCAAAATGTTGTTGATCAGTTTCATTACACGTTTTTTATAAATGGAACTTTAATTGAGTATATTCTCTAAAAGTTGTTGTCCAGATCAATAACAATGGTTTGTAATTGTTACTTTAATAGAGAACATTCTCTGCAATGTTGTTGTCCAGCTCCACCAAATTGTTTTTCAAATGTTACTTCAAAAGAGTCCATTAAATGCAATGTTGTTCTGTAGTTTCATCAAACAGTTTTGTAACTGAAATAAAGAACATTCTCTGCAAAGTTGGTGCCTTTTTCACGAAACTGTATGTTAACGAAACTGTGACAGAGTACATTCTTTGCTGTCAATGTCTTGCTTTAGTTTCTTCAAACAGTTTTCTAAATTGAATTTTAAAAGAGAATAATCTCTGCAGTCAGTGTTGTTTTAAAACTTCTCACTATTGTTTTTCAAATGAAAGATTATTATAGTACATTCACTGCAATATTTTTTTTCAGTTTCATCATAAATGTTTTGTAAATGTAACTTTAATGGAAAACATTCTCTTTAGTGATGTTGTCAAGTTTCATCAAACAGTTCTGTCATTGTAACTTTAATTGAATTTTTTCTCTAAAATGTTGTTGTCCAGTTCCAAATATTTTTTTGTAAAGGTAACTTTAATAGAGAACATTCTCTATAACGATGTTGTCAAGTTTCACTAATATGTTTTGTAAATGAAACTTAAATAGAGAACTTTCTCTGTAATGTTGTTGTCCTGTTTCATCAAACAGTTTTGTAAATGTAACTTTAATAGATAACATTCTCTGCAATGTTGTTGTCAAATCCAAAAAATTGTATTGTAAATGTAACTTTACTACAGAACATTTTCCGCAATGTTGTCTTTCAGTTTTACTAATTTGTTTTGTGAATGAAACTTTGATAGAGAACATTCACTGTAATGATGTTGTCCAGCTTCATCAAACAGTTTTGTAATTGGAACTTTAATAGAATAAGTTCTATGCAATATTGTTGTCCAGTTTCATCAGACAGTTTTGTAAATGAAACGTTAATAGAGTCAACTCTCTGCAATGTTGTTGTCCAGTTTCATCAAATTGATTTGTAAATGAAACATTAATAGAGTGCATTGGATGTAATGTTGTTGATTTGTTTCATCAAACATTTTTGTATATTTAACTTTTATAGGGAACATTCTATGTAAATGGAAGTATAATTGAGTATATTCTATAAAATGTTGTTGTCCAGATCAATCAGATAGGTTTGTAAATGTAACTTTAATAAAGAACATTCTCTGCAATTTTGTTGTCCAGTTCAGCCAGATTGTTTTGTAAATGTTACTTTAAAATAGTACATTATATGCAATGTTGTTTTCCAGTTCTATCACATTGTCTTGTAAATGGAACTTTGATAGAGTAGAATCTCTGCTGTTAATGTTGTTGTGACGTTTCTCCATATTGTTTTACAAATGAATGATTATTATAGTTGTTGTATGCTGTAATGTTGTTTTCCAGTTTAACCAAAAAGTTCTGTAAATTAAACTTTAATTGAACTCATTCTCTGAAATGTTGTTGTCCAGTTTCACCAATTTATTTTGTTGAATAAAACGTTAATAGAGAACATTCTCTGCAATTTTGTTGTCCAATTTCACCAATTTGTTTTGTAAATGAAACTTTAATAGAGAACATTCTCTGCAATGTTGTTGTCCAGTTTCACAAATTTGTTTTATAAATGAAACGTTAATAGAGAACATTCTCTGTAATGATGTTGTCCAATTCCATCAAACAGTTTTGTAAATGTAAATTTCATAGAGAATATTCTCAGTTATGATGTTGGCATGTTCCAAAAAATAGGGATGTTAATATAATTTTAATAGAGAACATTCTCTGAAATGTTGTCCAGTTTCATCTAATAGTTTTGTAAATGAAACTTTAATAGAGTACATTCTCTTCCCTAAATGTTGTTTTTCAGTTTCACCAAACAGATTTTTAAATGAAACTTTAATAGGGTATATTCTGTGTAATGTTGTTGTCAAATTTCATCAGAAAGTAATGTAAATGGAATGTTTACAAAAGTACATTCTCTGCAGTGAATGTTGTCAAACAGTTTTGTAAATGTAACAATAGGAGAGTAATTTCTCTGAAATGTTGGTGTCCAGTTTTACAAAATTGTTTACTAAATGTATCATTAATTGAGAACATTCTCTGCAATGTTGTTGTCTAGATTCAATAAAATGTTTTGTAAATGTAACATTATTAGGAAACATTTTCTGCAATGTTGTTGTCAAGTTTCATCAAATTGTTTTGTAAATGAAAATTTAAAGAGAACATTCTCAGCAATGCTGTTGTCCAGTTTCACCAAATTGATTTGTAAATGACACATTAATATATATCATTCTCTGCAATGTTGCTGTCCAGTTTCACAAACTTGTATTGTAAATGGAAGTTGATTATAGTACATTCTCTGCAATGTTGTTGTCCAGTATCATTAAACAATTTTGTAAATGGAAGTTCAATAGAGAATACTCTTTGCAATGTTGTTGTCAAGTTTTATCAAATTGTTTTTTTTAATAAAACTCTAATGGAGAACATTATCAGCAATGTTGTTGTTCAGTTTTACTAATTTATTTTGTAAATGAGACCTTAATAGTGAGCATTCTCTGCAATGTTGTTTTCATGTTTCATTCATTTGTGTCGTTAATGTAATTTTAACAGATAACATTCTTTGCAATGATGTTTTCCAGTTTCATAAAATAATTTGTAATTTAAACTTTATTAGAGTATATTCTCAGCAATGTTGTTGTCAATTTCATCAAATTGGTAAGTAACTGAAACTTTAATAGAGAACATTCTCTGCAATTTTGTAGTCCAGTTTCATCAAATGGATTTGAAAATTAAACTTTAATAGTGAACATTTTCTGCAATGTTGTTGCCAAGTTTCTCCAAATTGATTTGTAAATGAAACTTTAATATAGAACTTTCTCTGCAATGTTGCTGTCCAGTTTCATCAAACGGTTTTGTAAATGGAAGTTCAACAGAGAACAATCTTTGCAATGTTGTTGTCCAGTTTTACCAATTTGTTTTGTAAGTGTAACTTTAATATTGAACATTCTCAGCAATGATGTTGTCAAGTTTCATTCATTTGTTTTGCAAATGTAACTTTTATAGATAACATTCTCAGCAATGACGTTGTCTAGTTTCATCAAATAATTTTTGTAAATGGAACTTTGATTCAATACATTATTTGCAGTCAATGTTGTTCTTCAGTTTCATCAAACAGTTTTGTAAATGAATCTTTATTAGAGTAAATCCTCTGCAATGATGCTGTCCAGTTTCAGCAGACAGTTTTGTAAATGAAACCCTAATAGAGTAAATTCTCTGCAATGTTGTTGTTTAGTTTCAGAAACAGTTTTGTATATGAAGCTTTTATAGAGAACATTCACTGCAATGTTGTTGTTCAGTTTCACCAAACAGTTTTATAAATGAAACTTTAATAAAGAACATTCTCTGCAATGTTGTTTTTCAGCTCCATCAAATTGTTGAGTGAATGTAACATAAATAGAGAACATTCCCTGAAGTCAATGTTGTTGTGAAGTTTCACCAAATCCCTTTGTAAATAAAACTTTAATATGGTACATTCTCTGCAAGGTTCTTGTCTAGTTTCATCAAATTGTTTTGTAAAACTAACATTAATAGAGAACATTCTCTGCAATGTTGTTACCCAGTTTCACAAAATTGTTTTGTAATTCAAACTTCATTAGAGTACATTCTCTACAATGTTGTTGTCCAGTTTCGACAAATTGATTAGTAAAGGAAACTTAAATAGTGAACATTCTCTGTAATGTAGTTGCCCAGTTTCACCAAATAGATTTGTAAATTTAACTTTAATAGAGAACATTCCTGCAATGTTGTTGACCAATTTCTACAAATTGTTTTTTAAAGGAAGTGTATTATAGTACATTCTCTGCAATGCTGACGTCAAATTTGACCATTTTGGAAAAATGGAAAATTATTAGAGAACATTCTTTGCAATGTTGTTGTTCAGTTTTACTATTTTTTTTGTGTAAATGAAACCTTTATAGTGAGCATTCTCTGCAATTTTGTTTTCAAGTTTCATCCATTTGTTTTGTAAATGTAATTTTAACAGATGACATTCTCTGCAATGCTGATTTCCAGTTTCATCAAACTGTTTTGTAAATGGATTATTGATAGACTACATTCTCAGCCGTCAATGTTTTTGTGAATTTTTAGCTTATTGTTTTACAAATAAAAGGTTATTAAAGTTCATTCACTGCAATTTTGTTGTCCAGTTTCATCAAACAGTTTTGTAAATGTAACTTTAGGAGAGAAATTTCTCTGCAATGTTGTAGTCCAGTTTTACAAAATTGTTTATTAAATGTATCATTAATTGAGAACATTACCTGCAATGTTGATGTCTAGATTCACTATAATGTTTTGTAAATGTAACATTATTAGAATACAAGCTCTGCAATGTTATTGTCCAGTTTCACCAAATTGATTTGTAAATGAACGTTTATAGAGAATATTCTTTATAATGTTGCTGTCCATTTTCACAAACTTGTATTGTAAATGGAAGTTAAATAGAGAACATTCTCTGAAATGTTGTTTTCCAGTTTAACCAAATTGATTTGTAAATTAAACATTAAGAGAGAACATTCTCTGCAATGTTGCTGTCCAGTTTCACAAACTTGTATTGTAAATAGAAGTTAAATAGAGAACAATATCTGCAATGTTGTTGTCTTGTATCATCAAACAATTTTGTAAATGGAAGTTCGATAGAGAACATACTCTGAAATGTTGTTGTCCAGTTTCATTAAATTGTTTTAAAAATTAAACTTTATTTGAGAACATTCTCTGCAGTCAATGTTGTTGTCCAATTTTATCAAACAGTTATGTTAATGAAACTTTGATAGAGTAAATCCTCAGCAATGGTGTTGTCCCGTTTCATCAACAGATTTCAAAATGAAACTTTAATAGAGTAAATTCTCTGCAATGTTGTGATCAAGTGTAATCAAATTGTTGTATAAAATGAAACTTAAAACGAGTACATACTCTGCAAAATATTGTCGTCCAGTTTCATCGAACAGTTTTATGTAACTTTAACAGAGAACAATCTCTGCAATTTTCTTGTTCAGTTTCATCAAAATTATGGAAAAATGAATATTTAATAGAGAGCATTCTCTGCAATGTTGTAGTCCAGTTTCATGAAAATGTTCTGTAAATGAAACTTAAATCGAGAAAATTCTCAGCAATGTTGTTGTCAACTTTCATCAAATTGTTAAGTAACTGAAACTTTAATAGAGAACATTCTGTGCAATTTGCTGTCGAGTTTCAGCAAATGGATTAGTGAATAAAACTTTAATAGTGAACATCTTCTGCAATGTTGTTGTCAAGTTTCACCAAATTGATTGTAAATGGAACATTAATAGAGAACATTCTTTGCAATGTTGTTGACCTGTTTCACGAAACTGTTCTGTAAATGTAACTTCAATAGACAACACTCTCAATATTATTGCCAAGTTTCATGACACTGTTTGTAAATGGAATTTGATATAGAACATTCACTGCAGTCAATGTTGTTCTTCAGTTTTATCAAATAGTTATGCAAACGAACTTTAATACAGAACATTCTCTGCAATGTTGTTTTTCAGTTTGTCCAAATTGTTATGTAAATGTCACTTTAATAGAGAACATTCTCTGCAATGTTGTTGCCCAGTTTCATCAAACTGTTTATTAATGGAACTTTGATAGATTACATTCTCTGCAATCAATGCTGTTCATCAGTTTCATCAAATAGTTTTGTAATTGTAGCTTTAATTGAGAACATTCTCTGAAAGTTGTTGTCCAGTTTCACCAAATTGTTTTACGCATAAAATTAACGGGTGCAATCTCTGCAATAGTATGGTCCATTTTCATCAATCAGTTTTGTAAATTGAAGTTTTATAAAGTACATTCTATACAATGTTGTTGTTCAGATTCATCAAACGGTTTTGTTAATAAAACTTTCATAGAGAACATTCTCCGTAAACAACGTTGTTCTCTAGTATCATCAAACAGTTTTATTATAATAACTTTAATAGAGTGTATTCTCTGCAATTTTCTACCCCAGTTTTATCAAGCTGTTTTGTAAATAGAAATTTAAGAGAGAACATTCTCGGCAATGAGGTTCCATAGTTTCAACAAACTATTTTATAAATGAAAATTTAAGAGAGTACATTCACTACTGTGTTGTTGTCACGTTTCATTTAACTGTTTGGTAAATTGTACTTCAATAGAGTACATAATCTGCAATTTGTTTTTAAGTTTCATCAAAATATTTTTATGAAACTTTAAGTGAGTACATTTTTTCTACCCTGCTGTTTCAACATGCTGTTTATCAATATTAAATTTTAAGAGAGTACATCCTCTTCGATGTTATTGTCTCATTTCATCAACTTGATTTGAAAATGGAAGTTTAATAAAGTTCATTCTCTCTGATTAATGTTGTTCTCCTGTTTCATTCAACTGTTTTGAAAGTGAACTTCAAGAAATAGATTCCCGGCATTTTTGATAAAGTGCATTCCCTGAAATCGATGTTGTTTATCAGTTTTAACAAGCAGTTGTTGTAAATGGAACTTTAATATTGTACATTATCTGCAAAGTTGTAATCCCGTTTGAAACAGTTTGTAAATGTAACTTAAACGTAAATCATTCTCTTTAATGTTGTTGTCCCGTTGTTTCAAACAGTTATGTTAATGGATTGTTTAAATAGAGTTCATTCTCTGCTATATTGTTGTCCCGTTTCATCAACCAGTTTTGTAAATGGACATTAATAATGTATATTCTCTGCAATCCATGCAGTTCTCAAGTTTCACCAAATAGTTTTGTAATTGAAATTTTAATACAGCACATTCTTTGCAATGTTGTTGTCCAGTTTTAACCAAATTGTTTTGCAACACTATGAAACAAAGGGAGATAACAAAGGAACAAAACAGTCATTATATTACAGATTTAAAGAATAAGTACATCGTTATGCAGTAATCATTTATAAAAAGATCCAATTTAGGAAGATATTTTGACAAAAACTAGATATAGGAATCTAGGATTTTTTTCCCTCGTGCTCTTTTGACCAAATTGTGACTCCCATTGTGACATGAAATGTGTATATTTTTCTGAAGATATAACATACACATATACAAATGTATTTAACATATTTTAACCAATTACACTGTCATATCTGAAATTATATGAATGATTTTCGGGATATTTGAAATTTTCACATGTTGTTGCAAATAAAATGCCACAAAGTGAAGCAATCATGCAATAAAATGACTTAAATGTTATTGATGCACTTTGCACAAATATATATCTGCAGTTTCGAGTCAAAAAACTATTCATTATCTTGAGTAATTTGTTAGAAATGTGGTTATACAAAATATTAGAGAATTTCAACCTAGCTGACCTTTGACCTCGATTACGGAGTTAACATGACTTAGATTTCATACATCCACCGTACGGTTTCAGGGAGGCATTCAGCTACATGAATCAACCATCTGATTTGCATTAACATACGCTTTCATTATCTAGATGACTTTTTGAAATCGTAGGTAGACTATGTCAAGTTTCATCAAACAATTTTGTAAATGCAACTTTAAAATAGATCTTTCTCTACAATGTTGTTTTCCAGTTCCATAAAACAATTTTGTAAATGGAACTTTGATAGAGTTAATTCTTCTTGATAGAGTACATTATCTGACTTGTTGTTCTCCACTTTAAACAATCTGTTTTGTAAATGGAAGTTTATTTGAATACATTCTCTGCAATGTTGTTGTCCAGTATCACCAAACAGATTTGTAAATGGAATTCTGAAAAACACATTCACTGCAATGTTATTGTCCCGTTTAATCAACGATTTTTGTAAATAGACTTTAATAGATTACATATTATGCAATGTTGTTGCCCAGTTTCATTACGCAGTTTTGTAAATATACATTAATTGAGCTCATTTTCTGCAATGTTGTTGTCCAGTTTCATCAAACTGTTTTGAAAATTGAACTTTGATGGAATGTATTCTCTGCAATGTTGATGTCCAGTTTTATCAAGCATTTCAAATAAATTAAACTTTATCAGAGTATATTCTCTGCATTGTTGTTGTCCAATTTCATCAATCAGTATTTCAAACGGATTTTGATTAAATAAATTCTGTGAAATCAACGTTGTTAACCTGTTTCATTTATAAGTTATGTATAAACATTAATAGAGTACATTGTCTGCAATATTGTTCTCCACTTTTAACAAACTGTCTTGTAAATGGTAATTTTAGAGAGTTGATTTTCCGCAATGTCCTTGTCCCGTTCCATCATCATGTTTTGTAAATGGGCTTTAATAGAGTACATTCTATGCAATTCTTTTTATTAGTTTCATCAAACTGTTTTATAACCGGTTTTATTTAAGAGTAAATTTTCTTGCAATTAATGATGTTCTCCAAAGTCTCCAAATTGAACAATTTCTTCAGGTATTAAGTATGCAATCTTGTGCTTTCTCTAGCTGAAGTCATCAGATTGCGTTAAACACTTCTGCTAGGTCACCATAAGTGCTGCATGGAAGACCCGAATATGCTGTCTTAATCCATGTGTGTCGACTATTGTAACCAGATTATTTATGAGTATTTCTTGTCCGCTGTTTAATGAATGTTTACTTTTAAATTAACGTAAATAAAAGCAAAATAGTTTCCTTATGTTTTGTTTAGTAAGAACCATCTGCAATTTAAAAAAAAGAGATTGATTATCAGCTTGGTATGTTTAAGTGTTCAGCAGACTTGGTAATTGACCATTCTACAGTTGATTGATTTGCTTATCTATCTGGTTGTATCACAGTGCAAGAGATTTGAAAATGTAATGATGTTTTAATGTTAATATTTTCGTTTAAGTAATGCAAATGCTTCTTTTATTTAGTGCTGTCGTCCTGTTCTTACTAATTCAACTCCGTGTGCTCTGGTCTCTGTAAGATCATTGAAAACATGTTTTTATGTCTTTGTTTGGTAATTATTGTTTCTAGGTTTAAATAAAGCTGGAAGATTACAGATATTAAACATTCACACCAAAGTGATGAATGAAAATGGAAAATTAGCAGAGGATGTAAATCTGATAGAGTTAGCTTCGCTGACTAAGAATTTTAGTGAAGCTGATATTGAAGGTCTAGTAAGATGTTCACAAGCTACAGCCTTAAGCCGATATATTAAGGTTTGTGATTGAAATATTTTTTCAATTCTGTTAACATTTGACATATTACAATGATATATAGCTGCAGGGTAGTCAGTAATGGGGTGGCTAGCTCATTCGGAAGCACACACATATTACAGAGTTGAATTATTGTAAGCTTGTCTGTCAAAATCAGAAATTTGAACATTTCAATGCACTGTGGCCAAGGCAGACAAAAGTTAACCATGGGATGACCTGGTAAAGTGTGATTCACTGGAATTTAAAAAGGATTACACCAATCCACCACAGGACCGCCAATCATAGAGAGGAGGACTCCAATCCAGACAAGATGGAGAGGCCTCATTCTTGTTAAAGGAATAATCAGGGATAGACACCAAAGACCTTGTAATGATGATGAAAATATTTTATAATTACCCAGTTACATATATTGTACTTTTAAAATATATGAGGATGAAACATATTTAATAACCTCTATTTACAAATTTCAATTTACATATAAATTTCAATAAAAAAGGTAATGGGGTTGGACTACTAGTTATCTAACTTAGTTTCAGTTATCAACCCATTAACATGTTGTGATTATCAAAACATAATTGACAATATGTTATATTACAGATTACAAACAAAGTAGAGGTAGATCCTGAAGCTAGGACTAAACTTAGAGTAACAAGACAGGATTTCCTACATTCCTTAGAAAATGATGTTAAACCAGTAAGTTAAATTATATCATTGTATTGACTGTAGAAGTATTGGCCTCAGTTTCACGAAAATTGTCAACATTGTACTCAAACTCAATCTTAAGTTTTGATCATAATTAGCCAGATTTTTTTGGACGGACAGGCGGGCGTCCTGTGTCGTTAACAATTGCGTTAAAGGTTCTCTTTACCATATATTTTTGTCATTTATGGTCAAATCTTTATGAAACTTCATACAATGATAACATACCACGTGATGAAAAGATTTAGAAAGTAACCACACCTCTACCTGCCTTTGTCCTGGATTATTTCCCTTTGTAATTTTTGGGTAAAAGTTTTTCCAACTTAAATGTGGTTTCCAAATTACTTTTCTTGTTTTACTTATTCAATCGACGGTACGACAAATGAAGTATCCTTACAAACTCCAATAGTGATTTAAAAGCCATTTAAAATAAAATGAAACTGACTAACATGTATGGATCAAGTTAAATTTAATTGTATTGATTTGAGTCTGTTAATGAACTGTTGAGTTTAGTCTCAAGCAAAAATTGAGTTTGGTGATTTAAGTTTCAAAATACCCATGATACTTTATGTTGATATATATCGAGGCGTTACTGCCAGAACCAGTAATGTCAATATTTTGAAATTTTTCAGGAGGAACATTTTTCTGTTTCAAATGATAAAAAAATGATATTTCAAAAATCAAACGCAGTGGATATATTCATATTTATGTCATAGACAATATGAGATATGTATTTTAACATTATCTTCATTAACATAGTCACAATTAGCTAAAATTGTTCTGGCTCTGAAAATAGGCACCTAAATATATAAAACATTCATACTAAAACATGCTATAATCAGATATATAATAATAAAAGCTATAATAATAGATGGTTTTGGTTGAATGAAAATTTTAATTTCTGTTTAAAACTAATTGTGCAAATCATGCTTTAAAAAGATAGCATGCAGTAAAACTTATATCGGTATGATATAAATTGTGCCAAAACTTTCTATATATTGATAGGTTGTATTGGCAGAGACACATTATGTAGAATATATAAAATAAATGGGACCAGAACATGACACAAGCTTATAGCTGCTTATGGCTCAACAATTAGATGTACTTAAACAACAGTTTAGAGTAAAAAAGATGCTAACTAGAGCAATCTTGTACTTTTAATTGCACATCAAGTCTAATATTTGAATACTTAGACAGTCAATTCTCAAAAGTTAATACACGCTTTTACATTGTGACTCATAGCGCATTGATCAATTTCGTAAGTGTCGATTTATCAATTTCTTAACCTTACCATTAGTTTTCTTGTGCTTTAAAAACAATTAAACTACCTTTTCAACACTGTTTGATAATAAAGAAAATTTAGCTGATTATGTTTTTGGCGAAGGTCCCTTTTGCAAAAATTGAAAGTTCCGCAGAATATTTAGTACCTTGTTAAGCACTTAGTCTTGTCAGTGTTGACTTGTTCTTATTTGTATTTGTATATACAAAATGACCAACCGAAATTTCGAAATGGTAATATATTTAGATTAAAGACTGTGAATGAAAAGTTTGTTTACGAGCAATTGTGCTCTCTAGATTGTTCTAAAAGTATAGGCCTAGATGGCATTCCTGCAAAGTTTTAAAAGATGCTGCATGTTTTTTAAAGATTCCTATAGCCTTTTTAATTAATAGTTCCATAACAAATAATGAAGTACCTTTAGAGTTAAAGAGTGCTAAGGTCAAACCATTGTTAAAACATATAATAGATTAGATGTCTCAAACTATAGACATGTTAGTATTCTATCTGTTGTTTCCAAGATCTTAGAAAAAGCTGCATATACTCAACTTGAATCTTATCTAAATTATCAAGGACTACTGTATGAATTTCAAAGTGATTTCAGGTCTAAACATTCCACTGACTCATGCCTTATACATTTAACAGATCATATTAAAATTCAAACATCAAAAAGCTTGTTCACAGGAATGATTATGCTAGACTTACAAAAAGCATTCGACACAGTCGACCATGATATTTTATGTAAAAAAATACAAGCTATGGATGTGGGATCGGTGGAGTGGTTCAAATCCTACTTAAATAGTCGCAAACAATCTGTTATGATAAATAAACCATGTCTGATTTTAATGATATTACCTGTGGAGTTCCTCAGGGAAGTATCTTAGGCCCTTTACTGTTTTTATGTTATATTAATGACATGTGTACCAGCATAAGTGATAAATGTAAGTTAATACTATATGCTGATGACAGTGCCACACTTTTTTCACATAAAGATCCGTCTGTTATTAGTAATACGTTAAGCACTGAGCTGAAAAATTGTAGCAAATGGCTTATCGACAATAAGTTATCATTGCACCTGGGAAAAACAGAATGTATTTTATTTGGTCCAAAGAAAAAAGTTTCTAATACAGAAAACTTTGGCATTCAATGTGACGATCATTTAATAAAATCATCAAAATCAGTTAAATATTTTGGAAGTTTTTTAGAAAATGATTTTTTCTGCTAGTACTATTTTTGATAACATTGTACAAAAGGCAAATTCCAGGCTTAAATTTTTATACAGGTACAATAACTATTTAAATAAGAAAACAAGATTGTTACTTTGCAATTCTTTGATTCAAAGTCATTTCGATTATGCTTGTTCATCCTGGTATGAAGATACTATACTGATACTATGAGGAAAAAATTACAAATTGTTCAAAATAAAGTAATAAGATATATTAATGAATATACTTTTAGAACATCTTTACAAGTTACAGATTTTACAAATAATGGATTTTTAAATGTTGAAAACAGAGTAAAGTTTCTAAGACTAAACCATGTTCATAAAATTTTTAATGATAATAGTCCATCATACATGAAAGAAAATTTTGTATTAACATCAACACTACATATCCATCAAAGTAGAAATAAATACAATTATTTTATACCCCATATCAATACTTATACCTAGAAAACATTCTTTTATAATGCTATTAAAGATTGGAACAAATTACCATATGAAATTAAGATTATGAAAAATACTAAATCATTTAAAGTAGCTGTTAAAAATTACTTAAGTGAACAAATGATCAGTGTTGATAAATCAGATTTTATTTATTTTTAATTATGTCAGTGATTTTATATATATATATATATATATATATATATATATATATATATATATACATATATATACATGTATGTACTATGTTGATGTTTTTAATACTATTTTATTACCATAACCTAGGTTGATATATTAGTGTATTTTTGTCATTTAATATTCAACTTTATGGGCTATCCTGTGATGCAATTTATATTTTACTAATATCTTCATTCATTACTGTGATATCTTATGTCATATTCTTGTTATTATGTGATTGTTAAATATTTGTATAATTTGTAAAATTTGTAATAATCATCACAAATGAATCTATCTATAATGTATTCATCAAATGCAAACCTTTAGATGCAAGCACTAGATCTTATTGTTCACTTCATTTTTAGCTCGACTTTTTGAAAAAAAAAGAGAGCTATTGCTATCACTTTTGCGTCGGCGTCGGCGTTAGCATTGGCGTTGGCGTTGGTTTTTAGGTTAAAGTTTTTTGAAACTCCTATATCTTCAACACTATCCAAGTTATTTTATTGAAAGTTGGTATACTTATTTAGTGGGACTATATTAACCATACTGTGAAAGGGGATAACTGTGGATGAATTTTTTTAGTTATTGCCCTTTTATACTTAGAAAATTGAGAAATATGAGGTTAAAGTTTTTCCTATGTAGATTATCATCAATACTGATCAAGATATTTGACCTAAAGTTTGCATACTTATTTATCGATACTATATCGACACTACTAAGGAGGGACGTAACTGTGGATGAATTATTTTTTGAGTTATTGCCCTTTGATACTTAGAAAATTGCAAAATATAAGGATCAAGTTTTTCCAATGTAGATTATCTTCAATACTGATCAAGATATTTGACCTAAAGTTTGTTTATTTATTTGTCGGTACTATATCGACACCACTATGAAGGGGCGTAACTGTGAATGAATTATTTTTGGAGTTATGCCCCTTTATACTTTAAAATTAAGGATTAAAATTTGTTGTAATGGGATATATTTAGTACTTACAAATATATTTGAATGAAAGTTGAAATGCTTATTCATTATTCTTCATCTATCTGACTCTAAAGGGACGAAACTCTGGATGAATTACTTTTCAAGTTATTTCCCTTTATACTCAATGTTTGAGGTTAAAGTTTGCTCAAACTGAATATATTTGTTTAATAGAAAGTTAGTACACGTTTTCATCTGTACTACACCTAGTCGACTACAATGTGACTTAAGCACTGATTAATTATTTTGGAGTTGTGCCCCTTTTCAACTTTTTAATTATGGTGAAAGTCCTTTGGAGTGAAATATTTTCAATACTCATCAAGATATTCAAATGACAGTTAGTATGCTTGGAGTTATGCCCCTTTACTTTAATGTTGAAATTTGTTCAGATTGAAATATCTATAGTTTCTTATAAAGATATTTAAATGAAAGTGAGTATGCTTATTCATTGATACTATGTTTACTTAACTCTGAAGGGACATTACTACGGATAAATGTTTTAGGAGTTATGTCCCTCTTAAATTTTACAAATGTGAATTGGTAATTATTATTTGACTGATTTATTTCCTTTCAAAAATTAAGTCTTGTCTTGAAATCATTTTTGTTTAAAGATAAGCCTTGCCATGAACAAAACACCGGAAAAGTCGAGCGCGCTGTCCTTGGACTGCTCTTGTTAAATATATATACAGCTTGTTACCTCAAGTTTGTTTCTAAAATATAACAGACTCTTACTAAAATAAAACTTGGCATACTTTAAAGGGATAGTATGCATCTTTCACCTCACTATTTGTAGTGCAAAATGAAGCTGGGATGAAAAAAATTTGTTTATATGATGCAACATACACCTAGTGTACCCCAAATGTACCTTCATGTCTGTATAAATACTTTCATACAGTTTGTATTTTATAATTGATATTTCTATGCTGTAAAAGGAATACGAAAGAGACCTTAGTGTGGTTTTATTCTTTGGTTTTATTTCTGTGTCATCCACCATAGTTATCTGAATAAAAAAACACTAATTGTGTTAATAGTGACTGGCGAATAATTTTTTTGATCACTAGTTACATAAAAGGCCATTTCGCATCAATATCTGACCATATAAAACAACTTGCTAATTCAATACTCAAACTGTAAACACATGCCTTCATTTTGAAAATGTCTTTGAGATAACTCGTAGCCTACTGTTTTACTCAAATTTTGTGTTTTACCTTATAGCTAGTTCCATTTATGTTAGTTCAAAGTTAATATATTTCCAGTATTTGATGAACGAATGTTCCTATCTTCATCATCTGACTATATGATTTAAATATGGCATCCAAGCATTGTCTGTCAATACATTTCGTTACCATATAGTCATGTGCTTATCATTATGTTCGTTTCTTTTGTTAATTTTTTTCCTTTTTAATGTTGATGTGCGGAATGTCATTTATTTTATTATGTCAATTGGTGGATACATGTAGCTATTCAATATTAGATATAGGGATTTATAAGTAAATGTTTTTAATCATCAGTGAAGTTGCTACTAGCACATTATTTAGTGTTCTTGCCTATTCATCATCTCTCCATACAGTAACAGTTTAATAATCTAATGACTTTAGACAGCAGGTTAAGTTATACATATTTGTGTGATTAGTTTTTGACAAATAATTTCATTCTTAATTCATCTAAAATAATAATTGTATTGGTGCTATAATCTTACAGAAATAAGGGTATCAGGCCTTATTAGTTACAAAATTGACTTGTTGATTACAGTTTAATCCCAGATAAAAAAATAAACCTGTCCTACTATATGCACTGATTTTAATTGTGTTCATACAAAATGCAATCATAAATTGAATTTTGTTTTACTTGAAAGATATACGATCTTATGAGTTCATGTCATGAGGACTTTAATAAAGTTAATGAAAACTAAGAAATCTTTACAAAAATAGAATTATACAACCCTATACAAGTTTCGTTGTTAATATTTTATCGCTCCAGTTTTTTTTAACCAATATCCTTTTCTAAAAATCTTCCCGAATCATTGCATACATGCCATAATCAGTATGATAATTTATAACGCTTGGAATACACTTCGTTTACAGTAAAAACATTATTGTTATGTATAACAGCTTCTTATAACTTCCTATTTATCAAACCATAGCAAACTGATCACTAGGTCAAAATGACATTTCTTTACATAACTCGTTTAGAGCACCAAAACATACCATTATTAAAGTTAAAGATTTGTTTCTGCCAAAAAGCTCTATCCCAATGTAGATGGTTTTGGCTGATTAAATTACTGTTGTAGTGTCTAATTGTGGCAGTTATATTAATATAACTTGTTTTAGCATTAACAATTTTTTCTAAAATATGTTCTATACTTTCAAACAAAACAAGCTTTATTACGATATCATGTTTTGGCATTTACAAAAGTATCATTTGATATTAATACCCTTCATGCCAAAATGAGCTATCTTGATATAGAATGTTCTGGTTCCATTAATTGTTGTATCAATGTTAAAAGTTGCCAGCTATGTGCATATAACCTGATTTGGCATAGAGATTCTGGCAGTAACACCTCGATATTATATATTTTAAATATTATGATTATCTAATAACAGCAATTCCAACTGCATTGTCATGCTATTTAGAGACAATGAACACTTGAGTCTGTTATTGAGTTTGTTTTTAAGTTTGTTTGTGAAACTGGGCCAGGATATATTGTTTGTCATAAAATAATTATTATATCTTACTCGCACCATTCTTAAATATACATTTTTTTGAATGACTTGGACTAATGGCCTAGTACAGTACTCGGAAAGTGCGAGTTTTCGAAATTTCCGTGTGTAACATAGTGGCCTCATACATGTACTTTGATTTATAATTTTAATTTAAATGATTATATTCAAATTCATTAAACATGGAAATGTTGGAATGTTGAGACAAGTATAAGTTTCAAAATTGACTGAATTAAAACGTACATACATGATTATTTACATTTGGCACTGAAACACATCAATAACCTCTTGATCTCACGGATGTTGGTGACATGTTTGTTAAATAATAATTTAAATGTCGTTGTTGTTTTGACAAGTGTTGGCAAACGTGGCAGCGATATTTTTTTAAGTACATTATATCAAAAAGTGACATTTGGTGTTAACAGATATATTAAATATTGGCATGGTAAAATACCACGTTGACAGGAGTTTCCTGCGAACTCTCCAAAAGCATGTTTTGTCAAAGTTATACTGATTGGTTAGAATGAGATGTTAAAATTAATTTCATTAGTCTATTTAGGCAACGCCTACTTGTCGCATCAATTCAACATTGTCCATAAAACCAGGGAACACCATTCGTAAGTGAGGTGTTGTTGAGAGGTGTTGTTGAGAGGTGTTGTTGGGTTGTTGTGCTTGTAGAAGCACTTAAGTACGCTTGATAGTTGTTAAAATTAAATAATGAATTTAATTTAATTTAAATTGTAAAACTTTGGAAAGTTTTAACTTGACGAAATTAAAAACCACTATACGATCATGAATACTGTGTTGTTATAATGATTTAATTATAACGTCTTATGTTACAATTTACAAATAAACACATGCTAACAGAGGTTATGTTACATGTGGTTTAACTGTTGCCGCTCGCAGGATTCAACCAAGCGCCGTGGACACAACAATGGAGGTGAGTGGTTTGTCTTTAGTGTTTCTTGATTTGTAATTGTTTAGCCAACGGAATGACAACGATTTATTTGAAAATATTGCTTCATGAATTGTAACTTTTTGTATTTAAAGTTGATTAATTATGATTAGATTGATATTGTAGTAAACACATGAAAATGATAATGGAATTAATAATTTAAAAAATAAATAAATAAGTAATAATTGTAAATGGAATTATTTTGGAATTATATTTTTTTTCGTTAGTTGTAAAATAGTGCAGATTGAAAGTAGATTGTTTCATTGTAGATTTGTTTTGTCTTTAGTCATAATAATTTAAAATTAAATAGAATTTCTAAAAATGGCTGAAGGTGGCGTAGGTCTAGACCAATTTCATGAATTGTTCACTGTTATGACAAGAGAATTGAGGGGCGTTTCTTCTGCATTGAATGCACAGGGCGCCGCACAGGTTATCGTAACATTCGACGGTACTAACAAAAGGTACCGCGAATGGATTGCTTCAATAGATAGGTACGCGGACCAATGTAGCTTAAATGACGACAGAACAAAGAAAATCGCCTTACAGACCTCAACAGGTGCTGTAGCTGGGTTCATCCAACGCTACACCCAAGCAAATAGAGGGTGCACTTGGATTGAATTAAAAAGACAACTAGCCTTAAAATTTTCGGACGTCTCTAACGCGAGTTGTGCAAATGCACAGCTAAGAAAGTTAAGACAATTTGCCAACGAAAATATTCAGCTTTATGCTGAACGGTTGATGTCATTGGCTGAGATAGCCTTTGAAGGGGCTTTAGGTCCCGTTATAGAGAGACAGTTGATAGATATTTTCGTAGACGGCCTGCGAAACGAATCATTGAAATTTACGATTTTAAGAAAAAACCCTGACACTTTGCAGACAGCAATTAACATTGCTACTGACGAATTCAATTTAAGGCAACGCGTAACTGGCTTTACCCACAATGAAAGAATGCAGACATTTCAAGGGTCGTCGACTTCCAATGAGCCAATGGAAGTTGACCATTCGAGGAAATTAAGATGTTATAAATGTAAGATGTTAGGACACACGTCAAACAAGTGCAAAAGTGTGTCGGAAATAAAAGCGGTCCAGTGCTGGAACTGTGGCAAGAATGGCCACATTAGTAAATATTGCAGATCAAAACCAGAAATAAAACCAGGTTTTGGTCATGGTAGGCCTGTGAATTTAAACTAAAAGGTTCTTTTCGTAACGGAACCGACGGAAAGAACAAAATTAAATCAAATTTTCATACTAGTAGATTACAAATGGGTAAAATTAATATGAATAAATCAAAATTCAAACATACTGAAAATAAATTTCAACTTAATGGTTATAAAAACAAACGTGATCAAAACAATTATAAACATGATTATAAACCTAAAATTAATAAATATAAAATAAATATTTCTGGTAATCCAAATTCTTGTCTTATTAAAATTGGTAAAAACAAATATAGAACACTGGTAGATACAGGTGCAGAAGTATCTTTAATGCATCGGAGGGTGTATGATACTTTGAAAAATAAACCTAGGTTACAGCATAGGAAGGTTTGTCTTCAAACTGCTGGTGGAAATCCATTAAAAGTAGATGGATGTATAAACGTGTCGTTCAAAATCGGTGGTACCGAAACGACCCAGTTGTTCTACATTGTAAAGAACTTAAATAGAAATTTAATATTAGGAACGGATTGGTTAAAAAACAATGGTGTAAGGATTTATTTTGATTTAGGTTGTTTGAGAATAGGTGAGAAAACTTATGTTAATTTAGAAGAGGACATTCACATATCTTCAATAGTGAGAACTAAACATGATTTGGTATTGAAACCACAAACAGCTAGTTTATGTTATGGAAAAATAAAATTCAATCCAGACTATAAAACTGATCAAGATTATGAAATTTCGTTTATTGAAAAAAGTTTTATGTATAATGAACCTGGATTAACAATAATAAATTCAGTTGGTAAATTACAAAAAGATAATAGTATACCCTGTATAATTTCAAATAATACAAATAAGACAATTAGAATTAAAAGACATGCTGTAGTTGGAAAAATAACATTGATTAATGAACCTATGAAAAATATCAATTCTGTAATAACTGATACGAAACAGGAATCAAAATTACACTTGGCTGATTTAATAGTACCGGATCAATATAAAAAAGAAATTGAGTCTATTATAATTAAAAATCAAGATTTATTTGCAAATAAAGACTCCGATTTAGGTCACACTGATACAGTGAAAATGCACATTGACACAAATGGACATGATCCAATTAAGCTTAGGCCATATAGGACACCCATGCATAATCGAAAAATAATTGATGATGCTGTAGATGAAATGCTTGATGCAAAAATTATAAGTAGATCAAGGTCACCATGGAGCTTTCCTGTTGTTATTGTGAGTAAGAAGGATGGTAGTAAAAGATTTTGTGTTGACTTTAGAAAATTAAATAAAATTACTAAGAAAAATTCTTACCCCTTACCTTTGATAGATGATATATTAGCCCTTTTAGGAAAAGCAAAGTTTTTTAGTTCACTAGATCTTAAGAGTGGTTATTGGCAAGTTCTTATGAATAAATCAGATTCTGAGAAAACAGCCTTTGTATGCCATAAAGGACTGTTTGAATTTAACGTCATGCCATTTGGTCTGGCAAATGCACCAGCAATCTTCCAAGAATTAATGTCAATTGTATTACAAGACTGCTATGACTTTGCAACAGCCTATTTAGACGACATTCTCATATTTAGTAGTAGTTTAGAAGAACATTTAAGACATATAGAAATGATCTTTGATAGATTAAGACAACATAGTTTAAAGTTAAAATTAAAGAAATGTAGTTTCTTACAAACTGAGACTAATTACTTAGGTTTTATTGTAGATGAAAATGGCGTAAAACCTGATCCAAAGAAAGTTGAGTGCATAAGATCTTTGCCTGCACCAACTACGGTACGCTCTGTACGTTCTTTTATAGGCATGTGTAGCTATTATCGTAGGTTTGTTCCCAATTTCTCACAAATAGCGGAGCCTATTATAGCGTTAACTCGGAAGAATTCCCGTTTTAAATGGACCGATGAACATCAAAGAGCATTTGAATTTATCAAAGAAAGTCTGAGTGTCGTTCCCTTATTGGCGTACCCAGATCCAAATAAACCTTATACATTATACACTGATGCAAGTGACACGTGTATTGGTGCTTGCTTAACCCAAGAAGCAGATTCCAATGAACCCATATTACCTCATGTTATAAATGAAAAGCCAATTTATTATTTGTCACATAAATTGAGCAGATCCCAATGTAAATGGTCGACTGTAGAAAAAGAAGCATATGCCATTCACTATGCTTTACATAAACTTGATTATTATTTACACAATGCTGAATTTGTGATAAAAACGGATCACAAACCACTAAAATATCTATTAGAATCACCAATGCAAAATAAGAAAATTCAACTTTGGGCACTAGGTATGTCTGGTTATAATTGTAGAATAGAGTATATCGCCGGAACTACAAATACTTGCGCAGATTTATTATCACGCATTCCCAGTTTGGATAATAATGATAATACAAGCGTATTAGAAGATAATGCTTGTTTAGATATTAGTGATAATTTCTTAGAAGTAAACATGATAGATTCCACGAACTTTGACCCAAAGGAATTTGCTAGTTGTAATGTAGATGTAGAAGATTCATTAAAGAAACCTGAAGATGTTTTACCAGGTTTCAACATTGTCGAGGAACAGAGTAAAGATAATGTGATTGCTCAGTTAGTCGCTAGTCTATTATCAGATAACTGTCCGAAAGATATCCAAAGAAAGTATATTGTAATTGATAAAATCTTATATTTTATAAGTGACCCAGATAATGATTTAACGTTAAGGTTGTATGTCCCATCTCATCTTAAGGAACAAGTAATCAAACAATATCACGATGACAATGGTCATATGGGTATCCAAAAGACATATGACTCAATTAGGAACAAATATTTTTGGCCAAATTTATTCAAGGAAATACATAATAATGTGTCGACATGTACAACATGCCAAACTAGGTCGCTACAAAAGATAAGACAACCGTTACAAGAGACTGATATACCCCCTTATCCCATGGCTAAATTAAGTCTCGATGTCTCAGGTCCGTATCCTACGTCTTTATCTGGTAATAAATATATTATTGCTTTTGTTGATTGGTTCAGTGGTTGGCCTGAAGCTTTTGCTGTACCTGATAAAACAGCTGATACTGTAGCACATTTGTTGATTGAAAGTATATTCCCAAGATTTGGTTGTCCGTTACAAATTGTTACAGATAATGGAACTGAAAATGTCAATAAGACAATGAAAGAAACTTTAGAAAGACTTAAAATAAGTCACGTTCTTACTAGCGTTTATCATCCCCAAAGTAATGCAAAAGTTGAACGATTTCATAGAACTTTACATGACGTTTTGGCCAAGAAACTAGATGAAAATAAACAATATTGGGACCTTCATCTATCACAGGCACTGGCTGCTATTAGGTTCAATATTAGTGAATCCTCGAAGTTTTCACCTTTCTTTTTATTATATAACCGAGATGTTGTATTACCTCTTGATAATATATTGAAACCAAGACGCAAATACCAAGGTGAAGAACTACACCAAATTGCATTACAAGAACAACATAAATCATTTCAATTAGTTAGAAAACATCTTAAGAAAGCTAAAGACCGACAAGCTAAATATGCTGATAGAGGGACTAAGCAAATTGAATTTAAAATTAATGACCCTGTTTATTATAAAAATAATCAAAGAAAAGGCAAATTAGATGTCAAATGGAGACCATATTATAGGGTTATTGAACAAACTGGGCCATTAAGTTATATTATTAAAAATCAATTAGATGGTTCGACTAGTAGGGTACATGCCGAATTACTGAGATTAGCAAATATTGATGATTGGAAATTACCTAAATCAAGTGACAAACTGTTAAGACGAACACAATATGTTGTTCCACCATCTGAGTCTGAACCTGAGTCGGAAATGACATCCGACGAGGAAATACCCCTTAACAAGTTAGCTAAGAAATATCGCCACGAGAGAGAAAATTCTGAGAGTGAGGATGATATACCTTTAATGGAACTAGCTAAAAGGTTAAAGTCAAGAGAACAAGCAGATGATGAAATCGATCCAATAAATAATGACCATGACCCTTTGAACAAAGTTGATGGCGATGATGATGATGATAATTCTATGGAAATAGACCAGTCCGAATTGAATGATTCTTGTGAATCAAATAGCGTTGTTACGCCGGTAGAAATGTCAATAAATGAGGTTAGTGTACCTTGTGGCATTTCGACAATAAAATCGCTTAAGAGAGAAAGTGTGAGAAAGATAAGTAAAAGAGAGAGAAAGAATAGTGTGAAAGAAAGAATGAGCGATGATACAAGAAGTGGGAAGATGTTATCACTGTTAAGAACTTTTGCTGAACTGATGTAGTTCGTTTTATTTTATGTGAACATTGCTAAGTGAAAATAAGATTTAAAATAAGGTTCTAAAATATGAGTTAACGTATGTTAACTGTAACGTGTGTGTCACGTTGTTTTCATTATGATTGAATGGGTTGAGACCTATTCAGATGTAAATAATATTAAAATCATCTAAATATTTAATCGCATGAATCATTGATATACTTAAAATATAACCGCATTATTCATATGTTTATTATATTGTGTGAGAGTGTTAGTATGTTACTTAAAAGTGTGAATATATGTGTATTTTCAGATAAATACGAAGATGTTATTCAGAAGCATCTTGTTTATTGTTTGCATTAGCCATACATATCCAATTATAGTGAGAGAGAATGTTGTTTTCGATAAAGTTAATGACATTTCAATTAGTGATTCCAAATGGTTGATTACTTTTATGCACAATTTAAAACCATATGATTTGTTCTTGAACAAAGTTGAGGATGATTTACGTAGTACAGACAAAATATTGAAAACTATTTCTGATCATTATCGTAAAAATGATAACATAGGGTTTGTTTATACTTTAGATAGCCTAAATAAAGAAGTTCATATGATAAACAATACACTAAATAGTATTAGAATGAGTTTCGATGAATACACAGTTACAAACAATAAATCAAAACGAGATAAACGATCATTACTACCAATAATAGGTAAATTATCATCACTATTGTTTGGAACAGTTTCCGAAACTGATTTAGAGAACATAAATAAAAATGTTGAAAAATTAGCAGAAAATCAAGATAATATTATACATGACTTAAAAGAAAGTATAACTTTACTAAACTTATCAAGAATACAAATTTCCGAAAATAGAAGAGCTATTATGGATTTAATAATTTCCGTCCAAAAGCTTGATACAAAAATAAGTGAAATTAAAGAAACACTTATGAAAGAAATAACTGATTTGGAACAATTTTTGAGTACATTCTTACAATTTAAATTAATCTTAGAAGAAATAAAACAAGCAAGTCAAGACGCATTATTTTACTTAACTAATTTAAAGAATGAAATTAGTATGTTGTCAATACATAATCTAACTCCATTAACTATTTCACCCAATGAGTTGAGAAAATTACTGGTTGATATTCAATATAAATTACCTGATACGGCTAAATTACCAGCTGATCCAATAACGGATATTTGGTATTTTTATGATACATTAAAATGTACAGCATACCTTGACAACGATAATATATTGATAATATTACCAATTTCTTTGATTGATGTTCGGGAAAGTTATGAATTATATAAGATAATAAATTTACCATTACCATTAAGAAACGTATCTTTAATAGATACAAAGAAATTAAATATGGTTGCTCAATATCAACTTGATAGTGAGGCGTTCATCATCGATAAAATGAGAACAAAATATTCTTTGATTTCAATGGAAGAATTTATAAAATGTAATGATGTAAGATTGAGATACTGTAATATAAAAAGGGTTATATACCCAGTGAATTTGAGTAAATCATGTGTGGTCTCGTTGTTCTTGTCACATTTCGAAAGCATTGCATCGTTTTGTAGTAGTAATGTTATTCTAGACACAAAATTACCGTATGCGAAATATCTGCATTCTGAAACATGGGTTATTGGCACTAAAACCCCCTTGAAGTTTATAATTGTATGCAAAAACAATGTTACTTCCGCTGTGATTAATCCGCCCATTGATGTTATTACGTTAGGGATAGGTTGTAAAGCATCAAATGACTACTTACAATTAATTTCACATGACGAAACGAGAATGACATATGACGGACGTAACACATATGATACTTTTATGTCGACTTACGAAATATCCAAAATAAGGTTATGGCGTAACTTTACAGAAAGTTTCCCAAACATGACAAAATTGACATTACCTGAATCTTTGAGTCATTTAAAAGAAATTCCGATGTCTTCATTTATTTCACACGTTAAGAACAATAAAAAGATCAAAGTTGATAAATTGTCCACTTGGTCACTTTTAAATTATTCAACACTTATAGTCTGTTGTCTTTTCATTTTGGGTATGATTAGTTTTTATTGCATTAGGAATAAAAATACGAAATTAAGACTTAGGAAGTTGGCTAAATGTTGCAATGATAGGATTACTGATGACAAGAATACTCCAACTCCAAGTACAAGTATACATACAGACGATGTCCAAAAAGTTAAAATGACAGACGAAATACAAATGCAAAGAAAGACAGACAAAGACAAACGAATTGAGACGATATTCAAGAATTTTAATTAGGTTTAAAAGTCCTGTGAGATGTGTTCTCAAAACTATCTCGATACAGGTGAAGATAATTTGATTAATAATCTTTTTAATCATATATATAAAAGTCCTCGAGATAACTCTTAAAGTGATCTCTAGGTGAAGATACATATTAAAAAAAGTCCTATGAGACTATTCTTAAAATAATCTCAAGGTGAAAATAATCATAAAACATTCTATTAAATTGCAGATGCAGAATGAAATGAGTTTCGAAACATTTCTAAAATTAGGAATGAGTGAAGAAGAAAATGACATCCATACGGATGACGAAATATTAGAAGAAAATGATATATGTATTTACAAAAATGAAGGCAACAAATTGATTACTTCCTTACAAGAAAATGAAATTGATGAAACGATTTATGTTTATGAGAATGATCAATTGGTTGCTACCTTAGAACCAAATTATTACAATGACGAATTTTACCTTAATGATTTAACTGACAATGAGCAAAATAATGATAACCATAATGATGATATCCATAATGATGATAACCATAATGATGATAACCATAATGATGATAACCATGATGATGATAACCATAATGATGATAACCATGATGACATTAAACCAATGCAACAGTACTACAGAGAACACCGAATACCGAAGTAGGACATTCAATAAAACATATAAGTTTTAGTGTACATGTTTGATTTGGATATTGTTTTTGTGTGGGTGCATGCTATTAAAAAGTATGCATGCTATTAAAAAGTGTGCATGTTTCATGTTTATTTTTATTTTTTTTATTAGGACATTAGGGTTATTACCCATAACATTAAAGTTTTATGTTTTTGTTGTTAGGGTTGTTACCCAAAGAACAGTATAAACCTTATATTAACAATAAGGGTTGTTACCCGTAGGACGATATAAATAGGGTTGTTACCCAAAAGACAGTAAACACTTATTTTAATTGTGAGATAAAATTATCATGGTTGTTACCCATAGAACAATATAAAAGGGTTGTTACCTAAATGACAATTAATTTTAGTGACATTTGAGGTTGTTACCTCGCACGTATTAAGATGTTTGATATTATATCATGTTTTTGTGTTGATTTTGTTTTTAATGAGGACACTATGTTAATAAATTTTATAAAATTTAAATAAGACTAAAGTTAAAATTAAATAGTTTAATTTTCTTTAATGGGGGAGGTGTGTAACATAGTGGCCTCATACATGTACTTTGATTTATAATTTTAATTTAAATGATTATATTCAAATTCATTAAACATGGAAATGTTGGAATGTTGAGACAAGTATAAGTTTCAAAATTGACTGAATTAAAACGTACATACATGATTATTTACATTTGGCACTGAAACACATCAATAACCTCTTGATCTCACGGATGTTGGTGACATGTTTGTTAAATAATAATTTAAATGTCGTTGTTGTTTTGACAAGTGTTGGCAAACGTGGCAGCGATATTTTTTTAAGTACATTATATCAAAAAGTGACATTTGGTGTTAACAGATATATTAAATATTGGCATGGTAAAATACCACGTTGACAGGAGTTTCCTGCGAACTCTCCAAAAGCATGTTTTGTCAAAGTTATACTGATTGGTTAGAATGAGATGTTAAAATTAATTTCATTAGTCTATTTAGGCAACGCCTACTTGTCGCATCAATTCAACATTGTCCATAAAACCAGGGAACACCATTCGTAAGTGAGGTGTTGTTGAGAGGTGTTGTTGAGAGGTGTTGTTGGGTTGTTGTGCTTGTAGAAGCACTTAAGTACGCTTGATAGTTGTTAAAATTAAATAATGAATTTAATTTAATTTAAATTGTAAAACTTTGGAAAGTTTTAACTTGACGAAATTAAAAACCACTATACGATCATGAATACTGTGTTGTTATAATGATTTAATTATAACGTCTTATGTTACAATTTACAAATAAACACATGCTAACAGAGGTTATGTTACACGTGTACCGTGCGTGTATCGCTCAAATCGTAAGCTTGTATGAAAAACGTTTTGTGTGTATATTGTAAAACATGTATCATTCATCGTGTAAATTACACGATGGAAGACGGTCCGAGATATTGTGGTTGAGTATTTTCTAACGTGTATCGTGTGAACAAGATGTGCATGGTTTAAATCCGATTTAAGCCGTTTTCACCGAATGACATAAACACGGTAATGTTATTCTTTATTCTGCAGTTTGTATTTCTTTTATCGACTTTTCGAATAAAATGAGAGGTATTGCTATCACTTTGGCGTCGGCATTGGCGTAGGTTTTCAGGTTAAAGTTTTTGAAACTCTTATATCTTCAACACTTTCTAAGTTATTTAAAGTGAGTATACTTATTTAGTGGGACTATATTAACCATACTGTGAAAGGAGATATCTCTGGATGAATAATGTTTTAAGTTATTGCCTTTTTATACTTAAAAATTACCAAGTATGAGGTTTAAGTTTTTCCTATGTAGAATATATTCCATACTGATCAAGATATTTGACTTAAAGTTTGTATATACTTATTTGTAGGTACAATATCTACACAACTATGAAGGTGCGTAATTAGTTTTGGAGTAATTGCCCTTTTATACTTAAAAAAAAACGTAAAAATATACGGAAAAATTGTTCCTATTTAGAATATCTTTAAAATCAAGATATTTGACTTAAAGTTTGTATACTTAATTATCAGTACTCTATCTTTACAATGTTATACGGAGGTAACTGTGAATGAATTATTTTTGGATTTATGCCCTTTCATTGAACATTTAAGATTAAAATTTGTTCTAATCGGATATTTTTAGTACTTACAAATATATTTTAATAAAAGTTGGAATGCTTTTTCATCAGTTCTTCATTTATCGGACTATAAAGGGACATAACTCTGGATAAATAACTTTCCGAGTTATTTCCCTTTATACTTAAGATTAATGTTTGCTCAAACTGAATATACTTTGTTTGATAGAAAGTTAGTATGCTTTTTTCATCAGTACTACATCTACTCGACTACAAAGGATGTAACACTTGATGAATTATTTTTGGAGTTGTGTAATTTTTCAACTTTTATATTATGGTTAAAATACATTAAACTGAAATATTTTCAATACTTATCAATATATTTAAGTATACAGTTAGTATGCTTTTAAGTCAGTATTACATCTACACGACAACAAAGGGACATAACTTTTGATTATTTTTTTAGTTATTCCCCTTTACTTTAATGTTTAAATTTGTTTAAATTGAAATATTAATAGTTCCTTATTAAGGAATTTAAATGAAAGTAGGTATGCTTATTCATTGATACTATGTCTTCATAACTTTGAAGGGACGTACTATGGATGAATTTTTTAGGAGTTATGCCCCTTTTATATTTTACAAATATGAATTGGTAATTATTGTTTGACTGATTTATTTCCTTTCAAAAATTAGGTCCTGTCTTAAAATCAGTATTGTTTAAAGAGATGCCTTGCCATGAACAAAACACCCAAAATGTCTAGCGCGCGGTCTTTGGACTGCTCATGTTATAGTAAATATTATCAATCTTGTTCTTCTTGGTCTATCGTGTGTTGACTGCTCGCCTATCGTGTAGTTTAATTTATTCTTAAAATGCCGATACTCAATAAACTAATCGATAAAATATTACGTACTTGCTTTTATTTTTTACAACCCCGCTAAGACTGTGTTCTGAAACGTGTATAAATAATGACATCTCATGAATGGCTTTAAAAATAAACAAAGGAAAAAATATAAACTTGTATTTTTGTCTATCGAGTTAGTTCGGTCGGACATCGTGTGCATAGTTTTAAATCAGATTAAAGCCATTTTTTAAAGAATGACATCAACGTATTTTGACAGTAATGTTATTTTTGTTCTGCAGTTTAAATTTTTGTTATACACCGTGTTCATTTTTGTATATTTTTTCTTATAAATATTATCAGCTGGAGAACTCTTTGTCTATCTGTGTATTGACTGTTCGTTTCTGGTGTACATAATTTTCTTCTAAAAATGTCGGTGTTCAATAAATTTATTGATACAATATTATATGGTTATATTTTGCAATAACGCTAAGAATGTGTACCAGGTACAATTTTATGACATATTATCTCTGTGAACGTGTAGAAAAAAACTATGGAAAATACTTAAACGTGTATTTCTTTTTCTATTGTGTGAGTTCGAAGTTGGCAAACGCGTGCGTGGTTTTAAAATACATTAGAACCGACTTTCAAAAATTCATTTCAAAGAATGTGTGTGGTGAACTCGATATTCAATAAATTCAACGAAATTTATATTGTTTTTTTTATATATTTACAAAGTAATAGAACAACATTTTTTGTTTTCAATCCACATTTGAGACGCATAAATTGCATAACTTGTCGCCGTGTAAACGTTTTTCTTTGGCCGAAAAAAGCTGAGGATTCCAAACAATCGTGTTTAACGTGTCCAAACTGGACTCCGTACTGCATATAAATAAAAACACAAACACTTATATGCTCGGCCAGACGATGTGTAGCACGGCCAGACGATGTGTATTTATTGCGTTGAACTTTACAGTCGGCAGATTAACAATATAATGAATACAAATTTATACATGTACATGGCTATCACTATAAATATATATAACATGTTTTTAAAGTATTTCAACAAACATCAATCGTTCTTAACCATAAATGTAAGAGACAGGCTCTACGAAAGAGTACTTATAATATATGCTACAAAATAAATGAATCCTTTTATGACAGATCTTTTTACGTCTGCGATTCGACACGCCCAGGAACAACCAGAGATGAAATAATTTAAAAATTCACCCTGGAAACCTGTGTCTATTTGTCAATGTCGTATCGCTTGAATGTTAGACCTCATTCTGAAAAGACATATTTGTTGGATCTATTTTTAAGCAAAACTAACTATCCCTAGTTGGACGGCAATATTTGAATATATATATATTAACCAATGATCAGGAAAAACAAAATTAAATCTATCTAATCACGAGTGTATAGAAACTAAAAATCAATCTTAACGCTATGACTACTGAGACTATAAATAATTACATATTGACCTGTTAAAATATATACTTCCAAAACACAATTTTAAACATATAAGATTGTAATTGTATAGGTTATAAATAGCGTCACGAGTGATAAACTAAAATACGTTAATAAATGTGTTTTAGATTCACTATTAATATCATGAAACTGGCTATTATTATGTACAGTCCAACTTGTGTTAACAGCCACCTCCGAATAGCGGGCATCTGCGGACAGCGGCCATTCCGATTTCCCCCCGACCGAAATCGCTCTTACAAATGCCGTGAATAACGGTCACTTGTTGACTGTGACCAGCGGCTAGTCAAAACCATCCCCGCAGCCAGTTTAGAACTGTAAACATCGGCCAGAGGATTGTTTGAAGACAGTCTTTATATAAAGACGATTTCGAACTCAGACCGCCATTTTTGTTAAAGTTAAGCTAAAAACCAGTAATTCGCTTTTTTCCGTATTTTTCGTAAACAAACCATATCGAGTACGATTTTATTAGTTATTATCAAGCTGTAGACAATATTTTCCATCACAATACTATAAAAATATGTTAATGTATCCTTTTATTGTTATTTGTAAATCGGGAGTAAATTACGTCATGTGATGACACTTTGCTAATTAGTTTTGAATGTTTGGAGACTCCACTAGGTTTGTTTTTCACACGTTCGGCAGTTAGATAAATGTTTGTAACACGCTGTTCATTCCTAAATTCGTTCAACTGTGACCGCTGTATACAGGTAAATTGACAACTGGGATAAGATAGAAAAACTATACAAAAGGTCATAGTAATGAGAATTGGTAGAGTGCATTTGTTAATGTTGAGGACATAGCATGAAATGTAGCTGCAAACAAAAAATCACTGATTTCTTTGTTTTAGTCATTCATTCTTTGTTCAAAGTTTTGTTTTATTCATTTATAGTCACAAATTTAATTAATGATAATGTGAATGATGAATTAAGATTGAAAATAAACCCATTTAAATTTTGGATTATTAATTCATGTTATTTATGAACTCTGTATCTCAAGTCTGACCAAACATGGCCTGTTCGTTCCTCCCTTCGAACAAAGGCCACCTGTGAACAAAGGCCACTTTTCTCTTTTCCCTTGGCCGGCTGTTGTTCACAGGTTGGACTGTATATAATATGCAAATAAGTATCGATTTGTAGGAAACAAGGTGTTGCCAGTGTGAAATCGCCTGGTGGAATGATTCAATCTAAATTACTACACATATTAAAATAGAAACATTATCACGCTTTTCTCGTGCAACTGACCAATACAATCACTGTATAAAAACTGCGTCGCGTTAAGAAAAATATTTTACGCTATCTTATCGAACCGCGTGAAATAGATAGTATCGAGACCCGTATTAGTGTATTTTACCGCAAATCAAGCTATCTATCGTGTTCGTGTAACGTGTATTCTGTGTTTGGGTATCGTGCCTGTACCGTCCGTACCATGTGGCAACTTGCACTTTACGATTACTGTATACCATGTGCAGAATTTTTAATCTTGTCCTGAAGCTATAGTTGGCTTAAGCCTCACCTGGGCGGAAATAGGAGCAGGCATGGCCAAGTGGTTACATCATTGGACTGGTAATAATTGGATAGCCAGCTCCGCGTTGATTCGAATTTCATCCTAAACATACTCTGTTGTTTCCTTGAGCCAGAAACTTTATCCTACTAGCTCAGTACTAGGGGAACAGAAAGCGGACTCTAAAATGATTTATCTTAAGTTGTAAGAACTTGTTTCACAATGAAGCTAATAGAAATATAGAATACCATACCCAAAAATTTGACTCTATTTTTATTAGCCAATAAAAGTTATAAGGTATATTTAGAAGTTCTTGGCCTTGTTAAAGGGTGAGCACTGGCTAAAGAAAAACTTCTATGAAAACTAAGTTAGGTGCCTTGGCCACAGTAAAATGACAATACAAGTAATTTGAGTTGATACAACATGATACCCTATGAAATATGACAGTTATAAGTAATTAGTATGAACTATGTTTCAATGTATTTTTATTGTTTGTAGGCATTTGGTAGTAGCTCTGAAGAGTTTATAAAATACATTGCCAATGATGTCATCAACTGGGGAAGTCCTGTACAAAGGGTATTAGAGGATGGTGCTCGATTAGTATCCAGACTTAGTGATCGTACACCATTAGTTACTGTTTGTTTAGAAGGTATGTACCTCTCTGTTGTTATTTGTTTTATAACCTGATTGCTTAGCTTATATAAGTGTAATTTGATATTTTAAACTGTTTCTGAGTGAACTGTTGACCAGTCAATAGTTTTGACTGTTTCCCGAGCATGCTCTGACGCCAGGCATTGTTATTCAAACTGTTATTGTACTGATATAAGGGGAAATAACTGCTACTGGATTTTAGGATATTCCAGACGCTTTCAAATGCATCAAGCATCCTTTGATCTTGACCAAGCAGACGTAAACATGTCGGGATGCATTTCTATGCAAAGAGTTGGTATAAGCCGACTCGTAAAGAGTTCGAGTATATCATTAATATGCATGAGATTTTCATAATCATATTTTTTAAAACTGTTCTATAGAATTTCGCAAGGAAATATAAATTAAATTATAAATTAAATTATAAAATGGTGGCTTTAAATCCGGGGAACCTTTTTTATCAGGAAATTTTTATCCTCAAAAATACAACTATTTTATGTCGTTTGGCTTAGTGAACACCCACAATAAATCAATGCGCCACAACAAAAAAGTTACGGTTTAACGCTGCCAAGAACGCTTCTATATTATTCACCTTTTGAGAAACTTTGTTCCTATTTTTCACTGAAATCGATTAAAAAGACCCTTAAAAAGTCTTAAAATCTTACGATCAAATGTTATTTTTTTCAGTGAGAACTTACTTTATTCATGTACGAAAACATTTACGAATTATTATTATTATATTTACGAATTGCAGTCGAATCTTTTGCAATTTTCGTCCACGTTTGTAAAGATATTTTTTCCTCTGAAATAACTTTATATATGTTTGAAAACTCTTTATAGATTTTACCTTAGATGGCTTGTTTTTGCAATTTCTGTTAAAATTTGTAAAAAGTTTTTCTTACACATCATTATTAAGGGTTCTAATTTCTGATTTTCTGCATGTACGAGACTATTTTTTAAGTGCCTGTCTTCCATTCTCATCAATTAAAGCTCAGAAAGACATTAAACTCAAAAGATCTAAAGTTTTTTGTCCTATGAAAACACTTCATACATGAACAAAAAGTTTTTACAGATATAACCTTAAAACTGTCGTTTTTTGCAATTTCAGTTGATATTTGTAAAGAGTTTTTTTTTTAAATATTCATTAGGTGTCTAAGTACATTTTTCTAGTACCCGTGTCCCAAACACATCATTTAAGGCCCAAAAAGACATTAAACTTAAAAGATCTAAAGTCTTTTGCCCACTGAAAAACACTTTAAACATGAATAAAAACTCTTTATAGATTTTACATTTAAGCGATCTTTTTTTGCAATTGCACTTGAAATTTGTAAAGAGTTTTTTTATACATCTTCATAAGGTTTCTTAGTACATTTTAGTGTTCGTGTCCCAAACACGTCATTTAAGGCCCAGAAAAACATTAATCTCAAAAGTTCTAAAGTTTTTTTGACCACTGAAAAGACATGAACAAAAACTCTTTGTAGATTTAACCTTAAAGCGGACGTTTTTTGAAATTTCAGTTGAAATTTGTAAAGAGTTTTTATACATCTTCATTTATTTTCTAAGTTCAGATTTTAATGCACAAACTTCTTTTATAAGGGCCTGTGTTCCAAACACATAGTTTAAGGCCCATAAAAACATTAAACTCAAAAGATCTCAAGTATTTTGCCCACTGAAAAACACTTTATACATGAACATAAACTCTTTGTATATTTAACCTTTATGCGATCTTTTTTGCAATTTCAGTTGAAATTAGTAAAGAGTTTTTTTATAGATACTCATTAGGTTTCTAAGTTCAGATTTTTATGTACAATCTTCTTTTTAGTGCCCGTGTCCCAAACACATCCTTTAAGGCCCAGAAAGACAATGTTTTTTGTCCACTGAAAACCGTTTCTACATAAACAAAAACTATTTACAGATTTAACTTTAAAGCGGTCGTTTTTTGAAATTTCAGTTGAAAAATGTAAAAAAAAATTATATATCTTCATTTGTTTTTTACGTTCAGATTTTTATATACTAACTTCTTTTTTAAGGGCCTGTGTCCCAAACACAAAATTAAAGGTTCAGAGATATCAAACTCAAAAGATCTGAAGTTTTTTTTGTCCACTGAAAAGACTTTATACATGAACATAAGCTCTTTGTTTATTTAACCTTTAAGCGATCTTTTTGCAATTTTATTTGAATTTTGTAAAGATACTTTTTTATACATCTTCATTATGTTTGATTTTATGCCATACGAAAACTTTTCACCGAATTTACTAAAATAATTGCAGATTTGCAATTTTCCGTTCAAGTTTGTAAAGAGTTTTTGTATACACTGCATTCGGGCTCTTAATTCTGAGTTTTATCCTTAAAACTGTGTTTAATACCTGTGTACCATTAATAGTATTGTTTGACTCAGAATGACCTTAAACTCTAACGAGTAAAAATATTTTGTTAGATATTAAATCTTTTTAATGCCTGCCTTTCTTATGCAATGTCTGTACGTTTTTGTATCGAGCTTTTGCATGCGTTTTAACAGCTTTTGATCGTTTAGTTTTTGGGCCCTCTGAGTCCCGTGATATTAGTAGACCACATGAACAAGGGGGCTCTAACTGAATGACCACCCGAATACACGTTTTGTCATTTTGCTAAGTCTGTCTATATCATGTAGAGTTCATGTTTGTTAGGAAAAAAGGAGGCAGATTGTAGGCGGAGCTAAATGCCGGGATACTTGCATTTCGTCAACTCTTTACGAGTCAGCTTAGGCCAACTATTTACAAAAATGCATCCCAAACATGTCAAGTACTGTTGAAATAGTAATTAATCAGGTAAAAAAAAAATTTTATCTGTGGTTTTAGAACAATCAAACTGTTGTCCCTCGGTGTCAGGAATAGTGTTTTTAAACAGTTCCAAACACTATTCCCTCCTCATCGGGCCAACAATTTGATTTTTTCCAAATCACGTCTTAAATAACTGTATAATATTTCACAAATAGAATAGTGTTTTATCAGTGAAGAATGTTATGTAAATTTTGAAATTATTAAACTCGGGCAACTATTTTAAGAATTGTAGATTTGATGTTATACAGTGATATAGGAGCTAAATATATCAGATTAACCTATGTAAATTTCCCTACAATTGAAAAAATCAGCAATTCAGGGATGAGTCTTGGTTCCAAATTTAGGGAGAAGTCAGTAATTTAGGGAGAAGTGCAGTGATGCGAGGGAAAAGTTGGGAGGATAGACAAGCGGGAAAAGTTTAATGAGCCGAATGGAATGTTTTGAACAGTATTTATTACGACGATAAAAAAGTAATCTCTATCGCTCGTAATGTTCGTTTGGACGCTGCGGCGAGACGTTCTCAATATAAGTAAGAGTTCATAGATCACACAAAGTAGTTCAGCAATTTTACAATTTAATCCATTGATAATAAAGTAACAGTTTTCACAAAGTTATTATAGTTCGCAATAAACCAATATTTACTAGAGTACCAAGTCACAAAGAGCATATAACACACAGATCAACAAATGATTCTTTCTGTATAAAGTAAAATGTGGTTGATTTTATATAGCAAAATACTGAACAAATGAACAATTTCATTAGCTGATAATATTTAGATAGTTAAAACAATAAATTAGAAGTTTGACAATAAACTACCGGAAGACAGGTACAATCAGCATAGTAAATCTAATTATGACATACTGACACATCTTTAAATGCCTAAAACTGTTAATTAAAAATTAAGGTGATAATAATGATAAATAACAAAAGTGACTATTGCGTTCAATACCTAAGGTCATATAAACTAAACAAATATGTTTACAGTGTTATGACATGCCAAAACAATGCTATTAAAAAAATGAAAATCTTCGTTTTAATATATTCACAAACCTCTAAAAATTCAATGCACATTTTTCTAGAACTTCTATCCTTTAAATACATGTAATTACTATTACATTTAGTAAATAATATGTCTGCTGTAACTCACAAGTAGTGTGATTATTAAATACTCCATGAATGTTTGTTTACTGAGTTATTTGTTCTATGTTTTACTCAAAATTCACAGAACATATTGATTTTGTATCTAATTGTAAACTTAAATTATCTAATTTTCATTTCAATGAAAAGTTCTTCCTTCTAGTTTAGCATTTTTACTTGCTAGAATATGTTCATCAAAAAAAGTTTAAAATGCATAAAAAGCATTTTCAAGTTTGGAAAATATGTTTTCAGTGTCCTCGTTTTTGACCATTCTTTTTATCTAATTAGTTCTGCTGTAAATAGCATACCTTTTCTTAAATATAACATATTATGAAGCAATATATGTTTATTATGATTTTTTAGAGTCTGCAACACGACTTTAGCTGGTAGATTACGTGACGAATACTTTGACAATTTTAATAAATTCAATTGAATCAACCGGTGTTTATTTTTGAAATCGAGGGATTTTCCCTGTTACTTATTGCTTAATTAAGAAGAACTTATAATTCAAATGATAAGATCATTAAATTACTAACGTAGATTAAACCTTGAATCTAAAGTCTAGTCCAATAAAGATGATATTGAAAATCTATTTGTATGATGCATTTAAGCGTAGAACTACAGAACTTAGTTTCTTATACAATTGATAGTTGATAAGTGCCCCTGAGTTCATTACAAAGTGAGCAGAGCGGGGGGACATAAAACAAATTGTTTGTACAATTCCCATATTTCTGACTTATTATAGAACAATATTTTTCTTATCTTCGAAACATCAAGAAAGGTTTTTGATGTGATGTGAACTTATGCAGGACTGGTTATCCAATCATTACCAGAGCCGAGGCCGGGCGTAGTGGTTAGCATGTCTGACTTTGAATCCAGAGATCGCGGGATCGAGCCCGACTGTGGTAGGCCATCCCCTGAACATGAGTTGTCGACCTCGTGGTAGAGTAAGTTAGTACTGGTGATAGAAAATGTCCAGGAAAACTATAGTAGAAAGAGCTGGTTGTCGTATATATGACCTAAATATGTGTTGAATACAACGATAAAAAATAAGAAATGATTACCATTCTAACTTCATAATCTCTCGGCCATGCCCTCTCTTCATGTACCCACTTGTATTGAACTATTCCAGAGGAAATATACCAATTATGTTAATGATTGAAAAGCTATTTTGTTATTGTAATATGTACACAAACCTCGCTATGTATATTTTAGGACCTGCAGGTGCTGGTAAGACAACTCTTGCTGCACAGATTGCCAAGAATTCTGAATTTCCATTTGTTAAGATTTGTTCACCAGAAAACATGATAGGTTTTCATGAGGCTGCAAAATGTCAACAAATAAAGAAGATATTTGATGATGTTTATAAATCACCTCTAAGTTGTGTTATAGTGGATGATATAGAAAGATTATTAGGTATGGAAATACTTACTTAACTTTTTCCTTCTGCTTATAACTATACTGCCCTCCAAAAGTTTCTTTGTATATTTACTTTTTATATTGTACCAAATAGAGTTTCAAAAAGTTGTAAAAGCAGTTTATTGTTAAAGGATTTCCATTTTTGATTTTTCTGATCAGTACATCTGTCTTACAGATAGTAAATAATGAATATATTTCAAACTTTATTGATACATTGACCATAGTTTCGGAGGCTGATAGATTACTTTAGCTGCAAATAAAAAAATATATATACCAATAGAAATTCCATATTTACTGCATGAATAAAGAATAAAATAAACACTACATATAATAATTTATCAAATTTGGACCGAGAAGTTGTTTTTACTGCAACTGTTTTATTTCTTTAGGTATTGACATCAAACTTTAAATATATGTTCCTTATTATCAACCACATCTCACGCGACAAGGTTCATGACTCCAAATACAGTTTTTCAAAATTGTCTTCCATGAACTAGAATTTTCTTTTTTACTTTAAATTTGTTATGGTTATATTTTTAAATTTTAAAATATGTATGTTCATCATCATCAACCACATCTCCTGTGACAAATACTTACTTAGTCGAGCATGCTTTCTCCTCTGACAGCTCTTGTTTATTAATCCAGTCTTTATTCTTTTATACATATATTTATGACTGTTAAAGTTGGATTAACCTAAACATTGTCAATATTTCAGTTTATTTTATTATGTCAGCATTCAGCAATGATGTTCTTATATCAAAACTGATTAATCAATTCCAAGACATAAGCGATAGTAAGGCCATGCCAAATTGGAATTTTGTGTTAACTCAAGTTTGACAAACCTAGGTACCTATTCACAAAGACACACAAATCGAGAACGAAAATGCATGTCCATTCTAGCTAGTATTAATGTATTTGTGTAAATAAGCACTTGGTAGTACATGAATGCTTATGTCTTTAATGGGAGATTGTAATTAGTCTGTAAAAAGTATATAGAACATTTGCATATACACACACAGAAACAAGGAACTATCAGTATTTATTGAGAAAAAAACAGTTATCGAATCCCGGAACAACAGAATTATTTAGGAAAAATTTCAACTATATTTATTTTGGATAGAGGAATCTAAAACCTACGCGCACGTGGATGCTTAACAAAATTTTAGTATGGCATTGCCTAATTGGTAATTGGTAATTTTATGTAAGAAATACATATCAGTAAATGTTGCATTGTACTAATTTATATAAATATAATATCTATTTACAGATTATGTTCCTATTGGTCCAATATTCTCTAATCTTGTCTTACAAGCTTTACTTGGAGCCATGAGGAAGGTTCCTCCTCATGTAAGTTAAATGTCTTTTTTATCATCATACAATAAAACTAGCTAACATAGATATAAATATATGTGTTAGCTCTGAATCTTCCATACAAAATATTTTTATTGAGTTGTAATATTGGTCATTGGCAAAATCATCAAATTATTTGTGTTGAGGATTCAGAGCAATTAGTTACAACACACAGGCTGATGTGGTCATTTGTGGACAGAAAAATGTTATAGAGATTTTTTTAGAAATTATTTAAATGTTGCTTATTTCACTGCTGCAAGAATTTGTATAAAATCAACAAGTCGTCACGTTGTGATGATCATGTACATGATCTATATACCCTGATTATGTTATTGAATATGCCGCCAAGTCTACTGATCGAGGGATTGTGGGTTTAATTCTCAGACGGGGCATACTTTCGTGGAGCTTAGTCATGAAATTATTTCTTCGGCCAGTCTCCCTCCTACTAATGATTTTAATTATGTAAGGCAGTTGTCAGTCAATGACAAAAGTATGTGCTTAGTAGTTGGTTAACAAATTAATACAGAGAATAAGCCTTTCCAGTAGGAGTAAGTAAGTTGACTGACCTATACAATGTGTTGCTACAGCATTAAACCAACAAAAAACAAAAATATGTATTTGTTCATTCACTTGTTGGTATAGTAGCTCACATAGGTACTGATCAAGGGGTTGTGGGTTTGATTCTGGGAGGGGCATAATTTCGTGGAGCTTGGTCATGACATTTCTTCGACCATTCTTCATACTAGCTCTGATTCTTGACCATGTAGGACAGTAGTTAGTCACTGATTGAAGTATGTGCCTAGTAACATGTTAACACATAGATCCAGAGATTTAGCCTTTCCAGGAATGGTGAGTAGGTTGACCTGCCGCCATGATATGACCTAAACCATGCGTCTCTATGGTATTTAACTCATAACAATAAATATTTAAAAAGATATTTGGTGATGTGCAGGGTTAATTTTGTTTAAGTATTAATAGTTATATTTGCTGTTCAGTCATGCCGCCAGGAGCAAACCACGGTGAATGTATAATCAATTAGCATAGTGAGTCACCCATAATACACAGAGTAAATAGTCAGCTACTACCGTCCGTGCTACACACCTGTTTATCACAAATTATGAATGATATCATATTTTTTATCAATTTCTTTGTACTGGAAAAGAATTTCATGGGACAAACAGGTGTGGTAGAGCAAATTGTATTAGTTAAAGTATAGGTCAAAAGATGGCTTAGACAGCTGTGTTGAAAAAGATAACTGTTTTTTGTGTTTTTTATTGAGTTAAACGCCATGTGAACATAATTAAGGTCATTTTACTGTGTCCGGCGCACTTAATCTAACTTTTCTGGACCCTTGACTATAACCAGTACTCACCTACCTTTTCACAAGGCCAGAAACTTTTCCATTAATTTAGGAAAATCGACATGATTGACAAATGTTTATGGAAGGGTAGGATCTTTATGGGTGGGATTTGAACCCGTACACCTTTCAGGACACGAGATTCCAATCCCGGCGCGCTACCAACTGCACAACCGACCCGGGTAAGATAATTGATGTCTATTTAATATATTACAGGGTCATAAACTACTTGTAATATCAACAACTACAAGAAAATATGTTTTGCAAGAGATGGAACTATTAAGCGTATTTAATAATACAATACATGTATCTAATATCTCAACTGGTGAACAATTTATGTCTGTTGTTGAAAGCTTAGATGTTTTTACACCTGAGGAAACGCAGATGTTAGCTAAATATACACTTGGAAAGAGGTAATGTATTCTTGTTTATATGTATATAATGTATATTATTATACACCCCAAAAACTATATCTTTTTTGGGGGGCGGAGGTTTAATACAGTTTTAGTACATTTGAAACTTTGAATTTTCTCCCACATGTGGAGAAGTTGTTGCCCCATTAAAGGTACAAGTTCACAAATTTGGTTTATTTTTCTATAATATCAAAATACCATTCATTGTCTATAATTGTGTAACAAAATTATTCTTATTTTTTTTAAGGCAAAATCAACTTATGTTGCAAAAATATACAATAAAAGTCACAAAAATGCTCTCAAAGTGTCTATAAAGTGCGGTTTAAAGTCTGCTTCCATCTACATGTTCAGCCGACTTTACAATCTTGTACAATAACTCCTGATCACTGAAATTACCCTCAGGCAGGCGATCCCTCACAGTACCCATTTACACCTGGGTGGAGTGGAACAATTGTAGGTTAATTTCTTGCTCAAGGAAATTAGCAGTGCCCCTAGTGGGGATCGAACCCGGGACCTATTGATCCCTAAGCGCGCGTCCAACCACTGGACCACTGCTCCTACATATATATCGTAACATACGGGGTAGAATGATATTTACTACATGAAACACCATTATTTGTGTTTGTCAATTTGCACTAAAATTTTAATTATCAGAACACTACTTTCTTGCTTCCAAAAAATCCATACAATTTTGATAGTTTTAGAAAAAGAAAAAAATTCTATACAATTTTGATAGCTTTAGAAAAAGATGATATTTAAGTTGCAATCTGTGCATGAGTACCTTGAAAGAGGGTAAAATACTTATTGTTTGGAAATATAGGTAAAATTGTTGAGCTATGTAAAACTTGTGACTAAAATTTTGATAAAAAACTAAAAGTTGATTTTAATCCCATGAAAATTTTATTATATCTTAACCTGCAGTAATATTTGTTTGTTTCAGTTTATGGATTGGTGTAAAGAAAGTTATGGTTTTAGTTGAAATGGTTCGACAAATTGAAGGACGTGAAAAAATTAACAAATTAATTACTTTACTGGAAGAAGAAGCCAATTTACAATCTACTAATATTTTAAATTAATTATGTTGATTATATGTCTACTATAGATAGTTATATGTTGTACTTTGATGTTTTCATTCCATCTTTGTCTCTTCTTTTAGGAACACTTTTTGATTGAGTAAACATTGAAATTTTTAAGGGTTCGTCAATTGTTGAAATTGATAATAACAATAAAGTGATAAAAATAACAATACATAATGTCTTGTTGACTTCATATGTTATATAATCATTTTACTCTTGTGATTTTCTATGGAGCCCCTAAAGTGCCATTTTGAATTAAACATAATTGTGACAAAAACGTTTTTAAAAATGTCACTTTTGGGGCTCCCGAATTTTCTTATTCTGTGTGTTTGTGAATGGAACATTATGTGCAATTAAATATGTTTTGATTAAATCTAGTAAATGTGTTAGTTTTTATTTTAAAATGTTCAGGGACGTTACTGTAAAATCATTAAGCCTTTGAAGCCATCAAAAACTTCATTTTTTGCAAAAATATTCTCCAGAAAAATTATGGATTATTTCCCTTTTTAATTTTTGCATTAAAGTTTTCAAATCCGGCTTTAATGTGGTTTCCACATTACATTTCTTGTTTCAGAAAGAACCAATATTTCGGCTTTTCTGCAGACAAACTTGTATTAAGTTGCATTGTTTAAGTACGAGAAAGTCGGGAGGCAGACAAAACAGAGGTGTGCTTTCTTAAGGACCTTACCTTTCTGTTTGTGGATGAATCGAGACCGGCACCTGTCCCCATCCCAGGGCTTGAGTGAAGCTACAAGGAATTACCTACTCAAGTACATGCGACCATACATCGGTCCTGTGTTGCAGAAATAAATCTGTCCAAGACCAGAAATGTAGATGATACATATTATGTTGTTTGAATGTTGACAGAGAAAGGTATAGCACCGATAATACTGACACTGTGTTGCTTGTTTTCTATTCTACATTCTACTAAAAAAACAATCGTGAACATAAAAAATATATATTAGGAAAATTGACAATATTGAAAAAAATTCAAGGCAGGGTATTACTGGCCAAGGTTGGATTCGAACCCGTACTCCCTCCGAGTCCCTAGATTCAGAATCCCAAAGGATACCTACTATGCTTCAGACCCAAGTTGGCACTTCACTTCTTTTAACGTCGTATTCAACACATATTTAGCTTATATATACAAAGGCCAACTCGTCCTAAAAATGGAAACAGATTAGCAGTTGCCAACCGACAAAATAAAGTGGGAAAGGGATAGCAATAGCTAATTGCATTGTAATTTACATCGATAAAATAAAGAGAAGAAATACAATAAGCTTTGAATTTTGTATATAGAGATTGATTTCCAAAAACGTTGCCCTTCATTGTATTGGAATTTACAAGCCCCAGCATTAGCCACTATCTCTCAGTTTGTAGAAAATTTCAACCAATTTATTGAAGATAACTACTTTTATCTGTTAATATTGGAAGACTTTAATCTACATCTAGAAGATAGTTTCTCGGCTGTATCTGAATTTCTCAATTGTCTTCATATCTTTGGTTTAGAACAGCATGTAAATTTTAAAACACATATCGGTGGTAACATGTTAGATCTTGTACTTACTGAAGCAGTAATTGATACACGTGTAAAGAAATGAGAGCAGGGACCTTTTTATAGGATCATTGTGTAGTTAAGGTACTAATAAATGTCGAAAAAGAGAATATTGTGAGCAAATCTGTAAAATCTAAAAAAATCAGTGAAGTTTTGGCATCGCAGATATTAAAGTTCGCCACTCTTGTATAAATTGATCATATATTATTTTTATTTCGAGGTAATAGTTACAGTCTGTTTCAAAATTTTGATGTATATGAGTTAAACTCAAATGATTGATAATAGACTAAAGGCGCGATGGCCATGTTACCCCATATCAAATTTTACATAATTCCTCATACATAGAATATATTAAAGAATTTCTGTTTTTCATGAGTTTAAACCAAAATTGTATTGACGTTAATTTACAAATAACTGATAGGGGATATCTTCCTAATTCACCTTATACTGCCATATTGTGTGTTTGTTTGGACACTCCTAGCATTTTCTACAACATTTAATATAGAATTTATCAATATCTTTAAAACTTTATATACCCATGGCCTATGATTCGTATGTAAGTATAGTAACTATCATTTTATCAAAAAGAGCAAATTTAACCTTTAAGATAAACTCGCAGTGCTTAATTGTTCGTTCAAGATTTTAAATGCTGCAGAAAAGTTTCCATTGCTAACAAATTTAACTCCTAGATAAGTAAAACTTTCGACAAGTTCGAGTTTTTCATTATTGATGAAAACAACATCTTCATACTTAGTTTGTTTATGTTGTTCAAAAATACCTACGTTTGTCTCAAAACATTAATTTTTAGTCCCTATTTCCCTGATCTTCTTTGCTTTTTGTCTACATGTGTAGAAGGTATATTGTTTTTTTTAATGTTGCTGTTCCTGATATGTTTACAGACTCCTGTATTGATAGAATAGTGAACCGAATTGTATTCAAGTACATGTATATACTTTGGATTCAAGGTCGACTGGAGAACACAACTCCTGGTGAATATATTTTTTTTTTACATTTTAAAATTACCTGTCGGTGGCTGTGATTCAAGTCACAAGCAAGAGTAGTTTTAATGACAAGCAAATGGAACATTGGATTTATAAGATTACATTCAGACCTGTTATGAGTTAAAATAACATAAGGGACAGAAAATAACAGAACAAACTCTTTATTTCTCAATTTTAACGTTAAGAATTGATACATATGTGCATCATATATTCTCATAATGGTCAAATACTAAAATGATATATATTTTTACAATTGAGCTATTACATTAGCTTGAAATTACCCCATCCATAAGAATATATAAGTAAATTACTTTATCACCAATCCAAGAAAAAAGTAAGTATTTCAATAAAAAGATATGTACACATTTGTTGTTTAGTTAACAATTTAGTTTTACATGTTTTGTTGGCTTTAACGCCCTAGCAACATGTAGTATAGGCCATATAAAAGCAGTCAGTCAACCTATTTACCTTTTCATGGAAAGACTTAATCTTTTGGTTTAGCTTTCAACCAATTACTAGATACATTCTTCAATCAGTGTCTGTCAGCTGCCGTACATAATTTAGAATCAGTGGAAGAAGTGAGCATTGGTGAAATCATTTCATGACCGATTTACACTAAAGTATGCCCCGCCTTTGAATTATTTTTAAAAATACAAGAAATGAATCTGTAACATCATATTTGAATGTGAAATTTATCATTAGACATGAAATTCACAATACTCATTGTGCAATCTTTTGTTCAACTTAATAGCGTATAAAAGTATATTCTTATGGAAAGTCTTTGAACAATATTTTTGTCTAAACGGGGCATGAATAAAGTTTACATGAATGTTTCATTATACATATATAATGTTACTGTAGACGTTTTTTGTCATGATAATTTTCACACTTCAATTATGAAATACATAAATCTGTCTTTAATTCGTCTGTTTCAGACCCGAACAATGTATCGGAGTTGGTAACTTCTCGTACAAGTTTTCTTGGACAGAGAATATACAGGGTAAATCAGTTTACTGGTTTCTTAATACGGTAACATTACATTATGTATGGTCGCTTGCAAATTTATGAAATGGTTCAACCCATTTTGTTTTATCAATAAATAAACTATTGTTGATGAGTTAAGGAGGTGCGTTGTTGTCAGGATCTTAGATCACATGATGATAACTAATTACAAACGTCTTGTTATTTGTGGCACAATGTCAAAACACTTTTGATTAAAGATATTTCAGATTTGCAATCGTGCAATATGATTATGGTATTAATACATATACCGTTTAAAGGGAGATAACTGCAAAACTATTTTTGTTACTTTTATTTATAAAAGAAATAACACACTGTTATCTATATATAGCATATCAAAACGAGTATATGCGGTTATTCTGTAACAAAACATAAAACTACAGTTTTTTTCGATTCTTATTTAGGGTTAAAAGAATGATTAGACTTCATAAACGATGGAAAAAATAAAAATATAAGCCATGTACTTATTTGGTATTAACATTTACATTACGTCACTGGCTTTTATTTTATACACATATGAGCTTATGCCTACATTTAATTCTACAACAAAATATTATAGTATCGTATTCTATTTCTCAAACACAGACTAGTTGATGCATAATGTTTCTTTATGTTAAGTAGCAGGCTGTAGCTCCTCATCCAGAGGCGTCTTGGACAATAACATTATGCTTCGCATGCGCAACAAAACTGAACAGTATCACTGCGATTAATATAGTTCGCTTTATTTGTGTTTCAGGGTCAGGATGGTCCTTCTATGCCGTCACGAGATTCCCTTGGACACTGTGAACCTGCGCACTGGATATAATTAGAGACTTTTGTCAGTTATCTTCCCCTGATAAAATCTAAGTAATCCAATAATTCATCTTATATCTTTCTTGTTAATTAAGATATTACCAGAAGTTATACAATTTAGATAGCTTTTTAGCCTAAAAATACTTAGCTTGAATTTCAAACAAACTAAATGATTTACAAAAAGGTTATTTCAGATTAAATTTGTCAAATTGACATTAAAAAGTAAGGGTGATATCCGAGTAATCCATCGAATAGGACCTACATGTATGAAGATTATACAAGGGGGAATAATTGACTAAAGTCCCTTATTAGATCTGCTATTAGATACATTTTACAATTTGATTTATGTTATGTTGCTACAAGATTAAGAACATCAGCTCATTTTCGTAGAATACATACTTGGAGGTACTATCACAATAATATTCCCCAAGAAGAGAAAAATCTGGTTTTAATCATTTTAGATACTAAAAATAAATATCATTTTGTCATTTCCTTTCCAGCCAATCAGAAAGCAATGTACATTTGAAACACTACCTTAAATTCTACATGTTAAATCTATGTATTCTAATGAAATTCTAGTATTTTAATGATTTATTATACATCATTTTCCAACCATTTTCCTAATATTATTCCAGATTTTAAATCGAAACCTTCACATTGTAATATATATTTATAGTGTTTTGGTTTGATATCATAACTATGTACTATGTACACGTTCACGAAATACATCTCTTATAGAATCTAATATAATAATGCATGAGTTGCAAAACAATATCTAGTCAGTGTGGACTTGAAAGTGCAAACCATTAAAATGTGCAATCTGGATAAATACTTTCTGTGTGTTTTTATTCTCTGATCTTTTTTTATTTTTCTAGTCTTAATCTGGGTGTTCATGTAGCAGATGTATAAACCATCTTGCATTTATTAAAGCATAATGGAGGAGAACTTAAGATTTGTAATATTTGTTATTATATTGAAACATACCATCCCTGGTGCTATTGTAACATAAATGTAAAGGTTGTAATAAAATCTGCAATATATTGCTTAGTTTGTTCTTAGTAAGTGTAAACATCGGGTAATTATGTTTTTTCTTCGTCTAAATCAGAATTTGTGTCAGAGTTGATGACTGTGAATAACATCTTCACCATACAAACTATGTTCTTTTTTATGTAAAATATACATATGGGATTTGTTTGGCATGGGTTTTAGGAGTTAAACTTCTAGTTTTTCTGGACCTTACAGCCTACAAGCAGTAATCAAAAACCCTTCCACAAAACTGTTGATCAATGTGTTGTAGGTTCGATACCAGAGTAGGTATATTTTCATCCAGCTTGGTCATGAAATAATTTCTACTGTCATTCTCCCTCCTACCAATGATTCTATATCATAAATGCAGTTGTCAGTCGCTGATGGAAACATGCGCCAGGTAAGTGGTAACAGCTAAACCAGAGTTGTAAAATTTCCAGGAACGGCAAGTAGGGTGACAGACAGCCGTGATATGACCATACAATGTGTAGCTAGGGTGGCGTTAACACCCAAAATATAGTATGTTTGTAACAAATACATCGAAACTATCAATTAAAATGCAAACCTCACTTTGTGGATTTTTTCGAGTTTTGCAGATGAGTTTTGTAATGCAAAATTCGTTGTTTTTGAGCCTAACAAACCACATTAATATATGCGCTCTTGTAGTGACATTAAATTGTAAATCATTAGCTAGCCGACACGGTTCCGAGTAAAAAACACTATATATACATTTGCATATACAGTGTATGTTTACATTTTTATATTTGCATTTAGTGTTTTCTCTCGGAACTGTGCCGGTCGCCTAAGATCACTAAGGCTTCACTTTAAAACTGATATATCGTTAAATCGATTCAGATGCGTGGTATTGTATTGAACCCTAAAAAACGATTTTGAATTCGCGACATAAGCTCATCAAAGGGAAACTACTCTTTCAGGCATAAGTCTTTCAAAAATAAGAACCATTTCCGATAATAATCTGCATTACCTCCCTTAAATAACACTTATATTTATAATGTGAACAGTTTTTATATACATGTAAATGATATTTGTATACATTTTTATCGACGTACCTGTACGTCGATATATACAATTATCAAGATTTGAGCATTTTGTAGTCGACACCGGTTGCCTTAAGCCAATCAAAACGATGCATTTGAGGTCACATGATAGAAAAATGGACGGCAAATTGTCAATTTAGGGGTGCTTGAATTGACTCGTCTTGACGCCATCTTTTGTCGGGTATTACCAGAAAATACAATAATCAGAATAGGAATGAGTACCAGTTTCAAGAAAGCTGCATTTAAGACCCAGAAAATACAAAACTAACTGTAACATGTTTGTTTTCTTTTTAAAACTCCCATTTGTTGAAAAAAATGCAAACTTATCTTTCCTACTAATGGGCGAATCTATTTTTTCGGGAGAAGATTATCTGTATCCAATCAGCTGAGAGGCGTAACCAGTATCCACTGAGACAGGTTTAAGTCACGCCCCTCATAAATATCGCTGTTCGCTTAACGTTAACCATTGGGAACGCCCCACTGATTCATATCGGTAATCGTCTGCCGGAATATTTTGGTTTACTAAAAAATTGAATGAAGTTCCTATATGCCAAATAGACAGGAACAATTCTAGAGTCTACCATGATGCTGTTTTACGTGCATAGTCCGAACAAGACCTGGACAACACCTGTTCATTCGATGTATTTTTATCAGCCCGGAAGGTTCCGTACAATGAAGCAAAAAGGTCTAATAAAATGTTTTACATATAGTTAGCGGGTCACGCAAATCCCGATATTCTCTAAATAGACTTGGCACGGCTAATAGCGTTGACGTATTACTTGGAAGGAGATGTTGTAATACACGGCTAAACGTCGATTTCAAGCATTTTTGGAAATGCTAATACTTGTTTTATTATAATCACAGTTAATGAAATTATAGTCGTTGTTTTGATGTACAGTGGAACAATTAGAATTGACAAAATATTGTCACTATTCTGCGAGTCAATTCTGTCAATTTTTTATCAATCGAATAAAGTGGAGAAGGGAGATAACTACGGTAGGGAGTTTTAAATTTATCTTTTTCGAGTTGTTCGTCCTTTAATGTGTTCAACGGCGGAGTTTGAATTTTCACTACTAATCAAAACAAGTTATTTATGTGTAATTTTAATAATTTACAGTGTTCGTTTTCAGTATTTGACATGAAATGAAATGTTTATAAATGCTGGTTGTATCCACAAATACTTACAAGTGCTTCCCAGCGTTTTGGTACGCAACAGAATATTTAGTGTGGCGCATTTTTGACATATTAATTGTTAAATTGTAAACAAATGATCACTTATAGCTACAAGAATATAAATACATAGATGCAAAGTACTTTTAAACCTCTAAAGGTACAATATGCATAGTTAAACTGTGTATTCTACTTTACATTTCAAATTTAACTACCGGTTAAACAGTTTAATTTAATAAGGATAGTTGGTTGGATAGTTAAATTGTTTTGAGTAGAAACAACATACATACTCTATTTGTTCAGTATACTTGAAGCGAGAAGTTATTAGAATTTAAACATTGCCACGTGCTTTCAAGTAAATAAACTGTTTTAACCATGATGCTCGGCGTCTCCGTACAAAGGTCAGTCAGACTGGTTGTGTACAGAATGGGTATATAAGAAAAAAAGACAGGCCATACGTTGCACACGTCACCAAGGACTTCTTATATACTAACAACATTCATGTTTTATCTTGTAATTCTGATTCACTGAAAGTATGCCCGCAATTGAAATAATGCATTTCTTTTTGGCATCAGTTTAGATATTTGCACATATATAGACACACTGGTTTCTCGAGTAAGTCGATGGAAAAACTATATAATTTATCCAACACTTAACAATATTTTGTAAGTTTTATCAAACATTTTTAAGCAATTTGATTGGCTGAGAGGGTACCACCGTTTTCTAATTTTCTCGTATGTATCATAAAATACCCTACATTTTATAAAAAAACTGATATTTTGAAGAACTTGACCACTAAAATAGCACCCGCAATAGAGAAGTTAAAGGCAGTCATTTTCTATTGTCTTTTAGATAGTATCGTCCGTAAAGTTTTACCCTTATCTGACATTTCACATTAGCATCAAATTATTATACACACATATTCCGACGAAAATCAGTACCACGCATATTTTACACTTCGGCAGCGATTGTAAAATTACTGAAGTATGTTTATGTGTTAAGTCCGCAATATTGTTGCACTGTTTCAAAGTACATGTATCTATTTTAATAATAACAGATAAAATTGTTCAAAACATGTACTTTGCCCAAAGCTTCCGATATACTCAGGTGTGTAAATGAAATAATTGTGCAAAATGTGATAAAAGCACTAAATTTGACATGGAGGTACTTTGAGTCATACTGATCAATATTAGCCCAGGAGACAATCATGAGGGGCCTTGTATCTTGCCTAAATGGGGCCCCGAAAGGGGCACATAAATAGACATATTTAGTATAGAGATAGTTTTAAAATTATTATCTCTATAAAAATGATGGTTATTAAAATATATGTATTATGATTTTATATGCCTAAGAAAGTATATTGTACACTCAAAAATAGTTTTTTGTCAGTTTATTTGCAGTTGAGGCCCGGCATCTGCTTTGAACTTGTCATAAGGCCCTAAATTATGCATAATGTAATAATATAATTGAATTAATGGTAAATATTTTATTTGAAATCATACAAATACATCATATTTTCTCAAAATAAGCCTTCAATAATTAATTTATGAAGATACACCAGAATCAGCATGCGGTACCATTGTATGAAACACATGAGGCCCTGAAGGGGTTTATGTACTGAACTCGAAATAAATAAATACCAAGTATGCCAATATACACTATTCAATTTAAACTGATAAATAGTCTTACTATTTAAGATACGTACATTCAAAATGACGATTTTAATTAATAGTACTAATGTCTAATAGTTGAGGCCCTTACTGGGGTTATTTCATGACGTGAAACTTAGATAATTGTAAAAAAGGTCTAACCATTTTTTTATTGAAACTTATGCTGTCATTACAAGTGTGTAACATTTCAACAGTTCATATAACAATTTGGTAAGGTTAAACGGAATCCAATTAATCATAATTGAACATGGATGATTTCTATATTCATTACCGTTTTAGGTCTGTATTACGAGAGACTATACGACCTGTTTTCGTCCTAAATTTAACAAAATCATATTTCTGTTATGTATTGAGAGTTTTGATAATATAACATCCTATATGCACCCACGCCTTAGATACATTTCAAGTTCTAAAACAGTATGTGATCATGTTTTAATACAAGTCTAATATCACCATTTTACAAAATAAAATACAATGTAGTCCTGTAAGAGACTATGCATTACACCGACATCATACCCTTGAAGCTCGGAGTAATAATGAAACAAATACGTACATTTGTATACTGTGTTTGATGTACAAACTACATGTAATTTTAAACAGACTTTATCATTGATGCATATCTTACAACAAAACAATTAATATATTAGATATTATAGAGAGAACAATTTAAGAGGCCCTTCTTATATACATGTATCAAATATAACCATCCCCAAAATCACGACATTTCTTCATAAAGATTGGTAAAATTGATTTGACTATTCAACTAAACATGGTAAAAATTATAGCATTTTGTAGTCTAGATTCCATCTTTTCAAATGCTCACTGACTGGCTATTATCCCTAATCATAGGTACTAGTACACTTTTCTGTATTTATCAATCTACTTGACGAAACTTTCACTTCATTTGGTAGGAAGTGGCAAAGGGAATGACATAACCAGGGAAGAGGCCGTTTTACAGCTGAGTAGATTGAAGAAAAGCAGACACATGCCTTGCATATAGAAATAAAAATTGATCCTGGATGGGTTACAATCTTAGACCTTACTATCTCTAAGCGAGTGCAAGAGATTTAGAGCATTTTGTGAAATCATGTTAGGGGAACTTACTGTACATAATTATTTTTGTAAACCTTATAAAATAAAAGAAATATTCACAAGTTTTATCATTGCTCAAAATTATCTTTAGTAGAAGAATTACATCTAGGATTACATCTCCCGGCGTAAAAACGGGAGTATAACTTCATTTGAAGACGGGTTTTAAAATATTTTTATTTTATTTATTGTAATACTGTTATGGAAATTCTGTCATAGCCAAATTTCATGATCACTGCCACAGCTAAATCGTCAGTTGACTTCATACATAACGTACGTCTACAATAAATAGTTCTATTTAAAGTATGATAATGTGGAGTACGTCCATAGATTGGTCACCTCGTCCATCAAGCGGGTTATACATTACATAACTTTCATAGACCGTCAAGCTTGTCACGAATCCATAAAATGAATAACCCCAGTGAAACGACAATATGAATTGCAAGAATAGTGAACATGCGTTCAAGATTCGTTGGAAACTTGTTTATGCTTACTCTTCCCTACTGAGTACCATGATATCAAATCTAAAGGAAGTTACTTAGTAACACTGGTGGTTTATCCAGTCTATATGTTTTTTTTTAAATCTCAGTCATTAGCATTTGTCACATGGTATGTCTAACTTGAGTAATACTACATGGTATATATTATCAAATTATGGTTGTTTGTTATCGCCTTTGCAACATATATTATTACATTATTAAACATGCATGACTTGGTTGGATAGATGCTAAAATTAGTTTTTTGGAAACTGTGGTTGCCTTCATAATAAAAGAGCAAAAGATGAAAAATCAAACGAAACGGATTAGCATAAAAAAGGACCGTTTAGTAGATTTTCCTTAAACTCTTTACAAGGAAAGATAAGTGCAAAAAGTGGCAAATTTTCACCTCAGCGATAGGGCTATTTCAATATAGATTAATTGACGGACAGCAATGCAACTAGGCCGATTTATTTTTTACTTGGTTGTCTGAAAGTAGAAGCCAAAGTTTGATTCAGGAGTAACTGGGTTGGTCAGTACATGGTTAAAGGCCTTATCATTTTTACCCAAATCAAGTTGATAATTACATTATATATATGTCAAATATACCTAAAACTAAACTCCATTAATTCCATAACAGAACAATATACATGTATGTTATGTATCATACATGTTTCACTGTTGTAAGTACGTTAGCTCCAGAGGGACCACTTCTATTTTCTCCGTGCAGGGTATCTTTGTTCATTGTTGCAAGCAATTGATGCTTTTGCTTAGTAATTAGATATAAAATGTGATTGGACTTTGGGTTTTATTTTTGGACATGTTTTTTTCATTTTTCATATTCAAATTTTCCAAGAGGGGCCTCTCAATAGATAAATAAAAACATGCTTGATAGATCTCATTAATTTTCTGAAGAAGCAAAATGAAATAACGGATAAAAATTGAATTATTGTATTATAAGTGCTTTATTTGATGATTGTTACTGACGTTTAGATAAAGCTTTGTCTCCAGTCCTATTAACACTATAATCCTATATAATCAATACAGAAAATTATATACACGTATTCAAAATTTATATAAATTCCCCAATGGCTTGGCCTCATGAGATCATACTTTGTTTTGTGAATTATTTCTAAAAAACTAACATGATAGCTAACCACACCTATTCAAAATATTTTAAGTAATATATTAAAACAAAACGAGAACAATTATTTCACAGGTCATTTATAGTTTTTTTGTGTTTTGTTTTCTTAAAAACCCTTACCTGGACCTCAATTACAATTCATTGTATCATGTTAAATTTGAAAAAAAGTTTCTGACATGATTGTACTCATTATGAGTGAAGAAAATTTATTTTATTTATTTGATAGATAAAACATTACACTAAACTATGCACTGCTTATACTTGTAATGGGTCACCCCTTTCATGGCCCCAGAATTGTGTTAGTAGGGCCTCTCATGGTTGTCTCCTTGGGGTTTTCTGAGGTGCATCACTCAAAATGATATGAAGAATAAAAAAAGTTTCATCATTACGTTATTTGAACTGTACATAATAGATTAAATGTTACTGATACAATTTCTGAATTCTATGTAATCAGTACAGCAAATTAGATATTCAATATTTTTTCATAGGTTTCCCCTTGTTTTGGCCTCTTTTGATCATACTTGGTTTTGAAATTTATTTAAATAAAAAAAAAACACCACATCTAGCCACACAAAATTACCCATTTAAAATGCTTTAAAATGTGAAAAAATAAAAATAATAACTGTACTGGTTGTTAGCGGTCTTTTACTATTTGTTGACCATAAAATCCCTTTATGGGGTCTCAATAACGATTATAATTATTATGTTAAATATTCTAAAACATCAACTGACATATTTGTTCTCATCTTGAGCAAAAGAAATTTAATACATTTAGTTGATATATAAATTTAGGATTTTTACACCGTACTATGCAATAATATCAATTGTTACGGGTAACCCCCTTTAGGGCCCCATATTTTTGTTCACAGGGCCTCTCATGGTTGTCTCCTGGTTTTTTTCTGAAGTTCATACCTTAAAGTTGATTTCCTGAAAGTTTGGTGCTTTTATCACAATTGGCACAATTCGACCATTTTTTGTCCCTTACACACCTGAGTAATAGAGAGCGATTTACATACGAGGAAGTGTCGAAACACATTCACCCAAAGAAAACTCAAACCGAGACAACTCAATACCCTTCTAACGGGTTGAGTTTTCCAAATTTGATCAGACCCGATCTAAAATTTCCCGCTCTCCTACTCACTAATTTATATCTGGATTATTACAATCGAGGGTCAGGTTCATTTATGATGAAACTTTTATCATATGCAACTTGTTTACATCGTTTACGTTGCGCAATTTGAAATGATCCGTCCAATCAAAGACTGTTTCGCGTATTATATACTAAAACCGTTTGCTGTTGGCCTTAAAACGTTTTTCGCTAACAGGCCGTTCTTTTATGACTGTTAGCGAACGTTACAGAACGTTCGCGGTAACTGAACACAGGGCAGGTCCTTCACAATACTTTACTTGTTTACATCGTCTACGTCACGCAATTTGAAATGAACCGTCCGATCGGAGACTATGAAAAATACCGCTGTTATATTAGCTTGCAAACCTTGGTCTAAATGTAGAAATTACGAGATCAAAATCTTATTAATTATGTTTTGTCTAGATGAAAGCTACGTGTTGATTAGTCGACATAAAGGTCATCTCGACATAAACCCCCAATGAGATAGTAGAGATCCTGTACGACAATGCCCTGCAGGCTATCTGTTAATGGGTATTGACTGAACATTAAATCAGCTTGCAAACGTTAGTCTAAAATTAGAAATTACGAAATAAAAATGTTATTGATAGTGTTTCGTCTAGATGAAATCTTCGCATTGATTAGTTGACATAAAGGCCTTCTCGACTTGACCCTCCATTGAAATAATAGAGATCATTTACGACAATGCTCTACAGCAGACGTTCTGAAAAGTGTTTTGACATTACTGGACATTCAGAATGACAGATCTTTACATTTTTATTAGGAACAATGTTTTATTAATAATTGGAATTCTAAGGGGAAGTCAATACAACATATATATTACTGTTTTCTAGTCAATCATATTATTATTTTAACTATTAACTGAAGTAAAACGTCAAAATTAGTCCAATTCTTACTGAAAATTAAAAAAAAATAGCCGACAGTTGTCTTTGTTTTAATTAATAAAAAAATCAACCGGACAATCGGACCAGCTATGACCGGTTTTTTACTGGACCGACTGGAATTTTACTGGGCAGGTCCGTCGGACCGGCACTTTCGGAATGTCTGCTCTACAGGATATCTGGGTCCATTTTCACGAACGCTCTCATAACTTAAATTTCTAGATTAACCTTTAATTTTCTATTTTTAGCACTTTTAAGTTTAAGTGCGTTTCACAAACATTTTTCAGTTTAATCGGCTCATAAAAAATAAAGTTATTAGCGGAAATTTAATCGAGTATACAGATGTATTCAAATTAATGTAAACAATACTTAATGTCGAACGTTCGTCGAATTTTGCGTTTAGTTCAGAACGTTAGGGAGCGTAGACGACGGAAATATCAAGGGAAGGATAATTATAGTAATTTAGCATTGTTGTCGGATGATGAGATATTTCAGCGCTATAGGTTTACTCGACAAACAATATATTTTATTGTGACACTGATTCGTCATCACATCACGTCGTCAACAAGGCGAAGTATGACTGTCTCCGCTCTCCTTCAAGTGCTTGTGGCATTACGTTTTTATGCCACAGGCGCCTACTTTAGACTTATTGGAGACTCATTTGGATTGTCTGCACCAACTGTCCACAGATGTGTTCACAGTGTCTTATGCACTTTTATCGCTGGCTAAAACTGACATTAAATTCCCCACTGGACAAGCTGCCATTAAAACCAAGCAAGAATTTTATCGCAGATCAGGTAATAATCAACTTAGTTAGTTTTGATTAATAAGTTTAATACTTGAGAGCAATCGACAAAAGTATCCTTACGGACATCTATTTAAATTCTATCACGTTTCTTTATTTTTTGCATTTTAAGGAATTGCAAGTCAAACATATTACTCCTTGTTCAAAACTACGTAACATTTTAGGGCTAGAGCTTGATCTGTGCTTAGTTTTTATAGAATTGGATTGTTGAAAATAGATCTGTGAATATAGCATTTGTGATTAATCCTGCATAGTGGCAGTGGAATTATATATTGGCATAATGTGAACTTTACAATGTAAACAAGTTTTTCTTCCATTTTCAGGATTTCCGCATGTGGTAGGGACATTGGATGGTTCTTTTGTGATGATAAAGGCCCCAAGTGCTAATGAAAATGACTATATGAACCGAAAAGGTTTTTACGCACTTAATATTCAGGTATATATAAATGATTATTACATACTCATAAAATTTCTGTGTTCATTCAATTCAAAGTAGATAACAGTATAGAAGTCGTGCATTGGGTCAACAATGAACCCTGGGCGTAGTTTTTACAACAATTATTAAATATAACGAGCTCAATGGTAGATTCAGTAAATGAAACATATATTATACATGAAGTATACATGTACACAATTTATCAACTTGTAGAGCTAAATATAAAGAGTTAGCTGGTAGGTTTAATATTTGAAATATTTAATTATACATGTATACTTACAACGTGACACGTAATTGATTTAAGCAGTTGCTTAAAATGACAGGAATATATTCAACACCAATTTTATTTCACTGATAAAAAGAATGATAAAAAACAACATGACAATAGATTTTATATAATACTAACTAATTTATTTCAGCAATGCAATGAATAGAATCTTATTCAAAATAGTTTGGCTAAGATATTGTTTTACTTCTATTACTGTTGATATACACACTAAGATGTAAGATATTATGTATGCATCATAATATAATTATCTCATTTCAGATGACATGTGACCGTAATTTTGCTATTACTAGCTGTGTTGCCAAATGGCCAGGTAGTGTACATGATTTGAGAATATTTAGAGATAGTCATCTATGCAGGAAATTTAAAAATGGTACAAATAAGAACATTTATTTTTGCATTATCTTATATTTCATAATTTCACTTGTGAAAAATGTTCAGTACACTCGATATATTCATATATAAATACTATACTATCAGTGCCACTTTTGTGTTTTAAAAGTAAATGTAAGTAATAAATAACTAATGAAACTTCTAACTCTTAATTGTGTCCATTCATATCATGTTATTAATAAGGTTTGTGAAAGAGTTAAGTACAACCATTATAATATATTACAGGTACTTATAATGGAATACTGCTTGGTGACTCAGCTTATTCGTGCAAGAAGTATCTAATGACACCATATATACATATTGATAATGAAAGCCAGAGAAAATACAACACAGCACATTGCTTGGCTAGAGTTTCAATAGAACAAACGTTTGGAATATTGAAAAGAAGATTCCCATGTCTTCATTTTGGACTGAGACTTTCCCACAAATGTGTTGTGTTGTGGTTACTTCCTGTGTTGTTTTGCACAACATAGGCATTATAAGAGGAGATATTGTTACACAACCTGTTGAAGACAATGATGGAGACGAGTTCATTGATCTGCCAACACAAGAGACACAAAGTGGTGCTTGCTACAGAAACTATATTAGGCAGACATATTTTCAATAATAAATGTAAACAGTATTCAGATTACAAATAAAGAACTTGTGTATAAATTTCTTGTTTGTTTAAACACAAGTACTGTTAGTACATATAAACATGTATTGTTCGATTTTTCTCAATTGTCAAAACATGAATAATTTCACGGTGTATGCATCTGTTAAAATTGTTGTCGTAGTACATCCATGAGTTTCCGAAACTATGTATTATGATTGAGTTAAGCTGGTTTATTATAGATATTTTAATTACAATTAGCCCGCCAGTACAAAAACAATGCAATCAGTCACCATGAAATTATTCAAGCTTTGACAGTTGAGAAAAAACGAACTACACATCTACAAATGATGTATTTATATTCAAACATACTTATTTTAGTATAGATTTAAAGTTAGTTTTGAAAATATAATACAGTGTAATCCATAATTACCTTTACACTTTTGTACTCGTAAATGTATGATTTGTATTTGAATTTAATAAAAATTTGATAGATTAATTCATATATATATTCAGATTTATGTAAAATTATTACAGTTGTATCAATACTCTTCTTTCAAATGTTACAATCTATTAAGACTTTACCAATGCATAAAAATATCTAAAATAAGATATAATTGTGTTGAGGAAAAATCAGCTTTTTTAAAAGTGTAATGTTAATTTTGGATGGCACTGTATTAATTTCACACATAATGAAGAGCTTTTTTTGGATCGCTTATATTAATCACAAAATCGTACTTAACTGGGGAACGCTTCGTGAAATCGACTTAAATCATTTTATAAGCCACTCATAGTTGAGGGCGGAAAAGTTAATACACACTTAAATCGATTTAAGTTATGAGAGCGTTCGTGAAACCGGGCCCTGTTTACGGAGATATTTGGAGTTGTCCCAACTATGAGTGTTGAGTTATGCACGGATGAGTTGTCTTCTGGTTGAGCTTTCCGGCACCCGTATCGTTAGCTAACAGTAGTTACTGAACATGGGACAGGGTAATATTGTAGGTCTTTTCTGCTTTTGAGATTGATGATAAGATTTCTTCTTTGTTTAGTGGCTTTAATTCTATATTTCGACAAAGGTATCTAGCTCAAATTATAACGCGACGTCATTTCTTTAGCAATTTCATTGTTTCAAAACAATGGAATATCGATTTGTATATCACCGATGAAACCCTGGTATTCCATTGTTAAGCATATATTTAGTTCGTTCATTTTTTAGGGTCGATATCAAATCAATTAAAAAATAGTCGTCCTCTTTTTATGAGCACAAAAAGTATTATATTTAAATACACGAAAATCTATATTTCATGATTGAATGCGTAAAATGATATACCGTTCAATATTGTCATACATTATTGGGTATTTTATTTATTCAAAACCACGTGACCCAAAACATTACAATCGATCGACGGGTAGAATCTTGAATATTCAATATATAATTACAGCTAGTAAGATCATAAGCGCAGAAAATAAATTTTGCTTCAATAAATTATTTGGATTTTAATACTTAATGTGAAATAACAGCTTAAATTTATATTATATATCAAACCAGCAACTTCTGAATATTGGGTACGCCTTATTATTACGCAAAATGAAGAACTTAGACGATGCAAAGATAATATGGGAACTGAAGTCATCTTGAAGCCTAAATATTATTCTTGGATCACATTACCATCAAAATGTGAGCTTTATCAAACAACTTTAGCAACAACGACGCGGGTCATTATGCGGGTCAAGTGGACAACTACACTGAAGCAATGAAAGGATTTGGTTTTTACAGTTGTTTCTGTCCTCTGACAAAATACGTTTTAGAAATGCTGTGTAGAAATATAACTGACGAGGATTACTAGCTTTTATTACGGAATAATCGTGAAGTTGAACAAAAAAATAAAGAAATACAATTTAGCAAAACTCTTTCCAGATGGCTATACTGAAATTAGAATGTTCATTTAGAGCATCAAAATTGAAGACAAAACTGATGTTGGATGTAACAAGACTTTATCTTGGATGTGTTTTAGACTATTTTTAATGTAAGTTAATCATTTGAAAAAAGAATATTTGTTTAGGATATCGCACAATCGCGTATTTAAATATATAGACAAAATTAATCATGGTTTGAACGGATGTTGATTTGTTTACCTTAACACCGGAAATAACATTTGTTTGGTCACGGTACGCAAAAGTTTTTTCAACATGACGTGTAAATTTGTCAGGGTTATTCGTTGCGAATTGTCGAGGATTTCTGATATATATATATATATATCATATATCACTTTTTTTCAATTTCACATTGCTTTCATGAACAATTTGGAATTCCTATCCTCAAAGGTCAAAATGGCGGCTAACCGCGAAGAAAAGTAGTCCCAAAAAACAAAACACAAAATGGTCTGAATATTATACGCATGATGCTAAAGGGATGGAAACAGATTATTGGGAGATAAATAGATGATTTTTATACATTCAAACAGACTCACAACCTTCAAAATGCAGTCAAACCAAATACTCAGATCTATTTTGTGTAACGCCCAGGAAGAGCATGTGTATGATGGGTAATCTCGTCAAAAACACGCATGCGTACAAGTGTTTCTGGAAGATGGCATCTAAAGGTAAAACATCATTACATTTGTGTCCTAATTTTTCTTTTTCATACAAGCTCATTAGAGCATTACAAGATCGACATTTTTTTGTCCGTTTTCGTCTGTCCGTTTGAAAGAACTCATTAGGTTTTCAATATAGCGCCATTACGTCAACTATGTTAAAAGCAATCCAGGGTGCATCGTGTTTCCTTTGTTTCGTATTTCGGATAGATCAAGCCCCTGTAATCAGATCTTGTTTAAATAGCAAGTGTTTAAGTATGTTACTTTACTATTACTGTTGTAAGAAAGTATTCTTATCTAGCAGTACATTGAACCATCGTTCTATACCAGGAACTTTGGAAAACAGTGCCATTTCTTGTGCCATTGCTTAATTTTTTGTTTCAACAGGTGCTCATAGATTTATTTTGTTAACATCTATGTCCAAAATATGCCAAAATTGCAATATTTGACAACATCAAACTTAAGAAAACGTGTCATCATTGATTTCACCAAAGATCCAATTTTGAAATAATTATAAAATTAGGTCAAACAATTGTTCAGGATTGGTCAAGAATAGAAAAGCTGGGTATGTTTCCTCTGCCGGATAATGATTTTTTTAATATGCAATGCTTGTTGCAAAACCATTTTATTACAGTTGTCTAGCACACCATATGACAATAAATTGATTCACAAAATCTGTTCAGTGAGAATTTCAATAATTTAAACATGTGCATATACTCAGGGCAGTCTTTTTAAACTCACCATAGGTCATTCCATCTCAAATCAACCAATTTTTGAAAATTTTCCCAGGTCACCCTCTCAGATCTGTTTGAAACTTTCAACATGTATTTGTACATCCAATTCATGGACAAAATGAAATATTTAATCAGTATCTTCAGTACTTTGCAAAAATTGGCTTTTTAAGTAAAGGGGGGTAATTTTGCAATTTCTGAGTTTCGTCCTGAAGCCATGTTTAGACACTTATATCTCTTCAAATATCATTTCTATACTTTTGAAAGTGAAATATATTATATACTTTTACCTGTAGAGTACAAAACTTGTGCTTAATCAAGTGTAAAATAGTTACTTTTTTGTCTATAGACCTCAAATAATCAAAACAAAAATCTTTAATTTGCAATAAAATTTCCCAAATTTAACCATTATTGTTTTCAAAACCATTATATATTTAGAACTCAAATTTATTTTACATTTATTTACAACTTATAAAATTACTTTGCAGCAAATTTGAATATAAAAATCTCATTTCCAGAATTCACAATGTTTACATTAAGCAAGGTCTCAAACTTTTCCGAAAATTGCCTATGTTTGAACACCAAAATGGCTATGTCAAGAGTTCCAAATCATTTTCAAATTTAGTACATGTATTCTACCACATGTAAAGATGACTTAATCTAAAATTTGTTTTGTTAATGAGCTTCTCCATGTAGTTTGACGAAATTTAAGAGGTATTAAGTTTTCAGTTCTCGGTGGTTATTACGGTATATTTTGGAGTTGGTAATGTCCCGGGATGTGACTTTATATGCTTGGAATAGACTTAAAAGTCCTCATATTATGTATGGAAATAACATTTGAATATTGATTTGCATCATATATCAATATTTCATCAAAAATTTAATTTTACCTTAACTTTAAAAAAAATATTTTGTTGATTACCTCGGTTCTCAAGTTATCATTTGTGACTGTATTAAACTGAATGTCTCAGGGCCCATATTCTTTCGCCAAAAGGGCTTATCATCAGTATTGTTACAGCCTAAAGGGCTTATCAGCAAAAATTCATGCTGATTAGCCCTTTTAGCAAGAGATGTTTACATGTCAAGTTCTGCATTATTTAATCCCCATTATTAGATAAATAGGTGTTAAATTATGTGTTTACATTATAAGTAAATCCTGTAGCATCAGATAACATCAGTTTTCCACTGATCAATACAATATTGATCAGTTCATTAGGGAATCTACGTATAAGGAGCATTTTTGATGGTGGAGTTGTATTCTACTAAACAGTAAGTAAAGTTTGTTTTATTTTATGAATTGTTGAATGCCTTAACTAATTATTTATCAGCGGTATGGAAACAAAACTCATAATATAGTAACAAAGAAATAAACTCAATAAAATGCATGTCCCTTGTGTGTTGTTGAGCCCTTTTGGCTGCAAAATTAAAGTATCGGAATTAAACATTTCTTAATATCCATTTATACTATTTGTACAATACTAAGTATAAGATTGACCAAAGGATATCATTTGATGACAATTAATGCTGTAAAATCGACAGTATAACTGCTTTTTAGAACATTTGATTTGCTGATGAGCTCTTTTGGTCGCCGTGGTTTTATGGTTTGTTTTTTCTTACAGGTATTAATTCAGACTGGTCAGATAAGGAGTTGTATATAGAGCTGTTGTACTTGAGAACCTGTGTTTGCCTGATGCCATTTAAGAATTAAGTAAGTTTTATTTCATTAAAGCATCATAGTAATAGCATTATATGATAATCGTGTTGCGATTCCAACAATAATTGATAAGCCAATGCATACCAGTTTTCAAGCTCTGAAATAGTATTGCTTTACATTGAATTCAATTATATTATATAATTTATATCAATATCTACAACAAAGGATTTTGTTAAATACTTCAATTGGCATAATTCTACACATGTATAATAGTATTCACTGCAATCATGTACATTAAAATACACTTCTTTTGTCATTTACAGGGCAATCTTTGATTGGTGAGCAAACAGTCGAGGACCTTCAAAACTTGTCTTTGAACGAACAATGGTACAAAATCAGGAGAGGCATACAGAAACTATGGAAAGTACAAGTGCACCAAACAATGTCCAAGTGCTCCTATTACTGCTGAAGGGACAGTGTCTTACATCAGATAAACCAGTATGGAGGAGAATGACTCAACAACAGCTTCAGGCAAAGACCAGGCGAGTTTAGAGCAAGAAGCCCAGGATCAACAAAAGCCCAAACATCACCAAACAACCGTTGATAAATAAACGGTTAATTCAAAATGAGGGGAGGCATACAAAAGCTATGGAAAGCTCAAACACACCGAGCAATGTCCCAGGTGCTAAGACAACTGTTGAAAACACAATTCCAGTGCCTAATACAGACAAAGCCAGATGCGGGGAGATGAAATCAACAACTACTCAAGACAAAGAACTGAAAGTGACTATGTCATCTGATGATGACAGTGAAGATGACCTACCTTCGAGTAAACTAAAAAAGCAAGAGCCTATAAGAAGAGAGAAGCAAAAAATAAAAACACTGAACGAACCTGTAGATGGTTTTTTTATATCGATTCATCTGCATGTGAAGTACGTGATGATATGGACGAATATGTTACACACTACCAACTTATTAATTCTGACCTGTTTGAGCCCTGAGAATAATTAAGGCCAAGAAAATTGGTCTGAAAAAGAATCAGGCCAGCAAATAAAGTTGGGCAAGGAAGACTTTCTAGTTGGATTTAACGCCGTAGCAGCAGATTGTAATAGGCCATATAGCGGCGGTCAGTCAACCTACTCACTCCTCCTGGAAAGGCTAAATCTCTGGATTAAACTGTTAACCAACTTCTAAGCGCATATTTTCGTCAGTGGCTGACAACTGCCCTATATAATTAAAAGTCATTGGTAGGAGGGATAATGACTGTAGAAATAATTTCATGACCAAGCTCCAAGAAAGTATGCTTAGCTCGGGAATCGAACCCACGACCCCTCGATCAGACTTGCGTGCTACCAACTGAGCTAGCCGGAAAGACTTTTATACAAGCTCAAAGCACCAAAAACAAACATAAAAAATACTATCAATTTTGAAAGCAATTGATAAAAGAAAAGCAGAAAGCACTGTTCAGTCAATGTTAAAAATATGCGGTGGCTAAAACTACCAATCTTTTAACCAGAAATGGTCTGTTACGTAAAACGATATATCAAGATGGAAATTTACTAGCCTTTTTATGGAGACCTACTCAGTAACAGTTGGATTTAAGACAGGCCCTCATGTCATGACATTCTGGAGGAAGAAGTTGATATTGACGAAGAAACCAATTAAACTTGACAATTAAATGGTCAATAGTTATAAAAAATTAATAATGAAAGTAATTTAAATGATATTAAATGGTTGAAATACATTGTATCAGTCTTTTTCATTTACTGATAAGTCCTTATTACCCTAGAATGGTGTGTAAAATTTGGCAGCCAAAAGGGCTCATCAAGAAAAGCCCTAAGATATTTTATCATGTAGGCCCACAAATGAAATTATCTTAAGAGTACTAATAGCATATGATAAGTCTCTGTACACAATGACTCTCTGTAATACCTAGATTTAATTTACAGATAACTGTATCTTTTCGTGTGCTCAATAGTCCAGTGAAGACAACCTTTTTTGCACCACAAGACATAAATTCAGAGTAGACATTCTTAATGTCTTGGTTGTGACCTGCTTGATCTTAGAACCATGAAAATTAAAAGTTGAGATAAGCTATTGTTCTCTTTTATTAAAAGCTAAGTTAAAACTTTGTCAAGAAAACTGTCCACTGTACTTCATTGTATGCGGGTTTCTCTACATACAGTGTTAGGGTTGCATAGGCGGATCTAGGGGGGGTCAGGGGGTCCGGACCTCCTGAAATTTCCAGTCCTTTAGTGTATTTTCTGACTGTAAGTCATTTTTAAGTAGCATGAAGCATTTTTCTCGGTGCTTAACATATATTTAATGGTTATGTATTTACTAATATTAATATGTTGCCTTATTCTGCAAAATGTGTATAATGTGGTTGTGGTTCAAAAGTTGGGACGCCAGCCCCTAGAAAAAGCCCAGACCCGCACTTACCCACGGGTTTAGAATGGTACGGCCCAGCACTGGAGATTGTGTTCACCAAAACTGATTAAATAAGACTGGCACAATTATTTTTCTTTCATGATTGACAGCACTCTTATAGAGATTATACGGTAATGATTGAAATATATTTTTCCCAAGAACCAGATTTTTACATTATGAATGTCTAAATCAAAATACAGACCTGCTATATTTCAGGCCTGGACCTGATTTCAGGGTTTTGTTTTCAACTGTTGTCTTCTTTGTGTATTAGTTAACATAGTATTTTCAGGTTAGAGAGGGACATTTAAGGCTTTGGGAAATGTGGTCAATGGCAGGCCTGAAATAGTTCTGGTATTTATAAAAAAAAAAACGTTTCAGTATGTCTTGATCAAGAAAAAAGTATAATACAGTAAAACCTCAATATCTAAATCACCGGAGACGTTTTTGAATAAAATCAAGCAATTTATGATCTAAAGAAAATACTGAAAAGTATTTAGCCTATATTTTATATATAGTCATGTAATTATGAAGGTTTTAATATGATGTTGATTCTGGTAGTTTTATCATATTGAATTAGGTGACAGTGTCAGGCATAAAATATTTTAAGGTGAAAAATATATTTATATAAAAAATGCTTTTGAAAAAAATCAAATTTACAAAAGATCCAGAATCTCTGTATCCCTAATTAACAAATCATTTCTGAATTGAATTTTGAATCATTTTAGTCAATGCACTATACTTTCAGTGAAAAACATGTTCAAATTATCTACAAGAACTGAACATTTATATCATGTTAAAGTGTTTTACAACTCAATAAAGAAGTTTAATCACAAAATTTATTTTTTCTTAAAAAGTTTGGAGCATAATACAATTAAATGAAAAAATATTAAATCCATGCATAACATGAGGGCTATATGATTTAAAGCCCATACTGTAATAACCCCGATGGTTACTTATGTTTCAATACCTTTTTAGCACCCAAGACTTCACGAAGAAACTATTTTTTTATTCTAGAAACAACCTGTTATATAAGTATCTTTGTACATGTAACTCAAAAAGTTTTTGTTTGCAAACATCTCATCATTACTAAAAGAATATGGGCCTTGAGATATTCAGTTTAATACAGTCATCTATTATGACTTGAGCACCGAGGTAACCAAAAGTTAATGTAAAATTAATTTTTTGTTGAAATATTGATATATGATGCAAATTAATATTCAAATGTTCATACATAATATGAGGACTTTTAAGTCTATTCCAAACATATACAGTCACACCCCCGGACATAACCAACATCAAAATATACCGTTATAGCCACCGAGAACTGAAATTCAATATACCTCTTAAATTACATTAAACTCCATGGAGAAGCTCATTAACAAAACAAACTTTTGATTAAGTCATTTTACATGTGGTAGAATACATGAACAAAATTTGAAATTGATAAGGAACTCTTGACATGGCCATTTGGTGTTCAAACATAGGCAATTTTCGGAAAATTTTGAGAACTTTGCTTTAAGTTCTAAATATATAATGGTTTTGAAATAATAATGGTTAAATTTGGAAAATTTTATGACAAATTTAAGATTTTTCGTTTTTTGGAGGTCTATAGACAAAAAAGTAACAATTTTACAATTGATTAAGCACAAATTATGTACTCTACAGGTAAAAGTTTACAATATATTTCACTTTCAAAAGTATAGAAATAATTTTCAAAGAGATGTAAGTGTCTAATCATGGCCTCAGGACGAAATTCAGAAATTGCAAAATTACCCCCTTTACTTAAAAAGCCAATTTTGTGCAAAGTACTGAAGATACTGATTAAATATTTCATTTTTGTCCATGCATTGGATGTACAAATACATGTTGAAAGTTTCAAGCTGATCTGAGAGTGTGACCTGGGAAGCATTGGTTGATTTGAGATGGAATGACCCATATTGATAATTTCTTCTGGTATTAAGTATGCAATCATATGCTTTCTCATGCTGGAGTCATCAGATTATTGACCTGGCAATATGGCTTTAAACACTGCTGGTAGGTCACCATAGTGTATAAAAGACCCGACTATGCTGTCTTCAATCCCTGTTTGTTGTCTATTGTAACCAGATTATTGTGTTACATGCTTATTTATGAATATTTCTTCTCTTGTGTTTAATGAATGTTTATTCATAAATGAACTTAAATAAAATCAAGATAGTTTCCTTGCGATTTGTTTTGTAAGAACCATATGCAAGTTAAAAACAAGATTGATTATCAGCTTGATATGTTTTTAAGCGTTCCGCAGGCTTGGTGATTGACCTTTCTACAATTGTGTTTCTTTTTGTTAACTCTTTGGTTGAATCAGAGTTCCAGGGGATTTTAAAATGTACTTATGTTTTAATGTTAATACTTTCGTTTAAATAATGCAAATGCTCCTTTTCCTTAGTGCTGTCGTCCTGTCTTACTAATTCAACTTCGGGTGCTCTGGTCTCTGTAAAATTATCGAACATTGAGAACTTGTCTTTTACCTTGGCAGTTAATTTAGGTCTTTGTTTTTATGTGTTTGTTTTTGTCCTTAACATTGTTGGGCGAATGGTGGGTGGTTGAAGTTTTTAATCTAAAATAATTTATTTTTGTATGTTCTTGATTACGTTTGGGGCAAGTTTGGGGTTAGTGCACCCTAGAGCCTGGTGTAGACTCTTAGTGGCAATTAATATGCCACTGTCCCTAAAAAAACAGAAACCCCAAGGTTGTTAATTTCTTTATTTTAACAAACAATGTTTTAATCCAAATCTCCTTCCTTACTTCTTGGCTGTGTGGAAGGTCTATTGTAATATTCATTTTGTATAATTACTGTGTAATATGGAAAGAATATTTTGAAATAATTCATATCAAGTTACAGAACAACACACTAATAAAATTTATAATTTCTAATAATAATAACAATTTCTAAATTCTAATTTCTTGAATTCTAAAAATGCTTACATATACACTTGAAAACTAACTAATCTAAAACTCTTGCACAGTTGTTGTTCCTGATACGTTTCAGACTCATTTTATGGACGTATATCATAAAAACATATTCACGAACAATGTATATACTTAGTATTTTGTAATCCAGGTCAACATCTTCTATCATTGGGAAGTATTGCTAAATTATAAAGTTTGGTGCGGCTTAAATCCAATCCAAATGACCATTGGTCAAGCAAAATCATATTATAACATTACATCTATGCTTTTGTACAGTTGTACAAATTTACTTAAGTAATGTCTTAAGTTAATCATGAAATGGTCTGTAATGAGGATACAAATAAAATATACAATGTATACTCATCCAAGCGTTTATTTCATGTATGTTCATTTGCAAAAATGATATTTTATATATTTATATAATTTGTCTTACATTTTATGCGATGTTTTATTTTACGTCTATGGTCCGAAAATATCAAAAGTTTCTCGTTCACAGACAAGGTATTTTTTAATTCTGTAAAATCATATATCTGTCAGTGTCTATAATTGTGTTTAAAAAATTAAATTATTTTAAATATCTTGGAGCAAACTAACGTATAACACATCTTAAAATTTTCTTTATCGTTTCTAACGGGCTTTGGGTTTTATACAATAAAATCAGCATCTATTATAAGTGTAAGTGCATTTGTGCTATATTGTCATAATCAATACACTGATTCACTGCTTTCAATACGTTTCTATACAATTCTGGGTTTCAAAAAATGTTGTATTTAAGTTGAAATCTGTGAAAGAGTAGTTTTAATGACAAGTAAAATCAAACCATTTCATTCATAAGATTACATTCAGACCTGTTATGAGGAGAACAAAAATAATATTAGGAATAGATAATTTATAAATGTACATGATATACTCCCATTATGGTAACACATTATTAATGTTTTTTTGCAATTGTTTATTTCAGTTCCTCCTATTCAGGAAACAGGGGGTAAGTTAATATTCGTAGACATGTTAATTGGTGTTTGGCAATACATTTTTACACATTTACACTAATTTATTATTGCTCGGTTGTGAAACAAGTTCTTAGGTTAATTACTTTTGAGGCTGCTTCCTGGTCCCCCAGTGCTAAGCTTGTAGCATAGAGTTTCTTGCTCAAGGATACAACGAAGAAGTTTTTTATGGGATTCGAAAACCAATGCAAAGCTGTCTATCTAATGATTACTGATCACTGTAATTGATGGGATGTTGAGCTTGCAATGCTTTCTTTTTTTTAAACTGTTGTACCATATTTTCAGTAAATTTATTAAATGAACTTTCTTTTAATAAAGCATGTATATCATTATCAATAGTTCTTGTAGACAAAGCTCAAAAGCTTAAATATCACAGATATTAGTACATTTTGTAATATTCTTTTTAACAGCATGCAATTGCCATGGCTTGTGCTATGCTCATTAGTATTCTCACATCTTGATTATACAGCTTTTTTACTCTATCAAAAACTTGTTTCAGGTATACGCATAGGAGGAACAGTTCCTGGTAAGTATTTAAAGCTACAGTAAATATCATATTATTTGATTATAGAATGTATTATATAACTTTCTTTACTCACATTACAATCACAATCATAGCAAAAGTTCATTACTTATATTACTTGTGCCAGATTTTAAGAGTGTATCATTTGTTGAAATTGGCAAAAACTATAAAATGGGCGGGGTTACTAAATATCTCAAAATTATCCTTACATTTCTGACATTTTTTACATTTTGTCAGAGATTCATCAAGTGTATAGATATGACTGTGTAAAATATAAAACACTCAACAAAATAGACATTTAAAATGCAATAAAACCATTTATCCTAGCCTGAAATAGCCTTTCTGTTGTAAGTCCAAACACATTATCAAACTACTTTTTTCATAAATCCAGCTGCTGATATAGAATGATAATGTAACTGTTAGCAATGTCTTTGGGTGAGTCACACAAAAAAGTTTTCAAAAAGTAATTACTATGATTATCACATTTGTATACTTCAGTTTGTTTCACATGGGCCCGATGATATTTTTCCCTCTTAATGTATTTTAAAATGTACGAAATATAAAATATAAGGTACAAAACATATCGTTACAAACGGGGTTGTTTTTTATACAATCAAATCACCATACATTACAAGTGTATGTACATTGGCACTAAAATTGTCATTATCCACACACTGATGTACTGCTTTCAATATGTTTCTATACTATTCTGGGTTTTAAAAAAATAGTATGTTGAAATCTGTGCAAGAGTAGTTTTAAGGACAAACAAATGAATCATTTCATTTATAAGATTCCATTCAGACCTGTTATAAGGGGAAATCTTGAGCATTAAAAATAGTTGCTTTTGTACATGATATAGTCCCATTATGGAACGTTTCATTTATAAGATTGCATTCAGGACTGTTATAAGTTACATTAACATTAGGAACAGAAAAGAACAGAACAAACTCTTTATTTCTCAATTGTAACGTTAAGGATTGATACAATTGGACATGATATATTCTCATCATTACCAAAGTCTATAATAATATTTTTTTAATTGTTTTTTTCAGTGCCTCCTATACCAGAAACTGGGGGTAAGTTGATATTCGTAGACATGTAAATTGGTGATTGTCATTACATGTTTTACACCTTTAGAGTAATTATTGATATTTCGATTGTGAAACAAATTGTTAGAACTTAAATGAATCACTTTCGAGAAACGCGTTCTTGTCTCCCAGTAGTGAGCTAATAGGATAAGGTTTCTTGCTTATAGATACAACGACGTGTTGCATGTCTACCATGATCTAAAATCTTTAAAGGCGAAGCTGAAATGAAACACATTATTGACATTAGTGATATTCTTTAACAGCATGCATTTCCCATATCGGCAAGATATGACCTTTCTGTGTTGGTGCGCCGTAAAACCAAATCAAACAAACAAAAGCATTTGCTATGGCTTGTGCTATGCTCATAAGTATTCTTGCGTCTTAATTATACAGCTTTATAATTTATTAAAAAACTTTTTTCAGGCTCAACATTAGGAGGAACAGACACTGGTAAGTATTTCAAGCTACAGTATACGCCATATTATTTGAATATAGAATGCATTATATAACATTGAATTCCCAGTACATGTACTCACAATATAACGTCAATCATATTAATAGTTCATCAGTTATACTACTTGTAATAGATTTGTTAATTGAACATCCAATTTATCATTACAATTATTAAATAACATTTACCAGAAAATCTAACTACACAATTCAAAACTATGAATTCGACCTAACATTTAGACCATGCCTCGCATGAACAAAATGTCTACAGTCTCGTTAGGATAAACTATAGACACAGTGTTAATTCTGAGACCTCATTTACGAACGGACGCTATTTGATACGCTATTATTTTGAACAAAATAAGTTGAGATAACACCAGGACAAGCAACAATAAAAAAACAAAGTTTCATAAAGCCAATAGGCAAAGTGCGAGATGTTTTAGAATTAAAATGTTAGAAATAGTAAAGTGAATTTCATGTTAAATGATACATTCCATATTCAAATACAATGTTTGTAGATAGTCTACTTTTATAAGCACCTGCAGTATTCAGTGATTTTATAAATTGTTTTCCATTTAAAAGAAAAAAGTATTTTTCAGTCAAAGTTTCCTTAACAAAATCGATTCGTTTACGTACTTTTAGAAAAACTTCATCTTTCTAAATGTTCCTTTGTCTTCTCATTGAAGGATCTTAGATTTACTTAAATTGTGACACATTTGGATTACTGTACTGGACAAAATAAGATATAAACATTTTAAAATAGCATTAAGTATTTCTGTTGATTTCTTATGAGCTCAACATTCTAGAGAGCTTAGTATAAGACCATTGTGCTGAGCTTATTCCAAGAAGTCAAAAATGAACTTGATACCTTTATGCATATACGACTAAAATATTTACCTTTTCTCTTTTCATATTGTTAACAGTTCCACTAATAGGCCTACAAGAAAGAAGTAAGTATTTCAATAAGAAAGACAAGTAGATATACGTATTTTTGTTAATTGTAAAAACACAGAAATATTAAAATGGGTATAAATATCAAGGGTTTTAAAGCCAATTTCTTACACGAAAGCTAATCAATGTAAATAGATGAAACCATTTATTTTCTGAAAGATATGGATATTGTTGGCTAAAAATTTGGTTCTTCATAGGTCACTTTTAGACATTCATCTGATAAAAATGTACTCTTTTTAATGTTTGTCAAAAAGGACAATATGTGTGTTGTTGTGTTCGTTGCGTTTTTGCCTTTTCAAATTATTTATTGCAATAAACATGTGATCATAATTGTATATTTTGTCAAGAAAAAAATATATAGACTTTATTTATAGTAGCAACACAGGCAAAGCCCAATCTTCCCTGTGAGCCTCTGAGCAACATTATTTACATAATATATACAACAAGCAAGGTTAAACAGTTGAAGAGTGATAAAACATATTTTAAACAAAAACTTTATATACAATAATAGAAGATATAATGATTTATGATGATTTTGTAATTCACCACACATTTTATCTCTGTTTGAATGAGTTCAAAGTTTTTGCTGTTTGTACCTCTTTTGGTAAGGCATTCCATAAATTTGGGCCCGAGTATTTTTTTTTTTGTAAATTCTAGTCTTGGTTTAGGTACAGAAAGGAGTTGGTGATTTTCTGAAGATCTTAAGTTGTGGGTATGGTCAGTATTATTCTTATGTTTTTTCACTTAGGTATTGAGGGCAAATATTGTTAATGGATTTGTATATTATTGTAGATTTTTTGAAGTTGACCCTTTCTGGGAAGTTCATCCAGTTTAACATTTAAAGAAGGTCTTCTGATGGTGTGTCAAAGTCTTTGTCCAGAATAATTTTGGCTGCCCTTTTTTCAAATTTAATTAGGATTTCACTTGGACTGCTATAATAAAAATAATCACAATTTCCCCACACAGACCAACAGTATTCTTAATGAGGAAGTATGTAAGAACTGTAGAACAATTTTCTTATAGGAATACTAGTTAATAAACTGCTTTATTCTTTGTAAAAGATAGAGTTTACTGTTGCATTTTTTGAATATCATGTTTACAATTTTTTTCTCGTTTATAGCACTTATCCATCTATCAACAATGGATATTAATGCTGTTTCACAAGAGTGATTAGTTCTAAATTCTGATTGGTTTTTATACAGTCAATTATTTTCGTCAAGATAGATTTAGATTGTTAGCAACATGTCTTTCAATATTTTTGTTAGGTCTGGAAAAATTGAAATTGGCCTTTAATTATTTTATCATTTCATGTCCTTTTTATGTATAGGGGGTCACTTTAGCTATTTTAAATTGATTAAGGAAAACATTTATTGTAATACTTAAGTGCATTATATTTGTGATAGGTTTTGATATCAATTCAGCTGAAAGTTTTAAAAAAATTTGGGCTCAAACCATCCAATCCTGTAAATTTCTTTGGGTCAATATTTAGAAGCTGTTTTCAACATAACATTCTTGTAATAGTGGGATTTTGAAAGCATTATTATTTATGTTTAGGGTGTTGTCAGAAAAGTTACTACAGTAACTTGAAATGATTAAACTATATTGATGAAGAAATTATTAAAAGTACCAGCCATTTCTTTGTTGTCTATAATAGGGTTTCCATGGTCATTATTTATTATAATAATAACGACTTTATTTATTGTGGATAACATATTTGGTGTGAACCAATTTTCAATATGGTCCACACAGATATTTACAATGTACATACATTATAACAATAACAAAGAGATATAATTTAGGTGCCATATCAAACATACTGAAATTAACAAGTAACTTAAGAGTTAAATATATACACATACAAAAAGGTATTTAGTATCATATTAGGAGAATTTAATGAAATATGTGAATTTTCATTTAATTTGAAGTAGTAATTATAACACAGTTCTTATTTGAAACTTGATATAAACAAATGTGGTGCACAAGTTTAGTATGGAATAGATACAGGGAATTAAATATAATGCATATATTTAAGCATATTTAATCAAATGATAAAAATAACATGTATTTACAAAGCACAGCCAGAGTACATCCACCTGAGATAGTTTGTGTTAATTTTACTAAGAGAATCTGACTTTAGGACATTTTAAGGAATGGAATTTCAGATCACTGCGCCAGAATATCTGAGGGATTTACGAAATAATTCAAGCTTAGGTTTTAGGACAGAAATCATTTCTTGGTCAATAGATCTTAGAGTTTGGACGTGTTTGGGGTTTTGAGGGTGAAACATGGAGTTTAGATAATCTGGACCACTATTATTCAGGGATTTAAACATTAGTATTGCTTTTTTGTAAATAATTCGGTCTGGGGAAAGCATCCATTTAAGCTCCTTAAAGAGGTCAGCTAAGGGAGTTGTTAAATCTTGATCTAAAATAATTCTTGCTGCTCTTTATAAAATTTGATAACAGAATCTAAAAGTTCAGTACTGTAGTTTTCCCAAATTAGGTCCTGTTGTCCGTATTTGTTTATTTGTTTCCATGGTTGTCTCCAGTGCATTTGTTTGTACATCCATGAATTCGTGAACAATTGGTTGGAATTTAATCCCCGATTCATTGATGGAGTCAGTTTTCTTTTGTTCTATGGAGAATGCGGTTTCTTTCCTGTCTGACCATATGAAAATTGGTAGTTTGGAGAGTTTAATTGAAATATATCACCTAACACTATTTTTATAGATTTTCCAAGTGTAGCTGCTCCAGAAGAATTACTATGCCTAACATTTTAATAAATATAAGATTTGTTCATACATAATGGTGTATGATCAACAAATAGAAAGTCGTGTTTCTTACAAAGTTGTTGAAGTCTTCTATTAACCTCTCTAGTGACTGGTAGAGTAACTTTGATCTGTTTCATCTGTAGTACAGAGGATATGATCAATTTAGATGATTGGAATTTATCCTTTATTGTTGTATGTAGGTCTTTGTAGTCCTCTAATATTTTATCTGCAGTGTGGCCATCAGGTATATTAGTTATTCCTTCATGTATGATGACTGCATCTACATGATTGTTATCAGTCATAAGATCTGGAACAACTTTGTCTTTTATGTGTTTAATTGTCGCTCCAGGATTTGACTTGATCTGTACATTAACCTTGGTTGATTACATTTTTGAAGCATTTAAACCATTTGTAATTGAGTAAACTATAATAATTACAGATTTTGTTTCATATATCTTAATTACTTTTGTTTCAATAGGTTTGGATAAACTTGATGAGTCTTGTGCTGAATTAGATTTTGTAGTTGTAGTTTTCTATTTTATTAAGGATATTAGATGAATTGCGTGTTATTTCCTTTTTATTGATGTTTTTGATTGTGCTATTGTGACTCAACGGGTCATTCTCTGGTTTCGTTTGCTGTAGTTGCTGTCTATTGCTTCTATTTCGATTATCTCCTATTTTTTCAACTGTGACTTTTAATAATTCAATTTCGCTTTCGAACAGGTTCATATCATCACTTAGACTTGAAACTTTTGTTACTATTCCACTTTCTTTCATGTAGTATTTCTCTTTTATTGGTGATTGTGGATTATTTAGTGATTGACAGACTACAGTTTGTACATTTGCACTAAAATTGTCATAATCAGCATACTGTTTTACTGCTTTTTAAATGTTTCTATACAATTTGGGGTTTCAGAAAATTTTGTATTTAAGTTGAGCTTTATGCAAGAGTAGTTGTAAGGACAAGCAAATGAAACGTTTCACTTATAAGATTGCATTCAGGACTGTTATAAGTTACATTAACATTCGGAACAGAAAAGAACAGAACAAACTCTTTATTTCTCAATTGTAACGTTAAGGATTGATACAATTGTACATGATATATTCTCATTATTACCAAATACTATAACAATATTTTTTTCAATTGTTTATTTCAGTGCCTCCAGAAACAGGAGGTAAGTTAATATTCACAGACATGTAAATTGATGATTGTCAATACATGTTTCACAACTTTAGAGTAGTTTTTGATATTTCGATTGTGAAACAAACTGTTAGAACTTAGATGAATCACTTTCGAGAAACGCGTTCTTGTCTCCCAGTAGTGAGCTAATAGGATAAGGTTTCTTGCTTATAGATACAACGACGTAGTTTATTGATAGGATTAGAACAAACTCGGAGTTGGCTCCGCATTGATTACTAGTCCAATAACCTAACCACTTAGCCACTTTCTTTACCTGATGTTGAGTTTGCAATGTTTCTTCTTCCTTAAACTGTTGTACCATATCTTCAATATATTATCAAATTGGCCTTCTTAAAATAATGCATGTATATTATGATCTTAAATCTTTGAAAGCGAAGCTGAAATGAAACACATTACAGACATTAGTGATTTTCTTTAACACCATGCATTTGCCATATCGGCAAGATATGACCTTTATGTGTTGGTGCGCCGTAAAACCAAATCAAACAAACAAAATCATTTGCCATGGCTTGTGCTATGCTCATAAGTATTCTTGCGTCTTAATTATACAGCTTTATAACTTTTTTAAAAACATTTTTCAGGCTCAACATTAGGAGGAACAGACCCTGGTAAGTATTCAAGCTACAGTATACACCATATTATTTGAATATAGAATGCATTATATAACATTAAATTCACTGTACATGTACTCACAATATAACGTCAATCATATTAATAGTTCATCAGTTATACTACTTGTACTAGATTTGTTAATTGAACATCTAATTTATCATTACAATTATTAAATAACATTTGCCAGAAAATCTAACTACACAATTCAAAACTATGAAATTCGACCTAACATTTAGACCATGCATCGCATGAACAAAATGGTTTACAGTCTCGTTAGGAATGATAAACTATAGACACAGTGTTAATTCTGAGACCTCATTTACGAACTGACGCTATTTGATACGCTATTATTTTGAACAAAATAAGTTGAGATAACATCAGGACAAGCAACAGTAAAAAACACAAAGTTTCATAAAGCCAATATGCAAAGTGTGAGATGTTTTAGAATTAAAATGTTAGAAATAGTAAGTGAATTTCATGTTAAATGATACATTCCATATTCAAATACAATGTTTGTAGATAGTCTACTCTTATAAGCACCTGCAGTATTCAGTGATTTTATAAATTGTTTTCCATTTAAAAGAAAAAAGTATTTTTCAGTCAAAGTTTCCTTAACAAAATCGATTCGTTTACGTACTTTTAGAAAAACTTCATCTTTCTAAATGTTCCTTTGTCTTCTTATTGAAGGATCTTAGATTTACTTAAATTGTGAAACATTTGGATTACTGTAGTGGACAAAATAAGAAATAAACATTTTAAAATAGCATTAAGTATTTCTGTTGATTTCTTATGAGCTCAACATTCTAGAGAGCTTAGTATAAAACCATTGTGCTGAGCTTATTCCAAGAAGTCAAAAATGAACTTGATACCTTTATGCATATACGACTAAAATATTTACCTTTTCTCTTTTCATATTGTTTACAGTTCCACTTATAGGCCTACAAGAAAGAAGTAAGTATTTCAATAAGAAAGACAAGTAGATATACGTATTTTTGTTAATTGTAAAAACACAGAGATATTAAATATGGGTATAAATATCAAGGGTTTTAAAGCCAATTTCTTACACGAAAGCTAATCAATGTAAATAGATGAAACCATTTATTTTCTGAAAGATTTGGATATTGTTGACTCAAAATTTGGTTCTTCATAGGTCACTTTTAGACATTCATCTGATAAAAATGTACTCTTTATAATGTTTGTCAAAAAGGACAATATGTGTGCAGTTGTGTTCGTCACGTTTTTGCCTTTTCAAATAATTTATTGCAATAAACATGTTATCATAAATATATATTTTGTCAAGAAAAAAAAATAATATAGACTTTATTTATAGTAGCAACACAGGCAAAGCCAAATCTTCCCTATGAGCTTCTGTGCAACAATATTTACATAATATATACAACAAGCAAGAAAAAACAGTTGAAGAGTGATAAAAACATATTTTAAACAAAAACTATATATACAATAATAGAAGACATAATGATTTATGATGATTTTGTATTCCACCACACATTTTATCTCTGTTTGAACGAGTTCAAAGTTTTTGCTGTTTGTACCTCTTTTGGTAAGGCATTGCATAAATTTGGGCCCGAGTATTTTTTTTTTTGTAAATTCTAGTCTTGGTTTAGGTACATAAAGGAGTTGGTGATTTTCTGAAGATCTTAAGTTGTGGGTATGGTCAGTATTATTCTTATGTTTTTTCACTTAGGTATTGATGGCAAATATTGTTAATGGATTTGTATATTATTGTAGATTTTTTGAAGTTGACCCTTTCTGGGAAGTTCATCCAGATTAACATTTAAAGAAGGTCTTCTGATGGTGTGTCAAAGTCTTTGCCCAGAATAAATTGGCTGCCCTTTTTTTCAAATTTAATTAGGATTTCACTTGGACTGCTATAATAAAAATAATCACAATTTCCCCACACAGAGCAACAGTATTCTTAATGAGGAAGTATGTAAGAATTGTAGAACAATTTTCTTATAGGAATACTAGTTAATAAACTGCTTTATTCTTTGTAAAAGATAGAGTTTACTGTTGCATTTTTTGAATATTATGTTTACACATTTGTTCTCGTTTATAGCACTTATCCATCTATCAACAATGGATATTAATGCTGTTTCACAAGAGTGATTAGTTCTAAATTCTGATTGGTTTTTATACAGTCAATTATTTTCGTCAAGATAGATTTAGATTGTTAGCAACATGTCTTTCAATATTTTTGTTAGGTCTGGAAAAATTGAAATTGGCCTTTAATTATTTTATCATTTCATGTCCTTTTTATGTATAGGGGGTCACTTTAGCTATTTTAAATTGATTAAGGAAAACATTCCTTGTAATACTTAAGTGCATTATATTTGTGATAGGTTTTGATATCACTTCAGCTGAAAGTTTTAAAAAAATTTGGGCTCAAACCATCCAATCCTGTAGATTTCTTTGGGTCAATATTTAGAAACTATTTTCAACATAACATTCTTGTAATAGTGGGATTTTGAAAGCATTATTATTTATGTTTAGGGTGTTGTCAGAAAAGTTACTACAGTAACTTGAAATGATTAAACTATATTGATGAAGAAATTATTAAAAGTACCAGCCATATCTTTGTTGTCTACAATAGGGTTTCCATGGTCATTATTTATAATAATAATAACGACTTTATTTATTGTGGATAACATATTTGGTGTAAACCAATTTTCAATATGGTCCACACAGATATTTACAATGTACATATATTATAACAATAACAAAGAGATACAATTTAGATGCCATATCAAAGATACTGAAATTAACAAGCAAATTAAGAGTTAAATATATACACATACAAAAAGGTATTTAGTATCATATTACGAGAAATTTGATGAAATATGTGAATTTTCATTTAATTTGAAGTAGTAATTATAACACAGTTCTTATTTGAAACTTGATATAAACCAATGTGGTGCACAAGTTTAGTATGGAATAGACACAGGGAATTAAATATAATGCATATATATAAGCATATTTAATTAAATGATAAAAATAACATGTATTTACAAAGCACAACCAGAGTACTTCCACCTGAGATAGTTCGTCTTAATTTTACTAAGAGAATCTGACTTTAGGACATTTAAAGGAATGGAATTTCAGATCACTGGGCCAGAATATCTGAGGGATTTACGAAATAATTCAAGCTTAGGTTTTAGGACAAAAATCATTTCTTGGTCAATAGATCTTAGAGTATGGCCGTGTTTGGGGTTTTGAGGGTGAAACATGGAGTTTAGATAATCTGGACCACTATTATTCAGGGATTTAAACAATAGTATTGCTTTTTTGTAAATAATTCTGTCTGGGGAAAGCATCCATTTAAGCTCCTTAAAGAGGTCAGCTAAGGGAGTTGTTAAATCTTGATCTAAAATAATTCTTGCTGCTCTTTATAAAATTTGATAACAGAATTGAAATATATCACCGTACACTATTTTTATAGATTTTCCAAGTGTAGCTGCTCCAGAAGAATTACTATGCCTATCATTTTAATAAATATAAGATTTGTTCATAAATAATGGTGTATGATCAACAAATAGAAAGTCGTGTTTCTTACAAAGTTGTTGAAGTCTTCTATTAACCTCTGTAGTGACTGGTAGAGTAACTTTGATTTGTTTCATCTGTAGTACAGAGGATATGATCAATTTAGATTATTGGAATTTATCCTTTATTGTTGTATGTAGGTCTTTGTAGTCCTCTAATATTTCATCTGCAGTGTGGCCATCAGGAATATTAGTTATTCCTTCATGTATAATGACTGCATCTACATGATTGTTATCAGTCATAAGATTTGGAACAACTTAGTCTTTTATGTGTTTAATTGTCGCTCCAGGATTTGCCTTGATCTGTACATTAACCTTGGTTGATGACATTTTTGAAACATTTAAACAGTTTGTAATTGAGTAAACTATAATAAGTACAGATTTTGTTTCATATCTATTGATTTCTTTTGTTTCAATAGGTTTGGATAAACTTGATGAGTCTTGTGCTGAATTAGATATTGTTTTTTTTTTTTTTATTTTATTAAGGATATTAGATGAAATGCTTGATATTTCTTTTATATTGATGTTTTCGATTGTGTAATTGTGACTAAAGGGCTGGTTCTCTGGGTGCGTTTATAGTAGTTGCTGTCTATTGCTTCTATTTCGATTATCTAGATTATTTTATCAACAGTGATTTTTAATAATTCAATTTCTCTTTTTAGCGGGTTCATATCATCGCTTAGACTTGAAACTTGTGTTACTATTCCACTTTATTTTACTTACTTACTTACTTAAGGGTTTTTCCAGCACAGGATTTACTAATCCTCTTCACCAGACTCCATATTATCGTCTATTTCAGTTTGGACTGTGTTTCCGGTTCCGGAGATAATTGTTTTAAAGTCACTATATTTAAGTTCCTGATTTCCCAGAATTTGTCAAGTCTGTTTTTAAAACTGTTCAAACTTGGTGAAAGCACAATACAGTCTGGTAAATTGTTCCACACAGAAGCAACACGATTCACTAGAAAGTTTCTACGTAGTTTCGTTTTAGATAAAGATATAAATAATTTTTACTGTTTCCTCTTTGACGAGATCTCAGAGATTTACCATCATCCCTGAACTTGACGAAGTTAACAGCTCTCTTATCATATTAACCATGGGCTATCTTGAAGATCTCTATTATGTCACCACGTATCCTTCTATATGCTAAAGTTGGCAGTTTCAAAGCTTTAAGCCTCTCTGGGTTATTAAGATTTTTCAGTCAAGGTAGTTGTTTCGTTGCTCTTCTTTGGACAGATTCTATTTGTAAGGGGCCCACACAGAGCTAGCATAATCTAGATGAGTTCTGACTAGGGTTTTATATAACGGTATGAATGTAGAAGAGTCCAGGTATTTAAAAGTCCTTCTTAACATAGCAAACATTGGATTTGCCTTATTAACCTTTGTACTAATATGCTGATTGAAAGTTAAAGCGTCGTCTATAATTACTCCAATATCTTTTTCTTGAGAGGTATGTTTTAACGGTTTTTGACATAATGAGTATGTTGAACTATTACTTGGGGTTGACTTTCCTAAGTGCATGTGTGTACATTTGTCAGGATGTTTAATCCATATGTTTTAAGTTTACTCAATAATCTTTAATGTGGGACAGTGTCAAATGCTTTCTGATAGTCCATGTATATACAGTCTATACTTGATCCTTCATCTAAAGCGGAGGTCCATTCATCAAGAACTGACAAAATGTTGTTGTTTTTTTATTGGTGATTGTGGGTTATTTAGAGATTTTATTTCCTTTGTTAGTTTTTCATATTTTTAACCCTTCTTCTAAGATTAAAGACATGGCATTTGAGTTTGCTAGACCATTTTGAGTATTATTTTAGTTTAAAAGATAAAAAGTTATTTGTTCAGAATTTTCGAAAGATTTTTATTCGGGGTCTGTTAATGTTTATTTAATTATTTATGTAGCTTCTAGAAGTTGTTTTAGCTATGTTGAAAAGTTGGTATTGTCTGTTTTAGGAGATTATTCTCTTCAGTCATGCAGGTGTTTTCTCTTGTAAGCTGTTCATTGACTTGGTTCATTGACTCTGTTTTCAAACCACTTGATCCAAATAATGATTTGTTTAAACTTTCGTTTTTAGGATTATATTGTAAATTGGGTTTTGATGATATGATGTGTGACTTATAATAAATGCCTTGTTTAACTGTTGTGGTATCCGATGTTGTAGGTGAAGTCGGTTGTGGTTTTTCATCTTTGGATTCTCGAATACTCATGTCACGTTCGATTTTCTCAAGAATAGTATCAAGCCACATTTTACAACCAGTACATTGTATAAGAATTGTTAAAGTGTTTAGATCAATTGTTATTGCAACTTTCTTGTTGGAAATATTTATTGTTGTTGTTGAGCCTGTGTTGTTCTTTGTTGGTGCTAAGAGAATTATACAAAGAATTTAATACTTTCAGCATCAGAGTGTATAGATTTCTCAAAAAAGGCGATACGTACATTGTCATTAATTGGACTAACATATCTGACAACGATGGAATGAACGATATGTTTGATACAATATTATATTATATCAAACATATTGTTCTTTCCATCGCTGTCAGATATGTCATTGATAGAAAACCCTTAAAATCCTCAATATCTAATGATGGGTGGTTAGTTGCCATAGTTTTTAAAAAGACAGGGACCGAAACATAATTTTTTAAAATTATGTTTTGGTCCCTGTGCTATAAAATGAGTACATGTAGTTGTAAATACTGGTAAATCACCGATTCCTTGTCTGATGAAGCTGATAGCTGACAGTAGATAGACACTTCTTTTGTGTGTTAGATGGTGAAACACTATTAGGTTTATGAGTCCTCGGGCAATGTCAATGTAGCAGTTTGTGTTAAAAAAGATTTATATGTCCTAAATCCAACAATTTAATTCTTAATTTTCTAATTTTGTTGTAACAGAATATAATATAGAATATAAGGTATCCTAATCCAAATCCAGGGAGAATTATCCACAAGCACATATATTTTTTATCTTATTACTCCAAGTAGATCACCAATTATTAATACAAGTAGTCAGAGCAATGAAAACATGTCTGTGCCATTTGAAGTCACTGAATAATAAGAAAATATTTTGTAAGATACAGATTATTTAATGTTTTATTACATAAAATACCTAAACCTGATTTGTTTGTCTTTTTCAGACAGAGACAATGTCTCTGAGCTGGTTGTTTCTGGTAGAGGCGCTAATGGGCTTCAGATATTTCTGGTAAGTCGGTTGACTGACAGAGTCTTGATCAAGACATTATGTACTTTAATTTAAAACAATACCCTCTTCTTTTAAAACAATTACACCATAATGCAACGCATCGCATTACCCTACAACGGCACTACTTTCCAAATTAATCTCACCAAACCACCAACGAAAAAAAAGATTAATTACAAAACCATTAAGTCGTTTATTGAAGAAGATATTTATACATCTTTAACTATCGACGATTTTTACATTGACTCCTCTATGAATCGTACAATTTGTGCAAATGTTTGAGCATTTTTATTTACATGTTCGGAAATCCATTCTGTCAATTAAGTGACGTCACAATTTTCGGCTCCGGACAAAATATACATCAGTTGACATGTGTCACCATAGTCGAAAACACTCGTCGGTAATTTTTAATTGAAGAAACAGACATGTCAGATTTACAGCCGTGCAATTAGCTTATGTTTTAAGTACATTTGTACAAATACCGTTTAAAGGGAGATAATTCAAAAATATTTTCATTACTTAAACTTAAACTTCTTCATTTTGTTAAACGCCTATTTCTATATTACATATTCAATGGCGTTGTACAAAAGATAAATTATAAAAACTAAATAAGTAAAACCCCTCCACATATAAAATAACACAAAATAAAATAATATTCATTATGCATGATGTTATATAATGTGATTATGCATTTGGTTTTCATATATCAAGTTTATAAGACCTTTATTAATCTTAGTTTATGGTTTGACTTTTACTTTTTACATTTGTTTTCATTAATTTGATATTTAAAGTTGTTGTCCTGAACAGTATAACATGATGCTACTGTTAACCAGACTTGTCCTGAACAGTGTAACGTAACGCCACTGTCAATCCGAAGACAACTCAACCTATGGATAACTCAACTAAAATTTGGGACAACCAAACCTTGTACTAGGGTATTGAGCTTTCGAGGGTTTAGTTGTCTTTGGGTTGAGTTTTTCAACCCTAACGTCACGGAACAATTTAAAACCTTCGAATAATTGAACCCGCTACATCACTCGGAAGGAAACTTACTCATTTTTCAATATATGTAACATACAGTTTTCTCATTGTCATTTTAGTTTGTCGTTGAATAAAACATTATACTTGTTATGATATGCTTATAAATTTACTCAAGCAAAAGCACTCGATATCTTATTTCGGCACTTCAAAATCAAAACTCGTGCCTTAATTTTTGCACATGAAAGCTGGTGTTTGAGATTTATTTCTAAAAAAATAAGGAAATAGTGCATTTTACTTCTGAAGTATACTTACTTAGATAAAATGTTTATTTTTATTTCAGGACCAAAATGGTACTGTGACGTTCCATTTCAGCCGTGATTCCATAGGCTGAGAGACAGTGGTGCTTTTCACAAAAAAATCTACGATGATCGCGCTTTTTCGTAAGATTTTTTTTTGAAAAGCAGGAAGACCACACTGTGTTCAGCATTATACAATATGTTTAGAACTATCCTTTGACTTTAATAAATGAGCTTAACAGTCAAACGTGCAATTTTTTTATTTTTTATTTTTTTTTTTTTGCTTTGCAGTACTATTAATAAACTTGCTTATTGTGAATGTTATCGGGAAATAAGATCTGACGCCTAGATTTGATGTTAAGTCTGTTGTTTGCTTTTGTTAATAGTAGGGTTTTTTTGTTTGTTTGCTTTTTAGTAACGCACACGTGTTATTTATTATTGTTTCTTGTATGTATGTTTAGAGAATGAATTTGTATGCATTATTGTAACATTATTCATGCATATTATAAATTGATAATCGCTGATGGGAGTTTTTTTCATTTGATTTTTATACTGGGTTGTCTACGCAAGTAAGGTTATATTACCGCATTCAGTGCACTAAACCTAGCTTTCCTGGACATTTATCCATAACTTGTACTCGCATACCCTTCAACAAGGCCGAAGTCGTCTCCATATACCTTTTTAATTGAGGAAAATTGAGATTTATGTATTTACAGTCTGCCATTCATGTTGTTCTATTGTAAAACGTGATGATAAGCCACGCCTTCCGTACAGTATTAGTAACAAATACTCAAGTATTAAACCAGGGATTTAATATAACATGTTAAATATAAAATCTCTGTATTAAACTAGCCACTATAGCAGACAGTATCCTCTTACAACGAGAACCCAATACATATTAACATTATGGTCAAATTTTTATGGAAGGGTAAAACTTCTCCAAGGGGGATCTAAACCTATACCTCCTTCAAGACACTCGAAACCCAGGTGCAACTGCGCTACGCTGCCTATGTAATAGAATGTATCATTTTTATCATAGCGGCGGCTGTGGCGTAGTGGTTAGCATGACTGACTTCGATTCCAGAGATTGCAGGTTCAAGCCCGGTCATACCCTATACATGATTTGTCGGCCTTGTGGTAGGGTAAGTTAGTGGTGGTGATAGAAGTGTCCAGGAAACCTTTAGTAGGAAGAGCTGGCCGTCGTATATATAAACTAAATATGGTTAAAAAACCAATTAGAAAAAATAATCTGTATCATAATCAAGGTCAGAGTTAGTGACTTTAAATGGCATCTAAAGTGGTGTTTTGTTTATATAATAGTGTGCGTAAAGTTTGGCACCAACCTGACCTTTATGCAACAATATTCATTACATTGAATACGAATGTAGTATTTTTGTACGATTACTCCGTGGAGTTAAAAGCTGATAAAAAAGTCAATTATTTTGAACCACGATTCTAATGAGTTGTAGCACTCGTACCATGATTCGAACCAAACTGTTAGATTGTACCATGATTCGAACCAAACTGTCAAATTGTACCATGGTTCAAACCAAACTGTGAGATTGTACCATGATTCGAACCAAACTGTCAAATTGTACCATGGTTCAAACCAAAATGTGAAATTGTACCATGATTCGAACCAAACTGTGAGATCGTACCATGGTTCAAACCAAAGTGTGAGATTGTACCATGGTTTAAACCAAACTATGAGATTGTACCATGGTTCAAACCAAACTGTTAGATTGTACCATGGTTCAAACCAAACGGTGAGATCGTACCATGGTTCAAACCAAACTGTGAGATCGTACCATGGTTTAAACCAAACTGTGAGATGGACAAACCCCAACAGCTCAATGGCATACCAAGCACAATCTTTTAATGCTACACAGCATCACGTCAAGACATTAGAGGATTTCAACATAAATGACAGAAGTCATTTTTTTCTAGAACAAATTACAAATCCTGGTCACTGAGATATCCGGCTGCTTACATATCCTTCTCCCCATAATGTTGACAGGTAAGTACCACAACCTATTGTATAAAACAATCATAGTGTAAGTCAATTTAATTGAAACAGAAGTATAAAAAATATACAGTGTTCTCAGTAAGAGTTTGTTGAATAGGCTAAAAAAAATTAAAATAATACTAGTAGGCTTTCTGGGGAGTCAGGGTACAATTTCTTTCTTTTTTAATATTTTGACAATTTTAACAGGCCTTTTAGTCTTTCTAACTGGTTGTTTGGGTCGGTGGCCACTTCCTAATGAGAACACTGATATAAAAACCATAAAACCACTTAGAAACATGTATATGCACATAAAGTCTTGTTATTATTTTCTTTTATGACTTTTTAATCTTTTCATATGTTTGAATGGACCTTTGCCTTGACGTTTGAGATCTTGAACTTCTGTATATTTTCTCTTGTTAAATCTAAAATAAAAATAAAAACATATCATCAACAATCATCAACTTATACAATTATTTACATTGACATTTTCCAGGATCTGACAACTTTTTCATCAGGGTATAACATACCTATCTGATTAAAACCCAATCTAAAATTTTCCACTCGCCTATACTCGCTAATTTAGATCTGGTCGTTTTCAAACGTGGGTCACATACAGGTGACCTTTTCTCATCATAACATTAATGACGAAATTGTTACGTCTACGTCACGCAATTTGAAATGAGCCATCTAATCACAGACTTTGAATAATACCGCTGTTGAATTAGCTTGCAAACCTTGGTTTAAAAATAGAAAATATGACATGAAAATGTTATTATTAGTGTTTCGTCTAGATGAAAGCTATGCTTTGATTAGTTGACATAGAGGTTATCTGGATGTGAGAAAGTACAGGTCGTCCACGTAAATATTGCGTATACAAACATTGCCGGTTTCATTACACACTGATATTTAGGGGTGAAATATATGTACAAATTTATAGTTTAGTTAGTTTATACTTATTTTATAAACACATCATTATATGGAGTTTATGATGTGCATAATATACACTACTTAAAATAATGTTTAATATCAAGATGGAATATTTTAATCATTAAAATGGTGTTCATGCATTAGCTTATTCACCTATGTAGTGGACAAAACCATTGTTTAAAGTACAAAAACACGCATGACCTACAATACGACCTGTAGTTTAGGGATATTGTACATCACATGAACTACAGAATGTTTGTTTCAGGGTTCGACTCTTGACTGTTTAACCAGTGATCCCATAGAAATCACAAGTCAGTAATTCAGAGATTCCATCTTAATAATTGCTCCAATAAAATAAATAAATGGATACAGGTTAGCAGTTGCAAATAGTGATTAACAAGTCATGGAAACTCAGTGCAATATTTCAGGGATCCTGACAGAATCCCTAGCTAAAATCTCAGGGATTCTCCCAAGCTTTTGAGATCCTTAGAATGCCCAGGACATAGTCAATAGTCCATTCCTGTAATATTTTCTTCAAGTTTTTACAGAAGCCAAATAATAGATAAAACTCATATGGCACATTTCTTTTTCCAAAATTCCTACATTGGCCTGGGAGTTGTAACTGCTAACTCAAAATCTTGTGCACAATTTGTTTTTCACATTATCTGGTTTACAGCCTGACCGGCGCTCGAACCAGGACCCCTAGCTTACAAGGTAAGTGCTTTTCTGACTGAGCTATCCAGTCACTTACATATCCTTCTCAATATAATGTGAACTGGTAAGTTGTAGAACCACGAGATTTAAGACAAAACAATCAGACAGCAAGGCTAACTTACGTTCTAAATTCAGCATCAGCTAACAATTCCTCTACTATAGTCTACTTCCAGTGTTTTTGTTATGAATTCTAGAACTATAGAAATATGTCGCATCTTCAACAACTTTGCCAAACTGTTACCATGGAAATAGAAATATAACATGTAAATAAGTAAACTTTAAAGTATTTTTTTACTGGCTTAAATGCCATGTCAACACAATTCAGGTCAATTTACGGCGTCAAGCACACTAAACCTAGCTTTCCTGGACCCTTGTCTATAACCAGTAATCACCTACCCTTCCACAACAAGGCTGGAAACTTCTCCATGTACCTTTATAAGGGAGCAAAGTTGATGTTAATGTAAAACTTTCATGGAAGGGTATAAAACCTACCTGGGTTGAATTTGAACCCATGACCCCTTTGGGACACTTGATTCAAAATCACACTGCCCACTTCACTACCTACCATTCCTAAGAATGGAACTAATGTCGTTTGATGTCATACACAGTGCTATCCAAAATTACATTTATGTTTTCCAATAATATAACTAAATTTTTCAGATGTATTTACACTTTCTGAAAGTCATAATGTGACATTTGTAAGGGGAGTTCTAAGACTTCTTACAATCCTAATGTTTACATGTTGTAAATTGTGTTTTAATTTCTCACCCAAATAAAAGTAAAACAAACAACACAAATACATAAATTTTGTAATGACAAAAATGTAAAGGTATTGTTCGTACAAGTTTTTTTACGAATCCATGTTAGAACTACTTTCTTTCCTTATATAGTTCGTTTTTCTCAACTGTCAAAGGATGAATAATTTCACGTTTAATGTATTTGTTAAAATCATTGTCGTAAATCACCCAAACGTTTCCGAAAGTGGGTATTATGATTCAGTAAAGCTTCTTATGCCGTATGATAAGTTTTAGTCAAGATATTTTTAATACAAATTTGGCCGCCAGTACAAAAACAATTCATTCAGTCACCATGAAATTATTCAAGCTTTGACAGTTGAGAAAAAACGGACAATAAATTTGCTGTTTTTATATAATACAAAGAAAATTTAATATTTTAGAAGTTTACCTGGAAGTACTTAGGAGCAATTTTAGAATCGTTGGATTTATAGAAATGTTTTGGATCTAAAGATTTTCTCATCTTTAATATTGATATATCATATTTTCTTTCATCAGAAATCTCTGTAGCAGGCATATTATACCACTGACCACCTTTTGTTTTCTCTCTCTCAACCTGAAAAATATACAGTTAAAATTTATTTTATTTATTTATTTATTGGAGTTAACGCCGTGTAAACACAATTTTAGGTCATTTTACTGCGTCCAGCGCACCTAACCTAGCTTTCCTGGACCATTGTCTATAACCAGTACTCGCCTATCCTTCCACAAGGCCGGAAACTTCTCCATATTATCTAATCAATGGAGGAAATCGACATTATTGTAAAATTTTCATGGAAGGGTATAACCTCCCCGGGTGGTATTCGAACCCGCATCCCCTCGGGCACGAGTATCCAAATCCCGGCCGCTACCAACTGAGCCATCGACCAGGGTTATGTTGTTAAAATGTTTAAGTGCGGATTAATATTTGGCTTCCATATACATGTTTTGTTGACTTTACAATTTTCGTAATATACAGTAACTCATGATCATGAAATCAACTTGAGGCAGGTGACCCTCACAGTACCAATATAAACCTTGATAGAGTGAAACAACGGTCAGTAAAGGTCATGCTCCAGGAAATCAGCAGTGCAACTAGAGGGGTTTGAACCTGGAACTGTGGCGTAGCTGTATGCTACAGTTTAGTACGTTGAACCTGGATCTCAACTCCTACAACTGGACCGCTACTCTTACAATAACATGTATGATATCATTTCATGACCAAGCTCCACAAGAGTATGCCCCTCCCAAGAATCAAACCACTGGGATCACTCAACCCCTTCATCTTGTGCCCTATGAACATTATAAAAGTTATTAATCAACAAACCTTCCTTTGTATTTTCTGTTTTCTAGTACTAGTATGTGTAGTAGGTATTCTTTCTAGTTTCTCAAAATCATCACTTATAACACTCTTTTTCATAATCTAAAATAAAATTTATATATCGTGATTAACAAATGAATATTAATCTTGTATCACACTTACAAACAAGAAGTCCTTTTGCCAAGGAGAATAATACCACATGATCAAAAACATTAACTAATAAAAAAATAATTAAAATTAATGTTTTGCCTTATTCTTTTTCCAGACAAACAATTGAATGACAATTAATAGTGCATTAGGCCATGCCATATCGGAATTTTGTTAAGCGTCCACGTGCACATAGGTTTTAGAGTACACCCTCAATCAAAATATAAGATTGTATAAAAAAATAATTATTAAAAAAAATGATAATTTTTTTTGAAATAATTCCGATGTTCTGGGATTCGATACACGATTTAATTCAGGGAAAATTGTGTTCTTCAACGACTTTTCATAACCGCATCATTAATACAACATATTTTATGTAAAAAAACACTAGTCATTTTCTATTAAATTCAGACCATTGTTCATATTTTAAGGATGTTATTTCATTGAAAAAAATATATATAATGCATAGTTTTTTTGTCTTAAAAATATTTGTGTTTTCATTTTCGGTTTGACTGTTTTGTAAATAGGTTTATCAAATTTGAGTTGATGCTTAACAGAATTCCAATTCGGCATGGCCTTAAATAACTGCAACTTTACTTTTCCCAAATATCTAATTAATCCTGTGAGGTTTGATCGTTTACTTGAAAAAGTCACATAAAATTGATTTAAGCTGTAAACTAGGTAATTTGTGACAAAAATATTTGGTGCGGAAGATTCAGAATAATCAATTACAATCCACAGGTAAGGATCACTATAGTATAGTTTTATTAACTCTGAATATCATATATAGGGGGCGTGTTTGATTAGCGAAATATGAGTAATGGTAGTACTCAGATCACTGAAAAATTGAATGAAACGTTTCAGACAACAAGCTCTCGGAGTATTCTGGATAAACCTGCATTTAGGAGGTGTAAGTGGAGTATGGCATGATTAAGATGGTGGAAAAGAAACCCATGTTTAAATGCGAGTATTGTAAGTGTTGTTTGACCATACTTTAACATAGTTTGTGTCAGATCCTCATCATTCTCTTTTGATTTGGTTACAATAGCAGACACTCTTTGGAATTGAAAGTAGTATCTTTGGGTTCTTCATTCAAAATTTGATATGACCTACCAGAAGTATTTAAAGCCATACCACAAGGTCAAGACTTATAAGACTTCAGTATGATAAAAGCACATGATTGCAAATTGATATCAGAAGACATTGTACACTTTGGAGAACATCATTAATTGCAAGAATGAACTCTATTTAAGTTATTTACAAAACAGTTTTGGGAAACTGTGAAAAGATGCCAAGATAATAAACAGTGTATTATTCACTTAAGATTTTGGAATGGTTGAGGGAAAGAAGTATTCTACATGTACTTTCTAGATTGCTCTGTTTTTATGCCCATGCTTAGAAAGCTTTAGATGAGATCATTTAAACTTTTAGTTTTTAGCTGAATGTTAACCAGCATGACACTATGTGCCATATGTACAAGCAATGCCTATGAGAATGTGCATTAACCAGGAAAGGAAACATAGGCAGACATCCAGTTCTTGACCAATTCTGAACCATTGTTTGGCTCGTTCCTAGAAATATATATTTCAAACTTTATGAACTTTTTCATATAATATATACATATTCATACGCTAAAACTGTTTAAGTCATTCATGTCAAGCTTTATGAAGATATCAAGCAATGCAATCGCTGGCATTTGACAGACATTTGTCACATGGGGATAGGCAAAGTCACAAAAACACATTCTTCCACATATTCCACGGGGTAGAACATACTGCTAGAGATGTGAGTTTCCTGACAAATACCACCATATCACCTGCCCCAACGTAAATTGGATTTGCTTAGATAATATCTGCGTCACCACCCTGACGTTTGAGACCAAGAAACATACATATAAGGTGCTGATAGTGTTTGGTAATGACTTGTCCTTAGTTGTTAGAAAAGATTTTCACTTATTAAAGATATAAATCAAAATATCATAGAGTGGAATAGATTCCTGACAATGTGACACAGATGATGAAGAATACTTAAAAATGTGTGACCTGAAGGTTGTACAGATACACTTGTTTGTAGGCTTGCTATGCTTCATGCAGAATTGCGTGATATTTAGGTTATATTGTTTCAAATTGTTTCCAAATTCAACTACATGTAAAGCATTTTACAACATTGACATAGTCAGTATTTGTCCGTTAGGAAATCATTAATTTATTCTAATAAGCTCTTCCGAACGGACATGTTTGGGCCCCTTTATGCTAAGATTAACAAGCAGCATGATATAATTAGGTCATAATGTTTCAAACTAGGACATTGTTTCCAAATTCAAATCCATGTAAAGCATTTTACAACGGAGTCAGCATTTGACCTAAAGGACAGCATTTGATTTTATGACAAAAACAATCAATGAAAGATTTACCGAAGGAGGCAGCCATCTTGGAAGGGAGACAATAAATATGAAGTCTAAATGCAAGGTCAGGTTATCTCCCTTAGATAGACTGTAACTCTTGCTCTACACATGCTCTGTATTTTTAAACCAACAAAGAAATAATTAAGATATTCATTTTGAATGTCATTTAGATTATCAACTTTCATCCAAAACGATCTTCTTATTTTTTATTCATTAAGAATGACAGACATCAACGAGTATTTAAAAAGTATCATTTCCACATTAGTTGTGTGACTCGCACACAGGCTCTACATTTTTACTGACTGCACTTACCAGGTGAGTAAACGTTTTAACTCTGGTATAGGCATCTGTTATCATTCATATATTCCTTATTCAGATTTGAAGCGCAGGTTTATAATCCACTTCATTAATAAGACACAGTACAGCTTTTTTACGCGTAATTGAAAGAGTGTGGAGGCAACGGTGAAGTCCGCGTCTTTTCATTGTTTCCGTTTCTTCCCACTTTGAAACAATTCCCATTGAATAACAGTAGAACTGAAGACTTATTCGACCTTAGTTAACAGCCACGATAAACTACATGTATGTTCTGTTCAAAGTAAGCTTCTGTCAGCTATTGAATTAGCGAATGGCATTGATGTAGCTCACATTACGATAGTCGTGTCAAACAATAATGCTATACTAGCTTCAGGATGATTTTAATAACCACATTATCTTGACAACGTCTAAATTCTTGATCACTCTGTATAATACAGTGTCCAGCCTGCTCCTTTTTTTATTCTGATGTTTCTGGTGAGACATTTCATTTAAATTCAACTTTTTTGTTTTAAATCCAAATAAAATATCAAAACAACATTTAAACTATTGTATGAGATTCTACCCGTTGGTCGATTGAAATTTTTTTTGAATGTGGTTTTGAAATACTTACGACCTATGACTTTAAATACCCGATAATGTATGGAATTATTGAACGTTAAACATGTGTAAATATACCGTACAAGTATATTGTTTAATGAAAATAATACGGTTTTACACAACTATATTGCAAACTTGCTATTGTAATGATTATCGCCGTTCATGCGCCGTTTTTGAACGGCGATATATACAATCATCAAGATTTGAGCATTTTGTAGTCGACACCGATTGCCTTAAGCCAATCAAAACGATGAATTTGAGGTCAACGATCGGAACAAAATGATTGTAGGCAACAACATTCCAGGAACATTTTGGTATTATAATCATTGACCTCGGACATTCAATATCTCAAGTATCTGGGTTTAATGTACTTGCATGCCCGTTTTTAGCGCGAACCATTGTGACGTCCGTGACGTCGTGAAAAAAACAACAACGTCGCTAAGGTTACCAGAAAAACAAACAAGAAGCATAAAGGTATCTGCCTGCCAACTTTTATTATAATCGGTGAACAAAATATTTGTTTTGTTTTTCCCTCCGAGTAAGGTATCGACCCACATTAAGGTATTGAATGCGGGTTCTATGATGGAGCGAGAAAGCGGATTTTACAGCGCCACCTAGTGTGTTAGGCATTGCTAGTCAATAAACGTTTGTGGATGAATTGAAAGACCGACAACTCAAGCCGGCCTAGTTGTATTACAATGAGATGTTAATTAATCTCACGCTTGAACTACGCCTCTTTGTCTATGTTGAAAAAAGTTAAAGCGTGAAAAGAGTAATCTTATACTTTCTTATTACCATTGGAACAATGCAGAGACAGTTGTAAGTCAATATGCACTAAGATTGACATGAACTGAACAGAATAGAACTTGTTTTTACATTCACATGTAATCTGAGCCTTGTCGTACAGGGTCTCTAAGATCTCAATGGAGGGTCACGTCGAGATGACCTTTATGTCGACCAATCAATGCGTAGCTTTCATCTAGACAAACACTATGAATAACATTTTGATTTCATAATTTCGATTTTTAGATCAAGGTTTGCAAACTAATTTAACAGCGGTATTATTCATTATTTATTATCTGTATTGCTTTATAACAACTCGTGTATGAGTAAGCACTTCCGTAAATGCATTTTTTTTTTCAAAATAACCAATATTCATTTATAGTCATGCTTTTAAAAAGTCAATGCCATTTAAAATCAGTTATTCAATTTTGAACAATACATATTTACTAAAACTCTATAAAATATTGAATTTGAGATCTTTAATTACAACAACCAAATATCTTTTGTGACAATATCCTCTATCGACATGTAATTTGAGACTTTTGTCATAATTATATTAATTTGGTCGTAAATGTACATACAATAAGGCCAATCAAAATTAATTCCATGGCTAGCAAAATGTTACGAAATTAAAACCGTACATCAGACAGGATAATTAAAACACTAATGTACCAGAGGAATGATGACCTGAACTTAAACACCACAATCTTGAATACGAGGCATCACTTTTCTGTCAAAAGTTAGGTGAAATACAGTAGATATATTTCAGTTATTGTTGCGTTTTGTTCAATTTCGTGCTTTAGTCGTACACACATTCTTGTTCCCACAGATTATAGGATTAAAGAATGTTGAAAACCTTTGGGTACGAGAATATCATACTCAACTCAGGGATGGTTAATAAATGTGTAGGTTTAAAATAATTACTCAGTATGTCATTATAATTGGTTTCAATTCATTATCAAACTTAACATACATAATTCATAGGACACCACTTAGTACATGAAATTAAGTACTAAATCTGTCTTAGTGATAAAGTGGCTAAAATCACTGATAATAAATCAGTGACAGAGATGTTGTTTTATACCGATAATTCATGGCAGTCTTTAGTATTAAAAAGATAAATGTGCCATAAAATTCTATTCGCTTAAACTATTTATAGACAAATTTTCTGATGGTCAATATGTTCAAATACATAATTCCAAAAAAAAGAATATTTAATTTAAGAATCTGAAAAAAGTTATATCAAATATCATAAGTAAGCATCAATGTAAAGAAACTAGTTAAATTACATATATTTTCTATTGCCAGCTTGGCCATCAGTTCAAGATGTTAGTTATCAATAACAATTTTTCTTATAGGTGATTGGGTGATAGACGTGGGTGAATTTGGGGTGATAGACATTCTTGCAGTTACCTTATTACACGTACCATTGTCAATAAGTCCTCTTTGATATAGTACTTGTTAATTACGAGAATCTCCGATTTTCGAATGGATGGGAAAGTGTAGGGAATGCTTCGCAGTCTGAGAAACAGAGTCAAAGAAACTAAGGAAAATTTGCATCAGAAGGTTTATGAAATCATATGGATAATTTCACGAATCTCAGTTATTCTCTGTATTTATTGTTTGGAACTGTTAGCAAAATTGTATCAGAAGAGCTAGAAATGAATTGTGCAGGCCAAAGAGGAAATGTTTTGAAGAGTTATAAGGTCAAACAGTAATTAAGTTTACTTCTTTTGACAACATAACGTCGTTTGAGACGCGATGAGCTGCGCCGTGTTTCATCACGTCCATGTATATAAAATAGTGCAGAATCATTAATTATAGTCGCAACTTCACAATATTTTGTAAATTTGTTGACAAATGCTCACTTAAAAAGATACTAGAAGTTCATGTGACTGGCTTTATTACTTTTTGTTTCATGCAAGGTGTCCACGAATTTCTGGATCACCCCTGTATACAATGTTTAACATATAACTTTATATACTAATCCTTCAGATTTAGAGACATGTTTAAAAACAAGTAGATTTTATCAAGAGAATCCTGGTAGATTTCCAATCAAAGAATTTAATATCATTCCATTATCAGCAGAATCCATGTCATCATTGAACAGCATTCATGAAAATATAAAAGTAAGTCCATATTACAGTGTAACTTCTAAGTCCGGGTCTAAGTTTTCCTTTATTCCAGCATATAAAGAAATCTGGAAATATTATAACATGGAAAGCTCTGATAAGCAGGATCATTAAGATATTTGATACAACTAATGTAAACGGAAGCTAACTATAAGTCACTATATGACTACGCCAACCATTATTTGGGTACAACATTTTATGTAAAATAACATGTAAAATAATCAATCAACCATACAAGCCATGTAGCCACGTCTTGAATGATTTTAATCAAATAAACAATCAATCTATAATAATTTCTGTGACCATTGTTCCACATATTCCATATATTTTCACTGTTACTATGGATACTATTATATTATCAAACTCTTCTTCAGCTGTGATAATAAATCTGAAATATAAAATGTTTACGCTTCAATTTGTTTTCTTAAAATATAACAAATTCATGTTATACGTAATTAAACAATAAAAAACCTGTCCAATAAAATTAGGAGATTTAGTTTAGCTTACACTTTTAAACTATGAAGATACACGAGTGAATTACTAAAAGATGAAACTATTTTTGTTAATTTACAAGTACAAAGATATATCAAATATTCCCGTTACAAGCTTTACATACTGATTCGTCAGTTAATGTGTAATACCTCAGTTCCATAAAATTGTTGCTTGTTACGGACCCGTACGTGCAGACAGTCGTAGGCCGTATAAAGCCTTGCGTTTCAAGGTACGCACATAGCACACAGCAATACGTACAAGCTGGAAAATATGCATGTTTAATGCCTACTCGGCCACTATTTTGTTCACGATTTGACTATGAAACTGATACATGTATCCTGGGCTCATCTCACGGAACCTGGTAAAATTTTAACAGTCTGTACGGGTACGCAAGAGATCGTACGGATCCTTGCGGACCTTGATCGCACGGCGCCCGTACGATGCCCTCACGGTTAATTTTATGTTTATGGGACTGTAGCTTAAGATATATTAAAATGGTGCGCCGATTTAACAAAATAATAGTCTTTATACTGTCAAAAAAAGAACGGATGAATTTTTTAAGAAATTTTCTTTTATCATCTTTATGAAAACAAGTAAGTTATATCTAAACTCTTATTCATTGAGCCACTCATACCGAATTATTATTTTTGATATAACAAGAAATAATACACACTACACAATAGTTTGGACTCATGAGTTATTCCTTTAAACGGATCAGGTTTGAAAATTACAAGTATAATAACATGCCATGTTTTGATATTTGATTTATACAAGTCGTTCATGTACAAAATTTTATTTTCAATACTGCCTACCCCTGAAATGGATTGTCTCATTTTTAATGTTAAACCAAATAGTATGTCGGCCCAAGGCTAAAAAAAAAGTGGTTCGCTGTACTCATCGGTATATCAGCAATATTTTGATGGTTTGCTATAGGAATAAGTATGCTCTTTACGAATCTGCCAGGTGATTTTTCATATTTTTGAGCAGGAAGATGCTATTGGCCAAAAACCGATGACGTCACTAATTTTCAAAAAAATCGTCTTTAAACTTTAAAAACGCATTGCGCGCTTATTTTTCATTTTTCGAACAAATAATTTTGGTTCTAAATTATGATAAGCTTCGACTATAAGATTTTGTAAATGTTTTGAAAATAATCGGGTGCTGGAAGCACTGATCATCAAAACAAGTGATTACGTCACATTTTTACCATTTTCCAAGGTATAAGTTTCAAACGTCATTTATGCTATGTTCTAAATTATTTTTAAAAAAAATCGAATGCACGGAAGTTTTGACCATACCATGAAGATAAAAAATATAAATTAGAAAAATACTTGTTTATAAAACATAAGCTAATACCAGCTCCCTAACCAACCCTTACTTGTCACAGTCTTGTCTATAGCCCTGCAGTAAAATGCCATATTCAAGATAAGCCCTGTACTTGAGTCCCCACAAAGTTATTTTGCAGTTTATTTGTCGTTGAACGGTGCTGAATGAGAATCCGAGTAATGACGACCTATATTACTTAAACAATTCACATAATATGCAAATTAAGTCCGCCATTACCGAAATTCCGTTTTTCCCTAATAACACAATAACCAACTTGGATAGAAATTTAAAATAAGCCTCCATACCCATGTTTTCATTGTCTATCTATCATTACTCGGATTCTCATTCAGCACCGTTCAACGACAAATAAACTGCAAAATAACTTTGTGGGGACTCAAGTACAGGGTTTACCTTGAATATGGCATTTTACTGCAGGGCTATAAACAAGACTGTGACTAGTAAGGTTTGGTTAGGGAGCTGGTATTAGCTTATGTTTTATCATCAAGTATTTTTCTAATTTATTTTTTTTATCTTTATGGTATGGTCAAAACTTCCGTGCATTCGATTTTTTAAAAAATAATTTAGAACATAGAATAAATGACGTTTGAAACTTATACCTTGGAAAATGGTAAAAATGTGACGTAATCACTTGTTTTGATGATCAGTGCTTCCAGCACCCGACATTTACAAAATCTTATAGTCGAAGCTTATCATAATTTAGAACCAAAATTATTTGTTCGAAACATGATAAATAAGCGCGCAATGCGTTTTTAAAGTTTAAAGACGATTTTTTAGAAATTAGTGACGTCATCGTTTTTTGGCCAATAGCATCTTCCTGCCCCAAAATGTGAAAAATCACCTGGCAGATTCGTAAAGAGCACATTTTTTCCTATTAAAAAACCATCAAAATATTGCTGATATACCTGTGAGTACAGCGAACCACTTTTTTAGACGCTTTTCTCAACTGGGCGTTTTGTACGCACTATAGATAGTTTAAACAAATTTTATTGACACATCATCGTATAAAATCTACTATGAACATTGTTATTGTACGATTATATTGAACTATCCGATTGCATAAATTAAAACGCAACATTACACGGTGTAATTAATGCTCGGATAATTTCGGTAGTTTACATTAAACATATTGTCAGATCATAACATTTATGTATTATATCTCATTTTCCATACGTATCGTAGTTTGTGTGGCCGAGTGGGCAGACGGTCAGTCTACAAATCTTTTTATCGTGGGTTCGAATCCCGATAGAAACTTATTTTTATCACTTTTTTTCATTTAAATCATGGGGGGATTGCGTAAAACACATTGACCCCCATGAAGCATGAACTTGTAGAGAATCCTTTGTTACAAATTTGGTGGCATCTCTTTAAGTGATGCTGACAGTAGCACTGTCTGTGAAATTGAGTGATTCTTACATTGTTTGATTTGAAGTGTTTTATTTCTATGTCCAAAAATTACTGAATAAAATAGATGTAAAACATCAACAAAAATACAAAACAAATAACAAAAAATTAAAAACACGACATATTTAGCTTCAGACTTGCACTTCTTTCAAATATAGATGTTTAGTAGCATTGCACTTTAACCGCACGACCATTCAGCCAGATGAGATATCGACACTAAGTTAACCTACACATTGTAATTTTAACTGCAAATTTCTATACATTGTATATATAACGCGGAAAATAATATATACAGTGTGCGATAACCGTGTAATTAATATGCAATCGGACAGTTCAATATTATCGTACATTAGCACATAGCATTTTCCCCTCGTCCAATCAGCTGTCAAAAATTGTTGATAGTAGACATGTACTATATTGTATAGTATAGAAGCGTGTTGAACTTGGGAAAAATGCTGTGCTAAGCCAGTTAGATTATGTTTTCATTTTACTATAAGGTTCAGTGATAAGATTTATTTTGATGGGGGTTCAAATCCTATTCAAATTGATTTTTTTATTTTACTTTATAGCTTTGTAATATTGCGCATAAATTGATAAATTTCTATGACTTTGCCCAACTGATTTGCCTCTTTAAATAAAGTTATAACTATTATTATTAATATAAAAGTACATGGATACCATATGAGTGTTTCAAAGTGTTCAAAGGTCTCTGTAGCAACAGATGATAATGACAACTGGTTCCACAGACTGATCCCAGATGAAAAGCTTTCTTTGTATGCGTCAGTTCGGGATATTTTCAAATTTCAACCCTGATATAATGGATTTTTAGTGTAAACCAACATATTACATTTGCTCCAATAATAATGCTTTTGAATGGAGATTTATCTTCTCCGAGGAATCCCAATTGATTTCCCAGATAACTTCTTAGTAATATTGCCAATTTTAGCGTTTGTAAATATTACTACATGTCCATTTTTCAGTATACACGTTACAATCTGTCCAAGATAGGGTCATTAACTAATATCCACAAAAAAATAAGTTCTGTAGTTTACAACGTTTTATTGCATATCCAGAGAGTCCATTGACAATTTTCGTTGAAAACACGTTTTCAGGGTAATGCTTTTAGGGATCGATGGTCGAGGGGTATGATCCTCGCCTTGGTGCGAGTGGTCCCGGTTTTTAATTCCGGACGAGTCAGTCACTTTTTTCTCTTTCGTTCATCTTTTTTTAACATACCCAACTTTTAGACCCATCAATTTTTTCGCTGTTTGATACAGCCATATAGCACTGACAGTAGATACATCAGTTTTGCGATAACATAATCTACAAGCCTTGACCCCATGTTGTGATCGATAATGTAAGATAAGGATCATAGATCACGATTATAACCATATAGATTTCACTTTATCATTGGGGGATTAAATTCCTTGTAGACAGATATTTTATAAATTTGTATATTGTCCATTGTGCATGAGGTGTAAATTAACACTACTTTAGTGGTAACATTTTGTATACATGACAGTTCAGTTGAAACAGGGATTTTATACAACAAATGTGTATATGTTATATTAAAAATGTTATATAAAATCCTTGGTTGAAACGAAATTAACGATTGAAATATTTTTCTTATTGTTTAATAATGTTAGAAATGAGAAATATATTACAATATAACATCTCCATTTTAAATAAATTTATTGTCCGTCCGTGAATTTTTATACACCATATTTTCATTGAAACAAAAGCTTTAAAGTTAAATTGCAACAACTAATTAAACTTAAACTTAAACTTTAAACTTTTTCATTTGATTAAACGCCTATTTCTATGTTACATATTCAATGGCGTTGTACAAAAATGTTATAAAGAAAATAATAATAAATACATGTAAGTAAAAACCCTCCACCATAAAAACATATGTATATACAATAACACAAATAAATAAAAAGCCTTTATAATTCATATTTTTGGACAAACATCCTTCATAGTTCATGATTCCACCTAAGTTTACATTTCTATCACTAATTTCTTATTTATTTCTATTTATTTTACATTGAAAATTAGTGTCCTGAACAGTATAACATAATGCTACTGTTAACCGGACATGTCCTGAACAGTGTAACATAATGCCACTGTTAACCAGACAATTCCCCAAAGGTGTCGAAACATCACCTTTAAAGGGCCCTTAATACATCCCCAAAGGTGTCGAAACATCACCTTTAAAGGGACAATTTATTCAGGTTGTCATTGCAGTCATATGAAACAAGGTATTAAATGACCGAGAGCGAGGCAATCCTCATTCCCATGTCACAATGCACTCACTCAATCACTAAGTATGTTTACCGTAATTGTAAGGTGAGGCATTAGCAAGCCTTGTCAGTTTTAGAATAGATCATAGAAAGTAGAGAAATAATGAGTTTTCAATCGTTTTTTGAATACATCCAAAGTAGGTGATAATTTGATATCATCTGGTAGCCTATTCCATAGCATGGGACCAACTGTACTGAAGCTTCTGTCACTGAATGTTTTTTTCTTATTTATTGGTATCAAATAATTGAGGTCTTTGAATTCAATCCTCATAGTTATTGTTAAGCCGTCAATAACTATTTTTGTTTCGTTTGTCGGTTGCAAAATTTTACTTTGACTGAAATGACCATGCATTCATTAGTATAACTGTTTGATTATTTTTTACATTTTTAATAATATTGTTTAACATGAATTAACTAGTCAGTAACAATGTTTTCAAGGTATCTTCGTTTAAAGAAATAATTACGGTAGTGGTGAAATTAAAACAGTTGCATGTCGTTCTTTCAGTTATTATTATGCCGCCAAAATAAACTACAACACTTAATTAATGTGTAAAAGTATTCATTTATCAGAGAGATATGAATATATTAAAATGCAAATTATATACATATAAATATATTATAAGCAATAAAGGAGTATTTTCTAGTAAAATTATTTTAAAGTAATATTATTTTTATAATACTGATTTCATCGATTCGTATAGTCGATAATCAAATCTACCAAAAATTACATTTTCTTAACTATCTAGAATAATATTTTTTTCTAAACCTTTATTGCTAGATCATGTGACAGATACAACTGATTAGCAATGAAACAGAGACAGGAAGGTTATCCTGTCATAAAAGTGTACCCGCTGTGCCTTGCTATATACAGTGTATTATACAATCACACCAGGGGTCCCTATATCCGATAGCGCACATTATAAAATTAAGAAAAAATATATGAAAAATCCAAAACTTTTGGAAAAAAGTGCAAAACAGACCAACACTTCATGTAGATATTTTAAAAATAAAAAATGCTCCGGAAACTAGAAACATACAGCTTTCTCATGTCGTTTGCACAAATTTGATCAAAGGACCGGAAAGGCTTTATTTTTTAACTTATATCAGCATGAGTATTTCTTTTCCTTCCTATTTTATAGTAACGTGAGTAATCAAATAAAACCTTAAAACAGACCAAAACTTTACAATTTTACAAAAATATAAAAACAACTTTATGAAAGAAGGAAGTTTAAACATTTTAGCATCATTTGCACAAAATTGATAACTTAAAAAATAAAAGAGATATGGCCGTTTAAAGAATTTTCCCCTATACTTTTCTATTGACAATCGAGCATCGAATTGAGATTATGTATGGGCCTAAAAGTTGGACATGAAAAAGTTAAACTAATTTTAATACTTTATCACCTCGGTTAGCAAAAGAAAATTGTTGCTATCCTAAGAGACTCCAGTACGAGAGAGTGAAGTTAAAGATTTATGATAGTTATCAAATTGTTTATTAATGCCTGGTTCACACTGACCCGCTGTATAGCACCGACATGTCTCGCTTTGGACACTGGGGGTAACGGGGACCACATCCGTAGCGACGCCGTAATGAGTCGCGTTTTGCCGGAAAAAACGTGTTAAATCGCCGATCACCGGAGAGTGATCCTAGACTCACAGTTGTGCATTAATTTCCTTTTAAAGTAGTTCTCATAAGAATTAATCTAAAACTCATGTATACTGCTCGTTGGTCTAGGGGTATGATTTTCGCCTAGGGTGCGAGAGGTCTCGGGTTCAAATCCCGGACGAGCCCAACAGTTTTACTGCTTATATGTTAACAGACTTATTTTGAGCGTAAATCATATATCCTGTTCTTATTATGTTCTTATTACTTATTAATTTTTACGGCTTAATATAATTATGTTATTTTATCTATTCACGTCTTTCTTATTTAGTCTTTCATATCCAAGGTAATGACTTAACTTTCATTAAGCGATTTATTTTAAAAATGCACAAAAATGTCTTATATATAATTCTAATCCATACAAAATGTTGTACATGATGTAGTGTACGAAATATGACCAGTTTTGTAATCATTTATCACGGTTTACAAATATGTATGACTTGAATCCGGATGGTTTATTTGTCAACTGCTGTCGGTGTCCCACGGACTGGGGTAGACAGCAGCAGGCTAGTTCTTCTAACGTCTGTCCTCAATGTAACCCTGTCTAATCTGCTTTCACGCATTGACATTAAGGGTATTCTTCCTCATTTTCTACTCTCATTTATAATTGTCAAAAGAGATGTCTTTAAAACATGCGTATCTTGTACATGTACAGTCAAACGTGTATATGATGGTCGCTTTAACCAACATAAACATTAGCTATTGTTTCTTATTGGGTTGAAATTAAAAACAAAAGTAATAGTATACATATCTGTTGGTAATCCAGCCACTTTCAAGTAAACAAACGTGTTTGATCAGCGCGTTAGACAGGACCAAGCTTCATGATGGTTTGTTCTCGTAAAAGGACTAAGATCTGACCACTAAAAATGGTAACTTTAACACAATATTTTCTGCATACAGTTAAACACTTGGGGTTTCTTTACGATTCTTGATTCGGGTTTATTATTTCCTTATCAATTAATTATCTTGTGTTTTACCTTATATAACTTTGTGCGTGTCACCAGACGTATTTAGTGCAAACTTGTACGTTGCTACTATATGTACTAAAACTATTTGTGTATTTTTCTTTTTTCCACCAATTACTTAAATATTTAATATTATTGTTGCCAGCAGGAAGATAATGCTATTCTATCTATAATCTAATACCCGGCAGATAAAATGATAATTTGTATTAGAATTATAGTTCTTTATGAACCAAGGAAGTTATAAATATTGGATAGGTAATTTATTTAAATGGTATCTATTTAAAAAGTTTGTTATATGGAACATGGCACTATTCAACAATGAAGATTTACACGGTCTCTATACAATAAAGACTATGTATTAAGAGCTAGTTTGGGTCTGTGTCGGCCTTCTATACGCTACAAGTAAAACGTTGCTGCGAAATGCAGCAATGTGATTGTCACGGCAAACAAAACAGACACTTTTAAAAGTATATTCTTAAGGTAACTCAAAATAGCATTGTGTTGAATTGTCATGTTAACTGTTTCTATGAAACTTTTAACGGAAATGGGCTGCACAACGGTTGCATTAAAAACCAATAAAATATCGCAAGTAGAAATCGAAAGGATTTTGTCACGTGACTTTTGCCCATTGCTACCAAAAACTACCCATCACAATATCACGGCGTTGAGACACCGTGAAATAATGAGCTACTTAAGTATAAATGCAATGTTCCATGATACCACACTGTAAATCGAAACGTTAAACTTATGAACACCATTTGAACACCAAATTGCAACAGATACTGAACGCGTCCATTTGTTCAAAACTATAACACTTGGTGTTTAACACACTGGTGTTATATACTTGAACACTGAAAATGTTCAGAAATTTTACGTTTGGGACGTTCAAATCCAATGCAACAAACTTTGAACACCTCGAACTTGTTTAAAGGATAGGCGTATATATTTTGATCACTAGTTGAACATTTGATCTTTCTAATAGAACACACAGGCGTTCAAATATTTTATGCGTTCAAACTGCAAGTGTTCAATAACAAGGGTTGTGGTCCATATATACAATAAAACCTTTTTTTTCATTTCCATTAGCAACTAATAGAAAGAATAAACGAAACATAAAAAAAAATACGTTATTTGCCCAGGTAGACTAAATTGATACCCATGAATTTGTAACTACTTTTTAATGAAATATTCATAAGTTTAAAATATAACAATTGTAGACTAAATTGAACACTGCTCTATTTTTTTTAAAGTTACTTCTCCATTTTTAAATAAATTTCATGGTATACATTACAATAAGACTGTCGCCAGATTTAATTTTTATAGATAAAGAGACCTGATGGCATATCACTTTAAGTGAAAGATATCGACATATCTTGTATGTTTTAAACCACCTGAATATTTTGATACAATAGAGTTAAAGCAGTGTTGCATTCACTGGACCATATATATAGTATAATATATACAGAATATAAAAGCTGCAATATCAAGAATATATATCCTGTACAAAGGAGACAGAACTGCAAAATGAATATAAGCAGTTTTTCTGATATCATTTATATACAGATGTATTGATGTTGTATTAGTTTACCGAAAAAGTGTATATTTCAACGTATAATATTTTTCAACAATAGTCATTTCATTCCAATTGAAAGTTGATCAAAACCGGAAGTAGAATTGGAAAGTTATTCACAAAAAAATGAGTTTGAATCACAAACTGGTAACAAAATAGTCTTGTGGAAGACCAGGGATTTTATAAGACAAGGATTTGTAACGATAAGTAAATGTAATAGATTTTCATCAAATTTCACCGTCGTCGCTATTATTTCGGCCCATACGGATAACAAATATAACAAGTTTAAATAAACTTTTACACAATTGATCATACTACACAACAAAAATTTGACTGTTTAGATAGTTACATGAAATGTACAACACTTTTAAAACGTATGAGAAGTAAAGTTAGAATAGACAGTCTACTCCTTATGCCTTTTGAAACTTTTTTTGAAACAAAGCTCTAAATCCCGTATTATTTTTTTTTTGAAAAAAGCTAGTACAAAAAATGTACTCACAACTTGATCATTCTGTAAACGTATCACAGAATTGTCCTTTGTAAACATAAGTGGTTGGAGTTCAAAATATTTGACTTTTTAAACCCAAAAAATTCAGTGCCTTCAGCGCTTTGATTTATATTTTCAACGTTTTGACCCAAAAAGGACTTTCCCCTCGAATTTTTTGAGTGGATTCTTTTTGGATACTACTATGACTATGAACTTTCATGTTGTACAAAAAATAATTCTGATGTAATTTTGTCTAGGTTAGCCCATTTTTTCGCTAAACTAAATGGACCATATTGTGATAAAGAGTTGTATATGGTAAATATCTAAATCGCTAAACATCGTAAAACACACGCCAAACATGAGTCGTAAAACATCGAGTTGTTTAGTTTTCTCATTAAAATACATGCATAATAGACTTGTGCGGGTTAAAACCCGATGTGAACATGAGCAGAGGATATGAGAAAAGAATAGGGGATTTTCTCAAAAGAATAATGCATATTCTTTTTGAGCAACACTTCAGACGCATTTATTTAGACAACGGTTGTACCCCCTCAGCCAATCACATCGCTTAAAAGTGTTTGATAAATTGCACACTACACAGTTAAATTGTTGGATACATCATATCGTTATCACTTGATTTACTCATGAAATCCGTGAGTAAAAGTCTAGGGTATACAAGTATCTAAACTGATGCAAAAAGAAACTCCTTTTACAACAAGGTAATATTGTTGATGGCGCAGAATTACAATGCAGCACGAAGTTTCACTTGCAAATTATATTATGTTAAAGAATATGTGGTCATCAAGAAATCATATAATGTCACATTATATAAGGTCGATATAAGTTGCCGAACAGATATCGTTGGGTCATATCTCAATCCAATTCGTGAAAGTCTGTTGTCGTCACGTAGCCTGTGGTCATCGTTAGATTTTTGTCGCTCAATGTCATGCTGATAGACAGATTCTTGTCGTTGCCCATCGTCGGCAACCACAGTACTCCCTTCCGTTACACCCCATACATACCCTTGCAATTTGAATGGCGAAATCTCGTTTTCATGAATATGCATGATACAGGGGAGACCAATCTACTTCAAATGAAATCGCATGTTACTAATAAATACTCTTTAATAACAATGACGTCATTTTCTTTACTCGTATCAGAAAAAAACACTCTTGGAGGTCGTCATTTTGAATGGTAAACCAAACCTAAGATATAAAATAAAATTTCATTGGCTAGTTTCCCGCAGTGGTTTCCTTGTGGAACCAATGAAACTGTCTCATTATTTTTTCATGATTACGAGACCAGAATACGTTTCTGTATCTCTAAGCTTTTTATGAGGCGTTTTCTTTTCTCGTCAGTATGTATTTATGGATAAAACTATCTACACGTATTCTTGAGTTTTAATTAGTTTTCGCACGAAATTCACTATACAACACTTGTATGATTTAGGCTAGATCATATTATCTTGAGATTTACATGACTTTATGGTGTAAGTACGTGACACAAAAGTAAGCAGTATGCATAATAAACATTTTTTATCCATTGTAATCGAATAGAATAAATCGGGAAGATAATGACAAACAAATGTATAAGCAGTTTTTGAATGCACCCGAGTCTCTTATTGTTCCGTGTGGTGAATATTTGTATTGCAATAGTATACAGGCGGAAGGAAAAAGAACTTAACTTATTGTGTAGTAGAATTACACAATGCATATGAGTTAACATAAGATATTAACCCATTACTTGACATTTCGAATTTTTTCAATAAAGATATAGTTGTATTTTATTAACCTGTCACAACTTAAATAATTACACGGTCGCTGAATGTGTTAATATTTAACTTCTTTTTAACCATTGAGCCACGGATCCATAATAATTTTTAAGTCAAGTGCTTTAAGCGCTTAACTTATTACGACCATCTCGACAGTCGTTTCGGGTTTAGCCAACCCAAGTCTTAGACAAAGTAGTTCTTCCGACCTCTATTTTACCACAACCATGCAATTTTCTTTCATAGTATGTACAAATTGTCTCTATTCTACAAAATTACAGACAAAAGTACATCATATGGAACATAACATCATTCAAAACAAGCTGTCCCAAAATTTTCCGTTTATATTGGGCACATTTCACAAGGCGAGCGCTAATATGCTGCCCAAAATTGCTTCCAAAAAGCGCTAGCTAGCGATGGCCTTGTGGAACATGCCCCTTGATATGAATACGCGCAAAGATATCGAACTATTTTTCTATGACGTTACTCAACCCACGGAGATGTGGGAAAGTTGCCGGAAAGAGTCGAACTCTATTAACATTGAAATTATCGAGGGAAATTAGACGAGATGACCGGCATGCATTCGATCGCGATTAATTTTAATATCATCATTGAAGTGTTACAATGATTTTAAAGCGTTTGATTATGTCTGGATTGCTTTATACACTTAACAAAACTTATAAGTATACATGTATATTTGGGCTCGTATCTACGTAAGTGCTTGTCCGATTTAAGTCAAATTTTCAACAAATATAGTTTAAAGACGGATCATTATTATTATGTTTATTTCATTTTTAGTATTCTATTTTAGCGCTAAACCATAGGGGAATAGGTGTTTAGATTGGAAAGGAGACCTGTCACATCTCTTCCGAGTAAAGGAGTAGGTGCGATTCGGCCCTGTACAATTGAGGATTTTTTAAATTACAATGTCGGTCATAATATTTCTCATTTAAAAAGATATATCTTCTAACTTCAAGAAAATGTAAATCATGTATACTTTCGAGTTCATTTTGAATGCTTACGAGGCCCTTGATTAGGGTCAGGTGCGGCGAATTTCGCTAATTTTGATTGATTTTGACCTCTTCTTCTGTAATATTAAATGAGTGCAACATTTCGAAGATATGAAATTTTCAGGAAATGTGTATATTATCATATTAAATAGCTGAGCAAAATATAAAATCTTCGTAATTTTTGCGCTTATATTTAATATTTAAAAAAGTCTTAAAAATACTCTACTGAAATCCAAGGGACGCAACTTCGACTGTTTGTACTGGCGTCCATAACAACGGTTTTGTAACTAAATTTGTGTGTTTACGAGCCTCAGTTTAGAACAAAAGTTTTATACATATACTTTTTTATGTATTTACTATTCATATTCACAACTATAAGGGCAAATCACTAGTAATCAGCATTAGATTTAATATCTTCGGCTAAAAATATCTCATCAACCTGAATGCATGAACCAAGATGGCAGCCTCCATGAATATGTCAACAAAGTAAAATTGCTGCACTGTTTGGAAAAAAACGAAGTCAATGGAGGGTACTGGAATCGGAGATTTTATGGAATAGCTGTCTAATATCAAAAGCTTGTTTTAGTCTGTGGAATAAGTCATGAAGCCGACATAAAAGGAGTGAATGACGTCAATACACAAGTTCAGTACACGGCAACTTTGAACTCAGATCAACATGAAATAATGATTTCACTGTCTATTTTACGTTATGCAGATTGGCTGTATGATTAACTAGTCTCTCTGTATATAAAGTAAATGGTGTTCATCAAATAATCTAAGAACAATTGAACAAATAGATCCAGTGATTGTGCATGCTTTGTAACTTGATCAAAATTTAACTTCTACTTTCGGATTTAAATCAGCAGAGACATCAAATCCCTGAAATCAGGTAGATAAGTTTAATTTTCACACTATTTGCATCAGTGCTATAATATTGATATGACTTGTCATTGAAGCAAATTGCTGCTGTTCAGTCATACATGTATATACAAGACATATGCAATGCTTGGGTTTGATATAAATTACAAACTTGATCGACCTAATTTCATGTACAGTAAATGAAGTTTGTTAAAGGATTTTTAGAACATACATTTGTAATTACACTACAAAAACAGGTCAAATTGTCAATAAAGGCTGCATTTTGATTTTGCCAAAACATGCATGCTATCAACTCAGTTGTAACTTGTACATATATTTGATGTAGTAAATTCAGCAGTGCATATTTACATAAACAACGGTCCAGGACAATTTAAGACAATTTAACAGAACTTGCTTATACCCAACAGGGTTTTGTGATTCATGATGCGAAATTAGTATGCAATAGCAGAATTTTTTTCTGGGGGGGGGGTCCGAACCACAACCACATTATACACATTTTGCAGAAAATATGCAACATATTGATAATAAAAACTACATTACCACTAAATCTATGTTAAGCACCGAGAAAAATTACTTCATGTTACTTAAACACGTCTTACAGGCAAGAAATACACTACTAAACAGGTACATTTCCAAATTCTGGGGGTCTGGACCCCCTGGCACCCCGCTGGATCCGCCTATGAATAGGAAGAAAAGTTGCGTGTGAATATACACACTGTAACACACAAAAACCCTAATACATACTACATGTTTAGCCCTGCTTGTCTGCAAGTATGTTGCAATGAATAGCTTGTATTTGAAGCCATTGTGATCTGTCAATTGTTTCCTTGTGATCAGATTTCACCAACTTGTACAACATGCTTTAAAACAATGCACTATTCATAACTGAATGAGACAAACAAGTTTGTCAAAAATCTTACAAAAATGATAACATCTGGTACCAACAATGAGTATTTGTTTACTAATGATGTTATGTACACGATTCAGATAAAAATCTGACTTCCATGGTTAGAAGTAAAACTATAGAAGAATTGAAGAAATTTGTTATTTGTACATAATGATGTACAGTTTAACTAAATATCAATTCATACTTTAAATTCTTTCCGTTCATAATCTTTTATGCAGTTTCTTGAACTGTATTGTATCTTGTTCACCTATTTGGATTGAACATTTTGAACACACATTTTAAAAACATTTTCATTTAAGATATTAATACAAATTTATTTTTATTTTATATGTTTTAAAATTTCAATATGAAAGAATTGGTAAAAAATCAGATTTCATAATCGTAATGGTTGTATTTCAAATTATTATATTTTCATTTTCTGTTACCATAGCAACCAAACCTTTCAATAGAGTAGAATAGCATTTGATTATGGTCTTCATACTGTGCACATATTGCACTCCAAATTTCATTAACTTGGCTTATGCAGTATTGTAGCAATAACTGAATCTCATTTTTAGGACTGCATTTAATAATTCTGTTGTCATGGCAACCACTTATTAAAATGGTATAATTAATGTGATGTAATATTTCCATACCGATATTTTATAATTATTAAGCACTTTTGAAGTCAATACTATTTTTTATTTTGGCCCATTTGCATAATACCTCCTCCTCAGACAGATTTAAGTGACATGTTTGAATTTCTTAAGAACTGAGATATTTGTTCCCTTGGAAACGAACTAAGCAATGAATAACTAAGTCAGTACCAATGTATTATTTTTGCGGTTTCAATTCCATGAAGTGGTAAATGTGATAAAATTTAGAATCAAATTAATGTTAAAAATATTTATGTTTGAATATCCTGATTTTACAAAAACTGATAAGGTTTCCATGGTAACTAGAATTTTTTTATCTGACTTTTTTTCAATAAAAGAGGGGATAACCAGAAAATTAAGATCAAGGCATGCATTTTGAATTTAAACTTCAAACATCACAATTCTTAGCAAGAATATGCCATGCATTCTATTGTAAACATGTTATATAATGTGTATAGAACACATTTATTTTGTTTCCATGGTAGTAAATAATACAATAAATGAGTTCAAAGTGTTGTGTTGTTACATTTCATATAATTACATTAACATAATGTTTGAATAAGCTTTTTTTTTAAAAAAATACAAAAGGACTTTTACAAAAAAATTAAAAGATTTTCAATTTCTACAATTGGTTACCATGGCAACCGAATACTAACTACTAAAAATGAAATTGCTTCCATCATGTGGCAATGTGTGACTGTAAAACTAACAATTTTGAAAGTCAGTTTGAAGAGAGATCAATATTTTTAAATTATGCCATTTTTTTGTTCTGTTGTTATGGTAACAGGCTTCACAGAATTGTCTTAAAAACGTTAATTCTTGGTAAATTATTAATTTCCCTATCATATGACATAATTTGAGGCACTTTGGCAACAGGGCCAAATTTGGGGGTAAACGCACCTACTCCTTTCATAAGAAATTCATCGAGTTGGATACCTTATATTTTTTGGCTTTTGACTTTTGTATTTGCTTTTTTTTATGGTAATTAGAGCATGTTAAAGTAAAAATTGATAATAATTTGGTGTTTTGTAATGCGATGGGCACCTGTGGTACAAGGAACCTTTGTTACATATTATTGCTAAATTGCACGAACTATGGAACAAATACTATTGTGCTTTGTACACACTTTTTCATTGGAACGGTGAAATGAATTCCGGATATAGTCTGACAATAGACTGCATTATGTGCATAGCGAAGTGAAACTGAAAGTTGCATTGACACTTACCATGCACTGAAGCTTTAGAAAAAATCATGTACTCGAGTAATGTATCATGCAGGAATTGTATCAAGCTTTTACCTGAGTTGTTGGTGAATTTTGCTGTTACAAGTGTATAATCTTATTAAGAGTCACAACATTTACCTGTGAGCTGTTAATATTATGGGAAGAAGGATATGTAAGCGGCCGGATAGCTCTATCTATCTGTCTGTCTATCTGTCTATCTATCTGCCTGCCTGCCTGCCTGCCTGCCTGCCTGCCTGCCAGCCTGCCTGCCTGCCTGCCTGCCTGCCTGCCTGCCTGCCTGCCTGCCTGCCTGCCTGCCTGCCTGCCTGCCTGCCTGCCTGCCTGCCTGCCTGCCTGCCTGCCTGCCTGCCTGCCTGCCTGCCTGCCTGCCTGCCTGCCTGCCTGCCTGCCTGCCTGCCTGCCTGCCTGCCTGCCTGCCTGCCTGCCTGCCTACCTGCCTGCCTGCCTGCCTGCCTGCCTGCCTGCCTGCCTGCCTGCCTGCCTGCCTGCCTGCCTGCCTGCCTGCCTGCCTGCCTGCCTGCCTGCCTGCCTGCCTGCCTGCCTGCCTGCCTGCCTGCCTGCCTGCCTGCCTGCCTGCCTGCCTGCCTGCCTGCCTGCCTGCCTGCCTGCCTGCCCGCCTGCCTGCCTACATTTTTCTTACCCTATGATGATTTTTCGCCCAACGTGGGACCGTGACAATTACTTGGTCATTTGAGAAATGCTTGTAACAAAATAAATGCCTCTTAAACAGCCTACACTTCTGAAATTATTATTGAGATTATGTCCTGGCACTTACCTGTTCAAATTATTGAAAGAAGGGTATGTAAGTGGCCAGAAAGCATAGTCAGGAAAGCGCTTAACTTCAGCGCTTTCAGCGCTTTGATTTATGAACTAATTATATGCGCCGATTTTGAATATTGGGGAAAATAACAAGTTCTAAAGGAATTAAAAATAACAGCTTCAGTGTCCTTGTAATTATTCAAGTTGTGTCAGGTTAATAAAATAGAACTATAGAAGTATGTCTACTGATATTGTTTTTGGTTGTTATAATTTGTTTTATTGTTAGACGAACATCACACAAAATTAATAACCTTAAAGCTGATAAAATGACATTTATGCCTATTTCATATGTAAAATATTTTTGAGATGCCCCCTCATAAATCTTACGAATCGACTGTTCATGTTCACACTCCGCTTTCGCCCGCACAAGGCTAATAACCTCAATTATCCATTTTACATGGTAAGCGTAAGCAATTCAGGTCTTAGTTAGCCAAATATTTTGAAACGCATCACATAATGTCGCAGACGTAGACATACGACGAACATGCGCGGTCAAATTCAGTACCACGGTATGTAATTGGGTTAACCCAACGCATGAATAAATAGTTCCCTTGTTAACAATATATTACAGTGCCAAAAAGTATTGTTGTCAACACACAGCGCATGAAAATATTGTAAATTCCGTTTTAACATTTTCGATGTCATGTTTTCTGATCATATCAATCAGCACTTCCATTTTGACATTTAAATACAGTTAATAAAATTTTGAATTGGATAAGGGCTCGAACCGGCAGTCAATGTAAGGATTTCAAGATAGTAGTTGATGGGTGATCATACGGTACATTAGCTACTAATTTTACCGCTCGGTTTTGTATTGTCTGACGACGAACTAATTGATATTATTTGTAAATAAACTGTTACAGAAATCCAAATGAGAATGCATAAGAACATGAATCAAAGTCTCAGTAGCTTCCTGTGAAAAGTGTTTTCGTACAGATCTTATTATGTAAATGGTTACTAGCTATTTTGCATTTCTTACGAATGTGAAGATCAAAACTTATATTATTTTCCATGATGACGCCAAGATCACGAACAGAAGAGACACATTTTACAGTATCATCACCGACATTTAACTCTGTAATTGTGGAATTTAAAACTTGTTGCTTTGTTCCATATATAATAACTTTTGTTTTACTGTTATTTATTTTAAATTTATGTTCTCTACCATTCAAGTTATAACCTTGTTTAAACAATTTTCCATAACAGTTTTAGATAATCATTCACTCTCGTTATTTCCAGCATGATGCATTATAGCAAGTTTGTGATCATCGGCATTACCATAGAGGTTTATATTAGGAAAATCAGATTGAATGATGGTATCAAGGACAACATCATATGATGTGAAAACCACAGGACCAGCACAAGAACCCTGTGGAACACCATAATTAAGAGTTTCTGTTTTAGAAAAAGTATTATGTATAGAATCTGTCAAAGATCTATTTGTAAAATATAATTTAAACCAATTAAGGGGAACACCTTTAATGTCAAATCTAGATTCCACAAGTGATAAGTATCCCCTTATGGACACGATATTCAAAATTCCGGCGCGCTATTAAATGCGCTATCGACACGGGTTCTATTATATATACATTAATAAGTAATTTTACATATCCGTTGTTTTTTAAATTCTTTCTTTATTAGTCACTGTAAAACTGTAAAATAGTAATAATAATTATTCTTACTATTTGTAACTATATTAACATACCTAGATAAATGAGTTAGTTTAATTTTTAGGGTCGTATCAAGTAACTTGGTAAAACTGTAGTTGATCTTTTTACGGGTGTGTAAACTATTGTCTTTAAATACATACATGTATTTTATCATTATTTTTCCGTGACAGTGCATTATCTATTCAGGTATGTGTATGCATGAATACGTACATAAATACAATATACTAAAACTTAAATCACATGTCATAAAGATTCAATCGACCAACGGGTAGATACCTGATATTCGATATGTTAATACGTCAAAAGTATATACGCAGTAAAAGATTTTTGCTTTAATTTCTTATTTGGATTTTATTTATTTATTTACTGAATTTATATCAAAATGTCTGACCAGAAACATCTAAATAAGGTGCTCAATGAACGTCTTATTGCCAAGGATAATAAAGAATTGGACAATATCAAGAAAATGTCGACTACAAAAACAACTCGAAACTGGTCAATTTTGGATTATCTACATACTAACAATGAGCTGTCGCAGATTGACAATTTTTAGTGGTATGTTATAACGGAACAAATGAATGTATCAACGACATTAAAATCAGTAGAACTTTTTTCCAGATGGTTTTACTAAATGTAAAAACGTTTATTCATCTTGGTATGTGTAGTTAGTAAAAAATGAGGTCAAAAGTGAGGATCGTGTTCAACATCGTACAACTGATCTTGAAATAAATAGTGTTAATTTCAACACCACTCGGACATGTTGTTGTCTCTTTATACAGACGATTTAACACAACTTGTTGTCTTTCATTCCAAAATAGATAAGTAATTAAAACGTAAAAAAGGCAAAACCAACGGAAAATTTGGAAACATGTCCTTCGAAACTTCATCACCATTAACTGACAAATGTTATTTTTACTGGAGAATATAGAAGTGCATCAAACATTTAAATTAAAGTTATTAGAAAGAAATAGAAAAAAAAACACTTTTGTTTATTGTTCAAGTCATCATTGGTGAAACAATGTTTAAGAACCTCCATAAAATATGTCAATATATTTTGGATGTAACAAGACTTTATCTTGGATGTATATTAGACAATTTTAATGAAAGTTAATTATTTAAAAAGTATATTGGTTCAGGGATATCACACAATCGTGTATTTAAATATATGGACAAAATTAATTATGGCTTGAACGGCTGTTGATTTGTTTACCTAAACACCGGTCGTGGATTTCAGTATGGTGTGGCGAATTAGAATGTCCAGTGTCCCAAACAATAGAGCAGCCAAATAATTCCAAAGAATATAATTATATGCCTTTTTATCTTGGAATTTACAAGACAATTTGTATGTAAGTTGATTATTTGAATTATCATTATTATTATATACCGCATTTGTATAGCGCTCTTTTCATATTGAATATATGTTCAAAAGCATAACCTAACCCTGACCCTGACCTAAGATAAAGTTGAAGTAATATAGGTAATGATTAGATTATCAATGGAGAGGCAACCACTAGCCTATAGGAAATCCAGCTAGATGCCTCAGAAAAATCCACGATGGCAAGGTGCAAAGTCGGATCCCAATCCAAGGACCCCGCCAGAACATCCATCAGCGTCAGCGCCTGATTGGTTGATCAAATTATTAATCTTAATGGTAATGAGTATAAAAGTGATGGAAAGGCAACCCCAGCCAATGGGAAATCTGGCTAGATGCCGTAAAATCCATAATTGCAAGGTTCACAGTCGGATTCCAATCCAAGAATCCCATCAGAACATCTATCATGCGACCGCACATTATTTTGAACGGTTTCCCTGTTTCACTCCTAATTATCGTGCTTACAAATAAAAACTTTTAACCCAATTAATAATTACATTCTGAAAATGATGACCGGTGAAGTATTTAAATCAATGCAGTGCATCCTTACATCGCACTAACCATATATAATTGAATTTAAATATTTTTAATTATTGTACTCCTAATAAATTCGATGTTTTTGTTTCTCATCAGAATCATAAGACGCTCGAAACAAAATCCATATTTCAAGTGTCTATGTGTAAAAATTCCATTTTCCGGTACAGTTTCGGTAAATATAATAATACATGTAAAAGTTGTCGTTTTTTGACAGTCAAATGTTTAACTTTCTTATCGCTCCCCCCCCCCCCTCTCTCTCTCTCTTTCTCCCCCTAGAAGTGTTAATATTTTTTATATATATACATGTAATTTTTTCTTTTCTTATATTTCTATTTATAAACTGTACACATGATTACTCATGTATCATGATTTGAGAAATAAAGGTTTGTTCTGTTCTGTTCTGTAATAAACCTAGTGCATAATTATGGTTTGTATTTAAGAATTTAATATTTTCATAATTTCATGGTGTTAAATGTTCGTAATTTGGGTATATTTTAAGATCATTTAGCAAGATAGTTTATATTGACTAAAGAATTTTCACTGTCGTATTAACATCACAACTGGACTTATTAATAAATAATTCTAAGCAGTTTAAGATTGGTTCATTATTTAAAGAAATATTATTTGAAAAAAAAACATATTTTTTTATGTTATTTTTTATATGTGACAAATTGTTTTATTTCAAATTAATGTAATACGTCATTACCGTCTTTGAGTAAATTATTAAAATGGCTACAAGAGGTAAAGAATTCCTATTCATATATTTTCTTGATTTTAGGCATAATGGGTGCAAACACGTCCGTCCGGAAGAGTTCATAGGGTTTTGCCACGATTACTGCTCGAGGATACGTATGTTGCAATATATTAAGCACTTAATGCCATTGCTTTCTGAACCAAAAGAGGTAAACCACGTGCGTTGTTCATGTATTTTCACCAAATTGCTAAATTCTCTTAAATGTTGTCTCAAGTTTATCAAACTGTTATATACATGAAACTTTGATAGCTTGCATTCTCTGCCATCAATGTTGCTCTCCTGTTCTGTCAAACTGTTTTGTTAATGGACCTTGACAAAGAATATTCTCGACAATGTTGCTGTCTAGTTTCTTCAAACGGTTTCGTAAATGGATTTTAGTGGTGTACGTTCTCTACAACTATGTTGTCAAGTTTTATCAAACTTTTCTTGTATAATGAACTTTAAAAAAAGTACATTCTATGCAATGCAGTTGTCCAGTTTCCTCAAACTGCTTTGTAAATAGATCTTAACTGGAGTCCATTCTCTGAAATGTTGTTTTCCAGTTTCATCAAACTATTATGTAAGAGGAATTTTTAAAGATAACATTCTCTGTCTTCAATATTGTTCACTGTTCCACCAATCTGTATTGTAAATGAAATTTTGATATACATTATTCTCTGCATTGTTGTTCTTCAGTTTAGTTCAACTGTAAAAATACTTTTATAAGTACACTCTTTTCAATCAATGTTCTGCTCTGCTAATTCATATTGTTTTTTAAAATGAAGTTTAGTAGATTGACTTCATTGCTATTTATGCTGTTCTCTAATTAACTTAACTGTTCTATGAAGGAATATTTAATAGAGTACATTCTCTGCAATCAATGTTGTTCTCATTCCAATCAAATCGTTCTGTTAATGGAACGAAAATTAAGTACCTACTCTGAAATGATGATATTCAATTATTTCAAACTGTTTTTACACGAAACTTTAATCAAGTACGTTTTCTGCGATCAATTTTGGTCTCAAGTTTCATCTGTATTAAATGAAACATTGATAAGGTATATGTTCTGCTATGTTGCTTCCCAGTTTCGTCAAACAGTTTTGTAAATGTAACCATAACAGAGTACATTTTCTGCAATATTTTTCATTAGTCTCATCAAACTGTTTGTAACTGGTACTATATAGAGTACATTCTCTGCAACCTATGTTGTTCTCATTGCTATCATTCAGTTCTGTTAATGGAACTTAAATAGAGTACCTACTCTGCAATGATGTTATTCAATTCTTCCAAACTGCTTTGTACACGGAACTTTGATAGAGTACGTCCTCTGCAATCAATTGTGTTCTCAAGTTGCAACTGTGTTGTAAATGAAATATTAATAGGGTTTATTTTCTGCAATGTTGATTTCCAGTTTTGTCAAACAATTTTGTACATGTATCTTTAACAGAGTACAGTTTCTGCAATGCTTTTAATAATAACATTTATATCTATAATGTGATTTTTTATATAAATGACACTTGTATTCATTTAATATTATAATCAGAGTAAAGGGAAAGCTAGTCGTTGCTTTTGATATAGTGGAACTATTAGAGTTGACAAAATATTGTCACTATTCTGCGAGTCAATTATTTACTGAATAAGGGAGATGACTACGGTTGGGAGTTTTGAATGTGTTTTGTACGAGTTGTTCTTCCTTTAATTTGTTCAACGGTGGAGTTTGAATTTCTCACTTGTATTCAATCCATGTTATTTTAAAACCTATTTTTTTGAGTACTTAAAATAAGTAACAGTAGTAGTTTTCAGTATTTGACATGAAAAGGTTGCATTCACAAATTCTTACATTATTCCATTCGTCTCATCTGCAAAGTAATTAAGATATGACGTGTACTACGTCGTGTCTACAAGTTTTAACTGACCCAAAACAATGATAAAAAGCTTTTGCACACGGTCATCAAACTTTAACCGACAGTAAGGCCGCTATGACACGCTACCATTTCAAATTTAAATAAGTTGGAATACGTTGGGGATATTTCTGTCGCCTTTATCAGGATCCGTATATCTGCATCCGTTAATAACGTCTGCATAACGCGGGAGCCATTTTTCCGGATGCGGACGACATACGGACACTACTTAGCAAAATGAAGGAAAAGGGTCCGTTGCTTTCTTGAAGATGTGTCCTTTATACAGAGATAAAATATTTCTAATTGCTCTTCGTTTAGTCTAAATAAAACTAACGAGATAGTGGTAGGTGTCGCATACTTGCGACGAGTTATAATGGCCCGTTCCCAATTCCTGTGTCACTATTGGATCTAACCTTTTGGCACGAACCAGTTTAGCGCCAATTCATATAAAATGTAGAAATTCCTCCGCAACTAATATGATTCTCTTCAGCAGACATTCACAAAAGAAAGAAATGCTTCAAAAGTCTACGTGATTACATGGAATAAAGTCCCCGTTTAAATATCTCGCGGGTACGAAACCTAATACGGATATTGATCCGGACATAACATGGAATACACGTCTGAAGACGATCGTTGATTAATGCAGTTATTAATAGATATTATGCTACATTTTTCAATCAAATGCTTGGGTTAATAAAAACTGTAGTTTCTATCGATTTTGCTCAAAAGTATACATGTTTTACGCTTATTTAGTAATTAGACTTTGTACAAAATAACATACGTGTTTATGTAAACAAATAAATAAACCATTCATTCCAAAGGTACAGGTCGTCCACGTAAATATTGCGTATACAAACATTGCCGGTGTCATTACACACTGGTATTTAGGGTGAATTATTTTTACAAATTTATAGTTTAGTTAGATTACATTTATTTTATAAACACATTGTTATATGGAATTTATAATGTGCATATACACTACTTAAAATAATGGTTTAATATCAAAGTGGAATATTTAAATAATTAAAATGCTGTTCATGCATTAGCTTATTCACCCATGTAGTGGAAAAAACCCATTGATTAAAGTACAAAAACACGCATGACCTAGAATACGACCTGTACGGGTCGTCCACGTAAACATTGCGTATATAAACAAAGCCAGTTTCATTGGACACCAATAATTAGGGATGAATTATTTTTACGATTTTATGATTTAGTTAGTTGACACTTATTTTGTAAAAATATCATTTTTGAATGGTCATATACACTTTTAAAAATGAAAGGCAAATATCAAAGTGGTATGTTTAAATCAATAAAATGCTGTTCATGCATGAGCTAATTCACCTATTTAGTGGGCAAGTCCATTGTGTAAAGTAAAAAACACGCAAGACCTAGAATACGACATGTGTGTCGGTATGTAAAATAAAAGTGGTTATAATATGAACGAAAATAAAAGTATTTCGATCAAATTATCGTGGGTATGTCGACTCCCCCCCACCGTCAATCAATAATGCTTTTAATGGTAGAACGCATTTCATTACTTCAACAAGACAATCATAAATTACACTACAATTTTTAAAAATATAAAATTGTATTTTCATCCTTAGCATCCCCTGTAGCCTATTGTAAATAGATGTACTCCGGAACTACGCGCGTGTGGGTTTTTCCCATTCGAGGTCACGTGATGTAGGTACAAACACGTCAACAGTAATGGCGGCGGTTTAAGGCAGAATTCCCATAATAGCTGCTGTCAAACTTCGGGCGATGTCGGGTCATGTCGACAAATTACGTAAGCGGTTTTCGTCGGTGTCGTTATCAATCGATAAAGATCGGATGAACTTTTTTATTGTGTAAATGCCTCATTTTTCAAATATTATTATTATTTTTATTGTATTACCTCACAAGAATATTAATTCCCTCCATTATTTTAGAAAATAGGTAGAATTCGTGTAAAAAGTTTAAACCGGAAGTTTAAAAATCCAATTCAAATAATGGACGAAAAGATTCGTCCCCTAACAGATTCGTCCCCGAACAAATTCGTAATCAATAAGATGTTGATGATTAATGCAATTAGACCGTAAAATACCACTATTTTATCTTTAAATTGTCAATAATGGCGTTTAAAAGTAAAATATATACTGTAAAGATGTGTTTACTTCATATTATGATGGTCACTAGAGTTTTGACATTTTTTCAAAAAGGGGGTTAATGTATTAAAATGGCATTTTGTTTAGTTATCTGTGGTAAAAGTTTTTGTTCTTTGTTTTATTCATTGCCATATGGTTTAAGGTAAATTATTAAATGTGTAACTAGGAGTGCAGAAACTGTTTTCATAGTCAAAAAATAAGGATACGGACTTGTAGTTTTTATAGCTGGTGAAAATCGTCACATTTTCTGTTGGGTCTCCCTATTATTAACTTGGTATGTGTGTAAAAATACCAAGGTAAAGTTATTAAAGTTGATGTATTTGCATTCATTAAAGTATTGTGAATTTCATCAAGTAAAATTTATGAAAATAATTTGATTATTTAATTCAATTTTACATTTTAAAGACATATACCCCTTCAAATTTATAGTGTGATTCTTACTTATAACTCAATTTTCAAAAAAATGTTATAAAAAATTTATTTGACGGTAAAAATTTAAAATGTTTTGCCAGTGAATCTAGGTTGTGATTTTGATTATAAAGAAAGTAGCAAAAGTCTTATTCCTTGATATGTGTATTATGGGTATTCTACCTTAATTCAAGTTTGTGTTCAACACGTTAAGTAACATGGAACATTTTAAGTCTAAGTTGGTGCGTGAACTTCAGGATTATTTAAAGTTAAGAGGTGTAAGTTTTAGCCAAACAAGAAAAGCAGAACTGGTCGATTTGTGTGAAATAGCCTGCAATTTAGACATTGAAATTGACCCTGACGGTCTTGTTGAAGACAGAGGAGACGTTGTTACGAAAAAGCTTACAACACACACTGGTGAAGTTTTAGTATCTCCACAGCTTATTGATGGATCTCATGATATTTCTTTAGCTTCGTCAATATCTATATTTGACATTTATAATTATCTCATATCATTTGATGAGTATGACCATGCAAAACTTCGGAACTACCACCGACTTGAAGGGTATTTAATGCAGCAAGATAAATATGTCCTTGACCTCAGATGCGTAGACTATCATAATGGCTACATTGCTTTAAAGAGCCAAGTCAAAGCACGCACCTGTGATAAAGATCCTGTGACGAAGTTACCGTATTATCGTACATGGATAATCATCAAAACTGATGGGGGACCCACTTCATGTATACTGTCAGCATATTGTTCCTGTAAAGGAGGGTAAGTATTGATCTAAACATTGTATTTCATATTTAGACTAACACTATTGGAACACATATGTTGCATTGATGGCGATGTATTTATATTTTTTATTATTAATCTTCACCACATATGTATTTTATAATAAAACAAATGACTGTTGGTGTGGCACAGGTTGTTTTTTTTATTATATATATATTTGTATAGATCACTTTTCATATTGAAAATATGTTCAAATTTTGCTTGTAAGATTTAATTTTCATGTGTTAAGTAGAATATTAAGGACAATAGATGTATTTATAGGATTGTTGCTACCATTTTTATTATTATCATCATCATTATCATAATTATCATTAATATTGTTATACTGGATTCAAGACAATGAAATGTTTGACAGCTTATTTGGATCATTTACTGACAATTAAGGAATACCTTTATTTATTTTTAGAATCGATGGCTGTTGTAGACACATGATAGCAACTCTGTTTGAAGTATTGGATTACACTGACAATTTTAAGATGAAAAGCTGTACATCAGGCCCCTGTCAATGGATCCACCGTGCAAGTCAGTCAGTGAAATCATCTGGGCCAATTTTAGCTACTGAACTAAACACAACTTTATCAAAACCTGTGTAAGAATACTATTTTACACATTTTTTAATCTATATATTTTAATCCTGTCTTTGATAAATTCATTGAGTCCATACACTCACACAGTTGATGCCATTGCAAATTTTAAAGCAGAACAAATTTTCTTGATTGAAAGTAGCATGTAGGCATATATATAATCACACAAACTTGTTTTTTGGATTAAAAAAATCTTTCAAGTATAATACACCTTTTAATAATAACAGATATTGCAGTTATGTGTTTAAAAGTGATGTCTTAACACAATATCTTAAGTTTCAAATTCCTGTGATATTATGCACAAGGGTACATGTTTAAATTCTTTGCAAGTTGGTACATGTAATATCTTACAAACTTTATGTATCATTTAAACCTTTTACATTTCTTTCTCAGCCACTTAGCATTGTGTGTAAATCCAAATTGTTTTCATTTGAGTTCTACCAGGAACTGAACAATGATAGCTGTTATTGATGCACATGAATACTGAACATTATTCTCTATGTATTCCAGGAAAGATCTACCAAAACCCTGTGATCATCTGAGTATACCAGCTTCATCCAGAATGCCTGACCCTGATGAATTTTTGATAAAAAGCGAAAACAGTCTACCCAAAGGCTTGCATTTTAGACACTAAATTTCACAGACAGTCAGTCCAAACACAACCACCAGAACTGGAAGTATTGACACCTATGCAGAAGCTGGCATCTTTTTTAAAGACACACAAGTGTATAGTGGACAATTGCATGTGCTCAAATATTTTTATCCATTACCACTTCCCATATTCAGACAGTGAACATGAACATATTGAAGTATCAACAAGAGGACAGGCTAGTAATGACAACTGGTTTTTCATGAGAAAAGGTCTTGTTACAGCTTCTAACTTTAAATTAGTTTGTTCATCTACAAACTTGAGCAAAACAGGTGAAAATTTATTGAAACCTCAGTTTGATAATTCTTGTATCCCACAACCTATTCAATTTGGTAAAAAGTATGAGAACAAAGCAAGAGTCATGTATCTTAAATCCCACAGATTCAGGCACAGACAGTGTAAACTCCATGTACCTGGTCTTGTTTTAAGTAAAGATGACAATTGCCCAATCTTAGGGTGCTCACCAGATGGTATGATTGACTGTAAGATATGTGGTAAGTTTTTACTTGAAGTAAAATGCTCATTCAAGTACAGAAGCTTCCATCCAAGAACAGCATTGAAAATGGCAGGTCTCTGTAGTGAAGATGAAAATGGCTCTTTAAGTTTGAAATCTTCCCATGCTTACTATTATCAAATTCAGGGTCAGATAGCTATGACACAGGTTGATAAATATGTGCTAGTATATTATACTCACAAAGGTATTCATTGTGTTGATGTTGAGTTTTGTAGTGAGTTTTGGAATGAATGCAGAGACAAGCTAGTGTCATTTTATTCTAGGAGCTATTTTTCACAGCTGAAGGATTTGATAGGCTCTGATAATTAAGGTAGAATACCAATAATACAAAACTATGTTTATGACCACTGAACTTTTGTAAGAAATCTATTTGCTCACTGTATGTCTAATGTTTTCAATGTTTTAGATTTTTAAATAATATTGACTTTTATTTTTTTACATTAAGACATACAAAATAAACTAATTTCATATCAAAAGGGGATAATAACTCACTTTTATTAAAAGTTTCATTGACAATTTTGCTAAAGAATGATGTTTTATAAATTGATTTATGCAAAATGATAAGCATGATGTAATGAAAGAAACATGTTATATTTTGTAATTATTTATAATTATTTTCAAATAACTACATTTATGATTGTAAATTGCATGGCATTATGAGAATTTTACATTAATTTATCAACCTGCTCTCATGTACTCATTGGAACATTATATAATATTTGAGTAACATACATACTTTCCCAGATCATTGATAAAATGAGAAATAGGAAATTACACATGTACAGAGTTTCAGAGTTTATTCATTTCAGTGTACATTACAAGATAGTAGTTATGAGTAGGCCAAATATGACCTATGCACATAGTATATACTACAATTTAAAAGTATAATTATAGAGTTCAATGGTAAATTCAGTATATATAACATACATATTGACAAAACTATATATAATTGATTGAAGTTAATTGTATATAAGGACTAGAATATATTTTACATACTATATTGTGCATATTCATATCATCAGATAATAAGTTGATAATATACCTGATAACAGAAACTAATTGAAAATATTAGTTAAGAGCTATGCAATAAGCCTTATAGTACTTATTGATTCCTGAATTAAAACAAAGAACATAATTGACAGTTCATGATAAGCTGTATATTAGTTGTGACAATAATATCAACATGTAAATAATATATAAGTATACTGCAGTCCAAAACATAAAAAATTAGCATGTATAAAGAAACTTTTGAATCCCAGTGTATATTATACAGTCTATTGATTGTGATATGAATACAGTTACATGTCAAACTTTAAAACGTGGAATGAAACATTTTAACACCAGTTGTTTTTTCTACATAAATGATCATACTCAAACACTTGTTTTGTTAATCTATTATTACAGTTATGTAAAAACATTTATGTGTATGAAATAAAATTAATACAATTTATTACAATATATTCATACTTATATTCTGCTATATATGCATACAAGAATGTTCATTTAATAAATTTTACACCCAACATGCAGATCTGTCTTGTGTTTTAATGTGCTTATGCAAGCCCAGGCTGAAAGTTGCTTAGTACTGCAACAATTATAGTTATTTGTGGTAAAAGAAATCTTAGTTTAATAGGAATAATTCCTGACAAAACTTTAAATGTCTTCATGCGTCTGATAGCACGCTCAACATGTATTCTAACACTAGCAATCTTTCTGGATTTGACTACAGCTTTCCTTGACATGGTTTTACCATGAGAAAATGCTGGAATATTTAGTGTTGCTTTTTTAGGCAACAATAAATGTCTGATATTAAATCCCCTGTCAGCCATGATGTCATCACCAGGTTCTATAAGATCAACAAAATTGGAAGCTTTAACTATGGAAACATCAGATATACATCCACTGTACAAATTGGATACAAAAATAATTGTTCCTGTTGGAGATATAGCAACTAATTGTTTAAATGTATTAGCATGCTTATAGTTAGACCAGGTCTGTTTTTGAGCAACAGGTCTCAATGGCTTTTGTACATAATACTCTGTACAATCAATAATTGCCCTTGTATTTGGATACTGACTAAAGGACTGGGGTAGATTAGACTTTATAATGTCTTTTGATGGCCACACTAACAATGGTTCTAGGCATTGATTTAGTAAATTTACCCAAGTTGTGAAAACTCTACAGACATGGGAAATTGAAATACAAAAAAGATAGGCCAGGTGTTGTGAACGATATCCCTGTCTTAACTTGACCAAAAAGAGAATATACTCATGGAAATGATTATTCCTTTTCCTGCCCCCTTTTCTACCAGGAATGTGTTTCCTTTTACCATTCCACAATTTTGTTGTTAAGGCAGCAGGCTCTACCCACTCAAACAAAAGGCTCAAAAGTGCAATAGTTGGTATACCTGTGTAATAAAAACATGTTTTATCATTATGTAAAATATTTTCAATAAAGGGATTACTAGTTTCAGTTTGGGTTGAAGTATGAATAAATGTGGGTGTTGAATCTGTTAATGTAGAAGCAGAATTATTGTTATCAGTGTCTGTACAGGTGATTACATCAAAATTTGGTGTACCATCATTGTCAATTATTTCATTACAAGGAATTGTTGGTTGATCTACTTCAAGGAGGAGTCTCTTTGCTGTAGGCTTACTAGTTGATGTCAGTGTACTTCTATCTACTGGTCGCTTTCTACCAGGAGTATTCTTTTCATAGGGACTGGCAGGTATGGGGTCAGGATTACCATCTAAGAAATGCTAAAAATATAATAAAACAGTATAATATTATACATTTGGCAGCAGCAATGTATTATTATCATATTTGTTGTTATCATTAAAACAAATTATTATTAGGAATTATTATAATTAAAAAGAATTTTATTATTATTATTATTATTCTCTTTCCTTACAATCGATGTACACTGACTTCAAATGGACATTTGATGCCATTTCGCTTTTGAACATATGTCATACCCCCCCCACACCCTTGCTAGATTCATGTATTTGTCGCAAAATACAATTTCCAGAAACTTATCTTTGAACTTTTAGGTTTTGTCATCAGTTTATTCAATTATTTTAAATCATGACATAGATAGAAAAATAAATAAATCTAGAATTGACATAGTGAGGCTAACTCTATTGTTAACATTAACATACACGTACGTTGACCTACTTACTATACATCTATGACAGTCTACTTTTCTGGTTTGACAAACATACGTACAAGTTTATATCGTAAAAAGTCAAAAATTAATGACATAAATGTTTACTATTAATTAAATTTATTTGAATTAGAGATCTATTGGTGTTCGTGTTAACGTACTTTATATGTGTTCCTACCTTTGAACATACGTAATGCGTGTGACGCTTGATGAGAGATGGGTTCAATTGATGGAATGGTCGTCCACATAACTTTGTCCACAACATACACTTTTCTAAGTTGGTTTTAGGTTTTGGAAACGGCAAGAATGTGACGCCTTGCATGTGAGGCTCACTCTTATACCGACTGTCACTATTACAGTGACCCCACGCGCATAGTTTAGTTGGCATAAAGATTTGTTTACACTCAAATCTAGCGCGCTTTGTTTACTTGATCGCCATTGTTTGTACCTACATCACGTGACGTCAAGTGGGAAAAACCCAACCGCGCGTAGTTCCGGATATTGACTATTGTTTTAAGGGTTTATTTTTTTGTGCAAACTATAGTTGTTTGTCGCATATGTATTAAATCTGTGGTTTAAACTCGCTAATTACTTTCGTATAGGAATTCTTAAGAACGTTTCATGCAACAATCAATCAAACAGTTATGTATTGTTCGGTTTTTTTCTCAATTGTCAAAGCATGAATAATTTCACGGTGAATGATTACAAACTATCTCAAAATCACGAGTGTTAGACAATGAGCACGAAGTCACCGTGAAATTATTCATGTTTTGACAGTTGAGAAAAAACGAACAATATATATGTATTGAACACGTCATATTAAATACTACAAAGATACCATAAAAAAGAACAATGACACTAACTTATCCAAGGTAAACGAAAATATATTTAACGTAACTTCTAAGTACCCCGGTTTCTATGGTGTAGGAAATTTTATTTTTTTAACTTTGTCTATATGAATGTGAGTATGGCTAAAGCATGAAATTATACAAAAATAATAAGAAATAACAAATGATATTTCTAATTTCACCTTACTTTTGAACGAGAAAATGGTGTAACGTACTTAAAAATGATTTATAAGTTCAGGTCATCGTTCTCCTGTTTAATAATTCTGTTAATAAGAAGGTTTATTTGATTACTTTTAACTAGATTTTGAGTCAAATTGGAATGGCCTTATATTATGACCATGTACGACTACAGTATCATAATGACAAAAGTCTCAAATTACAGATCGATATTACCATAAAAGGTATTTTGTATTTTTAAACAGACATCTCAAATTCGATATAATGGAACTCTTGTATACATATACATGTACTTATATTGTTCGTTATTTAATTACTTATTTTAAGGGACAAAGGTTTAAATCACATGATTTAAAAGGTTTTAAACGAATATTGGTTATTTTGAAAAAAATATATACATTGCGCAATAACGGTAGTGCTTACTTAAATAGTTGTAAAAAGGCAACAAGAAAATAAGAACATACGAACATTAATTTATATAGCGCAAACTATTAAAATACAACAATTTGCTGCGCTTTAAAATGATAAATATATATATAAATCTTATAAAATGTTTTTTAAACATAAAACTTTAAAAAAAAGATACGTTTTAGGATGCGCCTGAATTCAGTCTCACTTGTCAGACTTCTGATTTCGAAAGGTAGTGCATTCCATAATAAATGCCCAACAACATCAAACGATTGATCTGCCAGTTTTGAATTTGTTATTTTTCTTTGAATGTTAGAGTGGTTGATATCTTGGGTAATAACTATGATTCTTTATGCTGCATAATTCTTTAAGATATGTCGGAGCACTTCCATTTAGACATTTAAATACAGTTAATAAAATACGGGCTCGAACCGGCAGCTAATGTAAGGATTTCAAGATACGAGTTGATATGTGATCATACAGTACATTAGCCTTTAATTTTGCCGCTCGGTTTTGTATTGTCTGAAGACGAATAATTGATATTCTAGTATAATAGCAAATAAACTGTTACAGAAATCCAAATGAGAATGAATAAGACCATGAATCAAAGTCTCTGTAGCTTCCTGTGAGAAGTGTTTTCGTACAGATCTTATATTATGTAAATGGTTACTGGCTATTTTACATTTCTTACGAAAGTGAAGATCAACATTTAAATTATTTTCCATGATGACGCCAAGATCACGAACAGAAAAGACACATTTCACAGTATTATCACCGACATTTAACTCTGCAACTGTAGAATTTACAACTTGTTGCTTTGCTCCATATATAATATATGTTCGCTACCATTCTAGTTATAACCATGTTTAAACAATTTTCCATAACAATTTTAGATAATAATTCACTCTCGTTATTTCCAGCATGATACATTAAAGCAAGTTTGTGATCATCGGCATAAACATAGAGGTTTATATTGGGAAAATCAGACTGAATGATGGTAACAAGGACAACATCATATAATGTGTAAACCACAGGACCAGCACAAGAACCATGTGGAACACTATAATTAGGAGTTTCTGTTTTAGAAAAACTATTATGTATAGAAGCTGTCAAAGATCTATTTGTTAGATATGATTTAAATCAATTAAGGGGAACACCTTTAATGTCAAATCTAGATTTCACAATTGATAAGTACCTCCTTTGGGACAAGAGATTCAAAAACCCGGCGCGCTATCAACTGCGCTATCGACACGGGTTCTATGATATATACATTTATAAGTAATTCGATATATCCTTTGTTTTTTCAATTCTTTCTTTATTAGTTACTGTATAATAGTAATAATAATTATTCTTATTATTTGTATTTATATTTACATACCTAGATAAATAATTTAGTTTAATTTTAAGGGTCGTTTCAAATAACTTGATAAAAAGTAGTTGTCTTTTAACGGGTGTGTAAACTATGGTCTTTAAATACATACAGGTATTTTTTTATTTTTATGCGTAAATACATGATCTATTCTGGTATATGTATGTATAAATACGTACATAAATTACAATATACTTAAATTCAAACCACCTGTCATAAACATTCAATCGACCAACGGGTAGTATTCCTGATATTCGATATGTTAATACGTCAAAAGCATATATAGGCATAGTAAAAGATTTTTGCTTTAATTTCTTATTTGGATTTTACTCGTATAACAAAATATAAAAAATCAATTTGAATTTATTGAATTTATATCAATATGTCTGACCAGAAACATCTAAATAAGGTGCACACTGGACGTTTTATTGCCAAGGATAATGAAGAATTGGACAATGTCAAGAAAATGTCGACTACAAAAACAACTCGAAACTGGTCAATTTTGGATTATCTACATCCTATCAATGAGCTGTCACAGATTGACAATTTTCCAGCGGTGTGCTATAACGGAATAATTAATGTATCAACTATATAAAAATCTGTAGAACTTTTTTCCAGATGGTTTTACTAAATGTAAAAAAGTTTATTCATCTTGGTATGAGTGGTTAGTAAAAATTTGAGGACAAAATGGAGGGTAGTGTTCAACACCGTACAACTGATCTGGAAAAAATACTGTTAAATACTGTGTTAATAACAACACCACTCGGACATATTGTTGTCTTTCATTCCACATAGATAAGTAATTAAAACGTAAAAAATGCAAAACTAACGGAAAATTTGGAAACATATCCTCCGAAACTTCATCACTATCAACTGACAAAAGTTATTTTTACTGGAGAAATATAGAAGTGCATTTAAATTAAAGTTATTAAAAGGAAATAGAAGAAAACTCTATTGTTTATTGTTCAAGTCAGCATTTGTAAAACAATGTTTAAGAACCTCCATAAAATATGTCAACTTATGTTTGATGTAACAATAATTTATCTTGGATGTGTATTAGACTATTTTTAATGTAAGTTAATTATTTAAAAAAAGAATATTTGTTCAGGGATATCACACAATCGTGTATCTAAATTTAAGGACAAATTTAATCGTTGCTAGGACGGTTGTTGGTTTGTTTGCCTTAACACCAGAAAAAGCATTTGTTTGGTAATGTGACGCAAAAGGTTTTTCAACATGTCGTGTAAATGTGTCAGAGGTTATTTGTTGTGAATGGTCGATGATTTATGAATGGAGAGTTAGAATGTCCAGAGTCCCAAACCTTAGAGCAGCCGAATAATTCCAAAGAATATAATTATATGCATTTTTATCTTGGAATTTACAAGACAATTTATATGTAAGTTGATTATTTAAAGAAATATTATTTGACAAACATATGATATGTTTAATATATGACAAAACATTTTATTTCAAATGTATGGACTTTATTCGAGACGATTATTGTCGCAAAAATGTTTAGTTAACTGTTGTTCCGTTTTCCGATGTATCTATTTATAGCAACACGTTACATCTGCCTTTGTGAGTAAAACAACATGGCGTGTAAAGGTAAATAATTCCCTGAATTTTCTTGCTTTTAAGCATAAAGGGTTCACACATGTCCGTCCGGAAGAGTTCATATGGTTTTGTCACTATTACTGCTCGAGAATACATATGTTGCAATATAATGAGCTCTTAATGCCATTGCTTTCTGAGTCAAAAGAGAACAAAAACACACAACACGTGCGTTTTTCATGTATAAGAATAATGAATGATTTCCTTGAGGTCAAGAACTGACTCCGTCAAAATTGTAAAACGCTTTACATGATGTTGAGTTTGGAAACGATTTGATAAACAATATGACCTAAATATTACGCGTTTTTACATGTATCATAGCTGGCATATTAATACTCTCTGTACAGCACTCCGGAAATAACTCAGACCACAGTGGTCAACAGGGGTCAAACATTAACTTGTTTGTTTAAAGAGGACAGTTCTAAATCAGCGTGTTGACTATGCATATATATATATATATCGTATTATATGGCATGAATCCCCATTATGAAATCACAACAACAGTTTACATAATGCACCAGGGAGACACCCGGGCAAATAATCAATGAACCTTCAATTTATGTCATTTCATAAAATGTTGTCCCATTTTTATTTAAGCTCTTATAGACTCCCTGTTCCACATCTTTTTGCATAAAAAGAAATTGATTAATTAACCATTGTTGTTTTGGTTTTGTGTCAGTATTCGCAGCGTTTTTTTTTCTTTTCATTACTAACATTCTCATGGGCTATACCTAGATTTCCATCACTTTTTGTAATTACATATGTATTTTAATACACTTGCTTTATTCTTTGTACCAAGTAAATGTTTCTAATAAGTATCAATACATTTTAAGTTTTCTTCATCATCCTGTGTCAGGAGTTTCTGTGTCACAGTTTCAGGAATCTCTTCCACTCTATGATATTTTCAGTTCTCCTTGATAAGAGAAACATCTTTTCTAACAACTAAGGTTAAGTCATTGCCAAGCACTGTCAACACATTATATGTATGTTACATGGTCTCAAATATTAGAGTGGTGACACAGATCTAAGCAAATACAATTAAGGTTGGGGCAGGTGATATGGAAGTATTTAACAGGAAGCTCACATCTCTAGCAGTATATAGTAGTATGCTCTACCCATTGACTATGTGGAAGAATGTGTTTTCATGTGACATTGCCAAATGCCAGCTACTGCAATGATTGATAACTTGATAAAGCTTGACATGAATGGCTTAAACTGTTTCTGTGCAATGTTGTTCTTCAGTTTCATCAATTTTTTGTCAAGGTAACTTTAAGTAAATTCTCTGCAATCCATGTTGTTCTTCAGTTTAACAAATTGTTTAGTAAATGTAACTTTAATGGAGTACATTCTCTGCAATGTTGTTCTTCAGTTTCACCAAATTGTTTTGTAAAGTTAACTCAAATAGAGAACATTCTCTGATATGTTGTTGTTAAGTTTCACCAAATTGTTTTGTAAATGGAATTTTAATAGAGAACATTCTCTGAAATGCTGTGGTTCAGTTTTATCAAATTGTTTTGTAAACTTTAAAAGAGAGCATTCTCTGCTATGTTGTTGTCCAGTTAAATTTCACATTTTTGTAAATGGAACTTTAAAAGAGAAGAATATCTGCAATGTTGTTTCATGTCCATTAACTTGATTCGTACATGTACCTTCTTTGCAATCAATTTTGGTGTCCAATTTCATCATCTTGGTCTGTGGATGTAACTTTAAAACAGAACACTATCTGCAATGTTGTTGTCCAATTTCATAAATTGTTTGTAAAGGAAATTTTAATGGTGTACATTCTATGCAATGATGTTTTCCAGTTTCATCAATTTTTTCTTGTAAAATAAACTTAAACAGATTACATTCTCTGCAATGTTGTTGTTGCTCTCCTGTTCAGTCAAACTGTTTTGTTAATGGACTTTGATAGAGAATATTCTCTGCAATGTTGCTGTGTAGTTTCTTCAAACCTTTTGTAAATAGAACTTTAGTGGTGTATGTTCTCTGCAACTATGTTTTCAATTTTCATCAAACTTTTTATGTATAACGAACTTTAGAAGAGTATATTCTCTGCAATGCAATTGTCCATTTTCCTAAAACTGCTTTGTAAATAGATCTTTAATGGAGTCCATTCTCTGAAATATAGTTTTCCAGTTTCATCAAACTATTATGTAAGAGGAATTTTTTAAGATAACATTCTCTGTCATCAATGTTGTTCCCCTGTTCCACCAATCTGTATTGTAAATGAAATTTTGATATACTTTATTCTATGCATTGTTGTTCTTTAGTTTAGTCCGACTGTAAAATTACTTTTATAAATACACTCTTCAATCTTCAATCAATGTTCTCTTCTGCTAATTCATATTGTTTTTTAAAATGAAGTTTAGTCAATGATGTTCTCAACATTGAACAATATCTTTTGGTATTAAGAATGCAATCATGTGTTTTCTCATGCTGAAGTCATTAGATTATTGACCTGGCTATATGGCTTTCAACACTTCTGGTATGTCACCTTAGGTGCTGTATAAAAGACCCGAATATTTTATCAGTAATCCCTATGTGTGTCGTCTATTGTAACCTGATTAAAGTGTTATTTGTTGTTCTTCAGTGTTACCAATTGTTTTTGTAAATGTAACCTAAATAGAAAACATTTTCTGCAATGTTGTTCTTAAGTTTCAACAAAATGTTGTGTAAATGTAAATTTTAAAAGAGAACATTCTCTGCTATGTTGATATTCAGTTTCATCAATAGTTTATAAATGTTAATTTATTAGAGTATGTTATCTGCAATCTATGTTGTTATCCACTTTCATCAAATTGTTTTGTAATTGTTACAATAATAGAGAAAATTCTCTGCAATGTTGCTGTTCAGTTTCATAAGATTGTTTTGTAATTGTTATTTTAATGGAGTACTATCTCAACATTCAATGCTGTTATCCAGTTTCATCAAACTGCTTTTTAAACTGAACTTTAAGGACTACATTCTCTGGAATTTTGTTTTCAAGTTCAAATTACTTTGTGTATGGAACTTTGATAGATTGCATTCTCTTATCCATATTGCTCTCCTTTTCAGTCAAACTGTTTTTAAATGGACATTGATAGACTACATTCTCTGGTGTTGTCATCAAGTTGTTTAGTATATGTAATTGTAAAAGAGAACATTCTCTGTAATGTTGTTCTTTAGTTTCATCACATTGTTTGATGTAGTGATGTACTCTAATAGATTTTGTTTGCCAAACAATTTGATAAACTTGGAAACAACATAAGGGAGAATATACTCTATTGAAATTCCATTTTCAAAACAATTTGTTTAAACTGGACACTAAAATTGATTGCAAAGAATGTACTCTATTAAAGAAACATTTACAAAACTGCTTGATGATACTGGAAACAACATTGATTGCAATGAATGTTTTCTATTAAAGATACATTTACAAAAAAAAATTGAAAACTTGACTACAAATTTCAGAGAATTTTCTCTATGAAAGTTACATTTACAAAACAACTTGATGAAACTTGACAATAACTTGCAGAGATGGTTCTCTATTAAATTTACATTTACATTGCAGAGTATGTACTCTGATAAAGTTACATTTACAAAATAATTTTTATGAAACTGGACAACAACATTGCATAGAATGTTCTCTATTAAAGTTTATTTACAAAACAATTTGATGAAACTGGACAACAACATTGATTGCAGAGGAAGTACTCCATTTAAATTGCAATTTCAGTTTGATTAAACTGGATAACAATATTGATAGCAAATAATTTACTCTATTAAAGTTATATTTACAAAACAATTTGATGAAACTGAACATCAGCATTGATTGCAGAGAATGTTCTCTATAAGAGTACTTTCTCTGCAATCTGTGTTTTCTCCAGTTTCATCATACTGCTTTGTAATCTGAACTTAAATATACTATATTCTCTTAAATATTGTTTCTCCAGTTTAGTCAAACTGTTTTGTAAGAACCTTTTATAAGTATATTCACTTCAATCAATGTTGCTCTTCTGCTCAGTCTTTCTGTCTTAAAAAAAGAAGCTTTGTTAGGTTCACTTCTGTGCAATTTATGCTGTTCCTTAATTCACTAAACTTTTCTGTAAAGGGATATTTTACAGAGTACATTCTCTGCAACCTATGTTGTTCTCATTGCTATCAATTTGTTCTGGTAATGGAACTTAAATAGAGTACCTACTCTGCAATGATGTTATTCATTTCTTCCAAACTGTTATGTACACGGAACTTTGATAGAGTACGTCCTCTGCAATCAATTTTGTTCTCAAGTTGCAACTGTTTTGTAAATGAAATATTAATAGGGTATATTTTCTGCAATGTTGATGTCCAGTTTTGTCAAACAATTTTGTACATGTATCTTTAACAGAGTACAGTTTCTGCAATGCTTTTAATAATAACATTTATATCTATAATGTGATTTTTTATATAAATGACACTTGTATTCATTTAATATTATAATCAGAGTAAAGGGAAAGCTAGTCGTTGCTTTTGATATAGTGGAACTATTAGAGTTGACAAAATATTGTCACTATTCTGCGAGTCAATTATTTACTGAATAAGGGAGATGACTACGGTTGGGAGTTTTGAATGTGTTTTGTACGAGTTGTTCTTCCTTTAATTTGTTCAACGGTGGAGTTTTAATTTTTCACTTGTATTCAATCCATGTTATTTTAAAACCTATTTTTGTGTACTTAAAATAAGTAACAGTAGTAGTTTTCAGTATATAACATGACATGAAATTGTTGCATTCACAGATTCTTACATTATTTCATTCGGCTCATCTGCAAAGTAATTAAGATATGACATGTACTAGGTTTCTTTCTTCTGCTATTCAGCCTTTTGTCAATGACGTCGTGTCAACAAGTTTTAACTGACCCAAAACAATGATAAAAAGTTTTTGCACACGGTCAGCAAAATTTAAACGACAGAAAGGCCGCTATTACACGCGCCATTTTTAGTTTAAACAAGTTGGAATATGTTTTGGATATTTCTGTCCCTTTTGTCAGGATCCGTATATCTACATCCGTTAATAGCGTCTGCATAACGCGGGAGCCATTTTCCGGATGCGGACGACATACGGACACTACTTAGCAAAATGAAGGAAAAGGGTCTGTCGCTTTCTTGAAGATGTGTCCTTTATACAGAGATAAAATATTTTTAATTGCTCTTCGTTTAGTCCAAATTAAACTGACGATATGGTGGTAGACCTCGCATACTTGCAACGTGTTATAATGGCGCGCTCCCAATTCATGTGTCACTATTGGTTCGAACTTTTCTGTCACGAACCTGTTCAGCGCCAATTCATATAAAATGTAGACATTCCTCCGCGATTAATATGATTCTCTTCAGCAGACATTCACAAAAGAAAGAAATGCTTTAAAAGTCTACGTGATAACAAGGAATAGAGTCCCCTTTTTAAAATCTCGCGGATACGAATCCTAATACGGATATTGATCCGGACATAACATGGAATACCAGTCTGAAGACGATTGTTGATAAATGCAGTTATTAATGGATATTATGCTACATTTTTCAATCAAATGCTTGGGTTAATAAAAAATTATGTTTCTATCAAGTTTGCTCAAAAGTATACATGTTTTACGCTTATTTAGTAATTAGACTTTGTACAAAATAACAACACGTGTTTATGTAAACAAATAAATAAACCATTTATTCCAAAGGTACAGGTCGTCCACGTAAATATTGCGTATACAAACATTGCCGGTTTCATTACACACTGGTATTTAGGGGTGAATTATTTTTACAAATTTATAGTTAAGTTAGATTACATTTATTTTATAAACACATCATTATATGGAATTTATAATGTGCATATATACTACTTAAAATGATGGTTTAATATCAAAGTGGAATATTTAAATCATTAAAATGCTGTTCATGCATTAGCTTATTCATCTATGTAGTTGAAAATCCATTGTTTAAAGTACAAAAACACGCATGGCCTAGAATACGAACTGTACGGGTCGTCCACGTAAACATTGCGTATATAAACAAAGCCAGTTTCATTGGACACCAATAATTAGGGATGAATTATTTTTACGATTTTATGATTTAGTTAGTTGACACTTTTTTTGTAAACATATCATTTTTGAATTTTCATATACACTTTTAAAAATGAAAGTCAAATATCAAAGTGGTATGTTTAAATCAATAAAATGCTGTTCATGCATGAGCTAATTCACCTGTTTAGTGGGCAAGTCCATTGTGTAAAGTAAAACACACGTAAGACCTAGAATACGACCTATGTGTTGGTATGTAAAATAAAAGTGGTTATAATATGAATAGAAATAAAAGTATTTGATCAATTGCCGTGGGTAATTCGACCCACTAACCTTCAATCAATCATTTTAGTAATGGTAGAACGTATTTCAAAACACCAACAAAACAATCATAAAATTTCACTACTATTATTGATATATAATATTGTATTTTCATCCTGAGCATCCTCTGTCGTAGATTAGTCCATCGTAAGTTTTCAGGGTTTAGTTTATTGTACGAACATTAGTTGTTTGACACACGTGTATCAAGTTTATGGTTTAAACTCGCTGATATCTATCGTATAGGATTTCTTAAGAAAATTTCATACAAAAATCAATCAAACAGTTATGTATATAAAACATTGCTAGCTTGCTGTCGTACAGATTGAAAATAAACTATTTTATCACGTCATATTAGATAAAGATACCATAAAATAGAATATTGGCACTAACTTATCCAATATAACGTAAGTAGTTTAGGCCATACCAAATTGTACAATATTTCATCGTAAAGCATAAAAAAATACTTACATAGATACATTGAGATTTGTTTATTTCGGCGTAAACTAAGGATGCAATATTTTCACGAGTGGTGCAGTGGCAGGACGGCACACTAAAACAATGAAAATTACAATTTATTTTCATCGTTTCAAAATAGTGGAATATCGATTTTTATTTCTGGTATTCCACTGGAAAACATATATCAATAAGTTTGTTCATTTTTTAGGGTCGATATCATATCAATACAATATGGGCACATAAACTATGGTCAATGAGAGGTATTCAACTTATATTTGTACAAATCTGCATTCCGATGCTGAAGCCTATGAACAATTTGTTACCTTCAGAAATTGCTTTAAGTATGTATTTTGATGTAATTAATCATATTAGCTAAAATAAATATATATTAACTTTCTTTATAAAAAAAAACATTTTTGAGCACTTTATATAAGTACCCCCAAAAATATCATTTTTACAATTTTACCACATTTTTTCTCCACTTAGATATCGCATGTTGGATATGCTATATATGTTATTATTACCTGATTGCTTATATAAGTGTAATTCGATATTTTTAACTGTTTTGTGAGTGAACTGTTGACCGGTCAATAGTTTTGACTGTTTCCCGCGCGTGCTCTGACGTCACGTAATGACGTCACGTATTGACGTCGCGAACTGTTACTGTACTTATGTAAAGGGAAGTAACTGCTACGTGATTTTAGACTTTACAAGACGCTTTAAACATGTCAAGTACTGTTAAAATAGTAATTGATCAGGTAATAAAACAGTTATTTTATGTGTGATTTGGGAACAGTCAAACGGTTGTCCCTCGATGTCAGGAATAGTGCTTTAAACTGATTCCCTCGGTCTACGGCCTCGGGAAACAGTTCAAAACACTATTCCCTCCACCTCGGGCCAACAGTTTGACTGTTCCCTAGCACACATGAAATAACTGTATATTATTACATGTTTGTATCCCAGTAGCATGTATAATTTGACAAATCTAGTCTTTAAAAAGAAAAAGTATGCTTTATTTTCATTTTTAGACTAAGGTCCGAAATCAGTGTTTTAGAGCCAATGTCATGCATTCAATTATTTAACATAATAAATTTTGAAATTATTTGGTTTTAACATTATTCTTATCGAAACGTTAATGTCCAATGTGCGTGAATCAAAAGAATGGAATAATCAATTAAGTATTAAGGGGTCAAAGTGGAGTCCTTACATAGGATAATTTAAAGACATCTTAGAGAAATTCGTCACGTTTTGGTCAAATTTTGTAACGTACAAAACATGTTATCTTCATAGTCATAAACAAATTTTATAGATATGATTTGTTCAACAGTCCTCGTTATTTTGACATGACCATATCTAGAAATATTTGCTTTAGCTTTCAATACTTGAACTTGATATGACGTCACAAAACATAAATATGAAAGCTTCATTCAAAGCCTGTGCAGAAGTTTCTTACTAGAAATTGAGGAATTTGTGTATTCATCACATAAACAAAACATATTCATATATCACATGAATAAGTTGTATTTTTATGTACTTGATCCAACACTATGCTGATTGAGACAATATTGTTTTCAGACATAAAAAATTCGCACAATTTCGTTCAGCAAAGTATTCGAACATGTAGAAATATACGTGCACAAGTTTTGAAAGAAGGGATTTTGCCAGAGGGGTCCAGCGTGCATCCCCTCGAAACTTTTTGCCACCTATACTAAATTGTTCCTTAGGGTCCACTCAATCAGAATCTGCGTTGTTCTCAAAAATAAACTCTTGCGCACTACCTGAAATTTTACAGTTTCCATGGCAATCCTATGTTTTTTGTCGAAATTGTCGGTGTTTGTAAAATCATTAATAGCTTGACCAGCAATAGGCTAGAATAATATACTTGGTATCAAATCAAAGCTGAGGCACTGACCTTTCAAAACATATGTTACATTATCCGCTAAAATGCAGTTTAAATTATGAATTTAACCGAAAAACATAAAAAAATGCAGAAAAATATCTTTTTTTTTCAATTACATGCATATCTTTTAATTTTCAAACCTTTTTTTTGAGAAATAATACATTTATTTTATTATAAATATTTCAGGAAGGTCTACTCTATCATATTCAGAATTAGTTTATGATAGAAGTACAAAAGTACTATTTATGTTTGTAAAAACCGTTTCTATAGCAACCGCTTTTTTCAAGTAAGAACCTAAATTTGGTGATTAAACTTAAAATATTTGCTCAAATCTAACGGTAGGATTGCAATATTAATATTAAATTATCTGAGATTCATGTCTTTAATTCTATTGCTGTTATCAATAAATTCAGTATCGATACCTTCATAAATATTGTTAAGAAATCTTAATCAAAGCGCTGAAAGCACTGATTGTTTTCGGTTTGACAGTATTAAAGTGGTTCACGTGTCAGAACGTTTGAAGACGATGGTTATTGTGCAGTGGTAGTCTGTTGAATAATGAAATAATAAAATAGAACTAAAGAGACTCTTATTGTTTTGTTTTTACTTTTACTGAAATTATGTTATTCATAAATATGATTTTGTAATTCAGATTTTACGCTGTATATCATTACTTTTTTAAAAGGTTATGCTCGGCGGCCGACTAGTTTAACCAACTTTTCTGGGCATGTTAATCGGTTTTTACTTCTACAAATTTATCCCAACTTACAAGTTTGTTCATATAAACACAGGCAAGTCTTCGAGTAAGGCGAAAAAAAACTGTACATAGACATGTCAGTTCAATATAAAATGACCAAAAAACGCAAAAAATACAATCCCTTCAATAATGTTTTATAACAGACTTATGTGTTTCAAATTTTTATTTGTAATATTACAGTCGATTATTGGCAGTTCATATGTAACATATTTGTAGCATGTACAATGTGGTTGCTTATTGTCGAAAAATGATTTTTATTCCATTCTAAGTTTGTTAAAATATATGTTGAACACCTCTCGTACAACCACATGTTAATCTATATTTTAGAATTGAATGCTAAAGATATACCGTTCAATATTGCCATACATATTATTATATGTTTAAAACCACTTGACACAAAACGTAATCGATCGATAGGTAGAACGTTCAATATTAAAAATATTTTTTTTAACAGCAAGTATGATTATAAGCGCAGAAAATGGAATTTTGCTTCGATAAATTCTTTGGATTTTAAAACAAAATGTGAAATAACAGCTTAAATATATATTGAATATCTAACCAGCAACTTATAATAAGGTGCACACTTCTAGACGCCGTTTTATTAGCACTATGAAGAACTTAGACGTTGCCAGGACAATATGGGCACTGAAGTCATCTTGAAGCCTGTATACTATTCTTGGATCACATTACCATTACAATGTGAGCAGTATCAAACGACTTTAGGAAGCACGACGCTGTCCGCTCAGGATGATTAAAAAAGCGGACAGAATCTTACAACCAATGGACTAACTTGGCTGTTTATTCTGGTCGATCATGATCTTCAATGTCATTATGCGGGTCAAGTGGACAAAAATATACTAAAGCAATAAAAGGATGTTGATTTCACAGTTGTTTCTGCCCTCTGTCAAAATACGTTTTAGAAATGCTGTGTCTAATATAAGACGAGGATTACTAGCTTTTTCGCCAACTTTTATTATGAAATAATCGTAAAGTTAATCAAAACATTTAAAGAAATACAATTTAGCAAAATCTTTCCAGATGGCTATACTGAAATTATAATGTTCATTTAGAGCATCAAAATTGAGGACAAAACTGAGGTTCGTGTTGAACATCGTACAACTGATCTGAAAATAAATATTGTTAAATTCAACACCACTCGGACATATTGCTGTTAAACACGATTAAACACAACTTGTTGTCTTTCATTCCACATAGATAAGTAATTAAAACGTAAAAATGCAAAATCAACGGAAAATTTGGAAACATTTTTCTCCGAATCTTCACCACAATCAACTGACAAATGTTATTTTTTTACGGCAGAACTATTAAAGTGCATCAAACATTTGAATTAAATTGATTAGAAGAAAATACAAAATTTCTTTTATTTATTGTTCAAGTCAGCATTGGTAAAACAATGTTTAAGAACCTCCAAAAAATATGTCAATTATGTTGGATGTAACAAGACTTTACCTTGGACGTGTATAAGACTAGTTTTATTGTAAGTTAATTATTTAAAAAATAAATAATAAAAAAAATATTTGTTCAGGGATATCACACAATCGTGTATTAAAATGTATGGACAAAATTAATCATTGCTTGAACGGCTGTTGATTTGTTTACCTTAACACCGGAAATAACATTTGTTTGGTCACGTGACGCGAATGTTTTCCAACATGGCGTGTAAATATGTCAGAGGTTATTCGTTGTGATTGGTCGAGGATTTCTGAATGGTGTTGAGGATTAGAATGCCCACTGTCCTGAACACTAGAGCAGCCAAATGATTCCAAAGAATAAATTTATATCTTGAAACTTTCCATTTTGTTGCAATTTCACATTGTTTTCGTGTATAGTTGGGAATTCCCATTCTCAAAGGTCAAATTGGCTGCAGAACACTAAATTCTAGATCTTCTACTGCGAAAAGTAGTCCTAAATACAAAACACAAAATGATCTGAATATTATTCTAAATAGGGATGGAATAAAATGGAATAGGGATGTAGGAAAAACAGATTCACCGCCTCCCAAATGCAGCCAAACCAAATTCTCAGATCTACTTTCGTTGACTGCAACGCCCCGGAATTGGTTTTCTCACAAGAGCGGAACCATGCGTGTAACAGGGTGATTATTTTGTGTTTTATTACATTTATGTGTTAATTGAAATAAGGGAGACAACTCATTAATCTTAAATTATTCCTTTTGTACAAGTTATGTCCCTTTATACTTATATTTAATATGTTTTGATGAAAAATTGATTGAATTTAAAGTGGCGGGAAAAGATCATGATCTTGTAGTGAATTTAGGGGTAATTACATAGATAAAACTGCTTAAGGCCTATTTTTAGTCATTGACCACTCCTTTTTTGTAATTTCAAATCATAACTAAGCTATAACTCCGAGAGAGCAGATCAGAAATTGAAACTATAAGTATTATATATTTAAAACTTGAACTTTAGATTTACATTGAGAGATTTATTCTGATTAATTATTTACGGAATGAAAAAGATCACTATGTGACATAGATAATGTTCCAAAGAATTCTATAATGCAATGAATAACTACTAATTTCTCGAAAATATAACGAAAACATCTCTTCTATCTAAACATGTGCTTTATTCATACCTCGTTCCGCAACATACGGAAAAACAGTACATTCGATTAGTTTTATTTTATTACAAAACTAATGGAAGAGAACATTGTTCTCCTAATTTTGACCATATTCGCTGTGGTCTTCAGAACAGAAGATTTAATTGTAAACGTCTTATCCATAATAGGACGTAAAATAAACAAACAAACCAATCATACTATGTTATCATCATAATTATCATTTTTGTAAAAAATAAATTTAAAGAAGAGTTTTTTCCCTTGTTGGTTCGTAGACGCCACCTACGTGTGCATAAAGTTTACTCTCGTGGAACTCAATATTTAACAGCACTTTGCTGTTAAGATGGATTTTGCTTCTGGTATTTTTTTATTTCAATTTAGTTTTATAAATTTTATGTTTTCATATAAGCTCATCTGAGCATCTAGAGGTCTAAATTTGCCTGTTCGTTTGAAAGAACTCATATGGTTTAAATTAAGCGCAATTGGCATAACGTATTGCAAGGCATTCCAGCGTCTCGTGGTTCATATTTTCTGACTGCATTTCTGAGAGATTGGGCGCCTCTAATCAGATCACGTTTAAGTAGAAAGTCTTTAGATATCTACTCTATACGATTTGTAGGAATGTCTCCGTATCAAGCAGTGCATTGCACTTTCACTTTACCAAAATGATGATGCAAGACAGTGCTTTCCTGTGCCATTCATACTCCCTTTATTTCAACATGTGTGCACAGCCTAATGTTGCTAACATCTATGTCAAAATATGGCAATTATATACATTGCAATTATTGACAACATAACATTTGATAAAACGTGTCAAAATTGAATTCACTAGGGATCCAAATTTGAAATCATGAATTAGTCTGAAACTAGGTCAAACAATTGTTCAGGATCTGACAAGAAAATATAATCTGTGTATACTTCCTCTCTCAGTCAATGTGCCTTTTTACATACATTGTTTGTCTAAAAAGCTTTAATAACATTTTGTACATCACATCATATGGTAACAGGCTGACGAACAAAGCCTTTTTCAGCAGGCTTGGTGATTGACCATTCTACGGTTGATTGATTGCTTATCTATTTGGTTGTATCACAGTGCAAGAGATTTGAAAATGTAATGGTGTTTTAATGTCAGTATTTTCGTTTAAATTATGCAAATGCTTCTTTTCTTTAGTGCTGTCGTCCTGTTCTCACTAATTCAACTCCGTGTGCTCTGGTCTCTGTAAGATTATTGAGAACTTTTTTTAATGTGTTTGTTTGGTCATTATTGTTTCTAGGTTTACCTGAAGAAGCTGGCAGAATACAGCTATTAAATATTCACACCAACGAGATGAGGAATAATGGAAGATTATCCAAAGATGTTGATCTGAGAGAGTTAGCTTCACTGACTAAGAACTTTAGTGGAGCTGAGATTGAAGGTCTAGTTAGATGTTCACAAAATAGAGCCATTAACAGGTTCATTAAGGTTTGTGATTGAAATATTTTTTTAATTCTGTTAAAATTTGACATATTACAATGATATATAGCTGCAGGGTAGTCAGTGGTTTGGCGGATAGCTCATTCGGAAGCACACACATATTACAGAGTTTAATTAATGTAAGCTTCCCTGCCAAAATCAGAAATTTGAACATCTCAATGCACTGTTGCCAAGGCAGACCAAAGTTAACCCTTGGATGACCTGGTCAAGTGTGATCAACTGGAATTTAAAATGGATAACACCAGTCCACAGGACCACCAATCATAAAGAGGTGGACTCCAACCCAGACAAGATGGAGAGGCCTCATCCTTGCTAAAGGAATAATCAGGGATAAACACCAAACTAGACCATGTAATGATGATGATAATATTTTATAATTACCCTGTTACTTGATTGTTCTATTATATTATATAATGATGAAACATATCTTATAACCTTTACTTACAAATTTCAATTTACAAATGAATTTCAATAACAAAGGTAATGAGGTTGGACTACTAGTTCTCTAACTTCGTTTCGATCCTCCCCATTAACATGTTGTGATTATCAAAACATAATTTGACAATATTTATATTACAGATTGGCCCGACTGTAGAAGTAGATCCTGAAGCTGGGACCAAACTTAGAGTAACAAGACAGGATTTCTTACATTCCCTAGAAAATGATGTTAAACCAGTAAGTTATATTATATCATTGTATTGACTGTAGAAGACTGGGCCTCAGTTTTAAATTGAAAATTGAAGTACATGTATCGATAAAGTTAAAATTTAATTGTATTGATTTAAGTCTGTTAATGAACTGTTGAGTTTAGTCTCAAGCGAAAAACCCATGATATTTATGTTGATATATATCGAGGCGTTACTGTCAGAACCAGCTATGTCCATATTTTGATTTTTTTCAGGAGGAACATTTTTCTGTTTCAAATGATAAAAAATATTTCAAAAATCCAACGCAGTGGATATATTCATATTTATGTCATTGTCAATATGAGATATGTTTTTTAACACTATCTTCATTAACATAGTCACAAATAGTTAAAATCTAAGTTCTGGCTCTGCAAATAGGCACCTAAATATATAAAACATTCATACTAAAACATGCTATAATCAGATAGCTGGTTTTGGTTGAATGAAATTTTTAATTTCTGTTGAAAAATAATTGTGCCAAAACATGCTTTAAAAAGATAGCATGCAGTTAAACTTATATCAGTATGATATAAATTGTGCCAAAACTTTATATATATTGATAGGTGGTATTGGCAGAGACACTTTATGTAGAATATAGCAAATAAATGGGACCAGAACATGACACAAGCTTATAGCTGCTTATGGCTCAACAATTAGATGTACTTAAACAACAGTTTAGAGTCAAAAAGATGCTAACTAGAGCTATCTTGTACTTTTAATTGCACATCAAGTCAAATATTTGAATACTTAGACAGTCAATTCTCAAAAGTTGATACACGTTTTTACACTGTGACTCATAGCGCATTGATAAGTTTCGTAAGGATCGATATATCAATTTCTTAACCTTACCAGTAGTTTTCTTGTGCTTTAAAAACAACCAAACTACCTTTTCAACACTGTTTGATAATAAAGAAAATTTAGATGGTTATGTTTTTGGCGAAGGTCCTTTCTGCAAAAATGGAAAGTTCCGCAGAATATTTGGTACCTTGTTAAGCACTAAATCTTGTCAGTGTTGACTTGTTCTTATTTGTACAAAAAAATCAACCGAAATGGTAATATATTTAGATTTAAGACTGTGAATTAAAAGTTTGTTTACGAGCAATTGTGTTCTCTAGATTGTTGGGCCTAGATGGCATTCCTGCAAAGTTTTTAAAAGATGCTACATGTTTTTAAAAGATTCCTATAACCTTTTTAATTAATAGTTCCATAACAAATAATGAAGTACCTGTAGAGTTAAAGAGTGCTAAGGTCAAACCATTGTTAAAAAGAATAAGAGATTAGATGTCTCAAACTATAGACCTGTTAGTATTCTATCTGTTGTTTCAAAGATCTTAGAAAAAGCTGTATATACTCCACTTGAATCTTATCTAAATTATCAAGGACTACTGTATGAATTTTAAAGCGATTTCAGGTCTAAATATTGCACGACTCATGCCTTATACATTTAAGAGATCATATTAAAATTCAGTCATCAAAAGGCTTGTTCACAGGAATGATTATGCTAGACTTACAAAAAGCATTCGACACAGTCGACCATGATATTTTATGTAAAAATACAAGCTATGGGTGTGGGATGGGTGGAGTGGTTCAAATCCTAATTTAATAGTCGCAAACAATCTGTTATGATAAATAATACCATGTCTGATTTTAATGATATTACCTGTGGAGTTCCTCAGGGAAGTATCTTAGGTCCTTTACTGTTTTTATGTTATATTAATGACATGTGTACCAGCATAAGTGATAAATGTAAGTTAATACTATATGCTGATGACAGTGCCATACTTTTTTCACATAAAGATCCGTCTGTTATTAGTAATACATTAAGCACTGAGCTGAAAAATTGTAGCAAATGGCTTGTCGACAATAAGTTATCATTGCACCTGGGAAAAACAGAATATATTTTATTTGGTCCAAAGAAAAATGTTTCTAATACAGAAAACTTTGGCATTCAATGTGACGATCATTAAATAAAATCATCAAAATCAGTTAAATATCTTGCAAGTTTTTTAGAAAATGATTTTTCTGCTAGTACTATTATGAATAGCATTGTACAAAAGGCAAATTCCAGGCTAAATTTTTTATACAGGCACAATAACTATTTAAATAATAAAACAATATTGTTACTTTGCAATTCTTTGATACAAAGTCATTTCGATTATGCTTGTTCATCCTGGTATAAAGATCTTACTGATACTATGAAGAAAAAAATACAAATTGTTCAAAAAAAAGTAATAAGATGTATTAATGGATATACTTTTAGAACATCTTTACAAGTAACAGATTTTACAAATAATGGATTTTTAAATGTATTCATCAAATGCAAACCTTTAGATGCAAGCACTAGGTCTAATTGTTCATTTCATTTTTAGCTCGACCTTTTGAAGAAAATGAGAGCTATTGCTCTCACTTTTGCGTCGGCGTTGGTGTTGGTTTTCAGGTTAAAGTTTTTAGAAACTCTTATATCTTCAACACTATCCAAGTTATTTTATTGAAAGTTGGTATACTTTTTAGTGGGACTATATTAACCATACTGTGAAAGGGAATAACTGTGGATGATTTTTTTTAGTTATTGCCCTTTTATACTTAGAGAATTGAGAAATATGAGGTTTAAGTTTTTCCTATGTAGATTATCATAAATATTGATCAAGATATTTGACCTAAAGTTTGTATACTAATTTGTCGATTCTATATTGACACCACTATGGAGGGTCGTAACTGTGGATTATTTTTTGTTTTGAGTTATGGCCCTTTTATACTTAGAAAATTACAAAATATGAGGTTAAAGTTTTTCCTATGTAGATTATTTTCAATACTGATCAAGATATTTCACCTAAAGTTTGTATACATATTTGTCGGTACTATATCGACACCACTATGAAGGGACGTAACGGTGGATAAATTATTTTTTGAGTTATGCCCCTTTATACTTTAAAATTTAGAATTAAAATTTGTTGTAATGGGATATATTTAGTACTTACATATATATTTGAATGATAGTTGAAATGCTTATTCATCATTATTCGTCTATCTGACTCTAAAGGGACATAACTCTGGATGAATTACTTTCCAAGTTATTTCCCTTTTATACTCAATGTTTGAGGTTAAAGTTTACTTAAACTGAATATATTTGTTTTGATAGAAAGTTAGTACACTTTTTTATCTGTACTACACCTAGTCGACTAAAATGTGACTTAAGCACTGATGAATTATTTTGGATTTGTGCCCCTTTTCAACTTTTTAATTAGGGTTAAAGTTCTTTGAAGTGAAATATTTTTAATACTCATCAAGATATTCAAATGACAGTTAGTACGCTTATTAATCAGTTCTACATCTACACTACTAAAAAGGTACATAACTCTTGATAATTCTTTGGAGTTATGCCCCTTTACTTTAATGTTGAAATTTGTTCAGATTGAAATATCTATAGTTCCTTATAAAGATATTTAAATGAAAGTGAGTATGCTTATTCACTGATACTATGTTTACTTAAATCTGAAGAGACATTAATACGGATAAATGTTTTAGGAATTATGCCCCTCTTAATTTTTACAAATATGAATTGGTAATTATTGTTTCACTGAATTATTTCCTTTCAAAAATTAAGTCTTGTCTAGAAATCAGTATTGTTTAAAGATAAGCCTTGCCATGATCAAAACACCGGAAAAGTCGAGCGCGCTGTCCTTGGACTGCTCTTGTTAAATATATATACAGCTTGTTACCTCAAGTTTGTTTCTAAAATATAACAGACTCTTACTTAAATAAAACATGGTATACTTTAAAGGGATAGTATGAATCTTTCACCTTACTATTTGTAGTGCAAAATGAAGCTGGGATGAAAAAAATATGTTAATATGATGCAACATACACCAAGTGTACCCCAAATGTACCTTCATGCCTGTATAAATACTTTCATACAGTTTGTATTTTATAATTGATATTTCTATGCTGTACAAGGATATACAAAAGACAGCTTAGTGTGGTTTTAATCTTTGGTTTTATTTCTGTGTCATCCACCATAGTTATCTGAATAAAAAACCAATAATTATGTTAATAGTGACTGGCAAATAATTTTTTTGATCACTAGTTACATTAAAGGCTATTTCGCATCAATATCTGACCATATAAAACAACTTGCCAATTCAATACTCAAACTGTAAACACATGCCTTCCTTCATTTTGAAAATGTCTTTGAGATAACTCGTAGCCTACTGATTTGCTCAAATTTTGTGTTTTTCCTTGTAGCTAGTTCCATTTATGTTAGTTCAAAGTTAATATATTTCCAGTATTTGATGAACGAATGTTCTTATTTGAGTGAGATATCTTTATCATCTGACTATATGATTTAAATATGTCATCCAAGCATTGTCTGTCAACACATTTCGTTACCATATAGTCATGTGCTTATCATTATGTTCGTTTCTTTTGTTAATTTTTTGCCTTTTTAATGTTGATGTGCGGAATGTCATTTATATTATTATGTCAATCGGTGGATACATGTATCTATTCAATATTAGATATAGGGATTTATAAGTAAATGTTTTTAATCATCAGTGAAGTTGCTACTAGCACATTATTTAGTGTTCTTGCCTATTCATCATCTCTCTATACAGTAACAGTTTAATAATCTAATGACTTTAGACAGCAGGTTAAGTTATACATATTTGTGTGATTAGTTTTTGACAAATAATTTCATTCTTAAGTCATCTAAAATAATAATTGTATTTGTGCTATAATCTTACAGCAATTAGGGTATCAGGCCTTATTAGTTACAAAATTGACTTGTTGATTACAGTTTAATCCCATATAAAAAATAAACCTTTCCTACTCTATGCACTGATTTTAATTGTGTTCATACAAAATGCAATCATAAATTGAATTTTGTTTTACTTGAAAGATATACGATCTAATGAGTTCATGTTATAAGGATTTTAATAAAATAAATGAAAACTAAGAAATCTTTACAAAAATAGAATTATACAACCCTATACAAGTTTCGTTGTTAATATTTTATCGCTTCAGTTTTTTTAACCAATATCCTTTTCTAAAAATCTTTCCAAATCATTGCATACATGCCATAATCAGTATGATAATTTATAACGCTTGGAATACACTTTGTTTACAGTAAAAACATTATTGTTATGTATAACAGCTTCTTATAACTTCCTATTTATCAAACCATAGCAAACTGATTACTAGGTCAAAATGACATTTTTTTACATAACTCGTTTAGAGCACCAAAACATACCATTATTAAAGTTAAAGATGTGGTTTCTGCCAAAAAGCTCTATCCCAATATAGATGGTTTTGGCTGAATAAATTACTGTTGTAGTGTCTAATTGTGGCAGCTATATTAATATAACTTGTTTTAGCATTAACAATTTTTTCTAAAATATGTTCTATACTTTCAACCAAAACAAGCTTTATTACGATATCATGTTTTGGCATTTACAAAAGTATCATTTGATATTAATACCCTTCATGCCAAAATGAGCTATCTTGTTATAGAATGTTCTGGTTCCATTAATTGTTATATCAATGTTGAAAGTTGCCAGCTATGTGCAAATAGCCTGATTTGGCATAATGGTTTGGTTTTTATTACATGATATAATATTAGAAATAATTAAGATATAATCATGTAATATAGTGCAAAACTTGCGGAATGAAATGCACTTTCAGAAAATGTTAAAGGGTGAAAATTGGAAAAAATGGTATATAGCTGGTTCTGGCAGTAACCCCTCGATATTATATATTTTAAATATTACGATTATCTAATAACAGCAATTCCAACTGCATTGTCATGCTATTTAGAGACCATAAACACTTGGGTCTGTTATTGAGTTTGTTCTTAAGTTTGTTTGTGAAACTGGGGCCAGGATATATTGTTTGTCATAAAAAATTATTATATCTTACTCGCACCATTCTTAAATATACATTTTTTTAATGACCTGGACTAATGGCCTAGTACAGTACTCGGAAAGTGTGAGTTTTCGAAATTTTCGTGTACCGTGCGTGTATCGCTCAAATCGTAAGCGTGTATGGTAAAACGTTTTGTGCGTGTATTGTAAAACGTGTATCATTCATCGTGTAAATTACACAATGGAAGACGTTCCAAGATATTGTGGTTGCGTATTTTCTAACGTGTATCGTGCGAACAAGATATATAAACTTATATATCATTATCTATCATGTGAGTTCGGTTGGCTATCGTGTGCATGGTTTTAATCCGATTTAAGCCATTTTCACCCAATGCCATAAACACAGTAATGATTATCTTTATTCTGCAGTTTGTATTTCTTTTGTGGACTTTTCGAAGAAAATGAGAGGTATTGCTATCACTTTGGCATCGGCATTGGCGTAGGTTTTCAGGTTAAAGTTTTTGAAACTCTTATATCTTCAACACTATCTAAGTTATATAGAGTGGGTATACTTATGTAGTGGGACAATATTAACCATACTGTGAAAGGAGATAACTCTGGATGAATAATGTTTTTAGTTATTGCCTTTTTATACTTAAAAATTACCAAGTATGAGGTTTAAGTTTTTCCTATGTAGAATATCTTCAATACTGATCAAGATATTTGACTTAAAGTTTGTATACTTATTTGTGGGTACAATATCTACACAACTATGAAGGCGCGTAATTAGTTTTGGAGTAATTGCCCTTTTATACTTAAAAACAGCAAAATATACGGAAAATTGTTCCTATATAGAATATCGTTAAAACTAATCAAGATATTTGACTTAAAGTCTGTATACTTAATTATCGGTACTCTATCTATACAAGGTTATAGGGAGGTAACTGTGGATGAATTATTTTTGGATTTATGCCCCTTCATTGAACATTTAAGATTAAAATTTGTTCTAATATATTTTTAGTACTTACAAATATATTTTAATAAAAGTTGGAATGCTTTTTCATCAGTTCTTCATCTATCGGACTATAAAGGGACATAACTCTGGATGAATTACTTTCCGAGTTATTTCCCTTTATACTTAAGATTAATGTTTGCTCAAACTGAATATACTTTGTTTGATAGAAAGTTAGTATGCTGTTTTCATCAGTACTACATCTACTCGACTACAAAGGGATGTAACACTTGATGAATTATTTTTGGAGTTGTCCCCCTTTTCGACTTTTAAATAATGGTTAAAGTATTTAAACTGAAATATTTTCAATACTTATCAATATATTTAAGTATACAGTTAGTATGCTTTTTAGTCAGTATTACATCTACACGACAACAAAGGGTCATAACTTTTGATTATTTTTTTAGTTATTCCCCTTTACTTTAATGTTTAAATATGTTTAATTTAAAATATTAATAGTTCCTTATTAAGCTATTTAAATGAAAGTAGGTATGTTTATTCATTGATACTATGTCTTCATAACTTTGAAGGGACGTTACTATGGATGAACATTTTAGGAGTAATGCCCCTTTTATATTTTACAAATATGAATTGGTAATTATTGTTTGACTGATTCATTTCCTTTCAAAAATTAGGTCCTGTCTTAAAATCAGTATTGTTTAAAGATAAGCCTTGCCATGAACAAAACACCCCAAAAGTCAAGCGCAGTCTTTGGACTGCTCATGATATAGTAAATATTATCAATCTTGTTCTTCTTTGTCTATCGTGTATTGACTGCTCGCCTATCGTGTAGTTTAATTTATTCTTAAAATGTCGATACTCAATAAACTAATCGATAAAATATTACGTACTTGCTTTTATTTTTTACAACCACGCTAAGACTGTGTTCTGAAACGTGTATAAATTAATGACATCTCATGAATGGCTTTAAGAATAAACAAAGAAAAAAATATAAACTTGTATTTTTCATCTATCGAGTTAGTTCGGCCGGACATCGTGTGCATAGTTTTAAATCAGATTAAAGCCGTTTTTTAAAGAATGACATAAACGTTTTTTGACAGTAATGTTATTCTTTATTCTGCAGTTTAAATATGCAGTTTGTTATACACCGAGTACATTTTTGTATATTTTTTCTGGTAAATATTATCAGCTGAAGAATTCTTTGTCTATCTGTGTATTGACTGTTTGCCTCTGGTGTACATAATTTTCTACTAAAAATGTCGGTGTTCAATAAATTTATTTATACAATATTATATGATTATATTTTGCAATAACGCTAAGAATGTGTACCAGGTACAATTTTATGACATATTATCTCTGTGAACGTGTAGAAAAAAACTATGGAAAATATTTAAACGTGTATTTCTTTTTCTATTATGTGAGTTTGAAGTTGGCAATCGCGTGCGTGGTTTTATAATAAATTAGAACCGACTTTCAAAAATTTATTTCAAAGAATGTGTGTGGTGAACTCGATATTCAATAAATTCAACGAAATTTATATTGTTTTTTTTATATATTTACAAAGTAATAGAACAACATTTTTAGTTTTCAATCCACATTTGAGACGCATAAATTGCATAACTTGTCGCCGCGTAAACTTTTTTCTTTGGGCGAAAAAAGCTGAGGATTCCAAACAATCGTGTTTAACGTGTCCAAACTGGACTCCATACTACATATAAATAAAAACACAAACACTTGTATGCACGGCCAGACGATGTGTAGCACGGCCAGACGATGTGTATTTATTGCGTTGAACTTTACAGTCGGCAGATTAACAATATAATGAATACAAATTTATACATGTACATGGCTATCCCTATAAATATATATAACATGGTTTTAAAGTATTTCAACAAACACCAATCGTCCTTAACCATAAATGTAAGAGGCAGGCTCTACGAAAGAGTACTTATAATATATGCTACAAAATAAATGAATCCTTTTATGACAGATTTTTTTACGTCTGCGATTCGACTCGCCCAGGAACAACCAGAGATGAAAAAATCAAAAAATTCACCCTGGAAACCTGTGTCTATTTGTCAATGTCGTATCGCTTGAATGTTAGACCTCATTCTGAAAAGACATATTTGTTGGCTCTATTTTTAAGCAAAACTAACTATCCCTAGTTGGACGGCCATATCCGAATATATATATTAACCAATGATCAGGAAAAACAAAATTAAATCTATCTCATCACAAGTGTTTAGAAACTAAAAATCAATCTTAACGCTATGACTACAGAAACTATAAATAATTACATATTGACCTGTTAAAATATATACTTCCAAAAAAACAATTTTAAACATATAAGATTGTAATTGTATAGGTTATAAATAGCGTCATGAGTGATAAACTGAAATACGTTAATAAATGTGTTTTGTTTCAGTATCAATATCATGAAACTGGCTATTATTATATACAGTCCAACTTGTGCTAACAGCCACCTCCGAATAGCGGGCATCTGCGGACGGCGGCCATTCCGATTTTCCCCCGACCAAAATCGCTCTTACAAATGCCTTGAATAACGGTCACTTGTCGACTTGACCAGCGGCCAGTCAAAACCATCCCCGCAGCCAGTTTAGAACTGTAAACAACGGTCAGAGGATTGTGTGAAGACAGTTTTTTGTATAAAGACGATTTCGAACTCAGGCCGCCATTTTTGTTAAAGTTAAGCTAAAAACCAGTAATTCGCTTTTTTCCGTATTTTTCGTAAACAAACCACATCGAGTACGATTTTATTAGTTATTATCAAGCTGTAGACAATATTTTCCATCACAATAGTTCGATTCTATATTGACGCCACTATGGAGGGTCGTAACTGTGGATTATTTTTTTTTTGAGTTATGGCCCTTTTATACTTAGAAAATTACAAAATATGAGGTTAAAGTTTTTCCTATGTAGATTATTTTCAATACTGATCAAGATATTTCACCTAAAGTTTGTATACATATTTGTCGGTACTATATCGACACCACTATGAAGGGACGTAACGGTGGATAAATTATTTTTTGAGTTATGCCCCTTTATACTTTAAAATTTAGAATTAAAATTTGTTGTAATGGGATATATTTAGTACTTACATATATATTTGAATGATAGTTGAAATGCTTATTCATCATTATTCGTCTATCTGACTCTAAAGGGACATAACTCTGGATGAATTACTTTCCAAGTTATTTCCCTTTTATACTCAATGTTTGAGGTTAAAGTTTACTTAAACTGAATATATTTGTTTTGATAGAAAGTTAGTACACTTTTTTATCTGTACTACACCTAGTCGACTAAAATGTGACTTAAGCACTGATGAATTATTTTGGATTTGTGCCCCTTTTCAACTTTTTAATTAGGGTTAAAGTTCTTTGAAGTGAAATATTTTTAATACTCATCAAGATATTCAAATGACAGTTAGTACGCTTATTAATCAGTTCTACATCTACACTACTAAAAAGGTACATAACTCTTGATAATTCTTTGGAGTTATGCCCCTTTACTTTAATGTTGAAATTTGTTCAGATTGAAATATCTATAGTTCCTTATAAAGATATTTAAATGAAAGTGAGTATGCTTATTCACTGATACTATGTTTACTTAAATCTGAAGAGACATTAATACGGATAAATGTTTTAGGAATTATGCCCCTCTTAATTTTTACAAATATGAATTGGTAATTATTGTTTCACTGAATTATTTCCTTTCAAAAATTAAGTCTTGTCTAGAAATCAGTATTGTTTAAAGATAAGCCTTGCCATGATCAAAACACCGGAAAAGTCGAGCGCGCTGTCCTTGGACTGCTCTTGTTAAATATATATACAGCTTGTTACCTCAAGTTTGTTTCTAAAATATAACAGACTCTTACTTAAATAAAACATGGTATACTTTAAAGGGATAGTATGAATCTTTCACCTTACTATTTGTAGTGCAAAATGAAGCTGGGATGAAAAAAATATGTTAATATGATGCAACATACACCAAGTGTACCCCAAATGTACCTTCATGCCTGTATAAATACTTTCATACAGTTTGTATTTTATAATTGATATTTCTATGCTGTACAAGGATATACAAAAGACAGCTTAGTGTGGTTTTAATCTTTGGTTTTATTTCTGTGTCATCCACCATAGTTATCTGAATAAAAAACCAATAATTATGTTAATAGTGACTGGCAAATAATTTTTTTGATCACTAGTTACATTAAAGGCTATTTCGCATCAATATCTGACCATATAAAACAACTTGCCAATTCAATACTCAAACTGTAAACACATGCCTTCCTTCATTTTGAAAATGTCTTTGAGATAACTCGTAGCCTACTGATTTGCTCAAATTTTGTGTTTTTCCTTGTAGCTAGTTCCATTTATGTTAGTTCAAAGTTAATATATTTCCAGTATTTGATGAACGAATGTTCTTATTTGAGTGAGATATCTTTATCATCTGACTATATGATTTAAATATGTCATCCAAGCATTGTCTGTCAACACATTTCGTTACCATATAGTCATGTGCTTATCATTATGTTCGTTTCTTTTGTTAATTTTTTGCCTTTTTAATGTTGATGTGCGGAATGTCATTTATATTATTATGTCAATCGGTGGATACATGTATCTATTCAATATTAGATATAGGGATTTATAAGTAAATGTTTTTAATCATCAGTGAAGTTGCTACTAGCACATTATTTAGTGTTCTTGCCTATTCATCATCTCTCTATACAGTAACAGTTTAATAATCTAATGACTTTAGACAGCAGGTTAAGTTATACATATTTGTGTGATTAGTTTTTGACAAATAATTTCATTCTTAAGTCATCTAAAATAATAATTGTATTTGTGCTATAATCTTACAGCAATTAGGGTATCAGGCCTTATTAGTTACAAAATTGACTTGTTGATTACAGTTTAATCCCATATAAAAAATAAACCTTTCCTACTCTATGCACTGATTTTAATTGTGTTCATACAAAATGCAATCATAAATTGAATTTTGTTTTACTTGAAAGATATACGATCTAATGAGTTCATGTTATAAGGATTTTAATAAAATAAATGAAAACTAAGAAATCTTTACAAAAATAGAATTATACAACCCTATACAAGTTTCGTTGTTAATATTTTATCGCTTCAGTTTTTTTAACCAATATCCTTTTCTAAAAATCTTTCCAAATCATTGCATACATGCCATAATCAGTATGATAATTTATAACGCTTGGAATACACTTTGTTTACAGTAAAAACATTATTGTTATGTATAACAGCTTCTTATAACTTCCTATTTATCAAACCATAGCAAACTGATTACTAGGTCAAAATGACATTTTTTTACATAACTCGTTTAGAGCACCAAAACATACCATTATTAAAGTTAAAGATGTGGTTTCTGCCAAAAAGCTCTATCCCAATATAGATGGTTTTGGCTGAATAAATTACTGTTGTAGTGTCTAATTGTGGCAGCTATATTAATATAACTTGTTTTAGCATTAACAATTTTTTCTAAAATATGTTCTATACTTTGAACCAAAACAAGCTTTATTACGATATCATGTTTTGGCATTTACAAAAGTATCATTTGATATTAATACCCTTCATGCCAAAATGAGCTATCTTGTTATAGAATGTTCTGGTTCCATTAATTGTTATATCAATGTTGAAAGTTGCCAGCTATGTGCAAATAGCCTGATTTGGCATAATGGTTTGGTTTTTATTACATGATATAATATTAGAAATAATTAAGATATAATCATGTAATATAGTGCAAAACTTGCGGAATGAAATGCACTTTCAGAAAATGTTAAAGGGTGAAAATTGGAAAAAATGGTATATAGCTGGTTCTGGCAGTAACCCCTCGATATTATATATTTTAAATATTACGATTATCTAATAACAGCAATTCCAACTGCATTGTCATGCTATTTAGAGACCATAAACACTTGGGTCTGTTATTGAGTTTGTTCTTAAGTTTGTTTGTGAAACTGGGGCCAGGATATATTGTTTGTCATAAAAAATTATTATATCTTACTCGCACCATTCTTAAATATACATTTTTTTAATGACCTGGACTAATGGCCTAGTACAGTACTCGGAAAGTGTGAGTTTTCGAAATTTTCGTGTACCGTGCGTGTATCGCTCAAATCGTAAGCGTGTATGGTAAAACGTTTTGTGCGTGTATTGTAAAACGTGTATCATTCATCGTGTAAATTACACAATGGAAGACGTTCCAAGATATTGTGGTTGCGTATTTTCTAACGTGTATCGTGCGAACAAGATATATAAACTTATATATCATTATCTATCATGTGAGTTCGGTTGGCTATCGTGTGCATGGTTTTAATCCGATTTAAGCCATTTTCACCCAATGCCATAAACACAGTAATGATTATCTTTATTCTGCAGTTTGTATTTCTTTTGTGGACTTTTCGAAGAAAATGAGAGGTATTGCTATCACTTTGGCATCGGCATTGGCGTAGGTTTTCAGGTTAAAGTTTTTGAAACTCTTATATCTTCAACACTATCTAAGTTATATAGAGTGGGTATACTTATGTAGTGGGACAATATTAACCATACTGTGAAAGGAGATAACTCTGGATGAATAATGTTTTTAGTTATTGCCTTTTTATACTTAAAAATTACCAAGTATGAGGTTTAAGTTTTTCCTATGTAGAATATCTTCAATACTGATCAAGATATTTGACTTAAAGTTTGTATACTTATTTGTGGGTACAATATCTACACAACTATGAAGGCGCGTAATTAGTTTTGGAGTAATTGCCCTTTTATACTTAAAAACAGCAAAATATACGGAAAATTGTTCCTATATAGAATATCGTTAAAACTAATCAAGATATTTGACTTAAAGTCTGTATACTTAATTATCGGTACTCTATCTATACAAGGTTATAGGGAGGTAACTGTGGATGAATTATTTTTGGATTTATGCCCCTTCATTGAAGATTTAAGATTAAAATTTGTTCTAATATATTTTTAGTACTTACAAATATATTTTAATAAAAGTTGGAATGCTTTTTCATCAGTTCTTCATCTATCGGACTATAAAGGGACATAACTCTGGATGAATTACTTTCCGAGTTATTTCCCTTTATACTTAAGATTAATGTTTGCTCAAACTGAATATACTTTGTTTGATAGAAAGTTAGTATGCTGTTTTCATCAGTACTACATCTACTCGACTACAAAGGGATGTAACACTTGATGAATTATTTTTGGAGTTGTCCCCCTTTTCGACTTTTAAATAATGGTTAAAGTATTTAAACTGAAATATTTTCAATACTTATCAATATATTTAAGTATACAGTTAGTATGCTTTTTAGTCAGTATTACATCTACACGACAACAAAGGGTCATAACTTTTGATTATTTTTTTAGTTATTCCCCTTTACTTTAATGTTTAAATATGTTTAATTTAAAATATTAATAGTTCCTTATTAAGCTATTTAAATGAAAGTAGGTATGTTTATTCATTGATACTATGTCTTCATAACTTTGAAGGGACGTTACTATGGATGAACATTTTAGGAGTAATGCCCCTTTTATATTTTACAAATATGAATTGGTAATTATTGTTTGACTGATTCATTTCCTTTCAAAAATTAGGTCCTGTCTTAAAATCAGTATTGTTTAAAGATAAGCCTTGCCATGAACAAAACACCCCAAAAGTCAAGCGCAGTCTTTGGACTGCTCATGATATAGTAAATATTATCAATCTTGTTCTTCTTTGTCTATCGTGTATTGACTGCTCGCCTATCGTGTAGTTTAATTTATTCTTAAAATGTCGATACTCAATAAACTAATCGATAAAATATTACGTACTTGCTTTTATTTTTTACAACCACGCTAAGACTGTGTTCTGAAACGTGTATAAATTAATGACATCTCATGAATGGCTTTAAGAATAAACAAAGAAAAAAATATAAACTTGTATTTTTCATCTATCGAGTTAGTTCGGCCGGACATCGTGTGCATAGTTTTAAATCAGATTAAAGCCGTTTTTTAAAGAATGACATAAACGTTTTTTGACAGTAATGTTATTCTTTATTCTGCAGTTTAAATATGCAGTTTGTTATACACCGAGTACATTTTTGTATATTTTTTCTGGTAAATATTATCAGCTGAAGAATTCTTTGTCTATCTGTGTATTGACTGTTTGCCTCTGGTGTACATAATTTTCTACTAAAAATGTCGGTGTTCAATAAATTTATTTATACAATATTATATGATTATATTTTGCAATAACGCTAAGAATGTGTACCAGGTACAATTTTATGACATATTATCTCTGTGAACGTGTAGAAAAAAACTATGGAAAATATTTAAACGTGTATTTCTTTTTCTATTATGTGAGTTTGAAGTTGGCAATCGCGTGCGTGGTTTTATAATAAATTAGAACCGACTTTCAAAAATTTATTTCAAAGAATGTGTGTGGTGAACTCGATATTCAATAAATTCAACGAAATTTATATTGTTTTTTTTATATATTTACAAAGTAATAGAACAACATTTTTTTGTTTTCAATCCACATTTGAGACGCATAAATTGCATAACTTGTCGCCGCGTAAACTTTTTTCTTTGGGCGAAAAAAGCTGAGGATTCCAAACAATCGTGTTTAACGTGTCCAAACTGGACTCCATACTACATATAAATAAAAACACAAACACTTATATGCACGGCCAGACGATGTGTAGCACGGCCAGACGATGTGTATTTATTGCGTTGAACTTTACAGTCGGCAGATTAACAATATAATGAATACAAATTTATACATGTACATGGCTATCCCTATAAATATATATAACATGGTTTTAAAGTATTTCAACAAACACCAATCGTCCTTAACCATAAATGTAAGAGGCAGGCTCTACGAAAGAGTACTTATAATATATGCTACAAAATAAATGAATCCTTTTATGACAGATTTTTTTACGTCTGCGATTCGACTCGCCCAGGAACAACCAGAGATGAAAAAATCAAAAAATTCACCCTGGAAACCTGTGTCTATTTGTCAATGTCGTATCGCTTGAATGTTAGACCTCATTCTGAAAAGACATATTTGTTGGCTCTATTTTTAAGCAAAACTAACTATCCCTAGTTGGACGGCCATATCCGAATATATATATTAACCAATGATCAGGAAAAACAAAATTAAATCTATCTCATCACAAGTGTTTAGAAACTAAAAATCAATCTTAACGCTATGACTACAGAAACTATAAATAATTACATATTGACCTGTTAAAATATATACTTCCAAAAAAACAATTTTAAACATATAAGATTGTAATTGTATAGGTTATAAATAGCGTCATGAGTGATAAACTGAAATACGTTAATAAATGTGTTTTGTTTCAGTATCAATATCATGAAACTGGCTATTATTATATACAGTCCAACTTGTGCTAACAGCCACCTCCGAATAGCGGGCATCTGCGGACGGCGGCCATTCCGATTTTCCCCCGACCAAAATCGCTCTTACAAATGCCTTGAATAACGGTCACTTGTCGACTTGACCAGCGGCCAGTCAAAACCATCCCCGCAGCCAGTTTAGAACTGTAAACAACGGTCAGAGGATTGTGTGAAGACAGTTTTTTGTATAAAGACGATTTCGAACTCAGGCCGCCATTTTTGTTAAAGTTAAGCTAAAAACCAGTAATTCGCTTTTTTCCGTATTTTTCGTAAACAAACCACATCGAGTACGATTTTATTAGTTATTATCAAGCTGTAGACAATATTTTCCATCACAATAGTTCGATTCTATATTGACGCCACTATGGAGGGTCGTAACTGTGGATTATTTTTTTTTTGAGTTATGGCCCTTTTATACTTAGAAAATTACAAAATATAAGGTTAAAGTTTTTCCTATGTAGATTATTTTCAATACTGATCAAGATATTTCACCTAAAGTTTGTATACATATTTGTCGGTACTATATCGACACCACTATGAAGGGACGTAACGGTGGATAAATTATTTTTTGAGTTATGCCCCTTTATACTTTAAAATTTAGAATTAAAATTTGTTGTAATGGGATATATTTAGTACTTACATATATATTTGAATGATAGTTGAAATGCTTATTCATCATTATTCGTCTATCTGACTCTAAAGGGACATAACTCTGGATGAATTACTTTCCAAGTTATTTCCCTTTTATACTCAATGTTTGAGGTTAAAGTTTACTTAAACTGAATATATTTGTTTTGATAGAAAGTTAGTACACTTTTTTATCTGTACTACACCTAGTCGACTAAAATGTGACTTAAGCACTGATGAATTATTTTGGATTTGTGCCCCTTTTCAACTTTTTAATTAGGGTTAAAGTTCTTTGAAGTGAAATATTTTTAATACTCATCAAGATATTCAAATGACAGTTAGTACGCTTATTAATCAGTTCTACATCTACACTACTAAAAAGGTACATAACTCTTGATAATTCTTTGGAGTTATGCCCCTTTACTTTAATGTTGAAATTTGTTCAGATTGAAATATCTATAGTTCCTTATAAAGATATTTAAATGAAAGTGAGTATGCTTATTCACTGATACTATGTTTACTTAAATCTGAAGAGACATTAATACGGATAAATGTTTTAGGAATTATGCCCCTCTTAATTTTTACAAATATGAATTGGTAATTATTGTTTCACTGAATTATTTCCTTTCAAAAATTAAGTCTTGTCTAGAAATCAGTATTGTTTAAAGATAAGCCTTGCCATGATCAAAACACCGGAAAAGTCGAGCGCGCTGTCCTTGGACTGCTCTTGTTAAATATATATACAGCTTGTTACCTCAAGTTTGTTTCTAAAATATAACAGACTCTTACTTAAATAAAACATGGTATACTTTAAAGGGATAGTATGAATCTTTCACCTTACTATTTGTAGTGCAAAATGAAGCTGGGATGAAAAAAATATGTTAATATGATGCAACATACACCAAGTGTACCCCAAATGTACCTTCATGCCTGTATAAATACTTTCATACAGTTTGTATTTTATAATTGATATTTCTATGCTGTACAAGGATATACAAAAGACAGCTTAGTGTGGTTTTAATCTTTGGTTTTATTTCTGTGTCATCCACCATAGTTATCTGAATAAAAAACCAATAATTATGTTAATAGTGACTGGCAAATAATTTTTTTGATCACTAGTTACATTAAAGGCTATTTCGCATCAATATCTGACCATATAAAACAACTTGCCAATTCAATACTCAAACTGTAAACACATGCCTTCCTTCATTTTGAAAATGTCTTTGAGATAACTCGTAGCCTACTGATTTGCTCAAATTTTGTGTTTTTCCTTGTAGCTAGTTCCATTTATGTTAGTTCAAAGTTAATATATTTCCAGTATTTGATGAACGAATGTTCTTATTTGAGTGAGATATCTTTATCATCTGACTATATGATTTAAATATGTCATCCAAGCATTGTCTGTCAACACATTTCGTTACCATATAGTCATGTGCTTATCATTATGTTCGTTTCTTTTGTTAATTTTTTGCCTTTTTAATGTTGATGTGCGGAATGTCATTTATATTATTATGTCAATCGGTGGATACATGTATCTATTCAATATTAGATATAGGGATTTATAAGTAAATGTTTTTAATCATCAGTGAAGTTGCTACTAGCACATTATTTAGTGTTCTTGCCTATTCATCATCTCTCTATACAGTAACAGTTTAATAATCTAATGACTTTAGACAGCAGGTTAAGTTATACATATTTGTGTGATTAGTTTTTGACAAATAATTTCATTCTTAAGTCATCTAAAATAATAATTGTATTTGTGCTATAATCTTACAGCAATTAGGGTATCAGGCCTTATTAGTTACAAAATTGACTTGTTGATTACAGTTTAATCCCATATAAAAAATAAACCTTTCCTACTCTATGCACTGATTTTAATTGTGTTCATACAAAATGCAATCATAAATTGAATTTTGTTTTACTTGAAAGATATACGATCTAATGAGTTCATGTTATAAGGATTTTAATAAAATAAATGAAAACTAAGAAATCTTTACAAAAATAGAATTATACAACCCTATACAAGTTTCGTTGTTAATATTTTATCGCTTCAGTTTTTTTAACCAATATCCTTTTCTAAAAATCTTTCCAAATCATTGCATACATGCCATAATCAGTATGATAATTTATAACGCTTGGAATACACTTTGTTTACAGTAAAAACATTATTGTTATGTATAACAGCTTCTTATAACTTCCTATTTATCAAACCATAGCAAACTGATTACTAGGTCAAAATGACATTTTTTTACATAACTCGTTTAGAGCACCAAAACATACCATTATTAAAGTTAAAGATGTGGTTTCTGCCAAAAAGCTCTATCCCAATATAGATGGTTTTGGCTGAATAAATTACTGTTGTAGTGTCTAATTGTGGCAGCTATATTAATATAACTTGTTTTAGCATTAACAATTTTTTCTAAAATATGTTCTATACTTTGAACCAAAACAAGCTTTATTACGATATCATGTTTTGGCATTTACAAAAGTATCATTTGATATTAATACCCTTCATGCCAAAATGAGCTATCTTGTTATAGAATGTTCTGGTTCCATTAATTGTTATATCAATGTTGAAAGTTGCCAGCTATGTGCAAATAGCCTGATTTGGCATAATGGTTTGGTTTTTATTACATGATATAATATTAGAAATAATTAAGATATAATCATGTAATATAGTGCAAAACTTGCGGAATGAAATGCACTTTCAGAAAATGTTAAAGGGTGAAAATTGGAAAAAATGGTATATAGCTGGTTCTGGCAGTAACCCCTCGATATTATATATTTTAAATATTACGATTATCTAATAACAGCAATTCCAACTGCATTGTCATGCTATTTAGAGACCATAAACACTTGGGTCTGTTATTGAGTTTGTTCTTAAGTTTGTTTGTGAAACTGGGGCCAGGATATATTGTTTGTCATAAAAAATTATTATATCTTACTCGCACCATTCTTAAATATACATTTTTTTAATGACCTGGACTAATGGCCTAGTACAGTACTCGGAAAGTGTGAGTTTTCGAAATTTTCGTGTACCGTGCGTGTATCGCTCAAATCGTAAGCGTGTATGGTAAAACGTTTTGTGCGTGTATTGTAAAACGTGTATCATTCATCGTGTAAATTACACAATGGAAGACGTTCCAAGATATTGTGGTTGCGTATTTTCTAACGTGTATCGTGCGAACAAGATATATAAACTTATATATCATTATCTATCATGTGAGTTCGGTTGGCTATCGTGTGCATGGTTTTAATCCGATTTAAGCCATTTTCACCCAATGCCATAAACACAGTAATGATTATCTTTATTCTGCAGTTTGTATTTCTTTTGTGGACTTTTCGAAGAAAATGAGAGGTATTGCTATCACTTTGGCATCGGCATTGGCGTAGGTTTTCAGGTTAAAGTTTTTGAAACTCTTATATCTTCAACACTATCTAAGTTATATAGAGTGGGTATACTTATGTAGTGGGACAATATTAACCATACTGTGAAAGGAGATAACTCTGGATGAATAATGTTTTTAGTTATTGCCTTTTTATACTTAAAAATTACCAAGTATGAGGTTTAAGTTTTTCCTATGTAGAATATCTTCAATACTGATCAAGATATTTGACTTAAAGTTTGTATACTTATTTGTGGGTACAATATCTACACAACTATGAAGGCGCGTAATTAGTTTTGGAGTAATTGCCCTTTTATACTTAAAAACAGCAAAATATACGGAAAATTGTTCCTATATAGAATATCGTTAAAACTAATCAAGATATTTGACTTAAAGTCTGTATACTTAATTATCGGTACTCTATCTATACAAGGTTATAGGGAGGTAACTGTGGATGAATTATTTTTGGATTTATGCCCCTTCATTGAACATTTAAGATTAAAATTTGTTCTAATATATTTTTAGTACTTACAAATATATTTTAATAAAAGTTGGAATGCTTTTTCATCAGTTCTTCATCTATCGGACTATAAAGGGACATAACTCTGGATGAATTACTTTCCGAGTTATTTCCCTTTATACTTAAGATTAATGTTTGCTCAAACTGAATATACTTTGTTTGATAGAAAGTTAGTATGCTGTTTTCATCAGTACTACATCTACTCGACTACAAAGGGATGTAACACTTGATGAATTATTTTTGGAGTTGTCCCCCTTTTCGACTTTTAAATAATGGTTAAAGTATTTAAACTGAAATATTTTCAATACTTATCAATATATTTAAGTATACAGTTAGTATGCTTTTTAGTCAGTATTACATCTACACGACAACAAAGGGTCATAACTTTTGATTATTTTTTTAGTTATTCCCCTTTACTTTAATGTTTAAATATGTTTAATTTAAAATATTAATAGTTCCTTATTAAGCTATTTAAATGAAAGTAGGTATGTTTATTCATTGATACTATGTCTTCATAACTTTGAAGGGACGTTACTATGGATGAACATTTTAGGAGTAATGCCCCTTTTATATTTTACAAATATGAATTGGTAATTATTGTTTGACTGATTCATTTCCTTTCAAAAATTAGGTCCTGTCTTAAAATCAGTATTGTTTAAAGATAAGCCTTGCCATGAACAAAACACCCCAAAAGTCAAGCGCAGTCTTTGGACTGCTCATGATATAGTAAATATTATCAATCTTGTTCTTCTTTGTCTATCGTGTATTGACTGCTCGCCTATCGTGTAGTTTAATTTATTCTTAAAATGTCGATACTCAATAAACTAATCGATAAAATATTACGTACTTGCTTTTATTTTTTACAACCACGCTAAGACTGTGTTCTGAAACGTGTATAAATTAATGACATCTCATGAATGGCTTTAAGAATAAACAAAGAAAAAAATATAAACTTGTATTTTTCATCTATCGAGTTAGTTCGGCCGGACATCGTGTGCATAGTTTTAAATCAGATTAAAGCCGTTTTTTAAAGAATGACATAAACGTTTTTTGACAGTAATGTTATTCTTTATTCTGCAGTTTAAATATGCAGTTTGTTATACACCGAGTACATTTTTGTATATTTTTTCTGGTAAATATTATCAGCTGAAGAATTCTTTGTCTATCTGTGTATTGACTGTTTGCCTCTGGTGTACATAATTTTCTACTAAAAATGTCGGTGTTCAATAAATTTATTTATACAATATTATATGATTATATTTTGCAATAACGCTAAGAATGTGTACCAGGTACAATTTTATGACATATTATCTCTGTGAACGTGTAGAAAAAAACTATGGAAAATATTTAAACGTGTATTTCTTTTTCTATTATGTGAGTTTGAAGTTGGCAATCGCGTGCGTGGTTTTATAATAAATTAGAACCGACTTTCAAAAATTTATTTCAAAGAATGTGTGTGGTGAACTCGATATTCAATAAATTCAACGAAATTTATATTGTTTTTTTTATATATTTACAAAGTAATAGAACAACATTTTTTTGTTTTCAATCCACATTTGAGACGCATAAATTGCATAACTTGTCGCCGCGTAAACTTTTTTCTTTGGGCGAAAAAAGCTGAGGATTCCAAACAATCGTGTTTAACGTGTCCAAACTGGACTCCATACTACATATAAATAAAAACACAAACACTTATATGCACGGCCAGACGATGTGTAGCACGGCCAGACGATGTGTATTTATTGCGTTGAACTTTACAGTCGGCAGATTAACAATATAATGAATACAAATTTATACATGTACATGGCTATCCCTATAAATATATATAACATGGTTTTAAAGTATTTCAACAAACACCAATCGTCCTTAACCATAAATGTAAGAGGCAGGCTCTACGAAAGAGTACTTATAATATATGCTACAAAATAAATGAATCCTTTTATGACAGATTTTTTTACGTCTGCGATTCGACTCGCCCAGGAACAACCAGAGATGAAAAAATCAAAAAATTCACCCTGGAAACCTGTGTCTATTTGTCAATGTCGTATCGCTTGAATGTTAGACCTCATTCTGAAAAGACATATTTGTTGGCTCTATTTTTAAGCAAAACTAACTATCCCTAGTTGGACGGCCATATCCGAATATATATATTAACCAATGATCAGGAAAAACAAAATTAAATCTATCTCATCACAAGTGTTTAGAAACTAAAAATCAATCTTAACGCTATGACTACAGAAACTATAAATAATTACATATTGACCTGTTAAAATATATACTTCCAAAAAACAATTTTAAACATATAAGATTGTAATTGTATAGGTTATAAATAGCGTCATGAGTGATAAACTGAAATACGTTAATAAATGTGTTTTGTTTCAGTATCAATATCATGAAACTGGCTATTATTATATACAGTCCAACTTGTGCTAACAGCCACCTCCGAATAGCGGGCATCTGCGGACGGCGGCCATTCCGATTTTCCCCCGACCAAAATCGCTCTTACAAATGCCTTGAATAACGGTCACTTGTCGACTTGACCAGCGGCCAGTCAAAACCATCCCCGCAGCCAGTTTAGAACTGTAAACAACGGCCAGAGGATTGTGTGAAGACAGTTTTTTGTATAAAGACGATTTCGAACTCAGGCCGCCATTTTTGTTAAAGTTAAGCTAAAAACCAGTAATTCGCTTTTTTCCGTATTTTTCGTAAACAAACCACATCGAGTACGATTTTATTAGTTATTATCAAGCTGTAGACAATATTTTCCATCACAATATTATAAAAATATGTTAATGTATCCTTTTATTGTTATTTGTAAATCGGGAGTAAATTACGTCATGTGATGACACTTTGCTAATTAGTTTTGAATGTTTGGAGACTCCACTAGGTTTGTTTTTCACACGTTCGGCAGTTAGATAAATGTTTGTAACACGCTGTTCATTCCTAAATTCGTTCAACTGTGACCGCTGTATACAGGTAAATTGACAACTGGGATAAGATAGAAAAACTCTACAAAAGGTCATAGTAATGAGAATTTGTAGAGTGCATTTGTTAATGTTGAGGACATAGCATGAAATGTAGCTGCAAACAAAAAATCACTGATTTCTTTGTTTTAGTCATTCATTCTTTGTTCAAAGTTTTGTTTTATTCATTTATAGTCCCAAATTTAATTAATGATAATGTGAATGATGAATTAAGATTGAAAATAAACCCATTTAAATTTTGGATTATTAATTCATGTTATTTATGAACTCTGTCTCTCAAGTCTGACCAAACATGGCCTGTTCGTTCCTCCCTACGAACAAAGGCCACCTGTGAACAAAGGCCACTTTTCTCTTTTCCCTTGGCCGGCTGTTGTTCACAGGTTGGACTGTATATAATATGCAAATAAGTATCGATTTGTACGAAACAAGTTGTTGCCAGTGTGAAATCGCCTGGTAGAATGATTCAATCTAAATTACTACACATATTAAAATAGAAACATTATCACGCTTTTCTCGTGCAACTGACCAATACAATCACTGTATGAAAACTGCGTCGCGTTAAGAAAAATATTTCACGCTATCCTATCGAACCGCGTGAAATAGATAGTATCGAGACCCGTATTCGTGTATTTTACCGCAAATCAAGCTATCTATCGTGTTCGTGTAACGTGTATTCTGTGTTTGTGTATCGTGCCTGTACCGTCCGTACCATGTGGCAACTTGCACTTTACGAGTACTGTATACCATGTGCAGAATTTTTAATCTCGTCCTGAAGCCGTAGTTGGCTTAAGCCTCACCTGGGCGGAAATAGGAGCAGGCATGGCCAAGTGGTTACATCATGGTAATATGGACTGGTAAGAATTGGATAGCCAGCTCCGCGTTGATTCGAATTTCATCCTAAACAACTCTGTTGTTTCCTTGAGCAAGAAACTTTATCCTACAAGCTCAGTACTAGGGGACCAGAAACCGGACTCTAAAATGATTTATCTTAAGTTGTAAGAACTTGTTTCACAATGAAGCTAATAGTAATATAGAATACCATACCCAAAAATTTGACTCTATTTGTTATTAGCCAATAAAGGCTATAAGGTATATTTAAAAGTTCTTGGCCTTGTTAAAGGGTGTGCACTGGCTAAAGAAAAACTTCTATGAAAGCTAAGTTAGGTGCCTTGGCCACAGTAAAAGGACAATACAAGTAATTTGAGTTGATACAACATGATACCCTATGAAATATGACAGTTATAAGTAATTATTAGAAGTATGAACTATGTTTCAATGTATTTTTATTGTTTGTAGGCATTTGGTAGTAGCTCTGAAGAGTTTATAAAATACATTGCCATTGGTGTAATAAACTGGGGTAGTCCTGTACAAAAGGTATTAGAAGATGGTGATCTATTAATATCTCAGGCCAGACTTAGTGATCGTACACCATTAGTTACTGTTTGTTTAGAAGGTATGTACTCGTCTGTTGTATTGCTTATATAAGTGTAATTTGGAATTTTAACTGTTTTCTGAGTGAACTGTTGACCGTTCAATAGTTTTGACTGTTTCCCGAGCATGCTCAGACGCCAGATATTGTGATCCAAAATGTTATTTGTTATGATATAAGGGGAAGTATCTGCTACTGGATTTTAGGATATTCCAGACTTTCAAATGCATCAAGCATCCATTGATCTTGATCAAGCAGACGTAAACATGTCGGGATGCATTTCTATGCAAAGAGTTGGTATAAGCCGACTCGTAAAGAGTTCGTGTATATCATTAATATGCATGAGATTTTCATAATTATTTTTTAAAACTGTTCTATAGAATTTCGCAAGGAAATATAAATTAAATTATAAATTAAATTATAAAATGGTGGCTTTAAATCCGGAAAACGTTTATTATCAGGAAATTTTTATCCTCAAAAATAGAACTATTTTATGTCGTTTAGCTTAGTAAACAACCACAAGAAATCAATGCGCCACAACAAAAAGGTTACGGTTTAACGCTACCAAGTACGCTTCTATATTATTCACCTTTTGAGAAACTTTGTTCCTATTTTTCACTGAAATCGATTAAAAGACCCTTAAAAAGTCTTAAAATCTTACGATCAAATATTATTTTGTTCAGTGAGAACATACTTTACTCATGTACGAAAACATTTACGAATTATTATTATTATATTTACGAATTGCAGTCGAATCTTTTGCAATTTTCGTTTACGTTTGTAAAGATATTTTGTCCACTGAAATACTTTTATATATGTTTGAAAACTCTTTATAGATTTTATCTTAGATGGCTTTTTTTTGCAATTTCTGTTAAAATTTGTTAAAAGTTTTTCTTACACGTCATCATTAAGGGTTCTAATTTCTGATTTTTTGCATGTACAGACTATTTTTAAGTACCTGTCTTCCATTCATATCATCTAAAGCTCAGAAAGACATTAAACTCAAAAGATTTAAAAAATTTTGTCCACTGAAAACACTTCATACATGAACAAAATCTTTTTACAGATATAACTTCAAAACTGTCGTTTTTTTTGCACTTTCAGTTGAAATTTGTAAAGAGTTTTTTTATACATCTTCATTAGGTTTCTAAGTACATTGTTTTAGTACCCGTGTCCAAACACATCATTTAAGGCCCAGAAAGACATTAAACTCAAAAGATCTAGAGTGTTTTGCCCACTGAAAAACACTTTATACATGAACAAAACTCTTTATAGATTTTACATTTAAGCAATCTTTTTTGCAATTGCACTTGAAATTTGTAAAGAGTTTTCTATACATCTTCATTAGGTTTCTTAGTACATTTTAGTGCCCGTGTCCCAAACACATCATTTAAGGCCCAGAAAAACATTAAACTCAAAAGTTCTAAAGTGTTTTTGCCCACTGAAAAGACATAAACAAAAACTCTTTGTAGATTTAACCTTAAAGCGGACGTTTTTTGAAATTTCAGTTGAAATTTGTAAATACATCTTCATTTGTTTTCTAAGTTCAGATTTTATTGCACAAACTTCTTTTATAAGGGCCTGCGTCCCAAACACATAGTTAAAGGCCCATAAAAACATTAAACTCAAAAGATCTAAAGTATTTTGCCCACTGAACAACACTTTATACATGAACATAAACTCTTTGTATATTTAATCTTTATGCGATCTTTTTTGCAATTTCAGTTGAAATTAGTAAAGATTTAATTTATAGATCTTCATTAGGTTTCTAAGTTCAGATTTATATGTACAAACTTCTTTTTACTGCCCATGTCCCAAACACATCCTTTAAGGCACACTGTTAAGGTTTCTAAGTTCAGATTTTTATGAAAAATGTTGTTTTAGATCCCGTGTTTCATACAGTTCATTTAAGGCACTGATAGACATTTAACTAAAAACATTTGTCCACTAAAAACTTTACACACGAACAAAAAATCTTTAAAGATTTAACCTTAAAGCGTTCGTTTTTTCTGCAATTTCTGTAAAATGTTGTATTGAATTTATGCACACATCTTATTTTGAGTTCTTATTTTTCTTTTGATTTTCATCTCGTAAGTTCTTTTTTAGTAACTGAGTTTCATAATGATTCCATTTTATGCCATGCGAAAACTCTTTACCGAATTTACTAAAAATATTTGCAATTTTCCGTTCAAGTTTGTAAAGAGTTTTTGTATACACTTTATTCTGGCCCTTTATTCTGATTTTTATCTTTTTTATAGTGCCTGAGTTCCATAACTATTCCATTTTATGCCATACGAAAACTCTTTACCGATGTTACTAAAATAATTGCAGATTTGCAATTTTCCGTTCAAGTTTGTAAAGAGTTTTTGTATACACTGCATTCGGGCTCTTAATTCTGATTTTTATCCTTAAAACTGTGTTTAATACCTGTGTACCATTAATATTATTGTTTGACCCAGAATGACCTAAAACTCCAACGATTAAAAATATTTTGTTAGATATTAAATCCTTTTAATGCAGTCCTTTCTTATGCAATGTTTGTACGTTTTTGTATCGAGCTTTTGCATGCGTTTTAACAGCTTTTGATCGTTTAGTTTTTGGGCCCTCTGAGTCCCGTGATATTAGTAGACCACATGAACAAGGGGGCTCTAACTGAATGACCACCCGAATACACGTTTTATCATTTTGCTAGGTCTGTCTATATCATGTAGAGTTCATGTTTGTTAGGAAAAAAGGAGGCAGATTGTAGGCGGAGCTAAATGCCGGGATACTTGCATTTCGTCAACTCTTTACGAGTCAGCTTAGGCCAACTATTTACAAAAATGCATCCCAAACATGTCAAGTACTGTTAAAAAAGTAATTGATCAGGTAAAAAAAATATTTTATCTGTGGTTTTAGAACAATCAAACTGTTGTCCCTCGGTGTCAGGAATAGTGTTTTAAACAGTTTCAAACACTATTCCCTCCTCATCGGGCCAACAGTTTGATTTTTTCCAAACCACGTCTTAAATAACTGTATAATATTTCACAAATAGAATAGTGTTTTATCAGTGAAGAATGTTATGTAAATTTTAAAATTATTAAACTCGGGCAACTTTTTTTTAAGAATTGTAGATTTGATGTTATACAGTGAAATAGGAGATAAATATATCAGATTAACCTATGTAAATTTCCCTACAATTGAAAAATCAGCAATTCAGGGATGAGTCTGGGTTTCAAATTTAGGGAGAAGTGACTTCTCCCTCCCAGTAATTTAGGGAGAAGTGCAGTGATGTGAGGGAAAATTTGGGAGGATAGACAAGCGGGAAAAGTTTAATGAACCGAATGGAATGTTTTGAACAGTATTTATTACGACGATAAAAAAAGTAATCTCTATCGCTCGTATTGTTCGTTTGGACGCTGCGGTGAGACGTTCTCAATATAAGTAAGAGTTCATAGATCATACAAAGTAGTTCAGCTATTTTACAATTTAATCCATTGATAATAAAGTAACAGTTTTCACAAAGTTATTATAGTTCGCAATAAACCAATATTTACTAGAGTACTAAGTCACAAAGAGCATATAACACACAGATCAACAAATGATTCTTTCTGTCTAAAGTAAAATGTGGTTGATTTTATATAGCAAAAGACTGAACAAATGAACAATTTCATTAGCTGATAAATATTTAGATAGTTAAAACAATAAATTAGAAGTTTGACAATAAACTACCGGAAGACAGGTACAATCAGCATAGTAAATCTTATTATGACATACTGACACATCTTTAAATGCCTAAAAATGTTAATTAAAAATTAAGGTGATAATAATGATAAATAACAAAAGTGACTAGTGCGTTCAATACCTAAGGTCATATAAAGTAAACAAATATGTTTACAGTGTTATGACATGCCAAAACAATGCAATTAAAAAAATGAAAATCTTCGTTTTAATATATTCACAAACCTCTCAAAACTCAATGCAAATTTTTATAGAACTTCTATCCTTTAAATACATGTAATTACTATTACATTTAGTAAATAATATGTCTGCTGTAACTCACAAGAAGTGTGATTATTAAATACTCCATGAATGTTTGTTTACTGAGTTATTTGTTCTATGTTTTACTTAAAATTCACAGAACATATTGATTTTGTATCTAATTGTAACTTAAATTATCTAATTTTCATTTCAATGAAAAGTTCTTCCTTCTAGTTTAGCATTTTTACTTGCTAGAATATGTTCATAAAAAAAAGTTTAAAATGCATAAAAAGCATTTTCAAGTTTGGAATATATGTTTTCAGTGTCCTCGTTTTTGACCATTCTTTTTTATCTAATTAGTTCTGCTGTAAATAGCATACCTTTTCTTAAATATAACATATTATGAAGCAATATATGTTTATTATGATTTTTTAGAGTCTGCAACACGACTTTAGCTGGTAGATTACGTGACGAATACTTTGACAAGTTTAATAAATTCAATTGAACCAACCGGTGTTTATTTTTGAAATCGAGGGATTTTCCCTGTTACTTATTGCTTAATTAAGAAGAACTTATAAATCAAATAATAAGATCATTAAATTACTAACGTAGATTAAACCTTGAATCTAAAGTCTAGTCCAATAAAGATGATATTGAAAATCTATTTGTATGATGCATTTAAGCGTAGAACTACAGAACTTAGTTTCTTATACAATTGATAGTTGATAAGTGCCCATGAGTTCATTACAAAGTGAGCAGAGCGGGGGGGACATAAAACAAATTGTTTGTACAATTCCCATATTTCTGACTTATTATAGAACAATAGTTTTCTTATCTTCGAAACATCAAGAAAGGTTTTTGATGTGATGTGAACTTATGCAGGGCTGGTTATCCAATCATTACCAGAGCCGAGGCCGGGCGTAGTGGTTAGCATGTCTGACTTTGAATCCAGAGATCGCGGGATCGAGCCCGACTGTGGTAGGCCATCCCCTGAACATGAGTTGTCGACTTCGTGGTAGAGTAAGTTAGTACTGGTGATAGAAAAATGTCCGGGAAAACTATAGTAGAAAGAGCTGGTTGTCGTATATATGACCTAAATATGTGTTGAATACAACGATAAAAAATAAGAAATGATTACCAGTCTAACATCATAATCTCTCGGCCATGCCCTCTCTTCATGTACCCACTTGTATTGAACTATTCCAGAGGAAATATACCAATTAAGTTAATGATTGAAAAGCTATTTTGTTATTGTAGTATGTACACAAACCTCTCTCTGTATATTTTAGGACCTGCAGGTGCTGGTAAGACAGCTCTTGCTGCACAGATTGCCAAGAATTCTGAATTTCCATTTGTTAAGATATGTTCACCAGAAAACATGATAGGTTTTCATGAGGCTGCAAAATGTCAACAAATAAAGAAGATATTTGATGATGCTTATAAATCACCTCTAAGTTGTGTTATAGTGGATGATATAGAAAGATTATTAGGTATGGAAATACTTACTTAACTTTTTCTTTCTGCTTATAACTATACTGCCCTCCAAAAGTTTCTTTGTATATTTACTATTTATATTGTACCAAATAGAGTTTCAAAAAGTTGTAAAAGCAGTTTATTGTTAAAGGATTTCCATTTTTGATTTTTCTGATCAGTACATCTGTCTTACAGATAGTAAATAATGAATATATTTCAAACTTTATTGATACATTGACCATAGTTTCGGAGGTTGATAGATTACTTTAGCTGCAAATAAAAAAATATATATACCAATAGAAATTCCATATTTACTGCATGAATAAAGAATAAAATAAACACTACATATAATAATTTATCAAATTTGGACCGAGAAGTTGTTTTTACTGCAACTGTTTTATTTCTTTAGGTATTGACATCAAACTTTAAATATATGTTCCTTATTATCAACCACATCTCACGCGACAAGGTTCATGACTCCAAATACAGTTTTTCAAAATTGTCTTCCATGAACTAGAATTTTCTTTTTTACTTTAAATTTGTTATGGTTATATTTTTAAATTTTAAAATATGTATGTTCATCATCATCAACCACATCTCCTGTGACAAATACTTACTTAGTCGAGCATGCTTTCTCCTCTGACAGCTCTTGTTTATTAATCCAGTCTTTATTCTTTTATACATATATTTATGACTTTTAAAGTTGGATTAACCTAAACATTGTCAACATTTCAGTTTATTTTATTATGTCAGCATTCAGCAATGATGTTCTTATATCAAAACTGATTAATCAATTCCAAGACATAAGCGATAGTAAGGCCATGCCAAATTGGAATTTGTGTTAACTCAAGTTTGACAAACCTAGGTACCTATTCACAAAGACACACAAATCGAGAACGAAAATGCATGTCCATTCTAGCTAGTATTAATGTATTTGTGTAAATAAGCACTTGGTAGTACATGAATGCTTATGTCTTTAATGGGAGATTGTAATTAGTCTATAAAAAGTATATAGAACATTTGCATATACACACACAGAAACAAGGAACTATCAGTATTAATTGAGAAAAAACAGTTATCGAATTCTTGAACAACAGAATTATTTAGGAAAAATTTCAACATTTCAACTATATTTTTTTTGGATAGAGGAATCTAAAACCTAGGCGCACGTGGATGCTTAACAAAATTTTAGTATGGCATTGCCTAATTGGTAATTGGTAATTTTATGTAAGAAATACATATCAGTAAATGTTACATTGTACTAATATATATATATATATATATATATATATATATAATATCTATTTACAGATTATGTTCCTATTGGTCCAAGATTCTCTAATCTTGTTTTACAAGCTTTACTTGGAGCCATGAGGAAGGTTCCTCCTCATGTAAGTTAAATGTCTTTTTTTTCATCATACATAAAACTAGCTAACATAGATATAATTATATGTGTTAGCTCTGAATCTTCCATACAAAATATTTTTATTGAATTGTAAACTTGGTCATTGGCAAAATCATTAAATTATTTGTGTTGAGGATTCAGAGCAATTAGTTACAACACACAGGCTGATGTGGTCATTTGTAGAAAGAAAAATGTTATTGTGATTTTTTTTTATTTATTTAGATGTTGCTTATTTCACTGCTGCAAGAATTTGATAAAAATCAACAAGTCGTCACGTTCTGATGATCATGTGACTATATACCCTAATTATGTTATTGAATATGCCGCCCAGTCTACTGATCGAGGGGTCGTGGGTTAAATTCCCGGGCGGGGCATACTTTCGTGGAGCTTGGTCATGAAATCATAATTTCGTGGAGGTTGGTCATGAAATTATTTCTGCCGCCATTCTCCCTCCTACTAATGTTTTTAATTATGTAAGGCAATTGTCAGTCAATGACAAAAGTATGTGCGTAGTAGTTGGTTAACAACTTAATACAGAGATTAAGCCTTTCCAGTAGGAGTGAGTAAGTTGACTGACCGCCGTTATATGACCTATACAATGTGTTGCTATAGTATTAAACCCAACAAAAAAAACAAAAATATGTATTTGTTTATTGATTTGTTGGTATAGTAGCTCACAAAGGTACTGCTCAATGGGTCGTGGGTTTGATTCTGGGGAAGGGCATAATTTCGTGGAGCTTGGTCATGACATTTCTTCGACTAACATTCTTCATACTAACTCTGATTCTTGACCATGTAGGACAGTAGTTAGTCACTGATTGAAGTATGTGCCTAGTTACTTGTTAACACTTAGATCCAGAGATTTAGCCTTTCCAGGAATGGTGAGTAGGTTGACTGGCCGCCATGATATGGCCTAAACAATGTGTCTCTATGGTATTTAACTCATAACAATAAATATTTAAAAAAATATCTGGTGATGTGCATGGTTAATTTTGTTTAAGTATTAAAAGTTATATTTGCTGTTTAGTCATGCCGCCAGGAGCACATCACGGTGAATGTGTAATCAGTGAGCATAGTGAGTCACCCATAATAATCAAAGTAAAGAGTCAGCTACTACCGTCCGTGCTACTCACCTGTTTATCACAAATTATGAATGGTACCATATTTTTTATCAATTTCTTTGTAATGGAAAAGAATTTCATTGGACAAACAGGTGTGGTAGAGCAAATTGTATTAGTTAAAATATCGGTCAAAAGATGGCTTAGACAGCTGTGTTGAAAAAGATAACTGTTAACCGCCATATCAACACAATTAAGGTCATTTTACGGTGTCCGGCGCACTTAATCTAGCTTTCCTGGACCCTTGTCTATAACCAGTACTCACCTATCTTTTTCACAAGGCCAGAAACTTCTCCATTAATTCAGGAAAATCGACATTATTGACAAATGTTTATGGAGGATAGGACCTCTGTGGGTAGGATTTGAACCCGTACACCTTTTGGGACACGAGATTTCAAATCCCGGCGCGCTACCAACTGCACAACCGACCCGGGTAAAATAATTGATGTATATATGATATATTGCAGGGTCATAAGCTTCTTGTTATCTCAACAACTACAAGAAAAGATGTCTTACAAGATATGGAACTATTAAATGTATTCAATAATACAATACATGTATCTAATATCTCAACTGGTGAACAATTTATGTCTGTTGTTGAAAGCTTAGATGTTTTTACACCTGAAGAAACACAGATGTTAGCTAAACATACACTTGGAAAGAGGTAATGTATTCTTGTTTATATGTATATAATGTATATTATTATACACCCCAAAAACTGTATCTTTGTGGGGGGGGGCGGAGGTTTAATACAGTTTTAGTACATTTGAAACTTTGAATTTTCTCCCACATGTGGAAAAGTTGTTTCCCCATTAAAGGAACTAGTTCACAGATTTGGTTAATTTTTTTCTGCAATTTCAAAATACCATTCATTGTCTATAATTGTGTCAAAATTGTCATTATTAGAACATTACTTTCCTGCTTCCAAAAAAATTTCCATACAATTTTGATAGCTCTAGAAAAAGAAACATTTCTATACAATTTTGACAGCTTTAGAAAAAGTTGATATTTAAGTTGAAATCTGTAGATGAGTACTTTTAAAGAGGCTAAAATACTTATTATTTGGAAAGATAGGTAAAATTGTTGAGCTATGTAAAACGTGTGAGTAAAATTTTGATAAAAAACTAAAAGTTGATTTTAATCCCATGAAAATTTTATTATTTCTTAACCTGCAGTAATATTTGTTTGTTTCAGTTTATGGATTGGTGTAAAGAAAGTTATGGTTTTAATTGAAATGGTTCGACATATTGAAGGACGCGAAAAAATTAACAAACTAATTACTTTACTGAAAAAAGAAGCCAATTAACAATCTACCTATTTTTTAAATTAATTATGTTTTTGCTATGGTCTCTTGTAGATAGTTATATGTTATTTTGGCTTTAGGCCCAGTGCAATATTTCAAACACTCCCCGACACCAATGTTGGTCATGAAATAATTTCTAAACAAATTTAAAAAAACATTATTCCCAGGTTGTCGTAAAGGGTCAGAAAGTAGTTCACATTGAAATATAAACGAAACTATGGCATTAATTTTGTTAAGGATAAAATATAAATACATGTTTACTATCCATTGTACTTGTTTAATGTTTATTGTTCGGTTTTTTTCAACTGCCAAAAACTTGAATAATGTCTTGTTGACTTCATATGTTTATAATACCATCTTGCAATGGTGATTTTCTATGGAGCCCCTAAAGTTACATTTTGAATTAAACATCATTGTGACAAAAAGTATTTCAAAATGTCACTTTCGGGGCTCCCTAATTTTCTGACAGTGTGTTTTTGTGATTGGGTAGAACTGCTTTTGGTACATGGGAATTTTTTAAATACTTCAATGGGTATGCATAGTGTGTAATTCTGAAGCTGTCGTATTCCGTAGTTTTGAAATTATTCAAGCTTTGACAGTTGTGAAAATCATAGATAATTTAATATCTTATATTATGAAAATTCCCAATGTGCAATTAAACATTATTTAATTAGATCTAATAAATGTGTTAGTTTTTATTTAAAAATGTTCAGGGACGTTACTGCAAAATCATAAAGCCTTTGAAGCCATTATAAACTTCATTGTTTGCTATAATATTTTCCAGAAAAATTATGGATTATTTCCCTTTCAAATTTTTCCATTAAAGTTTTCATATCAGACTTTATTGTGGTTTCCACATTACATTTTTTGTTTCTGACAGTACCAATATTTCGGCTTTTCTGCAGACAAACCTGGCATTGTGCAAGTACGAAAAAGTCGGGAGTCAGACAAGACAGAGATGTGCCTGCTTAAGGACCTGACCTTTCGGTTTGTGGATGAATCGAGACCGGCACCTGTCCCTATCCCAGGGCTTAAGTGAAGCTAGACAGAATTACCTGTTCAAGTCCATGCGACCATACATCGGTCCTGTGTTGCAGAAATAAATCTGTCCAAGACCAGAAATGTAGATGATACATATTATGTTGTTTGAGTGTTGACAGAGAAAGGTATAGCACCGATAATACTGACACTGTGTTGCTTGTTTTTTATTCTACTAAAAAACAATCGTGAACATAAAATATGTAATTTTAGGCAATTAAGCAGGGTATTACTGACCAATGTAGGATTCGACCTGTACTCCCTCCGAGACCCTAGATTCAGAATCCCAGGGATACCTACAATGCTTCAGACCCGAGTTGACTTTTTTTAACGTATTCAACACATATTAATTTTATATATACAAAGGCCAACTCTTTCTACTATAAGTTTTCTCATTCAAAATGGAAACAGATTAGCAGTTGCCAACCGACAAAATAAAGTGGGAGGGGAATAGCAATAGCTAATTGCATTGTTATTAACATTGATAAAATTAAGAGAAGAAATACAAGAAGTTTTGAATTTGGTATATGGAAATTGATTTTCAAAAATATTGCCCTTCATTGTATTGGAATTTACAGACCCTCAGCATTATTCACTGTCTCTCAGTTTGTAGAAAATCTCAACCAATTTATTGAAGATTACTACTCTTATCTGATAATTTTGGGAGACTTTAATCTACATCTAGACGATAGTTCCTCGGCTGTATCTGAATTTCTCAATTGTCTTCATATCATTGGTTTAGAACAGCATATAAATTTTATAACACATATCGGTGGTAACATGTTAGATATTGTACTTACTGAAGCAGTAATTGATACACGTGTAAAGAAATGTGAGCAGGGACCTTTTTATCAGATTATTGTGTAGTTAGGGTACTAATAAATGTAGAAAAAGAGAATATTGTGAGAAAAATCTGTAAAATCTCAAAAAAAAAACAGTGAAGTTTTGGCATCGCAGATATTAAAGTTCGCCACTCTTGTATAAATTGATCATATATTCTTTTTATTACGAGGTAATAGTTACAGTCTGTTTCAAAATTTTGATGTATATGAGTTAAACCCAAATGATTGATAATAGACTTAAGGCGCGATGACCATGTTACCCCATATCAAATTTTACATAATTCCTCATACATAGAATATATTAATGAATTTCTGTTTTTCATGAGTTTAAACCAAAATTTTATTGACGTTAATTTACAAATAACTGATAGGGGATATCTTCCTAATTCACCTTATACTGCCATATTGTGTGTTTGTTTGGACACTTCTAGCATTTTCTACAACATTTAATATACAATTTATCAATATCTTAAAAAATATATATACCCATGGCCTATGATCCGTATGTAAGTATAGTAACTATCACTTTATCAAAAAAAGCAAATTTAACCTTTAAGATAAACTCGCAGTGCTTAATTGTTCGTTCAAGATTTTAAATGCTGCAGAAAAGTTTCCATTGCTCACAAACTTAACTCCTAGATAAGTAAAACCTTCGACAAGTTCGAGTTTTTCATTATTGATGAAAACAACATCTTCATACTTAGTTTGTTTATGTTGTTCAAAAATACCTACGTTTGTTTCAATACATTAATGTGTAGAAGGTATATTGTGTTCTTTTTAATGTTGCTGTTCCTGATATGTTTACAGACTCCTGTATTGATAGAATAGTGAACCGAATTGTATTCAAGTCACAAGCAAGAGTAGTTTTAATGACAAGCAAATGGAACATTGGATTTATAAGATTACATTCAGGCCTGTTATGAGTTAAAATAACATAAGAAACAGAAAATAACAGAACAAACTCTTTATTCTCAATTTTAACGTTAAGAATTGATACATATGTACATCATATATTCTCATAATGGTCAAAAACTAAAATGATATATATTTTTTCAATTGAGCTATAACATTAGCTTAAAATTACCCAATCAATAAGAAAATACAAGTAAATTACTTTTTTTTATTTCATATTGTTATCAGATTCACCAATCAAAAAAAAAGTAAGTATTTCAAAAAAAGATATGTACACATTTGTTGTGTTAGTTAACAATTTAGTTTTACATGTTTTGTTGGCTTCAACGCCCTAGCAACATATAGTATAGGCCATATAAAAACAGTCAACCTATTCACCTTTTCCTGGAAAGACTTAATCTCTTGGTTTAGCTTTCAACGAATTACTAGACGCATTCTTCCATCAGTGTCTGACAGCTGCCGTACATAATTTAGAATCAGTGGTAGAAGTGAGCATGGCTGAAATTATTTCATGACCGATTTACACTAAAGTATGCCCCACCTTTGAAGTAATTTTTAAAAATACAAGAAATGAATCTGTTACATCATATCTGAATGTGAAATTTATCATTAGACATGAAAAATAACAATACTCATTGTGTAATCTTTTGTTCAACTTAATAGCGTATAAAAGTCTATTCTTATGGAAGGTCTTTGAACAATATTTTTGTCTAAATGGGGCATGAATAAAGTTTACATGAATGTTTCATTATACAAATATATTAAATATATATAATGTACCTATTATTGGCCAAAAGAGACGACAGAACATTTTTTTCATGCACCACATAAGCTAGAAGTAGGGATGGATTTCATAGTTTTGCATTGTGTGGTTAAATGTTCTGGCAAGTGTGATTTAATGCCTGAATTATAAATTGTGTTAATAAATTGGATGTTCAAATAGAAATAAAACTAATGAACTATTAAATTGTATTGTTGTTGAACAGAAGAGATTATATCTAGATATAGATTGTATTCCATATTTAAAAAAAGTTTCACAGTATTCTATGGTTTTTCAATGTTAAATGTATATAGCCTTGTCCTTAAATAGAATTTGGTCTAAGTACTTTTAAGGACATTGTATGTACTCTAAAGGTAAATGGTCCGGTTGGTACTATATTGTTCTATATGCATTTCTGGTTTCTCTCTTTTGTGTTTACATTGTTACTGTAGAAGTTCTTTGTCATGATAGTTTTCACACTTCAATTATAAAATACATAAATCTGTCTTTAATTCATCTGTTTCAGACCCGAACAATGTGTCGGAGATGGTAACTTCTCGTACAAGTTTTCTTGGACAGAGAATATACAGGGTAAATCAGTTGACTGGTTTCTTAATACGGTACCATTACATTATGTATGGTCGCTTGCAAATTTATGAAATGGTTCAACCCATTTTGTTATATCAATAAATAAACTACTGTTGATGAGTTCAGGAGGTGCGTTGTTGTCAGGATCTAAGATCACATGATGATAACTAATTACAAACGTCTTGTTATTTGTGGCACCATGTAAAACACTCTTGATTAAAGATATTTCAGATTTGCAATCGTGCAATATGATTATAATATTAATACATATACCGTTTAAAGGGAGATAACTGCAAAATTATTTTTGTTACACTAAAGTATGCCCCACCTTTGAATTATTTTTTAAAAATACAAGAAATGAATCTGTAACATCATATTTGAATGTGAAATTTATCATTAGACATGAAATTCACAATACTCATTGTGCAATCTTTTGTTCAACTTAATAGCGTATAAAAGTCTATTCGTATGGAAGGTCTTTGAACAATATTTTTGTCTAAACGGGGCATGAATAAAGTTTACATGAATGTTTCATTATACATATATATTAAATATATATAATGTACCTATTATTGGCCAAAAGAGACGACAGAACATTTTTTTCATGCACCACATAAGCTAGAAGTAGGGATGGATTTCATAGTATTGCATTGTATGGTTAAATGTTCTGGCAAGTGAGATTTAATACCTGAATGATAAACTGTGTTAATAAATTGGATGTTCAAATAGAAATAAAACTAATGAACTATTAAATTGTATTGTTGTTGAACAGAAGAGATTGTATCTAGATAAAGATTGTATTCCATATTAAATAAACGTTTCACAGTATTCTATGGTTTTTCAATGTTAAATGTATATAGCCTTGTCCTTAAATAGAATTTGGTCTAAGTACTTTTAAGGACATTGTATGTACTCTAGAGTTAAATGGTCCGGTTGGTACTATATTGTTCTATATGCATTTCTGGTTTCTCTTTTTTGTGTTTACATTGTTACTGTAGAAGTCACACTTCAATTATGAAATACCTAAATCTGTCTTTAATTCGTCTGTTTCAGATCCTAACCAGGTGTCGGAGTTGGTTACTTCACATACAATTTTTAATGAACGACACCGAACACTTGATTAAGGATATTTCAGATTTGCAATCGTAATGTATGATCATGGTATTGATACATATACCGTTTAAAGGGAGATAACTGGAAAACTATTTTTGTTACTTTTATTTATAAAGGAAATAACACACTGTTATCTATATATAGCATATAAAACGAGTATATGCGGTTATTCTGTAACAAAACATAAAACTACAGGTTTTGTCCGATTCTTATTTAGGGTTAAAAGAATGATTAGACTTCATAAACGATGGAAAAATTAGAAATATAAGCCATGTACTTATCTGATATTAACATTTACACTACATCACTGGCTTTTAATTTTTACACATATGAGCTAATACCTACAATTAATTCTACAACAAAGTATGAAAGTAATGTATTCTATTTCTCAAACACAGACTAGTTGTTGCATGGTGTTTCCTTATGTAAAGTAGCGGGCTGTAGCTTCTCATCCAGAGGCGTCTTGGACAATTACATTATGCTGCGCATGCGCAATAAAACTGAACAGTATCTCTGCGATTTAAAATGTTCGCTTTATTTTTATTTCAGGGTCTGGATGGCCCGTCACTTGATTTAGTTGGACACTGTGGTGTGAAGATGCGCACTGGAAATAATTAGGGACTTTTGTCAGTTATCTTCCCCTGACAAAATCAGAAGAAATTCAATAATTAATCTAATATATTTCTAGTTAATTAAGATATTACCAAAAGTGATACAATTTTGATAGCTTTTTACCCTAAAAATGCTTAGCTTGAATTTCAAACAAACTAAATGATTTACAAAAAAAGTTATTTCAAATTAATTTTATCAAATTGACCGTAATAAGTAAGGGTAAAATCCGAGTAATCCAACTAATAGGACCTACATTTATGAAGATTATGCAAGGGGAAATAATTGACTAAAGTATTTTATTAGATCTGCTTTTAGAAACATTTTACAACATTTCATGTTTTGTTACAATATTAAGAAAATCAGCTCATTTTCGTGGAATACATACTTGGAGGTACTATCGCAATAATATTCCCCAAGAAGAGAAAAATCTGGTTTTAATCATTTTAGATACTAAAAATAAATATCATTTTGTCATTTCCTATCCAGCCAATAAGAAAGCAATGTACATTTGAAACACTACCTTAAATTCTACATGTTAAGTCTATGTATTCTAATGAAATTCTAGTATTTTAGTGATCTATTAATTTATTAAAGCATAATGGAGGAGAACTTAAGATTTGTAATATTTATTATTATATTGAAACATACCATCCCTGGTGCTATTGTAACATAAATGTAAAGTTTGTAATAAAATTTGCAATATATTGCTTAGTTTGTTCTTAGTAAGTGTAAACATCGGGTAATTATGTTTTTTCTTCGTCTTAATCAGAATTTGTGTCGGAGTTGATGACTGTGAATAACATCTTCACCATACAAACTATGTTCTTTTTTATGTAAAATATACATATGGGATTTGTTTGGCATGGGTTTTAGAAGTTAAACTCCATTTTTAATATAATTATATTTTGCAATTAACAATATGCTATCATATCTGATACTGAAGTAGAAAAATACATATTAAGGAGGGTAGTCAGTGGGACTGATCGTCCGTATACCAAATCCAAAATGCTCGTGCAGGCATTTTGTAGGGCATTTTGTAAGCTTAATCTCATGTCAACACAAAAAATGGTCATTTTTAGGTGGTCGGATCACATAACCAAGTTTTTTTGGACCTTACAGCTTACAAGCAGTAATCAAAAAACCTTCCACAAGACTGTTGATCAATGTGTCGTAGGTTCGATACCAGAGTAGGCATATTTTCATCCAGCTTGGTCATGAAATAATTTTTACTGTCATTCTCCCTCCTACCAATGATTCTATATCATAAATGCAGTTGTCAGTCACTGATGGAAACATGCGCCAGGTAAGTGGTTAACAGATAAACCAGAGTTATAACATTTCCAGGAGTAGCAAGTAGGATGACAGACAGCCGTGATATGACCATACAATGTGTAGCTAGGGTGGCTTTCACACCCAAAATATAGTAAGTTTGTAAAAAATACATAGAAACTATCAATTAGCATGGAAACCTCACTTTGTGGATTTTTTTTCGAGTTTTGCAGATGAGTTTTGTAATGCAAAATTCGTTGTTTTTGAGCCTAACAAACCACGTTAATATATGCGCTCTTGTAGTGACATTAAATTGTAAATCATTAGCTAGCCGACACGGCTCCGAGTAAAAAACACTATATATACATTTGCATATACAGTGTATGTATACATTTTTATATTTGCATTAAGTGTTTTCTCTCGGAACAGTGACGTCCGCCTAAGGTTATATCACAAGGGCTACTCACTAAAGCCGATATATCGTTAAACCGATTCACATGCGTTGTATTGTATTGAACCCAAAAACGATTCTTAATTCGCGATATAAGCTCATCAAAGGGAATCTACTCTTACATACATGTCTTGCAAAAATAAATCCAATAATAATCAGCATTATCTTCCTTTAATTACACTTATATTCATAATGTAATTTTTATATAAATTGTATTTGTATTCATTTTATATTATCATCAGAGTAAATGTAACCTAGTCGTAGCTTTTGATATACAGTGGAACTATTAGAGTTGAAAAAATTTGTCACTATTCTGCGAGTCAATTCTGTCAATTTTTTATCAGTCGAATAAACTGAAGAAGAGAGATAACTACGGTAGGGAGTTTTGAATGTGTTTTGTAAGAGTTGTTCGTCCTTTAATTTGTTCAACGGTAGAGTTTTCTCACTTGTATTCAATCCATGTTTTTTTAAAACCTATTTTTGAGTACTTAAAATAAGTAACAGTAGTAGTTTTCAGTTTTTGACATGAAATGAAATGTTTAGCTGGTTGCATTCATAAATTCTTACATTATTTCATTCGTCTCATCTGCAAAGTAATTAAGATATGACGTGTACTAGGTTTTATTTTCTGCTATTCAGCCTTTTGTCAATGATGTCGTGTGAACAAGTTTTAACTGACCGAAAACAATGATAAAAAGCTTTTGTACGCGGTCAACAAACTTTATACGACAATAAGGCCGCTATTACACGCCACCATTTCAAAATCAAACAAGTTGGAATATGTTTTGAATATTTCTGTCGCCTTTATCAGGATCCGTATATCTGCATCTGTTAATAGCGTCTGCATAATGTGGGAGCCATTTTTCCGGATGCGGACGACATACGGACACTACTTAGCAAAATGAAGGGAAAGGGTCCGTTGCTTTCTTAAAGGTGTGTCCTTTATACAGAGATAAAATATTTTTAATTGCTCTTCGTTTAGTCTAAATAAAACTAACGAGATAGTGGTAGGTGTCGCATACTTGCGACGTGTTATAATGGTCCGTTCCCAATTCCTGTGCCACTTTTGGATCGAACGTTTTGGCACGAACCAAATCAGCACCAAATAATATAAAATGTAGACATTCCTCCGCAACTGATATGATTCTCTTCAGTAGACATTCACAAAAGAAAGAAATGCTTTAAAAGTCTACGTGAATACATGGAATTGAGTCCCCGTTTTAAAATCTCGCGGGTACGAAACCTAATACGGATATTGATCCGGATATAACATGGAATACCAGTCTGAAGATGATCGTTGATTAATGCAGTTATTAGTGGATATTATGTTACATTTTTTAATCAAATGCTTGGGTTAATAAAAAATATAGTTTCTATCGATTTTGCTCAAAAGTATACATGTTTTACGCTCATTTAGTAATTAGACTTTGTACAAAATAACAATACGTGTTTACGAATCATTTAAATAAACCATTCATTCCAAAGGTACAGGTCGTCCACGTAAACATTGCGTATATAAACATTGCCAGTTTCATTACACACTTATATTTAGGAGTGATCTATTTTAACAAATTCATAATTTAGTTAGTTTACACTTATTTTATAAACACTTATATATATAAAATTTATAATGTGCATATACTCTTATTTAAAATCATTGTTTAATATCAAAGTGGTATGTTTAAATAATGTAAATGTTGTTCATGCATCAGCTTATTCACCTATTTAGTAGGCAAGTCCATTGTTTAAAGTACAATAACACGCATGACCTAGAATACGACCTGTACGGGTCGTCCACCTAAACATTGTGTATATAAACGAAGCAAGTTTCATTGGACACCCATAATTAGGGATGAATTATTTTTACGATTTTATGATTTAGTTAGTTGACACTTATTTTGTAAACATATCATTTTTTAATGTTCATATACACTTTTAAAAATGAAAGTCAAATATCAAAGTGGTATGTTTAAACCAATAAAATGCTGTTCATGCATGAGCTTATTCACCTATTTAGTAGGCAAGTCCATTGTTTAAAGTACAATAACACGCATGACCTAGAATACGACCTGTACGGGTCGTCCACCTAAACATTGTGTATATAAACGAAGCAAGTTTCATTGGACACCCATAATTAGGGATGAATTATTTTTACGATTTTATGATTTAGTTAGTTGACACTTATTTTGTAAACATATCATTTTTGAATGTTCATATACACTTTTAAAAATGAAAGTCAAATATCAAAGTGGTATGTTTAAACCAATAAAATGCTGTTCATGCATGAGCTAATTCACCTATTTAGTGGGCAAGTCCATTGTGCAAAGTAAAAACACGCAATACCTAGAATACGACGGTATGTAAAATAAAAGTGGTTACAATATGAATGAAAATAAAAGTATTTCGATCAAATTATCGTGGGTATTTCGACCCCCCCCCCCACCGTCAATCAATAATGCTTTTAATGGTAGAACGCATTGCAGTTCTACAACAAGACAATCATAAAATTACACTACAATTTTTAAAATATAAAATTGTATTTTCATCCTGAGCATCCCCTGTAGTCTATTGTAAATTGTTTTAAGGGTTTAGTTTTTTGTACGAACTATAGTTGTTTGACGCAAATGTATTAAATTTATGGTTTAAACTCGCTGATTTCTGTCGTATAGGAATTCTTAAGAAAATTTCACACCAAAATGAAACACTTATATGTAAAACATTGCTAGCTTGCTGTCGTACAGATTAAAATTAAACTATTTTAACACGTCATATTAGATAAAGATACCATAAAATAGAATATTGGCACTAACTTATCCAATATAACGTAAGTAGTTTAGGCCATACCAAATTGCACAACATTTCATCGTGAAGCATGAAAAAATACAAACATAGATACATTGAGATTTGTTTATTTCAGCGTAAAATAAAATTTTATTTTCATCGTTTCAAAAATAGAAGAATATCGATTTTTATTTCTGGCATTCCACTGGAAAATATATATCAATATCAATATATGAACAATTTGTTACCTTCAGAAATTGCTTTGAGTATGTATTGTGATGTAATTAATCATATTAGCTGAAATAAATATATATCAACTTTCTTTATAAAAAAAACATTTTTGAGCATTTTATATAAGTACCCCCAAAAATATCATTTTTACAATTTTACCACATTTATTCTCCACTTAGATATCGCATGTTGGATATGCTATAAATGTTATTATTACATGTTTGTATCCCTGTAGCATGTGTTATTTGATAAAAACATATCTAGTCTTTAAAAAGAAAAAAGTATGCTTTATTTTTCATTTTTAGACTTAGGTCCGAAATCAGTGTTTTAAAGCCAATGTCATGCATTCAATAATTTAACATAATAAATTTTGAAATTATTTGATTTTAACATTATTCTTATCGAAACGTTAATGTCCAATGTGCGTGAATCAAAAGAATGGAATAATCAATAAAGTATTTAAGGGGTCAAAGTGGGGTCCTTACATATGGTAATTTAAAGACATGTTAGAGAAATTCGTCACGTTTTGGTCAAATTTTGTAACGTACAAAACATGTTATCTTCACTTTTTAATTAATTTTGATAAAAAATATAGTCATAAACAAATTTTATAGATATGATTTGTTCAACATTCCTCGTTATTTTGACATGACCACATCTAGAAATATTTGCTTTAGCTTTCATTACTTGATATGACGTCACAAAACATAAATATGAAAGCTTCATTCAAAGCCTGTGCAGAAGTTTCTTACTAGAAATTGAGGAATTTGTGTATTCATCACATAAACAAAACATATTCATATATCACATGAATAAGTTGTATTTTTATGTACTTGATCCAACACTGTGCTGATTGAGACAATATTGTTTTCAGACATAAAAAATACGCACAATTTCGTTCAGCAAAGTATTCGAACACGTAGAAATATACGTGCACAAGTTTTGAAAGAAGGGATTTTGCAATATCTTATGGGATAAGAATAAATAACAGTTCTTGAGGTGACCGCATGCTTTAAATTTCGCTATGTTCAAAATAGTACGGGGGCCAGAGGGGTCCAGCGTGCACCCCCCCCCCCCTCAAAACTTTTTGCCACCTATACTAAATTGTTCCTGAGGGTCCACTCAATCAGCAGCCGCGTTGTCTCAAAAATAATCTCTTGCGCACTACCTGAAATTTCACAGTTTCCATTGCAACCCTATGTTTTTGTCGAAATTGTCGGTGTTTGTAAAATCATTAATAGCTTGACCAGCATTAGGCTAGAATAATATACTTGGTATCAAATCAAAGCTGAGGCACTGACCTTTCAAAACATATGTTACACTCTCCGCTAAAATGCAGTTTAAATTATGAATTTAACCGAAAAACATAAAAAATGCAGAAAAATATCGATTTTGTTTCATTTACATACATATCTTTTAATTTTCAAACCTTTTTTTTGAGAAATAATACATTTATTTTATTATAAATATTTCATGAAGGTCTACTCTATCATATTCAGAATAAGTTTTATGATAGAAGTACAAATGTACTATTTATGTTTGTAAAAACCGTTTCTATAGCAACCGCTTTTTTCAAGTAAGAACCTAATTTGGTGATTAACCTTAAAATATTTGCTCAAATCTAACGTTAGGATTGCAATATTAATATTAAATTATCTGAGACTCATGTCTTTAATATTATTGCTGTTATCAATAAATTCAGTATCGATACCTTCATAAATATTGCTAAGAAATCTTAATCAAAGCGCTGAAAGCACTGATTGTTTTCGGTTTGACAGTATTAAAGTGGTTCACGTGTCAGAACGTTTGAAGACGATGGTTATTGCGCAGTGGTAGTCTGTTGAATAATGAAATAATAAAATAGAACTAAAGAGACTCTTATTGTTTTGTTTTTACTTTTACTGAAATTATGTTATTCAAAAATATGATTTTGTAATTTAGATTTTACGCTGTATATCATTACTTTTTTAAAAGGTTATGCTCGGCGGCCGACTAGTTTAACCAACTTTCCTGGGCATGTTAATCGGTTTTACTTCTACAAATTTATCCTAACTTACAAGTTTGTTCATATAAACACAGGCAAGTCTTCGAGTAAGGCGAAAAAGAAACTGTACATAGACATGTCAGTTCAATAAAAAATGACCAAAAAACGCCAAAAATACAATCCCTTCAATAATGATTTATAACAGACTTATGTTGTTTCAAATTTTTATTCGTAATATGACAGTCGATTATTGGCAGTTCATATGTAACATATTTGTAGCATGTACAATGTGGTTATTTATTGTCGGAAAATGATTTTTATTCCATTCTAAGTTTGTTAAAATATATGTTGAACACCTCTCGTACAACCACATGTAAATCTATATTTTAGAATTGAATGTTAAAGATATACCGTTCAATATTGCCATACATATTATTATATGTTTAAAACCCCTTGACACAAAACGTAATCGATCGATAGGTAGAACGTTCAATATTTCAAATATTCAAATATTTATTTAAGGCCACACCAAATTGATTACTTGTTCTACGGATGCAGCGCACCAGTTTTCTTGATTTTGAAAAAAAACATTTTTATTTTTTTCTTACCGCCCGCACATTCAAAAACTCCACATCCAAAAAAAAATTATTTTTTTTGTTACCGCCCGCACATTAAAAAACTCCACATCCAAAAAAAAATTTTTTTTTTGTTACCGCACGCACATTCAAAAGCTCCACATTCCAAAAAATATATTTTTTACCGCCAGCACGTTCGAAGAAATTATGCGCTGTTGAAGCATTTGGCGAAAATCGTTAAAAATCAAATCAAAAGCCGGATGTACGTCGTATCATAATTTATCATCTCAAGTCTTGTGGCAGGCTTTAAAATCGATAATTAGCTATCATTAACACTAGGTGTTCGCGTATACAATCAACAAAGTGACACTTTTATGATCCAATAATTATGAATTACGTAATACACCTTGATCAATTAAACCCATATCGGGATCGGGTTTAACGCCCGTATTGGCCGTACAATCTCCGTAATAGTGATCTTGTTTTGCTAAAAAATTATCAGACAGAAAATTTCGAATTTTGTGCGTGCATAGAACATGTATACAACTTTTGAAATAATATTTACTATAAGTTCGGTAGCAGAAACGAATAATTTGATGAAAATCAATTTCTTAAGATCTATTCTTTTTTAAACAAAGAAAGGTCAAAATTGATGACATTATAAACACGTTTTCCAAAAAAAAAGGTCACATTACACTTTCTATTTTGAACGAAGCTAACAGTCTTACACATCAAGTTTGCTAAGGGTAATAAAATTTAGCGGTAAATAGGGTAATTATCACAATTAATGCTAAATAATTGTGAAAATTTCACAGTTTTAAACGTAATAACATTTAGTCTGATAGACCTTATTGTTTGGGTTTTTTACCCTTGATCGTATTATCAACAAGTATTTATTTGTTTTGTTTTTTATGATTCTGCCAATAAAGTGCCTTTGTCCCGCAAGAGCCAATCGTTGCATAATAATTAAAACAGATGCGCTATCGTCGCGTCAAAATTCAATCAGCGAAATTCGTATTTGCTAGCGTTTTAAATATACAAATATGATTGTTCGTTAACAACGCAACAGTCAAATGAATAGGACAGCTAGAATAGATTCAATACTTGGTGACGTACAGAACCTAAGTCGATCTACATTATTTCACTGAGAGTCTTAATCATTTTCGTGGGGTCGCGAAAATACGTTACAATTGCATTTTGACGTGTAAATTTCTTTTTCATCATCAATAATGTACATTGCTTTAAAAGAATACGAGAACATTAGTAGATTTTAACAGAAATTCACGTTAAGTCTGAATTGTTACTAATATTAATAATAATTAATGTCAGTTATGTTTATGTCATTCATAGGCATTGATCTATTTCTAGAACATCAATTTTAACCATTTTTGTTTTAATGCTTTCAAATCTTAGAACATAGAACATGCTGATGGTAGGGATCAAAAGGTACTGTATTATCTGATTATATCTTTGACATTTGGCTTTGAACAGACATGTGAAAGGGCTTCAGTGCACAAAATACTATTAAAACAAATAGAAATATGCTGTCCTAAATAGATTAAAGCGTAGAATTTATTTATCAAAGATGTAAGCAAACAACATAAACAAACAGTCATTGCCATTGAACATGTATTTACATGGAGAACTAGGGATGTTAAGCTATTCATATCATCATCCAATGAGACAAGAAAAAGCTCCTATTCAAGTGCTTTGTTGCGACTAAATTTTTTGTCTCGACTTAACTTTTGTTGCGATTTCTTATTTTGTCGCTTATTTTTTTTTATTCGCTCGCTTAAGATTTTATGTAGAAGGAAAAAAAAATTGAATTTTTTTTTATTCGCTCGCCTTTGGTTTAATTCAAAAGTAAAAAAAAAATATTTTAATTTTTTTTTCGCTCGCTCGCCCCATTTTTTCCCCAAAAAAATCCGTAGAACAAGTAATCAATTTGGTGTGGCCTAACAGCAAGTATGATTATAAGCGCAGAAAATAGAATTTTGCTTCGATAAATTCTTTGGATTTTAAAACAAAATGTGAAATAACAGCTTAAATTTATATTGAATATCTAACCAGCAACTTATAATAAGGTACACTTATAGACGCCGTTTTATTAGCACTATAAAGAACTTAGACGATGCCAAGACAATATGGGCACTGAAGTCATCTTGAAGCCTGTATACTATTCTTGGATCACATTACCATTACAATGTGAGCAGTATCAAACGACTTTAGGAAGCACGACGCTGTCCGCTCAGGATGATTAAAAAGCGGACAGAATCTTACAACCAATGGACCATCTTGGCTGTTTATTCTGGTCGATCATGATCTTCAATGGCATTATGCGGGTCAAGTGGACAAAAATATACTGAAGCATGTTGATTTCACAGTTGTTTCTGCCCTCTGTCAAAATACGTTTTAGAAATGCTGTGTCTAATATAAGACGAGGATTACTAGCTTTTTCGCCAACTTTTATTATGAAATAATCGTAAAGTTAATCAAAACATTTAAAGAAATACAATTTAGCAAAATCTTTCCAGATGGCTATACTGAAATTATAATGTTCATTTAGAGCATCAAAATTGAAGACAAAACTGAGGATCGTATTGAACATCGTACAACTGATCTGGAAATAAATATTGTTAAATTCAACACCACTCGGACATATTGCTGTTAAACACGATTAAACACAACTTGTTGTCTTTCATTCCACATAGATAAGTAATTAAAACGTAAAAATGCAAAATCAACGGAAAATTTGGAAACATTTTCTCCGAAACTTCATCACAATCAACTGACAAATGTTATTTTTACGGGAAAACTATTTAAGTGCATCAAACATTTAAATTAAATTTATTGGAAGTAAATACAAAATTTCTTTTATTTATTGTTCAAGTCAGCATTGGTAAAACAATGTTTAAGAACCTCCAAAAAATATGTCAATTATGTTGGATGTAACAAGACTTTACCTTGGACGTGTATAAGACAATTTCTAACGTAAGTTAATTATTTAAAAAATAAATATTTGTTCAGGGATATCACACAATCGTGTATTTAAATGTATGAACAAAATTAATCATTGCTTGAACGGCTGTTGATTTGTTTACCTTAACACCGGAATAACATTTGTTAGGGCACGTGACGCGAAAGTTTTCCAACATGGCGTGTAAATATGTCAGAGGTTATTCGTTGTGATTGGTCGAGGATTTTTGAATGGTGTTGAGGATTAGAATGCCCACTGTCCTGAACACTAGAGCTGCCAAATGATTCCAAAGAATATATTTATATCTTGAAACTTTCCATTTTTTTGCAATTTCACATTGTTTTCGTGTATAGTTGGGAATTCCCATTCTCAAAGGTCAAATTGGCCGCAGAACACTAAATTCTAGATCTTCTACTGCGAAAAGTAGTCGTAAATACAAAACACAAAATGATCTGAATATTATTCTAAATGGATGGAATAAGGATATAGGAGAAAAATATGATTTTAATACATTCAAACAGATTCACCGCCTCCCAAATGCAGCCAAACCAAATTCTCAGATCTACTTTCGTTGACTGCAACGCCCCGGAATTGGTTTTCTCACAAGAGCGGAACCATGCGTGTAACAGGGTGATTATTTCGTGTTATATTACATTTATGTGTTAATTGAAATAAGGGAGACAACTCGTTAATCTCAAATTATTCCTTGTGTACTAGTTAATTCCCTTTATTCTTATATTTAATATGTTTTGATAAGTAATTGATTGAATTTAAAGTGGCGGGAAAAGATCATGATCTTTTAGTGAATTTAGGGGTAATTACATAGATAAAACTGGTTAAGGCCTATTTTTAGTCATTGACCACTTTTTTGTAATTTCAAATCATAACTAAGCTATAACTCCGAGAGAGCAGATCAGAAATTAAAACTATAATTATTATATATTTAAAACTTGAACTTTAGATTTACATTGAGAGATTTATTCTGATTAATCATTTACGGAATGAAAAAGATGACTATGTGACATAGATAATGTTCCAAAGAATTCTATAATGCGATGAATAACTACTAATTTCTCAAAAATATAACGAAAACATCTCTTCTATCTAAACATGTGCTTTATTCATACCTCGTTCCGCAACATACGGAAAAACAGTACATTCGATTAGTTTTATTTTATTACAAAACTAATAGAAGAGAACATTGTTCTCCTAATTTTGACCATATTCGCTGTTGTATTTAGAACAGATAATTTAATTGTAAACGTCTTATCCATAAAAGGACGTAATATAAACAAACAAACAAACCAATCATACTATGTTGTTATCATAATTACCAATTCTGTAATAAACAACATATAGAAGAGTTACTTCCCTCGTTGGTTCGTGAACGCCACCTACATGTGAATGACAAGTAAACTCGACAAAATCTAACAGAAAACATGGATCGTACGACAAGTATTTTATTATTTTACTTTTTATGTTTTCATATAAGCTCATCTGAGCCTCTAGAGGTCGACATTTGCCTGTCCGCTTGAAAGATTTTAAATAAAACGCCATTGACATAACTTATTGCAAGGCATTTCAGCGTCTCGTGTTTCATGGTTTCTGGCTGCATTTCGGAGAGATTGGGCCCCTTTAACAGATCATGTTTAAATAGAAAGTCTTAAAATATCTACTCTATACGATTTGTAGGAAAGTCTCCGTATCAGGCAGTGCATTGCACTTTCGCTCTACCTAATAGATGATGCAAGACAGTGCTTTCCTGTGCCATGTCTTATTCCCTTTGTTTCAACATGTGCGCACAGACTAATGTTGTTATCATCTATGTCAAAATATGTCAATTATATACATTGGTGTGAAGAATTAGAATGTCCAGAGTCCCAAACACTAGAGCAGCCAAATAATTCCAAAGAATATAATTACAGTTGATCTAGTGTTAAGCGACCATCAAAGGGAGGGAGAAACAAAAAGTGTTCGTTTAAGACAATGGTCTCTTAAGACAAATTTTGATTCCCGACATTGAAGCCGTCCTGACATTCTAAAATTCGTCATTTTCGTAGAACATTAATCTGTCAACGGGACGATTTTAACTGATAGGCTTTTATCTAAATTTCGTCAAATGCATACAAATAATGGGCCAATCGATTTTTCTCTTTTTTAAACATCCTAAATTAGGCTTTAAATTGCTATAATTTATTACAATTAAGTGAAACTTTGGTTTAAATAACGATTGCCAAACATTCGGTTTGTTTTCGTACATGTTAAAATCCGTAATTCCCGGACATTTTCGCGTTAAAAACATCCAATATTTAGGTCATCAGAGTAAAGGCTGTTACATTTAAAACTGTTAAATTTACACAATTTATAAGAATTAATTGTGATAATTGTCCAACACACCAGCCTATTCTTTGTTCTAACAAGCGCTGCAAACTTAAAGCGTTCAAATGTTGGCCTCGTTTGAAATTGAATGTAGAACGTGACGCTATTTTCAGAAAACGTGTTTATAATGTCCTCATTATTAACCTTTCTTTGTTTAAATATCTAAATTGTTTCTGCCTACGTATTTCTAATAAATATTACTTCACACGTTCGACGCTTGGATAAAAAGTCAAATTTGCAGTCTCTTGAAATGTTTTGAAAATGATAACTCTCCACGGTACGGTAAGCACGATACGGGACTAATTGTTCAATGCGTATTATGTAATAACATTGTGATTGGATCGTATTAGTGTCTCTCTGTTGATTTTTCCCATTAACCCCTTTATCTTACAGTATTTATGACTGTCAATTATTGATTTTTAGAGCCCGACATACGACTTTAGGTGATAGACATTGTGACGACGTACCCCCGGTGTATATCTCTAATTACTGGGTTTTATTGATTTTCGCCAAATTCGATTTATATAAGCCGGTCGTTTAACACAAATAAGTCAGTCAGTTTCGGCCAAAATTAGCGGTCGCTGGTCGCGTTGGACAAAAGTCGCTTAAGGCAAAGATTAAAAGAGTTAAAATGGTCCGTGGGAACTCAGAGTGGTCGCTTAGTGCAAATGGCCGCTTAGGAGACGTGGTCGCTTACGCAAGATTAACTGTATATGCATTTTTATCTTGGAATTTACAAGTCAATTTCTATGTAAGTTGATTATTTAAAGAAATATTATTTGACAAACATATGATATGTTTAATATGTGACAAAACATTTTATTTCAAATGTATGGACTTTATTCGAGACGATTATTGTCGCAAAAATGTTTAGTTAACGGTTGTTCCGTTTTCCGATGTATCTATTTATAGCAACACTTCATATCCGCATTTGCAATATGGCCTCCACAGGTAAATAATTCCCTGTATTTTCTTGCTTTTAAGCATAAAGGGTTCACACATGTCCGTCCGGAAGAGTTCATATGGCTTTGCCCCGATTACTGCTCGAGAATACATATGTTGCAATATAATGAGCTCTTAATGCTATTGCTTTCTGAGTCAAAAGAGAACAAAAACACACAACACGTGCGTTTTTCATGTATAAGAATAATGAATGATTTCCTTGAGGTCAAGAACTGACTCCATCAAAATCGAAAACGCTTTACATGATGTCGAGTTTGGAAACAATTTGATAAACAATATTATCTAAATATCACGCGTTTTTACATGTAGCATAGCTGGCATATCAATACTCTCTGTACAGCACTCCGGAAATAACTGAGATCACAGTGGTCAACAAGGGTCAAACATTGTTAACTTGTTTGTTTAAAGAGGACAGTTCTAAATCAGCGTGTTGACTATGCATATATATATATATCGTAATATTTGGCATGAATCCCCACTACGAAATCACAACCACAGTTTACATAATGCACCAGGAAGACACCCGGGCAAATAAACAATGAACCTTCAATTTATGTTATTTCATAAAATGTTGTCCCATTTTTATTTAAGCCCTTATAGACTCCCTGTTCCACATCTTTTTGCATAAAAAGAAGTTGATTAATTAACCATTGTTGTTTTTGTTTTGTGTCAGTATTCGCAGCATTTTTTTTCTTTTCATTACTAACATTCTCATGGACTATACCTAGATGTCCATCACTTTTTGTAATTACATATGTATTTTAATACACTTGCTTTATTCTTTGTACCAAGTACATGTTTCTAATAAGTATCTATACATTTTAAGTTTTCTTCATCATCCTGTGTCACAGTTTCAGGAATCTCTTCCACTCTATGATATTTTCATTTTTCTTTGATAAGAGAAACATCTTTTCTAATAACTAAGGGCAAGTCATTGCCAAGCACTGTCAACACATTATATGTATGTTACATGGTCACAAATATTAGAGTGGTGACACAGATCTAAGCAAATACAATTAAGGTTAAGGCAGGTGATATGGAGGTATTTAACAGGAAGCTCACATCTCTAGCAGTATTTAGTATTATGCTCTACCCATTGACTATGTGGAAGAATGTGTTTTCATGTGACATTGCCAAATGCCAGCTACTGCAATGATTGATAACTTGATAAAGCTTGACATGAATGGCTTAAACTGTTTCTGTGCAATGTTGTTCTTCATTTTCATCAATTTTTTGTCAAGGTAACTTTAATATAGTACATTCTCTGCAATCAATGTTGTTCTTCAAGTTAACAAATTGTTTAGTAAATGTAACTTTAATGGAGTACATTCTCTGCAATGTTGTTCTTCAGTTTCACCAACTTGTTTTGTAAAGTTAACTCAAATAGAGAACATTCTCTGATATGTTGTTGTTCAGTTTCACCAAATTGTTTTGTAAATGGAATTTTAATAGAGAACATTCTCTGAAATGCTGTGGTTCAGTTTTATCAAATTGTTTTGTAAACTTTAAAAGAGAGCATTATCTGCTATGTTGTTGTCTAGTTTAATTTCACAGTTTTGTAAATGAAACTTTAAAAGAGAAGAATATCTGCAATGTTGTTTCATGTCCATTAAATTGATTCGTACATGTACCTTCTTTGCAATCAATGTTGGTGTCCAATTTTATCAACTTGTTTTGTGGATGTAACTTTAAAACAGAACATTATCTGCAATGTTGTTGTCCAATTTCATAGAATTGTTTTGTAAAGTAAATTTTAATGGTGTACATTCTATGCAATGATGTTTTCCAGTTTCATCAAACTTTTCTTGTAAAATGAACTTAAATAGAGTACATTCTCTGCAATGTTGTTGTCAAGATTCATCAAATTGTTTTGTATCCTGTGCAATCAGTATTTCTCTCCATTTTCATCAAACTGTTCTTTAAACTGATTTGAATATGCAAAATTCTCTGAAATGTTGTCTTAGGTTCATCAAACTGTTTTATACATGAAATTTTGATAGCTTGCATTCTCTGCCATCAATGTTGCTCTCCTGTTCAGTCAAACTGTTTTGTTAATGGACTTTGACAGAGAATATTCTAACCGTTTTGTAAATGGAACTTTAGTCGTGTACGTTCTCTGCAACTATGTTTTCAATTTTCATCAAACTTTTTTTGTATAACGAACTTTAAAAGAGTACATTCTCTGCAATGCAGTTGTCCATTTTCCTCAAACGGCTTTGTAAATAGATCTTTAATGGAGTCCATTCTCTGAAATATAGTTTTCCAGTTTCATCAAACTATTATGTAAGAGGAAGTTTTTAAGATAACATTCTCTGTCATCAATGTTGTCCCCCTGTTCCACCAATCTGTATTGTAAATGAAATTTTGATATACATTATTCTCTGCATTGTTGTTCTTCAGTTTAGTTCAACTGTAAAAACACTTTTATAAATACAATTTTTTCAATCAATGTTCTCTTCTGCTAATTCATATTGTTTTTTAAAATGAAGTTTAGTAGATTGACTTCTTTGCTATTTGTGCTGTTCTCTAATTAACTAAACTTTTCTATGAAGGAATATCTAATAGAGTACATTCTCTGCAATCTATGTTGTTCTCATTCCTATCAAATCGTTCTGTTAATGGAACTAAATTAGAGTACCTACTCTGAAATGATGATATTCAATTATTTCAAACTGTTTTTACACGAAACTTTAGTTAAGTATGTTTTCTGCGATCAACTTTGGTCTCAAGTTTCAACTGTATTAAATGGAACATTGATAGGGTATATGTTCTGCTATTTTGCTTCCCAGTTTCGTCAAACAGTTTTGTAAAAACAGAGTACATTTTCTGCAATGTTTTTCATTAGTCTCATCAAACTGTTTGTAACTGGTACTATATAGAGTACATTCTCTTGCAGTCAATGATGTTCTCAATATTGAACAATATCTTCTGGTATTAAGAATGCAATCATGTGTTTTCTCATGCTGAAGTCATTAGATTATTGACCTGGCTATATGGCTTTTAACACTTCTGGTAGGTCACCTTAGGTGCTGTATAAAATACCCGAATATTTTATCAGTAATCCCTGTGTGTGTCGTCTATTGTAACCTGATTAAAGTGTTATTTGTTGCTCTTCAGTGTTACCAATTTTTTTGGTAAATGTAACCTAAATAGAAAACATTTTCTACAATGTTGTTCTTACGTTTCAACAAAATGTTGTGTAAATGTAAAATTTAATAGAGAACATTCTCTGATATGTTGATATTCAGTTTCATCAATAGTTTATAAATGTTAATTTGTTAGAGTATGTTATCTGCAATCTATGTTGTTATCAACTTTCATCAAATTGTTTTGTAATTGTTACAATAATAGAGAAAATTCTCTGCAATGTTGCTGTTTAGTTTCATAAGATTTTTCTAAAAAATGAAACCTTATTTGAGTACATTCTCTGCAATCAATGTTGCTGTCCAGTTTCATCAAATTGTTTTGTAATTGTTATTCTAATGGTGTACTATCTCAGCATTCAATGCTGTTATCCAGTTTCATCAAACTGCTTTTTAAACTGAACTTTAAGGACTACATTCTCTGCAATTTTGTTTTCAAGTTCATCAAATTACTTTTATGGAACTTTGATAGATTGCATTCTCTTATCCATATTGCTCTCTTTTTCAGTCGAACTGTTTTTAAATGGACATTGATAGACTACATTCTCTGGTGTTGTCATCAAGTTGTTTAGTAAATGTAATTGTAAAAGAGAACATTCTCTGTAATGTTGTTCTTCAGTTTCATCACATTGTTTGATGTAGTGATGTACTCTAATAATTTTTGTTTGCCAAACAATTTGATAAACTTGGAAACAGCATAAGAGAGAATATACTCTATTGAAATTCCATTTTCAAAACAATTTGTTTGACTGGACACCAAAATTGATTGCAAAGAATGTACTCTATTAAAGAAACATTTACAAAACTGCTGGATGATACTGGAAACAACATTGATTGCAATGAATGTTTTCTATTAAAGATACATTCACAAAAAAATTTTAAAACTTGACTACAAACTTCAGAGAATGTTATCTATTAAAGTTACATTTACAAAACTTTCTCTGCAATCTGTGTTTTTCTCCAGTTTCATCATACTACTTTGTAATCTGAACTTAAATATACTATATTCTCTTTAATAATGTTCTTAAATTCATCAAACTGTTTTGTATTTCAAAGTTTGATAGATTATATTCTGTTCAGTCAAACTGTTTTGTAAATGGACTTTGATAAACTACCTTCTCTGCGATGTTGTTGTCCAGTGTTTGTCAGACCGTTTTGTAAATTGGACTTTAATTAAGTACATTCTCTGCAGTCAGTGTTGTTGTGCAAATTCAACAAACAGTTTTGTAAATGGGCTTTAATTGAGTACATTCTCTGCATTGATGTTCTCCAGTTATATCAAACCGTTTTGTAAATGGCACTTTAATGGAGTACATTTTCTGCAATGATGTTATCCAGCTTTATTAATCGGTAATGTAAATGAAGTATTAATATACATAATTATCTGTAATGTTTTCTTCAGTTTAGTCAAACTGTTTTGTAAGAACCTTTTATAAGTATCTTCACTTCAATCAATGTTTCTCTTCTGCTCAGTCTTTCTGTCTTAATAAAAGAAGCTTTGGTAGGTTTACTTCTGTGCAATTTATACTGTTCCCTAATTCACTAAACTTTTCTGTAAAGGGATATTTTACAGAGTACATTCTCTGCAACCTATGTTGTTCTCATTGTTATCAATCTGTTCTGTTAATGGAACTTTAATAGAGTACCTACTCTGCAATGATGTCATTCAATTCTTCCAAACTGTTTTGTACACGGAACTTTGATAGAGTACGTCCTCTGCAATCAATTTTGTTCTCAAGTTGCAACTGTTTTGTAAATGAAATGTTAATAGGGTATATTTTCTGCAATGTTGATTTCCAACATTTCCAACAATTTTGTACATGTATCTTTAACAGAGTACAGTTTCTGCAATGCTTTTCATAAGTTTCATCGAACTGTTTGTAACTGGTAATATATAGAGTACATTCTTTTGCAATTAATAACATTTATATCTATAATGTGATTTTTTATATAAATGACACTTGTATTCATTTAATATTATAATCAGAGTAAAGGGAAACCTAGTCGTTGCTTTTGATATAGTGGAACTATTAGAGTTGACAAAATATTGTCACTATTCTGCGAGTCAATTCTGTCATTTTTTATCATTCGAATAAACTGAATAAGGGAGATGACTACGATTGGGAGTTTTGAATGTGTTTTGTACGAGTTGTTTGTCCTTTAATTTGTTCAACGATGGAGTTTGAATTTCTCACTTGTATTCAATCCATGTTATTTTAAAACCTATTTTTGTGTACTTAAAATAAGTAACAGTAGTAGTTTTCAGTATATAACATTACATGAAATTGTTGCATTCACAGATTCTTACATTATTTCATTCGGCTCATCTGCAAAGTAATTAAGATATGACATGTACTAGGTTTCTTTCTTCTGCTATTCAGCCTTTTGTCAATGACGTCGTGTCAACAAGTTTTAACTGACCCAAAACAATGATAAAAAGCTTTTGCACACGGTCAACAAAATTTAAACGACAGAAAGGCCGCTATTACACGCCACAATTTTAAGTTTAAACAAGTTGGAATATGTTTGGGATATTTCTGTCCCCTTTATCAGGATCCGTATATCTACATCCGTTAATAGCGTCTGCATAACGTGGGAGCCATTTTTCCGGATGCGGACGACATACGGACACTACTTAGCAAAATGAAGGAAAAGGGTCTGTCGCTTTCTTGAAGATGTGTCCTTTATACAGAGATTAAATATTTTTAATTGCTCTTCGTTTAGTCCAAATTAAACTGACGATATGGTGGTAGACCTCGCATACTTGCGACGTGTTAAAATGGCGCGTTCCCAATTCATGTGGTTCGAACTTTTCTGGCACGAACCAGTTCAGCGCCAATTCATATAAAATGTAGACATTCCTCCGCGACTAATATGATTCTCTTCAGCAGACATTCACAAAAGAAAGAAATGCTTTAAAAGTCTACGTGATAACAAGGAATAGAGTCCCCGTTTTAAAATCTCGCGGATACTAATCCTAATACGGATATTGATCCGGACATAACATGGAATACCAGTCTGAAGACGATCGTTGATTAATGCAGTTATTAATGGATATTATGCTTCATTTTTCAATCAAATGCTTGGGTTAATAAAAAATATAGTTTCTATCAAGTTTGCTCAAAAGTATACATGTTTTACGCTTATTTAGTAATTAGACTTTGTACAAAATAACAATACGTGTTTATGTAAACATTTAAATAAACCATTCATTCCAAAGGTACGGGTAGTCCACGTAAACATTGCGTATACAAACATTGCCGGTTTCATTACACACTGGTATTTAGGGGTGAATAATTTTTACAAATTTATAGTTTAGTTAGATTACATTTATTTTATAAACACATTATATGGAATTTATAATGTGCATATACACTACTTAAAATGATGGTTTAATATCAAAGTGGAATATTTAAATCATTAAAATGCTGTTCATGCATTAGCTTATTCAGCTGTGTAGTGGAAAATCCATTGTTTAAAGTACAAATACACGCATGTCTTAGAATACGACCTGTACGGGTCGTCCACGTAAACATTGCGTATATAAACAAAGCCAGTTTCATTGGACACCAATAATTAGGGATGAATTATTTTTACGATTTTATGATTTAGTTAGTTGACACTTTTTTGTAAACATATCATTTTTGAATGTTCATATACACTTTTAAAAATGAAAGTCAAATATCAAAGTGGTATGTTTAAATCAATAAAATGCTGTTCATGCATGAGCTAATTCACCTATTTAGTGGGCAAGTCCATTGTGTAAAGTAAAAAACACGCAAGACCTAGAATACGACATATGTGTTGGTATGTAAAATAAAAGTGGTTATAATATGAATAAAAATAAAAGTATTTGATCAATTGCCGTTGTTAATTCGACCCACTAACCTTCAATCAATCATTCTAGTAATGGTAGAACGTATTTCAAAACACCAACAAAACAATCATAAAATTTCACTACTATTATTAATATATAATATTGTATTTTCATCCTGAGCATCCTCTGTCGTAGATTAGTCCATCGTAAGTTTTCAGGGTTTAGTTTATTGTACGAACATTAGTTGTTTGACGCACATGTATCAAGTTTCTGGTTTAAACTCGCTGATATCTATCGTATAGGATTTCTTAAGAAATTTTCATACAAAAATCAATCAAACAGTTATGTATATAAAACATTGCTAGCTTGCTGTCGTACAGATTGAAAATAAACTATTTTAACCCGTCATATTAGATAAAGATACCATAAAATAGAATATTGGCACTAACTTATCAAATATAACGTAAGTAGTTAAGGCCATACCAAATTGCACAATATTTTATCGTAAAGCTTGAAAAGAATACCTACATAGATATAGTGCGTACAAAAAACATAACGTTTTTTTGGTAAACATTAAAAATGAGACAATTCATTTCAGGGGTAGGCAGTAATGAAAATAAAATTTGTGTAAAACATTTTAACAAAGTTAGCATGGTTGATAAACCACCAACATTTGGTAAATCATGTTTGTTATGATAGAACGCTTTTCATTACACCAACAACTAAGATACAAGTAAAATATATCACAATTGTTTATTTTAAAGACATCCTTGGCATCCCTCGTCGTGGGTTAGTTCATTGTATTGTTATTATAAACAGTCTTTAGTTTTTTTTGTACGCACTATACATAGAGATTTGTTTATTTCGGCGTAAACTAAGGATGCGATATTTTCACAAGTGGTGTAGAGACAGAACGGCACACACAAACAATGAAAATAACTTTTTATTTTCATAGCTTCAAAATAGAAGAATATCGATTTTTATTTCTGGTATTCCACCGGAAATCATTATATCAATAAGTTTGTTTATTTTTAGGGTCGATATCAAATCCATACAAAAAGACACTTTTTATGGGCACATAAACTATGGTCTACGAGAGGTATTCAACTTATATTTGTACAAATCTGAATTCCGATGCTGAAGCCTATGAACAATTTGTTACCTTCCGAAATTGCTTTAAGTATGTATTGAGATGTAATTAATCATATTAGCTGAAACAAATATGTATCAACTTTCTTTATAAAAAAAAAACATTTTTGAGCACTTTTTATAAGTACCCCAAAAATATCATTTTTACAATTTTACCACATTTTTTCTCCACTTAGATATCGCATGTTGGATATGCTATAAATGTTATTATTACATGTTTGTATCCCAGTAGCATGTGTAATTTGATAAAAACAAATCTAGTCTTTAAAAAGAAAAAGTATGCTTTATTTTTCATTTTTAGACTTAGGTCCGAAATCAGTGTTTTAGAGCCAATGTCATGCATTAAATAATTTAACATAATAAATTTTGAAATTATTTGGTTTTAACATTATTCTTATCGAAACGTTAATGTCCAATGTGCGTGAATCAAAAGAATGGAATAATCAATTAAGTATTAAGGGGTCAAAGTGGGTCCTTACATAGGGTAATTTAGAGACATGTTAGAGAATTTCGTCACGTTTTGGTCAAATTTTGTAACGTACAAAACATTTTATCTTCACTTTTTTAATCAATTTTTCTAAACAATGTAGTCATAAACAAATTTTATAGATATGATTTGTTCAACATTCCTCGTTATTTTGACATGACCATATCTAAAAATATTTGCTTTAGCTTTCATTACTTGATATGACGTCAGAAAACATAAATATGAAAGCTTCATTCGAAGCCTGTGCTGAAGTTTCTTACTAGAAATTAAGGAATTTGTGTATTCATCACATAAACAAAACATATTCATATATCACATGAATAAGTTGTTGTATTTTTATGTATTTGATCCAACACTATGCTGATTGAGACAATATTGTTTTCAGACATAAAACATTTGCACAATTTCGTTCAGCAAAGTATTCGAACACGTAGAAATATACGTTCACAAGTTTTGAAAGAAGGGATTTTGCAATATCTTATGGGATAAGAATAAATAACAGTTCTTGAGGTGACCGCATGCCTTGAATTTTGCTATGTTCAAAATAGTACGGGGGCCAGTGGGGTCCACCGTGCACCCCCCTCAAGAATTTTTGCCACCTATACTAAATTGTTCCTTAGGGTCCACTGAATCAGAATCCGCATTGTTCAAAATAAACTCTTGCGCACTACCTGAAATTTCACAGTTTCCATGGCAACCCCTTGTTTTTTTTGTCGAAATTGTCGATGTTTGTAAAACCATTGATAACTTGAACAAGCATAAATCTAGAAAAATATACATGTAATTGGTATCAAATCAAAGCTGAGGCACTGACCTTTCGAAATATATGTTACACTATCCACTAAAATGCAGTTTAAATTATAAATTTAACCGAAAAACATAAAAAAATGCAGAAAAATATCGATTTTTTTTTCAATTACATGCATATCTTTTAATTTCCAAACCTTTTTTTGAGAAATAATACATTTTCATATTACAAATATTTCAGGAAGGTCTACTCTATCATATTCAAAATTATTTTTATGATAGAAGTACAAATATACTATTTATGTATGTAAAAACCGTTTCTATAGCAACCGCTATTTTTAAGTAAGAACTTCTCTTTGGTGATTAAACTTAAAATTAAATGATATCTGAGACTCATGTCTTTAATATTATTGCTTTAATCATTAAATTCAGTATCGATACCTTCATAAATATTGTTAAGAAATCTTAATTAAAGCGCAGAAGGCACTGATTTTTTTTCGGTTTGACAGTATTAAAGTTGTTCACGTGTCAGAACGTTTGAAGACGATGGTCATTGTGCAGTGGTAGTCTGTTGAATAATGAAATTATAAAATAGAACTAAAGAGACTCTTATTGTTTTGTTTTTATGTTTACTGAAATAATGTTATTCAAGAATATGATTTTGTAATTTAGATTTTACGCTGTATATCATTACTTTTTTAAAAGGTTATGCTCGGCGGCCGACTACTTTAACCAACTTTCCTTGACATGTTAATCGGTTTTACTTCTACAAATTTATCCTAACTTACAAGTTTGTTCATATAAACACAGGCAAGTCTTCGAGTAAGGCGAAAAATAACTGTACATAGACATGCCAGTTCAATATAAAATGACCATAAAAATATTTCTGCAGTATTTCAAACTTTATATAATAGTGAGTTAATAAATTCACATGTAGTATCATACATTCATATGATGCTCAAGACATTTGTTAGCTGTAAAGCAAAGTGTAATTTTAAAGCATCTTATGCTTATATTTTCCAATTCGAAAGCTTTTTGTATATAATGTTACAAATTTATATTTTTGCTAATGAAGTTGTAAGTATCTATTCTATCTTAAAATTTGTGACAGAATGTATGCCTCAGTAATCTTAATTTTAGGGTTTGAAATTGAATATGAACCTCAAAAGTTAAGGTTCATACCGAGAATTTTACGGTCATTATACCTTAATTTTAAGGTCAATAGAGTATATATACAGGAGAATACTTATTATCTGTAGCGTGTTCAATTATACAAAACGTTACAGAACGTTACATAACGATACATTCGGAACTCCGTGGCCATATATTTGTTTACTTCAACACCGGTAGTTTCAAAATAGCGTCTAAATATGTCCGAGATTATTCGCAGCAAATGGACGAAGATTTCCGAATGTATCGTTACGGAACGTTCTGTAACGTTCGCGGTAACTGAACTCAGCCCTGGGCTCACTCTAGCTCTGGTTGTTATTTTTCTAGTCTTTGGTTATGACTTTTATTCTTGTAGTTTATCATTATTTCACGGCGTCTCAACGCCGTGATATTGTGATGGGTAGTTTTTGGTAGCAATGGGCAAACGTCACGTGATAAAATCCTTTCGATTTCTACTGCCAATATTTCATTATTTTTACAGCCCATTTCCGTTAAAAGTTACATAGAAAAATCATTTTTACAATATTTTTACCAACACGCGAAATATCAGCGTTTTATATAAATAACACATTTCCGCAAAACCTTTCGACACTTGAAAAGCTCGCCAGTTTTTAAGATGTTCGAATGGATTATGTTTTCTCGTAACTGGATTATGTGAGTTGAATAAACTTTTTGTAGACAAATTGACATAAATTAATGTATATACTGGTGGCATCGGACAAATAAAAACCTCCAGTATGATTGTAAAAATTTGGTAATACAGCGGTGGGATTTCTAAATAATTTCACCATGATTAGGAAAAATTGGCAACAATAAGTACCAAGCTGAATTGTTAAAGCTTTAATTTCAGTAACAATAAGTTCAATCAAATTAAACATGCTAGGAATAATGCTATGATCAATAACGAAAATATGTAGGGATTTTAATATGTCTTGATTCTGAATATAAGTTTCATTCTAAAATGACATGAAATTCCTCTCCATCAACCAAGGTAGGACTAAAATTAATTCAACAAAGAACACCAGTTGGGTTTATTAGGGTACAAATCTCTATCCAATTTAACATTTTATGTACTTTTCTGATATTTTAATTTATATCAGTTTGCAATAATTTTACCCGATAGTTTATTATAATGTTAAAATAGCGAATAGTTTGGAAATTCAACCTTCCCAACTAACTGTGATTAAAGTCATTTTGAGTATTATTTTTTATCCCGAGAAATCTTTCACAGGTTTGTAAATGAACTCGTTCCATAGAATTTCTTTGGGCGTATCACCAAACTTGGCTTGCATAGTACAGAATGAGTGATATCCATTTATCTTATATCTCTAATTCATGTTTTTAGAATATCTGTAAATTTATACAAATATTTGTTAACTAAAATACCTAGTAAAGCTAGGTCAACAAAACAATTTTAGCATAAGAGAATGATCACCACCTTGATGGGAAAACTACACCAATGTATGTTAATTGCTTAACAATATGTAATTCATATCATGTTTATAGAATATAGTAACCTCTGAAATCCTGCCTCTTTTTAAAATCATTTCCTAAGTTTTACTAGTGTCTACCACTGATTTCCATAACTTACAATAATCTTCAAAAACGCTTATACTTAATTGTAACTCATCTCTACTATTAGCGAAAATAACTATGTCGTCAGCATATAAAATGAAAATATGTTAAACATATCAACTATTATGCCAGCAAGACCATTACTGATAAACATATCCTCGATTTCATTAAAAAAGATCAAATAAGATAGGCGAAATACAGTCCCCTTGTCTGACACCAAACATGCATTCGAATTCGTCACTCACTTGATTATGTACTACCTTTTGTACCCAGTTTTATTAATTAAACGCGAGTCGATAAATGCACAAACTAACTGTTTGCCAGTATTAAGCAAGTGATTTATAATCCAAGGTTAAATAAAGATATATTATCAAATGTTCCTAATTTCTGTACAACCAGTCAAAAGGTTATTAAGAATCCTTTTAAATAGTTCTCTTAACATACTCAATAAAGTTTCGACCCAAAAATTGTAAACTTCATTTATACTACCATGTTTGTGTAGAGGTACAAAATACACCTTATATAGACAAACTTCTAGAAAAATATTCAACTTCAATTTTTTTTCAAAAAGAACTAATATGTATATATACAGCGGTATGCCTTCCATGCATACATCACATATCAGGGCCATCTGAATTATTACTACTCAATTGTATAATAGCTAAGTTTAAGACAAACCAGCTGTTGATATGGGAGCGTTATCACCTTGTAACAAGTGTTAAGTACAGCAAATCAAGAGATTTAATAAGCTGATGGCCATTCGGAAAAATGTCCACGATGCTGATCCCAACATACCCCCAGTTTCAGAACAATTTGGTCAGACGAAAAATAATAGGTATCTTGAACCTTTATAGTTTAAAGGTAACGTTCTTCAATCTCAGCCGTTCGATACCCTTGATAACGAAGAACCAGATAAAGATATATCTACAGATGTTGAATTAGGTAAAATCATGGAGAGCATAAGTCATAAATGCATAAAACGATTGTTAAGATATTGGAGATTTATAAATACGTATATAAATAATAGGTTGTGTAATTTCTATTCGTTTAGCGTTTTTCGAATCATGCGGTTCAAGGTTCAGCCCCGGTGTTTGCTGGTTATACCTTCCTTGAAAAATTGACTTCTGGCCTTTTATCCGCAATATGTAGCAAAGTAACCAGCTCTTTAGGGATGGAAGATAGGCACTTGTTAGAATAGGGTTCAGGAAAACTTTTTAAACGAGTTGGTTAATGTTAACTAATGAACAAATGTTACGTATGAGTTGGTTAAGGTTTTACGACTTATAGTTAGATAGTTTGGGCACTCTCTATTAATCAAATATTTTACTTTAACAGTCATTGAGTAAACAAAAGTATCACGTTTTGACAGTTCTATGCATTTAATATGTAAGGATAAGACGTTAAACCGATTAATGTTAAAGAAACAAGTCCGAGAAAGTTGGTTAGATAAGTCTGCCGCCGTACATAACCATTTAAAAAGTAATGATATACAGCGTAAATTCAAATTACAAAATCATATTCCTTCTTTATTTTATTTCAGTAATAGCACAAACAAAACAACAAAAATCTCTTTAGTCCTATTATTTTATTTCATTATTCAACAGACCATCACTGCACAATGACCATCGTCTTCAAACGTTCTGACACGTGAACCACTTTAATACTGTCAAACCGAAAAAAATGCAGTGCTTGCAGCGCTTTGATTAAGATTTCTAAACAGAATTTATGAAGGTATCGATACTGAATTTATTGATAACAGCAATAATATTAAAGACATGAATCTCAGATCATTTAATATTAATATTGCAATCCTACCGTTAGATTTGAGCAAACATTTTAAGTTTAATCACCCAAGAGAAGTGGTTGCTATAGAAACGGTTTTAACATACATAAATAGTTCTTCTGTCATAAAGTAATTTTGAATTTGATAGAGTCGACCTTCCTGAAATATTTGTAACAAAAAAACCGAAAAAAATCGATATTTTTCTGCATCTTTTTATGTTTTTTGTCAATTTCATAAATTAAACTGTATTTTAGCGGATAGTGTAACATTTATTTCGAAAGGTCAGTGCCTCAGCTTTGATTTGATACCAATTACATGTATATTTTTCTAGCTTAATGCTTGTTCAAGTTATCAATGATTTTACAAACACCGACAATTTCGACATGGAAACTGTGACATTTCAGGTAGTGCGCAAGAGTTTATATTTGAGAACAACGCGGATTCTGATTCAGTGGACCATAAGGAACCATTTAGCATAGGTAGCAAAAGTCTAGAGGGTGTGCACGGTGGATCCCTCTAGCCCCCGTATTAAAACGCCAAAAATACAATCCCTTCAATAATGATTTATAACAGACTTATGTTGTTTCAAATTTTTATTTGTAATATGACAGTCGATTATAGGCAGTACATTTGTAACATATTTATAGCATGTACAATGTGGTTATTTATTGTCGGAAAATGATTTTTATTCCATTCTAAGTTTGTTCAAATATATGTTGAGCATGTAAATCTATATTTAAAATTGAATGCGTAAAAGATATACCATTCAATATTGCAATACTTATTGTTATACATGTATATCTAAAATCACTTGACACAAAACATAATCGATCGATGGGTAGAATGTTCAATATTAAAAATATTTATTGAACAGCAAGTATGTTTATAAGCGCAGAAAATATAATTTTGCTTCGATAAATTCTTTGGATTTTAAAACAAAATGTGAAATAACAGCTTAAATTTATATTGAAATATCTACTCAGCATCTTCTAAATAAGGGCGCATAATTAAGCATAATAAAGAACTTGGACGATGTCAAGACAATTTGGGCACTGAAGTCATCTTGAAGTCTGTGTACTATTCTTGGATCACAATACCATCAAAATGTGAGCTTTATAAAACAACTTTGGTAACAACGACGCGGGTCAAGTGGTAAAATATACTTAAGCATTGAACGGATTTGGATTTTAACGTTGTTTCTGCCCTCTGTCAAAATACGTATAAGAAATGCTGTGTCAAATAACTGACGAGGATTACAAGCCTTTTCGCCAACTTTAATTATGAAATAATCGTGAAGTTGATCAAAACATTTAAAGAAATACAATTTAGCAAAACTCTTTCCAGATGGCTATACTGAAATTATAATGTTCATTTAGAGCATCAAAATCAAGGGCAAAACTGAGGATCGTGTAAAACATAGTACAACTGATCTGTAAATAAATATTGTTGTCTCTCTATACTCACGATTAAACACAACTTGTTGTCTTTCATTCCACATAGATAAGTAATTATAACGTAAAAAATGCAAAACTAACGGAAAATTTGGAAGCATTTCCTCCGAAACTTCATCACCATCAGCTGACAAAAGTTATAGAATATAGAAGTGCATTTAAATTAATGGTATTAGAAGGAAACAGAAAAAAACTATTTTGTTTATTGTTAAAGTCAGCATTGGTGAAACAATGTTTAAGAACCTCCATAAAATATGTCAATATATTTTGGATGTAACAAGACTTTATCTTGGATGTGTATTAGACTATTTTTAATGTAAGTTAATTATTTAAAAAAAAAATTTGTTCAGGGATATCACACAATCGTGTATTTAAATATATAAACAAAATTAATCATTGCTTGAACGGTTGTTGATTTGTTTACCTTAACACCGGAAATAACATTTGTTTGGTCACGTGACGCAATTTTTTTTTTCAACATGATGTGCAAATGTGTCAGAGGTTATTTGCTGTGATTAATCGAGGATTTCTGATATATATATATATATCATAAACGTTTCACTTTTTTTCAATTTCACATTGTTATCATGTACAATTGGGATTTCCCATTCTCAAAGGTCAAAATGGCGGCTCACCGCGAAAAGTAGTCCAAAAAAAACCCCACAAAATGGTCTGAATATTATACTCATGATTTTTAAGCGATGGAAAAAGATAATTGGAAATAAATATATGTTTTTTATACATTTAAACATAGTAACAATCTCCAAAAAGCAGTCAAACTAAATACTCTGATCTACTTTTTTGACTGTAACGCCCAGGAATTTATTTTCTCACGAGAGTTATAAATGTGTATGATGGGTAATCTCGTAAAGATAACCCACGCATGCGTACAAAGTCTTTTTATCCATGATGGCTGAATTCAGTGGTAAAAAATAATATTACATTTGTGCAATAATTTTTCTCTATCTTAAAAGCCCATTTAAGCATTACGAGATCACCATTTGTCTGTCCGTTTTCGTCCGTCCGTTTGAAAGAGCTCATTAGGGTTTCAATAGAGCGCCATTAAGTCAACTATGGTCAAAATAATCCAGGGCGCATCGTGGTTCCTTCGTTTTGGATGGTCGTATTTCGGATAGATCAAGCTCCTGTAATTAGATCTTGTTTAAATAGCAAGCGTTTAAGTATGTTACTTTTACTATTGTAAGAAAGCCTCCGTATAGATTAGCAGTACATTGAACTATCGTTCTATCCCATAAAATATGGAAAACAGTGCCATTTCCTGTGCCATTGCTTAATTGTTTCGTTTCAACAGGTGCTCATAGATTTATTTTGTTAACATGTATGTCCAAAATATGCCAAATTGCAATATGTTACATTATCTAACTTAATAAAACGTGTCATAATTGACTTCACCAGGGATCTAATTTTGAATTAATTTTAAAATTAAGTCAAACAATTGTCCAGGATTGGTCAAGAATAGAATAGCTACGTATGTTTCCTCTGCCAGTTATTGTTTCTTTTAATATGCATTGCTTGTTGTCAAACCATTTAATAACAATTGTCTTGAACACCATATGGCAATAGGATGATTCTCAAACCTTTTCAGTGAGAATTTCAATGATCTAAACATGTGCATACACTCAGAGCAGTCTTTTTGAACTCACCATAATAAGATTGACATTGTCTAGGGACAGCAAAAAAAATGATCATTATTTTGGTACAAGGGAGTCTTATTATGAGTTTTCACTTAAATGTCATGTTTTTATTGCATTTCAGCGGTGTAAGTAGACTGAAACAAAAAAAATCAGTTTGATGTCAATACCTAAACCAACCAATTTAATCAAATATATGATTAGGAACTTATTGCAATATTAAACAATCATTTTCCAAATAACACAATTAAGCTCTATAAATTATTTTAGATCATATATGTTCTATGAAAGCAAGGTTAAGAACATTATCTGCAATTTTGTTCTCAAGTTTCAACAAACTGTTTTGTAAAAGGAATTTCAATGGCGTACATTCTTGGCAATCAATGTTGTTGTACTGTTTTATCAATCTGTTTCGTAAATAGAACTTTAATAAAGTACTTTCTTTGCAATCAATGGTGTTCCATTCACTGAAAACAAATTCTCAAGTTCATCGAACTGCTTTGTAAATTAAACTTGATAAAGTACATTACCTGTAATCAATTTCGCTCTCCTGTTTAGTAAAACTGATTTGTACATGGAACTTTAATAGAGTACATTCTTTGCAATGTTGATCTTGAATTTCTTCACACCGTTTTGTAATGGAACTTTTGTTCTCCAGTTTCAACAAACTGTTTTGTTAATGGAACTTTGAGGTAGTACATTCTATGCAATGTTGTTTTCCAGGTTCATTCAATTTTTCTTGTATAAAAATCCTTAAATTAAGTACGTTATCTGCAATGTTGTTCTCCAATTTCATCAAACTGCTTTGTAAATGTAACTATAATGTAGTGCATCCTCTGCAATCAATGTTGTTGTCAAGTTTCATCAAACTATTTTCTATATGGAACTTTAATGGAGTACATTCTCTGCAATGTTGTTCCCCAGTTTCATCAAACTGTTATGTAAGAGGAACTTTAAAATGTAACATTCCCTGTATCTAATATTAATGATTCCCAGTTCCATCAATCGGTATTAAAATGAAATTTAAAGGACTAAACTATCTGCAGTGTTATTCACTAGTTTCATCAAATTGTTTTGTAAATGAAATTTTAATGTATTTGATTTTCGGCAATTATCTTCAGTTCAGTCTTGTTTTGTTAACAAATATTCAATCACTTCAATCAGGTTTCTCTCCTTTTAAGTAATACCGTTTTTAATAGGGAGATTTGAAGAGTTTATTCTCTGCTATTTATGCTGTTATCTAGTTCATAAAACTTTTTTGTATATGGAACTTTAAGAGACTACAAATGTACACTATCTGCAATGTTGTTGTCCAGTTTCATCAAACAGTTTTGTAAAAAGATGTTTAAAAGATTATTTTCTCTGCATGTTGTTGTCCAGTTTCTTCAAACAGTTTTATAAACGGAAGTTTAAAGAGAACATTCTCTGCAATGTTGTTGCCAAGTTTCAACAAACAATTTTGTAAATAGAAATTTAATTGAGTACATATTCTGCAATGTTGCTGTCCAGTTTCATCAAACAGTTTTGTAAATACAAGTTTAATAGAGTTTATTGTATGCAATGTTGTTGTCCAGTTTTCTCATGCAGTTTTGTTAATGGAACTTTCATAGAGAACATTCTTTGCAATGCTGTTGCCCTGATTCATCAAACTGTTTGTAAATGGATCTTTGAAAGAGTTCATTCTCTGTAGTCAATGCTGTTTTTAGTTTACCACATTGTTTTACAAATACAAAATTCAAATGGTGCAGACTCTGCAATGTTGTTGTTTAGTTTTATCAATCAGTTTTGTAATTGGAAAATAAGTAGTGTACATTCTATGCAAAATGGTGTTGTCCGGTTTCATCCAACAATTTTATAAATGGAACCTTAATAGAGTATATTTTTCTGAAATGATGTTGTCCAAAACAACCAAATTGATTTGTAAATGAAACATTAATAGAGAACATTATCTGCAATTTTGTTGTACAGTTTCTTCATACAGTTTTGTAAATGAAAGTTTAATAAAAACAGTCTCACAATGTTGCTGTCCAGTTTCATCAAACAGTATTTTAAAAAGATGTTTAAAAGATTATTTTGTCTGCAATTATGTTGTCCAGTTTATTCAAACAGTTTTGTAGATAGAAGTTTAATAAAGAACATTCTCAGCAATGTTGCTGTCCAGTTTCATCAAAGAGTTTTGTAAAATGATGTTTATAAGACTATTTTCTCTGCAATATTGGTGTCAAGTTCCTTCAAACAGTTTTATAAACGGATGTTTAAAGAGAACATTCTCTGCAATGTTGTTGCCAAGTTTCAACAAACAATTTTTTTTAAATAGAAATTAAATTGAGTACATATTCTGCAATGTTGCTGTCCAGTTTCATCAAACAGTTTTGTAAATACAAGTTTAATAGTGTTTATTGTATACAATGTTGTTGTCCAGTTTTCTCATACAGTTTTGTAAATGGAACTGTCATAAAGAACATTCTCTGAATTGTTGTTGCCCTCATTCATCAAACTATTTGTAAATGGATCTTTGAAAGAGTACATTCTCTGTAGTCAATGCTGTTTTTAGTTTACCACATTGTTTTATAAATACAAAATTCAAATAGTGCAATGTTGTTTTGAAGTTTATCAATCAGTTTTGTAAATGAAAATTAATACAGTACATTCTATGCAAAATGGTGTTGTCCGGTTTCATCCAACAATTTTATAAATGAAATATTAATAGGGAACATTCTCCACAATATTGTTGTTCAGTTTTGTCAAACAGTTTTATATATATGATTTATTTGCCAAATGTTGTTGTGCAGTTTGATCAATCAGTTGTGTAAATAAAACTTTAATAGAGAACATTCTCAGCGTTCCCGGCAATATTGTTGTCCAGTTCCATTGAATTGTTTCGTAAATGTGACTTTAAAAGGGTACATGATATGCAATGTTGTTGTCCAATTGTATCAAATTGTTTTGTTATTGTAACTTTTATAGAGTCCATTAAATGCAATGTTGTTCTACAGTTTCATCAAACGGTTTTGTAAATGTAACTTAAATAAAGAACATTCTCTGCAGAGACGCTGCCCATTTTCACCAAAATGTTTGTAAATGGATCTTTGATAGAATACCTTCTCTGCTGTCAATGTAGTTCTTCAGTTTCATCAAACAGTTTTCCAAATTGAATTTGGATTGAGTTCATTCTCTGCAGTCAGTGTTGTTGTAAAGTTTCTCCATATATTTTTCAAATGAATGATTATTATAGTACACTCACTGCAATGTTGTTTTCCAGTTTCATCATAAATGTTTTGTAAATGTAATTTTAATGGAAAACATTCTCTTTGATGATGTTGTCAAGTTTCATCGAACAGTTCTGTCATTGTAACTTTAATTGAATTTTATCTTCAAAATGTTGGTGTCCAGTTCCAAATATTTTTTTGTAAAGGTAACTTTAATAGAGAACATTCTCCGCAATGATGTTGTCCTGTTTCATCCAATTGTTTTGTAAATATACCTTTAAAAGAGAAAATTCTCTGTAATGATGTTGTCAAGTTTCACCAAACAGTTTTGTAAATGTAACTTTAATAGAGAACATTCTCTGCAATGTTGTTGTCATGTCACAAAATTGTGCTGTAAATGCAATTTTAATAGAAAACATACTCTGCAATTGTGTCGTCCATTTTTGCCAATTTGTTTTGTAAATGAAACTTCAAAGGAGAACATTGTCTGCAATGCTGTTGTCCGGTTCAAACAAATTGTTTTGCAAATGTAACTTTGATAGAGAACATTCTATGTAATGATGTTGTCCAGATTTATCAAACAGTTTTGTAAAAGAAAATTTGTTTTTGTCTAATTTCACCAAATTGATTTGTAAATGAAACATTGATAGAGTACATTGTCTGCAATGTTCTTGTCTAATTTCACCAAATTGATTTGTAAATGAAACATTGATAGAGTACATTGTCTGCAATGTTCTTGTCTAATTTCACCAAATTGATTTGTAAATGAAACATTGATAGAGTACATTGTCTGTAATGTTTTTGTTTAGTTTTATCAAACATTTTTGTGTATGTAACTTTAATAGAGACATTCTATGTAATGTTGTTTTCCAGTTTCATCGAACAGTTTTGTAAATGGTAGTTTCAAAGTGTACATTCTCTGCAAAATGTTGTTGTTCAGTTTCATTACACGTTTTTTATAAATGGAACTTTAATTGAGAATATTCTCTTAAAGTTGTTGTCCAGATCAATAAAATTGGTTTGTAATTGTTACTTTAATAGAGAACATTCTCTGCAATGTTGTTGTCCAGCTCCACCAAATTGTTCTTTAAATGTTACTTTAAAAGAGTCCATTAAATGCAATGTTGTTCTGTAGTTTCATCAAACAGTTTTGTTACTAAAATAAAGAACATTCTCTGCAAAGTTGGTGCCTTTTTCACCAAACTGTTTGTTAACGAAACTGTGACAGAGTACATTCTTTGCTGTCAATGTCTTGCTTTAGTTTCTTCAAACAGTTTTCTAAATTGAATATTAAAAGAGAACAATCTCTGCAGCCAGTGTTGTTGTGAAACTTCTCACTATTTTTTTTCAAATGAAAGATTATTATAGTACATTCACTGCAATATTTTTTTTCAGTTTCATCATAAATGTTTTGTAAATGTAACTTTAATGGAAAACATTCTCTTTAGTGATGTTGTCAAGTTTCATCGAACAGTTCTGTCATTTTAACTTTAATTGAATTTTTTCTCTAAAATGTTGTTGTCCAGTTCCAAATATTTTTTTGTAAAGGTAACTTTAATAGAGATCATTCTCTGCAACGATGTTGTCAAGTTTCACTAATATGTTTTGTAAATGAAACTTAAATAGAGAACTTTCTCTGTAATGTTGTTGTCCTGTTTCATCAAACAGTTTTGTAAATGTAACTTAAATAGATAACATTCTCTGCAATGTTGTTGTCAAATCCAAAAAATTGTATTGTAAATGTAACTTTACTACAGAACAATTTACGCAATGTTGTTGTTCAGTTTTACTAATTTGTTTTGTGAATGAAACTTTGATAGAGAACATTCACTGTAATGATGTTGTCCAGCTTCATCAAACAGTTTTGTAAATGAAACTTTAATAGATAACATTCTCTGCAATGTTGTTGTCAAATCCAAAAAATTGTATTGTAAATGTAACTTTACTACAGAACATTTTCCGCAATGTTGTCGTTCAGTTTTACTAATTTGTTTTGTGAATGAAACTTTGATAGAGAACATTCACTGTAATGATGTTGTCCAGCTTCATCAAACAGTTTTGTAATTGGAACTTTAATAGAATAAATTCTATGAAATATTGTTGTCCAGTTTCATCAGACAGTTTTGTAAATGAAACGTTAATAGAGTCAACTCTCTGCAATGTTGATGTCCAGTTTCATCAAATTGATTTGTAAATGAAACATTAATAGAGTGCATTGGATGTAATGTTGTTGATTTGTTTCATGAAACATTTTTGTATATTTAACTTTTATAGAGAACATTCTATGTAAATGGAAGTATAATTGAGTATATTCTATAAAATGTTGTTGTCCAGATCAATCAGATAGGTTTGTAAATGTAACTTTAATAAAGAACATTCTCTGCAATTTTGTTGTCCAGTTCCACCAGATTGTTTTGTAAATGTTACTTTAAAATAGTACATTATATGCAATGTTGTTTTCCAGTTCTATCACATTGTCTTGTAAATGGAACTTTGATAGAGTAGAATCTCTGCTGTCAATGTTGTTGTGACGTTTCTCCATATTGTTTTACAATGAATGATTATTATAGTTGTTGTATGCTGTAATGTTGTTTTCCAGTTTAACCAAAAAGTTCTGTAAATTAAACTTTAATTGAAATCATTCTCTGAAATGTTGTTGTCCAGTTTCACCAATTTATTTTGTTGAATAAAACGTTAATAGAGAACATTCTCTGCAATTTTGTTGTCCAGTTTCACAAATTTGTTTTATAAATGAAACGTTAATAGAGAACATTCTCTGTAATGATGTTGTCCAATTCCATCAAACAGTTTTGTAAATGTAAATTTCATAGAGAATATTCTCAGTTATGATGTTGGCATTTTCCAAAAAATAGGGATGTTAATATAATTTCAATAGAGAACATTCTCTGAAATGTTGTCCAGTTTCATCTAATAGTTTTGTAAATGAAACTTTAATAGAGTACATTCTCTTCCCTAAATTTTGTTTTTCAGTTTCACCAAACAGATTTTTAAATGAAACTTTAATAGGATATATTCTGTGTAAAGTTGTTGTCAAATTTCATCAGAAAGTAATGTAAATGGAATTTTTACAAAAGTACATTCTCTGCAGTGAATGTTGTCATTCAGTTTTGTAAATGTAACAATAGGAGAGTAATTTCTCTGAAATGTTGGTGTCCAGTTTTACAAAATTGTTTACTAAATGTATCATTAATTGAGAACATTCTCTGCAATGTTGTTGTCTAGATTCAATAAAATGTTTTGTAAATGTAACATTATTAGGAAACATTTTCTGCAATGTTGTTGTCAAGTTTCATCAAATTGTTTTGTAAATGAAAATTTAAAGAGAACATTCTCAGTAATGATGTTGTCCAGTTTCACCAAATTGGTTTGTAAATGACACATTAATAGATATCATTCTCTGCAATGTTGCTGTCCAGTTTCACAAACTTGTATTGTAAATGGAAGTTGATTATAGTACATTCTCTGCAATGTTGTTGTCCAGTATCATTAAACAATTTTGTAAATGGAAGTTCAATAGAAAACACTCTTTGCAATGTTGTTGTCAAGTTTTATCAAATTGTTTTTTAATAAAACTCTAATGGAGAACATTATCAGCAATGTTGTTGTTCAGTTTTACTAATTTATTTTGTAAATGAGACCTTAATAGTGAGCATTCTCTGCAATGTTGTTTTCATGTTTCATTCATTTGTGTCGTTAATGTAATTTTAACAGATAACATTCTTTGCAATGATGTTTTCCAGTTTCATAAAAAAATTGTAATTTAAACATTATTAGAGTATATTCTCAGCAATGTTATTGTCAATTTCAGCGAATTGTTAAGTAACTGAAACTTTAATAGAGAACATTCTCTGCAATTTTGTAGTCCAGTTTCATCAAATGGATTTGAAAATTAAACTTTAATAGTGAACATTTTCTGCAATGTTGTTGCCAAGTTTCTCCAAATTGTTTTGTAAATGAAACTTTAATATAGAACTTTCTCTGCAATGTTGCTGTCCAGTTTCATCAAACGGTTTTGTAAATGGAAGTTCAACAGAGAACAATCTTTGCAATGTTGTTGTCCAGTTTTACCAATTTGTTTTGTAAGTGTAACTTTAATATTGAACATTCTCAGCAATGATGTTGTCAAGTTTCATTCATTTGTTTTGCAAATGTAACTTTTATAGATAACATTCTCAGCAATGACGTTGTCTTGTTTCATTAAATAATTTCTGTAAATGGAACTTTGATTCAATACATTATTTGCAGTCAATGTTGTTCTTCAGTTTCATCAAACAGTTTTGTAAATGAATCTTTATTAGAGTAAATCCTCTGCAATGATGCTGTCCAGTTTCAGCAGACAGTTTTGTAAATGAAACCCTAATAGAGTAAATTTTCTGCAATATTGTTGTTTAGTTTCACAAACAGTTTTGTACGAGGGTTGATCCAGAAGTAATGAGACAACGTCTCTAACTTTCAGAGTTTGTGTAATAGAGTTATAAAATTATCACCATGCGTCACAATTTTTAATTACCTATTCACGCACCAAAAATTATACTAGCACTTCTTTTTTTGAAAAAAAAATATAGCTTTACATTGGTCATGGTTCGGTATATCGCCGCACGCCAAAATAACGTCATTTTTCAATTATTATTACGGTCTCTTTCAGTAATGTTTTTTGTCAAAAAGTACGCCAAAATACATGACATTTGCACGACGTGACGTCAAAAGTGTGAGTTGTTTACGGTTAAATTTTGATTGACATCGGTGCAACCACTTGCGTTCTACACTATCAAAACTTAATCTACGGAAGAAAAAAAATAGGCAAATTCGGACAAAATCGCACAACCTACCTATATTCAATTTTATTACCAACTAGGTGAAATACCAAAAAAACTGTGGAAATGTTGAATCAAACATCGGTGAAAATGCCTGTAAGCAGGGTACTTGTCAACCGCTGGTTTGAGAGGTTTGACGATGATCAGAAAGTTCTAGATGATAAAAATAAACCAGAAAGTAGATGAATTTGTACCGCAAAGCGCATACCGGACGTCACTAATGAAATAGGCCACTGATTATGTGCGAATTAGCTGACGAACTGGAAAACTAAACGCATTCCGTTTAGTAGAAACACTCATCTTCGCCGATAATGGCCTTGGTATCAAGAACAGTTGGAAAACATGTGACGATTGTGTTTTTGATATGCGAGGTGTCCTACTCTCCCGTCCAGTACCAAAAGGCCATACAGTGAATTTCAAGTTCCGATTCAATTCAATAATTCAAAGTAAAGAATAATTAACTTCACGTAAGCCAATTCGGTTTTTTATTCAAAATTAAATTTGGTAGATTGAATTTTACAGATTAGTCCGCCATATTGGATTTTATAAGCAACAGCACATGTTCTAAATCCAAGCAGGTGCCCGCTTCCTTGTTTTCGTAACTTTTACGGGCGCATTTTTGTCTCTTGATTTGACTGTGTACAAGAACTCAAACATTCATTATGTCATCACTGGACTCGGACTGTTGTAAAGATACGTTTAGCCAGTAGATTCATAGACAAGAATGGTGCATCACAGCCAAGGAAAATTCCTTTGAGAAAGAGTGACGCGATGTAAGTAAAGGTTATAACACTTTATCAAGACGTCGTTGACGTCAAAAGTCTGCGGCTTGCGGCGGATTGCGTTACCCTCCATGAGTCAGGAAAGTATAGCTCGAGATTTAGAATACGCAAATGCATGATTTTTCACTAGCTTATAGAAAACTACTTTTTACACAACTGTTACGATTTTCAAGTTTATTCCACGATCGGTATTAGATGGTACATTCTCTGCAAGGTTCTTGTCTAAGTTCATCAAATTGTTTTGTAAAACTAACAGTAATAGAGAAAATTCTCTGCAATGTTGTTACCCAGTTTCACAAAATTGTTTTGTAATTCAAACTTCATTAGAGTACATTCTCTGCAATGTTGTTGTCCAGTTTCGACAAATTGATTAGTAAAGGAAACTTAAATAGTGAACATTCTCTGTAATGTAGTTGCCCAGTTTCATCAAATAGATTTGTAAATTTAACTTTAATAGAGAACATTCCTGCAATGTTGTTGTCCAATTTCTACAAATTGGTTTTTAAAGGAAGTGTATTATAGTACATTCTCTGCAATGCTGACGTCCTATTTGATCAAACTGTTTTGTAAATGGAAAATCATTAGAGAACATTCTTTGCAATGTTGTTGTTCAGTTTTACTATTTTTTTGTGTAAATGAAACCTTTATAGTGAGCATTCTCTGCAATTTTGTTTTCAAGTTTCATCCATTTGTTTTGTAAATGTAATTTTAACAGATGACATTCTCTGCAATGCTGATTTCCAGTTTCATCAAACTGTTTTGTAAATGGATTATTGATAGACTACATTCTCAGCCGTCAATGTTTTTGTGAATTTGTAGCTTATTGTTTTACAAATAAAAGGTTATTAAAGTTCATTCACTGCAATTTTGTTGTCCAGTTTCATCAAACAGTTTTGTAAATGTAACTTTAGGAGAGCAATTTCTCTGCAATGTTGTAGTCCAGTTTTACAAAATTGTTTATTAAATGTATCATTAATTGAGAACATTACCTGCAATGTTGATGTCTAGATTCACTATAATGTTTTGTAAATGTAACATTATTAGAATACATTCTCTGCAATGTTATTGTCCAGTTTCACCAAATTGATTTGTATATGAACGTTTATAGAGAATATTCTCTATAATGTTGCTGTCCATTTTCACAAACTTGTACTGTAAATGGAAGTTAAATAGAGAACATTCTCTGCAATGTGGTTGTCTTGTATCATCAAACAATTTTGTAAATGGAAGTTCAATAGAGAACATTCTCTGAAATGTTGTTGTCCAGTTTAACCAAATTGATTTGTAAATAAAACATTAACAGAGAACATTCTCTGCAATGTTGCTGTCCAGTTTCACGAACTTGTACTGTAAATAGAAGTTAAATAGAGAACAATATCTGCAATGTTGTTGTCTTGTATCATCAAACAATTTTGTAAATGGAAGTTCAATAGAGAACATTCTCTGAAATGTTGTGGTCCAGTTTCACCAAATTGTTTTAAAAATTAAACTTTATTTGAGAACATTCTCTAGAGTCAATGTTGTTGTCCAATTTTATCAAACAGTTATGTTAATGAAACTTTTATAGAGTAAATCCTCAGCAATGGTGTTGTCCCGTTTCATCAACAGTTTTCAAAATGAAACTTTAATAGAGTAAATTCTCTGCAATGTTGTGATCAAGTGTAATCAAATTGTTGTATAAAATGAAACTTAAAAAGAGTACATACTCTGCAAAATATTGTCGTCCAGTTTCATCGAACAGTTTTATGTAACTTTAACAGAGAACAATCTCTGCAATTTTCTTGTTCAGTTTCATCAAAATTATGGAAAAATGAATATTTAATAGAGAGCATTCTCTGCAATGTTGTAGTCCAGTTTCATGAAAATGTTCTGTAAATGAAACTTAAATCGAGAAAATTCTCAGCAATGTTGTTGTCAACTTTCATCAAATTGTTAAGTAACTGAAACTTTAATAGAGAACATTCTGTGCAATTTGCTGTCCAGTTTCAGCAAATGGATTAGTGAATAAAACTTTAATAGTGAACATCTTCTGCAATGTTGTTGTCAAGTTTCACCAAATTGATTGTAAATGGAACATTAATAGAGAACATTCTTTGCAATGTTGTTGACCTGTTTCACGAAACTGTTCTGTAAATGTAACTTCAATAGACAACACTCTCAATATTATTGCCAAGTTTCATGACACTGTTTGTAAATGGAATTTGATATAGAACATTCACTGCAGTCAATGTTGTTCTTCAGTTTTATCAAATAGTTATGCAAACGAACTTTAATACAGAACATTCTCTGCAATGTTGTTTTTCAGTTTGTCCAAATTGTTATGTAAATGTCACTTTAATAGAGAACATTCTCTGCAATGTTGTTGCCCAGTTTCATCAAACTGTTTATAAATGGAACTTTGATAGATTACATTCTCTGCAATCAATGCTGTTCATCAGTTTCATCAAATAGTTTTGTAGTTGTAGCTTTAATTGAGAACATTCTCTGAAAGTTGTTGTCCAGTTTCACCAAATTGTTTTACGCATAAAATTAACGGGTGCAATCTCTGCAATAGTATGGTCCATTTTCATCAATCAGTTTTGTAAATAGAAGTTTTATAAAGTACATTCTATACAATGTTGTTGTTCAGATTCATCAAACGGTTTTGTTATTAAAACTTTCATAGAGAACATTCTCCGTAATCAACGTTGTTCTCTAGTATTATCAAACAGTTTTATTATAATTATAATATTTATTGAGAGTATTCTCTGCAATTTTCTACCCCAGTTTTATCAAGCTTTTTGTAAATAGAAATTTAAGAGAGAACATTCTCGGCAATGAGGTTCCATAGTTTCAACAAACTATTTTATAAATTTAAGAGAGTACATTCACTACTGTGTTGTTGTCACGTTTCATTTAACTGTTTGGTAAATTGTCCTTCAATAGAGTACATGATCTGCAATTTGTTGTTAAGTTTCATCAAAATGTTTTGATGAAACTTTAAGTGAGTACATTTTTTCTACCCTGCTGTTTCAACAAGTTGTTTATCAATATTAAATTTTACGAGAGTACATCCTCTTCGATGGTATTGTCCCATTTCATCAACTTGATTTGAAAATGGAAGTTTATGAAGGTTCATTCTCTCTGATTAATGTTGTTCTCCTGTTTTATTCAACTGTTTTGTAAATGAACTTCAAGAAATAGATTCCCGGCATATTTGATAAAGTGCATTCCCTGAAATCAATGTTGTTTATCAGTTTTAACAAGCAGCTGTTGTAAATGGAACTTTAATATTGTACATTATCTGCAAAGTTGTAATCCCGTTTCATGAAACAGTTTGTAAATGTAACTTAAACATAAATCATTCTCTTCAATGTTGTTGTCCCGTATTTTCAAACAGTTATGTTAATGGATTGTTTAAATAGAGTTCATTCTCTGCAATGTTGTTGTCTAGTTTCGTCAACTAGTTCTGTAAATGGACATTAATAATGTATATTCTCTGCAATTCATGCAGTTCTCAAGTTTCACCACATAATTTTGTAATTGAAATTTTAATACAGTACATTCTATGCAATGTTGTTGTCCAGTTGTAGCCAAATTGATTTGCAAATTGACTATAATTGAGTACATTCTATGCAATGTTGGTCTCCAGTTTCATCACACAGTTTCGTAAATGTAACTTCAATAGAGAACATTCTCTGCAATGTTGTTTTACAGATTCATCAAATCGTTTGATAAATTGAAAATTGATAGAGTAGTTTCTCGTAAAAAGAATGTTGTTGCCCAGTTTCAACACACTGTTTGCAAATTGATCTTTGATATTGAACATTATCTGCAGTCAATGTTTTTCTTCAGTTTCATCAAACAGTTGTGTATATGGAACTTTAAATGACTACATTCTTTGTAATTTTGTTGTCAAGTTTCATCAAATTGTTTTGTAAATGTAACTTAAATAAACAACATTCTTTGCAACGTTGTTTTTTCAGTTTCACCGAATTGTTTTGTTAATGTCACTTGAAAAGAGAACATTATCTGCAAAGTTGTTTTCCAGTTTCATAAATTGTTTTACAAATAAAATTAATAGGGTGCTATCTCTGCAATGTCTTGTTTCATCAATCAGTTTTGTAAATAAACACAAAATTGTTTTACAAATAAAATCAATAGAGTATATTCTATGCAATGTTGTCCAGTTTAACCAAATTGTTTTGGAAATGTTACTTTAATAGTGAGCATTATTTGCAATGATGTTGTACAGTTTCGCCAAAATGTTTCTTAAATTAGACTTTAAAAAAGTACATTTTTTTTGTAATGTTGTTGCCATGTTTCATCAAATATATTTATAAATAAAACCTAAAAAGAGAGATTATTCTCTGCAATGTTGATGCAATGTCAAGTTTGATCCACTAGTTTTTGTGGCGAACTTCTTTAAATTGTAAAAATCCAAACAAATCCACCACATCGGAGATTTTAAATTCAACTTTTAAACAAACTTTCTAATTTACTTAAATTTAATTTCATACTTTGTAAATTTAATTCATAGTATAACATACATGTTTACGACACAAAAAACTTAATAAAACTGAACCCCTGGCTACAAAAAAACCGGAGTTTATATAGTACTTTGAGCTCCGCCGGAGCACGGATTAAAGTAGGCTCCGTCGGAGCTAAGTTAATAAATATGTTTATTTAGTTATATGAGCTCCGCCATAGGAATAACACAAAGCTCTACCGGAGCTAAGTTCATCGTGAATTCACGACAGTTTTGTAAATGGAACTTTTATAGAGTGCATTCTCTGTAAATAACTTTGTTCAGTATTATCAAACAGTTTAATGAATAAACTTTGTTATGCATTCTCTGCAATGTTATACTAAAGTTTTATGAAACTGTTTTGTACATGAAATTTAAGAGAGTACATTCTCTTCCATGTTATTGTCCCGTTTCATCAACTTGATTTGTAAATGGAAATTTGATAAAGTTTATTCTCTCGGATTAATGTTGTTCTCCCGTTTTATTCAACTATTTTGTAAATGAATTTTAAGGGAGTAGATTCCCGGCATTTTATTCTCCAGTTTAAACGAACTGTTTTGTAGATGAAAATTTAGAAACTACATTCACTTCAATGTTGTTTTGCTGTTTTAACAAACAGTTTTGTAAATTAACTTTAAGAGAGTACATTCTCTGCAATTTTGTTCTTCAGTTTTGAAAGCTGTTTTTGATGGATTTTTATAAAGTACATTCCCTGAAATCAATGTTGTTTTCAAGTATCATGAAGCAGTTGTTGTAAATGGAACTTCAATGTGGTACTTTCTCTGCAACATTGTTGTTCCGTTGTAGTTAACTGTTTTGTAAATGGAATATAAAATTGTACATTCTCTGCATTGTTGTTATCCCGTTTCATTAAACAGTTTTGTAAATGTAACTTTAATATAGATCATTCTCAGCAATGTTGTTTTTCCGTTTTTCAAACTGTTATGTTTATGGATTGTTTAAAAAGAGATCATAATCTGCAATGTTGTTGTCCAGTTTCATCATTGAGTTTTGTAAATTGACTTTCATAGAGCACATTCTCAGCAATGTTGTTATCCCGTTTCATCAACCTGTTTTGTAAATGGAACTTTGAGTATATTTTCTGCAATCAATGTTGTTTCCCTTTTTCACCAAATAGTTTTGTAAATGGACGTTAATAGAGTACTTTCTACGCAAAGTTGTTCTTCAGTTTCACCAAATCGTTTTGGAAATTGAGTATTAATAGAGTAGTTTCAATATTGTTACCCAGTTTCACCAAACTGTTTTAGTCCAGTTTCATAAAACAGTTTGTAAATTGAACTCTAATAGAGAACATTCTCTCCAATGTTTTAGTCCAGTTTCATGAAACAGTTTTGTAAAAAGAAGTTTAATAGAGTATATTCACTGCAATGTTGTTGTCCAGTTTCATCAAACATTTTTATAAATAAAACTTAGACATTGTATATTTTCAGCAATGTTGTTGTTAGTCTACCTATCTTTTAGTGAAATTTTGACCTCCATAAGACAGTTTTGTTAATGCAAATCTAATTATTGATTCATGTAGCTTGATGCTTCCCTGAAACCGTCGGGGGATGTATGAAATCTAAGTTGCGTTTAAATCCGTAATTGAGGTCAAAGGTCAACTAGGTTCAAAAATCTCGAATGTCTTATGTAACCAAATTTCTAGCAAATTACTGAAGATAATGAATGCGTTTTGACTCGAAACTGCAGATATATATTTGTGCAAAGTGCTTCAATAACATTTAAGTCATTTTATTGCATGATTGCTTCCCTCTGTGGCTTTTAATTTGCAAAAACCTGTGAAAATTTCAAATATCCCGAAAATCATTCATATAATTCCAGATATGACAGTGTAATTGGTTAAAATTTATGTTAAATATATTTGTATATGTGTATGTAATATCTTCAGTAAAATATACACGTTTCATGTCACAATGGGAGTCACAATTGGGTCAAAAGGGCACGAGGGCAAAAATTTCCTAGATTCCTATATCTAGTTTTTGTCAAAATACCTTCCTAAATTGGATCTATTGATAAATAATTACTGCATAACGATGTATTTATTCTTTGAATCAGTAATATAATGATTTTTTTTCTTTGTTATAAATCTCCCTTTGTTTCATAGTGGTCGCAAAAACACATAAAAATTCAATAATTCCGCAAATCCATACTTAAGATTTAAAAATAATTTTGCTAATTTTCTACATCTGTGTGAAAAGTGTTTGACCATGTGTATTTATTATCTTTACTATATATATACAATTTTAAGGTTAAAACTTTGGTTAAAATTTGAGTAATAATTGGGTCAAGTGGTCACAAAGGGCAAAATTGGATTGTATCATGTAAAGCGTTTTTGAATATTCTTCAAAGTTTGACTTACATTTTTTAAAAATAAACTAGCTACTTAACATTTTATGTATTGTTGTTCCCAGTGATATTGTGACTTTTTGCTTATGTAATTTCCTCATTTGTTGCGCTTTGGAGGTTAAACATGTAATACAATTATTCAATTTATACCACAATATTTACTTACATAAACGAATATTTCATAATTTCATGTGTTTATAGGTCATTAATTCATGCACGATGTGTAATCTTCTGTGTAAGGATAATACTCAACGAGGATAGGCACTTATAAAAGGCATGTTCACATTGGGGCAGAAAGTCAACAAAGTAAATATGTACATGCTGCTTTTATATCATTTGCCTAAATTCAAGTTAAACAGTCTGATATGTTTGTGTTTTTTTCAATAACTGCACCACAATGGATTTCAAAGTAAGTGTCGTTGTATGATTAAGTTATGCTTATAACCAATAATATTCTTTTTGAATGCCACGCAACTGTTGCAGAATTAAATTGCATTTGGGAAATACGTGTATTCTAAAGTTACCGAATGCTTTCATATGCTTTAATGATTATAAAACTGATCTCAAATATATGAATTTTCAGGGAAATTAGTTGGTGTTGTAAAAAATTGATAAGTGACACTGTCCAAATGACTTCAATATTGACTTTAAAAAATAAATGTATACAATAAAACTCCAATGATCTTATTCAGATATAACATACCCTTGGTTATAACATACCAATTGTTTGGTCCGAACATACTTTTACATTCTTTATAACATGATTTTGGTGCAAATTTGCGCCAGTATTTAGCAGTCACGGATTAATGAATGTTAGAATTAACAGCGTGTCACAAACATTGTATAATAAATTATAATCTACGAAACGTAGGAAAAACAGTTTGATTCTTCAAACAGACAAAATCAATTAACAATGTGCCATCATATGATATACTATTTCTGAATTAATCATTATTGTTGACACTTGTACCTGCAATGAAGACCAATAAATAATAAGCTACTTAAATAATTCATGTTCACTCAATTTGTTTAATTAGACGTTGAGAAGGTTGGTGTTAAGCAATTATTATTAGGTTCAATACATGCATTTAAGATATTTTTGCTTAAATAATATACAAAGATGAAATAAGTTTGTGAGCAAAACTCGTCAATTATTGATTTGTTCACGAAAATACCGACAAATAGAAGGAATACGGCTTATTAAGCGTCTCCATTTAAAAAAGGGGCGGCCACGTCGGCGAGTTTGGTAACCATTTTTATTCGAAATCAGTCATCGAATTTAAGGTTTTATTGCAATTTAAAGTTTTATTTAAAATGTTTAACCACTAAAAGTAGTGTTATACCCAATGTTAAACCTGTTATTAATTAAAATTATGTCATTCAACACCGCTCTGTGGACGAATCAAAATTATACGAAAATGACGACTATTAATATGTCAGAATGAACTGTTTGAGGTAGTTAAATTGAAACTGGTCACATACTGTAAGTGAGCATTCCGGACACTTGCCGTCATTGGCACCTTAATGAAGTTTAAACTGTTTGTAAACAGAGCAGACTTTATTGTTTCTGCATTTTCAAAAGTAAAATATAAAAAAAACTGCATAACGGTTTGGTAATATCTTTATTCATTTTATTGAATAATTTAACATATTGATATTAAATTTATACTTGACATACAAAGATGATACAGAAAACAGAAAATTCACCACAAAATGAATGTGAAAAAAGCTATAAAAGAGTATGTTATATAGTTCGTATATAACATACTTAGTATGCTATATGGATAAAACATACCTCGGTTATAACATACCGTTTTCAATGGTCTAGTAAGTATGCTATATCCGAGTTTGCTGTATACCTAAAAGATAAAAATACACATGGTCATAAACATTTTACATGGGTGTAGACAAAATAACAAAACAATTTTTAAATATTAAGAATGGATTTTCAGATTTATTGAATTTTCACGTGTTTTCACGATCAAAATGCAACAAAGGGAAATAACAAATGAACAAAACAGTTATTATATTACTGATTCAAATAATAAAATTATCGTTATGCAGTAATTATTTATAAATAGGTCGAATTAAGGAAGATATTTTGTCAAAAACTTGATATATGAATCTAGGCCATTTTTGCCCTCGGTGCCCTTTTTGCCCAATCGTGACTCCCATTGTGACATGAAACTTGTTTATTTTTCTGAAAGATATTACCTACAGACATACAAATATATTTAACATAAATTTTAACCGATTACACTGTCATATCTGAAATTGTATGAATGATTTTCGGGATATTTGAAATGTTCACATGTTTTTGCAAATTAAATGCCACAAAGCGAAGCAATCATGCAATAAAATGACTTAAATGTTATTGAAGCACTTTGCACAAATATATATCTGCAGTTTCGAGTCAAGAACTATTTTTTATCTTGAGTAATTTAAAATATTCAAGAAGTTTTAACCTAGCTGACCTTTGACCTCGATTACGGAGTTAAACATGACTTAAATTTCATACATCCACCGTACGGTTTCAGGGAGGCATTCAGCTACATGAATCAAACATCAGATTTGCATAAACAAAAATATCCTACGCTTTCATTTTCTAGATGACTTTTTGAAATCGTAGGTAGACTATGTCAAGTTTCATCAAACAGATTTGTAAATGGAACTTTGATAGAGTTCATTCTTCTTGATAGAGTACATTATCTGACATGTTGTTCTCCACTTTAAACAATCTGTTTTATAAATGGAAATTACATGGAGTACATTCTCTGCAATGTTATTGTCTAGTTTCATCAAACTGTTTTGTAAATAAAAGGTACACAAAGTACATTCTCTGCAATGTTGTTGTTACGTTTCATCAAACAGTTTTATACGTAGAAGTTTAATAGAGTACATTTTCTGCAATGTGGTTGTCCAGTTTCACCGAATTGTTTTATAAAAAGAAACATAGAAAATAGAGTACATTCTTTGCAAAGTTATTCTCAAGTTTCATAAATCACTTTAGTAAATGTAACTAAAATAGAGAACATTCTCTGCTATGTTGTTGTCCAGTTTCATATAACAGTTTTGTAAAAGAAACATTGTCTTTTATATTGTTGTTCAGTTTCACCGAATTGTGTTGCAAATGTCACTTTAATAGAGAAACTTCTCTGCAATGTTGTTGCCCAGTTTCCTGAAACTGTTTGTTAATGGAACTTTGAAAGAGTATATTCTCTGCAGTCAATGCTGTTCTTCAGCTTCATCAAATAGTTTTAAAGATTGATGTTCAGAAAGTTCATTCTCTGAAATGTTGTTGTCCAGTTTCATCATACAGATTAATAAATGAATCTTTATTAGAGTATATTCTCTGTAATGTTGTTGTCCAGTTCCGTCAATTAGTTTTTCAAACGGATTCTCTGAAATAAATTTTGTTTTCAGTTTCATCAAACAGTTTTATGTATGAAACTTTAATAGAGTACATTATCTGCAATGTTGTTCTCCACTTTAAGTAATCTGTTTTGTAAATGGAAATTTAAGAGAGTTCATACTCTGCAATGTTGTTGTCAAGTTTCATCAAACAGATTTGTAAATCGAATTTTGATAGAGCACATTCCCTGCAATGTTATTGTCCCGTTTCATCAACCATTTTTGAAAATTGTCTTTAATAGATTTCTTATTTTGCAATGTTGTTGTCCAGTTATATCAAGCAGTTTTGTAAATATACGTTAATAGAGTACATTCTCTGCAATGTTGTTGTCCAGTTTCACTACACAGTTTTGTAAATGAAAGTTAAATACAGTTCATTCTCTGCAATGTTGTTATCCAGTTTAATCAAACAGTTTTGAAAATGGAACTTTGATGGAATGTATTCTCTGCAATGTTGATGTCCAGTTTTATCAAGCATTTCTAATAAATTAAACATTAACAGAGTATATTCTCTGCAATGTTGTTGTCCAATTTCATCAATCAGTATTTCAAACGGATTTTGATGAATTTTGTGAATCAACGTTGTTCTCCTGTTTCATCAAATATTTATGTATAAAACATTTATAAAGTACATTATCTGCAATATTGTTCTACACGTTTAACAAATTGTTTTGTAAATGGAAATTTAAAGGAGCTGATTTTCCGCAATGTCCTTGACCCGTTCCATCATCATGTTTTGTAAATGAACTTTAATGGAGTAGATTCTATGCAATTCTTTTCATTAGTTTCATCAAACTGTATGTAACCGGTTTTATTTAAGAGTACATTCTCTTGCAATGAATGATGTTCCCCAAATTGAACAATTTCGTCTGGTATTTAGCATGCAATCATGAGCTTTTTCTAGCTGAAGTCATTAGATTGCTTTAAACACTTCTGGTAGGTCACCATACGTGCTGCATAAAAGACCTGAATATGCTGTCTTCAATCCCTGTGTGTCGACTATTGTAACCAGATTTTTTATGAGTATTTCTTGTCCGCTGTTTAACGAATGTTTACTTATAAATTAACGTAAATAAAAGCAAAATAGTTCTCTTACGATTTGTTTTGTAAGAACCATCTGCAAGTTAAAAAAGATTGATTAGCAGCTTGATATGTTTAAGTGTTCAGCAGGCTTGGTGATTGACCATTCTACAGTTGATTGATTTGCTTATCTATCTGGTTGTATCACAGTGCAAGAGATTTGAAAATGTAATGATGTTTTAATGTTAATAGTTTCGTTATAATAATGCAAATGCTTCTTTTCTTTAGTGCTGTCGTCCTGTTCTTACTAATTCAACTTCGTGAGCTCTGGTCTCTGTAAGATCATTGAGAACCTTTTTTATGTGTTTGTTTGGTCATTATTGTTTCTAGGATTACCTGATGTAGCTGGCAGATTACAGATATTAAATATTCACACAAAGATCACGAGAGAAAATAATAGACTTGCAGAAGATGTAGATCTGACAGAGTTAGCTTCCCTGACTAAGAATTTTAGTGGAGCTGAGATTGAAGGTCTAGTAAGATGTTCACAAGCTACAGCCATGAATCGATATATCAAGGTTTGTGATTGAAATATTTTTTCAATTTTGTTAAAATTCGACATATTACAATGATATATAGCTGCAGGGTAGTCAGTGCTGGGGCGGCTAGGTCATTTGGAAGCACACACATATTACATAGCTGACTAATGTATTCTCCCCTGCCAAAATCAGAAATTCGAACATCTCAATGCACTGTTGCCAAGGCAGACCAAAGTTAACTATTTGAGTGTGATTCACTGGAATTTAAAATGGATTACACCAATCCACAGGACCGCCAATCATAGAGAGAAGGACTCCAATCCAGACAAGATGGAGAGGCCTCATCCTCGCTAAAGGAATAATCAGGGGTATGTACAGAACTAGACCATGCAAAGATGGTGATAATATATTATAATTACCCTGTTACTTTATTGTACTATTATATTATATAATGGTGAAACATATCTTATAACCTCTACTTACAAATTTCAATTTACATATAAATTTCAATAACAAAGGTAATGGGGTAGGACTACTAGTTCTCTAACTTCGTTTCGATCCTCCCCATTAACATGTTGTGATTATCAAAACATAATTTGACAATATTTATATTACAGTTTGGCCGGAATGTTGAAGTAGATGCTGAAGCTGGGACCAAACTTAGAGTAACAAGACATGATTTCTTACATTCCCTAGAAAATGATTTTAAACCAGTAAGTTATTTTATAGCATTGTATTGACTGTAGAAGACTGGGCCTCAATTTTAACGAAAATTGTCAACATTGTACTCAAACTCAATCTTAAGTTTTGATCATAATTAACCAGATTTTTTTGGACGGACAGGAAGGCGTCCTGTGTCGTTAACAATTGCGTTAAAGGTTCTCTTCACCATATATTTTTGTCATTTATGGTCAAATCTTTATGAAACTTCATACTATGATAACATACCACGTGATAAAAAGATTTAGAAAGTAACCACAACTCTACCTGCTTTATATTGGATTATTTCCCTTTGTAATTTTTGGGTTAAAGTTTTTCAATCTTCAATGTGGTTTCCTCATTACTTTTCTTGTTTTACTTATTCAATCGACGTTACAACAAATGAAGTATCCTTACAAACTCCAATAGTGGTTTAAAAGTCATTTAAAATAAAATGAAACTGACTAACATGTATGGATAAAGTTAAATTAAATTGTATTGATTTGAGTCTGTTAATTGAGTTTAGTCTCAAGCAAAAATTGAATATGTTGATTAAAGTTTCAAACAAAACCAATTATATTTTATGTTGAAACATATTAGATATTTTTATTATTATGATTATCTAATAACAGCAATTTTAACTACATTGTCATGTTTTTTAGAAACCATAAACACTTGAGTCAGTAATTGAGTTCGTACTTAAGTTTGTTTGTGAAACTGGGGCCAGGGTATATTGTTTGTCATAAAATAATTATTATACCTTCGTTGCACCAGTCTTAAATATACATTATTTCTTTGAATGACGAGGACTAATGACCTAGTACAGTACTCGGAAAGTGCAAGTTTTCAAAATTGTCGTACGTAACTGTGGATGATTTTGTTTTAGTAATTGCCGTGTTATACTAAAAAAACGGCAAAATATATGGTGAAAATTGTTCCTATAAGGAATATCTTTAACACTAATCAAGATATTTGAGTTAAATGTTGTTACTTAATCATCGGTACTATATCTACACACGTATAAAGGGAGGTAACTGTGGATGCTTTTTTTGGATTTATGCCCCTTTATACTTGCACATTTAAGATTAAAACTTGTTCTAATCGGATATTTTTAGTACTTACAAATATATTTTAATAAAAGTTGGAATGCTTTTTCATCAGTCCTTCATCTATCGGACTATTAAAGGGACATAACTCTGGATGAATTACTTTCTGAGTTATTTCCCTTTATACTTAAGATTAATGTTTGCTCAAACTGAATATACTTTGTTTGATAGAAAGTTAGTATGCTTTTTTCATCAGTACTACATCTACTCGACTACAAAGGGATGTAACACTTGAATTATTTTGGAGTTGTCCCCCTTTTCGACTTTTAAATAATGGTTAAAGTACTTTAAACTGAAATATTTTCAATACTTATCAATATATTCAAGTATACAGTTAGTATGCTTTTTAGTCAGTATTACATCTACACGGCAACAAAGGGACATAACTTTTGATTATTTTTTTGAGTTATTCCCCTTTACTTTAATGTTTAAATTTGTTTAAATTGAAATATTAATAGTTCCTTATTAAGGTATTTAAATGAAAGTAGGTATGCTTATTCATTGATACTATGTCTTCATAACTTTGAAGGGACGTACTATGGATGAATTGTTTTAGGAGTTATGCCCCTTTTATATTTTACAAATATGAATTGGTAATTATTGTTTGACAGATTTATTTCCTTTCAAAAAATAGGTCCTGTCTTAAAATCAGTATTGTTTTAAGATAAGCCTTGCCATGAACAAAACACCCAAAATGTCTAGCGCGCTGTCTTTGGACTGCTCATGTTATAGTAAATATTATCAATCTTGTTCTTTTTTTTCTATCGTGTATTGACTGCTCGCCTATCGTGTAGTTTAATTTCTTCTTAAAATGTCGATACTCAATAAACTAATCGATAAAATATTACGTACTTGCTTATTTTTTTACAGCCACACTAAGACTGTGTTCTGAAACGTGTATAAATAATGACATCTCATGAATGGCTTTAAGAATAAACAAAGAAAAAAACATAAACTTGTATTTTTTATCTATCGAGTGAGTTCGGTCGGACATCGTGTGCATAGTTTAAATCAGATTAAAGCCATTTTTTAAAAAATGGCATAAACGTATTTTGACAGTAATGTTATTCTTTGTTCCGCAGTTTAAATTTTTGTTATACACCGTGTTCATTTTTGTATATTTTTTATTATAAAATATTATCAGCTGGAGAACTCTTTGACTATCTGTATATTGACTGTTCGCCTCTGGTGTACATAATTTTCTACTAAAAATGTCGGTGTTCAATAAATTTATTGATACAATATTATATGATTATATTTTGCAATAACGCTAAGAATGTGTACCAGGTACAATTTTATGACATATTATCTCTGTGAACGTGTAGAAAAAAACTATGGAAAATATTTAAACGTGTATTTCTTTTTCTGTTATGTGAGTTTGAATTTGTCAATCGCGTGCGTGGTTTGATAATACATTAGAACCAACTTTCAAAAATTTATTTCAAAGAATGTGTGTGGTGAACTCGATATTCAATAAATTCAACGAAATTTATATTGTTTTTTTTATATATTTACAAAGTAATAGAACAACATTTTTTGTTTTCAATCCACATTTGAGACGCATAAATTGCATAACTTGTCGCCGTGTAAACGTTTTTCTTTGGGCGAAAAAAGCTGAGGATTCCAAACAATCGTGTTTAACGTGTCCAAACTGGACTCCATACTACATATAAATAAAAACACAAACACTTATATGCACGGCCAGACGATGTGTAGCACGGCCAGACGATGTGTATTTATTGCGTTGAACTTTACAGTCGGCAGATTAACAATATAATGAATACAAATTTATACATGTACATGGCTATCCCTATAAATATATATAACATGGTTTTAAAGTATTTCAACAAACACCAATCGTCCTTAACCATGAATGTAAGAGGCAGGCTCTACGAAAGAGTACTTATAATATATGCTACAAAATAAATGAATCCTTTTATGACAGATCTTTTTACGTCTGCGATTCGACTCGCCCTGGAACAACCAGAGATGAAAAAATTAAAAAATTCACCCTGGAAACCTGTGTCTATTTGTCAATGTCGTATCGCTTGAATGTTAGACCTCATTCTGAAAAGACATATTTGTTGGCTCTATTTTTAAGCAAAACTAACTATCCCTAGTTGGACGGCCATATCTGAATATATATATTAAACAATGATCAGGAAAAACAAAATTAAATCTATCTCATCACAAGTGTTTAGAAACTAAAAATCAATCTTAACGCTATGACTAAAGAAACTATAAATAATTACATATTGACCTGTTAAAATATATACTTTCAAAAAACAATTTTAAACATATAAGATTGTAATTGTATAGGTTATAAATAGCGTCATGAGTGATAAACTGAAATACGTTAATAAATGTGTTTTGTTTCAGTATTAATATCATGAAACTGGCTATTATTATATACAGTCCAACTTGTGCTAACAGCCACCTCTGAATAGCGGGCATCTGCGGACAGCGGCCATTCCGATTTCCCCCGACCGAAATCGCTCTTAATAACGGTCACTTGTTGACTGTGACCAGCGGCCAGTCAAAACCATCCCCGCAGCCAGTTTAGAACTGTAAACAACGGCCAGAGGATTGTTTGAAGACAGTCTTTTTTATAATGACGATTTCGAACTCAGGCCGCCATTTTTGTTAAAGTTAAGCTAAAAACCAGTAATTCGCTTTTTTCCGTATTTTTCGTAAACAAACCACATCGAGTACGATTTTATTAGTTATTATCAAGCTGTAGACAATATTTTCCATCACAATATTATAAAAATATGTTAATGTATCCTTTTATTGTTATTTGTAAATCGGGAGTAAATTACGTCATGTGATGACAATTTGCTAATTAGTTTTGAATGTTTGGAGACTCCACTAGGTTTGTTTTTCACACGTTCGGCAGTTAGAAAAATGTTTGTAACACGCTGTTCATTCCTAAATTCGTTCAACTGTGACCGCTGTATAGAGGTAAATTGACAACTGGGATAAGATAGAAAAACTATACAAAAGGTCATAGTAATGAGAATTTGTTAATGTTGAGGACATAGCATGAAATGTAGCTGCAAACAAAAAATCACTATTTTCTTTGTTTTAGTCATTCTTTGTTCAAAGTTTTGTTTTATTCATTTATAGTCACAAATTTAATTAATGATAATGTGAATGATGAATTAAGATTGAAAATAAACCCATTTAAATTTTGGATAATTAATTCATGTTATTTATGAACTCTGTCTCTCAAGTCTGACCAAACATGGCCCCTTCGTTCCTCCCTTCGAACAAAGGCCACCTGTGAACAAAGGCCACTTTTCTCTTTTCCCTTGGCCGGCTGTTGTTCACAGGTTGGACTGTATATAATATGCAAATAAGTATTGATTTGTAGGAAACAAGGTGTTGCCAGTGTGAAGTCGCCTGGTAGAATGATTCAAATCTAAATTACTACACATATTAAAATAGAAACATTATCACGCTTTTCTCGTGCAACTGACCAATACAATCACTGTATGAAAACTGCGTCGCGTTAAAACAAATATTTCACGCTATACTATCGAACCGCGTGAAATAGATAGTATCGAGACCCGTAATCGTGTATTTTACCGCAAATCAAGCTATCTATCGTGTTCGTGTAACGTGTATTCTGTGTTTGTGTATCGTGCCTGTACCGTCCGTACCATGTGGCAACTTGCACTTTACGAGTACTGTATACCATGTGCAGAATTTTTAATCTTGTCCTGAAGCTGTAGTTGGCTTAAGCCTCACCTGGGCGGAAATAGGAGCAGGCATGGCCAAGTGGTTACATCATTGGACTGGTAATAATTGGATAGCCAGCTCCGCGTTGATTCGAATTTCATTCTAAACATACTCTGTTGTTTCCTTGAGCAAGAAACTTTATCCTACTAGCTCAGTACTAGGGGACCAGATAGCGGACTCTAAAATGATTGATCTTAAGTTGTAAGAACTTGTTTCACAATGAAGCTATTAGTAATATAGAATACCATACCATACCAAAAAATTTGACTCTGTTTTTATTAGCCAATAAAGGCTATAAGGTATATTTAGAAGTTCTTGGCCTTGTTAAAGGGTGAGCACTGGCTAAAGAAAAACTTCTATGAAAGCTAAGTTAGATGCCTTGGCCACAGTAAAATGACAATAGAAGTAATTTGAGTTGATACAACATGATACCCTATGAAATATGACAGTTATTAGTAATTAGTATGAACTATGTTTCAATGTATTTTTATTGTTTGTAGGCATTTGGTAGTAGCTCTGAAGAGTTTATAAAATACATTGCCAATGGTGTAATAAACTGGGGTAGTCCTGTACAAAGGGTATTAGAAGATGGTGATCTATTAATATCTCAGGCCAGACTTAGTGATCGTACATCATTAGTTACTGTTTGTTTAGAAGGTATGTACTCGTCTGTTGTATTGCTTATATAAGTGTAATTTGGAATTTTAACTGTTTTCTGAGTGAACCGTTGACCGTTCAATAGTTTTGACTGTTTCCCGAGCATGCTCAGACGCCAGACATTGTTATTCAAAATGTTATTTGTTATGATATAAGGGGAAGTATCTGCTACTGGATTTTAGGATATTCCAGACGCTTTCTAATGCATAAAGCATTCATTGATCTTGATCAAGCAGACGTATACATGTCGGGATGCATTTCTATGCAAAGAGTTGGTATAAGCCGACTCGCAAAGAGTTCGTGTATATCATTAATATGCATGAGTTTTTCATAATCATATTTTTTAAAACTGTTTTATAGAATTTTGCAAGGAAATATAATAATTATAGATTAAATTATAAAATGGTGGCTTTAAGTCTGGAAAACGTTTATTATCAGCACAATTTTATCCTCAAAAAAATACCTATTTTTGTCGTTTGGCTTAGTGAACACCCACAAGAAATCAATGCACCACAACAAAACAATTACGGTTTAACGCTCTCAATTACGCTTCTATATTAATCACCTTTGATAAACTTTGTTCCTATTTTTCACTGAATTCGATTAAAAAGACTCTTAAAAAGCCTTAAAATCTTACGATCAAATGTTATTTTGTTCAGTGAGAACTACTTCATTCATGTACGAAAGCATTTACGAATTTTACTAAAATATTATATTTTGTACAGGCGTTATACAGTCGAATCTTTTGCAATTTTCGTTCGCGTTTGTAAAGATATTTTGTCTACTGAAATAACTTTATATATGTTTGAAAACTCTTTATAGATTGTACCTTAGATGGCTCGTTTTTGCAATTTCTGTTAAACTTTGTAAAAAGTTTTTCTTACACATCATCATTAAGGGTTCTAATTTCTGATTTTCTGCATGTACATACTTCTTTTTTAGTAATTGTCTTCCATTCATATCATTTAAGGCCATAGAAAAGACATTAAACTCAAAAGATCTAATGTTTTCTGTCCACTGAAAACACTTCATACATGAACAAAAACTCTTTACAGATATAACCTTTTAAGTACAATTTTAAGCGCCCGTGTCCCAAACACGTCATTTAAGACCCAGACAGACCTTAAACTCACAAGATCTAAAGTTTGTTTGCCCACTAAAACGACATCAACAAACACTCTTTGTAGACTTAACCTTAAAACGGTCGTTTTTGAAATTTCAGTTGAAATTTGTAAAGAGATTTTTTATACATCTTCATTTGTTTTCTAAGTTCAGATTTTTATGTACAAACTTCTTTTTAGTGCCCATGTCCCAAACACATAGTTTAATGCCTATAAAAACATTAAACTCAAAAGATCTAAAGTATTTTGTCCACTGAAAACACTTAATACATGAACATAAACTCTTTGTAGATTTTACCTCTAAGCGATCTTTTTTCAATTAAAGTTGAAATTAATAAAGAGTTTTTTATAGATCTTCATTAGGTTTCTAAGTTCAGATTTTTATGTACAAACTTCTTTTTAGTGCCCATGTCCCAAAGACACCCTTTAAGGCCCAGAAAGACAAAGTTTTTTGTCCACTGAAAACCGTTTCTACATGAAAAAAAAACTCTTTAAACTTTAAAGCGGTCATTTTTTGAAATTTCAGTTGAAATTTGTAAAAATAAAATTATACATCTTCATTTGTTTTTACGTTCAGATTTTTATATACAATCTTCTTTTTAAGGGCCTGTGTCCCAAACACAAAATTAAAGGCCCAGGGATATCAAACTCAAAAGATCTGAAGTTTTTTTTTGTCCACTTAAAAGACTTTATACATGAACATAAACTCTTTGTATATTTAACCTTTAAGCGATCTTTTTGCAATTTAATTTGATTTTTGTAAAGAGTCTTTTTTATACATCTTTATTAGGTTTCTAAGTTCAGATTTTTATGAAAAAATTGTTTTAGTGCCCGTGTTTCATACACTTCATTTAACGCACTGATAGACATTTAACTTAAAAAATTGTTCACTAAAATGTTTTATACACGAACAAAAACTCTTTAAAGATTTAACCTTAAAGCGGTCGTTTTTGCAATTTCTGTTGAATTTTGTATTGAATTTATGCACAAATCTTATTTTGGATTCTTTTTTATATTGTGTTTCATGTAGAAAGTTCTTTTTTAGTAACTTAGTTCCATACTGATTCCATTTCATCCCATACGAAAACTCTTTACCGATTTTACTAAAAATATTTGCAATTTTCCGTTCAAGTTTGTAAAGAGTTTTTGTATACACTTTATTCGGGCCCTTTGTTCTAATTTTTATCCTTTTTATAGTGCCTGAGTTTCATAATTATTCCATTTTATGCCATACGAAAACTCTTCACCGATTTTACTAAAATAATTGCAGATTTGCAATTTTCCGTTCAAGTTTGTAAAGAGTTTTTGTATACACTGCATTCGGGCTCTTAATTCTGATTTCTATCCTTAAAACTGTGTTTAATACCTGTGTACTATTAATATTATTGTTTGACCCAGAATGACCTAAAACTCAAACGATTAAAAATATTTTGTTAGATATTAAATCTTTTTAATGCAGTCCTTTCTTATGCAATGTCTGTACGTTTTTGTATCGACCTTTTGCATGCGTTTTAACAGCTTTTGATCGTTTAGTTTTTGGGCCCTCTGAGTCCCGTGATATTAGTAGACCACATGAACAAGGGGGCTCTAACTGAATGACCACCCGAATACACGTTTTATCATTTTGCTAGGTCTGTCTATACCATGTAGAGTTCATGTTTGTTAGGAAAAAAAGGAGGCAGATTGTAGGCGGAGCTAAATGCCGGGATACTTGCATTTCGTCAACTCTTTACGAGTCAGCTTAGGCCAACTATTTACAAAAATGCATCCCAAACATGTCAAGTACTGTTAAAATACTAATTGATCAGGTAAAAAAAATATTTTATCTGTGGTTTTAGAACAATCAAACTGTTGTCCCTCGGTGTCAGGAATAGTGTTTTAAACAGTTCCAAACACTATTCCCTCCTCATCGGGCCAACAGTTTGTTTTTTTCCAAATCACGTTTTAAATAACTGTATAATATTTCACAAATAGAATAGTGTTTTATCAGTGAAGAATGTTATGTAAATTTTGAAATTTTTAAACTCGGGCAACTTTTTTTTAAGAATTGTAGATTTGATGTTATACAGTGATATATGAGATAAATATATCAGATTAACCTATGTAGATTTCCCTACAATTGAAAAAATCAGCAATTCAGGGATGAGTCTGGGTTCCAAATTTAGGGAGAAGTGACTTCTCCCTCCCAGTAATTTAGGGAGAAGTGCAGTGATGTGAGGGAAAAGTTGGGAGGATAGACAAGCGGGAAAAGTTTAATGAGCCGAATAGAATGTTTTGAACAGTATTTATTACGACGATAAAAAAGTAATCTCTATCGCTCGTATTGTTCGTTTGGACGCTGCGGCGAGACGTTCTCAATATAAGTAACAGTTCATAGATCACACAAAGTAGTTCAGCAATTTTACAATTTAATCCATTGATAATAAAGTAACAGTTTTCACAAAGTTATTATAGTTCGCAATAAACCAATATTTACTAGAGTACTAAGTCACAAAGAGCATATAACACACAGATCAACAAATGATTCTTTCTGTCTAAAGTAAAATGTGGTTGATTTTATATAGCAAAATACTGAACAAATGAACAATTTCATTAGCTGATAAATATTTAGATAGTTAAAACAATAAATTAGAAGTTTGACAATAAACTACCGGAAGACAGGTACAATCAGCATAGTAAATCTAATTATGACATACTGACACATCTTTAAATGCCTAAAACTGTTAATTAAAAATTAAGGTGATAATAATGATAAATAACAAAAGTGACTATTGCGTTCAATACATAAGGTCATATAAACTAAACAAATATGTTTACAGTGTTATGACATGCCAAAATAATGCAATTAAAAAATGAAAATCTTCGTTTTAATATATTCACAAACCTCTCAAAATTCAATGCACATTTTTCTAGAACTTCTATCCTTTAAATACATGTAATTACTATTACATTTAGTAAATAATATGTCTGCTGTAACTCACAAGTAGTGTGATTATTAAATACTCCATGAATGTTTGTTTACTGAGTTATTTGTGCTATGTTTTACTCAAAATTCACAGAACATATTGATTTTGTATCTAATTGTAAACTTAAATTATCTAATTTTCATTTCAATGAAAAGTTCTTCCTTCTAGTTTAGCATTTTTACTTGCTAGAATATGTTCATCAAAAAAAGTTTAAAATGCATAAAAAGTATTTTCAAGTTTGGAAAATATGTTTTCAGTGTCCTCGTTTTTGACCATTCTTTTTGTCTAATTAGTTCTGCTGTAAATAGCATACCTTTTCTTAAATATAACATATTATGAAGCAATATATGTTTATTATGCTTTTTTAGAGTCTGCAACACGACTTTAGCTGGTAGATTACGTGACGAATACTTTGACAATTTTAATAAATTCAATTGAACCAACCGGTGTTTATTTTTGAAATCGAGGGATTTTCCCTGTTACTTATTGCTTAATTAAGAAGAACTTATAATTCAAATGATAAGATCATTAAATTACTAACGTAGATTAAACCTTGAATCCAAAGTCTAGTCCAATAAAGATGATATTGAAAATCTATTTGTATGATGCATTTAAGCGTAGAACTACAGAACTTAGTTTCTTATACAATTGATAGTTGATATGTGCCCCTGAGTTCATTACAAAGTGAGCAGAGCGGGGGGACATAAAACAAATTGTTTCTGACTTATTATAGAACAATATTTTTCTTATCTTCGAAACATTAAGAAAGGTTTTTGATGTGATGTGAACTTATGCAGGGCTGGTTATCCAATCATTACCAGAGCCGAGGCCGGGCGTAGTGGTTAGCATGTCTGACTTTGAATCCAGAGATCGCGGGATCGATCCCGACTGTGTAGGCCATCCCCTGAACATGCGTTGTCGACCTCGTGGTAGAGTAAGTTAGTACTGGTGATAGAAAAATGTCCAGGAAAACTATAGTAGAAAGAGCTGGTTGTCGTATATATGACCTAAATATGTGTTGAATACAACGATAAAAAATAAGATATGATTACCAGTCTAACATCATAATCTCTCGGCCATGCCCTCTCTTCATGTACCCACTTGTATTGAACTATTCCAGAGGAAATATACCAATTATGTTAATGACTGAAAAGCTAAATAAAAAATGATTACCAGTCTAACATGATAATCACTCGGCCATGCCCTCTCTTAATGTACCCACTTGTATTGAACTATTCCAGAGGAAATATACCAATTAAGTTAATGATTGAAAAGCTATTTTGTTATTGTAATATGTACACAAACCTCTCTCTGTATATTTTAGGACCTGCAGGTGCTGGTAAGACAGCTCTTGCTGCACAGATTGCCAAGAATTCTGAATTTCCATTTGTTAAGATTTGTTCACCAGAAAACATGATAGGTTTTCATGAGGCTGCAAAATGTCAACAAATAAAGAAGATATTTGATGATGCTTATAAATCACCTCTAAGTTGTGTTATAGTGGATGATATAGAAAGATTATTAGGTATGGAAATACTTACTTAACTTTTTCCTTCTGCTTATAACTATACTGCCCTCCAAAAGTTTCTTTGCATATTCATTATTTATATTGTACTAAATAGAGTTTCAAAAAGTTGTTAAAGCATTTTATTGTTTAAGGATTTCCAATTTTGATTTCCAATTTTGAATAATAAAATGTATCAATAGAAATTCCATATCCACTGCATGAATAAAAAATGAAATAAACAGTACATTTAATAATTTATCAAATCTGGACCGAAAAACTTAAGCGAATAAATCAATTGTAATGTGAAGAATTTATTTTAGGGCAGTGTATAATAGGTAGGCATTGTAGGGAGATACAAGGGGTCTTAGGGATGTTGAATTCCAAGTTATTTCCACATGTCCATGGACAGTGAAATCTAAAATTCAGCTTGTCGGGGATCATTATTCATTTGTTCAGAAATTATATACTCAAACAGATATGGAGTGAACTATAATATAAAAAGTATATTATAAGTGTTTGATTGAAACATTGAGACATTTACATTATCATGTAATGCTATGTTAGATTATTTAGAGCTAAAATATAATTTGTTTAAAGACAAGGGGGCTTAAGTAGTAACACGTCCTAAGACATAATACCTGCATGCATTTTTATTTATCAAGTTTGTTTTCTATTATACATGAATGTATGACTTTTAAAGTTAAATTAACCAAAACATTGTGAATATTTCAGTTTTATTTCATTATGTCAGCATTCAGAAATGATGTTCTTATATTAAAACTGATCAATCATTTCCAAAACATAAGTCGATACTCGTAGTAAGGCAATGTCAAATGGGAATTTTGTTAAGTGTTAACTCAAGTTTGACAAACCTAGGTATCACAAAGACACACAAATTGAGAACGAAAATGCATGTCTATTCTAGCTAGTATTTATGTATTTGTGTAAATGAGCACTTGGTAGTACATGAATGATTATGTCTTTAATGGGAGATTGAAGTAAGTCTACAAAAAGTATATAGAACATGTGCATATACACACACAGAAACAAGGAACTATCAGTATTTCTTGAGAAAAAACAGTTATCGAATCCCGGAACAACAGAATTATTTAGGAAACATTTCAACTATATTTTTTTTTTGGATAGAGGACTCTAAAACCTACGCGCACGTGGATGCTTAACAAAATTTTAGTATGAACACAGTCCAGAATACGTTTGCGAATCCAGAAATCTTGCAAACTTACTTTTTTTATTTTTAATCGGATTTACTTCAAATTTTCAATAAATGTAGATCTACATATGGGCATAACACCAGTAAACTTTCATCCTGATATCTTTACTAGAAATATGTTTAATTTAAAGTCAAAAGTCAAAATTCCCATGGGAATCGGCAAATTCCCATGGGAGAAATGCTCTCCCATGGGATTTTCATGGGAGAAAAATGGGAATTTTCTCCCATATACAAATATGGGAGAAAATTCCCATTTTTTCAAATTCATCCAAATTAAGATTTAGAGTTAGAATTGGATAGATCTATTAGTACATAACATTATTCCAAAGAAAAAATTAATAGTTTGTCATTTTTAAAGCATTTAAACACCATTTAAAATTCTCCCATATTAGAAATGGGAGAATTCTCCCATGGGAGAATTCTCCCATTTCTGAATATGGGATTTCTCCCATGGGAGAATTCTCCCATTTCTGAATATGGGATTTCTCCCATGGGAGAATTCTCCCATTTCTGAATATGGGAATTCCAAATATAATTAGATTTTGGATATTTTTATTGAAAATTTCTAAGGAAACTGTTATTTGATGACTAGATATCGCCGTTTTTTACTATTTGACTATATTTTATGAGTAAATTACGCTGCATAGTTGAAAACAGTTCGACAGCCTTCTTTATAAACTAAAATTATTTTATAAAATCAAATATAGCAAAAAACATTGTTTTAGATTGTTAAAAATATTCTATGTACGTTACACAAAAGCTGTGTTTGATACATTTAGAAATCGACAAATGGATACCTTTTCTTTTTCATTTATAGTTGACACTTTTTAGTAAGATCATGTATGTATTGTTTTCGTGTTAGATAGTTGACTGGAAAATGTTTAGTTGAATCAGTGACTAAAAACTTTTTCAGCAGTGTTTTGAACATTCCGTCTGATTCCCGAACGGGGCATACGTTTGCAGAGTTTGTTCAAGAAATGATTTCTTCCACTATAATCCCAGTCCGATTCCTAACCATGTCGGGCAGTTGTCAGTCACTGACTCAGTTACTGAGTATGTGCTAAGTAAATGGTTAACTGTTAATGGGTTGTCTGACCGATAAGATGCGACTTATGCAATGTGTTGCTACCACGCAACCCCGCCCCCTAAAACCCAACGCTCAACAAAAAAACAAATATTTTCAAAAATAAAAGGCAGAGTTTACTAAATCATACTGTAAACTAAATATTCATAGGCGGATCTAGCAGGGCAGGGCAGGGTGATTGAACTAATGGACTGTATCAACCCACTAATGGAGTCTCCCTTAATATCATATTTCACGATTATTAGAAAAAATGGCATACACCGGGTCCGGTCCCCCTGGATTCACTTGTGTTTTTATTGATATCAGTTTAGGGGTTTATTTTATTACTTAAACATTGTAAAAAAGTTTGTTTTACATGTTTGCATCTTAACGACAACGATCGTAGGAACAAATTAGTAATTGTTTTAGTAACTTTAATTCCAGAAGTAAAAACTCTGGGATGTTCTTTATCATGTAAAATTTCGTCAAATTAATAGATCTACAATCAAATGGATCTAACATCCCTAGCGATGATACAAGAGTGTTAAGAAAGGATTAAAAATACCCTAACAATACTAGTTTACGAAGTATACGCAGTTACTATTAAAATAATTTAGAAAAGTAAGCACGAAAATTTGCAAAAAAAGTGTAAGTTCAATCTAACTTATAAAATAACTTTGTGCATACTTTGGGAGTAAATGTTGAAGTCCTCCACCGCAGCACAGGCGTGGACTTATAAAGGGCTCCCTGTGCAGCAAGTGCTTTACATTTAAGTAGCAGTGCGACCGCAAACGTCGCAACAACCGTCGTGGGACCGTTAGCCGAGTACAGACTGCTACGCCGTCGCGCTAACGGTCCTACACTGCATCAGCACAGCGCTCTTTTGCGCTTAAGTAGGCTAAAACGGCAAATACGGTCCATTAAACAACATGATATACTTAAATATACATAAATACATATTATAATAACATTGTATGGATGATTTCTAATGTTTATATCCTCATACACTATAGAAATAAGTAAAATACTAAAATGTCCGCAGATTAAAATGTTGATCCGTCTAATAGAACAAGCGTTGGTAATAGCAACGAACCGGAAACAGTTTAATAAGTGATAAACAGGTTATTCAACAGTGAAATTTCTTGCTGGAAAATCGTTAATATCACGGTAAATAATTGGAATAAATTACTGAAACTTGGCAGAAATGTGAATTAACATACATATTACTGACTTAAACCGATGAAACCATGTTGAATTAACTGTCACATTTAAAAAATGGATACAAACAGTTGTTTACATGAACAAACGTAATGACAAATCATATGCCGGATTGGAGGTTTGACAAATAAGCCTAGTGAAATTGGGAATCATCTGAAATATCTTGGTGAAATTCATAGACCAGACATGATGCATTGTAATGATTATCCTAGTGCACCTGTCCAGATCTATGGGTGAAGCCAATGTTATCTACAATATATATAGACTAAGTTTAACATAGAAATAAGCCTTACAGTTACAAGATACAGTTAACCTACGATAGAGTGAAACCTTACCGGACCATGAAGGTAAATTAATTATTATAGTTAAATAGTTTAATGTCATATTATTTCAATATATTCTATTCTGGATGTGTTATTTTGTCTAAAAAGTGAGGATGATTACATTGAAACTCATTATACTCATTGCATCTATTTCTGCGTTAAATCCAGTTCTGCGTTATTTTCACTTAACGGTAATTTCTATTGAAGCCACACCTACACGTATATAAAAGTGACCTAAATTTCACACAGAAAGATATTTTGCCAGATTTTGCTAAATGAACCACTCAGGCAGGCATGCAACTGTCTTTAGATGCCTCCTTTGTAAAAAATAAGAGTACAGTAAAACTCAGATATAAAATACTCGGTTATAACATGCACTCGGTTACAACATACCAATTTTTCTGGCCTGTTTTTCATCCTTATATATAATATAGTTAGTATTCTATATGGATATAACATACCTCAGTTATAACATACCTTATTTCTATGGCCCAGTGAGTATGTTATATCCGAGTTTTACTGTAATACAAACAAAAAATAACAGACCTGTATTAATTGTTTGAGTAAACGATCCAGTTATTGTTAACTTTTTTACTAAATAACGTTTGGTATGATTGTGTGCTGACTGAATTCATGAAAAATTTTGAACAGTTAATTTATTATGACAGTATGGTACAGACTATTTATACCGCACATCCAGATTTACTTCCCTTACGTAATGGTGGTTGTCACTTGACTTGAATATTGCCGTTAAAATGGAAAAATGTAAACATTTGATGTAATTTCTTTTTGCTACTCTAAAAATGAAAGATTTGTGGATGTATTGAGCTGAAAAGAAATGTAAGAGACTTTGTATCATAATTATTATTATAGCGCATAGTAACACAGAAATAGATGCAAACAGGGTAACAGTCATGAACATGATAAACATACTTTTCAAGTTTTGGGAATAGAATCAAGTTTTGCGGACCCAGCTAATGCACATGCTAGGACATAGCGTTGTATACAAAGTTTGGACCCCATTTTTGTTACCAATGCATTTTTTTTATTCATTTCTTAAATGAATTATTTTCAACAACTATTTTAATATGCTTTTTTGCAATCCATTTTTATTATCAGTGGGGTGTTTGGGCGGCAGCCCCCATGATAACAGAAAATAAGCGGCATTTACCTTCGTGCATCTGCTCATAGAAACAGCGCACGCATATTTGTATTTACTTCCAGGGTCCGAAATTGCCAGTATTGGACAATATATAGCCCCTTTTCTATCATGTTTCGTACTGAAAATGTCCGAAAATTGATTTTATTATTAAACATAAACAGCCACTAAAACAAAAATCATAAGATTATTATGCATGATTTTAATATTTTATTATATGAAACAAAATCACTTAAGGTGGTATGGTACATCTAACTTTTTTTAGATTTGCATATAATTTTTGGTACCGTTGTAAACTTGACGATATTTCCGATTCGGATCTACACTTTATTTGACGTCATTATTGCTAATAACGTTACCATGACGTCGTAAACATGACGACCGCGTGCACTTTTTACGTCAGTCGACAATGGTAAGAAAACGTCTATAATGTGTTGCTAAATCTTTATTTTCCGCGCCACAGCAACAAATTATACATCAATTTAAAGCTTACATTATTATCTACCACCTAAACAGTGTAAATATACGTTTAATATTAAAATATTCGAAAGAGACAAAAACTTCCGAATTGGCAACATCAGAAAAAATCCAGAAAATTTGCCTTCAAACCGGTTTTATGAAAAATCTGCCCGATAAATTTTTGCCAAGTTTTGATATGATGTAAAGCATGGTATAGACTTTAATACAGCAGAATTTGAGAAAAGTTGTCTGTACGATTTTTTTGCTATATGCGTTTAAGTATTATCGGTATGACGTCAAAAACGTCATTCTGACGTCAAGATAAAGGATTGTCTGTTTGTCATAACCACGAATACTTGGTCATATGTTTTATTTTTCTAGACAAAATGACCAGAACATGAAAATATATAAAGATTGTATAGGTTATGTATTGAATATTATAAATAATGTATTAAATCAGCATTTTTAATTTTTTTACACATATTGTTGAGTACAAACTCTTATTCAAAAGTATGAAAATCACATGGAAAATGCAAGGCGAATGATAAGTGTAACATAAAAAATCTTCCTTCATACAGCATAATGAAAGAAAGTAATGTAGTTTATATAATGTTAATAATCAATTGTTTTCAAAACGGCCTTTTAATTTGGCTGAAGACACTCATTTAAGCCTGAAAAAATAGTACAATAGATAAAGGATATTACGTAAGGGTCAATAATCAAAAACACATAAGATTTTACCAAAATTCAAAACGGCGGCATTTTATCGGTAAAAAACATACCCTTTATGAGAAAACTCGGCAATTATGAGATGATTCAATATGCCTGAATCTCATAATAGCCGAGGTATTTTATCAAGTTCGTGTTTTTCCATAGTGGCTGAGTATTTGGTTATAAGCCGTGGTGAACGACATGTCAGTCCTGAATTTGAAGTCAAAATATCGTACAGTTACTCAATAACTTATAAAAGCGAACTAACAAATACTATCTCTATTTGCATTATTTTCGCCACAGAATTCCAGATGTTTTACAAAACCGAAGTGTCTTTATGGTCCTGATGTCACATAAAGCTCATTTTCATTGACGATTTCAACTTTTTTAGTTAGTGTTGTTTTCAAGCGAGGCATAGTTCCCCTCTTGTCAGGTCATCCTTGAACTGTCAGTGTACGTGAATTTTAGCTCGCTATATGACTTTAATCATCAACAAGTTATCACCAATCACTTACGAATCAAATAATATCATGCAGTTTAGTTATACAGAATTGAAAGTCAAATATGAGACTGTTGTGTGCATACAGATTTTTATGTTACCTGGTCATGTGTCTATTCAGTCAATAAACAAGGAAAGTCATTCATTTGGGTGAAATGCGTCAAATTCATAAGCGTATTTACAAAGCAACCTTGTTCCATTTTGATCATATACATTCAAACCATTTACCTGAGTGGCATTCGCTAATCCTTTTCCGTCTGGAACAATAAGGTTACAGATAGACGCATCGTCATGTACGTATGCACCTATTTTTAAAAATTCGGGACTGAACCCAAGTTGTGTTGTTTCAATTTCAAGATAAATAGTTTTAATTTCATCTAGGTGACATTTATTTGGCTAGCTATTAGAACGTTTGCAATTATATTAAAAATTCAAGAGAAAGTCTTTTTATCCAATGCCGAGTTTTATACTACAGCACTATATCTTGACGTCAAAATGACGTTTTGACGTCGTACCGATAACACTTGAACGCATGTTGCGAAAAATCGATCACTATTTTCCATGTGTTTTCAACTTTTAAAATTAGTTTGCACGCATATATATGAAATATCAATATGCTGATTTAATACTAATATAATATACAAGGCATAAATAATTTCTTTTTGAAGGCGACCACAAAGACATGTCGATATTAAAGAATACGAGTATATGGAATACAGCGCCAAAATCATTTAAGCTGTACGGAATTGTCTATTTTGTTGAGCATCGTCAGACCACAAAGAACAATACTGTTTAATCTGTAGTGTGTGTTTTTCAGCAATAATGTGTAACAAACTTTGTTTTGATCACCTGTGCATGGACGGAAACACCCACAAATTTAAGTTCCAAAATAAGTCTATTGAATGTATGTATAAATGTATCTAGGGATGTATAAAGGCTTACTTTATTAAAAATTTTATGTTTGAATTTATCTTTCGATTTTGATATGTATGTTAAAACTATACAATTTTTATATATTTTCATGTTCCTAGTCATTTTGTCTAGAAAAATAAAACATATGACCAAGTATTCGTGGTTATGACAAACAGACAATCCTTTATCTTGACGTCAGAATGACGTTTTTGACGTCATACCGATAATACTTAAACGCATATAGCAAAAAAATCGTACAGACAACTTTTCTCAAATTCTGCTGTATGAAAGTATATACCATGCTTTACATCATATCAAAACTTGGCAAAAATTTATCGGGCAGATTTTTCATAAAACCGGTTTGAAGGCAAATTTTCTTGATTTTTTCTGATGTTGCAAATTCGGAAGTTTATGTCTCTTTCGAAAAGTTTAATATTAAACATATATTTACACTGTTCAGGTGGTAGATAATGATTTAAGCTTTAAATTGATGTATAATTTGTTTCAGTGGCGCGGAAAATAAAGATTTAGCAACACATTATAGACGTTTTCTTACCATTGTCGACTGACGTAAAAAGTGCACGCGGTCGTCATGTTTACGACGTCATGGTAACGTTATTAACAATAATGACGTCAAATAAAGTGTAGATCCGAATCGGAAATATCGTCAAGTTTACAACGGTACCAAAAATTATATACAAATCTAAAAAAAGTCAGATGTACCATACCACCTTAAATGGTTGCAATGTATGGTCATATCTTTTAGGAAATCCCAAATGAAACACATGAGTAAATGTTTCAATTATACAATTAGGGACTTTAGTCAGTTATCTTTCCCTAATAAAATCTGAAGCAATCCAATTGGTAAGTAGGTCCTTACAGTTGGAATCCTCGGATTTTATCATTGAATTCCTATGTAAGGATAACAAAATATTTCATCTAATATCTTTCTTGTTAATGAAGATATTAACAGAAGTAATGGAACTTAGATAGTTCTTTAACTTAAAAATTATTAGCTTGAATTTCAAGCAAATTAAATAATATACAAAAAAGTTATTTAAGATTAAATTTGGCAAATTAACATTGAAAAGTAAGGGTAAAATCCGAGTAATCCAACTAATAAGACCTACCTATTTTGAAGAGTATACAAGGGAAATAACTGACTAAAGTCCCTTATTGATGATTGATCGAAAAGCTTTGTTAGTTAATTTCTGATGATCCATTATGATTTTTTTTTGTATTTCCACTTTTATCTTTTGTAAAGTTCTTTTCAATATTTTCTAACATGTTCCAAGTATCACATATAACATATGATATAATAGTTTAAACAACACCAAAATTCTAATAGTTTTCTTAATGTAAACTCTCTTTCAAAGTATCATATCTATATGTTCTCTATAATCAGTACTGTATAATTAATTTTATAAGAAATATATTGGGGGGGGGGTCAATAAAAATTTTCCAATAAAATTAATCAACTTTGAAGAATAATACTTTGGGTTATCAATTAATCATGTAGTTAATGTTAATTTGTGACATCTATAAATACAGATGTCATGATTGCATATTTTATCTAACCAGAAGGTATTTTCAACTTAAATCATGTTGATAAGATATATTATATCGACTTGATAAGGTAATATGTTTAAACAATTAAATTCTATTAAGAAAGAATAAATAGAAATATAGTTTGTTAAGAAATAAAGTTTAGAATTTTTTATGTAAATCCTAAAAGTAAAATCATATTTACATAGACCCTATATACCATCATTTTCCAGATGACTGATTTTAACCTTGTTACATGTATATAACCCTCTTATTAGACTAGATAACATTCACACTAGGGGTCCTGCATTGAAAGGAACAGTTTTGCTAGATATTTTATACACTGTTAGATTTTATTGGGTGCTGATTGGCTGATGTCTATAGTTACTCAATGATATTTAAGGGAGGGGTCATATATCTTACTTAAAAAACAAAACTATGAAAGTACAAATTACTTCTACATGTTTTCATAGAGCAGTTTAATATGAAGGCCAATAGATAAAATTATATATTTGAGTCTGAGAGAATCTTTATTAATTATCGAGTAATTGGGCACTAAATATTATTTATTAACATTATTTATGTTTTAGTCTTTAAATACATTATATATTTGTTAATCAATGCCATTTTTACAATTATTATAATACTATTAAAGGCATTAAAAGTAGATCTAATGCACCTAATTATGAACTAAAAATGTATTACCAGACTTATGATCAGTGCATTCAAAACCAATATGAACCTAATAGTGATAATAGTTTGGGTATATATTGTTAAATAAGCTTCTGGCTTACAACCATCAAATGCATAAGAAAATCTGTAATTAACTTAGCAAGTACCCAACTAATATGTTATACCAGTGGTTCCACTTCTCTCCATGTATGTATTTTTATAACTTGGACTAGTGCCAAATAATAGGAAAGCAAGCATCATTTAAATTTTGATATAGACTATATACATGTATAAAGATACAGACTATATATAGCTAGCAAAGCAAAGATCTGATAAGAGATATTGTTTTGTAAGAATGTATTTATAATATATTTATATTTTGAGGCTGAAAGAAAACCCAATCAGTCTAATAGGAAAATTATATATTCATTTGTATAATATAGATCTACATGTTATTATTTTCAATACATGTATTTGATGAACAAAAACTCAGAGAATGACTTTATATATTTATAGCATTTAATACAAATTACATAGCAGACAACTTGTATCTCGTGATATCTCTGGATGATCATAAACATTAGAAATAATCTTAAAATATATTAATGTATTTTCTTATTTACATTGATAATTCAGTAATTGCTCATAGATGACTGTTATTATAATTTCAGTAAATGTAGAAAATTAATGAATTTCTTTTTTTCATTGTCTCATTTTTTCTTTTGATTTTTTTACAACTACATACATCATTTATATACACATTATTATAAAATAACTAGTATTATGTTTTTGCTTTTTTCAAAATAAGTTTGGTGTAAATCTTAAATGCTGTACATCAAATTGAATAGAATTGTATATTACTGAAGAGACATAGAATCTAATTCCCTGATTACTGATAATAAAATCTGCTCAATTAACCAATGAAAGATGAAGGTGTCAAAATTGTTACTATGGCAACCAGCTGATATCCCAGGATCAACAGTCTATTTATAACTACAGATCTTAGATGAGATAAGAATTAAGACTAATTGTTTAATACAATGTAAAGATATACAGACTGTGTAATATAATGTCAGAGAGTAGATCTTATTTAAAGATAAAGCAATAGTTTAGTCTTATTTTAGCTACAATTAATTGAATTTGTTCAGAAAACTATAGTGGTAATGTCACCTGCAGAGTGTAAATATTGTCTTCATTGGCCTCTCTACAAATATACACTAAATAAAACATTTATTATACCCCCGCTTCGAAGAAGAGGGGGGTATACTGTTTTACCCTTGTCCGTGCGTGCGTGCGTGTGTGCATCCGTCCGTCCGTCCGTCCGTTACAAAATTTCCGTCACAGTTTTCTCAGCAACTATACCATGCAGCAGCCTGAAACTTTGCATATTGCTTCATCCTATAGTCCCATGTGGTGTAAAGCGATTTCATGCTCCTCGCTCATCTACTTCCTGTTTGTCGCATATTTTTAGATTTTGGCGGGGGTATCACTAGTGAGCATTAGCTCACAGATTTACTTGTTTTTTCTTGTCTGAAACAATAGAAGTACTTGATTGATACACTTATAAACTAAAATATTATCACCTAAAAAGCCCCAAACACACCTAGTAATTGAAACGTTCTGAGTACATGGTTTTCCATACAGTAAAAGCTTCTGTAATTCTTCACTTGTTTTTTTTATAACATGAATTCCTGTATGCTTCTCCATTAACAACTGAATAGTAGTTCAATTCGCCAATTGGTACACTTGAGTCATGGTTAGGGTCAGATGACCACTAGCTCAACAATCCACAGCCTTTATCTTTTTATTACATTTTATAATTGAATCATTTGACTATTTCATTACCTCAACTTAAATTCTGTTAAATATATTTTGTAAATTTATCATGATTATGTTTTATTAAGGTCCACAGTCACAACAGTGAACTACTGATTTGATTTATTTTTTTCAAACCAAATCAGGTTTGTCTTACTTGTGTAAATAGTAGGCTTCTAGTACATTTAAAGGAGAAATTTACAAACATTGCCTTAAGTTAATTCAAGCACTAGCCAGAATAATCATGCTACAAGTGGGTTAGTTATAGTTAAGGTGAAGACTAATCTTGTAGGGAGTTATTATCCAAATTATCTGAGAAAAAATGTGTATTAGGTTTTCAATAATTCCTGTATCTATGTATGCTAGTCCTTGGGTTAGGCTAGTGGTTTAAGTTGATGGCTGCCATCTTAATTTTTTTCAGGCACTAGGTCCATTAATAATGTTATAAAGTTCAAGGCAATATTATTAGCGGTAGTAAGCTTGATCGTATGAATCAAGTAGATTTCACAAGCCTGTATCTATGATTCTAGTCCTGGGGTCAGGCTAGTGGGTTGAGTTGATGACTATTATCTTTAATTTTCTTGAGCAGGTCCATTAATAATGTTACGAAGTTCAAGGCAAAATTATTAGCTAGCCTGATTGTATGAATCAAGTAGATTTCACAAGCCTGTATCTATGTATGCTAGTCCTTGGGTCAGGCAAGTGGGTTAAGTAGATGACTGCCATCTTTAATTTTCTCAAGCAGATCCATTGATTTTGTTATGAAGTTCAAAGCAAAATTATTACCTAGCCCAATTGTAAGAATAAAGTAGATTTCACAAACCTGTATCTGTGTAAGCTTGTCCTGTGGTCAGACTAGTTGGTAAAATTGATGACTACCATCTTAAATTTTCTCGAGCACTCGATCCATTATTAATGTTATATAGTTCAAGGCAAATTATCAGCTAGCTTGATTGTATGATCAAATAGATTTAACTAGCCTGTATCTATAAATGCTAGTCCTTGGGTCAGGCTAGTGGGTTAAGTTGATGACTGCCATCTTAAATTTTCTCAAGCAGGTTCATTAATTATGTTATGAAGTTCAAGGCAAACTTATTAGCTAGCCTGATTTTATGAATCATGTAGATTTTACAAGCATGTATCTATGTATGCTAGTCCTTGGGTCAGGCTAGTTGGTTAAGTTGATGACTTCCAACTTAAATTTTTTGAGCGCTATATTTTTTACTAATGTTTTTAACTTCAAGACAAAATTATCAGCTAGCCCAATTGTATTTATCAAGTAGATTTTACAAGCATGTATCCACAATATGTATACTAGTTCTGGGGTCAGGCTAGTTGGTTAAGTTGATGACTGCCAGCTTTAAATTTCTCGAGCACTACATCCATTATTAATGTTATGAAGTTCAAGGAAAAATTATCAGCTAGCCCGATTGAATGAATCCTGAAGATTTAACAGGCATGTACCTATGTATGCTAGTCCTCAGGTTAGACAAGTAGGTTAATTGGTGACTGCCATCTTCAATTTTCTCAAGCTCTTGGCCCATTATTAATGTAATGAAGTAATAGGAAAAATTATAAGCTAGCCTGTTTGTATGAATCAACCAGACTTCACAAGCCTATATCTATGTATGCTAGTCCTAGGGTCAGGCTAGAGGGTTAAGTTGATGACTGCCATCTTTAATTTTCTCGAGCACTCAGTTTATTATTAATGTTATAAAGTTTAAGGCAAAATTATTAGCTAGCCCTTTTGTATGAATCAAGTGGACTTTACCAGCCAGTATCTATGTATGCTAGTCTTGGGGTTAGGCTTGTGGGTTAAGTTGATGACTGCCAACTTACAATTTTTAGAACACTAGGTGTATTTTTATTTTTATGAAGTTCAAGGCAAAATTATCAGCCAGCCCAATTGTATTTATCAAGTAGATTTTACAAGCCTGTATCAATGTATGCTAGTCCTGAAGTCAGGCTAGTGGGTAAATTGATAAGTGGTATAAGTGATAGAATAATAGTGTTATCTACTCCTTATTTTATATGAAACTTAAAATCTAGGGAAGTCTGTATTCAAGTTACTGCATTATGCTCATCTACAAAATGTATTCATAGAAGCAGGTTAACAAATTTTCATTTATGTAATATATTTACAACCAACAAATCATTATAAGTATTGTATTCAATGTATTGTTTAAATGAAAACTTCATGTAAGAAACGAAAAAGAATCAACTGTAAGCATTTACTATTTTAAACTTTAAAATCTTTCATAAAAAAAACAAGCCGTCTTTTGAAACTTCAGTCCTTATATCTTTGCAATAGTTTTTCATTGTGAATATTCTACCATTGAAATTATTGGATTTCTCCCACGGGAGAATTCTCCCATTTTGAAAATGGGATTTCTCCCACGGGAGAATTCTCCCATATGTGATATGGGATTTCTCCCACGGGAGAATTCTCCCATTCTGAAATATGGGATTTCTCCCACGGGAGAATTCTCCCATTCTAAAATATGGGATTTTTTTATTTTTGAACTTTTTAAATATTTTTTTTCACATTCTTGTTAAGAACATCAGTATGATGCCAAATCTGTATTTTTACCTTGTTGCGACCTTTATTAATGGAATTAGAAATGGGAGAATTCTCCCATGGGAGAAAATTCCCACATTCTAAATGGGATTCCCATGGGAGAGCCATTCTCCCATGGGAATTTGCTGATTCCCATGGGAATTTTGACTTTTGACTTGAAATTAAACATATTTCTAGTAAAGATATCTGGATGAAAGTTTACTGGTGTTATGCCCATGTGTAGATCTACATTTATTGAAAATTTGAAATTGATCGGATGAAAAATAAAAAAAGTAAGTTTGCAAGATTTCCGGATTCGCAAACGTATTCCGGACTGTGTTTATGACATGACCTAATTAGTAATTGGTAATTTTATGTAAGAAATACATATCAGTAAATGTTACATTGTACTAATATATATATATATATATATATATATATATATATATATATATATATATATATATATATATATATATATATATATATATATATATATGATATCTATTTACAGATTATGTTCCTATTGGTCCAAGATTCTCTAATCTTGTATTACAAGCTTTACTTGTATCTGATGAAGAGCGTTCCTCCTCATGTAAGTTAAATGTCTTTTTTATCATCATACAATAAACTAGTTAACATTGATATAAATATATGTGTTAGCTCTGAATCTTCCAGACAAAACATTTTTATTGAGTTGCAAACTTGGTCATTTGCAAAATTATTAAATTATTTGTTTTGAGGATTCAGAGCAATTAGTTACAACACACAGGCTGATGTGGTCATTTGTAGAAAGAAAAAATGTTAAAGTGATTTTTTTAAATTATTTAAATGTTGCTTATTTTACTGCTGCAATAATTTGATTAAAATCAACAAGTCTTCACGTTCTGAAGATCATGTACATGATCTATTTACCCTGATTATGTTATCGAATATTCCGCCAAGTCTACTGATCGAGGAGTTGTGGGTTAATACAGAGATTAAGCCTTTCTAGGAGGAGTGAGTAAGTTGACTGACCGCCGTTATATGACCTATACGATGTGTTGCTACAGTATTGTATCCAACAAAAAGCAAAAATATGTATTTGTTCATTCACTTGTTGGTATAGTAGCTCACAAAGGTACTGATCAAGGGGTTGGGGGTTTGATTCTGGGGAGGGGCATAATTTCGTGGAGCTTGGTCATGACATTTCTTCGACCATTTTTCATACTAACTCTGATTCTTGACCATGTAGGACAGTAGTTAGTCACTGATGGAAGTATGTGCCTAGTTACTTGTTAACACTTATATCTAGAGATTTAGCCTTTCCAGGAATGGTGAGTAGGTTGACTAGCCGCCATTATATGACCTAAACAATGTGTCTCTATGGTATTTAACTCAAACTTATAAATATTTAAAAATATATTTGGTGATGTGCATGGTTATTTTTTTTAAGTATTAAAAGTTATATTTGCTGTTCAGTCATGCCGCCAGTAGCACACCACGGTGAATGCATAATCAGTGAGCATAGTGAGTCACCCATAAAAATCAAAGTAAATAGTCAGCTACTACCGTCCGTGCTACACACCTGTTTATCACAAATTATGAATGGTACCATATTTTTTTATCAATTTCTATGTACTGGAAAAGAATTTCATTGGACAAACAGGTGTGGTAGAGCAAATTCTATTGGTTAAAATATAGGTCAAAAGATGGCTTAGACAGCTGTTTTGAAAAAGATAACTGTTTTTGTGTGTTTTTACTGGGTTTAACACCAATTCAGTTCAACACAATTTAGGTCATTTTACGGTGTCTGGCAGACCTAATCTAGCTTTCATGGACCCTTGTCTATAACAAGTACCCACCTACCTTTTCACAAGGCCAGAAACTTCTCCATTGATTTGAGAAAATCGACATTATTGACAAATGATTATGGAAGGGTAGGACCTCTCCGGGTGGGATTTGAACCCGTACACCTTTCTGGACACGAGATTTCAATCCCGGCGCGCTACCAACTGCACAACCGACCTGGGTAAGATAATTGATGTCTATATAATATATTACAGGGTCATAAACTACTTGTAATATCAACAACTACAAGAAAAGATGTTTTACAAGAGATGGAACTATTAAGTGTATTCAATAATACAATACATGTATCTAATATCTCAACTGGTGAACACTTTATGTCTGTTGTTGAAAGCTTAGATGTTTTTACACCTGAAGAAACAAAGATTTTAGCTAAATATACTCTTGGAAAGAGGTAATGTATTCTTGTTTATACATGTATGTATATTTTATAATTAAATATTCACCTCAAAAAGCTATATTTTTGGGGATAGAATACAGTTTTAGTACTTTTTAAACTTTGAATTTTTCTGAACATGTGGAGAAGTTGTTGCCCTATTAAAGGTACAAGTTCACAGAATTGGTTTATTTTAACAATGGTTTCAAAATACCATTCATTGTCTATAATTGTTTCAAAAAAAATAATTCTTATTATTTTAAGACACACTGACCTGATGTTGCATGAAATATACAATAAAAGTCACAAAAATGCTCTAAAAGTGTCTATACCGTAACATACGGGGTAGAATGATAATTACTACATGAAGCAACATCATTTGTGTTTGTTTGTCAATTTGCACTAAAATTGTAATTATCAGAACACTACTTTCTTGCTTCCAAAAAAATCCATACAATTTTGATAGCTTTAGAAAAAGAAAAAAAATCTATACAATTTTGATAGCTTTAGAAAAAGAAAAAAAATCCATACAATTTTGATAGCTTTAGAAAAAGAAAAAAAATCCATACAATTTTGATAGCTTTAGACAAAGATGATATTTAAGTTGCAATCTGTGAATGAGTACCTTGAAAGAGGGAAAATACTTATTTTTTGGAAAGATAGGTAAAATTGTTGAGCTATGTAAAACTTGTGAGTAAAATTATGATAAAAAACAAAAAGTTGATTTTAATCCCATGAAAATTTTATTATATCTTAACCTGCAGTAATATTTGTTTGTTTCAGTTTATGGATTGGTGTAAAGAAAGTTATGGTTTTAGTTGAAATGGTTCGACAAATTAAAGGACGTAAAAAAATTGACAAATTGATTACTTTACTGGAAGAAGAAGCCAATTTACAATCTACCAATTTTTTAAATTAATTATGTTGATTACCATGATTACTTGTAGATGATATGTCAACTATAGATAGTTATATGTTGTAGCTTAATGTTTTCATTCCATTTTTGTCTCTCTTTTTTGGAACAATTTTTGATTGAATTTTTTAAGGGTTCGTCAATTGTTAAAATTGATAATAACAATAAAGTGGTTGGGGAAAGTAAATATAGTAAAATTATCGATAAGTTCCGGTTTATTTTTATATATTTGGCAAGAGATGCATCAAAAGTATTGACAGAAACATGGAAAATATATAACACTCATCAAAATAGGCATTTAGACTGAAACGAAAACATTTTCCAGACCTTGAAATAGCTTTTTTGTTGTGAGCCCAAACACGTATTCAAACTGCTTTTTTATAAATCCAGTTGTTAATATATTTGTTGTATATATATGTCCATGTAACAATTAACAATGTCTTGTGAGTCACAAAAAATATTTCCATAAAGTCAGTATCAAATCTTTACACAACTCCGTCAACACAAGTTTCCATCTTTAGTTTGCGCACAGGACCCGGTGAAAAGTTTCCTTCTTATTGTATTCTCAATATAGGTCAAATATAAATATGAGTGAAACTATGACATTAATTTGTTTAATGTTTTTTTGTTTTTTTTTTCTTAACTGTCAAAAACTTAAATAATGTCTTGCTGACTTCATATGTTTATATAATCATTTTATTTTTCTTTGGTGATTTTCTATGGAGCCCCTAAAGTGACATTTTGAATTAAACATAATTGTGACAAAAACATATTTTAAAATGCCACTTTTGGGGCTCCCTAATTTTCTTATTCTGTGTTTTTGGGAATGGTACATTATAAAAATAATCAATGTGCAATAAAATATGTTTTAATTAAATCTCATAAATGTGTTAGTTTTTATTTAAAAATTTTCAGGGACGTTACTGTAAAATCATAAAGCCTTATAAAGCCTTTGAAGCCATCAAAACTTCATTTTTTGCAAAAAGATTCTGCAGAAAAATTATGGATTATTTCCCTTTTTAATTATTTTTGCATTAAAGTTTTAAAATCCGGCTTTAATGTGGTTTCCACATTACATTTCTTAATTCAGAAAGAACCAATTTTTCGGCTTTTCTGCAGACAAACTTGTATTAAGTTGCATTGTTTAAGAACGAGAAAGTCGGGAAGGAGACAAGACAGAGATGTGCTTTCTTAAGGACCTTACCTTTCTGTTTGTGGATGAATCGAGACCGGCACCTGTCCCCAACCCAGGGCTTGAGTGAAGCTACACGGAATTACTTACTCAAGTACATGCGACCATACATCGGTCCTGTGTTGCAGAAACAAATCTGTCCAAGACCAGAAATGTAGATGATACATATTATGTTGTTTGAATGTTGACAGAGAAAAGTATAGCACATGTAATACTGACACTGTGTTGCTTGTTTTTTATTCTAATAAAAAACACTCGTGAACATAAGATAGATATATGAGGAAAATTGACAACATTGTAAAATTTTCAAGGCAGGGTATTTCTGGCCAAGGTAGGATTCGAACCCGTACTCCCTCCGAGACCCTAGATTCAGAATCCCAGGGATACCTACAATGATTCAGACCCGAGTTGACTTTTTTTAACGTATTCAACACATATTAATTTTATATATACAAAGGCCAACTCTTTCTACTATAAGTTTTCTCATTCAAAATGGAAACAGATTAGCAGTTGCCAACCGACAAAATAAAGTGGGAGGGGAATAGCAATAGCTAATTGCATTGTTATTAACATTGATAAAATTAAGAGAAGAAATACAAGAAGTTTTGAATTTGGTATATGGAAATTGATTTTCAAAAATATTGCCCTTCATTGTATTGGAGTTTACAGACCCTCAGCATTATTCACTGTCTCTCAGTTTGTAGAAAATCTCAACCAGTTTATTGAAGATTACTACTCTTATCTGATAATTTTGGGAGACTTTAATCTACATCTAGACGATAGTTCCTCGGCTGTATCTGAATTTCTCAATTGTCTTCATATCATTGGTTTAGAACAGCATATAAATTTTATAACACATATCGGTGGTAACATGTTAGATATTGTACTTACTGAAGCAGTAATTGATACACGTGTAAAGAAATGTGAGCAGGGACCTTTTTATCAGATTATTGTGTAGTTAGGGTACTAATAAATGTAGAAAAAGAGAATATTGTGAGAAAAATCTGTAAAATCTCAAAAAAAAACAGTGAAGTTTTGGCATCGCAGATATTAAAGTTCGCCACTCTTGTATAAATTGATCATATATTCTTTTTATTACGAGGTAATAGTTACAGTCTGTTTCAAAATTTTGATGTATATGAGTTAAACCCAAATGATTGATAATAGACTTAAGGCGCGATGACCATGTTACCCCATATCAAATTTTACATAATTCCTCATACATAGAATATATTAATGAATTTCTGTTTTTCATGAGTTTAAACCAAAATTTTATTGACGTTAATTTACAAATAACTGATAGGGGATATCTTCCTAATTCACCTTATACTGCCATATTGTGTGTTTGTTTGGACACTTCTAGCATTTTCTACAACATTTAATATACAATTTATCAATATCTTTAAAAATATATATACCCATGGCCTATGATCCGTATGTAAGTATAGTAACTATCACTTTATCAAAAAAAGCAAATTTAACCTTTAAGATAAACTCGCAGTGCTTAATTGTTCGTTCAAGATTTTAAATGCTGCAGAAAAGTTTCCATTGCTCACAAACTTAACTCCTAGATAAGTAAAACCTTCGACAAGTTCGAGTTTTTCATTATTGATGAAAACAACATCTTCATACTTAGTTTGTTTATGTTGTTCAAAAATACCTACGTTTGTTTCAATACATTAATGTGTAGAAGGTATATTGTGTTCTTTTTAATGTTGCTGTTCCTGATATGTTTACAGACTCCTGTATTGATAGAATAGTGAACCGAATTGTATTCAAGTCACAAGCAAGAGTAGTTTTAATGACAAGCAAATGGAACATTGGATTTATAAGATTACATTCAGGCCTGTTATGAGTTAAAATAACATAAGAAACAGAAAATAACCGAACAAACTCTTTATTCTCAATTTTAACGTTAAGAATTGATACATATGTACATCATATATTCTCATAATGGTCAAAAACTAAAATGATATATATTTTTTCAATTGAGCTATAACATTAGCTTAAAATTACCCAATCAATAAGAAAATACAAGTAAATTACTTTTTTTATTTCATATTGTTATCAGATTCACCAATCAAAAAAAAAGTAAGTATTTCAAAAAAAGATATGTACACATTTGTTGTGTTAGTTAACAATTTAGTTTTACATGTTTTGTTGGCTTCAACGCCCTAGCAACATATAGTATAGGCCATATAAAAACAGTCAACCTATTCACCTTTTCCTGGAAAGACTTAATCTCTTGGTTTAGCTTTCAACGAATTACTAGACGCATTCTTCCATCAGTGTCTGACAGCTGCCGTACATAATTTAGAATCAGTGGTAGAAGTGAGCATGGCTGAAATTATTTCATGACCGATTTACACTAAAGTATGCCCCACCTTTGAAGTAATTTTTAAAAATACAAGAAATGAATCTGTTACATCATATCTGAATGTGAAATTTATCATTAGACATGAAAAATAACAATACTCATTGTGTAATCTTTTGTTCAACTTAATAGCGTATAAAAGTCTATTCTTATGGAAGGTCTTTGAACAATATTTTTGTCTAAACGGGGCATGAATAAAGTTTACATGAATGTTTCATTATACAAATATATTAAATATATATAATGTACCTATTATTGGCCGAAAGAGACGACAGAACATTTTTTTCATGCACAACATAAGCTAGAAGTAGGGATGGATTTCATAGTTTTGCATTGTGTGGTTAAATGTTCTGGCAAGTGTGATTTAATGCCTGAATTATAAATTGTGTTAATAAATTGGATGTTCAAATAGAAATAAAACTAATGAACTATTAAATTGTATTGTTGTTGAACAGAAGAGATTATATCTAGATATAGATTGTATTCAATATTTAAAAAAAGTTTCACAGTATTCTATGGTTTTTTCAATGTTAAATGTATATAGCCTTGTCCTAAAATAGAATTTGGTCTAAGTACTTTTAAGGACATTGTATGTACTCTAATGGTAAATGGTCCGGTTGGTACTATATTGTTCTATATGCATTTCTGGTTTCTCTCTTTTGTGTTTACATTGTTACTGTAGAAGTTCTTTGTCATAATAGTTTTCACACTTCAATTATAAAATACATAAATCTGTCTTTAATTCATCTGTTTCAGACCCGAACAATGTGCCGGAGTTGGTAACTTCTCGTACAAGTTTTCTTGGACAGAGAATATACAGGGTAAATCAGTTGACTGGTTTCTTAATACGGTACCATTACATTATGTATGGTCGCTTGCAAATTTATGAAATGGTTCAACCCATTTCGTTATATCAATAAATAAACTACTGTTGATGAGTTCAGGAGGTGCGTTGTTGTCAGGATCTAAGATCACATGATGATAACTAATTACAAACGTCTTGTTATTTGTGGCACCATGTAAAACACTCTTGATTAAAGATATTTCAGATTTGCAATCGTGCAATATGATTATAATATTAATACATATACCGTTTAAAGGGACATAACTGCAAAATTATTTTTGTTACACTAAAGTATGCCCCACCTTTGAATTATTTTTTAAAACTACAAGAAACGAATCTGTAACATCATATTTGAATGTGAAATTTATCATTAGACATGAAATTCACAATACTCATTGTGCAATCTTTTGTTCAACTTAATAGCGTATAAAATTCTATTCGTATGGAAGGTCTTTGAACAATATTTTTGTCTAAACGGGGCATGAATAAAGTATACATGAATGTTTCATTATACAAATATATTAAATATATATAATGTACCTATTATTGGCCGAAAGAGACGACAGAACATTTTTTTCATGCACCACATAAGCTAGAAGTAGGGATGGATTTCATAGTATTGCATTGTATGGTTAAATGTTCTGGCAAGTGAGATTTAATACATGAATGATAAACTGTGTTAATAAATTGGATGTTCAAATAGAAATAAAACTAATGAACTATTAAATTGTATTGTTGTTGAACAGAAGAGATTGTATCTAGATAAAGATTGTATTCCATATTAAATAAACGTTTCACAGTATTCTATGGTTTTTCAATGTTAAATGTATATAGCCTTGTCCTTAAATAGAATTTGGTCTAAGTACTTTTAAGGACATTGTATGTACTCTAGAGTTAAATGGTCCGGTTGGTACTATATTGTTCTATATGCATTTCTGGTTTCTCTTTTTTTGTGTTTACATTGTTACTGTAGAAGTCACACTTCAATTATGAAATACCTAAATCTGTCTTTAATTCGTCTGTTTCAGATCCTAACCAGGTGTCGGAGTTGGTTACTTCACATACAATTTTTAATGAACGACACCGAACACTTGATTAAGGATATTTCAGATTTGCAATCGTAATGTATGATCATGGTATTGATACATATACCGTTTAAAGGGAGATAACTGGAAAACTATTTTTGTTACTTTTATTTATAAAGGAAATAACACACTGTTATCTATATATAGCATATAAAACGAGTATATGCGGTTATTCTGTAACAAAACATAAAACTACAGGTTTTGTGCGATTCTTATTTAGGGTTAAAAGAATGATTAGACTTCATAAACGATGGAAAAATTAGAAATATAAGCCATGTACTTATCTGATATTAACATTTACACTACATCACTGGCTTTTAATTTTTACACATATGAGCTAATACCTACAATTAATTCTACAACAAAGTATGAAAGTAATGTATTCTATTTCTCAAACACAGACTAGTTGTTGCATGGTGTTTCCTTATGTAAAGTAGCGGGCTGTAGCTTCTCATCCAGAGGCGTCTTGGACAATTACATTATGCTGCGCATGCGCAATAAAACTGAACAGTATCTCTGCGATTTAAAATGTTCGCTTTATTTTTATTTCAGGGTCTGGATGGCCCGTCACTTGATTTAGTTGGACACTGTGGTGTGAAGATGCGCACTGGAAATAATTAGGGACTTTTGTCAGTTATCTTCCCCTGACAAAATCAGAAGAAATTCAATAATTAATCTAATATATTTCTAGTTAATTAAGATATTACCAAAAGTGATACAATTTAGATAAGCTTTTTACCCTAAAAATGCTTAGCTTGAATTTCAAACAAACTAAATGATTTACAAAAAAAGTTATTTCAAATTAATTTTATCAAATTGACCGTAATAAGTAAGGGTAAAATCCGAGTAATCCAACTAATAGGACCTACATTTATGAAGATTATGCAAGGGGAAATAATTGACTAAAGTATTTTATTAGATCTGCTTTTAGAAACATTTTACAACATTTCATGTTTTGTTACAATATTAAGAAAATCAGCTCATTTTCGTGGAATACATACTTGGAGGTACTATCGCAATAATATTCCCCAAGAAGAGAAAAATCTGGTTTTAATCATTATAGATACTAAAAATAAATATCATTTTGTCATTTCCTATCCAGCCAATAAGAAAGCAATGTACATTTGAAACACTACCTTAAATTCTACATGTTAAGTCTATGTATTCTAATGAAATTCTAGTATTTTAGTGATCTATTAATTTATTAAAGCATAATGGAGGAGAACTTAAGATTTGTAATATTTATTATTATATTGAAACATACCATCCCTGGTGCTATTGTAACATAAATGTAAAGTTTGTAATAAAATTTGCAATATATTGCTTAGTTTGTTCTTAGTAAGTGTAAACATCGGGTAATTATGTTTTTTCTTCGTCTTAATCAGAATTTGTGTCGGAGTTGATGACTGTGAATAACATCTTCACCATACAAACTATGTTCTTTTTTATGTAAAATATACATATGGGATTTGTTTGGCATGGGTTTTAGAAGTTAAACTCCATTTTTAATATAATTATATTTTGCAATTATCAATATGCTATCATATCTGATACTGAAGTAGAAAAATACATATTAAGGAGGGTAGTCAGTGGGACTGATCGTCCGTATACCAAATCCAAAATGCTCGTGCAGGCATTTTGTAGGGCATTTTGTAAGCTTAATCTCATGTCAACACAAACAAATGGTCATTTTTAGGTGGTCGGATCACATAACCAAGTTTTTTTGGACCTTACAGCTTACAAGCAGTAATCAAAAAACCTTCCACAAGACTGTTGATCAATGTGTCGTAGGTTCGATACCAGAGTAGGCATATTTTCATCCAGCTTGGTCATGAAATAATTTTTACTGTCATTCTCCCTCCTACCAATGATTCTATATCATAAATGCAGTTGTCAGTCACTGATGGAAACATGCGCCAGGTAAGTGGTTAACAGATAAACCAGAGTTATAACATTTCCAGGAGTAGCAAGTAGGATGACAGACAGCCGTGATATGACCATACAATGTGTAGCTAGGGTGGCGTTCACACCCAAAATATAGTAAGTTTGTAAAAAATACATAGAAACTATCAATTAGCATGGAAACCTCACTTTGTGGATTTTTTTTCGAGTTTTGCAGATGAGTTTTGTAATGCAAAATTCGTTGTTTTTGAGCCTAACAAACCACGTTAATATATGCGCTCTTGTAGTGACATTAAATTGTAAATCATTAGCTAGCCGACACGGCTCCGAGTAAAAAACACTACATATACATTTGCATATACAGTGTATGTATACATTTTTATATTTGCATTAAGTGTTTTCTCTCGGAACAGTGACGTCCGCCTAAGGTTATATCACAAGGGCTACTCACTAAAGCCGATATATCGTTAAACCGATTCACATGCGTTGTATTGTATTGAACCCAAAAACGATTCTTAATTCGCGATATAAGCTCATCAAAGGGAATCTACTCTTACATACATGTCTTGCAAAAATAAATCCAATAATAATCAGCATTATCTTCCTTTAATTACACTTATATTCATAATGTAATTTTTATATAAATTGTATTTGTATTCATTTTATATTATCATCAGAGTAAATGTAACCTAGTCGTAGCTTTTGATATACAGTGGAACTATTAGAGTTGAAAAAATTTGTCACTATTCTGCGAGTCAATTCTGTCAATTTTTTATCAGTCGAATAACCTGAAGAAGAGAGATAACTACGGTAGGGAGTTTTGAATGTGTTTTGTAAGAGTTGTTCGTCCTTTAATTTGTTCAACGGTAGAGTTTTCTCACTTGTATTCAATCCATGTTTTTTTAAAACCTATTTTTGAGTACTTAAAATAAGTAACAGTAGTAGTTTTCAGTTTTTGACATGAAATGAAATGTTTAGCTGGTTGCATTCATAAATTCTTACATTATTTCATTCGTCTCATCTGCAAAGTAATTAAGATATGACGTGTACTAGGTTTTATTTTCTGCTATTCAGCCTTTTGTCAATGATGTCGTGTGAACAAGTTTTAACTGACCGAAAACAATGATAAAAAGCTTTTGTACGCGGTCAACAAACTTTATACGACAATAAGGCCGCTATTACACGCCACCATTTCAAAATCAAACAAGTTGGAATATGTTTTGAATATTTCTGTCGCCTTTATCAGGATCCGTACATCTGCATCTGTTAATAGCGTCTGCATAATGTGGGAGCCATTTTTCCGGATGCGGACGACATACGGACACTACTTAGCAAAATGAAGGGAAAGGGTCCGTTGCTTTCTTAAAGGTGTGTCCTTTATACAGAGATAAAATATTTTTAATTGCTCTTCGTTTAGTCTAAATAAAACTAACGAGATAGTGGTAGGTGTCGCATACTTGCGACGTGTTATAATGGTCCGTTCCCAATTCCTGTGCCACTTTTGGATCGAACGTTTTGGCACGAACCAAATCAGCACCAAATAATATAAAATGTAGACATTCCTCCGCAACTGATATGATTCTCTTCAGTAGACATTCACAAAAGAAAGAAATGCTTTAAAAGTCTACGTGAATACATGGAATTGAGTCCCCGTTTTAAAACTCGCGGGTACGAAACCTAATACGGATATTGATCCGGATATAACATGGAATACCAGTCTGAAGATGATCGTTGATTAATGCAGTTATTAATGGATATTATGCTACATTTTTTAATCAAATGCTTGGGTTAATAAAAAATATAGTTTCTATCGATTTTGCTCAAAAGTATACATGTTTTACGCTCATTTAGTAATTAGACTTTGTACAAAATAACAATACGTGTTTATGTAAACATTTAAATAAACCATTCATTCCAAAGGTACAGGTCGTCCACGTAAACATTGCGTATATAAACATTGCCGGTTTCATTACACACTTATATTTAGGAGTGATTTATTTTAACAAATTCATAGTTTAGTTAGTTTACACTTATTTTATAAACACTTATATATATAAAATTTATAATGTGCATATACTCTTATTTAAAATCATTGTTTAATATCAAAGTGGTATGTTTAAATCATGTAAATGTTGTTCATGCATCAGCTTATTCACCTATTTAGTAGGCAAGTCCATTGTTTAAAGTACAATAACACGCATGACCTAGAATACGACCTGTACGGGTCGTCCACGTAAACATTGTGTATATAAACAAAGCAAGTTTCATTGGACACCAATAATTAGGGATGAATTATTTTTACGATTTTATGATTTAGTTAGTTGACACTTATTTTGTAAACATATCATTTTTGAATGTTCATATACACTTTTAAAAATGAAAGTCAAATATCAAAGTGGTATGTTTAAACCAATAAAATGCTGTTCATGCATGAGCTTATTCACCTATTTAGTAGGCAAGTCCATTGTTTAAAGTACAATAACACGCATGACCTAGAATACGACCTGTACGGGTCGTCCACCTAAACATTGTGTATATAAACGAAGCAAGTTGCATTGGACACCCATAATTAGGGATGAATTATTTTTACGATTTTATGATTTAGTTAGTTGACACTTATTTTGTAAACATATCATTTTTGAATGTTCATATACACTTTTAAAAATGAAAGTCAAATATCAAAGTGGTATGTTTAAACCAATAAAATGCTGTTCATGCATGAGCTAATTCACCTATTTAGTGGGCAAGTCCATTGTGCAAAGTAAAAACACGCAATACCTAGAATACGACGGTATGTAAAATAAAAGTGGTTACAATATGAATGAAAATAAAAGTATTTCGATCAAATTATCGTGGGTATTTTGACCCCCCCCCCACCGTCAATCAATAATGCTTTTAATGGTAGAACGCATTGCAGTTCTACAACAAGACAATCATAAAATTACACTACAATTTTTAAAATATAAAATTGTATTTTCATCCTGAGCATCCCCTGTAGTCTATTGTAAATTGTTTTAAGGGTTTAGTTTTTTGTACGAACTATAGTTGTTTTGGCGCAAATGTATTAAATTTATGGTTTAAACTCGCTGATTTCTGTCGTATAGGAATTCTTAAGAAAATTTCACACTAAAATGAAACACTTATATGTAAAACATTGCTAGCTTGCTGTCGTACAGATTAAAATTAAACTATTTTAACACGTCATATTAGATAAAGATACCATAAAATAGAATATTGGCACTAACTTATCCAATATAACGTAAGTAGTTTAGGCCATACCAAATTGCACAACATTTCATCGTGAAGCATGAAAAAATACAAACATAGATACATTGAGATTTGTTTATTTCAGCGTAAAATAAAATTTTATTTTCATCGTTTCAAAAATAGAAGAATATCGATTTTTATTTCTGGCATTCCACTGGAAAATATATATCAATATCAATATATGAACAATTTGTTACCTTCAGAAATTGCTTTGAGTATGTATTGTGATGTAATTAATCATATTAGCTGAAATAAATATATATCAACTTTCTTTATAAAAAAAACATTTTTGAGCATTTTATATAAGTACCCCCAAAAATATCATTTTTACAATTTTACCACATTTATTCTCCACTTAGATATCGCATGTTGGATATGCTATAAATGTTATTATTACATGTTTGTATCCCTGTAGCATGTGTTATTTGATAAAAACATATCTAGTTTTTAAAAAGAAAAAAGTATGCTTTATTTTTCATTTTTAGACTTAGGTCCGAAATCAGTGTTTTAAAGCCAATGTCATGCATTCAATAATTTAACATAATAAATTTTGAAATTATTTGGTTTTAACATTATTCTTATCGAAACGTTAATGTCCAATGTGCGTGAATCAAAAGAATGGAATAATCAATAAAGTATTTAAGGGGTCAAAGTGGGGTCCTTACATATGGTAATTTAAAGACATGTTAGAGAAATTCGTCACGTTTTGGTCAAATTTTGTAACGTACAAAACATGTTATCTTCACTTTTTAATTAATTTTGATAAATAATATAGTCATAAACAAATTTTATAGATATGATTTGTTCAACATTCCTCGTTATTTTGACATGACCACATCTAGAAATATTTGCTTTAGCTTTCATTACTTGATATGACGTCACAAAACATAAATATGAAAGCTTCATTCAAAGCCTGTGCAGAAGTTTCTTACTAGAAATTGAGGAATTTGTGTATTCATCACATAAACAAAACATATTCATATATCACATGAATAAGTTGTATTTTTATGTACTTGATCCAACACTGTGCTGATTGAGACAATATTGTTTTCAGACATAAAAAATACGCACAATTTCGTTCAGCAAAGTATTCGAACACGTAGAAATATACGTGCACAAGTTTTGAAAGAAGGGATTTTGCAATATCTTATGGGATAAGAATAGATAACAGTTCTTGAGGTGACCGCATGCTTTAAATTTCGCTATGTTCAAAATAGTACGGGGGCCAGAGGGGTCCAGCGTGCACCCCCCCTCAAAACTTTTTGCCACCTATACTAAATTGTTCCTGAGGGTCCACTCAATCAGCAGCCGCGTTGTCTCAAAAATAATCTCTTGCGCACTACCTGAAATTTCACAGTTTCCATTGCAACCCTATGTTTTTGTCGAAATTGTCGGTGTTTGTAAAATCATTAATAGCTTGACCAGCATTAGGCTAGAATAATATACTTGGTATCAAATCAAAGCTGAGGCACTGACCTTTCAAAACATATGTTACACTCTCCGCTAAAATGCAGTTTAAATTATGAATTTAACCGAAAAACATAAAAAATGCAGAAAAATATCGATTTTGTTTCATTTACATACATATCTTTTAATTTTCAAACCTTTTTTTTGAGAAATAATACATTTATTTTATTATAAATATTTCATGAAGGTCTACTCTATCATATTCAGAATAAGTTTTATGATAGAAGTACAAATGTACTATTTATGTTTGTAAAAACCGTTTCTATAGCAACCGCTTTTTTCAAGTAAGAACCTAATTTGGTGATTAACCTTAAAATATTTGCTCAAATCTAACGTTAGGATTGCAATATTAATATTAAATTATCTGAGACTCATGTCTTTAATATTATTGCTGTTATCAATAAATTCAGTATCGATACCTTCATAAATATTGTTAAGAAATCTTAATCAAAGCGCTGAAAGCACTGATTGTTTTCGGTTTGACAGTATTAAAGTGGTTCACGTGTCAGAACGTTTGAAGACGATGGTTATTGCGCAGTGGTAGTCTGTTGAATAATGAAATAATAAAATAGAACTAAAGAGACTCTTATTGTTTTGTTTTTACTTTTACTGAAATTATGTTATTCAAAAATATGATTTTGTAATTTAGATTTTACGCTGTATATCATTACTTTTTTAAAAGGTTATGCTCGGCGGCCGACTAGTTTAACCAACTTTCCTGGGCATGTTAATCGGTTTTACTTCTACAAATTTATCCTAACTTACAAGTTTGTTCATATAAACACAGGCAAGTCTTCGAGTAAGGCGAAAAAGAAACTGTACATAGACATGTCAGTTCAATAAAAAATGACCAAAAAACGCCAAAAATACAATCCCTTCAATAATGATTTATAACAGACTTATGTTGTTTCAAATTTTTATTCGTAATATGACAGTCGATTATTGGCAGTTCATATGTAACATATTTGTAGCATGTACAATGTGGTTATTTATTGTCGGAAAATGATTTTTATTCCATTCTAAGTTTGTTAAAATATATGTTGAACACCTCTCGTACAACCACATGTAAATCTATATTTTAGAATTGAATGTTAAAGATATACCGTTCAATATTGCCATACATATTATTATATGTTTAAAACCCCTTGACACAAAACGTAATCGATCGATAGGTAGAACGTTCAATATTTCAAATATTCAAATATTTATTTAAGGCCACACCAAATTGATTACTTGTTCTACGGATGCAGCGCACCAGTTTTCTTGATTTTGAAAAAAAACATTTTTATTTTTTTTGTTACCGCCCGCACATTAAAAAACTCCACATCCAAAAAAAAATATTTTTTTTGTTACCGCACGCACATTCAAAAGCTCCACATTCCAAAAAATATATTTTTTTACCGCCAGCACGTTCGAAGAAATTATGCGCTGTTGAAGCATTTGGCGAAAATCGTTAAAAATCAAATCAAAAGCCGGATGTACGTCGTATCATAATTTATCATCTCAAGTCTTGTGGCAGGCTTTAAAATCGATAATTAGCTATCATTAACACTAGGTGTTCGCGTATACAATCAACAAAGTGACACTTTTATGATCCAATAATTATGAATTACGTAATACACCTTGATCAATTAAACCCATATCGGGATCGGGTTTAACGCCCGTATTGGCCGTACAATCTCCGTAATAGTGATCTTGTTTTGCTAAAAAATTATCAGACAGAAAATTTCGAATTTTGTGCGTGCATAGAACATGTATACAACTTTTGAAATAATATTTACTATAAGTTCGGTAGCAGAAACGAATAATTTGATGAAAATCAATTTCTTAAGATCTATTCTTTTTTAAACAAAGAAAGGTCAAAATTGATGACATTATAAACACGTTTTCCAAAAAAAAAGGTCACATTATACTTTCTATTTTGAACGAAGCTAACAGTCTTACACATCAAGTTTGCTAAGGGTAATAAAATTTAGCGGTAAATAGGGTTATTATCACAATTAATGCTAAATAATTGTGAAAATTTCACAGTTTTAAACGTAATAACATTTAGTCTGATAGACCTTATTGTTTGGGTTTTTTACCCTTGATCGTATTATCAACAAGTATTTATTTGTTTTGTTTTTTATGATTCTGCCAATAAAGTGCCTTTGTCCCGCAAGAGCCAATCGTTGCATAATAATTAAAACAGATGCGCTATCGTCGCGTCAAAATTCAATCAGCGAAATTCGTATTTGCTAGCGTTTTAAATATACAAATATGATTGTTCGTTAACAACGCAACAGTCAAATGAATAGGACAGCTAGAATAGATTCAATACTTGGTGACGTACAGAACCTAAGTCGATCTACATTATTTCACTGAGAGTCTTAATCATTTTCGTGGGGTCGCGAAAATACGTTACAATTGCATTTTGACGTGTAAATTTCTTTTTCATCATCAATAATGTACATTGCTTTAAAAGAATACGAGAACATTAGTAGATTTTAACAGAAATTCACGTTAAGTCTGAATTGTTACTAATATTAATAATAATTAATGTCAGTTATGTTTATGTCATTCATAGGCATTGATCTATTTCTAGAACATCAATTTTAACCATTTTTGTTTTAATGCTTTCAAATCTTAGAGCATAGAACATGCTGATGGTAGGGATCAAAAGGTACTGTATTATCTGATTATATCTTTGACATTTGGCTTTGAACAGACATGTGAAAGGGCTTCAGTGCACAAAATACTATTAAAACAAATAGAAATATGCTGTCCTAAATAGATTAAAGCGTAGAATTTATTTATCAAAGATGTAAGCAAACAACATAAACAAACAGTCATTGCCATTGAACATGTATTTACATGGAGAACTAGGGATGTTAAGCTATTCATATCATCATCCAATGAGACAAGAAAAAGCTCCTATTCAAGTGCTTTGTTGCGACTAAATTTTTTGTCGCGACTTAACTTTTGTTGCGATTTCTTATTTTGTCGCTTATTTTTTTTTATTCGCTCGCTTAAGATTTTATGTAGAAGGAAAAAAAAATTGAATTTTTTTTATTCGCTCGCCTTTGGTTTAATTCAAAAGTAAAAAAAAAATATTTTAATTTTTTTTTCGCTCGCTCGCCCCATTTTTTCCCCAAAAAAATCCGTAGAACAAGTAATCAATTTGGTGTGGCCTAACAGCAAGTATGATTATAAGCGCAGAAAATAGAATTTTGCTTCGATAAATTCTTTGGATTTTAAAACAAAATGTGAAATAACAGCTTAAATTTATATTGAATATCTAACCAGCAACTTATAATAAGGTACACTTATAGACGCCGTTTTATTAGCACTATAAAGAACTTAGACGATGCCAAGACAATATGGGCACTGAAGTCATCTTGAAGCCTGTATACTATTCTTGGATCACATTACCATTACAATGTGAGCAGTATCAAACGACTTTAGGAAGCACGACGCTGTCCGCTCAGGATGATTAAAAAGCGGACAGAATCTTACAACCAATGGACCATCTTGGCTGTTTATTCTGGTCGATCATGATCTTCAATGGCATTATGCGGGTCAAGTGGACAAAAATATACTGAAGCATGTTGATTTCACAGTTGTTTCTGCCCTCTGTCAAAATACGTTTTAGAAATGCTGTGTTAAATATAAGACGAGGATTACTAGCTTTTTCGCCAACTTTTATTATGAAATAATCGTAAAGTTAATCAAAACATTTAAAGAAATACAATTTAGCAAAATCTTTCCAGATGGCTATACTGAAATTATAATGTTCATTTAGAGCATCAAAATTGAGGACAAAACTGAGGATCGTATTGAACATCGTACAACTGATCTGGAAATAAATATTGTTAAATTCAACACCACTCGGACATATTGCTGTTAAACACGATTAAACACAACTTGTTGTCTTTCATTCCACATAGATAAGTAATTAAAACGTAAAAATGCAAAATCAACGGAAAATTTGGAAACATTTTCTCCGAAACTTCATCACAATCAACTGACAAATGTTATTTTTACGGGAAAACTATTTAAGTGCATCAAACATTTAAATTAAATTTATTGGAAGTAAATACAAAATTTCTTTTATTTATTGTTCAAGTCAGCATTGGTAAAACAATGTTTAAGAACCTCCAAAAAATATGTCAATTATGTTGGATGTAACAAGACTTTACCTTGGACGTGTATAAGACAATTTCTAACGTAAGTTAATTATTTAAAAAATAAATATTTGTTCAGGGATATCACACAATCGTGTATTTAAATGTATGAACAAAATTAATCATTGCTTGAACGGCTGTTGATTTGTTTACCTTAACACCGGAATAACATTTGTTAGGGCACGTGACGCGAAAGTTTTCCAACATGGCGTGTAAATATGTCAGAGGTTATTCGTTGTGATTGGTCGAGGATTTCTGAATGGTGTTGAGGATTAGAATGCCCACTGTCCTGAACACTAGAGCTGCCAAATGATTCCAAAGAATATATTTATATCTTGAAACTTTCCATTTTTTTGCAATTTCACATTGTTTTCGTGTATTTCGTGAATTCCCATTCTCAAAGGTCAAATTGGCCGCAGAACACTAAATTCTAGATCTTCTACTGCGAAAAGTAGTCGTAAATACAAAACACAAAATGATCTGAATATTATTCTAAATGGATGGAATAAGGATATAGGAGAAAAATATGATTTTAATACATTCAAACAGATTCACCGCCTCCCAAATGCAGCCAAACCAAATTCTCAGATCTACTTTCGTTGACTGCAACGCCCCGGAATTGGTTTTCTCACAAGAGCGGAACCATGCGTGTAACAGGGTGATTATTTCGTGTTATATTACATTTATGTGTTAATTGAAATAAGGGAGACAACTCGTTAATCTCAAATTATTCCTTGTGTACTAGTTAATTCCCTTTATTCTTATATTTAATATGTTTTGATAAGTAATTGATTGAATTTAAAGTGGCGGGAAAAGATCATGATCTTTTAGTGAATTTAGGGGTAATTACATAGATAAAACTGGTTAAGGCCTATTTTTAGTCATTGACCACTTTTTTGTAATTTCAAATCATAACTAAGCTATAACTCCGAGAGAGCAGATCAGAAATTAAAACTATAATTATTATATATTTAAAACTTGAACTTTAGATTAACATTGAGAGATTTATTCTGATTAATCATTTACGGAATGAAAAAGATGACTATGTGACATAGATAATGTTCCAAAGAATTCTATAATGCGATGAATAACTACTAATTTCTCAAAAATATAACGAAAACATCTCTTCTATCTAAACATGTGCTTTATTCATACCTCGTTCCGCAACATACGGAAAAACAGTACATTCGATTAGTTTTATTTTATTACAAAACTAATGGAAGAGAACATTGTTCTCCAAATTTTGACCGTATTTGCTGTGGTCTTCAGAACAGATAACTTAATTATAAACGTCTTATCCATATTTGGACGTAAAATAAACAAACAAACCAATCATACTATGTTATTATCATAATTACCAATTTTGTAACAAATAAACATATAGAAGAGTTACTTCCCTCGTTGGTTCGTGATTAAACGCCACCTACTTGTGAATGACGTGTACTATCGTGGATATGCTTTCACACGGTTACAAGAAAAATATGGCGGCTTCTTCGAGTATTTTATTATTTTACTTTAGTTTCATATATTTATGTTTTCATATAAGCTCATCTAAGCATCTAGAGGTCGACATTTGCCTGTCCGCTTGAAAGAACTCATATGGTTTTAAATAAAGCGTCATTGGCATAACTTATTGCAAGGCATTCCAGTGTCTCGTGTTTCATGGTTTCTGACTGCATTTTGGAGAGATTGTGCGCCTCTTAACAGATCATGTTTAAATAGAAACTCTTAAAATATCTGCATTATACGATTTGTAGGAAAGTCCCCGTATCAAGCAATGCATTGCATTTTCGCTCTACCTAATAGACAATGCAAGACAGTGCTTTCCTGTGACATTTCTTATTCCCTTTGTTTCAACATGTGCGCACAGACTAATGTTGTTAATATCTATGTCAAAATATGTCAATTATATACATTGCAATTATTGACAACATAACATTTGATAAAACGTGTCATAATTCAATTCACTAAGGATCCAAATTTGAAATCATAAATTAGTCTGAAACTAGGTCAAACAATTGTTCAGGATATGTCAAGAAAAGAATAGCTGTGCATGCTTCCTCGTCAATGTGCCTTTTTACATACATTGTTTGTCCAAAAAGCTTTGATAACATTTTGTACATCGCATCATATGGTAACAGGCTGATTTACAAAACCCCTTTAAGTGAACGTTTCAATGATATCATTTGAAGCTTTCTAAGCATGTGCCAACACACAGCAATATCAAGTCTGAAATTGCCCAGTGACAAAAAAGAAAAAAGTCATTATTCTTGTACCATGGAGTCTTAATATAAGTTTTCACTTTAAGTTTGTCATTATATTAATTGGATTGCTGTAGAAAAGTCGACTGCAACCGAAAGTACGATTAGGTAATCAATACCAAAGCAATAAATTTAATTACAATATGTCTAAGAAAAAGTATTGTAATAGAAAACAAAAATTTTCAAATTGTAAAAATAAGTTCTAAAACAATTGTGGGTCATACATTTTCTATGACTGCAAAAAATTAATACAATATGCTCTAATAAAAGGACACCAGTTGTTCCTAAATTCCACCAAACTGTTGGAAAAAGAACTTATAAAGAGAACATTCTCCACTATCAATTTTGCATTCTAGTTTTCTAAACTGTTTTGTAAATTGAATTTAATAAAATACATTCTATGTAACCAATGTGTTTTTTTCAGTTTCATCAACTTGATTTGTAAATGTAATTTTAATAGAGTACATTCACTGCAATGTTGTTGTCCAGTTTCATCAAACTGTTTCTTCATTGAAACATTAATCGAGTACATTCTTTGCAATCAATGCTGTTTCCCAGTTTTATCAAATTGGTTTGTAAATGGAAGTTTAAAAGAGAACAATCTCTGCAATGTTGTGCTGTTTCATCAAGTTGATTTGTAACTGTAACTTCAATAGAGTGTATTCTCTACAATGTTGTTGTTTAGTTTTATCAAATTGTTTTGTAAATGTAACTTTAATAGAGAACATTCTCTGCAATGTTGCTGTCAAGTTTGAAGTTTCATCAATTGTTTTAAAATGTAATTTTAATAGAGAACTTTCTCTACAATGTTCGTGTCCAGTTTCATGCAATTGCTATGTAAATGTTAAACAGTTTTGAAAATGGAACTTTAATAGAATACATTCACTGCAATAGTGTTCTCAAGTTAATCAAATTGTTTTAAAGGTTACTTTAATTGAGTATATTCTTTGCAATAAATGCTGTTGTCCAGTTTCATCAAATCGTTTTGTAATTGTAATTAAAATGGAGTACATTTTCTGCAATCAATGTTGTTCTCTAGTTTCATCAAACTGCTTTGGAAACTGAACTTTTATGGAGTACATTCTCTGAAATGTTGTTCTCAAGTTCATCAAATTGTTTTGTGTACGGAATTTTAACAAATTACATTCTCTCATCAATGTTGCCCTCTTGTTTAGTCAAGCTGTTTTGTAAATGGACATTGATAGTCTACATTCTCTGCACTGTTGTTATCCAGTTTCATCTAACTGTTTGTAAATTGAAGTTTATTATAGTACATTCTCTGCAATGTTGTTGTCAAGTATCATCAAATTGTTGTACAAATGACCCTTTAATAGAGTACATACTCTGCAAAATGTTGTTGTCCAGTTTCATCGAATAGTTTTATAAATGGAACTTTAATAGAGTAAATTGTTTGCAATGTTGTTGTCCAGATCAACCAAATTGCTTTGTAAACGTAAATCAAATAGAGAACATTCTTTGCAATGTTGTTGTCCAGTTTCGCCAAACAGTTTTGAAAATGTAACTTCAAGAGAAAAATTTATCTGCAATGTTGTTGTCCTGTTTCTCCAAATCGTTCTGTAATAAAACTTTAATAGAATACTTTCTCTGCAATGTAGTTGTCCAGTTTCATCTAATTGTTATGTTAATTTAACTTTCATGCAAAATATTTTCTGCAATGATGTTGTTTAGTTTCATCAAACAGTTTTGTAAATAAAACTTTAATAGAGAACATTATCAGCAATGTTGTGCTATTGTTTCATCAAATTGAGTTGTAAATGAAACATTAATAGAGAACATTCTCTGCAATGTTGCTGTCCAGTTCCACAAAATTGTTTTGTAAATGAAACTTTATTAGAGAACATTCTCTGCAGTCAATGTTGGTGTCCAATTTTATCAAACAGTTTTGTAAATTGAACTTTGATAGAGTACATTATCTGCCGTCAATGTTATTGTGAATTTTCACATAGTTGTTTTACAAATGAAAGATTATTTAAGTACATTCACTGCAATTTTGTAGTCCAGTTTCAGCAAATTGTTTTTTAAATGAAGTGTATTATAGTACATTCTCTGCAATGCTGACGTCCAATTTGACTAAACTGTTTTGTAAATGGAAGTTCAATAGTTTTACTAATTTGTTTTGTAAATGAAACATTAATAGTGAACATTCTCTGCAATATTGTTTTCAAGTTTCATCCATTTGTTTTGTAGATGTAATTTTAACAGATGACATTCCCTGCAATGACGATTTCCAGTTTCATCAAAAAGTTTTGTAAATGGAACTTTATTAGAGTAAATTCTCTGCAATGTTGTGTTCAAGTTTCATCAAAATGTTCTGTAAATGAAACTTAAATCGAGAACATTCTCAGCAATGTTGTTGTCAATTTCATCAAGTTGTTAAGTAACTGAAACTTTAATAGAGAACATTCTCTGCAATTTTGTTGTCCAGTTTCATCAAATAGATTTGTAAACATAACTTTAATTGTGAACATTTTGTGCTATGTTGTTGTTAAGTTTGTCCAAATTTATTTGTAATGAAACTTTAATATAGAATTTTCTCTGCAATGTTGCTGTCCAGTTCTATCAAACGGTTTTGTAAATGGAAGTTCAAAAGAGAACAATCTTTGCAATGTTGTTGCCCAGTTTTACTAATTTGTTTTGTAAGTGTAACTTTAATATTGAACATTCTCAGCAATGATGTTGTCAATTTCATCAAATTGATAAGTAACTGAAACTTTAATAGAGAATATTCTCTGCAATTTTGTTGTCCAGTTTCATCAAATAGATTTGTAAATAAAACTTCAATAGTGAACATTTTCTGCAATGTTGTTGTTTAGTTTCTCCACATTGATTTGTAAATGAAACTTTAAATTAGAACTTTCTCTGCAATGTTGCTGTCCAGTTTTATCAAACGGTTTTGTAAATGGAATTTCAATAGAGAACATTCTTTGCATTGTTGTTTTCCAGTTTCATAAGATTGTTTTGTAAATGGAACTTTATTATAGTACTTTCTCTGCAATGATGCTGTCCAGTTTTACCCATTTTTTTGTAAGTGTTACTTTAATATTGAACATTCTCAGCAATGAATTTGTCAAGTTTCATTCATTTGTTTTGCAAATGTAACTTTTATAGATAATATTCTCAGCAATGCTGTTGTCCAGTTTCACCAAATTGATTTGTAAATGAAACCTTAATAGAGAACATTCTCTGCAATGTTGATGTCCAGTTTCACAAACTTGTATGTAAATGGAAGTTGATTATAGTACATTTTCCGCAATATTGTTGTCCAGTATCATCAAGTAATTTTGTAAATGGTTGTTAAATAGAGAACATTCTCTGAAAATGTGACAAATTCTCTGCAATGTTGTGATCAAGTTTCATCAAATTGTTGTATAAAATGGAACTTAAAAAGAGTACATACTCTGCAAAATATTGCCGTCCAGTTTCATCGAACAGTTTTGTTTATGTAACTTTAATAGAGAACATTCTCTGGAATGTTTTTTCTTCTGTTTAATCGAACAGTTTTGTAAATGAAACTTTTATAGGGAACAATCTCTGCAATGTTCTTATCCAGTTTCATCAAATTATGGAAAAATGAAACTTTAATAGAGAGCATTCTTTGCAATGTTGTAGTCCAGTTTCATCAAAATGTTCTGTAAATGAAACTTAAATCGAAATCATTCTCAGCAATGTTGTTTTCAATTTCATCAAATTGTTAAGTAAGTGAAATTTTAATAGAGAACATTCTGTGCAATTTGTTGTCCAGTTTCAGCAAATGGATTAGTGAATAAAACTTTAATAGTGAACATCTTCTGCAATGTTGTTGTCAAGTTTCACCAAATTGATTGTAAATGGAACTTTAATAGAGAACATTCTTTGCAATGTTGTTGCCCTGTTTCACGAAACTGTTTTGTTAATGTAACTTCAATAGACAACACTATTTGCAATATTATTGCTAAGTTTCATGAAACTGTTTGTAAATGGAATTTGATATAGAACATTCACTGCAGTCAATGTTGTTCTTTAGTTTCATCAAATAGTTATGTAAACGAACTTTAGTAGTGTACATTCTCTGCATTGTTGTTTTTTAGTTTCACCGAGTTGTTATGTAAATGTCACTTTAACAGAGAACATTGTCTGCAATGTTGTTGCCCAGTTTCATCAAACTGTTTATAAATGGAACTTTGATATATTACATTCTCTGCAATCAATGTTGTTCTTCAGTTTCATCAAATAGTTTTGTAATTGTAGCTTTAATAGAGAACATTCTATGAAAGTTGTTGTCCAGTTTCACCAAATTGTTTTACGCATAAAATTAACGGGTGCAATCTCTGCAATAGTATGGTCCATTTCCAACAATCAGTTTTGTAACTTGAAGTTTTATAGAGTACATTCTATGCAATGTTGTTGTTCAGATTCGTCAAACGGTTTTGTTAATAAAACTTTTGTAGAGAATATTCTCCGTAATCAACGTTGTTCTCTTAATAATAACTAAATAGAAATTTAAGAGAGAACATTCTTGGAAATGAGGTATCATAGTTTCAACAAACTTTTTTATAAATGGAAATTTAAGAGAGTACATTCACTACAATGTTGTTGTCACGTTTCATTTAACTGTTTCAACTTGATTTGAAAATGGAAGTTTAATAAAGTTTAATCTCTCTGATTAATGTTGTTCTCTTGTTTTATTCAACTGTTTTGTAAATGAACTTCAAGAAATAGAATCCCGGCATTTTTGATAAAGTGCATTCCCTGAAATCAATGTTGTTTATCAGTTTTATCAAGCAGTTGTTGTAAATGGAACTTTAATCTTGTACATTTTCTGCAAAGTTGTAATCCCGTTTCATGAAACAGTTTGTAAATGTAACTTAAACATAAATCATTTTCTTTAATGTTGTTGTCCCGTTTTTTCAAACAGTTATGTTAATGGATTGTTTAAATAGAGTGCATTCTCTGCTATGTTGTTGTCCCGTTTCATCAACCAGTTTTGTAAATGGACATTAATAATGTATATTCTCTGCAATCCATGCAGTTCTCAAGTTTCACCAAATAATTTTGTAATTGAAATTTTATACAGTACATTCTATGCAATGTTGTTGTCCAGTTTTAACCAAATTGTTTACAATTTGACTTTAATTGAGTACATTCTATGCAATGTTGTTCTCTAGTTTCATCACTCAGATTCGTAAATGTAACTTCCATAGAGAACATTCTCTGCAATGTTGTTCTACAGATTCATCAAATCGTTTGATAAACTAAAAATTGATAGAGTAGTTTCTCGCGAAAAGAATGCTGTTGCACAGTTTCAACAAACTGTTTGTAAATTTATCTTTGATATAGTACATTATGCAGTCAATGTTTTTCTTTAGTTTCATCAAACAGTTGTGTATATGGAACTTTAAATGACAAAATTCTCTGTAATTTTGTCGTCAAGTTTCATCAAACGGTTTTGTAAATGGAACTTTAATAAAGAACATTCTCTGCAACGTTGTTTTTCAGTTTCATCGAATTGTTTTGTTAATGTCACTTGAATAGAGAACATTCTCTGCAGTGTTGTTGCCCAGTTTCATCAAACTGTTTGTAAGTGGAACTTTGATGGAGCACCTTCTCTGCGATCAATATTGTTCATCAGTTTCATCAAATTGTTTTGTAAATGTAACTTTAATAGAGAACATTCTCTGCAAAGTTGTTGACCAGTTTCACAAAATTGTTTTACAAATAAAATTAATAGGGTGCCATCTCTGCAATGTTGTTGTCTTGTTTCATCAATCAGTTTTGTATATAAACACAAACTTGTTTTACAAATAAAATCAATAGAGTACATTCTATGCAATGCTGTTGTCCAGTTTAACCAAATTGTTTTGGGGATGTTACTTTAATAGTGAGCATTATTTGCAATGGTGTTGTTCAGTTTCACCAAAATGTTTCATAAATTAGACTTTAAAAGAGTACATTTTTTGTAATGTTGTTGCCATGTTTCATTAAATATATTTATAAATAAAACCTAAAAAGAGAGATTATTCTCTTCACTGTTGATGCAATGTCGAGTTTGATCCACTAGTTAGTAAAAGGAACTTTTATAGAGTACATTCTTTGTAAATAACTTTGTTCAGTATCATCAAACAGTTGAATGAATAAACTTTGTTATGCATTCTCTGCAATGTTATACTCAAGTTTTAAGAAACTGTTTTGTACATGAAATTTAAGAGAGTACATTCTCTTTCATGTTATTGTCCCGTTTCATCAACTTATTGTGTAAATGGAAATTTAATAAAGTTTATTATCTCGGATTAATGTTGTTCTCCCGTTTTGTTAACTGTTTTGTAAATGAAATTTAATGGAGTAGATTCCCGGCATTTTTTTCTCCAGTTTTAACAAACTGTTTTGTAGATGGAAATTTAAGAAACTACATTCACTTCAATGTTGTTTGGCTGTTTTAACAAACAGTTTTGTAAATGAACTCTAAGAGAGTATATTCTCTGCAATTTTGAAAGCTGTTTTTGATGGATTTTAATAAAGTACATCCCTTGAAATCAATCTTGTTTTCAAGTATCATGAAGCAGTTGTTGTAAATGGAACTTCAATGTGGTACATTCTCAGCAACATTGTTGTTCCGTTAGGTTAACTGTTTTGTAAATGGAATATGAAATTGTACATTCTCTGCAATGTTGTTATCCCGTTTCATTAAACAGTTTCGTAAATGTAACATTAATATAGCTCATTCTCAGCAATGTTGTTGTCCCGTTTTTCAAACTGTTATGTTTATGGATTGTTTAAAAAGAGATCATAATCTGCAATGTTGTTGTCCAGTTTCATCATTTAGTTTTGTAAATTGACTTTCATAGAGCGCATTCTCAGCAATGTTGTTATCCCGTTTCATCAACCAGTTTTGCAAATGGAACTTTGAGTTTATTATCTTCAATCAATGCTGTTTCCCATTTTCACCAAATTGTTTTGTAAATGGACGTTAATAGAGTACTTTCTACGCAATGTTGTTCTCCCGTTTCACCAAATCGTTTTGGAAATTGAGTATTAATAGAGTAGTTTCTCGTGTAAACAATATTGTTACCCAGTTTCACCAAACTGTTTGTAAATCGAACCGTAATATTGAACATTCTCTGCAATGTTTTAGTCCAGTTTCATGAAGCAGTTTTGTAACAGAGAACATTCTCCGCAATGTTTTAGTCCAGTTTCATAAAACAGTTTTGTAAATTGAACTGTAATAGAGAACATCCTCTGCAATGTCTTAGTCCAGTTTTACCAAACTGTTTGTAAATTGAACTGTAATAGAGAACATTCTCTGCAATGTTTTAGTCCAGTTTCATGAAACTGTTTTGTAAAAAGAAGTTTAATAGAGTATATTCACTGCAATGTTGTTGTCCAGTTTTATCAAACATTTTTATAAATAAAACTTAGACAGTGTATATTTTCAGCAATGTTGTTGTTAGTCTACCTATCTTTTAGTGAAATGTTGACCTCCATAAGACAGTTTTGTTAATGCAAATCTAATTATTGATTCATGTAGCTTGATGCCTCCCTGAAACCGTCGGGGGATGTATGAAATCTAAGTCGCGTTTAAATCCGTAATCGAGGTCAAAGGTCAACTAGGTTCAAAATTCTCGAATGTCTTATGTAACCAAATTTCTAGCACATTACTGAAGATAATGAACGCGTTCTGACTCGAAACTACAGATATATATTTGTGCAAAGTGCTTCAATAACATTTAAGTCATTTTATTGCATGATTGCTTCCCTTTGTGGCATTTAATTTGCAAAAACATGTGAAAATTTCAAATATCCCGAAAATCATTCATAGAATTTCAGATATGACAGTGTAATTGGTTAAAAGTTATGTTAAATATATTTGTATATGTGTATGTAATATCTTCAGTAAAATATACACGTTTCATGTCACAATGGGAGTCACAATTGGGTAAAAAGGGCACGAGGGCAAAAATTTCCTAGATTCCTATATCTAGTTTTTGTCAAAATATATTCCTAAATTGGATCTATTGATAAATAATTACTGCACAACGATGTATTTATTCTAAGAATCAGTAATATAATGATTGGGTTTTTTCTTTGTTATCTCCCTTTGTTTCATAGTGGTCGCGAAAACACATAAAAATTCAATAATTCCGCAAATCCATACTTAAGATAAAAAAAAAATTGTTATTTTTTTTACATATGTGTGAAAAGTTTTGACCATGTGTATTTATTATCTTTACTATATATATACAATTTTACGGTTAAAATTCTGATAACAATTTGAGTAATAATTGGGTCAAGTGGTCACAAAGGGCAAAATTGGATTGTATCATTTAAAGCGTTTTTGAATATTCTTCTAAGTTTGACTTACATTTTTTAAATAAACTAGCTGCTTAACAATTTTATTTATTGTTGTTCCCAGTGATATTGTGATTGTTTGCGTATGTAATTTCCTCATTTGTTGCGCTTTGGAGGTTAAACATGTAATAAAATTATTCAATTTATACCACAATGTTTACTTACATAAATGAATATTTCATAAAATCATGTGTTTATAGTTCATAAATTCATGACGATGTGTAATCTTCTGTGTAAGGATAATACTCAACGAGGATAGGCACTTATAGAAAGCAAGTTCACATTGGGACAGAAAGTCAGCAAAGTAAATTAGTACATGCTGCTTTTATATCATTTGCCTAAATTCAAGTTAAACAGTCTGATATGTTTATGTTTTATTTCAATAACTGCACCAAAATGCATTTCAAAGTAAGTGTCCTTGTATGATTAAGTTATACATATAATCAATAATATTCTTTTTGAATGCCACGTAACTGTTGCAGAATTAAATTGCATTTTGGAAATACGTGTATATAATCCAAAGTTACAGAATGCTTTCATATGCTTTAATGATTATAAAACTGATCTCAAGTGTATAAATTTTCAGGGAAATTAGTTGGTGTCGTAGAAAATTGATAAGTGACACTGTCCAAATGACTTCAATACAGCATACACTCGGTTATAACATACCAATTGTTTGGTCCCAACATACTTTTACATTCTTTATAACATAATTTTGGTGCAAATTTGCGTCAGTATTTAGCAGCCACGGTTTAATGAATTTTAGAATTAACAGCGTGTCACAAACAATGTATAATAAATTATAATCTACGAAACGTGGGAAAAACAATTTGATTCTTTAAACAGACAAAATCAATTAACAATGTGCCATCACATGATATATTATTTCTGAAATAATCGTAATTGTTGACACTTGTACCGCCAATGAAGACCAATAAATAATAAGCTACTTAAACAATCCATGTTCACTCAATTTGTTTAATTAGGCGTTGAGAAGGTTGGTGTTAAGCAACTATTATTAGGTTCAATACATGCATTTAAGATATTTTTGCTTAAATAATATACAAAGATGAAATAAGTTTGTGAGCAAAACTCGTCAATTATTGATTTGTTCACGAAAATACCGACAAATAGACGGAATACGGTTTATTAAGCATTAAAAAAAGGCGGCCACGTCGGCGAGTTTGGTAACCCCTTTTTTGTAAATGTTTAACCACTAAAAGTAGTGTTATACCCAATGTTAAACCTGTTATTAATTAACGTTATTTCATTCAACTCCGCTCTGTGGACAAATCAAAATTATACGAAAATGACGACTTTTAATATGTCAGAAAGAACTGTTTGAGGTAGTTAAATTGAAACTGGTCACATACTGTAAGTGAGCATTCCGGACACTTGCCGTCATTGGCACCTTAATGAAGTTTAAACTGTTTGTAAACAGAGCAGACTTTATTGTTTCTGCATTTTCAAAAGTAAAATATAAAAAAACTGCATAACGGTTTTGGTAATAGCTTTATTCCTTTTATTGAATAATTTAACATATTGATATTAAATTTATACTTTACATACAAAGATGATACAGAAAACAGAAAATTCACCACAAAATGAATGTGAAAAAAGCGTATTCTAGTATGATATGAAAGAGTATGTTATATAGTTCGTATATAACGGTGTAGACAAAATAACACAAAATAACACAACAATTTTTAAATATTAAGAATGGATTTTCAGATTTATTGAATTTTCACGTGTTTTTACGATCAAAATGCAACAAAGGGAAATAACAAAGGAACAAAACAGTCATTATATTACTGATTCAAATAATAAAAACATCGTTATGCAGTAATTATTTATAAATGGGTCGAATTAAGGAAGATATTTTGACAAAAACTTGATATATGTATCTAGGCCATTTTTGCCCTCGGTGCCCTTTTTACCCAATCATGACTACAATTGTGACATGAAACTTGTTTATTTTTCTGAAAGATGTCACCTACAGGCATACAAACATATTTAACATAAATTTTAACCAATTACACTGTCATATCTGAAATTAAATGAATGATTTTCGGGATATTTGAAATTTTCACATGTTTTTGCAAATTAAATGCCACAAAAGGAAGCAATCATGCAATAAAATGACTTAAATGTTATTGATGTACTATGCACAAATATATATCTGCAGTTTCGAGTCAAAATTTATTTATTATCTTGAGTAATTTAAAATATTCGAGAATTTTTAACCTAGCTGACCTTTGACCGCGATTACGGAGTTAAACATGACTTTATACATCTACCGTACAGTTTCAGGGAGGCATTCAGTTATGTGAATCAAACAAAAATATCCTACGCTTTCATTTTCTAGATGACATTTTGAAATCGTAGGTAGACTATGTCAAGTTTCATCAAACAGATTTGTAAATGGAACTTTAATATAGATCATTGTCTGCAATGTTGCTATCCCGTTTCATCAAACAATCAAGTTTATTGATTGCTTTAATACAGTTCATTCTCTGCAATGTTGTTTTCCAGTTTCATAAAACAATTTTGTAAATGGAACTTTGATAGAGTTCATTCTTCTTGATAGAGTACATTATCTGACATGTTGTTCTCCACTTTAAACAATCTGTTTTGTAAATGCAAATTTAATTGAGTACATTATCTGCAATGTTGTTGTCAAGTTTCATCAAACTTTTTTGTAAATAAAAGGTACATAAAGTACATTCTCTGCAATGTTGTTGTCACGTTTCATTAACCAGTTTTATACGTAGAAGTTTAATAGGGTACATTTTCTGCAATGCTGTTGTCCAGTTTCACCGAATTGTTTTATAAAAAGAAACATAGAAAATAGAGTACATTCTTTGCAAAATTATTCTCAAGTTTCATCAAACACTTTAGTAAATGTAAATTAAATAGAGAACATTCTCTGCTATGTTGTTGTCCAGTTTCATCAAACAGTTTTGTAAAAGAAACATTGTCTTTTATGTTGTTGTTCAGTTTCACCGAATTGTGTTGCAAATGTCACTTTAATAGAGAAGCTTCTCTGCAATGTTGTTGCCCACTTTCCTGAAACTGTTTGTTAATGGAACTTTAAAAGAGTATATTCTCTGCAGTCAATGCTGTTCTTCAGCTTCATCAAATAGTCTTATAAATTGATGTTTAGAAAGTACATTCTCTGAAATGTTGTTGTCCAGTTTCATCATACAGTTTGATAAATGAATCTTTATTAGAGTATATTCTCTGTAATGTTGTTGTCCAGTTCCGTCAATTAGTTTTTCAAACGGATTCTCTGAGATCAAGTTTGTTTTCAGTTTCATAAAACAGTTTTATGTATAAAACTTTCATAGAGTACATTATCTGCAATGTTGTTCTCCACTTTAAGTAATCTGTTTTGTAAATGGAAATTTAAGAGAGTTCATACTCTGCAATATTGATGTCAAGTTTCTTCAAACAGATTTGTAAATTGAATTTTGATAGAGCACATTCACTGCAATGTTATTGTCCCGTTTCATCAAGCAGTTTTGTAAATATACTTTAATAGAGTACATTCTCTGCAATGTTGTTGTCCAGTTTCACCACACAGTTGTGTAAATAGACTTAAATAGAGCACATTCTCTGCAATATTTTTGTCCAGTTTCATCAAACTGTTTTGTAAATGAAAGTTAAATACAGTTCATTCTCTGCAATGTTGTTATCCAGTTTAATCAAATAGTTTTGAAAATGGAACTTTGATGGAATATATTCTCTGCAATGTTGATGTCCAGTTTTATCAAGCATTTCTAATAAATTAATCATTAACAGAGTATCTTCTCTGCAATGTTGTTGTCCAATTTCATTAATCAGTATTCCAAACGGATTTTGATAGAGTTAATTATGTGAATCAACGTTGTTCTCCTGTTTCATTAAATATTTATGTATAAAACATTAATAGAGTACATTATCTGCAATATTGTTCTCCACTTTTAACAAACTGTTTTGTAAATGGAAATTTAAAGGGGCTGATTTTCCGCAATGTTTTTGTCCTGTTCCATCATCATGTTTTGTAAATGGACTTTAATGGAGTGCATTTTCTGCTATGTCCCTCATTTGTTTCATCCAACTGTTTGTAACTGGTCTTAGTGAACATTCTCTTGCAATCAATGATGTTTTCCATATTTCTTCTGGTATTAAGTATGCAAATATGTGCTTTCTCATGCTTAAGTCATCAGATTATTGACCTGACAATATGGCTTTACACACTTCTGGTAGGTCACCATAGTTGCTGTATAAAATACCCGAATATGCTGTCTGAAATAACTGTTTGTCGCCTATTGTAATCAGATTGTGTTACATGCTTATTTATGAATATTTCTTGTCCGGTGTTTAATGAATGTTTATTTATAAATTAACGTAAATAAAAGCATGAGTTTCATTACGATTTGTTTAGTAAGAACCATCTGCAAGTTAAAAAAAGATTGATTATCGGCTTGATATGTTTAAAGCGTTCCGCAGGCTTGGTGATTGACCTTTCTACAATTGTGTTTTTTTGCATAACTCTTTGGTTGAATCACAGTGCAAGGGGATTTGAAAATGTACTAATGTTTTAATGTTTTAACACTTTCGTTTAAATAATGCAAATGCTCATTTTCTTTAGTGCTCACTAATTCAACTTCGGATGCTCTGGTCTCTGTAAGATCATCGAGTATTGAGAACTTGTCTTTTACCTTAGCAGTTAATTTAGGTCTTTGTTTTTATGTGTTTTGTTTGTTATTGTCCTTTACATTGTTGGGCGAATGGTGGGTTGAAGTTTTAAACTAAAGTTATTTGTTATGGTATGTTCTTAATCACGTTGGGGGCAAGTCTGGGGTTGGTGCTCCCTAGAATCTGGTGTAGACTCTCAGTGGCAATTAATATGCCACTGTCCCTAAAAAAACCAGAAACCACAATGTTGTTAATTTCCTTATTTTAACAAACAATATTTTAATCCAAATCTCCTTCCTTACTTCTTGGCTGTGTGGAAGGTCTATTGTAATATTCATTTTGTATAATTACTGTGTAATATGGAAAGAATGTTTTGAAATGAATCATATCAAGTTAAAGTACAACACACAAATAAAATTCTATAATTTCTAAATTCTAATTTCTTGAATTCTAGAAATGCTTACATATACACTTGCAAACTAACTAATCTAAAACACTTGCACAGTTGTTGTTCCTGATACGTTTCAGACTCATTTTATAGACGTATATCATAAAAACATATTCACGAACAATGTATATACTTAGTATTTTGTAATCCAGGTCAACATCTTCTATCATTGGGAGGTAAAGTTTGGTGCGGCTTAAATCCAATCCAAATGACCATTGGTCAAGCAAAATTATATTATAACATTACATCTATGCTTTTGTACAGTTGCTGCTCCTTATAAGTACATTTTCAGACCCCTTTTTATTTTGTATTCCAGATGATGGTCTTCATAGAGTTGGAAATACAGACCCTAGTGAGTATTGAATTATCAAATGTTAGATAACAAATTTACTTAAGTAATGTCTTAAGTTAATCATGAAATGGTCTGTAATGAGGATACAAATAAAATATACAATGTATACTCATCCAAGCGTTTATTTCATGTATGTTCATTTGCAAAAATGATTTTTTATATATTTATATAATTTGTCTTACATTTTATGCGATGTTTTATTTTACGTCTATGGTCCGAAAATATCAAAAAATTCTCGTTCACAGACAAGGTATTTTTTAATTTTGTAAAATCATATATCTGTCAGTGTCTATAATTGTGTTTAAAAAATTAAATTATTTTAAATATCTTGGAGCAAACTAACGTATAACACATCTCAAAATTTTCTTTATCGTTTCTAACGGGCTTTGGGTTTTATACAATAAAATCAGCATCTATTATAAGTGTAAGTGCATTTGCGCTATATTGTCATAATCAATACACTGATTCACTGCTTTCAATACGTTTCTATACAATTCGGGTTTCAAAAATGTGTACTTAAGTTGAAATCTGTGAAAGAGTAGTTTTAATGACAAGTAAAATCAAACCATTTCATTCATAAGATTACATTCAGACCTGTTATGAGGAGAACAAAATATTAGGAATAGATATAAATGTACATGATATACTCCCATTATGGTAACACATTATTAATGTTTTTTGCAATTGTTTATTTCAGTTCCTCCTATTCAGGAAACAGGGGGTAAGTTAATATTCGTAGACATGTTAATTGGTGTTTGGCAATACATTTTTACACATTTACACTAATTTATTATTGCTCGGTTGTGAAACAAGTTCTTAGGTTAATTACTTTTGAGGCTGCTTCCTGGTCCCCCAGTGCTAAGCTTGTAGCATAGAGTTTCTTGCTCAAGGATACAACCAAGTAGGTTTTGATGGGATTCGAAAACCAATGCAAAGCTGTCTATCTAATGATTACTGATCACTGTAATTGATGGGATGTTGAGCTTGCAATGCTTTATCTTTTTTAAACTGTTGTACCATATTTTCAGTAAATTTATTAAATGAAATTTCTTTTAATAAAGCATGTATATCATTATCAATAGTTCTTGTGGACAAAGCTCAAAAGCTTAAATATCACAGATATTAGTACATTTTGTAATATTCTTTTTAACAGCATGCAATTGACATGGCTTGTGCTATGCTCATTGTTATTCTCACATCTTGATTGTACAGCTTTTTTACTCTATCAAAAACTTGTTTCAGGTATACGAATTGGAGGAACAGTTCCTGGTAAGTATTTAAAGCTACAGTAAATATCATATTATTTGATTATAGAATGTATTATATAACTTTCTTTACTCACATTACAATCACAATCATAGCAAAAGTTCATTACTTATATTACTTGTGCCAGATTTTAAGAGTGTATCATTTGTTGAAATTGGCAAAAACTATAAAAAGGGCGGGGTTACTAAATATCTCAAAATTAGCCTTGCATTTCTGACATTTTTTACATTTTGTCAGAGATTCATCAAGTGTATAGATATGACAGTGTAAAATATAAAACACTCAACAAAATAGACATTTGAAATGCAATAAAACCATTTATCCTAGCCTGAAATAGCCTTTCTGGTGTAAGTCTAAACACATTATCAAACTACTTTTTTCATAAATCTAGCTGCTGATATAGAATGATAATGTAACTGTTAGCAATGTCTTTGGGTGAGTCACACAAAAAAGTTTTCAAAAAGTAATTACTATGATTATCACATTTGTATACTTCAGTTTGTTTCACATGGGCCCGATGATATTTTTCCCTCTTAATGTATTTTAAAATGTACGAAATATAAAATATAAGGTACAAAACATATCGTTACAAACGGGGTTGTTTTTTATACAATCAAATCACCATACATTACAAGTGTATGTACATTGGCACTAAAATTGTCATTATCCACACACTGATGTACTGCTTTCAATATGTTTCTATACTATTCTGGGTTTTAAAAAATAGTATGTTGAAATCTGTGCAAGAGTAGTTTTAAGGACAAACAAATGAATCATTTCATTTATAAGATTCCATTCAGACCTGTTATAAGGGGAAATCTTGAGCATTAAAAATAGTTTTTTTTTTTGTAATTATTTATTACTACAGAATAACATATGTATATTTACACTAGATTGTTACAATAAACATACTAAAAAGTTATTGTACTATATATGTTTACAATAGATTTTATAATAAACATAATAAAGAGTTAATGTACTACATGTCTTGGTCTGTCTTGGTTTATAGAATGGAGCATTATTAAAGAGTAATACAAGCAAAAAGGAGAGAGAGACAATGTTATATATTAAACAACAACAATATCGTGTACAAATTATATCTGAAATTTTAAATTGCTTCTACAATTCTTAAACCTCTATTTTTCACCATGCCAGATTACTTCTGTCAAAAAACACAGACTTAAATTGAAAGATAATCATGTCCTAAGTTTAATCTATACAAAAGAATTGAATGTATTGTAACACATTGTACAAAATTAAAATTAAAGACTTCATGTAATCTCTAAAAACAGAAGGTAGGCACTCACTCTATATTATTTTTCTATTTTATATGTACTATTTTATGTAATGATTCTATTTCATAAGGAAGGTTAAATGTATTGTAACACAGTGAAAATTATTAAGATAGCACTACAAGTACATATCTACTAAAGGGGGATAATTACTCCATATGACAGTTTTTTTAAGATGATATACATATGCAAGACATATTATGAAATAATCAGTACCAAAAAATGAATAAATTGTAACACAATGACAATACATAATAGAACGAACATCGACTATTACAAAGATTAATTTTAATGATTTTTAAGGGGGAGGAAAAAAAAACGTAAGAAAATAAAGATCAAGTCAAGGAAGGTGTTGTATTTCCATAGCTGGAATTTTCAAGTCATATAGTGGCTTTTCTGAAATTTACCAACAAACATACATTAAAAAAAAACAATGTTGGATGTAAAACATACAAGGTACATGGACAATTACTGATTGGATGAATTTTCAATGGCTATAATGAAGCAATTCCACTTTTTTGTAAAACTTTCAAGTTTAAAGCTTTTTCTTGCTATGAACTTTTCTGTGATCAAGGTTGACAATAAGTGCCTCTTAAAATGCACCAGGGCTGGTGATGTTTCTTTAAACTTACAAGAATAGATAAACTTTTTTGCAGTTATGATTATAAAGTTAAAAATTGTGTCTTCAATGTTTTTTATAGGTCGACCAACCATTATCTCTTGTTTTGACCATGCGTAATTAATTTTTCGATTGGTATCTACAACCCAAAGTTTTAATTCTGCCCAAAAACTTGATACTACAGGGCAATCTGTAAATAAGTGTGTAAGTGTTTCTTGGTCGTTATTACAGAATGAGCAAGAATCGTCATTTCTTAGTTTCATTTTTTTCAAGAGATAATTTGTACCTAATATTCTGTTTATCACTTTATATTGGAACCATAATAAGTTTGAGTCTTTGGATATTTTGAATGGTATGTTAAAATAATATTGCCATTTAAAATTTTCATTTAACATTAATTCATTTTCCCATTTTAACATAGAAGTCGTTCTTAATTCTTTATTAATCAGCGAGTCATAAATATTCCTACAACCTCTTTTCCTTAAAGTAATTATTTTTATGTATATGGGCTGAATAATTTGTTCTTTAGCAATTTGCTTTGGAACTATTTTGATTTTGTTATAGCAAGACTTTAAACAGTTTACTAAACCATTATACTGCAGGAAATTAGTTTGCACATCATAAATTTGAGAGAAACTTGCAAATAATAAAAACTCCCCGTTTTCATTTAAAAGATTTTCGACTACAAGGATACCTTTCTCATAATATTTTTTGAAAAAAATACTATTGCCACCTATCTTAAACATTGTGTTATACCATAATGGTAGTTTGACAAATTCTTCCCAGGATTGTACCCTATACATACTAGTAAATATGCCATAACTTTTGAAAACATCTTTCCAAAACGGATTACTGATCATTGCCTCTGTTCTTTTAGGAAAGTCATTTCCAAAGACACTAAATTGACATATTTGAGGAAAAACTGCACGTACTAAATCAAAATATTTTGTTTGATGAGTCAGGTACCTTCTAAGCCAAGTCGATTTTAGGGAGGTAATAAAATTTGCAAAGTCTAACACCCTTAGTCCACCATATTTATAATCTTGCGATATGAAGTTTCTTTTAATTTTATCTGGTTTATTGCTCCACAGAAAATTGAAGATTAGGGTTTGCAAAGTTTTAATAATTTCAATATTTGGATTGGGTAAACTCAATATTAGATAGTTTAGTTTTGATAAAGCCAAGGTTTTTATGATAACATTTTTACCTATAGGGGTTAGATTTCTCTTGGACCAGTGTAAAAAGAGAGTTCTAATTTCTTGAACTTTCTGATTATAATTATAATTAACCATCTCTGTCAGATCTTTATTAAAAGTGATACCAAGAAGTTTAAATTGGTTTGTTTCCCAAGTCAAACCTAAATCTGGACAAATTGGATAATTCCTGTTTTTATAAGCTCCAATCCAAAAAGCTTTTGTTTTATTTACATTGATGTGCAAACCAGACATATTAGCATAAAATTTTAATACTAGCATTGATTCTCTAAGTGATGTTTCAGTTCCATCAAGTATAAGAGTAGTATCGTCAGCATATTGCGAGATCAAGAACTCGGAATTGTTTACAGTTATTCCTTTGATTTTTTTGTTTTGCCTGATACAAATTGATAAAACTTCAGCACATAAAATGAATAAATAAGGAGAGAGAGGATCCCCTTGACGGCATCCTCTGTACAGGTTAAACCAGTCAGAGAGGTGGCCATTAACAATAACTGAAGAACAGATGTTTGTGTAAAAGAGTTTAACCCATCTTATCAAATTTGGACCAAAATTGAAAAAAGTCAAAGTTTTATACATAAATTTCCAAGATATGGAATCAAAAGCAGTTGAAAAATCAAGTAATAGAAGCATTCCAGGAATTTTATTAATTTCAGAGTAAAACACAATGTCATAGACTACACGTATGTTATCACCGATGAATCTACCTGGTAAAAAACCACTCTGATCTTCATTTATTATTTTAGATAAAACATTTTTTAGACGAAGAGCAATAGATGCTGAAGCTATTTTATAAGCAACATTCAGCAAAGAAATTGGTCTCCAATTTGAAAGTTGTAATTTATTTTTATCTCCCTTTGGTATACATGTAATTATTCCTTGTTTCATTGTAACTGACAGTTCCCCCTTATTAAATGCTTCATTTATTGATCGGACTAAAAAGTAACCAATATCTTTCCAAAAGAATTTATAAAAGGATGTAGTGAAACCACTACTACCAGGTGATGTGTTATTTTTCATTTTTTTGAGACTCTGTAACATTTCATCATAAGTAAGATTTCCTTCTAATGATTGTTTTTCCTGTTCTGAAAGTATTCTAAGCTCATCTGAAGAAATAATATCATTTAGATTAACTTCTAAAGTTTCTCTTTCAGAATAAAGTGATTCATAATGTTTTTTTATTTCGTTTAATATTTCAGTTTGATCATTCAAAAGTAAGCCCGACTTTGAAAACAGTTTTGACATTGATTTTGAAACATAGTTTCTGTTTTCTAAGTTACAGAAATAATTAGTGGGTTTTTCACCATCGGTTATCCACTTGGCACGCGATCTTATAAATTTGCCTTCCAAATGTTGTTTTCTAATTTCAAGTAACTCATTATTTTTGTTTATGATAATTTCCTGGTTTTGCTCATAATCTCTTTGTAATAAATTGATCTCTTGTATTAATATATTTTCTCTATTAATTTTGCTTCTTTTTTATGAGATGAATAAGAAATGATCATTCCCCGAATTTCCATTAGTAATGTTTCGAAAAAAAGTCTATCGTTAATACAAAAAATAATATCTTTATCCAAGATATGTTCAATGTTCGAATCGAGACTATAAGTGTCAGACGCATACTGAGATTTTACTCTATTTATAACTGTTTTGACTTGATTTACATATTCAACGTCTTTTAAGAGCATTAAAAATAGTTGCTTTTGTACATGATATAGTCCCATTATGGAACGTTTCATTTATAAGATTGCATTCAGGACTGTTATAAGTTACATTAACATTAGGAACAGAAAAGAACAGAACAAACTCTTTATTTCTCAATTGTAACGTTAAGGATTGATACAATTGGACATGATATATTCTCATCATTACCAAAGTCTATAATAATATTTTTTTAATTGTTTTTTTCAGTGCCTCCTATACCAGAAACTGGGGGTAAGTTGATATTCGTAGACATGTAAATTGGTGATTGTCATTACATGTTTTACACCTTTAGAGTAATTATTGATATTTCGATTGTGAAACAAATTGTTAGAACTTAAATGAATCACTTTCGAGAAACGCGTTCTTGTCTCCCAGTACTGAGCTAATAGGATAAGGTTTCTTGCTTATAGATACAACGACGTAGATTATTGATAGGATAAAAACCAAATCGGAGTTGGCTTCGCATTGATTACTAGTCCAATAACCTTACCACTTAGCCACTTTCTTTACCTAATGTTGAGTTTGCAATGTTACTTCTTCCTTAAACTTTTGTACCATATCTTCAGTATATTTATCAAATGAAACTTCTTAAAATAATGCATGTCTACCATAATCTAAAATCTTTAAAGGCGAAGCTGAAATGAAACACATTATTGACATTAGTGATATTCTTTAACAGCATGCATTTGCCATATCGGCAAGATATGACCTTTCTGTGTTGGTGCGCCGTAAAACCAAATCAAACAAACAAAAGCATTTGCTATGGCTTGTGCTATGCTCATAAGTATTCTTGCGTCTTAATTATACAGCTTTATAATTTATTAAAAAACTTTTTTCAGGCTCAACATTAGGAGGAACAGACACTGGTAAGTATTTCAAGCTTCAGTATACGCCATATTAATTGAATATAGAATGCATTATATAACATTGAATTCCCTGTACATGTACTCACAATATAACGTCAATCATATTAATAGTTCATCAGTTATACTACTTGTAATAGATTTGTTAATTGAACATCCAATTTATCATTACAATTATTAAATAACATTTGCCAGAAAATATAACTACACAATTCAAAACTATGAATTCGACCTAACATTTAGACCATGCCTCGCATGAACAAAATGGTCTACAGTCTCGTTAGGATAAACTATAGACACAGTGTTAATTCTGAGACCTCATTTACGAACGGACGCTATTTGATACGCTATTATTTTGAACAAAATAAGTTGAGATAACACCAGGAAAAGCAACAATAAAAAAACAAAGTTTCATAAAGCCAATAGGCAAAGTGCGAGATGTTTTAGAATTAAAATGTTAGAAATAGTAAAGTGAATTTCATGTTAAATGATACATTCCATATTCAAATACAATGTTTGTAGATAGTCTACTTTTATAAGCACCTGCAGTATTCAGTGATTTTATAGATTGTTTTCCATTTAAAAGAAAAAAGTATTTTTCAGTCAAACTTTCCTTAACAAAATCGATTCGTTTACGTACTTTTAGAAAAACTTCATCTTTCTAAATGTTCCTTTGTCTTCTCATTGAAGGATCTTAGATTTACTTAAATTGTGACACATTTGGATTACTGTACTGGACAAAATAAGATATAAACATTTTAAAATAGCATTAAGTATTTCCGTTGATTTCTTATGAGTTGGACATTCTAGAGAGCTTAGTATAAGACCATTGTGCTGAGCTTATTCCAAGAAGTCAAAAATGAACTTGATACCTTTATGCATATACGACTAAAATATTTACCTTTTCTCTTTTCATATTGTTAACAGTTCCACTAATAGGCCTACAAGAAAGAAGTAAGTATTTCAATAAGAAAGACAAGTAGATATACGTATTTTTGTTAATTGTAAAAACACAGAAATATTAAAATGGGTATAAATATCAAGGGTTTTAAAGCCAATTTCTTACACGAAAGCTAATCAATGTAAATAGATGAAACCATTTATTTTCTGAAAGATATGGATATTGTTGGCTCAAAATTTGGTTCTTCATAGGTCACTTTTAGACATTCAACTGATAAAAATGTACTCTTTTTAATGTTTGTCAAAAAGGACAATATGTGTGTTGTTGTGTTCGTTGCGTTTTCGCCTTTTCAAATTATTTATTGCAATAAACATGTGATCATAATTATATATTTTGTGAAGAAAACAAAATATGGACTTTATTTATAGTAGCAACACAGGCAAAGCCCACTCTTTCCTGTGAGCCTCTGAGCAAAATTATTTACATAATATATACAACAAGCAAAGAAAAACAGTTGAAGAGTGATAAAACATATTTTAAACAAAAACTATATATACAATAACAGAAGACATAATGATTTATGATGATTTTGTAATTCACCACACATTATATCTCTGTTTGAACGAGTTCAAAGTTTTTGCTGGTTGTACCTCTCATGGTAAGGCATTCCATAAATTTGGGCCCGAGTATATTTTTTTGTAATTTCTAGTCTTGGTTTAGGTACATAAAGGAGTTGGTGATTTTCTGAAGATCTTAAGATGTGGGTATGGTCAGTATTATTCTTATGTTTTTTCACTTAGATATTGAGGGCAAATATTGTTAATGGATTTGTATATTATTGTAGATTTTTGAAGTTGACCCTTTCTGGGAAGTTCATCCAGTTTAACATTTAAAGAAGGTCTTCTGATGGTGTGTCAAAGTCTTTGTCCAGAATAATTTTGGCTGCCCTTTTTTCAAATTTAATTAGGATTTCACTTGGACTGCTATAATAAAAATAATCACACGTTCCCCACACAGAGCAACAGTATTCTTAATGAGGAAGTATGTAAGAATTGTAGAACAATTTTCTTATAGGAATACTAGTTAATAAACTGCTTTATTCTTTGTAAAAGATAGAGTTTACTGTTGCATTTTTTGAATATCATGTTTACACATTTGTTCTCGTTTATAGCACTTATCCATCTATCAACAATGGATATTAATGCTGTTTCACAAGAGTGATTAGTTCTAAATTCTGATTGGTTTTTATACAGTCAATTATTTTCGTCAAGATAGATTTAGATTGTTAGCAACATGTCTTTCAATATTTTTGTTAGGTCTGGAAGGATTGAAATTGGCCTTTAATTATTTTATCATTTCATGTCCTTTTTATGTATAGGGGGTCACTTTAGCTATTTTAAATTGATTAAGGAAAACATTCCTTGTAATACTTAAGTGCATTATATTTGTGATAGGTTTTGATATCACTTCAGCTGAAAGTTTTAAAAAAATTTGGGCTCAAACCATCCAATCCTGTAGATTTCTTTGGGTCAATATTTAGAAACTGTTTTCAACATAACATTCTTGTAATAGTGGGATTTTGAAAGCATTATTATTTATGTTTAGGGTGTTGTCAGAAAAGTTACTACAGTAACTTGAAATGATTAAACTATATTGATGAAGAAATTATTAAAAGTACCAGCCATATCTTTGTTGTCTACAATAGGGTTTCCATGGTCATTATTTATAATAATAATAACGACTTTATTTATTGTGGATAACATATTTGGTGTGAACAAAGTTTCAATATGGTCCACACAGATATTTACAATGTACATACATTATAACAATAAAAAAGAGATACAATTTAGGTGCCATATCAAAGATACTGAAATTAACTAGTAAATTAAGAGTTAAATATATACACATACAAAAAGGTATTTAGTATCATATTAGGAGAAATTTGATGAAATATGTGAATTTTCATTTAATTTGAAGTAGTAACTATAACACAGTTCTTGTTTGAAACTTGATATAAACCAATGTGGTGAACAAGTTTAGTATGGAATAAATACAGGGAATTAAATATAATGCATATATATAAGCATATTGTATTAAATGATAAAAATAACATGTATTTACAAAGCACAACCAGAGTACTTCCACCTGAGATAGTTTGTCTTAATTTTACTAAGAGAATCTTACTTTAGGACATTTAAAGGAATGGAATTTCAGATCACTGGGCCAGAATATCTGAAGGATTTACGAAATAATTCAAGCTTAGGTTTTAGGACAGAAATCATTTCTTGGTCAATAGATCTTAGAGTATGGCCGTGTTTGGGGTTTTGAGGGTGAAACATGGAGTTTAGATAATCTTGAACACTATTATTCAGGGATTTAAACATTAGTATTGCTTTTTGTAAATAATTCTGTCTGGGGAAAGCATCCATTTAAGCTCCTTAAAGAGGTCAGCTAAGGGAGTTGTTAAATCTTGATCTAAAATAATTCTTGCTGCTCTTTATAAAATTTGATAACAGGATCTAAAAGTTCAGTACTGCAGTTTTCCCAAATTAGGTCCTGTTGTCCGTATTTGTTTCCATGGTTGTCTCCAGTGCATTTGTTTGTACATCCATGAATTCGGGAATAATTGGTTGGAATTTAATCCCCGATTCATTGATGGAGTCAGTTTTCTTTTGTTCTATAGAGAATGCGGTTTCTTTCCTGTCTGACGATATGAAAATTGTAGTTTGGGGAGTTTAATTGAAATATATCACCTAACACTATTTTTACAGATTTTCCAAGTGTAGCTGCTCCAGAAGAATTACTATGCCTATCATTTTAATAAATATAAGATTTGTTCATAAATAATGGTGTATGATCAACAAATAGAAAGTCGTGTTTCTTACAAAGTTGTTGAAGTCTTCTATTAACCTCTGTAGTGACTGGTAGAGTAACTTTGATCTGTTTCATCTGTAGTACAGAGGATATGATCAATTTAGATGATTGGAGTCTATCCTTTATTGTTGTATGTAGGTCTTTGTAGTCCTCTAATATTTTATCTGCAGTGTGGCCATCAGCTAAATTAGTTATTCCTTCATGTATAATGACTGCATCTACATGATTGTTATCAGTCATAAGATCTGGGACAACTATGTCTTTTATGTGTTTAATTGTCGCTCCAGGATTTGACTTGATCTGTACATTAACCTTGGTTGATTACATTTTTGAAGCATTTAAACCATTTGTAATTGAGTAAACTATACTAATTACAGATTTTATTTCATGTATCTTAATTTCTTTTGTTTCAATAGGTTTGGATAAACTTGATGTGTCTTGTGCTGAATTAGATTTTGTAGTTGTATTTTTCTATTTTATTAAGGATATTAGATGAATTGCGTGTTATTTCTTTTTTATTGATGTTTTTGATTGTGCTATTGTGACTCAACGGGTCATTCTCTGGTTGCGTTTGCTGTAGTTGCTGTCTATTGCTTCTATTTCGATTATCTCCTATTTTATCAACTGTGACTTTTAATAATTCAATTTCGCTTTCGAACAGGTTCATATCATCACTTAGACTTGAAACTTTTGTTACTATTCCACTTTCTTTCATGTAGTCTTTCTCTTTTATTGGTGATTGTGGATTATTTAGTGATTGACTGACTACAGTTTGTACATTTGCACTAAAATTGTCATAATCAGCATACTGTTTTACTGCTTTTTAAATGTTTCTATGCAATTTGGGGTTTCAGAAAATTTTGTATTTAAGTTGAGCTTTATGCAAGAGTAGTTGTAAGGACAAGCAAATGAAACGTTTCGCTTATAATATTGCATTCAGGACTGTTATAAGTTACATTAACATTCGGAACAGAAAAGAACATAACAAACTCTTTATTTCTCAATTGTAACGTTGATAAAATTGTACATGATATATTGTCATTATTACCAAATACTATTACAATATTTTTTTCAATTGTTTATTTCAGTGCCTCCAGAAACAGGAGGTAAGTTAATATTCACAGACATGTAAATTGATGATTGTCGTTACATGTTTTACAACTTTAGAGTAGTTTTTGATATTTCGATTGTGAAACAAATTGTTAGAACTTAGATGAATCACTTTCGAGAAACGCGTTCTTGTCTCCCAGTAGTGAGCTAATAGGATAAGGTTTCTTGCTTATAGATACAACGACGTAATTTATTGATAGGATTAAAACCAACTCGGAGTTGGCTTCGCATTGATTACTAGTCCAATAACCTAACCACTTAGCCACTTTCTTTACCTGATGTTGAGTTTGCAATGTTTCTTCTTCCTTAAACTGTTGTACCATATCTTCAATATATTATCAAATTGGCCTTCTTAAAATAATGCATGTATATTATGATCTTAAATCTTTGAAAGCGAAGCTGAAATGAAACACATTACAGACATTAGTGATTTTCTTTAACACCATGCATTTTCCATATCGGCAAGATATGACCTTTATGTGTTTGTGCGCCGTAAAACCATATCAAACAAACAAAAGCATTTGCCATGGCTTGTGCTATGCTCATAAGTATTCTTGCGTCTTAATTTTACAGCTTTATAACTTATTCAAAAACATTTTTCAGGCTCAACATTAGGAGGAACAGACCCTGGTAAGTATTCAAGCTACAGTATACACCATATTATTTGAATATAGAATGCATTATATAACATTAAATTCACTGTACATGTACTCACAATATAACGTCAATCATATTAATAGTTCATCAGTTATACTACTTGTACTAGATTTGTTAATTGAACATCTAATTTATCATTACAATTATTAAATAACATTTGCCAGAAAATATAACTACACAATTCAAAACTATGAATTCGACCTAACATTTAGACCATGCATCGCATGAACAAAATGGTCTACAGTCTCGTTAAGAATGATAAACTATAGACACAGTGTTAATTCTGAGACCTCATTTACGAACGGACGCTATTTGATACGCTATTATTTTGAACAAAATAAGTTGAGATAACATCAGGACAAGCAACAGTAAAAAACACAAAGTTTCATAAAGCCAATAGGCAAAGTGTGAGATGTTTTAGAATTAAAATGTTAGAAATAGTAAGTGAATTTCATGTTAAATGATACATTCCATATTCAAATACAATGTTTGTAGATAGTCTACTCTTATAAGCACCTGCAGTATTCAGTGATTTTATAAATTGTTTTCCATTTAAAAGAAAAAAGTATTTTTCAGTCAAAGTTTCCTTAACAAAATCGATTCGTTTACGTACTTTTAGAAAAACTTCATCTTTCTAAATGTTCCTTTGTCTTCTTATTGAAGGATCTTATATTTACTTAAATTGTGAAACATTTGGATTACTGTACTGGACAAAATAAGAAATAACATTTTAAAATAGCATTAAGTATTTCTGTTGATTTCTTATGAGCTCAACATTCTAGAGAGCTTAGTATAAAACCATTGTGCTGAGCTTATTCCAAGAAGTCAAAAATGAACTTGATACCTTTATGCATATACGACTAAAATATTTACCTTTTCTCTTTTCATATTGTTTACAGTTCCACTGATAGGCCTACAAGAAAGAAGTAAGTATTTCAATAAGAAAGACAAAAGGATATACGTATTTTTGTTAATTGTAAAAACACAGAGATATTAAATATGGGTATAAATATCAAGGGTTTTAAAGCCAATTTCTTACACGAAAGCTAATCAATGTAAATAGATGAAACCATTTATTTTCTGAAAGATATGGATATTGTTGGCTCAAAATTTGGTTCTTCATAGGTCACTTTTAGACATTCATCTGATAAAAATGTACTCTTTTTAATGTTTGTCAAAAAGGACAATATGTGTGTTGTTGTGTTCGTTGCGTTTTTGCCTTTTCAAATTATTTATTGCAATAAACATGTGATCATAATTATATATTTTGTCAAGAAAAAAATATATAGACTTTATTTATAGTAACAACACAGGCAAAGCCCAATCTTCCCTGTGAGCCTCTTAACAACAGTATTAACATAATATATACAACAAGCAAGGTTAAACAGTTGAAGAGTGATAAAACATATTTTAAACAAAAACTATATATACAATAACAGAAGACATAATGATTTATGATGATTTTGTATTCCACCACACATTTTATCTCTGTTTGAACGAGTTCAAAGTTTTTGCTGTTTGTACCTCTTTTGGTAAGGCATTCCATAAATTTGGGCCCGAGTATTTTTTTTTTTTTTGAAAATTCTAGTCTTGGTTTAGGTACATAAAGGAGTTGGTGATTTTCTGAAGATCTTAAGTTGTGGGTATGGTCAGTATTATTCTTATGTTTTTTCACTTAGGTATTGAGGGCAAATATTGTTAATGGATTTGTATATTATTGTAGATTTTTTGAAGTTGACCCTTTCTGGGAAGTTCATCCAGTTTAACATTTAAAGAAGGTCTTCTGATGGTGTGTCAAAGTCTTTGTCCAGAATAATTTTGGCTGCCCTTTTTTCAAATTTAATTAGGATTTCATTTTGACTTCTATAAAAAAAATAATCACAATTTCCCTACACAGAGCAACAGTATTCTTAATGAGGAAGTATTTAAGCATTGTAGAACAATTTTCTTACAGGAATACGAGGGGTGTCCCAGTAAATCGTGGACTCTGTTTATAGCGGAAAAAATACGCGCAACTTTAGCACCAACTTTTAACTGCCATTAAATACATGTGTTGTGAGTAAGTATGCTAAATTTTTAGACGGTTAAATAAAAAATAAAGTTTTGCTTCAATTTATAAGACAGTAGGTATGACAACGCGGTGCAGGCCAACGTCATATTAAGACGTCAGGTCTATGAAATCATTTTATTCACTCTCCAAGTTCGCTTTGTTGTGAACAGTGAAAAATACTGGCATTGTATTTTCTTCATATTTACTTTAACAAATTTGTTTTTGTCTTACTTTTGTTACAAATTTGTGACATAAGTCTCAAAATATTAGTATGGTCAATGATATAATGGTCCACGGGTTTAGTGTCCAACTTAATTTTGAATAACACTTTCAGCAGTTTTTGGTAGGATAAATACGGTGTATATATTACACAATGAATAACTACTCTACCATATGTAGTATGCACAATGTATTCTTAATGATTCATTTTGTCTGTCTATGTGTTTCAATTCAAATTTATACCCATCCATGTTGTGTCAGGCTGATTATGAAACTGAGAAGCAATTACATAGACTCAATCTTGTTCTGACGTCACCGTATCTCGTTGATGTCACAATTTTTGTGTTTCGGTGCAAACGCGTATGGCACTCTTGTATACGTATTTTATGATCTGAGATTTGGTGTAAAAATATATAGATAATTTCTGCAAATGTCTTTGTAAAAATAAAATGCAATAAAAAAGTTTAAGTTTAAATTTTGCTGCACACTTGAACTCAGTATGAACGAATATACAAGTGTGAAAGTGGTTGCGCCGCATGCACATACCTTGTATTAGCTAAACATTAAAATGACGCCTTTAATGTATATACTTAGAGGTCATATGCCTAATTTGTGTAAAAATAAGGCTAACAGTTTTGTAAATTATGATCATCATGTGACGTAAGGAAAAAAAGTTATGGACAAAATACACGATTTACTGGGACACCCCTCGTACTAATAAACTGCTTCATTCTTTGTAAAAGATAGTTTTTACTGTTGCATTTTTTAGTATCATGTTTATTTGACTTTTCCAAGTAAGATTATTATATACTTGTACTCCAAGAAGACGTTTACAATTTGAAAGCTCTATTTCATCTTGTCCAAGATTGAAGGATATTTTTTTATTTTGTATTGGATGCTGAGATGATCATTGATTCTGACGTTTTAGAATTTAATACCATAGAGTCATTTTGACACCATTGGATATTTAGCAATATTATTTTTCAACTGAATTTGGTCTTCAAAGTATGATGGACCAATCGCTGTTATGGTAGTAACATCGGCAAACGTATCAGTAAAATCCTTTTTTTAAATAATATGGCATGTCATTAATGTACATTATGAACAGTAATGGTCCAAGGACTGATCCTGGTGGCACTCCTGATGTAATATGTCCTGGTCCTTATAGTTTACCAGAAACACAGAATTTTTATGTATTTCATGGACAGATAGGATGTAAACCATTGAAGTGACATAGGACTAAAATTAAAGAACTCAAGTTTTTAATCAAAATTGAATGGTTAACTAAGTCCAAAAATACAGTACCTACACATTTGTTCTCGTTTATAGCACTTATCCATCTATCAACAATGGATATTAATGTTGTTTCACAAGAGTGATTAGTTCTAAATTCTGATTGGTTTTTATACAGTCAATTATTTTCTTCAAGATAGATTTAGATTGTTAGCAACATGTCTTTCAATATTTTTGTTAGGTCTGGAAAGATTGAAATTGGCCTTTAATTATTTTATCATTTCATGTCCTTTTTATGTATAGGGGTCACTTTAGCTATTTTAAATTGATTAAGGAAAACATTCCTTGTAATACTTAAGTGCATTATATTTGTGATAGGTTTTGATATCACTTCAGCTGAAAGTTTTAAAAAAATTTGGGCTCAAACCATCCAATCCTGTAGATTTCTTTGGGTCAATATTTAGAAGCTGTTTTCAACATAACATTCTTGTAATAGTGGGATTTTGAAAGCATTATTATTTATGTTTAGGGTGTTGTCAGAAAAGTTACTACAGTAACTTGAAATGATTAAACTATATTGATGAAGAAATTATTAAAAGTACCAGCCATTTCTTTGTTGTCTATAATAGGGTTTACATGGTCATTATTTATAATAATAATAACGACTATATTTACTGTGAATAACATATTTGGTGTGAACCAATTTTCAATATGGTCCACACAGTTATTTACAATGTACATACATTATAACAATAACAAAGAGATACAATTTAGGTGCCATATCAAACATACTGAAATTAACAAGCAAATTAAGAGTTAAATATATACACATACAAAAAGGTATTTAGTATCATATTAGGAGAAATTTGATGAAATATGTGAATTTTCATTTAATTTGAAGTAGTAAATATAACACAGTTCTTATTTGAAACTTGATATAAACCAATGTGGTGCACAAGTTTAGTATGGAATAAATACAGGGAATTAAATATAATGCATATATATAAGCATATTGTATTAAATGATAAAATTAACATGTATTTACAAAGCACAACCAGAGTACTTCCACCTGAGATAGTTTGTCTTAATTTTACTAAGAGAATCTGACTTTAGGACATTTTAAGGAATGAAATTTCAGATCACTGGGCCAGAATATCTGAGGGATTTACGAAATAATTCAAGCTTAGGTTTTAGGACAGAAATCATTTCTTGGTCAATAGATCTTAGAGTATGGCCGTGTTTGGGGTTTTGAGGGTGAAACATGGAGTTTAGATAATCTGGACCACTATTATTCAGGGATTTAAACATTAGTATTGAGTTCAGTACTGCAGTCTTCCCAAATTAGGTCCTGTTGTCCGTATTTGTTTCCATGGTTGTCTCCAGTGCATTTGTTTGTACATCCATGAATTCGGGAACAATTGGTTGGAATTTAATCCCCGATTCATTGATGGAGTCAGTTTTCTTTTGTTCTATGGAAAATGCGGTTTCTTTCCTGTCTGACCATATGAAAATTGGTAGTTTGGGGAGTTTAATTGAAATATATCACCTAACACTATTTTTACAGATTTTCCAAGTGTAGCTGCTCCAGAAGAATTACTATGCCCATCATTTTAATAAATATAAGATTTGTTCATAAATAATGGTGTATGATCAACAAATAGAAAGTCGTGTTTCTTACAAAGTTGTTGAAGTCTTCTATTAACCTCTGTAGTGACTGGTAGAGTAACTTTGATCTGTTTCAACTGTAGTACAGAGGATATGATCAATTTAGATGATTGGAATTTATCCTTTATTGTTGTATGTAGGTTTTTGTAGTCCTCTAATATTTTATCTGCAGTGTGGCCATCAGCTAAATTAGTTATTCCTTCATGTATAATGACTGCATCTACATGATTGTTATCAGTCATAAGATCTGGAACGACTTTGTCTTTTATGTGTTTAATTGTCGCTCCAGGATTTGACTTGATCTGTACATTAACCTTGGTTGATGACATTTTTGAAGCATTTAAACCATTTGTAATTGAGTAAACTATAATAATTACAGATTTTGTTTCATATACATGTATCTTAATTTCTTTTGTTTCAATAGGTTTGGATAAACTTGATGTGTCTTGTGCTGAATTAGATTTTGTAGTTGTATTTTTCTATTTTATTAAGGATATTAGATGAATTGCGTGTTATTTCTTTTTTATTGATGTTTTTGATTGTGCTATTATGACTCAAGGGGTGATTCTCTGGTTGCGTTTGCTGTAGTTGCTGTCTATTGCTTCTTTTTCAATTATCTCCTATTTTATCAACTGTGACTTTTAATAATTCAATTTCTCTTTCGAACAGGTTCATATCATCACTTAGACTTGAAACTTTTGTTACTATTCCACTTTCTTTCATGTAGTCTTTCTCTTTTATTGGTGATTGTGGATTATTTAGTGATTGACTGACTACAGTTTGTACAGTTGCACTAAAATTGACATAATCAGCATACTGTTTTACTGCTTTTTAAATGTTTCTATACAATTTGGGGTTTCAGAAAATTTTGTATTTAAGTTGAGCTTTATGCAAGAGTAGTTGTAAGGACAAGCAAATGAAACGTTTCACTTATAAGATTGCATTCAGGACTGTTATAAGTTACATTAACATTCGGAACAGAAAAGAACAGAACAAACTCTTTATTTCTCAATTGTAACGTTAAGGATTGATACAATTGTACATGATATATTCTCATTATTACCAAATACTATAACAATATTTTTTCAATTGTTTATTTCAGTGCCCCCAGAAACAGGAGGTAAGTTAATATTCACAGACATGTAATTTGGTGATTGTCGTTACATGTTTTACAACTTTAGAGTAGTTTTTGATATTTCGATTGTGAAACAAATTGTTAGAACTTAGATGAATCTCTTTCGAGAAACGCGTTCTTGCCTCCCAGCAGTGAGCTAATAGGATAAGGTTTCTTGCTTATAGATACAACGACGTAGTTTATTAATAGGATTAAAACCAACTCGGAGTTGGCTTTGCATTGATTACTAGTACAATAACCTAACCACTTAGCCACTTTCTTTACCTGATGTTGAGCTTGCAATGTTTCTTCTTCCTTAAACTTTTGTACCATATCTTTATTTATCAAATGAACCTTCTTAAAATAATGCATGTATATCATGATCTAAAATCTTTGAAGACGAAGCTAAAATAAAACATATTACAGACATTAGTGATTTTCCTTAACAGTATGCATTTGCCATTTCGGCGCGGTATGACCTTTTTGTGTTGGTGCGCCGTAAAACCAAATCAAACAAACAAAAGTATTTGCCATGGCTTGTGCTATGCTCATAACTATTCTTGCGTCTTAATTATACAGCTTTATAACTTATTCAAAAACCTTTTTCAGGCTCAACATTCGGAGAAGCAGACCCTGGTAAGTATTTCAAGCTACACTATACACCATATTATTTGAATATAGAATGCATTATATAACATTTAATTCCCTGTACATGTACTCACAATATAACTTTAATCATATTAATAGTTCATCAGTTATACTACTTGAACTAGATTTGTTAATTGAACATCCAATTTATCATTACAATTATTAAATAACATTTGCCAGAAAATCTAACTACACAATTCAAAACTATGAAATTCGACCTAGCATTTAGACCATTTAAACAAAAAAGGGTTTTTCTGTCAAAGTTTCTTTAACAAAATCGATTCGTTTACAAACTTCATCTTTCTAAATGTTCCTGTGTCTTCTCGTTGAAGGATCTTAAATTTACTTAAATTGTGACACATTTGGATTACTGTACTGGACAAAATAAAAAATAAACATTTTAAAATAGCATTAAGTATTTCTGTTGATTTCTTATGAGCTCAACATTCTAGAGAGCTTAGTATAAGACCATTGTGCTGAGCTTATTCCAAGAAGTCAAAAATGAACTTGATACCTTTATGCATATACGACTAAAATATTTACCTTTTCTCTTTTCATATTGTTAACAGTTCCACTAATAGGCCTCCCTGAAACAAGTAAGTATTTCAATAAGAAAGACAAGTAGATATACGTATTTTTGTTAATTGTAAAAAACACAGAAATATTAAAATGGGTATAAATGTCGAGGGTTCTAAAGCCAATTTCTTACACGAAAGCTAATCAATGTAAATGGATGAAACCATTTATTTCCTGAAACTTATGGACATCGTTGTCTCACAATTTTGATTCTTGAAAATAACTTGGTCACTTTTGGACATACAAATGGTATAAAATGTATTCGTTTTAAAAGTTTGCCGGAAAAGCCAATATGTATGCAGTTGTGTTCGTCTCGGTTTTAGCCTTTTCAAATAATTCCTTGCAATAAACATGTTATCATAAATATGTATTTTGTCGTGAAAAAAATACTTTATTTAAAGAGGCAACACAGTTAGGCACAGCCCAATCTTCCCTGTGAGCCTCTTAACAACAGTATTAACATAATATATACAACAAGCAAGGTTAAACAGTTGAAGAGTGATAAAACATATTTTAAACAAATACTTTATATACAATAATAGAAGACATAATGATTTATGATGATTTTGTATTCCACCACACATTTTATCTCTGTTTGAACGAGTTCAAAGTTTTTGCTGTTTGTACCTCTATCGGTAAGCCATTCCATAATTTGGGCCCGAGTACTGATCGAAAGAAGTGGGTTCGATTCCCGGGCGGGGCATACTTTTGTGGAACTTGGTCATGAAATAATTTCTATGGCCATTCTCCCTCCTACCAATGGCTTTTAATTATGTAGGGCAGTTGTCAGTCACTGACGAAAGTATGCACGTAGTAGTTGGTTAACAACTAAATCCAGAGGTTTAGCCTCTCCAGGAGGAGTGAGTAGGTTGAAAGACCGCCGTTTTATGACCTACACCATGTTTAAATACGGCATTAAACTCAACAAAAACAAACAAACAATCATTAAGGACATATAATAAGATTCAAGGGTATTACAGTTACATTTACATGCTTATTCTATTCGATAACAAACCCATTTAGAGGCCAGGTATCAAAATGACTGAAATATATGGTGATATATAATATTTTCCAGGCTGCACAAGTCATGTTTATACATGTATATATATGTAGTAAACGATTAGTGACGTATGATATGAGAAATGATTTTTATAGAGTACATATATGTACGTTTTGAACTAGAAAACGAGAAAACATAATCCATTCGAACAAATTAAAACTGACGAGCTTTTAAAGTGTGTCGAAAGGATTTTCGGAAATGTGTTGATATAAAACGCTGATATTTAGTGTGTTGATAAAAATATTGTTATTGTATAAAATGATTTTTTCTATGTAACTTTTAACGGAAATGGGCTGTACAATGATTGCATTAAAAACCAATAAAATGTCGGCAGTAGAAATCGAAAGGATTTTTGTCATGTGACTTTTGCCCATTGCTACCTAAAACTACCCACCACAATATCACGGCGTTGACGCACCGTAAAATGATGATTAAATTATGTAAAGCTCTTATTGCATTAAATATATTTGTCTTCTCATCAAATAAAAATCATGTAATTTCATGGTGAAAAAGAACAGATCACAATCTTAATCATATCAATGTTATATTAAAGCCCCATTTCTGAATTGAACGCTGATAATTGTAAAGGATCATGTATTGCTAAAGACTTATGCAAACATTCAATAAATATATGGAACACATCCCAGGCACAAAAATCTTACGTACTTTCTCCAGAATTTGTACTAATACTATGTTGAAATTCGCACTTAAAACCGAAAGTTAAGACTCTACGGAAAATCACTGAACACAATGAACGAGATCGGAATATCCCGTGGTGGCTAAAAATAACCACAACTTCAAATCGAAAGTAAACAAATTTTCTGCTTCAATAATACACGTTTTGGTTAGTGAATTTCGTGCGAAAACTATTTAAACCTCACCAAACCAATGTAAATAGTTTTATAAAGTTATACAATAGCATATACTGACGAGAAAAAGAAGCGCATGAATTATGTCTTCAGATATACAGTCCGTCCGTCCGGCTCAGTATAAGACCATTGTGATTATACTTGTCCAAAACGTCAGAAACGAATTGGAAACCTTTATGCATGATATATGACTAAATTATTTACTTTTTTCTCTTTTCATATTGTAAACAGTCCCAATACAGGAGACTAGTAAGTATTTCAAGAAGATTTATTAGACTATATCCGGAATTCAAATATTTGGGTTTTTCCATGTAGGTACAAACAAACTTTCACTGTTACAATGAAAACACGTGTACAAAGAACAATAGAATTCAATCCATATTTCGTGATTTTCATCAATAATGTGTAACACACTTTGTTCGTACCTACATCACACGGACGGAAAAACCCACAAATTTGAGTTCCAAATTAAGTCTAATCCTGAAATTTATAGACATCGTTGTTTCGCAATTTTGATTCTTGAAAATAACTTAGTCACTTTTTGACATACAAATAGTATAAATGTATTCGTTTTAAATGTTTGTCGGAAAAGACAATATGTATACAGTAGTATAGTTCTATTACATTAACCTGTCACAACATAAATAATTACACGGTCACTGAATCTGTTATTTTTAACCTCTTCCGAACTTGTTATTGCCTCGATATTCAAAATCGTCGCATATATTGTTAGATTATCAATAATTAATATAGATTGGTGGCTCAATGGTTAAAAAGAGGTAAAATAATCACACATTCAGTGACCGTGTAAATATTCAAGTTGTGACAGGTTAATGTAACAGAACTATGCAATTGCACACAATTATTTTATGGAAAAAAAATGATAGGATATTAATTGTTAGTGTTCTAAGGAAACCACTAAATATGTATGAAAGATAAGTCAGAATAGAGAAGACATAATGTTGCTGTTTTTGTCATTCTCATAGTTTAAGTTAATCTTAGAACACTGTACTTCATTTCACTGCTAAGTAAATTCATTCAATTATCAAATTAAAACAGGTTCACTTATCCATCCTCTCGTTTTTTCCAGAACGAAAGGGTAACCAGAGCAACCAAACAGCCATATTTAGCATTTATATAAGAAAACGAGTTAAATTTTCGAGATAAGTTTTTGATATCTAAATATCACGTGGTGTTGGGAAAACATGTTTTAACGTTACTTGATTTTAGCAATCAGCCTGGTTTTTCTCATGGGACGCCATCTATTATGTCGGAATTTATTGTAAGATACAGATAATGTTCATGTTTTAAATAAAATACCAAAACCTTATGATTTTCTCTCTATTTTCAGACTGGGATCATGTGTCGGAGATTGTTGTCTCCGGTAGGGGTGCTACGGGCCCAAGAACGTATGTGGTAAGTCAGATGACTGCCAGTCTTGATCACAAGAGCTAGACATTATGTACCTTAAATTCAAAAAATACCATCCTCTTATAAAAAACAACAACACCATGAATACAACGCATCGCATTACCCTACGAATGCACTACTTTTCTAAATTATAGCACCAAAACACCAACGAAATAAATAGATTAATTACAAAACCATTAAGTCATTTATTGAAGAAGACATTAATATATCGACGATTCTTACATTGACTCCTCTATTAATCAGATAATCGTACCATTTGTGCAAATTTTTGAGCATCTTTATTCAATGTTCGGAAATCCATTCTGTCAATTAAGTGACGTCACAATTTTCAGCTCTGGGCAAAAATACATCAGATGACATGTGTCACCATAGTCTAAAACACTCGTCGGTAATTTTTAATTGAAGAAACAGACATTTAAGATTTTTCAGCCGTGCAATAAGCCTATGTTTTAAGTACATTTGTACAAATACCGTTTAAAGGGAGATAATTCAAAAATATTTTCGTTACTTAAACTTAAACTTCTTCATTTGATTAAACGCCTATTTCTATATTACATATTCAATGGCGTTGTACAAAAGATAAATCATAAAAACTAAATAAGTAAAACCCCTCTACCATAAATATATATATAATAACACAAAATAATATAAAATTCATTATGCATGATGTTATATAATGTGATTATGCATTTGGTTTTCATATATCAAGTTTATAAGACCTATATTAATCTTAGTTCATGATTTGACTTTATATTTTACATTTGTTTTTATTAATTTGATATCTAAAGTTGTTGTCCTGAACAGTATAACATGATGCTACTGTTAACTAGACTTGTCCTGAACAGTGTAACATAACGCCACTGTTAACCAGACAATTCCCCAAAGGTGTCGAAACATCACCTTTAAAGGGCCCTTAATCCATCCCCAAAGGTGTCGAAACATCACCTTTAAAGGGACCCCTTATTTTAAGCAATTATATAAAATCAAATTATGTTTTGACAGAGAGAGAGGCAGTCTCTACTTGACATATTAAAAAAACACGGTTGTCTGATTTGAAAAAGCATGTCAAAACGAGTACCTGTGCTTTATTCTGTAACAAAACTTAGTAACACATTATTTCGATTTCAATTTAGAAATAAAATAGTCAAATAGCAGGGTGTTCACTAACAACTTTTAGCGAACGTTACGGGTATTGGAAAAACTCAATCCGTAGACAACTCAACCTATGGATAATTCAACTAAAAGTTGGGACAACCCAACCTGTTACTTGGGTTTTTAGCTGTCGCGGGTTTAGTTGTCTTTGGGTTGAGTTTTTTTAACCCAAAAGTTAAGGAACAATTTGGAACGTTCGGATAATTGAACACGCTACAGAACTCAGAAGGAAACTTTCTCACTTTTAAATGTCAGAATCTAAGTACATGTAACATACAGTTTTCTCATTGTCATTATAGACTGTCATAGAATAAAACATTAAACTTGTTATGATATGCTTATAAATTAACTCGAGCAAAAGCATTCGATATCTAATTTCGGCACTTCAAAATCAAAACTCGTGCCTTAATTTTTGCACATAAAGCTGGCTGGTGTCTGAGATTTATTCTAAAACAATATGAGGAAATAATGCATTTTACTTTTAAATTATACTTACTTAGATAGAGTGTTTATTTTCATTTCAGCTCCAAGATGGCACTATGTCATTTTATATCAGCCGTGATTCTGGTGCGTGGTGCTGTTCATAGTGATGCTTAAAAGCAATCACTTTTAACTGCTTATTATATGAAATTGATGTTGTTCTGCTTCATAGCATATACTCGTAGTGCAATATTTTACCTTTGTGTTGTATTTATTTAATCAATTATTAATATAAAAAATGTAAAATCGATGTTAGGAGTTTTATCATTCGTTTTTTATACCAGTTTTAACACCTGGTCAGCACAATATTATATTACCGCATTCAGCGCACCTAACTTGGCTTTTCTAGACATTTGTCTGTAACCAGTATTCACATACCCTTCCACAAGGCAGGGAACTACTCCATATACCTTATTAATGCGGTAAATTGATGTTAATGTATTAAAATTCTGCCATTCATGTTGTACCATTGTGAAACGTGCTGATAAGCCACGCCTTCCGTATAGTATTTGTTAAAAATACTCTAGTATTTAACCAGGGATTTCATATAACATGTTAAATATAAATTCCCTGTATTAAACTAGCCACTACAGCAGACAGTATCCTCTTACAACGAGAACCCAATACATATTAACATAAGGCCACAACAAATTGATCATATGTTCTATGGATTTTGTCCGAAAAAAATTAGAGCGAGCGAGCGAAAAAAAAAAAATTTTTTTTCCACATTTTGCATTTTGAGGAGCGAGCGAAAAGCGAAAAATAAAGAAAGGTTCTATTTTTATGAATATTCATTTACTTAAAGTCAAAATGCACTTGAAATATGGACTTTTTGCAGAAAAAAACTTTAATGAATAGCATTCTGTATTATTTCAAAGTGCATATAAGCCACAATAATCACTTAAATTATAGTTGTGGATATAGACATGCTTTTTCAAATATAAAACATGGATTGATGCTGTACTACTATGGATTTAGTCTATTTTTCTTACATGGTACAATTTTAAAGGCACTACATGTATTTATTATTTTTCTCTCAATTATAGTTTCATATTTAGTCCTTTTTCCTTGGGTTTTATTATCTTGACCTTGGATTACAAGGAAATGTCAGTTTAGCTCTGATTATCTTGTAGTATGTTGTAAGAAAGATTACTTGTTGTTAATATTCATAAAATTAATGCTTTTAATATGATACATACAAAATAAATGCCTGTATTTTGTTCCATTTGCATTTAGATGAACTGTACTATATTATCATACTGTAAAATATACTGATTTCATTCAATATTGAACATCAAAACTTCCAAGATCATTGTAAAAATTTAGAACCAGCACTGCTAAAATTATAAAGGACCAAACCTGGTGACTTTTTATGTAAAATAAATCCCTATATTAATCAAATAAATAAGAGATGGAATTAACAACAAACAGCTACTCAGAAAATTAAAATCCTCCTGAATGAAAATTTTAGGCTTTGCACCCCTATAAAATGATGGACCAAACCTCTTGACTTTTGGTGTATAAATAAAATCTTAATATTATTCCAGTAAATAAAGGATGGGCTCAAAAACATAAAAATTATATATAATTATATTCAACTACTCAGTATACTTAAGTTCCTGAATGAGAATTTTAGAATCAGCACCCCTGTAAAATGATAATGAACAAACCCTGTTAACTTTTAAGTGCATAAATACAGTCTTATTAATTAGTAAAAGAAGAAGAAGATTATTAATTAGGCAAATTATGCTACATACTAAACAACATACAACTGCTAAGTATACCTAAGTAATCCTGAAGGAAAAATAGAATCAGCACCCCTATAAAATAAAATGGACTATACGTTTTGCTGTCGAAAGTATAGCCTTTTGGTAAATAATACAAAATACAACTTCATTTTAAATCAGTTTGTTCGAATATCTCCGGCATGAACATTATTAAAAAAGGAAATCTTTTATCCTGTCCTACCTCAATTCATAACACATGAGTCGACCTCTATTGTAAATTATTTTTACACAGAAGGTGAACATATGACGTCATACATCCAAATCATCTTTGTAGGGTTGATGGAGCCGCTCTGTCTACGTCACTGTTCAACTTCTGTGTGTATCAAGAGTTCAAGTTTATGCAAGTTAAGCATTGCATTTATTACATTTATTACGTATAAATTTAGTATACATGTGTTAAAACGTGTACTAAATATAATTTAGGATTTAGAAAAACAAAGGAACAAAGGATCGACACGATCATCATAGTGACGTATGTAAACGTGAATACTTTACTGTTTTGTTACAAATATAGCAATGTCATGGTGATAAGCTTTGATATTAAGACCAAAAATTATTGATTTTCTCCGTAAAACTTCTTGGTTGAGTGCCAAAAAAAATGACTTAAAAAAATCTTGATGCGGTAAAAATTTTGAAGTGCGGGAGCAAAAAAAAAATAAAAATATTTTTTTTCCATTTTCGGATTTTTAGGTGCGGGAAATCCGACGAACAAAAGATAAATTTGTTGAGGCCTAATGATCAAATTTTTATGGAAGGGTAAAACTTCCCCAAGGGGGATCTAAACCTATACCTCCTTCAAGACACTCGAAACCCAGGTGCAACTGCGCTACGCTGCCTATGTAATAGAATGTATCATTCTTATCATAGCGGCGGCTGTGGCGTAGTGGTTAGCATGACTGACTTCGATTCCAGAGATTGCAGGTTCAAGCCCGGTCATACCCTATACATGATTTGTCGGCCTTGTGGTAGGGTAAGTTAGTGGTGGTGATAGAAGTGTCCAGGAAACCTATAGTAGGTAGAGCTGACAGTCGTTTATAAACGACATAAATGAAATACATGTAAACTAAATATGAATACGACGTTAAAACCTATCAAAAATCCGTATCATAATCCAGGTCAGAGTAAGTGACTTTAAATGGCATCTAAAGTGGTGTTTTGTTTATATGATATTGTGCAACAATATTCATTACATTGAATACGAATGTAGTATTAATGTACGATTACTCCGTGGAGTTCAAGGCTGGTAAAAAAGTCAATTATTTTGAACCACGATTCTAATGGGTTGTCGCACTCGTACCATGGTTCAAACCAAACTGTGAGATTGTACCATGATTCGAACAAAACTGTCAGATTGTATCATAGTTCAAACCAACTGTGAGATTGTACCATGATTCGAACCAATCTGTGAGATTGTACCATGATTCGAACCAAACTGTCAAATTGTACAATGGTTCAAACCAGACTGTGAGGTTGTACCATGGTTCAAACCAAACTGTGAGATCGAACCATGGTTTAAACAAAACTGTGAGATTGACAAACCCCAATAGCTCCATGGCATAATAAGCACAGTATTTTAATGCTGCACAGCATCACGTCAAGGCGTTAGAGGATTTCAACATAAATGACAGAAGTCAAAAAAATTAAAGATCCTGGTCACTGAGCTATCCGGCTGCTTACATATCCTTCTCTCCATAATGTGAACAGGTAAGTACCATGACATATTATATAAAACAATCATAGTGAAAGTCAATTTAATTGTAAAACAAGAATATACAGTGTTCTCGGTAAGATTTTGTTGAATGGGCTCAAATAGAAAAGTGATAGGCTTTCTGGGGAGTCAGAGTACAATTTCTTTCTTTTTTAAAATATTTTGACAATTTTAACAGGTTTTTTAGTCTTTTTAACTGGTTGTTTGGGTCGGTGGCCAGTGTCTAATGAAAACACTGATATAAAACGATAAAATCACTTAAGAACAATGTCATATATATGTACTATAGGTACATAAAGTTTTGTTATCATTTTCTTTTACGACTTTTCATATCTTTTCATATGTTTGTATGGACCTTTGCCTTGACGTTTGAGATCTTGAACTTTTGTATATTTTCTCTTATTAAATCTAAAATTAAAATAAAAACAAATCATCAACAAACTTGTACAGTTATTTACATTGACATTCTTCAGGATCTGACAACTTTTTTTCAGGTTATAACAGTCACAAATCAGATTAAAACCCGATCTGAAATGTTCCGCTTGCCTTTACTCGCTTATTAAGATCTGGTCGTTTTCTAACGAGGGTCACATTCAGGTGACTTTTCTCACCATAAAATTAATGAAGAAATTGTTATGATACATAACTAGTTTACATGGTCTACGTCACGCATTTTGAAATGAGCCATCTAATCGCAGACTATGAATAATACCGCTGTTAAATTAGCTTGCAAACCTTGGTCTAAAAATAGAAAGTACGTTATCAAATGTTATCATTAGTGTTTCGTCTAGATGAAAGCTACACATTGATTAGTCAACGTAAAGGTCATCTCGATGTGACCCTCTATTGAGATAGTAGAGATCCTGTACGACAATGCTCTACAGGATATCTGTTTACGGAGATTGTACATCACATGAATTACGGAATGTAAACACACACTTTGTTTCAGAGTTTGTCTTTTAACTGTTTTACAAGGAATCCTAAAGGAATCACTAGTCAGTAATTGAGAGATTTCTTCTTGCTATTAGAGATTGTTCCAATAAAATAAATAAATGGATACAGGTTAGCAGTTGCAAATTGTGACGAACAATTCATGGAAACTCAGTGCAATATTTCAGGGATCCTGACAGAATTCCTAGCTAAAATCTCAGGGATTCTCCCAAGCTTTTGAGATCCTTAGAATGCCCAGGACACAGTAAAGAGTCCATTCCTGTAACGTTTTCGTCAAGTTTTTGCAGAAGCCAAAAAGTATATAAAAGTCATATAGCACATAAAAACTGTTCCGTTTCTTTGTCCAAAATTCCTACATTGGCCTGGGAACTGCCCGTAAAAAATAATCTTATATCTGCTCGATCGATAACCTGGTCCGTAATTCTAATGTTCTTAAAATAAAGTGGTCTGCTAAAGTGAAACCTCAGATCAATAGTCAATATAGTACGAATCTCTTCATAATTAATACAGTCCCGAAATCTATAACCTGTAGCCAGTTCAATTACCCTAAACGTTACAAAACGTTCCGAAACGATACATTCGGAACTTTTCGGCCATTCGCTGCGAATAATCTAATCTAATAAGTATTACCAATTATGAAGAGAAATGTGAGTGATATATTATAATGTATATAAAACGGCTTGGAGTCTTACTTCCACTATATAAAATTATATTTCTCGGAGACCCTTCTGTCATGCGGTTTGCGCTGGGCGGGCAGGCGGGTACTTGTAGCTTGGCTCTGTTGGCATCCTTAGGCCTTGTCTCCAGTGGCCGACACGGGGGATAACCGGGTTATACCTCCGCTTATGCAGAGGCCTGGTCTCCAGAGGGTGTGGCTAAGGACAGATTGGATATATCTTACCTGAGCAACATCCCTAGTATCATGTGGGTTTCGCTGGAGTTGTGCATTATATATCTTTATATATCTACTATATAGCATGTCACTATAACAGTTAGTACAAGTATTATATTATATATCTACTCTATAGCTTGTCACTATAACAGTTAGTACAAATGTTGTATTATATATCTACTATATAACTTGTCACTATAACAGTTAGTACTAGTGTTGTATTATATATCTACTATATAGCCTGTCACTATAACAGTTAGTACAAGTGTTGTATTATATATCTACTATATAGCCTGTCACTATAACAGTTAGTACAAATGTTGTATTATATATCTACTATATAGCCTGTCACTATAACAGTTAGTACATGTGTTGTATTATATATCTACTATATAGCCTGTCACTATAACAGTTAGTACAAATGTTGTATTATATATCTACTATATAGCTTGTCACTATAACAGTTAGTACAAGTGTTGTATTATATATCTACTATATAGTCTGTCACTATAACAGTTAGTACAAATATCTACTATATAGCCTGTCACTATAACAGTTAATACAAATATCTACTATATAGCCTGTCACTATAACAGTTAATACAAATATCTACTATATAGCCTGTCACTATAACAGTTAATACAAATATCTACTATATAGCCTGTCACGATAACAGTTAATACAAATATCTACTATATAGCCTGTCACTATAACAGTTAATACAAATATCTACTATATAGCCTGTCACTATAACAGTTAATACAAATATCTACTATATAGCCTGTCACTATAACAGTTAATACAAATATCTACTATATAGCCTGTCACTATAACAGTTAATACAAATATCTACTATATAGCCTGTCACTATAACAGTAAATACAAATATCTACTATATAGCCTGTCACTATAACAGTTAGTACAAATATCTACTATATAGCCTGTCACTATAACAGTTAATACAAATATCTACTATATAGCCTGTCACTATAACAGTTAATACAAATATCTACTATATACCTGTCACTATAAGAGTTAATACAAATATCTACTCTATAGCTTGTCAATATAACAGTTAGTACAAGTGTTGTATTATATATCTACTATATAGCTTGTCACTATAACAGTTAGTACAAATGTTGTATTATATATCTACTATATAGTTTGTCACTATAACAGTAAATACAAATATCTACTATATAGCCTGTCACTATAACAGTTAGTACAAATATCTACTATATAGCCTGTCACTATAACAGTAAATACAAATATCTACTATATAGCCTGTCACTATAACAGTTAGTACAAATATCTACTATATAGCCTGTCACTATAACAGTTAATACAAATATCTACTGTATAGCCTGTCACTATAACAGTAAATACAAATATCTACTATATAGCCTGTCACTATAACAGTAAATACAAATATCTACTATATAGCCTGTCACTATAAAAACAGTTAGTACAAATATCTACTATATAGCCTGTCACTATAACAGTTAATACAAATATCTACTATATAGCCTGTCACTATAAGAGTTAATACAAATATCTACTCTATAGCTAGTCAATATAACAGTTAGTACAAGTGTTGTATTATATATCTACTATATAGCCTGTCATTGTTACAGTTTCTACAATTTGTGTAGTTTATGTCAGCTTCATGCCATGACACTTTAATAGTTAGTTACAAGTGCTGTTTTATATGTCGACTTCGAACTTCCAAGTATAATAGCTAACTCTCTAACATGTGAGGTGTTCTTGATTGTGATGACCGTTTGAATTACAACAAAAAATATATAAAAGTGAAAACTCGTGTACTTTAATCATAATATAAATAATATACAAAAATAATTCTCATAGATAAAAGAAATATTATTTGAGCAATTTATCTACGTAATTACTGAACAGTTTACATTCAGATCCACATGTAAAAATACAAGTTAATATTGAAATATTATAATAAATAAAATATTTTCTTTCATGCTTTACGGTGAAACGTCACGTTATTCGATGAAAATAAACGATGAAAATATAAATTTTATATTTTCATCGCAGTGAAAATATAACCTTATATTTTCATCGTTCATGACGTCATATTAGAGGATAAATGACGTCATCTTGGAGAAGAAATGACGTCACGTTATAATTTGTGTAAAATACATAAAATAAAACGCAAAACTAAGCATGAAAGAAACAGAATATTCGTCAACTTTGGTGTAAGATTATTTTTATTTCAACTCGTGAACTCAGAAAGTGACATTTTCACTCGTGGCTATGCCACTCGTGAAAATATGTTTTCTGAGCTCACTCGGTGAAATAAAAATCGATCTTACACCAAAGTTGACGAATAGCCTCTATATCATTCAACAAAAGTAATGTTTGTTCATAATATTATCATTGTAAATACACAAAATACTTACCGATATAATTACTTATCAATATAAATCATTAATTAAGATAATTGCTAACTTGTTAACATCACGTGATTGTTGTGTATAACACATCAAAAGATCGTACAAAGAAAATACTCTGTTTTACTCAACAAACTAAAATAAGGGACTTTAGACAGTTATTTCCCTTGTATACACTTCAAATAGGTAGGTCCTATTAGATGGTTTACTCGGATTTCACCCTTACTTTTTAATGTCAATTTGCCAAAATTATTCTTAAATAACTTTTTTTGTTAATCATTTAATTTGTTTGAAATTCAACCCAAGTATTTTTAGGGTAAAGAACTATATAAATTTAATCACTTCTTTTAATATCTTAATTAACAAGAAAGATATTAGATGAAATATTTTGTTATTTTTACATAATGATAAAATCCGAGGATTCCAATTGTAAGGACCTACTTACCAATTGGATTGCTTCAGATTTTATCAGGGAAAGATAACTGACTAAAGTCCCTAATTCACGCAGATAATCAATTACGTCTCTCTGTTGACTGTGTCCTCTTACTTTATCTTGATCCTTGATTTAACGTCATATTTCATTGTCAACATGTTAATCTAGAAAATTCAACATAACACACTTTCGGCAGTTAGAAAGTTGAAAATGGTCCAAGAACATGCGACTTTTCTCTTCTAAGAGAACGTATACTGAAAGCAGGTTTGTGACTTTTATTATAGGAATAGTTCGGATTGTATGAAGCTGGTCCTGGTCCTTTTTCTGGAAATAAAAGTTAAACAAGTTTTAAATGTACATAAAATTATGGAATTCCAGAAACAATATATTGTATGCATGTATATAAATATTATATATATTTTATATATCTGATATCGACTTGTAACTTGAATAGATTCGTGTTCATTGGTTTCAGATTTATTTTCTTATTATTTGTACACTTTTATTATAGCAAGTTTTTTGTACACTTTTATTATATCATATTATTTGTACACTTTTATTATATCATATTATTTGTACACTTTTATTATAGCATATTATTTGTACTCTTTTATTATATCATATTATTTGTACACTTTTATTATATCATATTATTATATATCTAAGAAAATCTAACCAATCAACAATCTGCATTTGTACCACGTGACCGTCCAATATATTCCCGTATTGGATCCAAAAATAATATATTATTTTCGTATTGGACGATTGGGGACATGTGCACTAAACGATGCTTATTCATAAATTATGTCCGCCATTTTTTCATCAGTTCGCAACTGTTTTTCATTGTAGTCTAGGCACGAATGAGGAAATAAACCAAAATAATGGTATGTACTAAATAAAATAACGTTATAAACAAGGTCTGTCATTAAAATTACAACTTTTTTACTTACAATACGCTAAATCAAGGAGCCAAATTCTGACGATTTCCGATCAAGCATTCAATTACACAGCAAAACTTTCGTATCCATTCTGTGACTGTGTGAAGAATTATCCAGACATTATGCAATTAATACAAAGGTTGACTTGTGTTTAATCCAAGCCAAGCAATGCATTAGGTATCAATAATGAATCTGGCTTTCAAAACGATCTTTCTCATAAAAGTTATTTCCAGACTTCATTTTCGGAAAACCGTCTATGTGGCATGTCCATCTTGCCATAAAAGTTCATCCCGTCAGTGAGTGTGTTTCCTACAATTAGTTTGTCCGCTCCTATCATCCGTGTGTAGTTTATCTTTATGAATAGATTTTATGGAACCCTGTACTTTCCAATCTTTTAAATCCTCCAGGATGTTTAAGTTTAAGTGACATTTGAATGACATCGTCATGTAAACTTTGTAAATTCTACGGCAAGGTCTTTACATCGATACTTGAGAGAATTAATTTTCCAATAGGCGAGGGAGCTCCGCCTACCTGTATATGTATGGTATGAGTAGGCTACAAACACGTCATAAAATGGTCGACAAAATGACATCACGATAATATGCAAGCCCCGCAGCGGTTATTTCCCTTTATTACATTTAATAAGTATCAAAGCGTGACGTAAGTACTGTGAGGAGTTTGGATAATACAGTAATACACTACGTCACAAGTCTACATTCGCACTCAGGATTAATTGCATTAACATTTATTCGCCGCTACATTCATAAATTAATACCTTTTCTTTTCAAAAAATGACCGAGCTTATATAGAAAATGGTGATTGTGGTAGTGTTTTTGGTGGTGATGTTGATTGTGGTTGATAAGAATTGCTGTGATTGCTTTGTTGGGGATGATAATTATTTTAATATAAACGATATATAATAAAAAGGTTATTATACATTTAACTGCCCAATACGGAATATATTTGGACTCGTACACAGCTTGAAAAAGTCATATTGGACTCGCCTATCGGCTCGTCCAATATGGCTTTTCAAGCTGTGTACTCGTCCAAATATATTTCCGTATTGGACAGTAAAATGTATAATAACCTATAATTATTTGTACTCTTTTATTATATCATATTATTTGTACACTTTTATTATATCATATTATTTGAACTCTTTTATTATATCATATTATTTGTACACTTTTATTATATCATATTATTTGTACACTTTTATTATATCATATTATTTTGTACACTTTTATAATATCATATTATTTTGTACACTTTTATAATATCATATTATTTGTACACTTTTATAATATCATATTATTTTGTACACTTTTATAATATCATATTATTTGTACACTTTTATTTTATCATATTATTTGTACACTTTTATTATATCATATTATTTGTACACTTTTATTTTATCAAAGTATTTTATTTAACTTTTTTTCTAAATTGATGTACATATATGATAAAATATTTACCTTTATTAGCCCATATAACAGTCCCTTCTCTTCTAAATTGATGGGTATAAGATGGAGCTGTTTTTAATGTAACTTTATCTGCGACATCTTTGTCGTAATCAACTGGCGAAGGTTCTTTGTCACTTCCTTAACAAAAATACAAGAAAGATTGTTCATTATAAACACGAAATTATATAACTGACTGATAATATGATATATAAATTATATAACTGATTGATGTATGATATATAAATTATATAACTGACTGATATATGATATATACAATATATAAGTGACTAAAGTATTTTTAACGTTCAATAAAATTCAATACACATATATATAGGTCATATATACGACGGCCAGCTCTTCCTACTATAGGTTTCCTGGACACTTTTCTTTCACCAGTACTAACTTACCCTACCACGAGGCCGACAACTCATGTAAAGGGTATGACCTGCCGCGACCGGGTTTGGAACCCGCGATCTCCGGATTCGAAGTCAGACATGCTAACCACTAAAGTTATGTTATATAAATTATATAACTGACTGATTTATGATATATAAATTATATAACTGACTAATGTATGATATATAAATTATATAACGGACTGAAATATAATATATAAATTATATAACTGACTGATGTATGATATATAAACCATATAATTGACTGATGTATGATCTATAAATTATACAACTGACTGATGTATGATATATAAATTATATAATTGACTGATGTATGATATAAAAATTATATAACTGGCTAAGATATGATATATGAGTTATATAAATGACTAAGATATGGTACATAAATTATATAATTGACTAAAGTATAATATATATATTATATAATTGACTGGACTATGATATATAAATTATATAACTGACTGATCTATGATATATAAATTATATAACTGACTGATGTATGATATATAAATTATATAACTGACTGATCTATGATATATAAATTATATAACTGACTGATGTATGATATATAAATTATATAACTGACTGATCTATGATATATAAATTATATAACTGACTGATGTATGATATATAAATTATATAACTGACTGATGTATTATATATAAATTATATAACTGACTAATGTATTATATAATAATTATATAACTGACTGATGTATGATATATAAATTATATTATTGACTGAAGTATAATATATCAATTATATAACTGTTCTATTTTCACACCTTTTTTACTAAATGTTGTCTCTCTTCTCACACCAATAGAGAAAGAAGGGGCTTCTACCATTGTTCTTTGACGTGGACCAATTAATGGTCTTTGACGATAATGTGTCGGTGTTGGCCACTGAAGAAAACAAAATGAAATATTTATTCAGAGAAATTATAACATTTTTATGGTATGATAACTCATTAAACAATTGATTAACGAAATAGTTTTCTTTCTTCTTTGGTTGGACTTTTTGCCGCAACAACACATTGTAATGGTTATATAACGTCGGTTATTCAATCAACTCACCGTTCCTGAAAAGGCAAAATTTCTGGACTTAGCTGTTAACCAGTTACAGGGCTCATACTTCCGTCAGTGTTTGACAACTGACCAATATGATTAAGAATCAGTGGTACATGGGAGAATGACTGAAGTGATTTTTTTTCATTTAATTATCATTAGATATAACTTGCCATAGTGTTTAGTGATTCATTATATATCATGTATTATTACCATACGGGTTACTCTCGGGTGAAGGTTTCTTTAATTTATAGTTTTTGTATTTTGTACACTTACAGCGGAATCGTTATAAAAGTCAACTTTATTTGTCCAAATGTCTGGGTTTTGAAACCATGTTTTCTCCCAAGATGTTCTTGAACCTCCGCCTTGAAAATAAAAATATAACTTAATTGATAAATTTTAAAACAACAACCTTATACATATTTCCTTGTAATTATTTTGTTATCTTGTCAATAACCTTCATCAAGATAATTATTTTGTTATCTTGTCAATAACCTTCATCAAGATAATTATTTGTTATCTTGTCAATAACCATCAAGATAATTATTTTGTTATCTTGTCAAGAACCTTCATCAAGATAATTATTTTGTTATCCTGTCAAGAACCTTCATCAAGATAATTATTTTGTTATCTTGTCAATAACCTTCATCAAGATAATTATTTTGTTATCTTGTCAAGAACCTTCATCAAGATAATTATTTTGTTATCCTGTCAAGAACCTTCATCAAGATAATTATTTTATTATCTTGTCAAAAACCGTTATCAAGATAATTATTTTGTTATCCTGTCAAGAAGCTTCGTCAAGATAATTATTTTGTTATCTTGTCAATAACCTTCATCAAGATAATTATTTTGATATCTTGTCAAGAAGCTTCGTCAAGATAATTATTTCTGTGGTTTTTAACAATCATACAAAAAATGTGACCAGATATACACAGAAAATTTGCAAATTATCTCTCGTAACAAGAACAGAGATAACCAGCTCATTTAAAGACAATACTCTGATAATAGGTTAATCAGAAAAAATACTTATATCGTTTTGAATGAATATCTTCTGTTTTACAGACGATATAAGTCGCAATTTAACATTTTTGAAATGAATAAAGATAAAATAAGGTTCTATCATACATAAAATCACACTATCACTTTAGATGACACAATCAAAGTTATAAAGTATTACTTTAATAAAGGAACTTTAGTCAGTTATTTCCCCTTGTATACTCTTTAAATGAGTAGGTCCTATTAGTTGGATTACTCGGATTTTATCCTTACTTTTCAATGTAAATTTGCCAAATTAATCTTAAATAACTTTTTTGTAAATAATCTATTTTGTTTGAAATTAAAGCTAAGTATTTCTAGGGTAAAGAACTACATGTATCTAAATTTGATCACTTGTGTTAATGTCTTTATTAACAGGAAAGATATTCTACTAGATGAAATATTATGTTATCCTTTCATAGGAATTCAATAATAAAATCCGAGGATTCCAACTGTAAGGACCTACTTACAAACTGGATTGCTTCAGATTTTATCAGGGAAAGATAACTGACTAATGTCCCTAATTGTTAAGTGTTACCTTTTTCAATAAAACATTTAGATCCAAATGACCAAGCTGGAGCATTAGTTTCATTCAATGGTCTAACTCTCGGAGAATATTCAGTTGGTCCTGGTCCTTCCATGTCAATCTTTAGTGGTGGACGGGATTCCATTGCCTCATCCCATGTTATCAACTTTTTGGGCTTTTTGGGCTCTTCATAATAAAGACTAGGACCTCTTGGTACAGGTTTGGTTCTGAAAATAGTAAATAGTAAGGAATATTTGTACAATGCAGGTAAACTGGTTAAAACTAAATTTGATCAATATTTGTAAAATGCAGGTTAACTCGATAAAACTGAATTTGATCAATATTTGTAAAATGCTGGTAAACTCGATAAAAATAAATTTGATTAATATATGTAAAATGCTAGTCAACTGGTTAAAACTAAATTTGATTGATTATTGTAAAATGCAGGTTAACTGGTTAAAACTAAATTTGATTGATTATTGTAAAATGCAGGTTAACTGGTTAAAACTAAATTTGATTGATTATTTTAACATGCAGGTTAACTGGTTAGAAATAAATTTGGTTGATTATTGTTAAATGCAGGTTAACTGGTTAAAACTAAATTTGGTTGATTATTGTAAAATGCAGGTTAACTGGTTCAAACTAAATTTGATTGATTATTTTAACATGCAGGTTAACTGGTTAGAAAAAAAAATTGATTGATTATTGTTAAATGCAGGTTAACTGGATAAAACTAAATTTGATTGATTATTTGTAAAATGCTGGTAAACTGGATAAAACTAAATTTGATTGATTATTTGTAAAATGCTGGTTAACTGGATAAAACTAAATTTGATCAATATTTGTAAAATGCTGGTTAACTGGATAAAACTAAATTTGATTGATTATTTGTAAAATGCTGGTTAACTGGATAAAACTAAATTTGATCAATATTTGTAAAATGCTGGTTAACTGGATAAAACTAAATTTGATTGATTATTTGTAAAATGCTGGTTAACTGGATAAAACTAAATTTGATCAATATTTGTAAAATGCTGGTTAACTGTATAAAACTAAATTTGATCAAAATTTGTAAAATGCAGGTTAACTGGATAAAACTAAATTTGATCAATATTTGTACAATGCAGGTAAACTCGATAAAACTAAATTTGATCAATATTTGTAAAATGCAGATTAACTGGATAAAACTAAATTTGATCAATATTTGTAAAATGCAGGCTAACTGGATAAAACTAAATTTGATTAATAATTTTAACATGCAGGTTAACTGGTTAGAAAAAAAATTGATTGATTATTGTTAAATGCAGGTTAACTGGATAAAACTAAATTTGATTGATTATTTTAACATGCAGGTTAACTGGTTAGAAATAAATTTGGTTGATTATTGTAAAATGCAGGTTCACTAAAATTGGTTCAAGTATGTAACATTGATACTATAACAGGTATTTCATATAATATGTTTACATTATCAATGTTTTACTTACGCTGTCGGATTCCATCCAGCCATTTATAGTATGTAAAATATTTGACTTATGAAATATTTACATAAATCATTTCTAAATCAATGAACAGAAGTATTCCAAAATTAGTATATATTCCCTCTGATCTTGTCATGCGTATTCCACTTTAGTAACACTTTTATAAGTATTTAATTTAGTATCACTTTAATACAGAATAACATTTTGAACATTTTATATCATAGCATTAATACATTACACGCAAATTGTTAAACTAATGTCACTTTTGCTCACCCTATATAACAATGCATATTATATAAATACGTTTAGTTTTCACAAAGTATGTTTAAGTGAACATGGTATTAAAATATATTTTAAAATGCTTAACTTGATAAATAAAGTAAACAAAGTCAAATAAGATATATTCTAAATAAAATTTCAATTAAAAACACAAAAAAACTATTTCCTTCTCATAAACTAATTTAAACTGTTTCCCTCATATCGCTGTATTAAAGTAAACCAATATTTACACGTATTTTCACGTTTAGTTTAAATCATGTTAGATCGATCCTTCATTTTGATTAACTTTCAGAAATTAACTTTCTCATAAATATATGTAAATTAAGTTTTCAATAGAATTATACATTTAATAGAAATAAGAAAGTATTATTTATTATTCAATGGAGACAAAAGGACTTCTATAGAATACATTAAATATAAACGTAACAATGACTTTGTGTCTTACACGCTTCATTTCAATAGACAAGATTTTACAATCATAGAAAATAGTATTATATTAAATGCTTTATTGTGACAAGTTTTTTTAAAACATAAATATTTATTGATTTTAAAATATATTTTACCAATATGCTATAACAGTGATACTTTCGTATAACAGTCAATGACAAGCCAATAGTAAAGTGACTGTATTACACAGGAAACCAAACAAAAAAAACGAGAATCATTTTCGTTGTCAAGTAGACTCGAATTCACTTTGAGATTGTTGTAAAAGGGTTGTGGTAGTCAGAAGTAAGTTTTTGAGGAAAGCCTCTTCAAATATAAAACAATCTGCAACAATCAACTATGTGAATACGTGGACATTAATGTAACAATCAACTAAGTGTACACGTGGGAATGTCTGTAACAATCAACTATGTTTATACGTGGGAAAAGCCGACCTGCTAGCTCAGTTGGTAGCACGCAAGTCTACTGATCAAGAGGGTTCGATTCCCGGGCGGGGCTTACTTTCGTGGAGCTTGGTCATGAAATTATTTCTACGGCCATTCTCCCTCCTACCAATGTTTTTTTAATTACGTAGGGCAGCTGTCAGTCACTGACGAAAGTATACGCTTAGTAGTTGGTTAACAGCTAAATCAAGAGATTTAGCCTTTCCAGGAGGAGTGAGTAGGTTGACTGACTGCCGTTATATGAACTATAGAGTGTGTGTTACGGCGTTAAACCAAACAAACAAACGTGGGGGTGTCTGAAACAGTCAATTATGTGTTTTCCTAGATATGATATATTACATGATGTTTTTATGAAGTTTTCTAACTTAAACACACATGTGTTATTAGTTCATATATATCGTTGTCAAAAATAAAACCAAGGGATTCGTTTCGATTCTTAAATAAATGATGCTTAAGCACTCGACATATTTAATTCCGGTACATCAAAATTTAAGCCTAAGTTTTATTCAAAAACAAAATATAATATACCTGAGTGTTATTTCTCAATTAACATTTAAACATAGATAAGTAGACTTATTTTTGAAACACGTATACATAGAAAGATTTAACTATACCATGTACATGTTTGTATTATAGACTACATAGAACGTTTAAATCTTTTATAAATTATATAGTATAAAATTGTGAATGCAATGAATGTTTGAATGAACAAAAAGACGGTACAGACTTCATTTATCTCTTTATATAGTCTCTCACTGTCTCTCTGTCCTACCTTGCTCTAGTGAACAAAGCAAACATCTCTTGGTGGGGTAACTTTATACAATAAATAATAATAATGAAATGATTCTCATATCGTCTACAATCACTTATGATTAGGGATAAACTTCAAGATTTAAATACTTATTCTTAAAGCCTCAAGACTAGGACTGTCTATGAAATGCAAAGAAACATCACGATGATATGGATTTAAAATCATTTTGAACTCATCTAATTAAAAAGTTTATGCAATTAAAAAACGTTTTGAACAGTTTAAATAAAATTATATCTATATAAAAGTATTGAACAATTTATATAAACGTTTATAGAAGAATATTGTATAGTTTACTTCACGTTCATATAGACGCATGGAACAGTTTACATAACCGTCCATATAGACGTATGGAACAGTTTACATAACCGTTCATATAGACGTATGGAACAGTTTACATAACCGTCCATATAGACGCATGGAACAGTTTACATAACCGTTCATATAGACGTATGGAACAGTTTACATAACCGTTCATATAGACGCATGGAACAGTTTACATAACCGTCCATATAGACGTATGGAACAGTTTACATAACCGTTCATATAGACGTATTGATCAATTTACATAACCGTCCATATAGACGCATGGAACAATTTACATAACCGTTCATATAGACGCATGGAACAATTTACATAACTGTTCATATAGACGTATGGAACAGTTTACATAACCGTTCATATAGACGTATGGAACAATTTACATAACTGTTCATATAGACGTATGGAACAGTTTACATAACCGTTCATATAGACGTTTGGAACAATTTACATAACCGTTCATATAGACGCATGGAACAGTTTACATAACCGTTCATATAGACGTATGGAACAGTTTACATAACCGTTCATATAGACGCATGGAACAGTTTACATAACCGTTCATATAGACGCATGGAACAATTTACATAACCGTTCATATAGACGTATGGAACAGTTTACATAACCGTTCATATAGACGCATGGAACAGTTTACATAACCGTCCATATAGACGTATGGAACAGTTTACATAACCGTTCATATAGACGTATTGATCAATTTACATAACCGTCCATATAGACGCATGGAACAGTTTACATAACCGTTCATATAGACGCATGGAACAGTTTACATAACCGTTCATATAGACGTATGGAACAGTTTACATAACCGTTCATATAGACGCATGGAACAGTTTACATAACCGTCCATATAGACGTATGGAACAGTTTACATAACCGTTCATATAGACGTATTGATCAATTTACATAACCGTCCATATAGACGCATGGAACAATTTACATAACCGTTCATATAGACGTATGGAACAATTTACATAACTGTTCATATAGACGTATGGAACAGTTTACATAACCGTTCATATAGACGTATGGAACAATTTACATAACCGTTCATATAGACGTATGGAACAGTTTACATAACCGTTCATATAGACGCATGGAACAGTTTACATAACCGTCCATATAGACGCATGGAACAGTTTACATAAACGTCCACATAGACGCATGGAACAGTTTACATAACCGTCCATATAGACGTATTGATCAATTTACATAACCGTTCATATAGAAGTGTTGATCAATTTACATAACCGTTCATATAGACGTCTTGATCAATCTACATAACCGTCCATATAGACGTATTGATCAATTTACATAACCGTCCATATAGACGTATGGAACAGTTTACATAAACGTTCATATAGAAATATGGAACAGTTTACATAACCGTTCATATAGAAGTATGGAACAGTTTACATAACCGCGTATGTAGAGCACATTAAACAAGCAGGATAATGTCAAATCTATGATAACTCTGATAAGTGTATGCACATTTAACAATCAGGATTATGCTACTAGTAAATCTATGATAATTAAGTTACGTGTATGCACATTAAACAATCAGGATTATGCTACTAGTAATTCTATGATTATTAAGTTACGTGTATGCACATTAAACAATCAGGATTATGCTACTAGTAAATCTATGATAATTTAGTTGGATACTACAACACTTTGATCAACAGACATAGAGACAAAGTTTCCTTAATTTACTTATGTTTATATTACATAGCAGAGGCGGATCCAGGTTTTTTTCTAGGGGGTCCAAACTTTTTCCGGGACGGGTCAAAACTATTGAACCACAGCCGCATTATATACTGTTTGCAGAATAACGCAACATTTTTTTAAAAGTATACATAACCATTCGTCCTACGATAAACACATAGGCGAGCACGAGAAAATTGCTTCTCACTTAAAAATAGCTTACAGTTAAAAAATACACTCGTAGACGGGTTCATTTTGGAAATTCAGGAGGGGGTCCGGACCCCTCTGACCCCCACCCTCTGAATCCGCCTATGTATAGTGTGAGTCATATGTTGATGAACTAATGAATGTTAATTATGGATTTGCTCAAAGTGACCTAAACCCTAACCATTGTTTCTTTATTCTATTGGTTTAAAGACGAATGGAGTTATTCTAAATGCAGGATTTGGTACAAGGCGACTATTAGCAATCAATGTAGTACATGTTTACAGTATATTTATTTTAACATGTCTTTTGTTTCTGATTCAAATGTACAACAAACAAATATATGACAAATAATCAACATAATTTTATACTTTGTGTGTCAACATTCTTTCATGATTTAAACATAAATAAACAATTATAAGTCTTATTGTTCTACATTGTATTTCGTTATAACGTCTTTTTAATACATGTATAGGTTCATTATTTGAAAACAAGCGTCCCTTTACAATGAGCTTTGTCAACATTCTATGTGCGTTATTTATGATTAAAGTATGGTGTGGAGGTGTAAGTCATAGCAAGAAGTTTAAAGATATATGAACTCAAGCATAAAAGTAATTAATAATGTATTTATGCGCGTTTGTTCTGCCAATGAGGTACACTGTGTCCCCTTCAAATGAATTCATACATTTTAATAAAGAAGGCAGACAAACACTGGCATTTGAAAGAATGTTAACTAACTAAATATTCAGATAAAACTTGCGTTTCAAGTCCAGTGAGACATGGAGTGTGAACAAATATGTATTATCTATTTAATTTTAAATAATCACTTACGCGCCTTTGTTTCTAGTGAGCGGTATCTACGGTGGCATAGAGGTGACATTGAGCTATATTTAAAATTTACGTGGCCACGTAATAGCTTTACGTGCGCACGTTATAATTGACCAATGAGAGTTGTCGAAATTGGCGGCCATTTGTCGACATCTCTCATTGGTCAATTATTACGTGCGCACGTAAAGCTATTACGTGGCCACGTAAACGTTATTGCGTGCACACGTAATAACTACTGCATGGCCATGTAAAGCTATTACGTGGCCACGTAAATTGTTAATATATCTCCATGTCACCTCTATGCCACCGTAGGTATCAGTGATAGAATGATAATTTTAATCTTACCGCCCTGAGCTGATTTAAATCTTGAAAATAATTCTTACATCATTGTTTCATTAAACAATAAAAATTAAAAACTTGACATAAAATAACAAATATAAAGAAGATACTAGATGTTCACAAACCTTCCTTTATAAGTCCAAAATCTGGGTACAATTCTTGGTTCTAATGGCGGGAACAAGTGATCACGTGACGTGAATACATCATAAGGAACACATGGCCATATAACAGGATCATTTAGTTCAGTAGGCTGATCGTCTAAGCCTTTTTTACTTTTAGATTGTTTTCTCATGTAATTTGTCTAATCATTGACAGTCATATATATACTCAGTTTTGATGAAATTCAAACAGAAATAATCAAAACATTATGCACCATTTTATTTCAATTAAATATAAAACATGTGATCTATATCAATTTTTAATAGCAGGCCACTGATTTCATTAAATTGTTAACATTGCATTTAAAAACTCGACATTTTTACATTTTCTTTATTCACACTTTAATCCAGAGATTGATACACACTTGACTTTTACTAAAGATGTAAAATCTTCAATACAAGATCATATTTTTACGTTGACTTTAAATCGGTTTATGATTTGTAAAACATATTTTTATCTTTAACTTCAGCGTTAATCCAAACCATTGAGTTAAAGTAAGTATACACTAAAGTCTACTACATCCCGTACAATACCCGGGATTTGATAAAATGTCACCTTATATAGAGTTTTTCAAGTACTCAACACATGTTTATCATGATGTTTTACAACACTATAAGAGTTATTATGTTTGTATTAAATCCTGGTTTTATCTAAATGATTACAAGGTTTTAAAGATTATAACATTACGATCTCACTCGTTTAAAACAAGTCACAGTTCTTTATTTTAAAAGTAGATATGTTGTCCATTTTAGACATGTTTGTATGGTAACAAGTTTTTTTAATGTAATGTTGTAAGGTAATATATAAACTAAAAACATATAACTGTTTTCTGAAAGCTCTAAGACAATATATTATTTAGTTAACAAACAATTGTATCGTTCAGCATAGGCGGATCCAGCGGGGGGTCAGGGGGGTCCGGGGACCACCCCCCTAGAATTTCCAAAACGTACCTGTCTATTTAGTGTATTTCTTGACTGTAAGTCATTTTTAAGTATCATGAAGCAGTTTTTCTCGGTGATTACAATAGATTAAGTAGTTAAGTAGTTTTTATTATCAAAATGTTGCATTATTCTGCAAATAATGTTAATGTGGTTCGAAAGTTTGGACCCCCTAAAAAAGTTCGGACCCCCCAGAAAATCTCGGACCCCTCCTAGAAAAAAATCCTGGATCCACCCCTGTTCAATTAGTCAGTTACCGTGACTTTACTTGTGGTAAAAAGATTTCAAACAAAACAAGAAATTATCTGTGTCTGGTAAATTGTAGAATTGTTAAAAGATTTTAATCTGTTACTATACAAACTGATTTTTACAAAACTTATAGATATTTCATATAGATTAAAAAAAACAAAGAACTAATTACATGTACATGTAGTTTGATAGTAGACACGTTTACTTGAATAGACTAGTACTTTATTTTCATTGTTAGAAATTGAGATAACATCATTATCAGAACATACATGAATCTTTACAATATAATGTATTCGATCTTTATAAAATAACTTGTCTTGTATGAAAGGTTTTGTAAAAGTTTAAAACTTTTCTTTTTTCTCTTTACAACAATAACCTTCCCTGTGGTTCAATGGTTAAATTGTTGACTTCAATTTACTCTTACATTCAATTGATAAAAGAACCTAACCAATGCTATGGATATACTATGTTAGTATTTCTTTTACATTTTACTGTCTCCTGGATGTTTGTCTATTGAAATGGTGAGCAAAGAAACAAGCAAAGAAAAGAAAATCAGAAACATTTATCCTTACTCTAACAAATGACTGATACAGTTAATTTTGTGTTTATTTTGTATGTACATGTATGTTGTTAGTGAAGCGTGTTAATTAATATATCTTAACTTTTGTGTCATGTCTGTACGGGGAAAAAGCATAAGTCGTGTTGCATCGTTATTGTTTTCTAAAATACTTGATTTAAGTTCCAGAAATTGTCCTAACTAAATACAAACATCGTAAGCAACAATACTTCTTTATACAGTGTAGAAATCAAAGACCTGAGATTACAAAAAGGCTTTCGTGCGCTTTAAATTGTGACAGATCTTAGAAATTTGTTTTAGAATTGTGTTGGGCTGTCACGATATACCGGTAGGCCTATACCGGTGTATTGCAATACGCAGCTGCGGAAATACATACCTCGGTACGATTTTAACGTACCGTTATTTTGGCGATATTTTTTTTATTTCATTGGAAAATTCTTCCCACCGCGAAATTAAGGCAGCGAAACGTCAGTGTTTCCATTGTTCATTCCATCTAAACTTAAGTTACAAAAAATTCACCAATTGGAGTGCGTCACAGTCCTAAATGGCCGTATATACCTAAAAAAAAGACTAGATTCTGTCAGTAGCTGCATGTAAAATTTGTTTCTGTTAAATTCAGCGGAGACACAACGAATCTAAAAGCCCACAATATATCGTGGTACGTATCGCGATACGATGCCAGTGTATTGCTGTATATCGCGGTACGCTTCTGGTGTATCTTGACAGCCCTAGTATTGTGTATTCTGATTAAAACTTATCAGTGTTACATGTTTGATTTTTGTGTTGTTTGTATTCTGTATCATACCTAGCATTTATAACAAGTGTTTCAAAATAAAGTTGATAGATGTTTTTTTCTAATTTATATTTCAATTAGTTTTTTACATCTCAACAGTTATCTTGGTTATATTGTTAAATATCCTTAATTTATTTATAATTGTTTTATTTTATTTAGAAATGTCAATAGTTTATTCCAATCTTACATTCCTATGTTGTCTAGATTCAATTAAATAGATTTATTACCAAGTTAGACAACTCTGTACTTTATTTTAACTGCATGACAAAATACGATTACAGTTACTTCCCTTTGTCCTGACAAAATTAAAGTAAATTTAAGCAAGTTAATTTTTAGTTAATGTTATTTTATAATTTTATATAATAAGTTTCTCTTATAACTAATGTGATGTCTTAAGAATCGTTAAAATTAATTTAAGAATAATAAAAGTAGGTACTACATTTCCCCTAAAAAAGTCGTAGGATAAAATTCTGTTTTTAGAATAGTTATATTTACCCATACAAAAAACAAATACATGTAGCCAATTAAACAATTATTTCCTTAATCAACATTTATTATTAGTTCATCAACATTTGATTCAACTTACATTGTATCTTATTTAATAATATCTTATTATAATTATAACTATAGTTACTTAATATATGTGTAGCTTTCAAAACTGATAATTTTGTATAGAACTTTTAAAACTAGGTAATTGTTCTTGATTTAATTCAATCGTTCCATATACATATTTTGACCGATGTAGTTTTAGCAGCAATTTTGTAACAAAATATCGAATCATAGAAATAAACAATGACTTACTTTGGTGACATTGTCACTGTAGCCAATCTCACTAGTTTAGGTGGTCTGCGCATGCGTGACATTTGTGCCTTTGCATTCTGGTCAGGTGGAAATCCGAAGAACTGTCCATATGAAGTTGCCAAGTGAGTAAAACGTCCAGTAGATGGCGTTTTAGAGTAATAATCAGAATGTGACCGAGTATGGGCTGTATGAAGAGGTTTTCTTTCTACTTTAACAGAAAAAGCTGATTTACTTGTTTCTATTTCCATTTCAGATTTAAGATCACGTTTGTCTTCATACGAGAATTTTGTACCATCTCTATTAGATGTTTCAGTGACAGGTCTAGACGTTGCTCCACCATGTTTACCTTCTCTGATAGATGTTTCAGTTACAGGTCTAGATATTGGTCCATCAAATATATCATTAGAATCAGTTTGTTTCTCTTTAAGTTTAGATTGTTTTACAATATCAACAACACGATCAGAACGTTCTGTAGTAGCATCATCACCACGTCCAGAATCACGTTCTAATTTTTCTGGTAATTTAAATTCAGTAACTTTAGCATTACCCTTAGATCTTTGTGTTGTTATATTTTCCATATCATCAGATTTTTCAGTGTCAATGTTATTTGTTTCTATTTGTTCAACTTTGTCTGATTCTACTTGATTTATTTCAATTTTTAATTCTGTATTTTCTACATCTTGTGTTGGCGATAAACGTTCTTTCGTCTTGATAACTTCATCAATATTTCTACCATCCGGTGCAGGGTCTGTGATATTTGTCGTTACTGTTTCTTCAAGTCCATTACTTGTAACATCTTGAAGATTAGGACCCGATGATGGAACAATTACATCAGTAGCTGACATTCCTATAAAATATAAACGTTACAAATATCATATACTTTAATGAGTATTAAAGTATTCAATATAAAGTTCGTTTCTTTAATATCGTTTACAAGAATCTAGTCTACAAAATTGCCTTGATATAGTGAAGACGAAGGGACGCAACTGTAACAATATCATGTCCCGAAGTTTAAGTACAATACAGGGTTGTAGAACTTGGAAGTAATCGCGCTGTACAGTCAACTCTTAACAACTACGTATCTCAACTACAGTCACCTCTCAACTACAGTCATCTCTCAACTACAGAGAACTCTTAACAACTACATATCTCAACTAAAGTCACATCTAAACGACAGTCACCTCTCAACTACAGTCACCTCTCAACTACAATCACCTCTCAACTACATGTACAGTTACCACTCAACTAGTGTCATCTCTATACAACTGCATATCTACACTAACGTTACCTCTCAACTACAGTCACCTCTCAACTACGATCCCCTCTAAACTACAGTCACCTCTAAACTACAGTCACCTCTCAACTGCAATCACCTCTCAACTGCAATCACCTCTCAACTACAATCACCTCTCAACTACAATCACCTCTCAACTACAATCACCTCTCAACTACAATCACCTATAAACTACAATCACCTATAAACTACAATCACCTATAAACTACAATCACCTATAAACTACAATCACCTATAAACTACAATCACCTATAAACTACAATCACCTATAAACTACAATCACCTATAAACTACAATCACCTATAAACTACAATCACCTATAAACTACAATCACCTATAAACTACAATCACCTATAAACTACAATCACCTATAAACTACAATCACCTATAAACTACAATCACCTATAAACTACAATCACCTCTAAACTACAATCACCTCTCAACTACAGTCACCTCTCAACTACAATCACCCCTAAACTACAATCACCTCTCAACTACAGTCATCTACCAACTACAGTGAACTCTTAACAACTACATATCTCAACTATTGTCATCCTAGACATCAGTCACTTCTAAAACATTTTTCACTGATTATCTTCCATATATCCGTTTGTTTACAGCAGTATAAGTTATTGTTATAACGGGGTGTGACCGTATAAACATATAATATCATTGATTTTAGATTTAAACGATTTTCTTTTCTATTATCATTCTATCTTTTTTGTCATTTATCTAACTCACAGATTGTTAAACTTTAAAAGAATCAAATTACATAAAATCACTTCATGGTTGACCTATAAAACACATTACTATACAGATCCTTGCTTACATTCAAAATAGATTTTCTATTCATTGTTTAGTAAAAAATATCAAATTGCAATTAATTAGTTTGTTAAATTGTGAACAAGTTACCTATGATGTATTAACTGATCAAATTGTAGATTTAAATCTTTCATATAGCATTGATTTGTATTTTAGATCTCTGCAAGTTATAAACATTGAAAATATCAGAATCGTCCATTGTGTGGCATTACTTTCTTATAGAGACCTACTTGGGTAACCACTACCACAGTGCATTGTGTAAAATGTTCATTTCCAATTCAATATAAAACTTGCCTGGGTAAACACTGCCCTCCACATAGGCGGATCCAGCGGGGGGTCAGGGGGGCCCGGACCCCCTAGAATTTGAAAATGTACCTGTCTATTTAGTGTATTTATTGCCTGTAAGTCATTTTTAAGTAGCATTTAGCAATTTTTCTTGGTGCTTAACATAGATTTAATGGTAATGAAGTTTTTATTATCAATATGTTGCATTTTTTCTGCAAAATGTGTATAATGTAGTTGTGGTTCGAGGTTCGGACCCCCCCTCCCCCCCCCCCTAGAAAAATTAGGACCCCCTCCTAGAAAAAATCCTAGATCCGCCCCTGCTCCAAAAGAGGTGCTTGGACTAATGAAACTTTGAGAGACATTGACCATGCAATGAATGCAAAGAACATTGATAAATGAGTTTTTGTGGAAGTTTTAGTAGAAAGAACAAATAATATTAAAACTAAGTGTCACACTGTTGAAACGTCAAGTTGATTCAAAACTAAAACTGTGCAACAAACTTGCAGCCTAAAAACAATATGTGATGTAAAACTTACATTGTAGATTTTGTTTTTCCTGAAATATTTTGATAAAAATAAAACCACTGAGACAGACATGAAATATCGCAACAAAGTTTTAAATATTCGACCAACCAGGTTTGTGCAATTTACGAATTGTGTCTAAAAACCGCAATTGTCAATCTAACGATGTTTCAGGCAGAATTACTCGACACTGAGATTTTTAACGTACCCCAGTGACATACAAGCAGGTCAACAGACCCATATTTGGTTTACCCTTACATTATTTCATACCTACATGAATGTCTAAACAGATAATCTGTCCCTATCTTTATTCAAGTAAATATGGAATAAAACTTACTATATTACTAAAGTATTAGATATAAACTCTCAATTCATGGCATGTGTTTGACACTTTATATATTAAAGTATATTTTATAGTACTGTATTGTATATTTAATTAGATTGATCAAATAAGGTTAAAGTTTAATCTTTATAAAATTTCTCAACTTGAGATTTCTTTTACTGAACTAATGATTTCTATCCTTATATGTTCTTTTAACAAATAAAGATTATATTCATACGTATGTCTTAATACAACAGTATTCTATATCAAGAGCAATTAACAAATTTTCATAAGCTTATACATGTACATGTATATTTAAACCTTGCAGTGTAAAAATAGTCAAATATGGGAACCACATAAAAAACAACACCAATCAGGTGATGGGTGATTGTAATTAATACAACATAAACATATGGAAGTATTTTCTTAAGTTATATTTGAGCTGTTTTACTTACTTTAATTATATTCTTTAATCATAGAGACCCTAGTCAACATCGAGTTACCGTTCTTTGTACATTCTTATAATTTATACCAGTTCTTTCATAGAGACCCGGGTCAACATCGAGTTACCTTTCTTTGTCATTCTTATAATTTATCCCAGTACTTCAAAGAGTCCCTAGTCAAACATCGAGTTACCGTTCTTTGAACAAACTTATAATCTATCCGAGTTCATTCGGGGAAAGTTTTCTGTTTATGTGTAAAAAGTTTGTCGATCCTAATACGTCAAACAATTCATATAAACATATTTCATCGTCTATATTGTCAAACAAAATGTACAAAATGTTTACCTAATATGGATAATCTATTTTGACAAAAATCATAGAAATACAACTGTCAGAAGTCAGACCACTTGATTTCTTTATCTTCTAATATCAAACGATACTAATATTATGAATAAAAGTTAGTTGATCTAGTTAGTGAAAACATCTTGAAAGTAGCCTTGATTTAGTATGATATTGTTTACATAGTGTGGTTTATAAAATAGTTCTACTATCGTGTATATGATAACATTCACAGAAAATGTTTCCTGGGTGCCAAAGTGACTTTTACTTTCGCTTTAAATGTGTTATATGTACATGTATACACTTAACAAAACGTATAAGTATACATGTACATATTTCAGTTGCGTATAACTTTTTTATGAACCAATATTTTTTAACGAAATTTTGTACATCTGCTATTGATTATATATCAATTATTACTGGGTAGTTAGTTTTTCGAAAGTAATCTAACCGGTGCGTTAAACCGCGAATGGATGAAATTCATTGAATGCACAAGGAACCCGTTAACTATGATTGACGCCAATCAAAATTGCACATGGTTGCTGTGGACAGTAGTACGACTCACATATCCAAAAACACAAAATGAGGTTACTAACGATAGAACAGCTTGAATTAGCTAAGGGTTGTTAAAATGGATTGCGCACCAGCCCATACAACAAGAGAGTCAACAGAATTACTACATGACAACAACATCACGCTGATGTACATACCGCCGAGATCTCTATCTAAACATAAAAGAACACGCATGGGATAAATTGAACCGCCATGGAAGTCACACTCGTTTTTAGAGAGAGAGCCGTATAAACATTTTACGGCATCAACACAGTCACTCAGACCGCAATCCGCATTTTGTTATTTTGACTTTTTCACGCAATGTGATGTTTCTGTTATTTTTGTTAAATCTTTTGTTCTATGTAATGAAATAAACATACTAATGTTGTTCCATCTTTAAACTATATTTGTTGCAAATTTGACTAAAATCGAACAAAAATTCACTTAGATATGAGCCCAAATATACATGAATACTTATAAGTTTTGTTAAGTGTATATCTTTTAGGATATGTTAATTTTATCAAACATTGACACCAAAGTATCCTAAAATTGTTATGCGTTTTGTTAAACATCGTTTTCACATTAACAGGTGAAAGAAAGAAATAATATAACAGTGCCCCTTTATAAGATTTTTTTATTAAATCCTTTTCTAAAAAATTTGAACACATTACTTTTTACGCTAAAAAAGGAACAACTAGTCCTCTTCCATATCAACATTAAATAGTTATTGAACATATAATTCAAACTATGTTATATGAATCAGTTTTAATTACAGTATAACCTGCATTAAGCAGCCAGTGAAGGGAAGTGATTTCAAATTGGCTGCTTACAGCAGGTGACTACTTAAACCAGGTTCAGATAAAAACGCTTTAATAAGTTCAACCGATAGTTAATTATCCGTAGAGTTTATTATCAAATGATCTTCAAAAAGGGCAAAAGTGACAATGTCAGTCGTAAATTTGAAGTCTTACTTTATGTGATGACACTTGCTTGATAAATTTAGACTGTTTAAAGACTCAATTGTGTGGGTTTTCACAATGATGGTGACACTTTGCTATTTCTAAAATTTAACTGACCGTGGCCACTTATTACAGGTGAATTTGTGATATGTAAGGAAATAGGTGACCACTGGTCACAGGCAAGAGGTGGCTGCTTAAACCAGGTGCAAAATAGAGGGATTTTCGTTGAGAGGAAGCCAGATTAACCAATTACAGCTGGTGACCGTTAATAGCAGGTAGCTGTTAATGCAGGTTATACTGTATATTTCTACTACTTGTCAAATGCATGATCATTTTTTCTCAAATTGTTATTGAGCCAAAAACTTTTGTTTGACATTGTATATCTTATAGTTATGACCCGTGTCCAATATTTAGAGTAGTTCTAAATAAACATTTAAAGAAAACTCTCTTTCATTTTGAATTCTTATCTTATGATTATTTTGATAGAATAGTGATTTATGTTTGAATTTTTCACCTAGATTTTAAATTAATGTTAAATTGACCGTAATTATGTTTTCATTAATTACAATAAATGTTTTAACGATGAATGAAAGAATCACAACATTATAACAGTTTTTAAAAACTTGGTGTAGTAAATATAATATTATCTATTAAAGTCTTAAATTGTAAGAAAGTGAATTCCTAATAATTTACAGCAAACTAATTTATAGATACAATTATATAGGTACGATTATATAGGTACAATTATATAGGTATAGGCTACTGGTGTCTTTTCATTGGCTTAAAATATTTACAGCTGCCTCGTTGCCTTTTCCATTTACAATGTTTAACGTATAATAACATGACGTTATATATGTCTTGTATATATAGATACAATTATATAGGTATAATAGCATGACGTTATATAAGTCCTGAATATATAGATACAATTATATAGGTATAATAGCATGACGTTATATTAGTCCTGTATATATAGATACAATTATATAGGTATAATAGTATGACGTTATATAAGTCCTGAATATATAGATACAATTATATAGGTATAATAGCATGACGTTATATAAGTCCTGAATATATAGATACAATTATATAGGTATAATAGCATGGCGTTATATAAGTCCTGAATATATAGATACAATTATATAGGTATAATAGCATGACGTTATATAAGTCCTGAATATATAGATACAATTATATAGGTATAATAGCATGACGTTATATAAGTCCTGAATATATAGATACAATTATATAGGTATAATAGCATGACGTTATATAAGTCCTGAATATATAGATACAATTATATAGGTATAATAGCATGACGTTATATAAGTCCTGAATATATAGATACAATTATATAGGTATAATAGCATGACGTTATATAAGTCCTGAATATATAGATACAATTATATAGGTATAATAGCATGACGTTATATAAGTCCTGAATATATAGATACAATTATATAGGTATATTAATATACATAACGTTATATAAGATCTGTATATATAGATAAAAATATTAGTATGATAATTTACATGACGTTATATAAGTCTTGTATTACATACTAATAAACTACATGACGTTATTTAAGTCGTGTATATATAGATAAGTCACATTTAATATTAAATACTATTATATATAAATCAATCAATTTAATAGGATATACAAATGTATTATCGTCATATAACAATTATTTTTAACTTATAAACGTTCATTTTAAAGATACAAAGATTCTTTATCACAGGTTTTGTGTTTTTATATTTTAGAATGTCAGTGTTTGGAATTAAGGTAAAAAAGAATTATAAAATGAATTCATAATATTTTAAGACAAACTGACATATAGATTGTAAGAAACGTATAGTAAAAGTAACAAACAACACTGAAATCAGTTATAACATATGTATGTATTTATGAGTAAAGGCACCATATCTTACAGTTGTATGTCAATGTACACTAACGATGTCATTATCATAACACTGCTTTACTGCTTCAAATTTGCTTTTGTACATTTTGGAGAGTTTTGAAAAGTTGAAATTAAAGTTGAAATCTGTGAAAGAGAATCTTTAATTCAATTTATTGATTTATTGTATTTCTATATGATCATTATTATAGTTCACAAGATTAGAAGAAAGTTTATTTATATAAATACAACAAGATAGATAGCGATGTTTAAACCAATAGGTTGCTTCTTATGCCTCAGTCCCATAAAATCGTGGCTTGTTGCGGACCCGTACGTACAGACAGTCGTAGGCCGTGGGAAGCCTTGCGTATCAAGGTGACGGTACGCACATGGTACAAAACAACACACCCGTACGGAGCCGTAGCTGGAAGATATGCATGTTTAATCCATAATCGGCCACGATTGTGATCACGATTTGACTTTGAAACTGATACGTGTATCATGGGCTCACCTCAAGGACCCTGGTAAAACGTAACAGTCCGTACGGGTCCTTGTGGAGCTTGATTGCACGGCGCCCGTACGGTGCCCTCACGGTTATTTTTATGTTTATGGAACTGTAGCTTTATACTTGTAATTTTATATACAATGTATTAACGGTAATGTCTCCTTGAAAGATTCCTCAGTATGGTACCCTCCAAAAGTGTTTGTACCAAATAATGTTTTATAACAAATCGATAAACCTTTTCCCATGAAAAAGAAAGACATCTATGCAAATTCAATAATTAGTATTGTTTCCCTATCTACATGTGATTCAAAATATGTTTTATTAATAAGCTTTAATTATAGTAAAAGCCGCCCGGCTAGCTCAGTTGGTAGCACGCAAGTCTACTGATCGTGGGGTCGTGGATTCGATTCCCGGGCGGGGCATACTTTCGTGGAGCTTGGTCATGAAATTATTTTCTACGGCCATTCTCCCTCCTATCAATGATTTTTAATTATGTAGGGCAGTTGTCAGTCATTGACGAAAGTATGTGCTTAGTAGTTGGTTAACAGCCAAATCCAGAGATTTAGCCTTTCCAGAAGGAGTGAGTAGGTTGACTGACCGCCTTTATATGACCAAGGTGTCGCTATGGCGTTAAACCCAACAAAAACAAAAACAAACATTACTTATAGTAAAAATTTCTTAGGGTAAGCATGATAAATCAGACATCAAAATGTTATTTCTTTAAGAACTTTGGAGATTACTGTTTTTTCTAACATAGCTATCATACACGTTCTGTTCTGTTCTGTTCTATATAGAATACACATGTTTAGATCAATAATTAAATATAAACTTGTAAAGTTTTATAACAAACATTGATTGTTTTATAAGACATGATATGATAAAATTATTTAAAGAAGGGCAAACTTTTTATCTTCATAAAACATTTATCAATATTTTTTGTAAGTTAATGTAAAAATCAATCTACGGTATCTCATGATATCGTAAAATTACATGTCAAGCCTAAGATAGAGAATAAAATCACTCAAGTCCGTTCTAAAGTTATTTCCTTGAAGAAAAAAATATAGATTGGAAAAAATAAGCAAACCTAATCGTACAAAGTGGCTAGCGCTGAAAACAATGCCCTCTAAAGCCGTCTAATCAAGCGCAGGTAACCCCGGTCGTCCTTAGAGGCTAGCGCTGGATACAATGCCTCTAATCAAGCAGAGGAAACCTACAGTCGTCCAAGGCGACTGGTCATGGATACACAGGCATATGAGACCCCGGATCAAGCAGAGGTATACCCCGGTCAACTATTTTATTCAACACCTTCTGTTCTAGCGTAGGTAACCTTAGCCGTCCCCAGAGATTGTGCAGGTAACCTCCAATCGTCCTCAGCAGCTTGTGCTGGATACATTGCCCTCTGAGTGCCCGTTGATAAATCAGATGTACAAACTGTTTCCCCAGCGCCTGCGCCCTCTGATAAGCGGAAGTACCAGTTACCGAGGAGTCTGGCGCTGTATGGACATGCCTCAAAGGCCCACTGATCAAGCAAAGGTAAGCTCTCGTCAACATCAGCGGCTAGTGGTTGGTAACTGGGCCCTCTAAGGGTCCACTGATCGAGAAGAGCTAACCCCCGTCGTGATCATGTGCTGAACAAGATACCCTTCATCGTCCCTAACGACTTGTGGCTGAATATAAGGCCCTCTGATCAAGCCAATGTTACCCCAGTTGTCCGCAGCGGCTGCCTCTGAACACAAGGTCCACCGAAGGCCTGCTGATTAAGTGGAGGTACTCCCGATCCCCCCCATCGGCTGGCTGCTCGTTGCAAGGCCCTCTAGGGGCTTGATAATAAAGCTGGGATAATTCCCGGTCATACCTAGCGACTGATGCTGAATACAAAGGCCTTTAATTTTGAGTCAGTGTATATATGTTATATACCTAGAACGAAACTTTGACTGAAAATGATGATCAGCGACCGTAAAAGCACTATTTACTATAGCATGGTTTATCAGAATATTAGCGTGATTTAATTGAATTAGAAAACTCTATTTATCGTTTCAAATAAATATAAAAAGTAAAGTACTGCTTACTATGTATTAATTTCTCCATCATTCAGTAATTAACGATAAATTAAACATCTATTATTTATTAGAGAAAATCGTTTGGACAGTTCAAGTACTTGACAATAAAAGTCGTAAACAACTACATGTAAATACTTTATAAATAATTGATTATTTAATTTAAATTCAGTTTTTCTTAGTGACAAGATTTTCAATTCTTAAATACTGTATATAAAATGAACTGGGTGAATGGAAGTGAATGGAAAATTATGTACTATATAATGCTACAGTCCCATAAACATAAAAATAGCCATGAAGGCATCGTTCGGGCGCCGTGCCATCAAGCTCCGCAAAGGCTCGTACGAACTCTTGCGTACCTGTACGGACTGTTACGTTTTACCAGGGTCCGTGAGATGACCCATGGATACACGTATCAGTTTCAAAGTCAAATCGTGAACACAATCGTGGCCGAGTATGGATTAAACATGCATATCTTCCAGCTACGGCCCCGTACGGTTTGTGTTGTTTTGTGCCAAGTTCGTACCGTCACCTTGATATGCAAGGCTTTCCACGGCCTCCGGCTGACTGTACGTACGGGTCCACAACAAGCCACGATTTTATGGGACTGAGGCATAACATTGATAAATGTGTTAGTTTATTTTGATTATTAGTCATGTTTAAATTATGGACTATTTTAATGTTCAACCTTTAGACTGAGATCATCCTTCAAGATTCCAGTTTTCATATGTTCATTTGTTTACATGTTGATCAAATCTTTAATTTACAAAATAAAATGTTCACAGTTTAAAGACTAAACACAAGAATATAAAATATGAATAAGTCCAAATAGTTGAATAATTATCAACAATAAAGATTCCAAGATAATGTTAAAACGTTATAACGTGATCAAATATACAGTACCATCCTAAAGTTTGTGGACAAAATTCTGTTTATAGCATTAACACACAAAGAGTCATTTTGAGCAATCTTAAAACTTATTTGTGCTCACTCGATATATAATGATTTCTTACGTTCCTTCTATTCTACGATATAGAAGTACATTTGTCACTCAATGTTCACCAATAGACATAATAAAATATAATATTATAAAGCATTCAATATTTGAATATAAAGTGGCACCAGAAAGTCTTTTATGAAATGAAATGAATATTAAAATACAGTATGAACGTATATTAAGAAAGTAAATTAATGAAATAAAACTTGAATTCTAACATTGATTTTTTCCATTCAATATCTTCAGTGAATGTTCTTTATACAAAATGTGTTCTGTAAATTAGTGTATTATTTATCTAATGAGTTATTTTATGTGTTCATGCTATATATATAACTAATACATAATGTACACTGTATCATAAACAATACATTTAAAGAATTTTAGAACTAAATAATAGATGAGGTTTTTGTAAGAAGTGAAAGTCACAGAATCAAGTTTCACTGGAATGCGATCGTTTGCATTCTCTTTTAAAATGTTATTATATTATAGCAAGGTTATATACAATAGCAGGTTTATATTTTGTTTAATTTATTCTAGTGTCACGAAATGTGAGATGCCAATGATTAAAATTAATATAATTTTGAATATAACACATGAACTGTCAGTGTATCATACCACAGTGGTAGCTTCTATCACATGTTCGAGTATCCAGTAGCGGAACAATGACTCTCAAACCTGTATGACCTAGTACAATTTGTAGTAACCATCATACCACTCGTAAGGAGCAATAGTCCAGTGGTAGGACTCGCGCCTAGGGATCGAGAGGTCCCGGGTTCGAACCCCACCAGGGGCACTGCTAATTTCCTTGAGCAAGAAATTTACCTTCGATTGCTTCACTTCACCCAGGTGTAAATGGGTACTTGCGAGGGTGGTATAATTCCGTTGCGACAAAGGATCTGCTGCACTAAGCGGAGTTAAAAGACTCCCCAGGGAGATTGATAGATAGATACCAGTAGCCCGAAGACCAGGGGTAATTGCTGTAAAGTCGGTGAACGTGCGTAAGCATGAAACTAAGACTATAAAATGCAATTACTTTACTTTTAATGTACTATGGTAGCTCATGTGTACAATATTTATATATAAATGTACCTTCTTGTACAAATCTGCCTGCAGTATTTAACTAATTCGAATACTCGATTTTCTTCGAAGGAGTACAATAAAAGTAAATATGGGACCATGTAGCAGTCGATCAGGGAAGGGTTTACCTACAGGCTACGGTCAAATGTTTCAAACTTATACCAACTTAAATTATATCACTACACATTTTCTGTCACCAGTTTAACGCTTTAATTATTTCAACGAGTTAAAAAAGTGCGGTTTAAAGTCAGCTTCCATATACATGTTCAGCCGACTTTACAATCTTGTACAATAACTCCTGATCACTGAAATCACCCTCAGGCAGGGGATACCTCACAGTACCCATTTACACCTGGGTGGAGTGGAACAATTGTAGGTAAATTTCTTGCTCAAGGAAATTAGCAGTGCCCCAAGTGGAGATCGAACCCGGAACCTCTCGATCCCTATTTTACGAGACGTAAAATATAATATTTACAATAACTTGTCATTGAATGTCACCGGTCTGAATTATATCTCCAACAAAACACCATAGAAATAATTAAGTAAAAAACAAATGTCATGATTTTATATTTTGTCCATTAAAACATCTATAATGATTCCATTAAATACTTTGTCTTCATATATATTTATATCAGAATTGAAACGTAAAGTTACAATCTACACGACAAAGTTATATATTAAAGTATAATGACTTAATTAAAAAGAAGACAATAACCATAGTAACTTGTATAAGAAATAAAAGACTATACTAACTGATATAATAATGGAAGTGTTAAATATATAATCCAAGTTGTGTTTGTTTTTCGAACAGTCTCACATTTTCACAGTAACTACTGGTATATATAAAACCTATATACATTTATACCATAGAAGTTATAAAGAATTAAAGACACAGGATTTTATAAACTATAAGTTTAAACTGATATACTTTAATACAACTATACAATAAAGTTAAGACTTCAACTCTAAAAGATTAAACTATCAAAATAAGACCCTGTAACCAAAGTATGCTCGGCGATTAGCCAATCACATGTAATTAAATACCTTGACGGTTTATTTTTGATATTCAATTGAAGAAAAAATAAAACTTTAATGGTGAACGATTATTAATACGGATTGGATTTTAAATTCAATACACTTGGCTTGAGATACATTGAATTTTTACATTACATTTATGTTTTTGTTGAAAGGTTTAAATACTGCAATAAACTGTTTTAGTATAAAGAAAAGAGAACGAGTTGGTTCAAATTACAATTTCTATAAACACAACTTTGTATGTTGCAAAAAAATCAGAGTGAAGTTAAAAAAAAAGACTTCAGAACTTGTTTTACACAGTGTGGAGTTTTTTTTAACAAAGTCAAACCAAATATATTCCGGGTAAGGTAGAAGGACATTAAAAGAATGTTCAATCCAATCTTTTAAATCTGTAATATACAAATATAACTCCTAGGTTCAAACATCGTATCTCAGGATCTGTAAGGAATAATTCCTTATAATAAAATAGGTGTTTCACATTTGTGAAGGATTTTATATTGCTGTCATTCATATTAAGCTGAATACTGCATGATTACGATTTTGTTTTTCTTTGTACTTCGGTGTAGCCTGGATTACCTGCCCCTTACCACTACCTGCCAAAGAACGACTGGGAACCAGACAAACTTCGGTGTTCCTACGTACATAGTTCGTTTTTTCTTAACTGTCAAAACATGAATAATTTCACGGTGACTTCGTGCTCTTTATTTTACACCAATGGTATAGTGATAGTGTGTAATCAATCACCGTGAAATTATTCAAACTTTGACAGTTGAGAAAAGAATGACAATACAGTATGTCAAATACATCTGTATAGTTAGTTATGATCTTTGTTTGTCATGGTTTGTTAGTTATAACATGACAGTTCGCGTATAGCAGGCTAATAATGAAGAATCTTGACTTTGACAGAATTACTTCCCCGAATTTTGAATCAAGTGTCGCCAATTTTGATTGAATGTGGTCGAGTGGTTACAACACTGGACTGGTTGTCATTTGATTTCCTAAAGAAGTGAATGTGGTCGAGTGGTTACACCACTGGACTGGTTGTCATTGCATTTCCTTAAGAAGTGAATGTGGTCGAGTGGTTACACCACTGGACTGGTTGTCATTGCATTTCCTTAAGAAGTGAATGTGGTCGAGTGGTTACACCACTGGACTGGTTGTCATTGCATTTCCTTAAGAAGTGAATGTGGTCGAGTGGTTACACCACTGGACTGGTTGTCATTGCATTTCCTTAAGGATTGAATGTGGTCGAGTGGTTACAACACTGGACTGGTTGTCATTGCATTTCCTTAAGGAGTGAATGTGGTCGAGTGGTTACACCACTGGACTGGTTGTCATTTGATTTCCTAAAGGAGTGAATGTGGTCGAGTGGTTACAACACTGGACTGGTTGTCATTGTATTTCCTTAAGGAGTGAATGTGGTCAAGTGGTTACAACACTGGACTGGTTGTCATTTGATTTCCTTAAGGAGTGAATGTGGTCGAGTAGTTACAACACTGGACTGGTTATCATTGTATTTACTAAAGGAGTGAATGTGGTCGAGTGGTTACAACACTGGACTGGTTGTCATTGTATTTCCTTAAGGAGAGGGTGTGGTCGAGTGGTTACGACACTGGACTGGTTTTCATTGTATTTACTAAAGGATTGAATTTGGTCGAGTAGTTACAACACTGGACTGGTTGTCATTGTATTTTCTCAAGGATTGAATTTGGTCGAGTAGTTACAACACTGGTCTGGTTGTCATTGTATTTACTAAAGGATTGAATTTGGTCGAGTAGTTACAACACTGGACTGGTTGTCATTGTATTTACTAAAGGATTGAATTTGGTCGAGTAGTTACAACACTGGACTGTATGTCATTGTATTTACTAAAGGATTGAATGTGGTCGAGAGTTACAACACTGGACTGGTTGTCATTGTATTTTCTCAAGGATTGAATTTGGTCGAGTGGTTACAACACTGGACTGGTTATCATTAGAGATGGCAGCTTCATGTTGATTTAAATCACTATCTTGTTATTTTCTTGTGCAAAAACTTTAATCTGATAGCTCAGTACTTAGTGACTAGAAAACAGACTTGAGTTAAAAATTATAACATAAAATAAACACAAATAAATGTATCATATCAGTTTTATTGCTTTAATGTTTAAAATAACAACATGAAATATAAAATGAAAGAGCATACAATAAAATGTTAACAAATAATTGTTTTATACAATAATAAAAAAAAGAATTTTTACACAAACCAAGCTACAATATACATTTATATATACAGTACCCTACAAAAGTTCTTACACACATATAATTGAGAAAAAATATCATGTTTATCATTAGTAATTTAACTAGATTTAAACTTATTCATGTTACATAGTTTAAATCGAATGTTAATACAATAATTATTGCAGATATCAGAATTTGCTAAGGATTATTTTTTTTTATTTTTAAATATTAAAATATGAATCAGTTTTCAAAAAGTATTTTGTCCAAAACTTTTGGCGGGCACTTTATATAACATTTTATGTTTTATATAATCAACATGTTCAGTAAGAAAACAAAGCTTATCTATAATATCATTAAAACATGATGTATACTTTATACAAAACAGAACAGTTTGTTTGTTTGTTGGGTTTAACACCATAGCCACACATATAAGGTCATATAACGGCGGTCAGTCAACCTACTCGCTCCTCCTGGAAAGGCTAAATCTCTGGATTTAGCTGTTAACCAACTATTAAGTGCATACTTTCGTCAGTGACTGACAACTGCCCTACATAATTAAAAATCATTTGTAGGAGGGAGAATGGCTGTAGAAATCGCCGGGAATGGCCGGGAATCGAACCCAGAACCCCTCGATCAGTAGACTTGTGTGCTACCAACTGAGCTAGCCAGGCAGATTCAAAACAGAACAGATTTTACAGTTGTATAATAGACAGAATAAAACGATAAACACACATTGTTTTATTATTGTAATTATTACACAGTTAACACTCAAGTTACCTGATTTTATAACTTTTCAAAAAACGTCATAAGGTAAAAAATACAAAATATTGTGTCCAATAAAAATGAACAATATTTCATTTTATTGTAACAATATTTTGTCTAAAACTTTTTTAAAAAAAATGCCAGATGTCAAATAATCAAAGTTTGTTTTATAATTAAAACTAATCATGTCTGTAATTTATAACATAAGTAAAAAGTTACCCTGATGAGAAAATTCAAACAAATTCTAAATTCTAATTCCTAGTAACAGACGGCTTTAGAGAGCCTTAGTAACAAGAAAAAAAAACATTAAACAAGCTCACCCCCTGTCTTCCTAAAAACAGAATGCTCTAATCTAAAGGGACATAATTCTACACACTATTTAACTTTACATTTTAACTAATCAAGAGTTATCTGGTATTTTTTCTCAACTGTCAAAACATGAATAATTTCACGGTGACTTCGTGCTCTTTGTCTAACACTGGTGATATTTAGATAGTGTGTATTACTCACCGTGAAATTAATCAAACTTTGACAGTTGAGAAAAAATGGGCTATATGAAATAAAAGTTAACAGGAATGTGCTGTGTTAAATAAAATGTATGTATATAAAAAAAACTAAGAATAAATATATGATAAAATCATCTAAATTGATGAACATAGAATCCTAGCTCAATCTGATAAAAAACCTAATCTAAAATTTTCCACTCATGTTCTTTATTTTACAAAAGTCTATAACTAATCTATTTACTAAGATTAATTCTGACTATAATAACTTAAAATATAAAATAGTCACAAATTGTTATAACTTAAAATATAAAATAGTCACAAATTGTTAAAATGATAAAAACATTTTTGATTGTTAAGTAAGCACTTTAAAATAAAAGATTAATAAATCTTGAATGTTTATCGTAACAAAGTATATACCTATCTGATTATATGTAGCACTACATAGCTTTTATATAATATATTAAAATATACAGTTTGTTTTGGTTTTATGGCGCACCAACACAGAAAGGTCATATTGCGCTAAAATATACAGACATTATTACAAGTTCTGGAACTAAATTCTGTACTAGAATACATTTGTAAACTGATGTATAGTCCAACAGAATTAACCTGAGCTTGAACTACCTAATTATAATAATTACACACTTCACTTACATTAAATTGTGAGTTTCCGTATATAAGTATACAGTTATACACGTGTTTACAACAAACGATGTGACTATTAATCAATTTATTAAAAGTGGCATGTTATTGTACTTTTAATTTTGGACACATTATGTTTTGGGAAAACAAGTAAGTCAGCAATATTATGGCACAGTTTCAAAGTATTTATTCTTATGAAAACAACATTAATTGTTCATTATGCGTATTTTGCGGCAAGCTTCCGATAAAGCGTGATTTACAAACGAAGACAAAAATAGACTGTAAATACTGAGTTTAATATATTCTTGCATAAAGGTCAAGCTCAGGTTAATTCTGTTGGACTATACATTTACCTATCAAAAAATAAAAAATCATGAAAGCAAATTTCAAAATCATCACTAATAAACCTCTCAACAAGATTCAAATATTTCAAACTCTATTACATATGGATAATATTTAATTAAAGTAAAACTACTTGCTATGAGCTTGCTCGGTTTCTCCCAAAAAATTCATTTCCCTATGAAATTATATAGGTAACAGTAAGAAAGTGAACACAAAGCATTGACCTATGAGATAGGCAATATAAAAACTAGATTAAAATAACACAACATAGTATAACATTGTCTAAAAAGAGTAAAGTCATAATTCTTGTATTCACAATTATTTACAAGGCACTCACAATTTTAGAAAGACTTTAGACACTGGTTATAGTAAACATATAATATTTACTCAGTATACAGAATTTATTGTTCGTACCCGATATAAATCGAACCAACATCAACTCGTACAGAAAGTTAAAGCTTTTCTACTCAATAATCAATTGTAGGAAGAATAATTGGTTTACCGAAAAATTTACAACCCATTATCTAATTTTTTACTTATTCAATTACAAAACACATTTTAATAACGCATCTTTGACCTCATTTTTTTACGTAACGTCATTGCCGCATTTGGCCCCAAAATCACAGTCCCGGTCACAATTGTTTATTATTAAATATACAGTAAATTTCAAAAATCCTCTGACAAAATCCTAATTAAAGGATAAACCAAATCACACATGAAATACAAAGATTCATTAGTTAATTGATCAAAGAATGTTTTTATATCATATTGTTACATAAATAAGATTGAATTATAATTTAATTTTGTTATGCAAGATCAGTATTTTCGCATATTTCTTATGTCCCAGGGTCCGTATTCCCATCCTTACTTAAGTTTTTATTTAAGTATTTCCTCATCCTCAACATTTTCTCCTTACCTAAGGTCTTACTCAACCTTAAGTGGTATTCTCAAAGTCATTTAAGGAAAAACTTCTCAATGGAATTTCTAGTCTATAAATAGAAACAAAAGAAAGCACGCGCATCATGTGGAGGTATTTTACAATGCTATAAATAGTATTATTACGTAAACGCTTGTGCAATTAGTGTCGTCTGTCACACATCATTATCATCAATCATGGCTTCAGAACAGAAAAAAAGCAGGGCGCAGAATATTTCTACCAATGACTGTTTAGTCTTGGTAGAACTGCTATCAAAAGATGTTAATGACAACTTAACCAGATCTATTTTAGGGCACTGAATACTCAATAAATATAATACATGTAGTAACAAGACGTGATTACAATACCTGACTGTATAATTATTTGTGTATAAGGCATTTTGTGCTGAAATATTTTATATATTTATTTTTTATAGAAAAAAAATCTTACAAGTTAAAATTAATGGCTTTCAAACATATAGTTTATTAAAATGGCACTTTTCTTTTTATAGTTCTGTTTTTTTATAAACAAAATAAAAACATTACTAACATAATTATCAATATTTTTATACAAATACTAAACCTATTGTCTAACAAGACAGAAAATGTACAAAAAGTTGATGACATACATTAAGAATGTATAAATATAAAATATTTCTTGACTTTAAATCAATGAACACAAAATTAGAGAATTTTACTTAACATCAAACATAAACGATGCAGTGGACATACAATAGACAAATTAATGTTACATCTAAAGTTAATTATTTTATGTATTTTAGAGAAAAATGCCACTGCTTGGTGTAATTTAAAAAAAATGGTGAAAAAAAACTGACCTTTAATAAATTGGAAAGTAAAACGTTTTAAAACTGACTAGTTTATATGAATTATATAAATAAACTGTTTAAAACATATATTATACACATGTATACAATATGTACACCCAAGAATAAATACAATATTTCATTCTTAATTCTTATAAAAATGTTAGTTTAATTGAAACATAAAAAGAAATCACAACTAAAGTATTATATCTCAAAAGTTTTTGGGTGTGTCAGTTTTTTACATATCTTCACTAGATTAAAGGGTGTAGTTTACGAAATTAAAATATTGTTGTTGTTTTTATTTGAAACTATGTTCTACACAAAACAAATAAACAAACAACAACATAATTGTAAAACAACGAATTTAATCAATCAATCAAACTCGGATGTTAAAACAACTAAATTCAATTTATATCAACAACAATCTAAACAGCAGCGGTCCATCAACAAAGAAAAGCTAAAAACAACAAAATATAAACAGTTGTTATAATGTAAAAATCCAGATAGTAAAATGTTAACTTATTTATTTATTTATTGGAGTTAACGCTGTGCCAACACAATTTTAGGTCATTTTACGGCGTCCAGCGCACCTAACCTAGCTTTCCTTGACCATTGTCTATAACCAGTACTCACCTACCCTTCCACAATGCCGGAAATTTCTTCATATTATGTAATCAAAGGAGGAAAATCAACATTACTGTCAAAATTTTATGGAAGGGTATAACCTCCCCGGGTGGGATTCGAACCCTCACCCCCTCGGGCACGAGTATCCAAATCCCGATGCGCTACCAACTGCACTATCGACCCGGTTTAAAAAAAAATAAAAAAAATAAATAAAAATGTTAACACAGGAACAAAACAGACAATGGTTGTAGCTTAGTTAACATCATATCATGTGATAAAAGTTGTTTATAATTGTAACATGTACCATCACCCTGAATATATGAAGATTTTAACATAAAATACATTAAATTATTTACAAATACAGATTGTATCTTAAAACAATAAGGAATGAAATAAATAATACTCAAAAAATACTGAGATTAGAAAAAACATAATGAACTATTTTGTCCAATGTAATTCCAAAGGGAATATTTAAGTATTTTGGCTGAAGCCTTTATCAAGAAATTATTTCATGAATCAAATTAGATTTTGTACATATAAGTCATGAATCAAATTAGATTTTGTACATAAATGTCATAAAATGGCTTATAAGTACAAAATGTAATTTGATTCATGAAATATTTTCTTGATAAAGGCTTGGGCCGAAATATTGACAACAGAGTTTCCTGTCTTTTAAAAATTATACATAATAAACTACATTTTAAATGAGGATATGACAATGACATTTTGTCTATGCCATCAACTGACTGGTCTTGATCACCCGTCATATTTCAGTCAGGTGAAGATGGCAACAACTTGTCACTGAAATTTTCACTTCAAATAAGTTTTCACTTTGAGTAGAAGAAAATTAACTCAATGATTTGAGAAATTCTTCCTGAATACAAAAATTATATTATAACACATTGTGAATATTGCTGATGAAATATTAACTTATTTATAACAAGTAAGCTAAATAAATGAAAATATAAAAACAATTCGTGACACATTTGATTAAAACTTCTAATAGAAACATCAGAAAGTAAAAACAACTTTGACTAAATTTATAATATTATTATAAGATTAATGTATACAAAATGAAAGTAAAAATATTTTACGACATAGTTTTATAAAATGGCAAGCACTACAAGCAAAACAAATACAAAAAATCTGAACAACAATTAAAACTATTTTATTTATCTAACCATACAAACATACATATAACAATGTAAACATTTAACTCATGGTGAATACAAGGTATATCTCGTAAGATATAATAACATTGGTTAAAGGTAATCTGTAGTTTAAAATCATTTAACGTACAAGACAAAATGTCTAAAAGAAGAAAAAATATGTGAGTCTCTAGTTTGATTTAAATCATTTTACATACAAGACGAAATGTCTAACAGTAGAGAAAATATGTGAATCATATATAAATATAATGTGCACCAATATTGATAAAGATAATGAGCACTTGTTGTAATAAAACTTACTTGTAACATCCTTCTAGATTTATAGCTTGCAAAACAAGAAATGTAATGTGGAAACCACATTAAAGCCGAATTTAAGAACTTTATCACAAAAATTACAAAGAAAAAAATCCATAATAAAGGCAGGTATAAATGTGGTTTCTAATTCTGTTCATCACATGGTATGTCATCATTGTATAAAGTTTCATAAAGATCTGACAATAAATAGCAGAAATATATGGAAAAGAAAAACTTTAACACAATTGTTATCGACATGGGTGCTAAAAAATCCGGCTAAAATCAGTTAAAAATAGTAAAATTACTAAAGTGTGTAATGTGATCAGTTAAAAATAGTAAAAAAACCATAGTGTGTAGTATAATATGTTAAACATATTGAAATTACCAAATTGAGTAATATTAGTTAAAAATAGTAAAATTACCAAATTGTGTAATGCTATCAGTTAAAAATAGTAAAATTACCAAATTGTGTAATGTAATCAGTTAAAAATAGTGAAAATACACAATTGTGTAATGTAATCAGTTAAAAATAGTAAAATTACCAAATTGTGTAATGTAATCAGTTTTAAATGGTAAAATTACCAAAGTGTGTAATGTAATCATTTAAAAATAGTGAAATTACTAAAGATAAATGTATTTATCTATCTCGGGTAAATTTTTCACAAACAATATATAATGTTCTTGAGTATAAAAGAGAAAATACAGTGATAGTTTTAACTTGGGCCAAGTTGGGGGAAATATTAGATAAATATGAAATTATATAAATATGAATTAAAGAAATGTTCACTCTGATTGTTTTAAAACAAGAGATTTCTCATCACAGACAATAAAATAAACATCACATCAAGTTTCCACCAAACAAACTACATGTTCTAATACATGACTTAAGCTTTAACCAAACATACTACATATGTCTAATACATGACTAAAGCTTTAACCAAACATACTACATGTGTCTAATACATGACTTAAGCTTTAACCAAACATACTACATGTGTCTAATACATGACTGAAGCTTTAACCAAACATACTACATGTTCTAATACATGACTAAAATTTGATATACTTTCATTAATATTACCTTTCCTGGTCAATCTCATAAATTCATTAAGAATGAATAATCGGTCAAGATTTTTTGAAATTCATGTATTAAGATCAAAATACAGAAATCAAAAGTCATTAGACTATGATTGTTTTATTTTTATTACGACAAAAACTAAAATGTGTATATATTGTACATAAGTATTTTTTATATCAAAATGACATCATGAACACCCCCTCCTTCCCTCATACAGACACACATCTATTATTCCTACAGACTAGATATATAACACTGGAATCATACCATTAACAATCTTACAGTATAACAATATAGTTATACTTAAAAAATTGATTGTATAACATTTTACTATTTGGTCCAAAAAATACCATAAATATACTAAAAGTATCAAAATACAAAATGGAAAAATAAAACACTGAAAATTATGTACATTAAATACAGCCCTGTTTCCATAGTGATATATCACAAACAAAGTATATGTTAAATATGTGTTTATAACAACATCAGATTTCACATGTAACATTACATGAAACAACTTTATCAACAAAATTTACCAGCCTGACTAAAAATTTCATTAGTAAATATGACACAATAGACTATATCCGGAATTCAAATATTTGGGTTTTCCCTCCGGTACAAACAAACTTTCACCGTTACAATGAAAACATGTGTACAAATAACAATAGGATTTAATCCATAGTTCCTGCTGTTCAGCAATAATGTGTAGAAAACTTTGTTTGTACCGCCTGTGCACGGACGGAAAAACCCATAAATTTGAATTCCAGATTAGGTCTATTATATCATAGAATTTTATAGAATATTATACTGAATGTCTGTTTGTTAACTGTTTAAACAAGAGTGTACTGATGACCCTGTGCCGCTCACCTGAGAACTAAATGCCTAGGGCATCTGACAAAGATTATTAAACAATTTCAGCCAATGAAAACAGTAATTCCTAGGGCTGGACCAATTTTGAACCTAGGAGCAAAATTTGAATGATTTCTCTAAATAAGACCTCAAGATAATACCGCATATAAAATATGAAAGCCTTAAGCCTTGTCGTTCTTGTGAAGAAGACGTTTTAACATTTCCTTATATAACTCTATGTAAATCTTGTGACCCCTTGGGCCAGTCTAATTAATATATCTTCTTAAACAATACATACATGTATTTTTTAACTGGAATGCATTTACATTGAAACAAAAGTAGAAAAATTGCAAAATATAAAATTAAAATAAAAGTGTGTAGAAAACCAATATGCGTACAAGTATAAAAACAATTAAATGCGTAGATATGAGATACAATTTCGTAATGCATAAATTTAGAGAAAAAAACAAATTTTTAAATGCGTAGATGAACTAACTTGTTATACTAACCCTCAACAAAATTGTTATACAATTTATAGGTTTGTTGTCCTAACAGACACTGATAGGTAAATTTAAAATATCAAGAAAGCAAGTAGATTCGATTAATATAACTCCGTAAGACAGTAAAAAACAAATATATCTACAGAACACTTAAAGCATGTTTAGGCTGTAAACAACACGCATGATTTTACAATAGCAACAAAATACTCTGACATAATCTAAATGTTCAGAATTCTTCACATAGTTTAGAATACAGTAGCAATACAAATGCTAAAATTCTTCACATAGTTTAGAATACAGTGGTAATATAAATGTTTACATTTCTTCACCTAGTTGAGAATATGGTGGTAATATAAATGTTTACATTTCTTCACATAGTTGAGAATACAGTGGCAATACAAATGTTAAAATTCTTCACATAGTTAAGAATGCAGTGGCAATACAAATGCTAAAATTCTTCACATAGTTTAGAATACAGTGGTAATATAAATGTTTACATATCTTCACGTAGTTGAGAATACAGTGGCAATACAAATGCTAAAATTCTTCACATAGTTTAGAATACAGTGGTAATCTAAATATTCACAATTCTTCACATAGTTTAGAATACATAGGCAATACAAATGCTAAAATTCTTCACATAGTTTAGAATACAGTGGTAATCTAAATATTCACAATTCTTCACATAGTTTAGAATACAGTGGTAATATAAATGTTCACATATTTTCACATAGTTTAGAATACAGTGGTAATATAAATGTTCACATATCTTCACATAGTTTAGAATACAGTAGCAATACAAATGCTAAAATTCTTCACATAGTTTAGAATACAGTGGTAGTATAAATGTTCACATATCTTCACATAGTTCAGAATACAGTGGTAATATACCGGTAAATGTTTACATTTCTTCACATAGTTTAGAATACAGTGGTAATATACCGGTAAATATTCACAATTCTTCACATAGTTTAGAATACAGTAGCAATACAAATGCTAAAATTCTTCACATAGTTTAGAATACAGTAGCAATACAAATGCTAAAGTTCTTCACATAGTTGAGAATACGGTGGTAATATAAAAGTTTAGAATTCTTCACGTAGGTGAGAATACGGTGGTAATATAAATGTTTACAATTCTTCACATAGTTGAGAATACCGTGGTAATATAAATGTTTACAATTCTTCACATAGTTTAGAATACAGTGGTAATATAAATGTTTACATATCTTCACATAGTTGAGAATACAGTGGCAATATAAATGTTTACATTTCTTCACATAGTTGAGAATACGGTGGTAAAATAAATGTTTACATTTCTTCACATAGTTGAGAATACGGTGGTAATATAAATGTTTACAATTCTTCACGTAGTTGAGAATACGGTGGTAATCTAAATGTTTACAATTCTTCACGTAGTTGAGAATACGGTGGTAATATAAATGTTTACATTTCTTCACGTAGTTGAGAATACGGTGGTAATCGAAATGTTTACATTTCTTCACGTAGTTGAGAATACGGTGGTAATATAAATGTTTACATTTCTTCACGTAGTTGAGAATAGTGGTAATATAAATGTTCACAATTCTTCACATAGTTGAGAACACGGTGATATTATAAATATTCACAATTCTTCACATAGTTGAGAATACAGTGGTAATATAAAAGTTTAGAATTATTCACGTAGTTGAGAATACAGTGGTAATATAAATGTTTACATATCTTCACGTAGTTGAGAATATGGTAATTTTGTTTTACTTCTATTTTGTGTTTCATAAAAGGACATATCATCATGTTGTCGTTCAAGCTCATCTTCGGGTACTGCACTAAAGTTAACTTTATCATGATCCTCTTTGAACTCTATAGTCCAGAATGGTCGATTTGTTGGGAAATTATGACGACGTTTATAGATAATAAAACCAACAACTCCTGATAGTAAGACTATGATACCTAACACAATAGCTGTAACAACACCTGCAGAAGTTGGATGATAACCTGAATTATCTGAAATATAAACATTTATATATACTTAACGAAACTTCTAAGTACACTGATTTCAATGTTCTTGGAATTGTTTATTTTTCAACATTAATGTTCGATTGTTAATGGATAGATGTATAGGACTAAACTGTCGTCTGCTTGCATGGTTTTTTATGCTTCTTTATTGATGCAAAATTGTTGTGCCTGTGCTGAAAAGCGGAAATGGGTACGTGCTTCTCACGCAAAAATCCCACATGGTCAGTTTTGGTAAAGATTGTTAGTGAGTTGATATGCACAACGAAAAATCAAGAAGTCGCTTAAATGTCACTTAAAGAAAGAGAAATTACCATAGGTATTTTGCAAAGGGGTGTAGGATAAGATTTCTTATTGCTAATTTTCTGTTTAATTAAAGCAATAAGAAATCTTCCCATATTAACGCATGTACAACAAAACCGGTTTTGCATCGATAAAGTAGCATACAATAATGCAAGCAGACGACAGTATGGTCCTATACAGATTTCTGTTATGAATCTGACTCAAATGTTGAAAAATAAACATTTTCTATAATTTTGAAAGCAGGGAACCTTCGTTAAGTATATTATATGATACCTAACACAATACCTGTAACAACACCAGCAGTACAACTTGTGGTATCAAATAAAGTTTATTCAAATCAATGCCTGAAGGCCGTAAGACCAAGCAGCAAATATGTTCAATATTGCCATGCTAACAACAAAATACATGTATAGTATGCTATCATTTCATATCTTATATGAATTGTGAACAAAACCTTCTGTTTACATTTAACAAGGTATATCTTGTAACAGTCTCCTATAAAACATGGACTATGATCAGAGATATATAAACTATAACTTACCAGAACTTATATGTTTACAATGTATATCTTGTAATAGACCATATAAAACATGGACTATGATCAGAGATATATAAACTATAACTTACCAGAACCTATATGTTTACAAGATATATCTTGTAATGGATCATAAAACATGGACTATGATCAGAGATATATAAACTATAACTTACCAGAACCTATATGTTTACAAGGTATATCTTGTAATGTATCTCCTATAAAACATGGACTATGATCAGAGATATATAAACTATAACTTACCAGAACCTATATGTTTACAAGGTATATCTTGTAATGGATCATAAAACATGGACTATGATCAGATATATATAAACTATAACTTACCAGAACTTATATGTTTACAAGGTATATCTTGTAATGGACCATATAAAACATGGACTATGATCAGAGATATATAAACTATAACTTACCAGAACCTATATATTTACAAGGTATATCTTGTAATTGACCATAAAACATGGACTATGATCAGAGATATATAAACTATAACTTACCAGAACTTATATGTTTACAAGGTATATCTTGTAATTGACCATAAAACATGGACTATGATCAGTGATATATAAACTATAACTTACCAGAACTTATATGTTTACAAGGCATATCTTGTAATGGATCACCTATAAAACATGGACTATGATCAGAGATATATAAACTATAACTTACCAGAACCTATATGTTTACAAGGTATATCTTGTAATGGATCTCCTATAAAACCATCTTTACATTTCTCACATTTATCACCAGTTGTGTTATAATAACAATTTAAACATTTTCCTGAAATGTATTATAATAACAATTTAAACATTTCTCTGTAATGTATTATAATAACAATTTAAACATTTCCATGTAATGTATAATAATAACAATTTAAGCATTTTCCTGAAATGTATTATAATAACAATTTAAACATTTCCCTGTAATGTATTATGATAACAATTTAAACATTTCCATGTAATGTATTATAATAACAATTTAAACATTTTCCTGAAATGTATTATAATAACAATTTAAACATTTTCCTGAAATGTATTATAATAACAATTTAAACATTTTCCTGAAATGTATTATAATGAAATCGCTTTACACCACATGGGACTATGGGATGAAGCAATATGCAAAGTATTAGGCTGTTGCATGTTATAGTTGCTGAGAAAACTGCGACGAAAATTTTGTAACGGACCGACGGACGCACAGACAAGGGTAAAACAGTATACCCCCTTCTTCTTCGAAGCGGGGGTATAATAACAATTTAAACATTTTCCTGAAATGTATTATAATAACAATTTAAACATTTTCCTGAAATGTATTATAATAACAGTTTAAGCGTAACAATAATTTATTATTGAACTATTTCAGTTTTTTTAATGTATATTTGTCAAATTTAGAGAAATGGCTGCTTTCTACAATAAAGACCTATGTAAGGTAGATACATTAAGACTTTAAACTTACCAGTAAATTCATCACAAACTTTGCCTGGTTCTATGTTATGACAATTTTTACATTTTATACATTTAGACGGTATTTCACTGATGTTTCTATAGTAACCATTACCACAACGATGACATAAATTACCAGCATATTCTTGTTTACACGTCATACAATGTAAATAACCTTCAACTGTAATATAATATAATAATGTCATACAATGTAGTATCATTCAACTGTGATAGAATAATGTCATACAATGAAAATAACCTTCAACTGTAATATGATATAATAATGTCATACAATGTAAACAAGTAAATCTGTGAGCTAATGCTCACTAGTGATACCCCCGCAAAAATCTAAAAATATGCGACAAACAGGAAGTAGATGAGCAAGGAGCATGAAATCGCTTTACACCACATGGGACTATGGGATGAAGCAATATGCAAAGTATTAGGCTGCTACATAATAGTTGCTGAGAAAACTGCGACGGAAATTTTGTAACGGACGGACGGATGGACGGACGCACGGACGCACGCACGGACAAGGGTAAAACAGTATACCCCCCTCTTCTTCGAAGCGGGGGTATAATAACCTTCAACTGTAATATGATATAATAATGTCATACAATGTAAATAACCTTTAACTGTAATATAATATAATAATGTCATACAATGTAAATAACCTTCAACTGTAATATGATATAATAATGTCATACAATGTAAATAACCTTCAACTGTTATATAATAGAATAATGTCATACAATGTAAATAACCTTCAACTACAATATAATATAATAATGTCATACAATGTAAATAACCTTCAACTGTAATATAATAATGTCATACAATGTAAATAACCTTCAACTGTAATATGATATAATAATGTCATACAATGTAAATAACCTTCAACTGTAATATAATAATGTCATACAATGTAAATAACCTTCAACTGTAATATAATATAATAATGTCATACAATGTAAATAACCTTCTACTGTAATATAATATAATAATGTCATACAATGTAAATAACCTTCAACTTTAATATAATAATGTCATACAATGTAAATAACCTTCAACTGTGATATAATAATGTCATACAATGTAAATAACCTTCAACTGTGATATAATAATGTCATACAATGTAAATAACCTTTAACTGTAATTTAATATAATAATGTCATACAATGTAAATAATCTTCAACTGTGAAATAATATAATAATGTCATACAATGTAAATAACCTTCAACTGTGATATAATATAATAATGTCATACAATGTAAATAACCTTCAACTATAATATAATAATGTCATACAATGTAAATAACCTTTAAATGTAATTTAATATAATAATGTCATACAATGTAAATAACCTTCAACTTTAATATAATATAATAATGTCATACAATGTAAATAACCTTCAACTGTAATATAATAGAATAATGTCATACAATGTAAATAACCTTCAACTGTAATATAATAGAATAATGTCATACAATGTAAATAACCTTCAACATTAATATAATAAAATATTTTATAGTCAGGAATATAACCTGAAGAAAATCCAATGTCAAAGCTAGGGTCAAACCTAGGATCTTTTGTGTCCTCAGTACTTTAAGACACTTATAACCTCACCATAAAAGAAAGCTTGAATGCAAGGAAATACACGTACAAATAAAACCTTCAAAAATTTGTTTGACAAAATTCTGATTTTTAACTGAATCACATTTACCCATGAAATAACAGAAACAAAGAGTCATCTGAACAAATTCTATAATCAGCATGAATTAACCAGCATATGATTAAAACTATGCTACATGAGTAAGCTTTATTTATTGTAAAATTTAAGTTATACACATGATCAGGTCTTCTAAAAATTACATTAGTTCAAGAACTTTTGGAGGATATTGTTATAATATAATTCACTTACTAAAATGACATGATCCAGTCGAAGCATGCAATGGACAAGGACATTTATGACAAGGTAAACTTAATGCTGTCCTATAAAAACCATTAGCACAAACTTCACAGAATAAACCAGCGTAGCCATATTTACAATTACACCAAGGTACCTGAGTCAATGATAAGTTACAGGGTTTTTTACCATCCTTAGAACCAAATTGGTCACAGAAACAATTCTCTGAAAGTACAAGAAATACATCAATCAGTTAGTAACAAAGCTGTGGTAGTAAGTTTAGCAGAATGTACAAACTCAGTGTTCATTTTTGGTCAATTTTATAGCCGTTTATGGACTAGATTCCCAATCTAAAATCATGTCTTTTTTCCTAAACTTCAATCCAAAATTCCCAATTTGACTTGAAAAAAGACAGCTGTAAGTATGTTCCGCCTGAAAATTATGCATCCCAGTAATCTTTCTTTTTAATTAACTAACTAACTTAATGACAAATGATACTAAAATCTTTGTTAATTCTGTTATTGTTATTAAATATGCATGATATTTCATCCCAATTTAAACCAAAATGCTGATAAAATTCCCAATTCTTAGGGTATGGGTCATATTCCCAAATATGTGGAAAAAACATTGAAACTTGTGGAGTTTGATCATCAAGTACTCTACAGTTATTCTCCTGACTTTTTGTATCAAGATAAACTGTTGTATGTCACTAGAGATGGTATGTGTTTAGAGCTAGATTAAGACTTGAGACCAAAGATGTTGACTAAACCTGGTATCAAGGTTAACTGTTGTATGTCACTAGAGATGGTATGTGTTTAGAGCTAGATTTAGACTTGAGACCAAAGATGTTGACTATACCTGGTATCAAGGTTAACTATGTTACTAGAGATAGTATGTGTTTAGAGCTAGATTTAGACTTGAGACCAAAGATGTTGACTATACCTGGTATCAAGGTGAACTATGTCACTAGAGATAGTATGTGTTTAGAGCTAGATTTAGACTTGAGACCAAAGATGTTGACTATACCTGGTATCAAGGTTAACTATGTTACTAGAGATAGTATGTGTTTAGAGCTAGATTTAGACTTGAGACCAAAGATGTTGACTATACCTGGTATCAAGGTGAACTATGTCACTAGAGATAGTATGTGTTTAGAGCTAGATTTAGACTTGAGACCAAAGATGTTGACTATACCTGGTATCAAGGTGAACTATGTCACTAGAGATAGTATGTGTTTAGAGCTAGATTTAGACTTGAGACCAAAGATGTTGACTATACCTGGTATCAAGGTTAACTATGTTACTAGAGATAGTATGTGTTTAGAGCTAGATTAAGACTTGAGACCAGAGGTGTTGACTATACCTGGTAACAAGGTTGACTGTTGTATGTCACTAGAGATAGTATGTGTTTAGAGCTAGATTAAGACTTGAGACCAGAGATGCTGACTATAGCTGGTATTGAGTAGGTTGATAGGTTGCCTCAATAAAGAGAAAAATGTTGGTTTGAAACGTGATGTACCAAAAATTTTAATTTTTAACATGTAGTGTTACATGTATAACATGAAGTATCAATCAATCAATCAAATCTGGATAGTTTATTTATCAACTGTTGCCAGTGTCCTAGGGACTGAGGTAGACAGCAGCCGGCTAGATCTTCTTACATCTGACCTCTGTGTAACCCTGTCTAGGGGATCACTATTATGCAGATTGCATGTCTTCAAATCTGCTTTTACACATTCTAACCAGGACTTTCTTGGCCGTCCACGTTTACCAGAGATAAGATAGAGGGATAAGATGGGTTAAAATTTTTAAAAGATTACAAAGATTTTATAAAATAGACAGTTTTTACATAAGAGCCGAAGAAAAACTTTCAGTATTTTGTAACAATTATTATAGATAAAGTATTTACAAAAAGACACAGTTTTTACATAAAAAATAAAGTTTTTACATACGAGCCATAGAAGGATCTTGTCTCATAGTTAATATAAGTGTAGGTGCTGTTAGAACAGACTTTGTTATATATATAGCTGACACATTGATCTCATACTCTGCTGATGGAAGCAATCCTGGTATCTGATATTCTGTTGTGTTTCCTGGTACAGAAATATTGGATAAAAATTGACCTGAAAAAATAAATTAAACATTTAACACAATCATGAAACTGGAACCCTAAACTACTCTTTACAGTTTTCATATAAAATATCAACTTTTTTAAAATATCAACCCTCAAAATTGTATTGAAACATTTTGATATCCATAACACAGTTTTACAAAAATAACAATTTTAGAGTCAATTCCTTTTTTTTTACGCAATTACAGTCATTGATGCTTTTAAAAGTTTTAAAACATAAAAATTAACCAAATATGAGCTAGTCAGTTAACTTAAATACTGAATGTCTCTATACAAAAAGTATCTTAAATACTGAATGTCTCTAACTTAAAGACTGTATATACACCTTAATATAGATATAAACATATGTACTAACCATCTCTAAGTTTTATACTGATATTATAGTGAGATAGTTTAGCAAAATGAAAAGGAACTTTAGTCTTCCCATAAAAATCACTCAGAGTATAGTTGGTCCCAGGAAGGAGTTTGTCCCCTTTAGGGGTCACAGGAGTAAAAGGAGTGGTTGTTTCCTTTTTCTCCCCAGTGTTTCCCGTTTTAACTGCAGCACTGGCTGTTACACTTCCCTCCCCAGCAGAAGCTGTTCCATTTTTCTCCCCAGCAGAAGATGTTGCATTTTTTTCCCCAGCAGTAGCTGTTCCATTTTTCTCCCCAGCAGTAGCTGTTCCATTTTTCTCCCCAGCAGTAGCTGTTCCATTTTTCTCCCTAGCAGTTGCCGTTTCATTTTTCTCCCCAGTATTATTAGCTGTTGAATTATTAATAGTAGCCACACTAGTAGGATGACTTGTATCAGAATTTTGTGTTTTATTCAAAGTTTTAACAGGAGTCTCTTCAGTGTTAGAAGGTGAATTAGTTGTCATGATGACATCATTTGTATCACTATGGTTACTGGTACCATTGTCTAAATCAGGTTCATGTAGGACATAGTTTATAGGAGGGTACCAGTAAAGATAAACTTTATCATGTGTATACGCTGCTGTCACATTCTGTGGAGGATGTAATTCAATCAATTTTTCTGAAATCAAAAAGAAAATATTTTTATAGAAAATCTGCTTGCCTCAATGAAACACTCCCTGATTGTAACAGTAACCTGCACAAAATCTCAGCCTTGTGTGAACATTCGTATCATAAAATCTTTAGTAATAGGCTAGCTATGCCTTATAAAACAGAGTGCTGGGAAAACTGGAGGGTGAAAACATGATTTTTCTCCTGAACTGCCCCAGGGTTGGGGTGAGAGTTACCAATGACTGGTGCATTAAACAAGAGCTGTCAGTAGAGACAGCATGCTCAACTAAGTAAGTTTTTGTCACATAAGATGTGGTTGATGATAAGGAACATATATACCGGTATTTGAAAATGATACCTTAAGAAATAAAGAAGTTAAAGTAGAAAGTTTTTTGTTGTTTATTTTAAGAAAATTTTAATTTCACAGAAGACAATTTTTAAAAAAAAATATTTGGAGTTATGAACCTTTTCATATGAGATGTGGTTGATAATAAGGAACATATATTTAAAGTTTGAAGTTGATACCTAAAGAAATAAAACAGTTGCAGTAAAAACAAATATTTTTAAAGAAAATTCTAAATTCAAGGGCAGATAATTCTGAAAATATAAGTTAACATAACAACAAAAACTTATTTTTTGAATAACTGACAAAAGAATGTAAACAATACTCCATGCAGTTATATTATCATTAAACCTTTATATCATACAAATATCAAATTTAGTATTAAACATAGTTTTGTTATTTATGTCATTATCATCTCAAATATCGACTTTCATTTAGTTACCATAGTAATAAAATATAATATGTTTACATAAATATCAAATTCTACATTTGGTATTACAAGTTACTTTAATGCATCTGCATACATTAACAAATACATACACAGTACCCACCAAAAGTTTTGAGACAAAAAAAATTACTACAATTCTTGAATTTTGATGATTTTTTTTTTGTTGAATCATTGTTTAAAATGTATTTACGTATGGTTTGCGATAAAATGAGAACAAATTTCAGGAAGGCAACATATCTATATAAACTTCAGCATCTGATATCCTAAAGCCTCCAATTCCATGATTACTGTAATTATTTACCATAACATATCTTTTATGTTATTTTTGAAGTCTCGAATACAATAATAATGATTACCAAAAAAAATAAAACAGAACTAAAAAGCATTCCAAAATAAACAGTCTTCAAATTTTAGATAAAAGCTATTCAGTAGGCCTACAAAGTGAAAATGTCTCCAAACTTTTGGTGGGTACTGTATGTCAGCAATTTTATCAAGTATCGCATTACAGAATATTTCAGTCATAGTTTTAACCCGCTAGCCTGAATCCAGGGACTAAAGAAAAATTCATTCATGCAAGTGAAAACAACTTATTGTATATAGTTGCAGTGTTTTCTCCAGGGACAAAATTTTGAGGCCAACACATGACTCCTATGTTAAAAAATTGGGGGTCAAATGGAAATATTAGGGGGGGGTCAGCACAATTATCCGTTCTTTGATTATATGAAAGTCCTGTAAATCGACAAATCTTTTACATACTAGGTTTTTGTTTTTTGTTTAAAGCCAAGCTATGGAACATGTCTTTTAGTGTAAGAAAGTTGGCTGATGCTTATTGAAGATGGGAGTTAGAAATAGTAACTTGTGATATGTTTTAGAAAAATAATTCAAAAAGCCTAGCAAGGAAGCACATGCTTTTAAACAATTGGTCCATGACAAAAATAATGGGTCCCCCGGATATATAAACAATCAAACATCACATTTCTACTATTGATATCCAAAAATTATGTAATTAATACCGCGATTTCACTTATCAAACATTCTCCTTTCCCATGGTTACCAAAATTCTCGATCTAGATCGCGAATGCCTCCTTTGCCTAAAAACAAAACAATGCTGTTTCAGAGCAGACATCGGGAAATATGAAGACATGCATCAGCATCATTTAGGCGCATTATTAGGAAATGACATTAGCTCTGACAAGCACCGGCTTGATACGGATGAAAAAGACTAGTGTAATCCGCTGAAGAAAAAGCAGATCGGACAATTGTTACCTCAAAATGATGACGATTTTTCAAGGGTATCATAGAAGACCCGCTGGTCATCTGTCAGTGATAAAGTTGACAAAAAGTATGCGAAAAACGTGCTCTGGAGAAAACACTGTAGTTGGGCTAGTTATAATCACTACAATATAAGATAAAAAATCTGTCTAGTTCTTGAGAATATTAAAGGTGAGGACTGTTATCATAAACTCCATTCTTTCTGCAATAAAACTTACCAAAACATTTAGAGTAACACTCGTCCTCAGTCTCATATATGTTCCCAACTGTATCACAACCATAATAATATTGACATTCATGTACATCAGGATCATATGTCCAACGTTGAGCATACCATGGACAAAATCTATCATTTGGTATTTTCTTACATATATCTGAAATATAATTTATAATACATCTATGGGTCTGAACAAAACAAATCTAATTCCTGTTTTCCACATATAGACAAGTTAGTACAAAACTAGTCTACTTACTTCTTTTTTTACATGTAGTTAGACTAGTTTTGACCGAGGATTCGCTATATACAGAAATCTTTCAAGTTTCGCTCACAGGAGATATAATGTCAGAGCTGAACAAATTTTGTACAGGAAATCAACATATGTGTATCAAATCAACAGAGAACAATGACCAACGTACAAGAGGACAGCAAAAGATCTTCCAGGAAAGATTAGCAGACCAGACCCTGGCAAATACCTTCATCCCAAGGAGAGTAAAGGATTGGAACCAACTTCCATCTAGAGTCACATCTGCTACCTCTCTGGAAACATTCAGGACTCTCCTTGCAGAGTGCCTGAGGGACAAATCATGAAATATTTAAACATATGTATACAGTTTTAAAAGACAATTTTAAATGATACTATGCACCGCCATCATGAGTATTTTTTCGGTGAGCAAATTACGATCTATAAAGATCCTGCTCAATATTGGAAGAAGAATGTTTCTACCAACAAAATGTCTAACTACACGTCATGTAAGAAATGCTTAAGTTCCAGTCACGGTTTGCACATATTGCATTATATTTTATAACCCTGTCAGTTTATAAATTTAATTAAAAAACACAAACATATATGATACAAACATAAATATAATGAGTGACCATCTAAGTTTTAACTAGTGATATTTGTATACAAACATTGGTACAAAATGAAAGTTCATTTTATCATTCCATGACATTTAAAATTAAAATGTATGACGACATAACACCTGAGCTGTCATTGTTTACACCTGGACATTGAGACAGGTTCAAGTTTTGTGTGGTTGGACTATCCAGTCTCCAAAATTTGATCAGAACGTCTTATTTAAAATAAAGTAAAGTTCACTTACCATCTTTAACAAGCTGACTAAATACAACAGGTAACAAAAGAACAAACACCTTCATGCTGGACGGCAATTTTAAATTTAGCTCATAACAAAGATCTAATATATCATTTCCTGATTCACTGATCATACAACGATAACATCCGAAGTACAACGATTAACTTATTTCCGGGTCCTACTAAAACACTGACCGCTTAACTGACGAGTTAAATATAGTGCACTTAACTGGCGAGTTAAATATAGTGCAATTATGTTCTTAAGTGACCAGTTAAATAAAGAAGGGATTAAAATGACTGTATTGCTTGAGTGTTTTGTTGATATTGTCAGATTTAATGATGATGTTGTGATATATACCAAGTTCAAAAACGCCATTATAAGAAATAATAATTAGTTTAAAAAAGAAAAATAAAACATATAAAAAATACTTAATTAAAAGTAGAAAAATGAGAAGCGATCGATATTTATGATTTTACATTAAGAATAATTTTTCAAATTTATTAATTTCAGAGAATTTAACAATAAGACAAGACGTATTTATTTCAAAATAGAATGATTTAAATATTATATTTGAATGTCAGAGTATTTAACTGACCAAATGAGGGAAAATTAATTAATGAATAGAAGATGTTTTACTGACCAAATGAGTAAGGGATTATGTATTAATTAAAACCGTTAAATGAGCAAACTAATGTCTAATCCTTTATTGACCATTTAGTCATTGGTTAAATAAAGAAATAAGATGTTTTTATCGAATTAAATGGCCAAATAACTATAAAACGCTTAACTGGCGAAAATAATATTGAACCAATTACTGACCAACGATTGAACGGATCAATAAACACTCTATGTTCAACTGGTCAGTGTTTTAGGATGCCAATTCTTAACTGACCAGTTAAATATAGAGTGGTTATTCGACCATGAAAATATAACTGACCAAATTGAAAAATAAATATATCGAAAGAGTTGATTTCTTCTGTTTATTGCAATAGTAGATAAATAATTAAAGGATATGAAGTTAAACTTTTTTAACTAACCAAAATGTTGAAAGCTTAACTGAACGAATATAGAATGCTTAACGGATCAAATGAATTTATAGAATGCTTAACTGACCCAATGAATATAGAATGATTAACTTACCAAATGAATATAGAATGCTTAACTTACCAAATAAATATAGAAAAGCTTAACTGACCAAAAATGCTTAACTGACCAATTGAATATAGAGCACTTAACTGACCAATTGAATATGGAACACTTAACTGACCAACGTGAATACAGATTTCTTAACTAACCATACGAATATAGAGCACACAACTACCCAAAGGAATATAGAACACTTAGCTGACCAAATGAAAATTGAAGGCTTAACTGACCAAATGTCTATAGGAAGCTTAACTGACCAAATGAAAATTGAATGCTTAACTGACCAAATGAAAATATAAAGCTTAACTGGCCAAATGGATATAGAGGCTTAAATGACCAAATGTATATAAAAAGCTTAACTGACCAATTGAAATTAGAATGCATGTACTTAACTGACTAGATGCATACAAAAGCTTGCTTTCAGCCCAAGGATGGACATTTACGGAGTTGCTCATGCGATTGGTATTAGCATAGACTACGTCTGTATACCCGGTCTTCCGGGGTCACACTTCACCATTTAGGCTCCATAGGGGTTCGAACGTTTAAAACGCCTGTATTAAGTGTATCTATAATATGGCTTCTTTGAGGTCCCGTCCCGTCTTTCAGCCCCAAGATGGACTAGTATGGAGGGGCTCGTTCGATCGGTATTATCATATGCTACGTCTGTATACCTGGTCTTCCGGGGTCACGCTTCACCGTTTGGGCTCTACAGGGGTTCGAATCTTCTTTAAAAACTTCTTTAGTAAGTATATATATAATATGGCTACTTTGAAGTCCCCCCCCAGCTTTCAGCCCCAAGATGGACTTCTATGAAGTTGCTCATTCAATTGGTATTTCCAAAGGCTTCGTCTGTATACCCGGTCTTTTGGGGTCACACTTCACCGTTTGGGCTCTACAGAGTTTCGAACCCACTTTAAAACCTTTAAAGTTCATATACTATATGGCTTCTTTGAAGTCTCACATCTGCTTTCAGCCCCAAGTTGGACTTCTACTGAGTTGTTCATTTGATTGGTTTAAGCATAGGCTACGTCTGTATACCCGGTCTTTCGGGATCACACTTCACCGTATGGGCTCTACAGGGGTTCGAATCTTCTTTTAAACGTCTTTTGTAAGTATATCAATAATATGACTACAGTTAGGTCTCGATAAACCGACATCGTTTGTTCCCAGATAAGTTGTCGTTATAAGGCATATGTCAGTGTAATGAATTCTTCCGACAATGTACATTTTGGAATCAGTTTCACGTAGTTGTGGCATCATGCATATGTACCTATGTTAATATAGTATATACTGCAAGTGTACTTTTAACTACCATGTGAATATTATTTATGTTTATTTATTTACAACATATAAGAAATAAAAATACTCATTTCATTTTAAATCAGTATTTGTGTACATACATAATACATAATCATGCCATACAGACTATACTCTCCATTGCATCGGTTCGAAAGATTCACTCGTACTTGTTCACTTTCTACCTCTGCTAAAATACTACGTGCAAACTGATATTTCTATTTTTAGACAGAGACATAAACATTTAAATCGCATGACTGTCACGTGTTTTTTTTAAAAATGCAAAAATTCTCACGCCTGTATTTTTAAAATGTTGAAATGCAATGATGTTGGACAGTTTTGCATTAGTAAGATAATGAAAAATTAACAAAAATGAAAGTAAACATTGATCTTTTTAAATGTGTATCTCTGATCTTTTAACTGTAAACATAGAGCAACTTATTGAACTTAAATACAAAGTGTAGCCACACTATATATGCCGTCATTAGAGGTTGCATTCGTTACTAGTATGATCATACCATATAAGGCGTTGTTTACCCGTTCAACCAATGAAAATGCGTATAAAGTTTTTCAGCTAAATTGGAATTTGTTCAACTTTCATTGGTCGTTCAAAGGTTCATAGTAAAGGTCAATATCATAAATCGACTAGTTTTAAGGCAGCGGGTGAATGTTATGTATTCACTAAGCTGCGAGGGGAGTGTATACAGACTACTGTAGCAACGAACAGGAAATTATTTCACTTTTCTGATTTATTATCAGATTCGTGCGCCTGTGTGTAGCAAGAAAGGTGTCCAATTAAAATGTTCTAGACTCTTTAATCAATCAGTAGGGAATGATGTCGACGAGATTTGTAGAAAGATACATTCTGTTTGAAAATAGAACCTACAACCTCAAACTGCAACAACTCAAAACTCCTGAGTTGATCTAGTTTTGAAACTCAGAATTATAGATATCATTTCCGTGTTGAAAATTATTACCCGTCGTAAACAAATTAAATGTTTGAAATACACATATAAAGGGTATCAATGCACAGCCAGGAAAAGGAAAACAAAAAAACAGGCAGTTTATAGCTACTTAAGCTACTTGCTAAAACACTTTAAGGTGAGAAAATCGATATCCAGTTAATCTGATTGTCGTTGTACAAAAGTTTTCGTTCCCTTAAAATGTGTCAGTATAACGAGATTGTCATTGTAACGATTGTCGTTGTATCGAGATCTGACTGTACTTTGAAGTCCCAATCAGGCTTTCAGCCTCAAGATGGTCACACTTCACCGTTTGGGCGCCATAGGGGTTCGAAGCTCCTTTAAAACTTCTTTATTAAGTATATCTATAATATGGCTCCTTTTGGTCCCAACCCGGCTTCAGCCCCAAGATGGTCTTGTATAACGTTGCTCCATCGATTGGTATTTCCAAATGCTTCCTCTGTATACCTGGTCTTCCCGGGTCACACTTCACCGTTTGGGCTACTTAGTGTGCACCAGCTTGATTTCAGTTAACATCGATTTGATTGGATAATATCGGGTTGGTCTTATATATATATAATTATATAGTTTATTCAGAATAAAAGAGCATTGCACATGGTATACAACATAGCAAATGTAAATAGCACTTTTAACAATAAATATTTGACATAATAAATTTTGTGTTATTAAAAATAGTAAAATAAGGCAATTAGAATGTTAATGGAAATATGTCTATTTTTTATAGTACCATGTCAAGTCACAAATATTCAGGGATATCACAAAAAAGAACAAACTGTTATTTCCATTGTGGTCCCAGTAGATAAGTGTGGTTAACATAGAGGATTAAATTAAGTTGAAAGAAAATATATTAAAAAATTACATTCAAGCTTCATAAAAAATATCACAAGTTTGAAAGTTAAATGATTATTTAATCCAATTGCTATCTAAGTTGGGAGTAAAACGGTAATAAAAATATCACAGGAAAAATTTTATCACATAAATAAAAACAATGAAAAATGGTACTTGAGATCATTATTCAGTATGAAGTATAAAATAATCACAGATCAGTGAAATAGTTATATCAAAGTAAAGTGATGTTGTTTGATACTGTTTTTGAAATTATTAAAGTTGGTAATAGCCCTGATGTTAGAAGGCAGCTGATTCCAGAGTTTACAGCCATTGTAAGAAAAAGACTTCAAGCCATGAGATTTGACCTTTGGAACTGAAAAACAACATTTACTGAACCGGGTGTTGTGAGAGTGAACAGTGTCTTGTGATACAAAATGTTCTGTCATATAGTCTGGGGCCAGCGCATGTTTAATTTTAAATACATGACACAGTGTGATTTGGTCAACTCTCTTCTGCACTGGTAGCCAGTTGAGATCTTTAAAATGATTCTTAGATATGTGTGATCTTCTAAGCTCAACACAAACCTTATTGTTTTGTTTTGAGTGACTTGAAGTTTATTTTTAAGCTTATTTGTAAGACAATGAAACCAAAAAGAACAGGCATAGTCCAAGTGGCACTGGATAAGTGAGGATACTAAAAGTTTATTGGTGTGTTTATTAAGAAAATTACGCTTGCGGTATAGAAACTTGAGTCTAGAGTTGACCTTTTGAATAACAGAGTTGACCATTTCTTCACAAGACAGGGAATTATTTAACAAGGCTTTACGGTATTTGACTGAAGAGGTAGACTTAATGTCTGTTCCATTACAAGATATATTAAGAGAACTGTCTGTCTTTAAGCGAATTTTGGAACCAAAAAGAATAGACTCAGTTTTCCCAAGATGGAGTGATAACTTATTATCTACTAACCACTCACCGACAGATTGAAGTTCTTTAGACAATTCAAGTTCTATCTGTAACCTATTTTTGCCAGTGACTAGAATAGCAGAATCATCTGCATACAATAGTAGTTTGTTATTGACAACTGCAGACATGTCATTAACATATATTAAGAACAATAGGGGGCCAGGATAAAGCCTTGGGGAACTCCACAGGTAACCTTGCTATAAGTAGAATGAGTACTGGAAACATCAACCAGTTGTTTTCTACCACAGAGATAAGATTTGAACCATAAAATAATATCATGACCAAGGCCAATGGCTTCAAGCTTTGAAATTAGAATAACATGATCAACAGTATCAAAAGCTTTTTGCAAATCTAAAAGAATCATGTCAACAAAGTTGCCACTGTCCATTTGAAATCTAATAAAATCAGTTAAATGAATGAGACAGGTGTCTGTGGAGAACCCTGTTCTAAAGCCAGATTGGAAATTGTACAAAAGGTTATGTTCCTTCAAATAAGATTCTACCTGGTCATATACAACCCGTTCAAAGATTTTAGAGACAACAGCTAAAATTGAGACAGGACGGTAATTTTCAACTTTGGTTTTGTCAGGTTTCTTAAACAGGGGAACAACTCTAGCTGCCTTCAGTTCATCAGGAACAATCCCTTGAATCAAAGACATGTTTATCACATGAGCAAGGGGGTGTGCTATGACATCTACACTGTCAACGATGAAACGAGCCGGGATACCATCTAAACCAGTAGCCTTTTTGGAACTTAAAGAGTTTAAATACACATGAACTTTTTTTCTCAGAAACAAGAGAAAACGAAAAATTATTTGGAAATACACCTTTTTGTGAATAAAAAATAGATAAAAAATTTGCTAGATTTGCTGCAACAGTGGTATAAAAAATGTTAAAACATCAGCAACTTTTGAAATATCAAAGCAAAGTCAATAGTGAGGCCAATACTCTTCAATATGCTTTATGCTTCGAAGTTGCCCATAAAGATTTGGAATCAGACTTTTGCTCTCTACAAGTCTCAGTAAAATAATTTTCCTTAGCTTTCTGGATTAACTATTGTGTTTTGTTTCTGAGAGATTTAAATTTTTCATAGTTACATTCAGACCTATTTTGTTTGTAAGTAAAATAAGCTTTATTTCTCTCCTGCATACATTGTAAAACTTCAGAATTAATCCATGGTTCAGAGCGTTGCTTGACTTTGATTGGTTTTACAGGTGCAATGTTATCTAGAACAGATAAAAATATTGTCTTAAAATTATGCCAAGATTTATTGACATTATTACTTAAAAGAACACTATTCCAGTCAGTGGTTAAGAGAGAAAATTGAAAGTTCTCTTTGTTGTAATTTTTCATTGAACGAACAGTTGAAATATTGTGCTTACCAATAAAGGGTTTAGTGATTTTCCTTATACAATGAGTCATAAAATGATCACTGAATGAAGTATGAATTACACCAGACTGTGAGACTTTGGACATATCATGGTTTAACTATATAGTATTCATTTGTCTTCACAGATAGGAAAATACATAAGATAATGCAGACGGAAGTAAACAAAACCTCTCTAGGTTATACCACACTGCACAATAATTAAAACATAAAATCTTGTAGGCAGTTACAATGTCTTATCAGTAAACAACTTAACAATCTGAGGTCAATTGTTTCGTGTCATACTTAACATTTGCAAAACAGAGACTGAAAGATAAATAACAATTTGATAAAACATGGATGGGCCCTGATGTGTTGTTAGCAAGGCAGGCCCCTGTGTCACTGGTTGAGAGGCTATTGCTCCCAAAGCTGAAGTTTTTAAAATTTTGAACTTCTAAGGTTAAAATTCTAGTACTTTGAAATACACATATAAAGCATAAAACCAATTTGATCAAAAGGAAAGATTTCAATTATTTTTTTGGCAGTGGCTAGAGTTACGGTACCGTAACTTCGATTTATTTGATTTACAATTGTTTTAGTATTATTCAGATATATAAATTGTTATGTTAAGAATACATGTTACACATATGGTGGCCTCCCAATTTCCTCTCAGCGGTTAAGACATGCTTTTGAAAACTTCTTCATTAATTTGGTGGCCCCAACAATACCAGTGTGGTTGTCTAGTGACATAATCAAGTAGCACCCTCCCTAAAACGGTTATTTCCCTTTATTGATAGTTATACGTACGCTAGTGACGTATTTGTGACGTAAAACATGAGAGAAGTTTGAATGAACTAAACGAATTGATAACTAAACTCTTTTTTATCTTTTTCCAGTGTTTCGTATCCTTTTCAAAATACGACAACATGATGACGTTAGTTTCCTGCAAAATTCACTTTGAAAGTAACCCAGGCATTTAGTCAAGAATATGAATGAAATGAACGCACATCTGATTGGAACACTCTCTTGACATTCTCGTTCCTCGAGGTTATCAAGATTCTCGATCTAACTAGAGAATCCTACTAGACTCTGGGTACGAGAATGTCTCTCTCGAGAGAGAGAGACATGGGATGGCAGTATCTAGAGTTAAATAGATACACATATAGGAATAAAGCATCAGTGACCAGACTAGGTACTCGTTGATTTTCAGGATAAAAACCTCAACAAACCGTCATAGTTTACTTAAGATAATAATTCCTCTGAAAGTTCCAGAAGTGCACAGGACATTATAGATCTAAACATTCTGGCACCCAGAGGCTATCAAGATTCTCGATACTTTTAGAGTGAAACATTCGACCGATGTGCATGAGAGTTCGTATCTTTAATATCAATTGGTTATAGAAATACTTTCCGATCAGAATAAGTAAGAAATAAGAACGCCAACATACTTTTACAACCACAAAAACATACTCGTAAATCACTGAAAGATTAAATTAGAGACTTTGATACGTGTCCGCTTTAAATTTATGTATAATCTATGTATAATATTATAATATAAGATCTTCGATAGTTTAAATATATTGTTATATTGATATATAATGTTCGCGGAGTACGGCTTCATTTGCGTTCCCCTCGCAGCTCAGTGAATACATTACATTCACCCACTGCCTTAAAACGTGTCGATTTATGATATAGACCTCTACTATGAACCTTTGAACGACCATGGAAAGTTTATACTAATGGATAGGTACATAATGGAAATTCCAGGGGGGGGGGGGTCCGGACCCCCTCGCTATATCCGCTTATGGAACTTTAGATTATGCTTTAAGATAATGCATTCTGCACTAAGTGTCACAGAGTGACGTTCCCCATTGTATTTATCTTTATATTACCATGTATACATGTACATGTATTTATGTCTTATATTTAATGCTTATTGTCTTCTTTGTATCCTGTCATTTCCATGTTTTATGCTCTCTTTGTCCTTGTATTTCCATGTATCATCATTTCATATCATATCATACATAAATATTACGCTACTATTATGCACTAATGTTCTCTTGCACGGGTCTCAATTTTATTCAATAGGTCGGGCCTCGTTCCCGCTCTTTTTACAATTTTCAAGGTCTTTTTCAGTCGACAATATAAGTTAGTACTGGAAGGTTGTTTTGTTATAACTATTGAATGTTCATTCTTTTGTGCCTTTACAGGTAATATTTATTTCATACTCTCATTTTATTACATTGTGATTATATGTCGCGTTGTGTTTTTTTTAATTTATTTATGTATTCAACATTGTATTGTATAAATTTGCACTCAGAGTCGTCAATATAAGTTAGTACTGGAAGGTTGTTTTGTTGTAACTATTGAATGTTCATTCTTTTGTGCCTTTACAGGTAATATTTACTTCATCCTCTCATTTTATTGCATTGTGATTATATGTCGCGATGTATTTGTTTATTGTTTTATTACTGAATGGTAGAATTTATATTTGATGTTCAACGTAAACAACTCATGTAATATTGATGGACGTCAGCGGTGCAGGAAGTAATATTCGAGGATTATAATTTGTATCGAATGAGCTCATGTGTTTAAAGTTTTATTAATTTAATTAAAAGGCCTTTTGTTTGAACAATAGTTATGTATATCACCGGTGCTTTGCTGGAGAACATTAGCCAAGTTTTGTGAAGAGAAGACACGTGGCACTTTATTGAATTGACTTTACACGATATCGTGCGTTAACCATACATTATATTTAGTTTAATTGTTTATAGACATTTAACCATTTATTGTGTGATTACATTTTGATTTAAACTTTGTGTGTATATAATATTGAATTGTTTACATTGTACTTGTGTCAAACATTCTTATTTTTATAAATTACAGTTATTTGTAGTTAGTGTGTAAACTTCCTGTATATTGATGTTAAATTATTGTATGGTGGATTTGTTTTGCCATTAAATGTTTTTTGGTCTTTTTATTGGGAATTCAACTACAGAAGCCCTTGTGGTAATGGTGAGCACATTCTTACTTACTAATACTTAATTTAATCAATTTATCATTCATTTATTTCATTATTTAAAAACAATTAAATGTAAATACTTTTTGTTTTTGTTGTATTTTACACAAACATATATTTACACCAATGGTGTATATTATTTGACATCATGCGTTATTATTTATTGAGTCTCATACTTATACAGGTACTTATATGATATACAAATTATTGTCATACACAATCTCATATTTTATATATTACCCTATGTTACATTCATATTTATTTGCATTAAAACATTATATTGAATTATAGAACTCAATTTGTATTTAGACACTAGCATTAGAGATAGAGATTAGTGTTATGCATGTAGTTATCATTTTCTGAGCTGCTATTGCTGCATTGGTTGCTTGGGACGCGGAAGTGTAGATCAGTGATATAGCAAACACATTGTATAAAAGTTGATGGTGATATAGTTTGACAAAGTTGATGCATTTGTTATTATTAATTGGCTAAATAGTAGTATGTCAATTAATACATTACGTTTCAATTTTTGATACGGTATTTTGATATAGATTTTTGATTTTGAAGTCAAACAGATAGCGTATTTACAAAACAGTGAGATCAACCTAAAATAGCAGTGTAGAAGGAAAGGTATTTTGAAATAATGAAATGTTGAAATTCTGAATTGATTGAAATGAAACTTGAATAAAAGAAAGGTGTTTTTTTCAGGTTACTTTATTTACTGTTGTTATTAGCATATTGTAAAACATTTACACATTGTCTGATTTACATACACACATTGTCTGATAACATTCACACATTGTCTTATTTACATTCACACATTATCTGATTACATTCACACATTGTCTGATTACATTCACACATTGTCTTATTTACATTCACACATTGTCTTATTTACATTCACACATTATCTGATTACATTCACACATTGTCTGATTACATTCACACATTGTCTTATTTACATTCACACATTATCTGATTACATTCACACATTGTCTTATTTACATTCACACATTGTCTTATTTACATTCACACATTATCTGATTACATTCACACATTGTCTGATGACATTCACACATTGTCTTATTTACATTCACACATTGTCTGATTACATTCACACATTGTCTGATTACATACACACATTGTCTGATTACATTCACACATTGTCTTATTTACATTCACACATTATCTGATTACATTCACACATTATCTGATTACATACACACATTGTCTGATTACATTCACACATTGTCTTATTTACATACACACATTGTTTGATTTAACTCACGCATTGTCTGATTTACACTCACACTTTGTTTGATTTCCACTCTCACATTGTCGGATTTACACTCACTCATTGACTAATTTACACTCAAACATTGTTTGGTTTACATACACACATTGCTTGATTTACATTTATACATTGTCTGATTTACATATATACATTGTCTGATTTACACTCAGACATTGTATGGCATCACATTATGTGGTCACAGACGAGTATAGATATAATACACATAGAATGAAAGATCCTTCTCCGGGCACTTACGTAGATACTAACTCTACACCATTGTCTGGTAGACCTCCTCCCATTCATTCCCCCTCGTTCTTCATTTTACATTAATAGACACATTTCCTTCGAAAACACATTAGACGATAAACACATTCAACTCCTGTACATAGAGGTGAGTCATATGTACGGCAATTTGACAATCCCTATGGTTACAGAGTGCCTGTGCTACCCGTTTTTTCAGGTGAACAGAAACAGGGGAGATATGACGTAAACTGTTTTATTAGGGAGAACGTACATCCAACCACAGTTGTAATGGAAGCCATAAGACGCTCCCTAAAAGGGAAGGCAAGAGGTTTTCTATTGCATTTAGGGGAGTCGGCATCCATCCGGGATATTTTAAATGAATTGGAAGCTATTTATGGAAATGTATAATCAAGTGAGAAAATTAAGGAAGTTTTTTATAGCGAGACCCAGAAATACAATGAAACAGTTGCAGAATATAGCTTAAGACTAGAGCAAATTTTAAACAAAGTAGTAAATATAGATAGAATTACAAGGGACGAAATGTTAAAGAATAGACTTTGGTCTGGCCTTAGAGATCCAGAACTTAGAAATGCGACAAGATATAAACTAGATATTGGAATTGATTACATCTCATTAAGAAAAGAATTAAGAGCCTTTGAGGAAGACTAAAAGTTTCGCAATATTAACCCATTAACCGCAGATAAAAATACATGTTCCCCCAACCCTATAAATGTTACTAATCCTAAAGATGTTACGGAAGTTAATCAATTTTCAGCTTCTGCTATACATAAATTGACTGAACAACTAGACACTATTATCAAACAAATGAATAGGCTTGAATCCAAATTTGGGGTTCTGGAAAGAGATGTTGCTGAGCTCAAAGCCAGTCAATCGTCACTAGCTTAAAACTTGCAGCAACTCATCTCACAGGGCCGATAGGAAGTTCGCATCCAGGAAAAATGGTCCTGATTCTGTTCCTTTGGTTGGGAATGCCAATGAGTCAAATGTATTGGTAAATGGCAAACACGTGAAGGGGCTCGTTGATACCGATTCAATGGTATCAACCTTAGCCTACACTACTTATATGGGTATGGACACTAGGCCAGTGCTCCATGACTTGTCCGATTTTAGTCTGGACGTTACTTGTGCTAGTGGTTCAAAGATCCCAAATCTGGGATACATTGTTTTAAGCATATCACTGCCATTTTCTGACATTGTGCCATTTTCCGTTCCTATTTTGGTTGTACCGGATACAACATATACATTGTCAATTCCTGTCATTGTTGGTACTAATATACTACATCATTTGAAATCATTAAATGTATCTATTTGTTCCCCTGTTTTTCAAGATGCTCTGGCTTCTCTATCCGGTGGTCATACTTTTCCTGTTACATCCATGAATACTAAGGCTATTATAGTTAAGCCTTTTGAAACAAGAGTTATACTTTGGAAGGTACGTGGGTATGGAAATATGAAAAATGCAGTTACCGAAACCAATGACTCTTTAACTCTGAATGTATGTTCTCGCTTAGTAAAAGAAAAGTATGGAACCACATTTTAAGAGCCTGCACGAAGGATACCTCCTGGTCTGTTTGAGTAGGTGAGAGAGCACTTGAAAGATACGTTAGATGCAGGGCAATAACGGAGTCGGAAAGTCCTTTCTCATCCAACATTGTTCTCGTTAGAAAGAAAGACAATTCCCTCTGTTTCTGTATCGATTATTGTAAACTTGATAATCATACAGTGAAAGATGCTTATCCCCTGCCCCATATTTAAGAGACAATGGATTGTCTAATTGGCTCAAAATATTTCTCTAAATTGGATCTCCGGTCAGGCTACTGGCAAGTTGGTATCAAAGAAACCGATAAGTATAAGACCGCTTTAAATACTAATCCTTTTGGCTTCTTTGAGTGCAACAGAATAGCATTTGGACTTACCAATGCTCCCGCAACGTTTCAACGTTTAATGAAATGTTGTATGGGTGAAATCCATATCAAAGAATGTCTGATATATCTTGACGACATCATCATATTTTCAGGTTCCATAGAGGAGCATTTCAAACGTTTACAATCTGTGTTTGAACGTCTTGAAAAGTATGGACTTGAATTGAAGGGTTCGAAATGTGAGTTCCTTCAATCATAATCAATACCTTGGTCACATTGTAAGTGCCAATGGTGTCAAAACTGATCCTGAAAAGACTAATGTCCTTACAAATTGGCCAGTGCCATCATCCTTAAAGGACTTGCGTCGATTCCTTGGATTTTCAGATTACTACAGAAGATTTTTTCAGGGGTACGCTAAGTTGGCAAAGCCCTTAAATGACCTTCTAGTAGGAAACCCTACAGACAGTAAATGTAAGCGTAAGAAATGTTTAACGCCATGGAAATGGAATATTGAACAACAAGAGGCATTTGAATCTATAGTTAATAAGTTGACCACTCCCCCAGTACTTGCATTTGCTAATTTCAACAAGCCATTTTTTATTGAATACTGATACTAGTAGTCATGAACTTGGAGCTGTTTTCTATCAAGAACATGATGGTAAAAACCTTGTAGTTGCTTATGCCAGTAGATGGCTTAGATCAAACCAGCGGAACTATCCAGCTCACAAATTAGAGTTTTTAGCCTTGAAATGGTTAATATGTGACAAATTTTATAACTATTTGTACGGTAATACTGTCCATGTCAATACTGACAATAATCCATTGACTTATGCTTTCAACACGGCTAAACTTGACGCTACTAGTCACAGATGGTTAGCTTCTCTTTCAGTATATGATATTTGTATCAAATAAAGAGCAGGATGTCAGAACACAAATGCAGATTCCTTGAGTTGTCTGCCTTATGACAATACTCAGGTCTTATTGTCTGATGCTATAAAAGCTTTATTACAAGTCAGTTCAATTAATAAGGAGACAACGCCAGCATTTGAATATGTTTTTCTCTCATTGTATGCTGCTCCAGCTGATCCTGTTGATAACATTGATCCCGTCTCGAACCTCAGTTTTGTCGATTGGGCAATTGAACAGCGTAGTGATCCAGTGATCAAACGATTGATTGAGCTTTTGGGAACTGGTCATCGTTTGACTGAGCGCCAAAAGTCTCGGGAACCAGAGTCTGTAAGAAAGTATCTGCGTGAATGGTCTTATTATCTGTTCAAAGATCGTATTTTGTACAGAAAAGGAACCATTAGTGGCTATTCTTTCAATCAGCTTGTTTTTGCCAGAAGCATTTAAAGAGATTGTATTCACTACTCTTCATGATGACTCTGGTCATCAAGGAAAAGACCGTACTATGTCCCTCATTGAATCTAGGTTTTACTGGTCGCAAATTGATCAATTTGTTTCACATCATGTTAGAATGTGTCCACGTTGTATAAGACGTAAAACCTTGGATTCTAAATCCACATCTCTTATTAACCTTTACACAAGTTATCCTATGGAGCTTGTCTGCATGGACTTTTTGTCTCTTGAAATGTCAAAGGGTAGCTTTGAAAATATTTTGGTCATTACTGATCATTTCAACCGTTATGCTAAAGCACTACCCTCACGTAATCAGAAAGCTCAAACAACAGCAATACTACTGTTTGATAACTTTATCTGTCGCTATGGATTCCCTAGTAGAATCCACAGTGACCAAGGCAGAAACTTTGAAAGCAAAGTTATTCAAGAATTGTGCAAAATAGCCAACGTAGAAAAATCCAGGACCACACCTTATCACCCACAAGGTAACGGTCAGACCGAGCGGTTTAATGAAACCCTATTAAATATGCTAGGCACCCTAAAGGATGACCAGAAAAGTGACTGGAAATCTCATGTACCCTCTATGGTCCATGCCTACAATTCCACTAGACATGACAGTACAGGGTTTACACCACATTATCTCATGTATGTCGTCATCCACGGTTGGCTATTAACGCATTCATGGGTATTGAACCTGACAAGTTAGGTGTATCTAATAAAACCTGTTATGTAGCAAAGTTACGTAAACGTTTGCATTTTGCTTACAATTAAGCTTCACGCAAAGCTTGTAAGCAAGGCACACGCCACAAACAAAGGTATGACCTCCGGGTAAGGGAAGCCAAGCTAGAAGTAGGATACAGGGTTCTGGTCCGTTATGTTGGAGTGAGGGGTAAAATAAATTGGCTGATAGATGGGAGAGGGATATTTATATCGTCACCGATAAACCAAATCCAGATATCCCAATTTATACTGTTAAGCGGGAGTACGGTAATAGTGCTTGTAGAACCATCCTTAGAAATTTGTTTCTTCCTTTTATGGGCTTACCTCTCATCAAACCCAATTGTTATAAACCTAATGTTTCTATTTCTCATTCCAGGGACAACATGAGGCCTACTAAAAGTGTTACTGGTGATAGTGTTTTATCATCTTAGTATATAAAACCAGCAAGGAGGAAAGCAGCTATCCAGTTGTTGACATTCCTAACCGACCGACCAGAACCAGGATTAAACCTCGGTGGATGCGTTCAGATGACTGGTCGACATAGCTGAATTTGATTATCAATTAATTAAATGTTTACATTGACGTGTAAACACATTTTACCACCATGCTCTTTGTTTTGAATTTGTATTTAGCCTATGTGCTAGTGATTGCATATTGAGTGTCCTAGTATACATTTTTGCTTCTTAGCAATGTGTTTGTGGTTATGTACTGGTTGACATTGTTTGTGTGTCAAGTGTATCTATGTCACCTTGTCAGTATTGTAAGTTGTAGGTAGAAGTAGCTGATAGTAGTGTTGTTACCAGCAAATTGTTAGAAATATATTGTAGTTTTACTAAATATTTTTAAACCTTACAGTAACCTTAGTAACCTTTTTTATATATATTTATTCATGTATCATTATTTTAAAATATCGGGACGATATTTTGCTCAGAGGGGGGGATATGTCACAGGATGACGTTCCCCATGTAATTTATCTTTATATTACCATGTATACATGTATTGATGTCTTCTATTAAATACTTATTGTCTTCTTTGTATCCTGTCATTTGCATGTCTTATACTGTCTTTATCCCTGTATTTCCATGTATCATCATTTTATATCATATCATACATAAATATTACGCTAATATTATACACTAATATTCACTTGCACGGGCCTCAATTTTATTCAATAGGTCGGGCCTCGTTCCCGCTCTTTTTGCAATGTTCACGGTCTTTTTCAGTCGTCAATATAAGTACTGGAAGGTTGTTTTGTTGTAACTATTGAATGTGCCTTTACACGTAATATTTATTTCATACTCTCATTTTATTGTATTGTGATTATATGTCGCGTTGTATTTGTTTATTGTTTTATGTATTCAACATTGTATTGTATAAATTTGCACTCAGAGTCGTCAATATAAGTTAGTACTGGAAGGTTGTTTTGTTGTAACTATTGAATGTTCATTCGTTTGTGCCTTTACAGGCTTACCAAGTATTCCATATATACAAAAGAAGTCAAAATAGGACCTCCGACATAAGCATAATAAATTTGCTATAGCGCAAAATTGACATGTAATACTATTTAAATAGATAACACCCAAGAAAAATATTCTTGCATAAGCTTTCAATTCTTTCAATAAAATTTTGCAACATTTTGAACTTTCGTTTTCTGCAAAGTATTAATGCTTGTACAAACAATCTATTCTTTTTTTATCGATAAATCAGGGCATAAATTGCATAATAAGGTATTATATAAAATATTACTCAGATTATTATTGCCGTCAATTGTGTATTTAGTATTTGCGACTTTTATATTTACTAAACTAAATCTTGTTTGGTAGTGGTGTTTGAAATCGGCCAACGCCCCTTTTATTTGGCATATTCAATATTCAAACGATGTTGGTGTCATTCAAAAGAACAAGGTCTAGCTATGTCAACTCATTAATCGACCACAATATCGATCACACAGTGTCACGTGTCATTATTGAAAAATGTTTTTGTATAAATTGTGCACAACACATTGAATACAAAGTGATAGAATATAAGTTAAATCTCAACAATAGTACTAGGGAAACCTGTATACCGAACAACAATTCGCGCAAAAGGTGCGAAAAAATGAGTGTTACGCGTTTTTAGTAAAGATACTTATTTAGATACATAGCACCCGTTTTGCATATTTTGCGGCCGAATAAAGACTACGCGGTAATTCTTGTTGACTGAAAATTCTAAATATTTTCTTGAAACGATGCAAATCTCCTTCCTGAGGGCATGGGTACCTGTCCCTAAAAATTGCCTAGTGCCCTGCGATGTATCTTATTGTCAATGAATACTTATGTAAAAATGTAATGTACTGTTAAATGCTATCTTAATCCACAGAATTGTCTTCTGACAGTGAAGATACAATGATGTCGCAACGTGACGATAAAGAAGAGGGGGAGTTTTCTAACTGGGCTAAGGCAGTACTTGGCCTTAAGAAAGCCAGAGATGGTTCAATTAATCATATTAAAAGTAAATTGGAAACTTTTGTTGATAAATTGAATGAATTAGACAGTGAGCACAGCGCTAATGAAAGAGAACATTTTAAAGACTTATTGATTAAAGTAGCAGTAAATGGAGAAGTGAAGAAACGTCATTTAGATAAAAGAAACAAAAATAAATTTGAATGGTTCTTTGATAGTAACGGCTGCACAACTTGTGACAGAATATTTAAAGAACAAATTGATATTTTGGAAAAAGAAGGGTAACTTTAATTAATTGTAATTTTATCTCAAGAAAATGCAATTAGATATGATTTAATTTAGAATACAGTTGACCATCCCTATCAAAATGTTGCTCGGGTTTCTTGACTGTGTTTTGTAACTCATGTAAATAAGAACTAGTTATTTGTAATAATCTGTCCTTTAATTCAGATTATTCAAGTCGATATCAAGTATTCTTTAGGTTTTGAAATTTTGATGGGGCAAAATTTATACATTAGTAGCGGTTTCTATGGAAATGATGTTGCTTTTAATAACACAAATCACATTAATTTCATTTTAGACTTATTTTATCAATATATATTTTTCTTCTTGAAAGTATTATAATGTGCTTATGCATTTTGAAGACAAGTGCTCTTAAAAATATTATTCATTGAATTTTATCTTTCGGTGCTTTACAAGGAAAGGTAAATAAAACTAATTTTGTTTTATGCTTTAAACGACTATACTTTTTTGTTTAATTTGTTTCACATCTTTTTTCAAATACGTTATAAGTATTTTTATGTTTCCTTTAGGTGGTGTTATTGCAAAACATGGTTAAAAAGCAGTACAAAAGATCAGGTTGAACCTTCATCCTATTGGTGGGTTATTGCTAAAATGTACATGTTTAAATCGAAAGTCATTGATGCAGTCGGACCAGAAGACGTTGAACCATTGGCAATATTTAACCTGATAAAACATTGTAAATTATTTGATTCAAATTTAAGCATAGAAGTTGACAATGTAAGTACAATGTATTATATACAATTGGCTTGTATGTAGTTAATCAATGCGACTGATTGTATGTGTCAACTCATTAATCGACCACAAATTCGATCACACAGTGTCACGTGTCATTATTGACAAAATGTATTTGTATTGATTGTGCACAACACATTGAATACAGAGTGATAGAACATAAGTTAAATCTCAACAATAGTTCCAGGGAAACCTGTATACCGAACAACAATTTATAAGCGCGTTATTTAGTGGAAACTAGCCATATTCAAGCGGTTTAACATATACTTCTTCACTTTCATTAAATGTGCATTTGATCTGTAGTTAATGAATTAATATTATGACAAGATTTTGAAAGAGATACTGAAAGTCACTTTGATTTTGAAAGTATTTCTTTCAAATTCCATAGGGTAATGCATGTAACCACAACGTGTTTTGATTATACCTGTCAGTGTCTCTGAAATGGCGCAAATGGGATCGATAGCTGTTTAATTAAATGTTGATAAGGCTACAGTTGCTTGTTTGTTTGTTTTTGTTTGGTTTAACGCCGTAGCAACACAAATAAGGTCATATAATGGCGGTCAGTCAACCTACTCACTCCTCCCGGAAAGGCTAAAACTCTGGATTTAGCTGTTAACCGACTACTAAGCGCATACTTTCGTCAGTGCATGACAACGGCCCTACATAATTAAAAGTCATTGGTAGGAGGGAGAATGGCCGTAGAAATAATTTCATGACCAAGCTCCACGAAAGTATGCCACGCCCGGGAATCGAACCCGCAACCCCTCGATTAGTAGACCTGCATGCTACCAACTGAGCTAGCCGGGCGGCTGGCTACAGTTGCATTTATGGTGTTAACATTAATAACAAACTGTTTATAAACTTATGTCTAATCTAACTCGTAAGTTCATCTATCATAGGACTCGATATTAAAAAGTTAGTACGAATAACCATTCATTGAATATTAGCTATGGTATTGTACTTTAGCTTTGAAATACAACGCATTACGAAATCAATTGTTAATGCCCCCGTTACACCAAACACGTTCTCACTACGTTCTGGAAAAATTGGACCGAACGAGCTCCAACTGTGTTCAAAGGGACTGGACGTAGTTGCAACTTTTTACGGTCTGTGTTCGAACGTTATGGACGAGTTCGGACGGGGTTGAACGGGAATGGGGTTTCAGAACTTTGAGTCGACTCAAAAATATTTTGCGGCCATCCCGTTCTGCAATTAGACAACGTACTGACAACGGAAAGGACGTACTGTGAACGGAATTGCCGTACTAGCATCGTACTCGGGACGTGCCTTGTCGTAGTTCGATCGGGCTACAATTTGCAGTACATATACACACCGACCTGTTCCGTTTGTAACTCGTTCATTCCGTTTGCACACAGACTTAACTCGACTTAATTACGTCCATAGTGCGTTGTTATCCCGTCTAAATGCACAAAAACAAAATGATAAGTTCTGAACCAGTTTGCAACACGTTTACACACAGTTCTTAAATTTTGCAGTAGGTTCTCGGTGCGTTCTACTCGTTTTTAGTAAGTCTATTGCGTTCGTATGCAGTTCGTACAATGTCCATAACGTCTACAGTACTATCTGACAAGGTTTGGTATAAATACAGATCATTTCTCACCAAGTTATCATCTGGGCCCAAGCTCTTCGTTAATGCTTTGGATGTTGGCTCTGTACTCTTTTTTATAGAAGCGGAGCAAGAATACAATTACATGGTTAAGGAGAAACACCCTCATTTTCATTGACTGACTCAGGAGGCTTAGTATCTTGTGGCTTATCTTGAGGCTGGTCTTCAAGATCTTCACATGTGCTGGTGATTTTGGATCGATTGGAAGCCATTGTCTTAACACGCACCGTCTGTCTGGTTCTGCTCATTTTTTGGAGGCATGATGGTCACAGTGATGCTTGACGAATTGTGCCATCACAGCTTGAAGCACGGACCGAGAATGAGAACCGGAAGAAACGTCTTGGATATTTATAACAATCGGGTCAGAACGTGACGTTATTACGTTCAAAACGCACTAAGATTGAGGTAACAACGAGTTGAACTGTCTTAAACGGGAGGGTCAAGTGTAAAGGAGCTTAGAAGATCTAGTTATCAACGGGTTAAAACTGGCTACGAACGGGTTTGGACTAGTTTGAGACGGTGTCTCGTGACGAGAACGAGCAATTTTACCCGATTTGAACTCGATGCAAACGGACTACAGACGGGATAAAAACGAAATGCACGCAACGGGAACTGGTTCTGAACGAATTATGATGGTATAGCTGATATTTTTCGACTTAAACGGCACGTTCTCACTCGTTCACAACCAGTTTCGCGATATGTTTAGGACGAGGTCGAACGTTCTGAAAACTAGTTTGGTGTAACGGGGCCTTAAGTTGAAATAACTAAAATGTCACTACTAAAACGACATCTTGTAATAACTTACTCAATATTTTAACTTATTTTGATGTACAGTTCACATGTAAGTCTTGATATTGGGGGATCTTATAATCTGTTTATTTTTATTTATTTCAATAATGTTAGACGGATAAGATAACTTAATCCAATTTTATTTGTAACGTAGTGGATCAATGATATGATTTCTCAAGACTGACAGAAAGTGTACAAATTTTGTTTCAGGTAATTCTATTAAGACACAGACTTATGCATAGTACAAATAATCGATTGAATGAAAAGGATATGAGCGATAATTTTCGTTTGATCAAAGAGTTTCTTCAGCGGGTTGCAGATAAAGATAACCAAACTGAAACTATCGATGAGGTTGAAAAGGTAAGAATACTATATAATGTATAAATAAAGAAAAAGCGACATGTTCCACGTGAAGAGGTTAGCTAAACTTGTTAACAACAGTGAACTAGAAAGTTTTAAAGGAAAGTTAATCGGCGTTAATGACAATAATACTCACACAATTCAAATTGGTAAGAAGTAAAATAAATAATTAATTTATCTGTGGACATATTTTATCGGGCATTAATGTGCAAGTTAATGAGTGTTACATATATTCAAAACTTGATGATAAAAAATATCAAAACAATATGCTAACATAAATAATAAAAGTTTTCATTAATCGAATAAAAGTGAAAACTTATGTTCTCCTTTATTTTACGTTTATATCAGCTAGAAACAAGCACCCTGGTACTATATGAAAAGAATGGAGAATTTAGTGAAGAAATAAAAGAAGCTCTACAATTACAAGGTGAAAGTTTGACAGCTGATTTAAAATCACCCGAAGGAATACGTGGAGCAGTCATAACATCATTGGCAGCGTCAAATATGACAATCAAGGTTTGAAATTTGTATATATAAATCAAATGTATGTAATCTATGAAGTCAAGTTTAAGACTGAACTAAACTTTCTTGTCAAATATTATACTGTACTTTAACAACAATTTATTCGTCACGAACAACAAAACTTGGATATTTTCATGGATTACTCTTATCTAAAACTTATTCTAAATGCTAATGTTTATAAATCTATATATTTATTTTGTCACAATGACAGCGAAACAAGTGCATTTGGCCTCGCGCGAAGCTGGAACATGCCGGGTTTTATATAGTTGTCCGATACCTAAACCCTACATCACTTCATTGGCCGACCTAAATTTCTCTAACCAACTCTACTGTAACCTTTACTGATACATGTATTTATTTCTATTCTCTATCTTACACTCTAACAAAATCTACAGACTAATATCAAACCCCAATCTAATACAAATATCCACGCATTATCTCAAACCCCCATTTAGAGCCGTTTTAACACGATATGCATCTCTATCTGAGAGCGAATCTCTTGGAACAAGATTGGTATTGTGACATCGCTCCACTTTGAATTTAAGCATTTCTTAATGAGGTCAGATCGTCGGGCAACTTCTGACTTTCTACTCTTAAAACTCAATCCACGTGATCACTGGTCAATTTGTCAATAACAAATATGCTTACTCAAAAACATTTTATACAACTTCAATCTTTATCTCTAGATCAATGAAAGTTTATTTCTATAAATAAAGAAAATGACAAACCATAAATTAACAGATTATGTACGCTCCCTTCGCAGCTCAGTGAATACATTACATTAACCCGCTGCCTTAAAACGTGTCGATTTATGATATTGACCTTTACTATGAACCTTTGAACGTCCAATGAAAGTTTACCAAATTTCAATTTAGCTGAAAAACTTTATACGCATTTTCATTGGTTGAACAACAACACCTTATATGGTATGATCATACTAGTGACGAATGCAACCTCGTATGACGTCATATATAGCGTGGCTACGCTTTGTATTTAAGTTCAATAAGTTGTTCTTTGTTTACAATTAAAAGATCAAAGATACACATTGAAAAAGATCAATGTTTACTTTCATTTTTGTTAATTTTTCATTATCTAACTAATGCAAAACTGTCAAACATCTTTGCATTTCGACATTTTGAAATTACAGGCGTGAGAATTTTTGCATCTACTTTTAAAAACCACGTGACAGTCATGCGATTTAAATGTTTATGTGACTCTGTCTAAAAATAGAAATATCAGCTTGAACGTAGTATTTTAGCAGAGGTAGAAAGTGAACGAGTGAATCTTTCGAACCGATGTATTGGAGAGTACCGATTATGTTGAACAAAGGATTTCGTCTACTTATAAATAATGAATGTAGTCATAAATATTTAACAGTCTTCTGATCATCAAGTAAACGTGAACGTTCTTTAACCAGTACAACTTGTAATTGCTTTTCTTCTAGCGTGAGTTGACACAAGACTTGTGCAGGTTCAAAATTCGATGTTTACATGGATAGCGGACATTAGATAATATTTAGAATTATCTTAAAGAAAAAACACAAAATACTCTGCTTAAGTACTAGAACTTATTGTATAAAAATTGATAAATTGTTGAAATATGTCGTGATTCATCAAGCGTTTTCTTTTATTTTACTCGGCAACAAAAAATGAAAATGGAAGAAAGTGAAAAGAAACACAACATTAAGTATGACGAATTGATGAAACAGAATGAGGTTTGAATTAAACTGCTCTCCATGATTACTTAATATGATATGCATACATTACGTTATGAGTCACTTGCAATAGTTCAAAGACTAAATTCCAGGAAAATGATTACACTATACATGTATATTGAAAGTTTGTTTAATGTTTAATGCATTGCCTATTTGTATAATCATTATGATAACTTTATTTTATCAAAAGTAAGCACTATCATAAATTAAATAACTTAACATTTTTTCTCCTCATACACAACCGGTTAGTACAGGGTAGCGCCTCTACCGACGATTTCGATGGTAATTGATTCGCTTCCTTCGCGGACATTCATGCGTTAATGAAGCATCAAACATTTCCTACGGCATAACTTTCACCATTCTCTGTATGACATTTTTCAGGTAATTGAGCTTGTTCGTAACACTAAGAAATAATTTTGGTCGAAAATGTCAGCACACATTATTTTTGTTATACTTGCAGCAACAAGAAAAGACGTACAAAGATAGGGAAAAGCAGCTTAACGAACAGTATAAAGACGTTCTAACAAAGAATGAGGTTTGAGTAACATGGCTTTCGATTTGGATTATTGTTCACGAGCATTAAACCAATGATAATAATACCGATACTTGTTTGCATGATGATAATTATTTGATCTGAATCGCTTTCCTATGGAACTAAAGTACTTCTTGTTTTGCAAAAAAAATGAAAGATCTTTAGTAATGGTCCATGTTTTGTACGAATAATATGCAATTATGAAAAGCAAAACGGAAACACGGTGGCATAATTGTATTTCGTTAGATATTATTACTTACTTTGAATCAATTTGTTTTCTAATTTACAATAGTACGTGAAACGTATTGGTATTAGTTTCAAAGCAACAAAGAAGTCTACGTTTTTTTTAGATAACAATTTAACTTAAATAATATTACGGCTTTTCTCTCATTTAAAAAAACCCCACAGTATTTGTGATTAAAGTTTTGCTGATCCGAGTTGGATTAGTAGCATATTTTTAAAATGTCCGAAAACCACAAAACAATTTTTCATGATATTTCTTCACGAAAATTATTTTGATGCTGAGGAAAACAATAGTTAATTATTAATGTACTTTTTTCTTTTTTAGAAATTTGAACGTAAAAATGCAGAATTAAAAGAGAAGTTAAACCAGAATGAGGTATGGCATATACTTATGAATGAATATTGGATTAATATAAGTATACTTTTGCATGACCAATGGTCATATGGGTTGCCTTACAACGCATTTAATAGATTATATAAAGTAATACCTTAATAGTGTTGTCCTGGAAGTAAAACATAGTAACCCCTATCAATCAACTCATCATGATGAAATTTCGCACATTTAGAGATCTTTTTGTTTGTTACGATAAAATGGTGTAATAATATTTCATACATTTGAGGAGTCATTCTTTTCGACACATATTGTAATTAGTTCAGTTAATTATGACGGATGCTCTGCTAAACGTTATGGTTACCATACCAATACGTGAAAATGAATAACGTATTTTAAAAACTTCTCCATACTTTATATTGTCCGCTATTTACCGTGGAATATAATCTGACAACCTAGCAGAATGGTATATTACTAGCAGTAGATTTTATTACTCCTATGGTATTTAGAACAATCATTAATTAGAAACTGCATGTTAAATCGTTGGAAGAAACTATCTATATATATATACGTTTACTTTATCATTGTTTCTTTCAATACCTAATTTCATTATTGTAAAATTTCAAGTTATTTGCAGTTATTTTTGATAACTGTTTATCTGACCAACAAGGTTACATTCTGGTACCACACGTGATGAAATGCTGATTATATGTATGTCGTGTTTCAGTTTCAGATTCACACATTAGAACGTAAATTATATGAGATGGAAATAAACAAAGCAAACGAAGACAATATAAGAGAATTAAAAAACATTGTATGTGTTTTTATTCACTATTTTCACCTACGACTGAATTTTGTGAACTTTGAACCTAAGGGAATGTTTTCCGCGTGATAACAAAGTGATTGCAAACAACTTACAATGTCTAAGAACATTTTTATTCAATCGTACATGATAATAGATTTGTGAGTCAAGTAATTATCATACTATGATAATAGAATATATTTTAGTGAGATAAACAAATGGGTTATATAAAAATATAATAATACAATTTAATACACGTGAGCTAAACGTGTGTATGCATCGAACTGTTCTATTTTTGCTATTGTTTTAAAGAAACGCGATAGAAATAACACCGGTTTCACCATTCTGTAAACAAACGGTCTGACTGACCTTGGTACGGAGACGCTGCGCATCATGGGTAAACTGTTTATTTACCTGAAAACACATGGCAATGTTTACATTCTAACAATTTCCCTCTTCAAGTATACTTAACAAATAGAGTATGAATTTTGTGTTTATTCAATAAAATTTAACTATCCAACCAACTATCCTCATTAAATTAAACTTTTTAATCTGTAGTTAAACCTTCATCATAACGTGATTACATCTGTCATTCTTCACACAGTAATTTGAAATCGAAAGTGGAATACACGGTTTAAATATGCACCTATACCTATAGAGGTTTAAAAGTACTTTGTATGTATGTATTTATATTCCTGTAGCTATAAGTGATCAATTATTTTACATTTTAACAACGATTGTGCCAAAAAACGAAAATATCCAACGATTTTGTCTTCATGCGCCACACTATATTCTGTTGCGTACCAAACGCCGAATTTTGGGAAACGTTGTGCGTCTTAGTATAGAGGTGATATATTCACCATATATTTATAGAATGCGGTTTCACAAGAAGTGACTAACCAAATCCGGTGTTTCAAAAGTGAAATACAAAATTTCGCAGGAGATATTATGTATAACGACAACTCTGTTGCAGTTGTATCGATTTGTTTTATTTTACGCTGTTTTTACCATATGTCAAAACGTACCCTACTTAAAAAATATTTAGAAATTTCACCGCATGGTACTTGTATAGCCATGGTTAACAAATATTTCTTGAGATGCTGACTATACGCGTCTAAAAATATCCAGATAGTTATCACCCCATCTATTATATGGTCATATGCCATAAGTAAGACAGACATTATACACCAATAAGAACATTGAAATTCTTGACATTTGCATACAATCGTAGAGATATTCAAAATTGTACACTGTGTCATTTATCAATCACAGATTTGCAAAGACATTTAGAAGCAGAATGCTCGCAAATTCAAATTATGAGACTGCAATTCTTCAGTTATATACATGTACATAGACATTGTTTAAATAATCTTTGTCAGCTATTGAGTATTTTATACGGTGAAAATTTCATAGAGACTCCATTTAACATCAATATTATACATTTGTAAATCATTTTATGAGTGATAACAATTTACAATATTTATATATAAGACAATTGTGCACATTTATTTACACTGTGTTAAAACCTTATAAATTATGAACAGTCTACTTACAGACAAAATTACAAATGTGGCATTCTGTTAAAACATAACATTATATACAGACATGTAGTTTATTTGTTCATTTCCAGTTTACATTTTGTTTATCTGTTTATTTGTTTAAACAAGTACATTGTATTTTGTATGTTTATAATAATGTATATCACCTGAATGGTGGAAAAAAGAGTATATACCAAATGATAAATATTTGTAACATTTTGACAACAATCTTAGCTAGTACTTTAAAGGCATATAGGTATCAAACGTTTTATTTTAAAATGTTGCAGATCACAAATTTATCTCAGGAATGTGAACAGCGGAAAACTGAATTATGCTCACTTGACAAAAAGGTAAGTTTTCTCAGAAATGAGAACATGTGTCCTTAAATATAATGATGACATACCATGTGATAATCAGATTTATGTAATGGCCATAACTCTACCTGGTTTCATGTTTAAATTTTATGCCCTTTATTATTAATGCTTTATAGATTTTTTTAAATGACTAACACCACTGTCATTTCTGGTCAGATCGCAATCAAACATTATACAATGATAAATGTAAACTTTTTTGCTCAAACATAAATCCTTTGTGAGCAATTTAAATAACATTTGATGATTTATTAACAAAACAGTGAGAATTATTGTAATTACAACATATTTGAATATATTTCAGATGGAGGAAAAAATAAATGATTTGAAGCAAGAAAAAAGTAAACACGATAAAGAGATTTCGTCACTGAAGAGTATCGTAAGTTTTTGTTTCAATATTATTTTTATATTTGTACAATTTATCTGGACTGAGTATAGTTGCAATCGTTATATCCTGAACTGCCAACAAAGTAATTGTTAGGTATATATTGATTTTTTTGTGAAATATGTTTATCACGTGGTAACGTCATTATTATGTAGATAATTATAGTGTTAGCTAGTCACGTTACTAGTTAATCCCTGGTCAATTATATAAAATTGTAAGATGGTAAGTAGTTATTTAATTTCGTAGCTAAATAATCACTTGTCGAACAAGTTCATTATTTGATTAACTATTTACCTAAATAGTTTACTACTTGCCTGTTATCGTTTTAATGCAAATAATAAGTGATTTATTTGTAATGTTTCTTGTAATTTGGTTAAAGGAACGAGATAACGTGTCGTACTAAAATGGTTTTTAGGCGTAGAATCCAAAGTGGAATTACACTTTCCGTTCAATATAATGTGATACTTTTGCATTTTGATTTCAGATTATGTTTGATGATTTTAAAGCATACAAAATGAAAATTATAGTTATTAAAATATACTTGTACAAATTGCAGGTGGATAAAGAAATCAGTGAATTGAAACAAGAAAAAAGTAAACAAGACGAAGAGATATGTTCTCTTAAGAGTACGGTATGTTTTTTCAAAACAATTAAAATAAATGTGTATGTTTTGTCAGAATACAATTCAACTGGATTGAGTACAATTGAAACATAAAGTCATATTCTGAACTACAAACAAACTGATTGATAGGTATAAATTCAATGTTGTCTGGTATCTCTTCACGCTATCTCTTCGCTTAAAAGGGGTAAAAGTAGTGGTCTTGACAAATTGCTACCTGAAATGTTTGTTGAATGCAAAGTTCAATTGGCAACACTTTTGTATAAATTGTTTAACTTTATGTTTGTAAATTGTATTTATCCAAAAAGTTGAACAAATTGTATTATTGTACCAATTCCCAAGAAGGAAGACTTGAACTATGTAAATAATTATAGAAGCATAAGTCAGTATTTTTGCAAAACTTCTTTCTATTATTCTGGACACAAGACTCAGAAAATGGGCTGAAAATAATAATAAATTAAACCAATTTTAAATTTGGATTAGAAGTAAAAAAAGTACAACAGATTGCAGCTTTGTTTTAACGGCTGTTATTAACAAAGTATTAAAGCATGAAAACAAAAACTTTATTGTGCCTTCGTAGATTTTAAGAAGGCTTTAATGTTGTTTATAGAAATGGTATATTTTATAAACTATTAGATATTGGTGTATCGATTAAATTTGTTAACATGATTCGTAGAATGTATGAAACTGTTAAATCTAGTGTAAGAGTAAATGGTGCATTCACTAAAAGTTTTGGTAGTTTTAAAGGTGTCAAACAAGGTGAGCCACTATCACCACTGCTATTTTTATGTTTTATAAATGATATGTATACAGCTTTATACGATGATTCTATTGAGACCTTTTCTGTCGAAGAATTGAGTTTATTTCTTTTATTATTTGCTGACGATACTGTTCTCATGTCTTACTCTAAAGAAGGTCTTCAAAATTGTTGGATAATATATAAATATTTTTCTACATGGGGTATATCTGTTAATACTGATAAAACTGTTGTAATTGTCTGTTAGAAAGGTAATCGACAAGAAAATTTCGAATTATTTTATAATGGATAAAAGCTGAATGTTGTCTCTAATTTTACATATCTAGGTGTTGTGATATCGGCAAATGGTTGCTATAACCAAACACAAAATATCTTTCTCGATAAGCATCTAAAGCCGTATTTAGTTTATATTGTTTATTTGAAAAATTAGACCTAGAAATTGTTGATTAATTAAAATTGTTTGACTCCATGGTATCATCTATTTTGATGTATGGTAGTGAGATTTGGGGGTCTTACAAAGGACCTGATATTTTAATATGTTGGTATATTTCTGAATTTTCAATTCAAATTATGTTGTGTGATTTAAAACGTGTCCATTAGAGTTTGTGATTCCATCATAAACTCTAAAGACTGTATTAGAAATCTTGGTGCTTACTTCACACCACACATGGATATGGAGAAGCATGTCAATATTGTATGCAGATCGTCTTATTATCAGCTAAGAAATATCGGTCGCATAAGAAAGTTTCTTACTGTGGATACTACAAGGACGTTAGTAAATTCCCTGGTTACATCAAGATTGGACTACTGCAATGCCCTTCTTGCAAATACTTCAAAGTCAAATCTGAATAAACTTCAACGTCTACAAAATACAGAAGCAAGAATCATTACCAGAACCCGTCGTCATGGCCATATAACACCAGTGCTCAAGGAACTTCATTGGCTTCCTGTTTGTCAACGGATCAGCTACAAGCTCTTGATTTATACATATAAAGCACTTAGCAACCAATGTCCCATATATATCCAAGACCTAATACATGTTTATAAACCCAACAGAGACCTCCGATCTAGAAATTCATTATCTATTACAGTCCCACGGTCTAGGACAATTACTTTTGGTAATCGTAGTTTCAGCCATGCTGCGCCAAAATTGTGGAATTCTCTTCCAGACTCTGTCAAGTGTGCTCAGTCTCTAAATACTTTTAAGAGAAAATTAAAGACTTACCTGTTTGTCAATTACTATGGTCACTAAATCAATCACCCTGGGACAAAAAAACGTTGGTTTTGGAATAGATCAGTATTAATATGAACCAATCTTAGACTACTTAAAATTGTTTATTAGTACGTCCAATAATACTACAGTGAAATTTCTTTTAATCTATAGAAACTATCTGGCTGAATGATCTTAAAATATACCCAAATTACAAACAAATAACACCATAGTTTAAAAAAGAAATGATGATAATAATTATACCTAGGTCTATTACAAAATAATATGCGACCAAATGATGGATGTTCTGGTGGGATCCTTGGATTCGAATCCAACTTTGCACCTTGCAATTATGGATTTTACAGGGCAACTAGCCAGTTTCCCCCATTGGCTGGGGGTTGCTTTTCAACCGATTACATACTCATTACCCTTAAAAATAATACTTTATCTAACCAATTAGGCCCTGACACTGATGGATGTTCTGGCAGGATCCTTGGATTAGAATCCGACTTTGCACCTTGCAATTATGGATTTTCTAGGGCATCTGGCCAGATTCCCCATTGGCTAGGGGTTGCCTTTCCACCGATTATATACTCATTACCTTTAAGATTAATACCTTATCTATCCAATTTAGGCGCTGACGCTGATGGATGTTCCGGAGGGATCCATGGATTGGAATCCGACTTTGCACCTTGCAATCATGGATTTTTCAAGGCATCTGGCTGGATTCCCTATTGGTCGGGGGCTGCCTTCTCTCATTCTCTAATCTTAACTATTATCACTTTTACTTTATCACTATAAAATGCATGGTCGGGGGACGCGCGGCGCTGATGCTGATGGATGTTCTGGCAGGATCCTTGGATTGGAATCCGACTTTGCACCTTGCAATTATGGATTTTCTAGGGCATCTGGCCAGATTCCCCATTGCTAGGGGTTGCCTTTCCACCGATTATATACTCATTACCTCTAAGATTAATACCTTATCTAACCAATTTAGGCGCTGACGCTGATGGATGTTCCGGAGGGATCCTTGGATTGGAATCCGACTTTGCACCTTGCAATCATGGATTTTTCAAGGCATCTGGCTGGATTCCCTATTGGTCGGTGGCTGCCTTTTCTCATACTCTAATCTTAACTATTATCACTTTTTCTCTATCACTATACAATGTATGGTTGGGGGACGCGCGGCGCTGATGCGGATGGATGTTTGGGTGGGAGCCTTGGAGAAGAATCCAACTTTGCACCTTGCAATCATGGATTTTCGGGGCATTTGGCCTGATTCCTCATCGACCACGTGGCTGCCGTTCTACCAACAATCCATTACCTCTCTTTCACTATTTTTAAAATTGAAAATTCACTTGTTTTGTTGTTGTTGTTGTTGTTGTTTTTAAACTACTATGAGCACTTTATTGATCACAAATTTTAGTTAATTATCATTTTTCAGTTTATGTTTTTATATCTTTATCATTTTCGTTTTCATTTTAGTTCGTTTTTCCTAATTATGCATATGATTGTGAAGCGCTTTTGAACGTATATTCAATATGAAAAGAGCGCTATACAAATACGGTATATAATAATAATAATAATAATTAAAGCCATGCGAATAGAGGATTATATAATTTTAAAAATATATTTGGAAAAAATGCAGATCGAGGAAGAAATGAATGATCTGAAAGAAGAAAAACGTAAATATTATGATGAAATATCTTCTCTCAAGAGTACAGTAAGTTTTTATTTCAAAACAATTATGATACATTTGTATGTGATGTTATGTCCTGATACATTTCATCTGAACTGGTTAGAATTGAAATCATTACAGTCTGCACTGCCATAAAAAATTATCAAAATAAATCTAACTGATGACATATGTTTGCCATAAGGTATAGTCCAACAGAATTAACCTGAGCTTGAACTACCTAATTATAATAATTACACACTTCACTTACATTAAATCGTGAGTTTCCATATGCGTGTATACGGTTATACACGCGTTTATAACAACCGATGTGACTATAAATCAATCTATTAAAAGTGGTATGTTACCGTTTTTTTAATTTTGTACACATTAGTTTTTTGGGAAACAAGAAAGTCAGCAATATTACGGCTTAGTTTGAAAGTATTTATTCTTATGAAAACAACATTAATTGTTCAGTACGTCTATTTTGCCGAAAGCTTCCGGTAAAGCGCGATTTACAAACGAAGACAAACATAGACTGTAAATACTAAGTTTAATATATTCTTGCATAAAGGTCAAGCTCACGTTAATTCTGTTGGACTATAATTTTACTATAATGTAGTTAATTATACATGTATGGTCAGCTAGTCACGTAACTATTTACTCCCCGATCAAGTATACAAAATATCTCATTACGTAACTTAATTATAACTTGACGACCAAGTTCATCATTTAATTTAAGATTTACGTAAGTATTTAACTACTTACCTGTTATCGATTATAGATAAGTGGTTATTTAGTAAAACAAATTGTAAGTTGGGTAAACGGATGGTGACGTGTCGTATGTATTAAATGGTTTTGAAGAGTAAAATCTAAATTGAAAATACACTTTTCGTTCATTATAACTTGTTTAGTATTTCTTTTTTAAATTTTCACTTTAAATAATGTTGGATGATTTAAAGCATGCTAATAGAAGATTTTATGAGTTTTAAAATATATATGGAAACATTACAGATGGAGAAAGAATTCAATGATTTGAAAGAAGAAAAACGTAAACATTATGATGAAATATCTTCTCTCAAGACTACAGTAAGTTTGTATTTTAACACAAAAGGAAGATAAAACGAGCGCACGGACGATTTAAATATCAAGCATACTAGATGACGATCGTTTACCAAACATATCATTTGTCGAACTGACTACTGAGAAGCGTCCGTTCAACTCGAGTAATATCGACGAATTACAGCCGTTTTCGTAATTAATTCAATGGTATTTCCGGTTTCAGAGTATTTCTGGTTTCAGTTTAGATGACATCCGATGTTTACGATGTTTTCACGTCATTTGGGTTTATTAAATGCTTACGGAGAAGATAAAAATACCGATCTTTGGGGGACAAAGATGTATATTTTAAAAGGGCCTGAATTTTTGCTCTAGGCCACAACAAATTGATCATATGTTCTATGGATTTTGTCCGAAAAAAATTGGAGCGAGCGAGCGAAAAAAAAATAAAAATATTTTTTTTCCACATTTTTGCATTTTGAAGAGCGAGCCAAAAGCGAAAAATAAAAAAAAGGTTCTATTTTTATGAATATTCATTTACTTAAAGTCAAAATGCACTTGAAATATGGACTTTTTGCAGAAAAGAACTTTAATGAATAGCATTCTGTATTATTTCAAAGTGCATATAAGCCACAATAATCACTTAAATCATAGTTGTGGATATAGACATGCTTATTTAAATATAAAACATGGATTGATGCTGTACTACTATTGATTTATTCTATTTTTCTTACATGATACAATTGTAAAAGCACTACATGTATTTATTATTTTTCTCTCAATTATAGTTTCATATTTAGTCTTTTTTCCTTGGGTTTTATTATCTTGACCTTGGATTACAAGGAAATGTCAGTTTAGCTCTGATTATCTTGTAGTATGTTGTAAGAAAGATTACTTGTTGTTAATATTCATAAAATTAATGCTTTTAATAGACTTGTGCGGATGAAGGTGGAGTGTGAACATGGACAGTCGATTCCGAAGATTTATGAGGGGGCATCTCAAAAATATTTTACATACAAATAGACATAAATGTCAGTGTATCAGCTTTAAGGTTATTAATTTTGTGAGGCGTTCGTTTAAAACATCCCATTAGTTACAACAACATAAAACAATATCAGTAGACATAATACCATCTTATGAAAAATACAAAATGACATGTAATGGGTTAATCACTCATGTTAACTTATTTGCAATACTACCAATATAATTCCGTCCTATATCCGTCCGTCTGCATAATAGTGCAACACAAATACCACATGGATAGCATGCCACGCGGATGCCTCCAAATACTTCTTTTACATTTGTATTTCTTTATCTGCGCGATTTATTTTTTCTGATTTTGACAACGAGTGAATTGAATAAAAGCATTTGTTAATTATGCCTACTGTTTACTTATTTTATCACATATTTACACAGTTACGGTTATAAAGTAAAGTAAAACTCAAGATAAAATGATTTAGCCTAAATCATACAAGTTTTGTGTAGTGAATTTCGTGCGAAAACTTATTTAAACTTGTTATGACGCGTAGATAGTTTTACACATATATACATACTGACGAGAAAAAGGAACGACTCATCAAATGCTTAGAGATACAGAAACGATTGCTGATTAGTCACGCTCATACAGACTGCGTTTATTGTCGGTACGACCAGGCAAATATTTTCACCAACTTGCGTGATAAATTTATCACTATGTCACTTGTGGTTAAATGGTAACGATGAACGCCAAAATAAAGATTTCGAGAACAGCGAATGGTCTGGTATATGCCGTACCCCGTACTAGTTCTAAATGTTTGTTACCATCGTAAATTAGAACAAATTATGTGGGCTTGTTACAATCTCAGCTAGCGTTGGCAGAATGTCGGCTCATAGAACGTCAACAGACGTATCGGTATCTAAAAACGATGTCATGAACTTTCGAGGGGAAAAACTTATTACAGTGGTGGCAATGTCATAGTCTGGTCATTGTGTGCTAGGGAAATCTCAAAGACGTTACATCGGCCCGCTATTACGTCCTGTGATTTCCTCTATATTTTGGCAATGTCTTTGTTTATCAGAATGACATTGCGCGACCACAATCTAAAAGTGACCACAAGCTTTCATCATTTATTTTAACAATTTGATTGAAAACCTATGTTCGTAACGGTGGTTACGTCGACAACAGCTGACTTTCAGGAAGTGGATTGAGATTTATCCAACGATATCTGCATGTTAAGCAATTTGTATTGCCTTTATAAATTGTGACAGTAAAATAATTTCTTAATGAATACGATTTTTTCCCATCATATTAACCGTGAAGTGTGCAATTTCCCAAACACTTTCAAGCGCTTTAATCGGCTGAGGGGCACCACCGTTGTCAACACAAATAACAAATGTTTAATAAGCGTGGCCTTAAAAGTGATGTTTAGTTAGAATATGTATTATTCCTTTGAGAAAACCCCCCATTCTTTTCTCATATCCACTGTTCATGTTCACATCGGGATTTAACCCGCACAAGTCTATTATGATACATACAAAATAAATGCCTGTATTTTGTTCCATTTTCATTTAGATGAACTGTACTATATTATCATACTGTAAAATATACTGATTTCATTCAATATTGAACTTCAAAACTTCCAAGATCATTGTAAAAATTTAGAATCAGCACTGCTAAAATTATAAAGGATCAAACCTGATGCCTTTTTATGTAAAATAAATCCCTATATTAATCAAATAAATAAGAGATGGAATCAACAACAAGCAGCTACTCAGCAAATTTAAATCCTCCTGAATGAAAATTTTAGGCCCTGCACCCCTATAAAATGATGGCCCAAATCTGTTGACTTTTGGTGTATAAATAAAGTCTTAATATTATTCCAGTAAATAAAGGATGGGCTCAAAAACGTAAAAATTATGTATAATTATATTCAACTACTCAACTGGTATACTTCAGTTCCTGAATGAGAATTTTAGAATCAGCACCCCTATAAAATGATAATGAACAAACCCTGTTAACTTTTAAGTGCATAAATACAGTCTTATTTAATTAGAAAGAAGAAGATAATTAAGTAGGCAAATTATGCTACAGACTAAACAACATACAACTGCTAAGTATACCTAAGTAATCCTGAAGGAAAAATAGAATCAGCACCCCTATAAAATAAAATGGACTATACGTTTAGGTGTCGAAAGTATAGCCTTTTGGTAAATAATACAAAATACAACTTCATTTTAAATCAGTCTGTTCGAATATCTCCGGCATGAACATTATTAGAAAAGGAAATCTTCTATCCTGTCCCACCTCAATTCATAAGACTTGAGTCAACCTCTAGTAATATTGTAAATTATTTTTACACAGAAGGTGAACATATGACGTCACACATCCAGATCATTTTTGTAGGGTTGATGGAGCCGCTCTGTCTACGTCACTGTTCAACTTCTGTGTGTATCAAGAGTTCAAGTTCATGGAAGTTAAGCATTGCATTTATTACATTGATTACGTATAAATTTATACATGTGTTAAAACGTGTACTAAATATAATCTAGGATTTAGAAAAACAGAGGAACAAAGGATCGACACGATCATCATAGTGACGTATGTAAACGTGAATACTTTACTGTTTTGTTACAAATATAGCAATGTCATGGTGATAAGCTTTGATATTGAGACCAACAATTATTGATTTTCTCCGTAAAACTTCTTGGTTGAGTGCCAAAAAAATTGACTTCAAAAAAAACTTGATGCGGTAAAAATTTTGAAGTGCGGGAGCAAAAAAAAAATAAAAATATTTTTTTTCCATTTTCGGATTTTTAGGTGCGGGAAATCCGACGAACAAAAGATCAATTTGTTGTGGCCCTATTGCCGGATAAAAAAGTTAAAACTAAGGAAATTATTCGCGTTATAACGATGATATTTTAACCGGAAATATCGTAATCAAATTTTGCAGTAACTATATGCAGAGTTGCTAAATTTTGTGCATAAGTGTCAATGCTGGGAACTAAAACTACTGTTTGTTAACTGAGCGGTGCTCAAAATCGCACCGCCCAAAAAGTATCGATTTGTACACGACAATTGCACCGCTGATGAAAAACTAGCTTCTATGATGATTAAATATGTTTTCTTTAAATAATGTATTCAATGCATCACCTTTTGTATTTTTGAAAAATGTGTTAGTTGTTTATTTTGTTTTCAATCTTTATATCATCATCAAACGATTCTATCAAACCATTGTTCATTTTAAAGATTAGTAAAAAATAAACTAGTTAATTAAATAAGAGACTGACTACTGTCTTACATGATTAGGAATCATTGGTAGGACGAAGAATGGTCGTTGAAATAATTTCATTACCTAGATCCACAAAGGTATGCCCCGACTGAGAATCAAAATCACGACCTCTCGATCAGTAGACTTGTGTGCTACCGACTGAGCTAGCCGGGGCGGCTTCCTTATTATATAAAAAGTAATTAATCTAACCAAGGACTATAGAAGGAAAGAGCTGAGACAAGTTGGTTAGGTGAGAGGGAAAAAAACTGTTGATAAATGTTATATCCGATTTTAAAAAATGAATATTTGTTCTCTATATGTTTTAATTAAATTGGTTTGATGATTTATCAGCACACACAGATAATTTTAATTATTATGATATATTGGAACATATTGCAGACGGAGAGAGAGATCAAGGATTTGAAACAAGAAAAAAGTGCACAAGAGGTGGTGATACATGATCGTTCTTCAACGAGTGTAGTAAGTTTTTGCTGAAATTAACTGTTCTGACTACATTTGCAAACACTATATCATGGTTTTCAAACAAAGTGAATGTTAATACTCTCTTTTATACAAGATGATTTATCTCAGATACAAATATAATATGATAAAATATTAACTAAATATCTTTTTTCCGACACTTAACAAAATAATCATATATATAAGCTTTTAACAAAACAGAAGAACAACCCAGCTTGAAAAGTAAAAGAAAAGACCAAAAGCTGTTTAAAAGACATTTAATAATTTTATAATTGATGATGTATAGTTACCTTGTGTCTACTCAAGTGGGCACGATATTTCAAAATTATGTATTTTCAACTGTGATGAAACTCTGACTTATTTTTAATATAAATTATTCTGCTTTTTGCTTATTTAACAATCCTGTATTATATTGAATAACGTCATTTTTCATCAGTGTGTATCAGGTTATTTCTTTGCGTGAACAAATTTTCCAAATCCAAAAATATATACCCAAGGATTCGGTTTTTCATGTTGGACTGTAACACATGTGCTATAATAGTAACTGTTTCAATATTAAAATACTTAACTGAACTATACATGTATCTTCAACAGCTATCAACCAATCAGACCTATCAAGTACAATCTGTCTATCATTTCAATGTGAGAGTAGATTCTGATGAGAAGAACTGTCACATACAAGATATGTGTCAGATGCCTGATGGTACTGTTATATTATTAGACTTACTCAACAAGAAACTGAAAAGACTGGATGACAAATTCAACGTGAAAGATTTCTACCAGTTCGACGAGACACCTGTTAGTGTAGTATCTGTGTCCTCATCACAAGTGGTGGTTTTAGATAAGTCGGGGAAATTAACTTACTTAACAATATTAGAGAAGATTGTACACGAGAAAATCGTAGCTTTAGAAGAAGAAAAAAATCCGATGTGTATGATATATTTTAAAGATCAGTTTTGGATTCTATGTATGGATGGTGTACATATATATTCATTATCAGGATCGTTGGTAAAACAAATACTGAATGATTTCATCAGGTCTCATTTCTTTTTTCGCGGTTGCTCTTTGGTCACTGACGAAGAAAAAACAAGAGTTTATTTTGTTAATGGTAGTACTGTTAGGGTATTAGATCCAGATGGTAAAATCATGCGTTCCTTTCAATTAAAGGATGATGCATATGCTATAACAGTTACAACAGATGGTTATTTACTGGTGTTAGAATCTGAGTCTAGAAATATTGCTGTATATGATACATGTAATAATCTTGGTGTGCTTATGTTTAGTACATCTTTATTATCTGATCCATGTTCATTGTTATATGATGGAAAGAAGGGTTGTTTGATTATTGGATCTGGTAGGGAAAATAAAGTTCAAGTATTTCAATTAAACAAATAAAAAGTAGAATTAACTGTCAGGGTTAGGGTTAAAAACATGTCCATCTCTACCTGTCTGGCATAATAACTTGTTTAAAATTGGTATCAAAAGTGTGTTCTACAGAACCTATTATGAAAAGGATGTTTTTCGTAATGATTTTCTTAATGATAATTGACAACCGATGTCATATGAATCCTTTTTCGACAAATGGACTATAAACACTAATTTTCTACAATATAATAGTATATTGAGATCTATCATGTCTGCACTCAATAAACATAATATTGACCTTCCATTAGACCTAACCTCCCAACCTCTTTAACACCCTTTGATCCTAATTGTTAACGCCTCAAAGAAAGGCTGTAGAAGAATTTATGATACTCTTCTACAAACACCATATACACCAATGAAATCACAGGTCAGATGGTCTGAAGAACTTAACTTACATGGTAGGTTCAAATGGCCTTTCCTCTATAAAAATACTTTTAAGGTTACCAAAGACTCTAAACTTCATTGGCTACAATATAGAATTAACCACAGAATATTGGGCACAAACCAGTTACTTTTCAAAATGGGCACATCAACCCATACTAGTTGCACTTTCTGTCAACATAATCAGAAAACCATCAGTCATTTATTATATGAATGTATCTATGTTGAAACTTTCTGGGACGATTTAAGAACATGGCTAAGTCAAAACTGTAACTTTCATTACACTCTGTCAAAAAATATATCTTATTCGGTATTCTTAATAAAAATGTTGGTTTAAATATTATTTTATTGGTAGCCAAACAGTATATTTTTAGATGTAAAACTAAAAAGTCATTAATCAACTTAATGCATTTTAAAGAAATTTTAAGTCTTATATACTAAGTGAAAAAAAACTATGCTATCAATTCCGGAAAAACATCCAATTTTAATAAAACCTGGCACAATTTTTCACGACTCTGGAACCCTCAACCGTCATATGTTTTTTTACTGTTGTTTGATTTAGTGCTTTTATTATGTCTTTCTTAATTCTCTGCAAAGCCTGGTTCCCAACCTGATATGGCACATTTAACATCTTGTGCCAGCACGAACCACCAATGACGAGTGCATGACCTACTATATTTATACCCCCGCAAACAAAGTTTTCGGGGGTATACTGGAATCACCCTGGTGGTTGGTTGGTTGGTTGGTTGGTTTGTTGGTTGGTTGGTTGGTTGGTTGGTCGCGTGGTCTGTCCCAAAAAATTAATACATTTGTAGTATGTTTATTTCTTAATGTATTTGAATAGAAGCTGTTATATACCATGATTTAATGGTGTATACAAAACTCATGTAACTATGGAAACATATCTCACTTGTTTAATATATTTAATTGTGTTATATATGATATTGCATTTTTTTAAATCTAATTTGATAACTGTATAGTATGCTTTTTTCTCAATAGATTTTTTCTTATCTTATTTTATAGAATTTGCACAGGCGTTTACAGTTGATGTTTATATGCATTTTATATCAATTCCAATTCAAAATGGCCGACTTGCGGCCATCTTGATTTTTTTAAATTTAATTTAATAACTGCATGCTTATTTCTCAACAGATTTTTTATTTTTTTATTTTATAGAATTTTGCACAGGCGTTTACAGTTGATGTGTACATACACTTTATATCAATTCCAAATTCAAAATGGCCGACTTGCGGCCATCTTGAATTTTTTTTAATTTAGTTTAATTACTGTATGCTTATTTCTCAACAGATTTTTTTCTTAACTAATTTTGATAGAATTTTGCACAGGCGTTCACAGTTGATGTGTACATACACTTTTACTCAATTCCAATTCAAAATGGCGGACTAGCTGTCATCCTTTTTTTAAAATTAATACAGTCTTATATTGACTTATTACCATACATATTTTGAAAAGAAATTGCATACAAGGTCTCAGTAATACAGTTGATCAGTATGACTATTCTTCATCAATTTATATTCAATATGGCTGACTGGCAGCCATCTTGAATTTTTATTTAAATTACTGTATAGTACATGTATGTGTTTTTTTACTCAATTTTAGCCAAATTTCGCTCCAAAGTCTTTATTGATGTAGTTGACTAATTCATGGATTTACTCTGGATACAAATTCGTTATGGCAGACTGGCAGCCATTTTGACTTTGTTTAAATAACTGTATAGTAAGCTTATTTCATTACCAATTTCTTCTTGCTGAAGTCTGATTGATTTATTGATTGATTAATTGGATTTTACGGCTTATTACTGCAAAAAGGTCATATTACGCCGAAAACAATTGATGATACTATTACTTCAATAGATAATGAAGATTTTACGTCCTATATTTTATGATAAACATTTATTTCCTTCAAGTATGGTTTTGTTTTGTTTTGGTTTTACGGCGCACCAACACAAAAAGGTCATATCGCGCCGAAAGCAATCAATGATACTATTTATTAAAACGATATTAATGATGTAAACTATCAAAAAGTTCTTTAAGTGAGTTAACTTTAAAATGTTTGTCACGGATGTATTTAAGATCCTGGCAGTCAAGGAGAACGTATTTGACATTGAAATGCTCGTCACATGGTATACATTTAGGTGCTTTCTTTCTTTTGAGAAGGTATGAATGTGTTAATATAGTATGACCAATTCTACATCTCGTAGTAACTATTTATCTCATTTATCTCTTGATTAGCAAATATTATTGACGAAGATGAATCAAGGGTTTATGGCTTTATGTCATGTAACTTATTAAATATAGCATTATTCCACATTGTTTGCCATTTTGACTTGCTGAAGTCTATTATGTACTGCTATTTTTATCAAATTCTTATTGTTGAACTTTTTTTTTTGATGTATTGATATTTTATCAAATTCATAATGGCTGATTGGCAGCCATTATGATTTTTTCTTTTTAAAAAGCAAATGATTTGATAATTTTTGTACAGACTTTGAGAAAGTTAGCAATTGTTTAAGTTGATGTGCTTGGCATTTTCTTAAGTGGAATTCAAAATGGCTGACTGGCAGCCATGTTGAATTTTCTAATATCTTGTACAGCAAACATCTTTTTTTCTCACCTCATTTTGATAAAATTGTGCTGACAAATTCTTGTTGATGAAATTTTTATATGTATTTATTTTTTTATGTATTTCAATGGACCAACTAATAGCCATCTTGATTTTTTCTGTAATGTTGTGGAGAAAACATCTTATTTCGTTATAGCTACATGAGATTTTAGATATTATTTTAACTTTACTACTGTGAAAATAGTGATCGGTAATTTAAGCTTTCTTATGGGGTATTTGTGAAATTCTTGATACAAGATATTGTAAATACTAATTGTTTGATTTATATTGTGTACATTGCTTACTACCATTTTTACAATTGCCTTATTTTTTACTTATTTATCAAAAAATTACAAACACATTCTACATTTTGCTCATCTGGTTACAACATACTCATGATAAGTTTAAATGTGATCACCCTTTGTCTGTTGTTCCACTTTACATTCATAATGACCAAATGGTGTTCATTTTCATGTAAAAAATCATTTGAAATATGACAACTCTGTTCATTTTGCTTTTTCATAAATCTATAGTGAATTACACTGTAATTTGCTGTTTATTTCCAATTTGATAATTTGCATCCTATTCTTTTTATGGTTTTTATGCTTCTTACAACATTTACCCTTTTGGACTTCCACAATGTTGACTTGCTTTTATCTTGAAATGTTGCTGTTGTGGGGGTATTTTCGCCACTGGTGGCAGTTCTAGTTTATAATTTATATTTACCTTTCAGTATTAATGATTATAATACACAAAATAAGTCAAAAGTTGTAGACATATATTATGTATTTGTTAAATTTATACATGTATATGAATATATCCGTACCAGGAATACATAGATATTACAAAATACATAAAGAAAATCTACCTAATATCTATTATTACCTCTTGGTGACTGTTTTTAGTTATATATTATTCAACAACATATTGTTTAATGTAATTTAATATACTATGCCATGATTATTACAGGTTAAATCTTGACAGTGCTATATAAATACAGGTATATTTCTTATGATGACGTACTCAATAGTTTAACAAACCCTGTGAAGTATAAAATGTACCCTGATATCAAATGCAGTAAATATGTTTTCATGTAAAGTATGAAGTCTTCATTAACCTTTTTATTTTCTGGAATTACTTAGCCACGAGTGTTTTTAAACTATTGAATACTGTATTTATGTATGGTAATTATCTATCATTAACATCTACTAAGATGATTACTTTCATTACCTGTACGGGTTTAAATATTCATATTAATCTTAACATTATTTATGGGTTTTTTTTCTTTTATACCACAACAATTGAATAGTAGTGTTTTTATAACTTCTGTAAAGCTCTAAACTGTCACCCATGAGTGTAAACCATTCACTAATTCTACAGCTTTTTGTCTATTATTACTGAATGTCTTGTATTGTATTATTCTTTGTGTATTATTCTTTGTATATGAAGAAGTGAGCAATAAAAAATTACAAAAAATGTTTGGTCTATTTATGTACCAAAATCTTACCAAAAAGTAAATGGCCCAACAACTGCTTTCAGAGATTAAAAGAATTGTATTCTCCAGTTTTCCAATATCACAATAGCAATTGTGCCATTCCCTTTAATTCTTATTTGCAATGTTGGTTATATCTCTATTAATTTGTTTATATTTACTTGTATTTCTTTTAACTAACCCTTAAAACTAATGATTGAAAATCATGATGTTCAATTATTTGGCCTATGCACGGTTGAAACAAATGCACGATATTATTCCATGATTAGAAAAATGAGATTGCTTATGTGACAACCGAGTAAAAGTAAAGTAAAGAAAACAATAATTGAAATAAACAATTACTTTTTTGTGGGGTGGTTGATGCAATCACAGCAAAACCAAACAAAATGCAATGTGTTAATTGATTAAACCTTTAGGCCGTGAGCCAGATACACTTTTGCCCCCCCCCCCAGGGGGAATTTTCAAGACCCATATTTTTTTATTCCCCTATCTGTCCTGAGTACAACAGTACAAAGTTTGCAACTTTCCAGTGGGGCATTGCTGAGAAAATCAACTTTTAATTGTATAGGTAAATAGCAATTTTTGTTCCATTTTTATCGATTTATTTTTGCAAAAAACATTAAATCATGTTTGCAACACCAAGTTCTCATTATATTGTTTGTCAATTAAAAAGAAAATGTGTCTTTTGTGTTTTATAAAGGTAATTGCTGTTGATACTGATCTCATAAGTACCCCAAAATGTAACATACGTTACTGTGCCTTTGCGCGCAGACTATGAAACATAGCCACATAAAGTACTCATAATACACTTGCTTTTTAAGATATACAATGTTGCTGTATGTAAGAATAAGATTTTTATCGTGCTCCTCAGAAACTTACACACAGCTCTTAAACATTGTCGCCAAGAGTGTTGAAACACACATGACCATAAAAAAATCCATTTTTTTCAAATTCGAAAAGATATTATAGTTGTAAAATATTTTAAAACATAAGATCAGATATGTATATATATGAAATAAAAACGATTGCCATTAAGTATTCAATGACATTTCATTAAATTTCACATTTTACCAAAATTTTCGGGTAGACATTTAAAAATGAAACATACGTGACCATGGTTTTTCAACTAATGTTAAATATCTTAGTTGAATTCACGTTTACTAATTAGTCTCTCTAATGAACTCTTCATTTTATGATTACTACTTTTGCCATTCCTCAGGATCGTCTAGAGATAATGCTGTCTAAAGTATCAAATGTAACATACGTGATGTAACATACGTTATCGATAAAATGATATACCGATCTTACAATGCGGCGAAGGGTTAAACGATGACATATTGAAAATTGGTTTACACCAAAAATGTTATCCACAATAAATAAAGTCGTTATCATCTCATTGAAAAATATATGACATCTTCAACCAGACTAAAAAAACATGAAACTGTGTGCGTCTCAATGCCTTTGATAAATTAAACTATGAAGATTTTTTAACTATTGCATGCAATGTAAGCATAGAATCCTTCATAGCAATACTCAAATCGATATTTTTGCAATTCATTTGTTACTTCAATTCTTACTAGATGTAACCAAATCTCAAATGTAACCAAAGCGTCCTTTGTTCGCTTCTTATTCAATAAAACATGGTTTTATGAATTGAAACATACGTTACGTTTGGTAAGGTATGTTTCATATGAAATGTATCATAGTTGATGCTTGTTTGTTTGCTTGTTTCACAATGTTTCGCTTTTTTGGAAACTTACGTTTTAGTTCTGAATGTTTCTTTTATATCATGTCTTTGAGTGTAAAGGAACACAACATGACTGTTGAATTTAACAGCAGCGAAATAATGTAGTTGGACCTTTATAAACACACGTTACCACAGGTTGTTGTAATTCCTGACAACACAAACAGCATAATTTATATCGGAATTTATTTTTTGTCGTAGATTAACTATAATACGTCGCGGAAGATTTTGTTGCAGAAATATTTAAGGGAACATGGTACATAAGCATGGTACAACAAATTGATAATGATAAGGAAGCAAACACATCGTTCATGCAACAACGCCGATCTCTTATCCAATGGCAAACCCTTGAGGATGTAATTTTGGGTGACAAATGACTTTTTATATGAAATAAGTGTGCCAGTACCTCATGGAATATCTAGGAGAATGTTTTGATTTTTACTTCAAAGTGAATTACTACATGAACTTTGAACACAATTGATCTGTTATGCTTTTCTGAGACTAATTCGTAACCTTTTAACTCTTAATTTTAACATGTTTTCACTTAATTTTGAAAGCAATCCTTATTGATATAATTAACAGTATTTAGATATGACATAGTACATAGAAAAAAGTTTGTGCTACCATTAAATGTTTTAAACTGTTGTACTGGGTGTGACTGATAAAATGGGGATGTGATAGTTTAAACAGTGTTGTTGTAACATATGTTACTACCTATTTATTTCTTTAGGCATTCATAATTATGAACTTTTCAGTGAGTTAAGTATATAAACTTTTAAAATGTATTCATTGATTTTGACTGTTCACGGCTATGGTACTTAAGTTTCTTTCGATTTTTCCAAGTTTGAAAGTCATTGTATCAAGGTTTATAAATGTATTTCTGTAATTTTCCATAAGTTGATCTAAAATTTAAGTCATATTTGAGCGAAGGGGCGTTCTGAATTTATCATTTTGTGGTATGTATTTCCAGTATCAACCCTTTGCCTTCCTAAAGTGCTTAAATCATAGACAAACATACAAATACAGACAAAAAAATAAAGTTTTATTAGTGTGGTCCGTATAGAAACATACGTTACCATAGAAAATAGGTGCTTGTATTCAAATATGTGTAAAATTTATTTAGTCTGACTAACGAATGACCCTTCCTGTAAATACTTTATTCATTTGTCCGTCTTGTATAACTTTTAATAATAACTGAAAGTTATCATTAAAATCAAGAAATAAAAATATGTCTAGTGGAGATTTCCTATATGGCTGACATAAGAGAACAGAGAAACGATGCATTTGATTTGTTTCTATTTTTAATCTTGCCAAAAAGAAAGTACTCTACCTGTCACGTGACTCTCTTGAAATAGCAAGAAATAAGGGACGCCAATATGTCTGTTATATTTATTGTTTTAGAAAAAACGACATTTTCAAAACTAAACTAAGAACGTAATAGGAAAAAGCACAATTTTTCAGTGTTGAAAAGAGGTATGAAAAGAGTCCCTCAAAATCCCTGACTCTTCACATATTGGTGTTAAGAAATCACCGTACTGCTTACTATCGGAAATGCACAGGAATGACGTTACAGGGTAACCCAAAATCCAAATCGTTGTCAAAAACAAAATGGCTTCATAATTAAGATGCGTCGAAATAAAGTACCGGAGGACAGTAATAAAAACTTTTTGGCATAGAAAATGGCCATAGGGGGTCATGAAGTTCAAAGTCCCAGAACTCTGTAAAGCCCCAACAAAACTTTGCAAACTTTTATAAGTGAATTGCAACTACCATGTGGGTTTAATAATCATACCATAGATAATTACTCCCAGGAGGAGCGATGTCATATACTGGCTTTAAAAGCACTTATGGTTTTTACCGGGAAATGAGAATGAGCGATATTTCAAAGTCCCATAACTCTGTAAAGCCCCAACAGAACTTTGCAAACTTTTTATCAGTGAACTGTTACTTTCATGTGGGTTTAAAAAATATACCATAGATAATTACTCCCAGGAAGGAGCAATGTCTTAAACTTGCTTTAAAAGCACGTATGATTTAAACTGAAAATGAGAATGGGCGATATTTCAAAGTCACATAACTCTGTAAGGCCTGAACAGAACTTTATAAACTTTTATCAATGAATGCCTACCACTAAATGGGTTCAGAAAATCATACAGTTGAAAATTCCCCATGTGGGGAGCAATGTCAAATACTGGCTCAAGGTCTATTATAGATTTGACCAGAAAATGAGAATGGGCGATATTTCAAAGTCCCATAACTCTGTAAAGCCCCAACACAACTTTGTAAACTTTATTCAGTGAATGCCTAACATTATATGGGTTAAGAAAATCATACCCTTGAAAATTCCCCGTGTGGGGAGCAATGTCATATACTGGCTCAAGGTCTATTATGGATTTGATTGGAAAATGAGAATGAGCGATATTTCAAAGTCCCATAACTCTGTATTGCCCCAACAGAACTTTGTTAACTTTTATCAGAGAATGCCTACCACTAAATTGGTTAAGAAAATCATACCCTTGAAAATTCCCCATGTGGGGAGCAATGTCATATACTGGCACAAAGATATGATGGTTTTGACTGGAAAATGAGAATGGGCGATATTTCAAAGTCCCATAACTCTGTAAAGCCCTAACAGATCTTTGTAATCTTTAATCAGTGAATGCCTACAATTATATGGGTTAAGAAAATCATACCCTTGAAAATTCCCCGTGTGGGGAGCAATGTCATATACTGGCTCAAGGTCTGTTATGGATTTGACCAGAAAATGAGAATGGGTGATATTTCAAAGTCCCATAACTCTGTAAAGCCCCAACAGAACTTTGCAAACTTTCATCAGTGAATGCCTACCACCATATGGGTTAAGAAAATCATACCCTTGAAAATTCCCCCTGGGGGGGAGCAATGTCATATACTGGCTCAAGGTCTACTTTGAATCTCTCATGAATGCTAAAACAGACAGGAAAACGTTTCAGCTCACATTTCATACATTTTGTAACTAATGAGAATTTATATATAAAGAGATAAACTTATAAATACAAACATGTATAGAATGGTTTTCTCCATAACTGAGGATAAGCAGAAAACATTTGGTACATTTTCTACAGTAACAATACTAATATTATATGATCGTTAATGAGTTGATAGCGATATTCATGAGGGGCGTAACTAAAACTCGTCTCAGTGGATACTGGTAACGCCTCTCGGCTGATTGGATACAGATAATCCTCTCCCTCACAACGATAACATCCGAAGTAGAACGATGAAATCATTTCCGGTAATACTAAAACGCTAACGATATTTAATGAGCATACGAAGCCGTCTATATATCAATCCTATATTATTGTAAATAACAGTTAACGTATTGTGTAATTGTTTAAAACGATTTTTATAACCATAACATAACTATATTCTTAATTTACTTTGGTTATTTTTGTAATAACGAACAAAATACGATCTTTATAAAGTACGTCCCTGTGAATTAAGCTTCTCACGAATTTGGAAGACTAGCTACCTGGTCCATGTCAATTACAAAATGCTTGTAAAAGGTTCTAAAAGGTTTAAACAGTCTCTATTCCATGTACAAGTTATTCTAATATTAAACGAATGTAGAACTACTTTAAACTGTGAAAACTGGTGGTACTGCATTTGAACTCTAACGGAACGTACAATTCATTCATAAGACTGGTCTGTATCTCATTTTATCTGTTTAGATGTGTAAAAGTGCTCAGATTTACACCTTTGATATGTGAAACTCAAAATTTTACCATATCGTCGGGAGGGGATACCCCTCAAGAACCAACCCCAACTGTGCCCCCCCCCCACTTACGACCCCTCTGGATCCGGCCCTGCATTTTTATTCCGCGTGTAAAAATTGTTTAAGTCCAACATAACATCAATAACAACATGGAGACAGATCGAACCATGGCCGCTTTATACTAGGGTCCTTGATCTAACCATGGACCCTTTAAACTAGAGCCATTGATCTAACCATGCCCCCCCCCCTTTAAACCTGGGCCCTTGATCAACCCATGACCACTTTTACTAGGGCCCTTGATCTAACTTGATTTACAACTTTGTATTTTATTGTATTGAGAGGAATAAGGCTGTGTTTATATTGCCTTATAGTCTATATTGTTTTTTTTTGTTCGAGATTTAAAGACTTGGCACAACGGTCCAGAACTAGATATTCTCGTAGCGAAATGAGGCATTAATGCATTGTTTTCAAGAGGCCAAAATTTAAAACAATTTCAAAGATAACAACACAAAAATATCATTTTAACCTACTGGCGTGTTTTTAAGTTCCCAAGTTTGTTCCGTACATACACACACGTAGAACATTTCTTTTTTATCTTTACCTGTATCCTTTCCTTTTTACGACACCTCATTCTCATACCCAGAGGCTATCATGATTCTCGAGAATAAACTCTTTGCATGAGAATGACGACACCTCTGGACCTATAAAATATTTGTAAATAAAAGATAATTTTCTTTGATGGTTATCGGAAATCTGTTACTCGCTGATTAACTTTATTAAAGACGCTATATGTATACATCCGGTCAGCTAGCAGCCCTACACTCTTGTTGATAATTATCTAAGAAGCTTATCTCTCTGATAAATAATCTGACTATAATTTACTATCATTTGACTAGCAATTATAATATAATGAGATCTGTCATCTCCAGCGCGTCCCTTTCTAACCGGAAGTTGGGAATTTCTTTGTTCGAGAGCGTCTGCTTTTAACATCAGATATAAATAACCTACTAGGGGTTTTTATGTTGTACTTTAAACTATTCATATTGAAGGGATTACTTTGTTTATTAAAAGATTGGAATACTTAATAACACACGTGGAATATTTAAGACATTTGAGGGAAGTTGAAACTATCAGGTAAAATATGAAAGTATATAATTTACTAAATTTTCTTTTATTTTGCTGAGTATGTTGTTTTACTATTTATAGTATATGCACCAGTTTTGTTGTTGCATGGAAAATAAATCGATGAGAATGTTTATACGAAGACAGGGTTTGCAACAGACGATCAAATAGGTTTAACATGATACATGGTTTTTACATGTTTTATTCGTACATATCATGTTATTGTCTTACATTACAGTATATTTAAATGAATGTATTTGATATTTAAAACTAGATGCATTCATGCAAATACACATCAATATGTTATAGGTTTTTACATTAATATATGCATAGTGCATCTATACATCATTCATACAGCTAACATACATGATTGCACTTACAACAAATATGAATCATTCATCACCTGTACAGGTACAATACAGTCCCGTGTTCAGTAACTACTGTTAGCTAACGTTACGGGTACGGGAAAACTCAACCCGAAGACAACTTAACCCATGTAATACTCAACTCAAAGTTGGGACAACTCAATCCGTTAGAAGAATATTGAGTTGTCTGGGGTTGGGTTGTCTATGTTGAGTTGTTCCGACACTTTCGTTACGGAACGTTTTGAAACGTTCTTGAAAGGTAACTGAACACGCTGCAGGTTCATGGAAAATCAAATGTTACGGAGATAGCCGAGTTGTTACGATCTCTGTACAGGTATAATACAGGTTCGTTGTTATATTACGTAGATAGCCGAGTTGTAACGATCTCTGTACATGTACAATACAGCTAGGTTCGTTGTAATATTACGGAGATAGCCGAGTTGTAACGATCTCTGCACATGTACAATACAGGGTTGTTGTAATGTTACGGAGATAGCCGAGTTGTTACGATCTCTGTACAAGTACAATACAGGTTTGTTGTTGTGTTACGGAGATAGCCGAGTTGTTACGATCTCTGTACAGGTACTATATACAGGTTTGTTGTAATATTACGGAGATAGCCGAGTTGTTTCGATGTACAGGAAGTTAAAGAGTTAGAACTATTGCTGCATATGATTCAAGATCGCAGAGAAATCTTAACACGTCGTTTGTTCTCATATCATGATAATTAAGATTGCATAGCAGGGGCGGGTCCAGGATTTTTTTCTAGGGGGGGGTCCGAACTTTTTCTAGGGGGGGTCCAAACTTTCGAACCACAAACACATTATACACATTTTGCAGAATAATGCAACATAATAATAATAAAGACTTCATTCATATTAAATCTATGTTAAGCACCGTGAAAAATTGCTTTATGCTACTAAAAAATGACTTACAGTCAAGAAATACACTTACGGACAGGTATATTTTGGAAACTCTAGGGGTGTCTGGATCCCCCTGAAACCCCCTCCCACGCTAGACCCGCCTATGCACAGAGACATATAGTGCGTAAATATTGACCCCGACCTGACCTTTATGCAAGAATATTTATTACATTGAATACAAATGTAGTATTAAAGCTCGATTTCACCGTGGCAGTGAGGATTACGTGTATAAACATATATTTCATTTTACAATCGCCATCGAAGTGTAGAATAGGCGTGGTTCTGATGTTCGTTGGGGTATGTGTAGATAATTATTAGATGCAAATATGATAGGTCAAGTCGGGGTCAATATTTGCGCACTATACAACAAAACTATACCACAGAATGAGAGTTTGTAAATGAATCACCTTAGACAGTAAAATAAATCTTCTTAAATGGATTGGTTTAGTTAAAACATGTATTTAAACGTTTAAAATATAGCCTTAATTACTTGCGTATCATCAAACAGTTCTATCAATTGAAATTTTGAATTTGGTAATTGTTAATATAATGATATTTGCTGTTTTCTAAAGGTGATCTATAAATGCTACACCTTATAAATTATTAAAAACGCCAGAACAATTCATCATACAATAACTCACAAATAGAGTTTCGTTGAAAGTTTGTGGAGGTTCGTCCGAAGCCACCCCAACTACATCCACACCCGCTGGTGTTTCAAAAATCCCGCATTATCAATTGTTCAGGTGCCCTAATCAATTAGGGAGTGTCACAAAGAACATATTCTTGTTTATCAGAAATTTTAATCGATCAGAACCTAAGATAACAGGATTAGAAGTTTTTTTTGTATAAAATTAATGAATGGAATATTTAAACAAACGATTTAACATCTGTGTCAGTGAACATTATATGAAACATCCTAGCAAGGATTTTATATAACATCCCTGATCCTACCAATGACCCTATGTATGAGTTCATTGATTCTACATTGACTTTTATATTGTGTTATATTCTGTATTTACACGAAATTCATACTTGATGATATTGTGACCACCTCTGTTCCTCTCTATGCACTGGTTGTAAACAGTTTGCAAACCGAACCCCACCCTGGGACAGTAAGGGGAATATAGTTGTGCTTTTAACGTCAAGCTTAGGCTGCGCTACCAGGCGACAAGAGGAAAATTGTTATTGAACCAAAATATCGAGGACTAATTTCACTAAAGCAAGTCAATTGCTTGAAACGTTGTTATAGGGTGGGGATATTTAGCGGAATATTTAAATGTCCCTATATTGCGCATTCTCGTACCCAGAGTCTAGTAGGATTCTCGATACTTGCGATCGAGAATCTTAATAACCTCGGGGTACGAGAATGTATATTGCGATGATTAAACCAGAAGTTTCTGGGCTCCAAGTTCCAGCTATTTCCTAGTGGTACATTCTCGTACCCCGAGGTTATCAAGATTCTCGATCTAGTATCGAGCATCCTACTAGACTCCGGGTACGAGAATGCTTGTGGTGGGGGTACAAGCTGGAGCTGGAAGGTACAGACACAGCTATTTTCCATTCTCGTTCCCAGAGTCTAGAATGATTCTCAATACTAGTATTGAGCATCCTACTAGATTCTGGGTACGGGAATGCTATTTTTCTGCAATGACACTGTCCGTAAGTGAGATGCCTGCTGCTGGTCACAAATAAAGATGTATGACTGAACTAATGTGATGTAAGGTTTAAGATAAAAACTTGACATGTAAACAATTACAATAAAACAAAACAGTAAATAAATGACATGTTCATATAATTCATGCATAATTTGACATACTATCATCACTGGTTACCACGGTAACGGTCTATAAAATATGAGATAATTATCTTACATGTCAAAAGTTTACAATTGTTTTTACTAAGGGCGTTCTGGTCTATCTGTATTGTGGTATTTTTATATCGTAGTATTTTTACTACATTGATCTTATTTTACGATGTTAACCTATTTATCTTAGTTATTTTTCTTTCCTAGTTCAACTTCAAAGTGTTAAACTTTACTCATAAGTGAAGACAAAACATTTATATACATTTAGTGTCCTAGTTTAGTGAACCATTCTTTGACAGAGTGTATAAATAATCAACATCTTTTGTTCTTATAGAGTGTTGCATTCAGTAGAAAGTTTGTGATTTTAGGATAACATACCAGTGTATTATCACTGCTGGAATTTTTTATACATAAAGTACAAGTAAGGTTGATTTTATTGTTTTATGTTTTGTAAGATCGCATGTTTACATGCATTCTCGTTCCCAGAGTCTAGTAGGTGTCTCAATACTAGTATTAAGAATCCTACTAGACTCTGGGAACGAGAATGGTTTACATATTTTATCATTTATTTATATAAATATATTTTACTTTATTTATTATATGTATGTATCAATACAAGAACTTGATCACATTTTACAATTTGTAACTAGAAATAAATAAATACAATATAGTATACCGGAGGGAAAAATATTAAGTATTTCATAGTTTACATTTGTATTTAGTTGAAACATATTTTTATGAAATAAGTGTGACAGATAAACCACTGCCCTCTCAGTCAATCATGCTTGTAATGGTAGAACAGGACACTAACAAAGATACATGTATATATTTTAAATTTACATTTTATTAGCATCCTCTGATGCGGATTAGTTCATTGGACTGTTAAATCATTCTCGTACCCCGAGGTTATCAATCTCGATCTAACTAGCTAGTATCGAGAATCTTACTAGGCTCTGGGAATGAGAATGTGTGTATATGAACTGGGTTTTTTTGTGCGCAGTTTGCACATAGTGCATCCATATGGAGCGGACAGACCCTTATTAGACTCAAGTCAGTTTTTGTACTCACTTTAATTAAACATTGTTTATGTCAAATTGGTAAAATGATATACCTGTACAGGAATCACCTGATACGCATATTGAGTGGACAAGTCTTTTTAAGTACATAAATACGATTAACAAAATTGAACGAAATCTTTAATCTATTATTCATGAAATCAACACAATATGAAAGTTTATATATAACACCCATTAAAGATCTTCGTATATGTATAAACACACATTCTCGTACCCCGAGGTTATCAAGATTCTCGATCTATTGAGAATCCTACTAGACTCTGGGTACGAGAATGATATGAACTATAAAAATCCACAATTTATTGAAATTTCTGAATTGTAGAAGTGTTCAGCAAAAAATTGGAGTAATTCAAAGAGTTGTAGAACAAACTTTTGTAGACCTTGACAATCAAAATGCATGCTGGGAAAATTGGTAAACTCTGAGGCAATATATTCTGAATTAAATGATCTTTTCATGATTTTCATAAACATACAGACAGTTTGTCAACAACCATGTCCAAGTACAATAGTGGATGATCAGTTCAAAATAGTTTTTGTCATGAACGCCCTTTAGACGTTTAAGTAATATCATGGACCCTGTGTACATAATATAGGGTCCATTGGTGGATCCAGCGGGGGGTCAGGGGGGTCTGGACCCCCCCCTAGAATTTGGAAAATGTACCTGTCCATTGGTGTATTTCTTGACTGTAAGTCATTTTTAAAAAGCATGAAGCAATTTTTTTCGGTGCTTAACATATTTAATGGTTACGTAGTTATTATTGTTACATGTAATAGGTTGCCTTTTATCTGTAAAATGTAAAAGTTCGGACCCCTCCTAAAAAAGTTCGGACCCCCCCCCCCTAGAAAAGTTCGGACCCCCTCCCCTAGAAAGAATCATGGAGCTGCCCCTGGGGATCCTTGGTAATACTACCGTCTTTATGTCATATGACGTATTTACAACTACTTAAATACGTGATAATTTCCAGACATAACAAGACTTTAACTTTGACCTTGCCGACAGTTAGAAATGTTAGTTTTTTTAAAAGCGAACCTGACACTGACTTCCTCGTTCCGTAAGGATAAAAACATACTTAGAATGTACTATAACAAAATATTGGACAAATTGTAACTTCCTGAATTTTTACTCTTGTATCTAGTTTATAAATAGATTATATAAATTTACTTCAGCTTAATTGTAAAACAAAACAAAAAATTAAGTCCTTACAATTTAGATTTCTCACTCTCGAGTCCACTTCCTTGTTACAATTACTGCTATAGTAGAATAAAGTTTCTTTCTCAATGAAACATATAGGCCTAGGTCACTTTTAGATGTAATTTGAACTAATGTGTGCCTGGCTATATTGAGGCCATGATTACAACTCCAACGTCGTAACCACTCGGCCACGCCTCCCTCCTTACGACCTTACGTCATAAAGTTGAATACAGGCAATGATCCACCCAGGTCAGAGATGTCATGTTTGTCTCTGCTCGGTTAAAACAGCATCATTTTTGCAAAATTGAACAAAATCCCTGCCCCGAATTATATCTACATATGTTATATTGAGTTAGGAGGATTTTGTTTGTTGTTCGAGGGGATCTATCTGTCTTCACATCAAGTTTGAATTATACATTTATGTTTATATATATAATTCGCAAAGTATATACCAGGTCATAGGTTGTATTAGACATGTATACATGTATATATGTGGTTTCACAGCATGGGAATAAAAGTTCAACTGAAACCGTCATATCTAGAGTATATTATAGTAAAAACAACGGTGCGAGGGTTTTCAGTATAATTTGAATAAACCAATATCAACATTTCTTGATTAATAAAAATAAAGGGCTTATAATTCCAAGTACAAATAAATCTTGATATAACATCAGCACATAGACGTTGATATCCTGGAACCAGTACTTCAATATTTGTATATATATATTATCTAGGTATGGGGCAATTTGTAACCATTATGTTAATTATCTTCTCAGAACTGTTATAAATAAACATGCCTCCAACTGTTGATAAATATTGCACTTATCTAACTGATGGGATAAAATGAATAATTCAGAACAGCCTTAGCTCAGGCCCGTAGGAACAGGGGGGTGCTAGGGGGGGCTAAGGCCCCCTCATATATTTACGTCAGTTATAGTGATTGAGGATCTTTATTTAATCTGTCACACTCAATTGATTGATACATTCGCGCTTTTTTAGCAAAATCAAACTTTCACGCTATATTTAACTAAAACTGCTAAAGAAAACCAAAGGAGGTGTTAGTCAGTCTCAAGCCTGAGAGAAAGGCGAGAGTTTTTGTAGGATACAACTAGACGAATATGATAATTAAGAACTGTTTTCTTTTCTTTGAAATGAATCTGAATAAATCAGCCCCCCTCCCCCAATCTGAAAATACTTCCTACGTGCCTGTAGCTCATGTAAATATTAGATTATGATGTACTGTACACACCAGAAGTTTTACAAGAAATTCCCACCGATCATGTACATGTATACAACAAGTAATTTATCACAATTTAAGCTTATTTATGTAACATAATTATGTCTAGTTTTTATCATATATATAGTTCGAACAAAAAAAAAACACTGTTTATAATAAAAATACAATGAACTAACCCACGACGAGGGATGCCAAGGATGACTTTAAAATTAACAATTGTGATAAGTTTTACTTGTGCCTTAGTTGTTGGTGTAATGGAAAGTGTTTTACCATAACAATCATGATTTACCAAGTGGTGGTGGTTTATCAAGCATGCTAATTTTGTTAAAATAATTACAAAAATTTTATTTTCAATACTGCCTACCCCTGAAATGAATTGTCTCATTTTTAATGTTTACCAAAACACGTTTTTTGTACGCACTATAGATAAACTAAATAAGTTTCGAATTGTGGAGTTTGCTCAGATATGACTCTTCGTATTGTTATGGCTAGATGTTAATTGGTTTATCCTGAAAGCAAGTTTTGACCATGGAGTTATGGAGGGTATTATAAATGTGTATAATTTGACCAACACATCAAAGATTTAGAACACGTGTTCAGAAAGCTGAACATTATAGAAATCTAAGAAAACGTTTGAATTCAACAAATTTCTGGAATACTTTCAGCCTCATGGGCGGATCTAGCGGGGAGGGGGTCAGGGGGGTCCGGACCCCCTAGAATTTGGAAAATGTACTTGTCCATTAGTGTATTACTTGCTTGTAAGTCATTTTTAATTAATATGAAGCAATTTTTCTCGGTGCTTAACATAGATTTAATGGTTATGCAGTTTTTATTATCAATATGTTGCAATTTTTCTGCAAAATGTGTATAATGTGGTAGTGGTTCGAGGTTCGGACCCCCCCCCCCTAGAAAAGTTCGGACCCCCTAGGAAATATCCTGGATCCGCCCCTGAGCTTGATTGTTATACATCGTACTGAAGTATCAAAGAATATATAACAATGAAATCTAGTTCCTGATCTAATATTACAAAGCAGTAACAATACATTTATTCTCAAGATATTTACATATTATGTATTGAAGCAGGCCTACTTTTAGTTTTCATAATTATGACCAAGGCAGCGCTTTCAAAGCCCCCCCCCCCCCCCTTCGTAAATACCCTTATACTTCAATTAGGAAATATATACCGATGATTAAAGCTATTATCTAACTCGAAATGATGATTAAAATGTCAGAAAGAACGAACGGAAACAAACGAAGGAACGAACGAACGGACGGACGAACATATAAAAAATTGTCAACTTGTTCTCTTAAAACAAATCTAACAAAAAACTGATATAAACTAAAGAAATAAACAATTTGTTTTATTTCTGTTCTTATGAGATGTGGTGTTAATTGATGAAAACATGCGATAAAATATATTTTTATTGCATTGAAAATAAAAGTTCAAATGAAGTTATCTTCATTAAAAGATATATAAAGATATATTTGTGTAAAAACACGAAAGAATCAGCAGAATAATCGTCAATTATGGAGATCTTCTAATTTTCAATCAAGAGCTATGAAAATGATACCTTCGCTCATGGCTTTGCCAAACTTAATATATGTGGTTTTTGAGTTTCCTAGCCCTCTCGGTGAAAGAAATCGGCTCTACCACAAATCAGTAATTATTTTCCATACGTTGATATTTCTACAGATTTACAAAAAGTCTGAATGTCTGAAACAGTAACAGAAGAGAACCTGGACGTTAAAGTTGAGATGGCAGAAAAAGAAATTGTTGATGAAAAGAAATTTTTAACAGCAGACGAACCACCAGAAGGTGAAACCAGTATGACAGAAACACGCTATACTCCCTCAGGTAAAAGTTGACTTGAAGTTTTGCATTCTCGTACCCAGAGTCTAGTAGGATTGAGAATTCTACTAGACTCTGGGTACGAGAATGGACGTTTTGATGCATTTGAAACAAACATAATACTATAAGTGCAGGTTCTAAGATAATTATTCCAAGCAATGGAAAGTAATGTTTCAGCCGTTTGTAATCCCTCATTTCCATTCTCTCGTACCCAGAGATTATCAAGAATCTCGATAAATAATTATTTTATTTTTTTATTCGAGTTTACGCCGTATCAACACAATTTAGGTCATTTCACGGCGTCCAGCGCACCTAACCTAGCTTTCCTGGACCATTGTCTATAACCAGTACTCACCTACCCTTCCACAAGGCCGGAAACTTCTCCATATTATCTAATCAATGGAGGAAAATCGACATTATTGTCAAATTTTCATGGAAGGGTATAACCTCCCCGGGCAGGATTCCAAATCCCGGCGCACTACCAGCTGCGCTATCGACCCGGGTTCGATAAATAATTGATGATAATTAGATCTTGATAACCTCTGGGTACGATAATGACATCATCCAACATTAGGGGCAGCACAGCAGGTAGCGATAGAATAAAAGTGTTTTACCTTCAAGTTTTGTCACATTGCTGTACGACTGCAAAGATTTGTTTCGTTCGAAGAATAGTGATGACTAAAGCCAATCAATTGTGTTTTATAGATCAAAGATAGTTACCGAGAATTTTAAGATCTGAAGTTTGTATCATATAATTATAAGGACTATATTGTATAATTTGTTTTTTATTTACTTGATTTGCTAAAGTCTGTAATATGTGTTGATGTATTTTAACTTTTAGCTGTAAGTGATCCCTCGAGAACATTTTTTATATGATAATCGTTGTATAAGTTATGTACATATAGTTTGTTTGTACATTTTGTATTCATTTAAACATTTGGATAAAGTGTATTTCATAACGTGTGTTCTCTATAAACGTTTATGGACTTTTTGTGATTTTTTATATAAATTTTTTAAAATGTCTGAGAAGAGAAGACAAGGTGACAAAACTTTTTATATTTTATAATTTCAAGTACAATGTACCTTCACATTTTTTATATGTCTTTTATTTAAAAATTTGATATTTTATCATATTTCACCACAAAGTTACTGTGCTTTTGATAGTTCGTGAGCAAAATGAAATTTTAAAAACAAGAACTGATCGTACGATGATACAAACTGCAATTGATTATTCTACAAGAATAATCAAGACTTATTCATGTAACATAGTTTGATTCACATATTGATACATTAGTTTATGGAGATTTAGGAAATTGTTCACATGATTCTGTTTTTTTTTATGAATAAAAGTGAATCTGGTTAAAACAGAAAGTTGTCCAAGGTGTTATTGAAGGTATTTATTACAGCTCAAGTGACGTCACAGACTAACAGACTGATAGTCAGATGATTGTGCCATGGTGTTACATGTTTATATAAAATATTGTATTTATGACAGCTCCAGTGACGTCACAAACATACAGACAGATAGTCAGATGATTGTGCCATGGTGTTACATGTTTATATAACATATTGTATTTATTACAGCTCCAGTGACGTCACACACTAACAGACTGATAGTCGGGTAGTTGTGCCATAGTGTTACATTTATACATAAATATTTTATCATTACAGCTCTAGTGACGTCACACACAAACAGACTGATAGTCGGGTAGTTGTGCCATGGTGTTACATTTATATATAAAATATTGTATTTATAACAGCTCCAGTGACGTCACAAACTAACATCCAGTGAGTCGGGTAGTCGTGCCATGGTGTTACATTTATATATAAAATATTGTATTTATTACAGCTCCAGTGACGTCACACACAAACAGACAGTGTGTCGGATAGTTGTGCCATGGTGTTACATGTTTATATAAAATATTGAATTTATAACAGCTCCTGTGACGTCACAAACTAACATCCAGTGAGTCGGGTAGTCGTGCCATGGTGTTACATTTATATATAAAATATTTTATCATTACAGCACCAGTGACGTCACAAACAAACAATGGAGAAGATAGTGAATCAGATGGTTGTGCCATGGTGTTACAAATTCTGTCTATTTTAGTTCTTGTTTTGTTCTTTCCTTTTTCACTCCTATGTGCTTTAAAGGTAAACTATCGTTTACTTATTTATTTTAACACCATTTTCAATGTAATCAAACGCTTGTTTATTCGTGTTTAATTTATTGATTGCTTCAACTTCGGTAGGGAAGGGAGGAATAAAAAAACAGCAGGGTACATCAGATGGTTAATGTTTCTAAAAACATGTACAACTTAGGGAGGGTTAATGTTTCTTAGCAACATGTACTACTTAGGGAAGGTTGATGTTTCTAGGCAACATGTACTACTTAGGGATGGTTAATGTTTCTAAGCAACATGTACTACTTAGGGAGGCTTAATGTTTCTAAGCAACATGTACTACTTAGGGAGGGTTAATGTTTCTAGGCAACATGTACTACTTAGGGAAGGTTGATGTTTCTAAGCAACATGTACTACTTAGGGAGGCTTAATGTTTCTAAGCAACATGTACTACTTAGGGAGGGTTAATGTTTCTAGGCAACATGTACTACTTAGGGAGGGTTAATGTTTCTAGGCAACATGTACTACTTAGGGATGGTTAATGTTTCTAAGCAACATGTACTACTTAGGGAGGGTTAATGTTTCTAAGCAACATGTACTACTAAGGGAGGGTTAATGTTTCTAAGCAACATGTACTACTTAGGGAAGGTTGATGTTTCTAGGCAACATGTACTACTTAGGGAGGCTTAATGTTTCTAAGCAACATGTACTACTTAGGGATGGTTAATGTTTCTAGGCAACATGTACTACTTAGGGATGGTTAATGTTTCTAGGCAACATGTACTACTTAGGGATGGTTAATGTTTCTAGGCAACATGTACTACTTAGGGATGGTTAATGTTTCTAGGCAACATGGACTACTTAGGGATGGTTAATGTTTCTAGGCAACATGTACTACTTAGGGAAGGTTGATGTTTCTAAGCAACATGTACTACTTAGGGAGGCTTAATGTTTCTAAGCAACATGTACTACTTAGGGAGGGTTAATGTTTCTTAGCAACATGTACTACTTAGGGAGGGTTAATGTTTCTAGGCAACATGTACTACTTAGGGATGGTTAATGTTTCTAGGCAACATGTACTACTTAGGGAAGGTTGATGTTTCTAAGCAACATGTACTACTTAGGGAGGCTTAATGTTTCTAGGCAACATGTACTACTAAGGGAGGGTTAATGTTTCTAGGCAACATGTACTACTAAGGGAGGGTTAATGTTTCTAAGCAACATGTACTACTTAGGGAGGGTTAATGTTTCTAAGCAACATGTACTACTAAGGGAGGGTTAATGTTTCTAAGCAACATGTACTACTTAGGGAGGCTTAATGTTTCTAAGCAACATGTACTACTTAGGGATGGTTAATGTTTCTAGGCAACATGTACTACTTAGGGATGGTTAATGTTTCTAGGCAACATGTACTACCTAGGGATGGTTAATGTTTCTAGGCAACATGTACTACTTAGGGATGGTTAATGTTTCTAGGCAACATGTACTACTTAGGGAGGGTTAATTTTTCTAGGCAACATGTACAACTTAGGGATGGTTAATGTTTCTAGGCAACATGTACTACTTAGGGAGGGGTAGAGAGAAAAACAAGGGCCAGGTTTTAACTATAATAAAACGTATTGAAGTAATTGATGATTTTTAAGAAAGTAAGTAATATTATACACTCAATTCTTCTGGTTTATACTCATTGGTATATTATGAGTTACTTTATATTGATGCTCTGAACCTATGTAGTAATGTTTTCAATGTGTAACTCTGTCTTCAATTATCACAATGTAGCAAGGAATAATTAATGTAAGTACTTAATTGGTAAACATTTCCTTCCATAACAGACTTCCATCATTACTTGTAATAGCAGTACTAGAGAGATAAGTATGTATAGGGGGGAGAGGTCTACATCAACATGAATATTTAAATACTTTCACTATTTAGATGTTTGACCAATATTGTACTTGCCCTTGTTAAATATTTGTATCAGTTATCGTATAAATTCGCCAAACGAACAAATCTAAGTATATACATGTATTTATTCGGTTTGAATAATTAAACTTAGTTCATAATTTACGAAGTTAGCCAAGCGTAGCATACAATTGTAAACAAACATGCATTGAAAGCAATTTCAACATAGTTAATTAATATTCCAAGATTTTTGAAGCAAAATGTTAAAATTTAAATATAACTCAGTTGAATTGTTGTTCTCTGCAACAATTCTTGATTATTTACTACATCCGTCAATAGGATAAATGGAAACAGAGCATTGGTTCAGGTTAACATGGCTAGTTAAGACAAAATAGATATTAGTTAGAAATCCCTTTTTATGATCTTGATGTGACTCTAGACCCTGGTTTTGATAAATAAAGTATTTATTGTTTATTTCAGATGGTACAAGAATATGAACGTGCTGTTATATTTAGACTTGGAAGAATTATTGGCGGATCAAAAGGCCCAGGTAATTTTTTATTTGGAATTACATCTTTAATAATAACCTTTTTAAATGAGTTTATTTATTTTGTGTTGTATTCTAAATCATCATTGAGTTGTCTATCCTTGGCTCTGTTTCTTACAAACTTGTAATACAACAATGTCATATATTTGGTTGTTTTACTTTAACTCAATGTCATGAAGCCATTTTTACGTTAAATTTGATCGTGTAAGACAGGGTATTGAGCGATAGCTCAAGGACTCATATGTAGGGATCATGTTGTCCTGATTTTGAGCCAGTTAAGAGCAATCTTAATTTCTTTGAGCATAGTTGGTTATAGTTCAAAATTAAGTGAAGTAGGCTGAACTATTATATGGAAGCAGACTTTAAACTGAATTATTTACAACTGAAGACGGCCATGTTTATACCTGTATTTATTTTCAGGGGCGGATCCAGGATTTTTTTCTAGGGGGGGTCCAAACTTTTCTAGGGGGATCCAAACTTTTCTAGGGGGGTCCGAACCTCGAACCACTACTACATTATACACATTTTGCAGAAAAAAATGCTACATATTGATAATACAAACTACATAAGCATTAAATATATTTTAAGCACCGAGAAAAATTATTTCATATTACTTTAAAACGACTTATAAGCAAGAAATACACTAGTGGACATGTACATATTCCAAATTCTAGGGGGGGGTCCTGACCCTACCCCCCCCCAGCTGGATCCGCCCATGATTTTATGAGACAAAATATCTTGGTTATTCTAATTATAAAAGTTTTCTTCAATATTTCAGGATTATTTTTTGTATATCCATGTATGGATTCGATAATAACTGTAGATTTACGTACGAGATCATTTGATATCAATCCACAAGAAGTAAGTTGTTTAAATTATTGTATTTATTAAATCAGGGTATATAGCCATATTATCTTTAGATGATATATAATATTTGTCTTATACCTGTCTGAATATACAATAGAACCAAATTGAACAGAAACAATGTCACTTTTCTTTTTCACTGATTCGTTCTTCTCATAACTTAACTTTAATTTTAACTGCTTACTATTCTGTTTAGAGAGTTTGGAAAAGTAAATATTTACTAGATGGGAGCCCGTGCAAGCACGGGCTTTAGCAAACTCCTCACAGTGCTTATGTCACGCTTTGCTACTTAATTTGGTTATTGATTTGATAAAGGGAGATAACAGCTGCGGGGAGTTTGGTTTGACGTGTCTAATTTTAGTTTTATCTAGAACTACTTTTAGACACACAAAAACCCACTATTTTTGTTTATTTTTTGGCGGTTTTTGCAAATGTCAAGAGGCTTTGTCAAAAAAGAATTGTCAACTTGATATGCCGGTATATAGGTGCTCCAGCGACAAACAAAAGATTTATTCAAAGCTGCGCAGTTTCTTCCACAAAACAGGAAACTCGCAAAATTAATAGTATAGAAGTTTAAGTATGTGAATGAGAGGTTTCTATAATAATAGACGAGTAGCAAGGAACTTGTTTTCATATATTACCATTAAAAGATCTGCTTGCAGTTGTCTCCCTTGTTTTTTTATATTTACAAAAGACCAACTTATAGTTAACTCCCTTGTTTCCAGATATAAACAAAAGAACAACTTAAAAGTTAGCTCCCTTGTTTACAAATATTGATAAAAGAACAACTTACAGTTGTCTCCCTTGTTTTCAGATGTTTACAGAAGACCAACTTACAGTTGTCCCCCTTGTTTCCAGATATTATCAAAAGATCAACTTAAGTTATCTCCCTTGTTTACAGATATTAACAAAAGAACAACTTACAGTTATTTCGCTTGTTTTCAGATATTAACAAAAGATCAACTGACTATAACTGTAGATGCAGTGATGTATTTAAAGATTATAGATCCAATAGCCTCTGTTACAAAGATAGAAAATGTTGATGCTGCTAGTAAAATGCTTGGTGCTACGACATTAAGAAATGTTTTAGGAACATATAATATGACAGATATCTTGTCTCAGAGAGATGAAATTAATACTAAAATAAAGGTGTGTATACTTTGAAATATGTTTGTCTGCTTTTCACTTAATGATTATTTAACACGACGTCTTATACATTTTGTATTTCAATATTAAACACACAGCTGTTGTAATCTAACCCCTTGGTGATAAAAACCTTACAGTCAAAATACTTATATTTCTATATAAGTGTCAAATAACATACAGTTTTTCTATACAAACATATTTATTTCATAGAATCAAACAAAGGAATTCATCTTGTTATCTCTAAAATTTAAAGAAAATAGGAGAGGTGTGGCCAAGGAATTAGGACATAGGACTGGTAATCATTAGACAGCCAGCTCTGCAGGGGTTCGAATACCATCAAAAACATATCCTGATATTTCCTTATACAAGAAATTTTAGCCTACTATCTCAGTACTGAGGAAACAGGAAGTGGCTTCGAAAGTTATTAAGCTAATGCCTCAGTCCCATATAATCGTACCTTGTTACGGACCCGTACGTGCAGACAGTCATAGGCCGTGAGAAGCCTTGTATATCAAGGTGAGGGTACCCACATGGTACAAAACAACACACCCGTACGGAGCCGTAGCTTGAAGATATGCATGCTTAATCCATACTCGGCCACGGTTTTGTTTACGGTTTGACTCTGAAACTGATATGTGTATCCTGGGCTCATCTCACGGACCCTGGTAAAAACGTTCAGTCCGTACGGGTACGCAAGAGTTCGTACGGGTCCTTGCCGAGCTTGATTGCACGACGCCCGTACGGTGCCCTCACGGCTATTTTTATGTTTATGGGACTGTAGCTTTAGTTAAAAAGAATTTGTTTCACAATCAAACTAAAATAAATAAATATAAACATAAACAAACATAAAGTTAATGTGAATGGGTTTATCCTAAAACAAGATTTTGTCAAAGGTTTGATAAAGGTAATTGTTTAACAAACCATTTATCATATGTATTATATTACTTACAGATTATGTTAGATGAAGCAACAGATCCCTGGGGTGTTGATGTCGAAAGAGTTGAAATGTAAGTTAAATTATTGTGTGTGTGAAAGTAGCATCAACAGTACACTTTTCTTGTCTTGTTTTTTTTCTCTTCTACAAATGTGGTCAGAATGATCCTGGTAGACTGAAGACAAGTTGTTGATTTTCCATTATGATGCATGTTGGCAGTCATCTTAAATTTTCTCCAGCTCTAGCCCAATTTATTACGTTACAAAGTAAGGGCAAAATTATCAACCAGCCCAACCATTTAAAATATTACATTTTCTGTAGCCTGATACAATTTTCACTAGTCATAAACTTCTTGCAATGACTGTCGGCTAGTTTTAAAATACAGTACTGATGCAAAGCTTCATTGTCTATCACACTAGCCAGCTTGTGCATGGTTATAGCAACCAAGTAGTATAAAAATTATGTTTTGTAATGTTAACCTATAACAATATTTGTTTCCAATCTTATAGTTACATCAAACTATGTATATTTTACAATTTCAGTACTGACGTATGTTTACCACAACAAATGCAACGTGCCATGGCTGCTGAGGCTGAGGCTACAAGAGAGGCCAGAGCTAAGGTAAATTATTAAAACTTACTTAATTCTGTCTACTTTTTCTACTTTAAATATCTTTATATCTGCAAGATTGTTGTTAGTGTATTGCGTAAAAGAGCGAGTAAGTACAGTCTAGCAGGCAACCCTTGATTTATAACATTATTTTCTTTTATCATTTTTGTTTACTTTGGTTCTATTGGTAAATTATCTATTCTCACCATCATTATTACCACCATGATCTAAAAATGATTTTTATCACCATCATCAATATCATTATCATAATCATCATAATTACAATCACCATAATTATTATCATCATCATTATTATTGTCATTATTATTATTATCATCATTATTATTATCATCATTATTATTATCATCATTATTATTATCATCATCATCATCATCATCATTATTATAATCATCATTATTATAATCATCATTATTATTATCATCATTATTATTATCATCATTATTATTATCATCATTATTATTATCATCATCATCATCATCATTATTATTATAATCATCATCATCATCATCATCATCATTATTATAATCATCATTATTAAAATCATCATTATTATTATCATCATTATTATTATCATCATTTTTATTATCATCATTATTACTATCACCATAAGTATTATCACCATAAGTATTATCATCATTATTACTATCACCATAATTATTATCATCATTATTACTGACATCATTATTGCTAACATCATTATTACTAACACCATTATTACTGACATCATTATTGCTAACATCATTATTACTAACATCATTATTATTATCATCATTATTATTATCATCATTATTGCTATCATCATAATTACTAACATCATTATTACTATTATCATAATTATTATCACCATTATTATCATCATCATCATCATCATCATCATCATCATCATCATCATCATCATCATCATCATCATCATCATCATTACTATCATTATTATTATCATCATCATTATTGCTATCATCATAATTATCATCATCATTATTACTATCATTGTCATCATCATCATCAAAATTACTATCACCGTAACTATTATCGTCATTATTACTATCACCATGATTATTATCATCATTATAATTATCATCATTAAGTATTTTTGTTTCATTTTAAACATTCTTCTAAAGTAAAAACTTACGCTGAAACTTAAAGTTTTGTTTATTTTTAGATCATTGCAGCAGAAGGTGAACAGAAAGCTGCCCGTGCCTTGAAGGAAGCTGCTGACATCATGGCAGAATCTCCAGCTGCTATACAACTAAGATATCTTCAAACACTTAACAATATCTCAGCTGAGAAGAATTCAACGATTATATTTCCACTACCTATGGAGTTCATGCAAGCTTTTAGAGGAGCTCCTCCTGTAGCTGCTCCTGCTATTGAAAGACAATAGACACATTGTGATGTAAACTTTTATATTATAAACCATAAGTTGAGATTTCAATACATAAAATATGAAGTTATCTTTGTACCTAGACATAACTCATTTATCAAAATTTCAATTGTTCAAAAACATTATAGGGCTTTGTATTTTGTTAATTTTTAGATACGAGGGTCAGTCAAAAATAAGTGAGCACTGCCAAATAACTTTTTTAAACAACGTGTTAAACAACTGACTAGTTTATAATCCTTTAAAGTAATCTCCCCTGGACTAGATGACAGAATTCCATCTCCTTGGCAAAGCTTGGATACTGGTTGCTAGGAAACTAGAGTTGATACGTCGGACCTCCCCGTTCACGGCACATTCTAGTTCATCCAAACTCTCGTAGCGTATTCCCCGTAATGGCTCCTTAAGTTTTGGGAACAAATCAAAGTCAGGGGGTTCAAGTCATGGGAGTAGGGGGATGATCAAGAACTTCCCACTGGTATGACTCCAGCAGCTCCCTGACAACGTTGGCTTTATGGGGTGACGTGTTATCGTGTAAGACAGTTTTTCATATTGCTTTACTCTTTCAGTTGATTTCAAAGTTTACGTCCCTGTATTTAAATTGTATTTAAAATCTTGTTAAATTACTTGTATTTACTTTTTTATATTACATAGATCAGAGAGTATTTAGATCATAGGTTGCAAGCTTGATGGTGTCATTCTGCTTGAACTTGGATATTCTAAAACAGAACCTCTTTCTTGGAGAATACTATCTACAACTAAAAATAGACAATAAGAATTAGATCCTTTCCAGCTTCTTTATTATTAAAATAGTGTAACAAATTTCTAAAGCAATGTGATAATTGCCTGCTGGAAAAGGACCCTTTTTATGTTGCTTCCTCATTGACTATTAGATAACGGGAAATCAACCAATATCATTTCTGTATTTTAGGCTAGGACCTGGAAATCACAAGTGTATCTGTTCTAAGACTGATTTTTTTCTTTGACCAATTGACTTCAGCAAATTTCCTGGTTCCTGTTTAAACCTTTATCATATGTGGCAAGTGACTTGTGATTTCAATGATAGAACATTTATACACTGCCCTCCATAAGTTTCTTCACAATACAATTAATCAAATTGCTACAATTTTGTGTTCAAATTTGAAAAATCTTATATCATTATTTATTTAATTCATTAATCATGCAATGAAAATTGATTTTGTGTTAATACATTTTATTTTTTGAGTTGTAGCAAAATTATCTTTCAGCTTCTGAAACTATATTCATGGTATCTCAATGAGCCAATATCGAGTTTGAGATATTTCTGTTATTTCATATTCATAGCAAAAATGTACTGATTTCAAAAAAAGTAAAATTTAAAGTCGCTCAACAATAAATTGCTTGTACAACTTTCTGAAATTCTATTAAGTACAATGAAAAATTTTGAATGCGTGAAGGAACTTTTGGAGGGCAGTATATTATATATCTGTCTATATACATCGTATACTATGAGCTATTTAATAATTTACATTAAATTTTATGTACATGTACACAATATACATATATTCTTTCTTTGTAAATTATCTTACAGTTTAATACTCAATTTTGTACAAAGACATTGTACTTTATTTGTAATAATAAATTTTCTATAAAATATTTACAATTGTTGGTTTTTATGGTAAACTTCTGTATATATTTCAAGCAGTAAATACATTATGTATTTATACAAGGATCCTTGATTTATATAAAAACAAAAATATACCCAACAACCTTCTGGGGTGATTGACAGGGTTTAATGTTGTGTCAACACGAATTATAGTCAGTTGATTGTGGCTAGCTCACCTAACATAGCTTTCCTGGACCACTGTCATTAACCAGTAATCATAAAGGTAGTCTTCCACTAAGTTGACAGCAGATTGATAATGCTGCCCAAAGTCTATTTCACCACATACCTAGGTCAGCTACAATGTTAACTTACTGTCAAATATCAATGTTTTAGCAGTTGGCTAAGTTAAGTTAAGAAACAAATTTTGCTTCATTATTTCAGTTGATTGGTTGTAAGACTGATTTGTTTTTCTTTGACCAATTGACTTCAGCAAATTCCCTGGTGCCTGCTTATACGTTATGATTATCATAGAGCAAGTGACTTGTGATTTCAATGATAGAACATGTACATTATATATCTGCCTTTATACATCATAACACTATGAGCTATTTGATAATTTACATTTAATTTTATGTACATGTACACAATATATTCTTTCTTTGTAAATTATCTTACAGTTTTATACTCATTTTTAGTATATTTACTTTATTTGTAATAATCAATTTTCTATGAAATATTTATAATTGATGTTGTTTTTTATGGTAAACTTCTGCATACATATGCAGCAGTTAAAACATTATGTATTAACATATAAACAAAAGACATTCTCGACAACCTGTGTTTAATGTTGTGTCAACACAAATTATGGTCAGTTTGATTGTGGCCAGCGCACCTACCATAGCTTTCCTGGACCTTTGTCTTTAACCAGTTCTCACACACCCTCTCTTCCTCACAATCAAACAACGTCTCTATATATACACCTCAAATTGATCACATGGAACCAATTGATTGAGTCAATCAATATTTATGTCAAAGGGTATAACTAACCATGGTGAAGCTTGAACCAACAACATCTTCGGGACACTAGATTCACATTCAGTTTACCGGTACGTAAAAAGTCCGAGAAATAGTAGTTAGTAACTAAGCCTGGCAAAACATTAACACAAAAATACAGGGTTTCATGTTATATCAGGGGCTACCACCCCCGAACCCCCGTTTTTATGTTTTAAACGAGACAAAAATGGCAGCCATTTGCTTCTGTTGTTTATTTTAACATAGTAACAGAAGTGCACCTGTTCCAATTGGTAAGGCATGCGAAGAAGCGGTAAACAAACTTATACCGGTAAACTGCAATATATCCCAGTGCACAAAGTCTATTTCACCACCTACCTAGGTCAGCTGCTAAGTTGACTCAATATCAATTATCAATGTTTTAGTAGTTAGTTTAATTGATTTAAAAAAGTTGATTGCTTCATAATTTTTTTATTGCCCTTATAAAATAATTAAATCAAGGCAACATACAGTGATACCAAACAATCAAGTTTATATGTAAGATCAATTCTTCCTTAATTTATTTTATACGAAACTCAAAAGTTCAAGTAAGATCTCAAAATAAAATACATAATAGTACAGATATCATATTAGTATATGATTCTAAACAAACATGGATGCTGCCACGGCCCATCGGTTGCAACCAAAATATAACCATTTACGACGAGTGTTTAGTCCTTGAAAACGTTTAAAATTGCACAAAAGGAATGAAATTATCGATTTTTAGTTGTAATTTTTTGTCTTTTCTTTGAAATCACGTGATATACACGTTTTGTTGCTTAAGTGCATCAAAACTTATGACACCAGGATATGTTCTGTGAAGTTCCACTACAAGAACTATCAAAGTCCAGGATTCAAGGTAAGGAATGATTTAAGGTCACACAAATGTTACATAAAACAGTTACTACAATGGTCAATATAAGATATACAATGTATTTATAAAGATTGGACAAATAGTCTTGAAGGGTTAGTCTATGATCTGATGTATTTGTTTATAAAAATGACTAAATCATGGTATAAATATATACAATATGAATGTACTGATTGATTCTGTGATATTATAAATGATTGCATGATACATTTTGTTCTTCATGATTTGAAATAAATAATTTCATGAATATGTACAATAAAATACATAAATACATTATATATATACAGTAAATACATATGTACACAGTGCTCTCTGATAGTCCCTGGACAAAATCTTTTTTAGGAACAGATGATTCACATTAAGAAGATGAAAAAAAGAAACCACAAGTCATCTGAGCGATGAAAATAGTTCTGACATACAGTGATGTAAAATTGAATCATGATTTTGTAAAGTTGTACAATGTTGATTGTATTAGTAATGTCAATAGTCTATGAAAGATAACTCTAACAAGCTTATTGTAATTGCCATGTATTAGTAACATATGTTTCTCTCCCTCTATCTGTATGTATACATATACATGTTGTACTTATATAGATCTATGATTATTAAACGTTGTATCTTCGTTCTCATAAGCCGTGTTTTGTGATCTCCATTTATTATAAGATTGCGTGTGCAATAACGATTCCTGTAATAAATCAACATACTAGATTGTGCCACAGTGTACAGATGTATATGTTTACAATATTGACACAATGGTTTATATATACATGTACAACATTAAATAGTTCGGTGTTGAGAAGATATAAATGTTTGATATAATTGTTTCTGTCAATATTGTCCGTTTATATATTAGCCATATGATGAATCTCTCAACTTGTTGTATTTTCCTTACATTCAACTGAAATTATAAAGAAAAGAAAATATGATTTAACATAAAAAGCTAACTTCCCAGTTCACACATGATTTGTTTTAAAAATTAAATAAAAGTTCAGTATGAGTCAAATTCAGCTTACTTTTGCAATTACAAAATTTATGACACAACTAACAGTAAATCTCAAAATCCCTATGTGATGTCCGGAGCTGACCCCATGTGATGTTGGGATTTGACCCCCATGTGATGTTGGGATCTGATCCCTATAATCTACACAACCTTTAAATCTATATTAATTACCGAGAAAATTGCTTCATGATACTTAAAAATGAACTCATGGACAAGTACTTTTTCCAAATTCTAAGGGGGTCCGGACCCCCTGACACCCCGACCCCCCACTGGATCCGCCTATTGAACTTAAAGATTATATATTACCTTTGTCTTTAGGTTGTCTATTCAAGAATATCAATTTAGATTTCATATTTCTGTTTTGCTCTTGTAAAGTTAAAACTTGTTCTCTTAAAACTTTTAATTCATTTAATAAATCTGTGATCATTCCTTGCTGTACATCATCCGTCAGGGATTCTAAAAATAAAATAGATATATTACATGTATCATAACTTGAACAGTAGCTTTTAAAAAAATGTATACCGGTAAATAAAAAATAAAAAACATTTTTCATACTTCACAAATTAAACGGTGTTATTCTACGAAAATATTACATTAATGATGATACATAAAAACAAAATTAAATAAAGACATACAAAAGACACCGCTAGAATATAATTTTTTAGCTTTCAATTTTAAGCCTTAAAAACCACTCCTGAAATATGCTCCTTGAGCCCTGTGCCTGATCCCTGTTAAGGAGAGATCAAGAGAGATTAATCAGTATCAGTCAGAAACAATAAGTATGCTCCATCTTTTTAGATCAATTAATGATTAACATGAGATAATTAAAGTATTCTACATTTACCTCCCTTTCTCAATCAAGTGAGTTAATTCAATCATTCTATACTTATCTCCTTTTTCAATCAAGGGAGATAATTCAATCACTCTACATTTACCTCCCTTTTTTAATCAAGGGAGATAATTAAATCATTCCATACTTACCTCCCTTTCTCAATCAAGGGAGATAATTAAATCATTCCTTACTTACCTCCCTTTCTCAATCAAGGGAGATAATTCAATCATTCTATACTTGCACCCTTTTCTTAATCAAGGGAGATAATTCAATCATTCTATACTTACCTCCCTTTTTCTCCATCAATCTTTCTCTCACTTTTACTTCAGTCTGTAAAGATCTATTTGTTGACATTACTTCTTCAAGCTTTCTACTTTTATCTCGAAAATCTTTCTTTGAGCTGATGATAAAATCAAATCAAGGATATTAAACACAACATATTTTCAGTTATTACAAAACAAGCAAAATCGAACATTTATCGTTTTTCTTCCTTAAGTAAAAACTTAATTGTCAAGAATTTTACTCCCAAAAAATTAACAGACACAAACTTTAAACAAATTATAGAGTCCACAGATATGTGAAAAGGAAGTTTGATTAAATGGTGTTATTTAAAATAAGTGCACATTTCAGAACATAAATGTTCAGGGTTGTTTCTTCATTAGAAATCAATTCAAATATAATATGCTTATAATCAAATGAAAGAAGAGTTGTTACAGAAGTATGTATCTGTTTAAAGTCAACTTGGTAAAAGAAATGTTTAGACAACAAGGGAGATAACCATGATATGAATGACAAATATCACAAAAGTTAGAGTTGCTTCCCTTTCTTATTACACAGTCAAACACTTCTAACTAAAACTTACTTTGTTAATTCTCTGTAGGTTACTTTAAGATTATATAAATATTTATCTTTTAATTTTGTTGCTTCAGTCATTTCTTTCTTTTCCTTCATTATCAGTTTATCTTGTGATTTTCTGAAATATCAAAAAAACAAATCTTGGTGAATCAACAAGAATATATTCTACAGACAGAATCAAACATTTCTTATCCATATTTATTAATTTCCAATTTAAAACAAACAATACTGGGTCATTTTTGAAGTTTATATTGTATTCACAAGTATGATGTCTTTGTTCTTAGAAAGTCAGTTGATATCAAAAGAAATTCCTGAGGTCCAAATGGATAATTTTATTTATCATAACGTGAAGTCACATTAAAAGTATTTTATTATTTTCATATACTTACTAAACATATGATCTTAGTAATGCTCCATGACCAGTGTAGCAAGCGCATTTGGTAAACCACCATGGTTTTGAAATCCAGTTTCTTAAGGAGGTACGATTCAATGCACCAAAGGTCACACTCCCCTTCCATGAAAATGTTAAAAATACTGTCAATGGAAAAGTTGCCAGTCTTGTGGGAGGATGAGTATTGGTAATAAAGAAGGGTCAAAGAAAGCTAAATCCGGTGCACTGACCACTGTAAAATAAGAAGATAGAACATACCTTAGTTGTAGAGCTAGTGTTAGTTCAGCTTTCAGTTTAGCAATCTCGTCTCTCATGTTTTGTATAGTTTTATAATGTTTATCGTTCTCTTGTTTGTAATCATCATTTTTATGTTTACTTATATCTAGCTGGGATGATAATTTCTCATTAGATTTATTTAAACTGTCTAACTTTGTCTGGAAATAAATAATTAGAACATGTACAAAAATATATAACAATATACAGTGTCTTACAAATGTTTTAGGCAAATGAAAATTTGACAAAAAACTAAATCATGCACACCGCAAGTAAAAGATTCAAATAAGCCTTATTCCTATAACATAAGTTAAATCATATAATGAAAAACTTAAAAATGTTGATTTTGAAATTTGCTCAGATGACTCTTAGTTTCTTTGTTCATGAGTACATTGTAAATTGGTTTATTGAATTATCTTAAAAACCGGATTTTTTCCATAGACTACTGGAATGGAGATAATTATAAGAATTAGTTTCTACATAGTCATGTTTTCTCCTATATTAACCTTATGCAGTTCATCCATTTTATACCCCCGCTTCGAAGAAGAGGGGGTATACTGTTTCACCCTGTCCGTGCATGCGTGTGTGCATGCGTCCGTCCGTCCGTTACAAAATTTCCGTCGCAGTTTTTCTCATCAACTATAACATGAAGCTGCCTAATACTTTGCATATAGCTTCATCCCATAGTCCCAAGTGGTGTAAAGCGATCTCATGCTCCTTGCTCATCTACTTCCTGTTTGTCGCATATTTTTAGATTTTGGCCGGGGTATCACTAGAGAGCATTAGCTCACAGATTTACTTGTTTCACCTGCAACTACAGTTAACTGAGACAGTAATTTAAGATGTAAAAACCTCTCCTTCTTTCTAAAATGCTTATATTGCAATTATTGAACTTTTTTCTAGCCTTAAATCATGTAGTCTCCATTCCACACCACTGGACCACTACATAACTTGGTACCCTGGGAAACACGATGTGAAGAGGCCTACGAGAGGAGGAAAGCCAAGTATACAGAGCTTCTCATCGAATGTAGAGAAAGAGGCTACCGCACATGGCTGTTCCCCCAATTGAAGTAGGCGTCAGGGGATTCTGTTTTCAATCTGTGTGCCGACTGATGGCAGCAATCGGGACGACTGGCAGAGACAGGCGCAGGACTATCCAAAGACTGAGCCAAGGTACAGAGCGTGCGTCTAGCTGGCTATGGTTACTACTAGAGGAGAAGAGCTGGAACCTATCCACCTCCACACCGTAAGATGGTGGGGCCATTCGTTATCAGATATACATGGATAAGGCCCGAAATATCTATGACGACGAGCACCATGTTGATGATGGAATCAACACGGAACGCCCAATCGACTACGAATGCAGCACCAGGAACAGTAACCTGCTCATGCGGCAAGGTCTGCAAGAACCAACATGGTCTGCCATTTCACCAAGGAAAATCTGGTTGCCAGCATGCAAGGCCACGTGGACAGCGCTTAGCCGGTTTGGATAGTGAAACGCGGGAGTACCCCAGTTTGGACTCAAACCACAGTATTGTGTGAACTCTCCGTTCATGAGACAACGCAGGATGTCTTCCAGGACCCAGAGGTGGATGAAGAAGACCCCCTTCTGTATCTACTTAAGTATCAAGGAAATAGCAGCCAGGTTGCAGAGCAAGCAACTGTCTTGGGTAGACCACGCCAAGACCCAGCCACAACTTAAAGGAAACCAAGGATCAAGTGGCCCAAAGCACTTGACAAGAAATCATGGAAATTGTTAGACGAGGAACTAGATATCATCCTCGAAGCAGCCATGCAAGGACCAGTGAATCGGAAACTACAAACCCTTACCACCATTGCCAACTCTGTGGCAAAGGAGCGGTTTGGAGTGGATGAAGCCAAGGTACACAGGGAGCCACCAAGGCCCAACAGACGGCAATTCCGCATAGAAAATCTAAGACGCAACTTAGACAGCTAAGGCAAAGGTACAAACAGAGCTCACAAACTGAGCGTCTCGGACTTTCACAGTTGAGAGACACAGTTCGTACGCAGCTGAAAGCTCTGCGGAAAGCTGAAAACACAAGGAAAATAGCCGGGGAGAGAACCAAGAAGATACTGGCATTCACAGCCAACCCATACAAGTTTGCAAGAAACCTACTGGACAAAGAACGGTCAGGCACACTCGAAATCCCAGTGGAAGAGGTTGAAAGATACCTTCATGAGACACATTCTGATCCCAGTAGAGAAGTAGGGGACTGTGAGCGCAAAGAACCAGCAGCCCCACCAAAGTCAGAGCTGGTGACCTCAGATCCAACCTTTGGGGAAGTGAAGTAAGTCATCAAGAAAGCAAGGTTTGGTTCAGCTCCCGGACCCAATGCTATCCCGTACAAAGTTAACAAGATGTGCCCACTCCTGCAAAAGCGGCTATAGAAGCTCCTCAAGATAGTGTGGAGGAAAGGTGAAGTACCAGAAGCCTGGAAGGAAGGTGAGGGAATATTAACACCCAAGGAAAGGAACTCCAAGAATGTCACCCAGTTCCGAACTATATCTCTACTGAATGTAGAAGGGAAGATATTCTTCGCTATCCTTGCTAGAAGACTGACATCATTCCTCACGGCTAACAAGTACATCAACACCTCTGTCAAGAAGGGAGGATTTCCCGGGTTCCCCGGTTGTGTAGAGCACAACAGCGCCATTACACAGCTCATACGTGAGGCGAAGGCAGGGAAGAAGGACCTAACAGTAGTTTGGCTCGACCTCGCCAACGCTTACGGTTCCATCCCCACAGCTGATATACACAGCCCTCCAACACTACTACGTCCCCAACCATGTACAGAATATCATCAGCAGCTACCTTGATGGAATCAAACCGCGATTCTCTGTTGGTGACTAGCTAACGGGGTAGCAGAAGTTTGAGAAAGGTTTTGTCACGGGATGCACAGTCTCCGTGGTACTCTTCATCATGGGAATGAATCTTATGATCAACGCGGCCCTCAGGTAGACCCGTGGACCAAAGACAGAGTCAGGGATACACCTACCATCAAGCCGAGGGTTCATGGATGACCTAACCCTCACTATCCCTGACAGATGTCGCATCATGGGCCACGATGAAGTTCAAAGCCTCAAAGTCCAGATCCCTGATCATCAAGAAAGGCAAGAAAACAGACAGATTCACCCTCTGAGTACAGAATTAAGAAATCCCTACGATCATGATCGAATCAAGCGCCTCGGGAAATGGTTCGATGCAAGTCTGCAGGACAGAGCCAATGTCAAAAAGCTTGTGACCCAGGTAGAAACGGGCTAGAGAAGACAGACCGTAGCAATCTTCCTGGGAAGTACAAAGCCTGGCTATACCAGCATGCCCTACTACCAAGGCTAATCAGGCCAATGATGCTGTACGACATACCCAGCTCAACAATTGAATCACAAGAGAGGATCACCAGCCGTCATCTAAGAAAATGGTTGGGAGTCCCATCCAATTTCGCCAGCGTAGGCTCTATGGAAAGAGCACCCAGCTTCAACTCCCGCTATCCTCGCTGATGGAGGAGTTCAAGACAGCCAATACAAGACTGGTCCTCACTCTAAGAGATTCTCCTGATGAGCAAATCCGGGAACCAGGGATTGTCACCAAAACAGGCAGAAAGTGGTCAGAGACTGTCAGCCAAGCAGAAAGTGCACTCCAGCACAAGGACATTGTAGGAATGACTGATGTCGGACGACAAGGGATTTGTGTTACCAAGAAACTTCTGTGGAACCAGGCAGCCCAGAAAGAGAGACGTGCCATGATACAGTCAGAGGTCAGGAGAACATAAGAGAAAGAAGACAAGCTAGAGTAGTAGAGATGGGAGCACAGGAAGCATGGACCACATGGGATACCATAGACAGAAAGCTGACCTGGGAGGACACCTGGAAGTACGAACCACTGATGCTGTCCTTCCTCCTCAGGTCAGTCCATGACCTCCTTCCATCCCCAGCTAATCTCTGCCGATGGGGACTGTCAACAGACCAAACTGGCACTCTAGAACAAGCTTGTGTTCCCAGGGATTGTCCACACCAACCTCAGACCAGACATTATACTGTGGTCAGAAGCAGGGAAGAAGCTCATCATGATCGAGCTAACAGTACCCTGGGAAACACGATATGAAGAGGCGTACGATAGGAAGAAAGCCAAGTATACAGAGCTTCTCACCGAATGTAGAGAAAGAGGCTACCGCACGCGGCTGTTTCTCAATGAAGTAGGCGTCCGGGGATTCTGTTCCCAATCTGTGTACCGACTGATGGCAGCAATCGGGACGACTGGCAGAGACAGGCGCAGGACAATCTCAAGACTGAGCCAAGCTGCAGAGCGTGCGTCTAGCTGGCCATGGTTACGACGAGAGGAGTAGAGATGGAAGCTATCGACCTCCACACCGTAAGACGGTGGGGCCACTCGCTATCAGATATTCATGGATAAGGCCCAAAATATTTATGATGGCGAGCTTTGTGCTCATGATGGAGGTCGACGAGCAGAACACTGACCACAACTAAGCGACAGTTCCTGTGTCTTTGGCCGGCGGTACTCGTGGGTCTGCTCAACAGACCTGGGGAAACTGGTTAAAGGCAAATCTTCAACAGATGCAGAAAACAGGAACAGTGGTTAGCAGGACGTTTCACACTCATACAGTAGCAGAGATATAATACAGCACTTGTACTATCTTGCTTTCATGCCAGCTTTAATGGCGATGTGGTAGAGTGTCTGCTTACAACTTACAAGGTGATTGGTTTGTTCTCTCAGTTCAGACTATGAAATATTCTATCAGTGTTATAATGTACTCACTGTTAAATCTCTGCAAAGTGAATCTTGTTCATGAAGTATAGTATTCCGTTTCTTTAGTTCAGTATTCAAATTATCTATCAGTTTGGTTTTATCACATAAATGTACAGTTTGTTCTTCTATGGTATCTCTGGCATTTTCTAAATCAACTTTTGTACATTCCATATCTAGATTGGATAACTTTAACTTTTCTTTTGTTCCTTCTAACTCCGAGATTAATTGTTTCACCTGCAAATATAAACAAAACAAATCATATATTCCCCATTCATGGTCTATGAGTTAATGTATCTAAAATGAGGAAGCAGTGTTCAAGTGGTAGGACATGTGCTTAGGGATCAAGTGGTCACAGGTTCAAACTCACTAGGGGCAGTACTATATGTAAATTACCTTGAACAAGATATGTACCTACAGCTTTTATCTTGATGAAACTCCATACACAGCATCAGAAATTTGAGATTTTGAGTATTAGATTGGTCATGCATCATTTCATCATGAACATTATAATATCAACGGTCAACTGGACATGACATATACTTGGAGATTGTCAGATGTAAAATAAAAAGGTATGTGAGAAAACATATAACCTGATTTAGATTTATTTTCAATATTTGATTTGTGTACCTGTGCTTTAATTGGATGATTCATTGTCAGTTCCGACATGAATATTACAATATCAAAGGTCAGCTGAACGTATAGTTTGTTTTTTCTGTCAAAACATGAATAATTTCACGGTGAATGCGTTTGTTAAAATTAGTGTCGTAATACATCCATGAGTTTCCAAAAGTGTGTATTATGATCAAGTTAAGCTGCTTATGCAGTATGATATGTTTTAGTCAAAATATTTTTACTAACAATTAGACTGCAAGTACAAAAACAATGCATTCAGTCACTATGAAATTATTCAAGCTTTGACAGTTGAGAAAAAACGACTATATGTGACATGTACTGTATGCTTGTAAAATGTAAAATAATCCAGTATGTAGACAGAGATATTTAGATCATGTTTATATAATTACATACAACATTTACCTTATTAGAAGATTGTGTTAACATAGTTCTATATTTAGATTCCATCATTGTCCATTGTGTAGCTATCACTTCTAGTTCATCCATGTTAGATTTCAAACCAGGGAAATCATTAACTAACTTAGATATAGCTGGAACGACGTCAGCTTTCATATCCTTGTAACTGTAACAGATATAAACATGAAGTTAATATAAACATGAAGTTAATATAAACATGAAGTTAATATAAACATGAAGTTAATATATGCATGAAGTTAATATAGAACAGAACAGAACAGATATTTTATTACGGTAACGTATACAAAGGTATCTTGTTACAAACAAATGCATATAAACAATGGTTCTGTCACGCAACACACAACACAAACACACACTCACACATTCATACTCACACTCACGTGGACTCATTCACCCATTCATACACTCACAAGCTTCTAACAACATCTCACACTGACAAAGTAATCAAAACATATGGTCATACATGTATATCAATTAACATAATGTTTTAAGTATCAATGATAAATGGACATAAATGTAAATATGTACTAGTTAACAGAATAATATAATCTATGAGGATGAACTACATGACGAATATTTTCAGTAGCTATAAAACTAGAATGAATAAATATATGATGCATATAACATGATATTTGAGATTAAGGAACATGTTATATATAATAGTTCAACACGTTAAAAATAGGTTCTACAGGAATTACAAAAACAATGTATAGATCATGTAACTGAGATTGTGGTTTGATTACGTAATAAAAATGCATAATATATGTATTTAGCAAGATATAAACATGAAGTTAATATAATCATGAAGTTGATATATACATGAAGTTAATATTAACATGAAGTTAATATTAACATGAAGTTAATATAAACATGAAGTTAATATTAACATGAAGTTAATATAAACATGAAGTTAATATATGCATGAAGTTAATATAAACATGAAGTCAATATAATCATGAAGTTGATATATACACGAAGTTAATATATACATGAAGTTAATATTAACATGAAGTTAATATTAACATGAAGTTAATATAAACATGAAGTTAATATATACGTGAAGTTAATATAAACATGAAGTTAATATATACATGAAGTTAATATATGCATGAAGTTAATATATACGTGAAGTTAATATAAACATGAAATTAATATATACATGAAGTTAATATATGCATGAAGTTAATATATACGTGAAGTTAATATAAACATGAAATTCATATATACATGAAGTTAATATATACATTAAGTTAATATATACATGAAGTTAATATATACATGAAGTTAATATATACATGATGTTAATATATACATGAAGTTAATATATACATGAAGTTAATATATATATACATTACCCTTCAGAAGTTCTTGGACAAATGAAATTTTAGAAAAACTGATTCTGCATTACAGGAAGTAATTTTACTGTTTATTTCATGTGACATAGCTTCAATCATTGATAAAATAACTAATGCTGTTATTTGAATTTGCTCAGATGTTTTTTTTTAAAAATAGTTTTAAGGACTATAAAATGTTTTAGTTTTGTTTGTTTTTTACCTTAAAGAAAGTTCTGAATGTCTTGTCTTGATCTCATCCTGATGGTTGTATTTTATTGTTCCTTTAGAAGATTGTAATTCTTTCTCAAGGGAAGTAACTCTATCCTTACACAACTTCAATTCAGTTTGAATCTTACAAGAGTTATCTCTACATTTCTCTCTATGTTCCTGAGCCTCTAATATAATCCCATCTTTCTGGGCAAGTTCTATATTCTATAAATAAATAAATAATTATAGTAAAAACTTTTTGAAACCCATATAAAAATTCATGGTCTGAAATAAGATAAAAACCATGATCTTCCAAAGGGATAGAAAACACTTTAAAGGTTACAATAATAGCAAGTTTGAAGGTAACTAAAGTAGTACAAGTGTTGTATTATTCCTGAACTACATACACTCATCCTAACCAGACATTGTCTTTAAAATCTTGGAGCTTGAAAATGTCTAAGTTGATTATTATTGTTGTGCAATATATCGTAACAAGTAAATAAATTCATAGTCAAATCTCAGATTGAAGCCAACACCTTTAAGTCCAAAGCAGACATTCAACCATTTGGTCATAAAATTAAAGTTGAATGCAAGCTATGTCATTAGTAACAATGTTTTTACACATTTGTTACATTATATAGAAATATTGTGAACATTTGCACAAAAATACAATTCAAGAAAAATTATTTAAACCACGAATACAATGTTAAAGTGACAGTATACATGTATATGATACATTAAACCTATATGTTTGTATTTTCGTGTATTTTTGTATTATTTTACTCAACCCTGTTGTCTATTTTCATACTGTATGTACATTGTTACATTTCTGTGTAGACCATATTGAAAATTGGTTTTAACCAAATATGTTACATATCCACCTTAAATAAAGTCGTTATTATTATTATTATTATCATTATTATTATTATTATTATTATTATTATTATTATTATTATTATTATTATTATTATCATCATCATCATCATCATTATCATCATCATCATCATCATCATCATCATCATAATCATCATCATCATCATCATTATTATCTTTATTATTATCATCATCATCATCATCATCATTATTATTATTATTATTATTATCATTATCATCATCATCATCATCATCATCACCATCATCATCATCATCATCATTATTATCTTTATTATTATTATCATCATCATCATCGTCATTATTATTATCATTATTATTATTATCATTATTATTATTATTATTAATTATTATTATTATTATTAATATTATTAATAATATTATCATTATTATTATTATTGTTATGATACATACTTGTTCTTGTATTATTATCTGACAATGTTTCAATTCTGTCTGTAAGTTACGTATAACAGTTTCAGATGAGTCTTTCAATTCATTCATGGTTTTCTCCAGAGATTCATTCCTGTTTATATGAACATCCAGTAAAGTACGATGCTCATAGAGATCCTGTAATTGTTCTTGTAAAGATACAGCATCAGGTTGACATGGTTTACGTATTTGTTCTTCGTACGTGTCAATGATCTTTTCTAAAGAATGTCTTCGGACACAAAGATCTTTTATTGTCTCTTCATTGCCTTTACTCTCTGCTTGTAGCTCTTCTAACGATCTTTTACGTATTTGATTAGACTGGTTTGAATGTGAGAAGTCTGAAAATGCTGTTGACCTATCAATTGACTTAGTGATAGGTTCAAAGTCATATATTCCAAGTGCTTTACACTCATGTCCATTTTGTCTATTACAATTTTCTATAATTATCTTTGGAACAAACTGTGGAGCTTTTTTGGTATTGGTTGACCAATTTTCACAAATGAAGTTCTGAGTTCTTGTTTTTGTACATTCACAACATGATGTTGCAGTGTTATTGCTCTCACAGCAAGAATTTTCATTAAGCACTTTTTGTTGTTTTTGAATATATTGACTAGGAATGGCCCCTGCATCTTGGGAGCAAGAGTCCTGTTTACCATTTCCATTACAAGATACAAGCCAGGAACCAGAGTCATGTTTTATAGAAGAGTTTGAACCCGTTTCTGATTCATCTCTTGATGAGTCAGCAGATTTAGACTCATTACCTGCCATTGAAGAGTTCTTTTTAGCACCTGAAAAAAGGAAGAAAAATGAATCAAGCTTGTTTAAATATTCTCTTATTTCATGTATTTTTTGTCTAGGGTCAATTATCGCAATCTATACCATTATGTTACTTTTTATTTATCAATCTTGCTGAGATGTTGATAACTCTTGTTTGTTTTATAGCTGAATAATAGGACATCATTATAATATGGAGCTAATTTTCTTCAACGGTCCAGAGCAGAGAAACCTCTTTGGGTGTAACATTATACAATGTAATATGTTTTTTCAAATAAATGGATAAAAAGTAACAGCTGTGTAAATGTTCAAAATTAAATTATAGATGTCTTCATGTTAGAAATGAATTGAAAACATCCATAAAAATGTAAAAATAAAATTGATGACTTACTGTTACATATTTTTGACAATGTAAGTAAAGCAGTCTTGACTTCTGTAAACTTTTCTCTTATCTTGGTAACAACATAAACAGGCTGATAGTACTCATCTATATCAGATAAATATTTGTGAACCATCTCTGTCCATGATTTTACAGTATGAAGGGCATATTTAGGGGTCATTTGAGAGTTACTGTTGTCAGTAGAAACATCAGAGTCTGACTCGGAGAATGGACTTTTACCATTAAATGATCTTAACAAACTTTGTAGTCTATTCACTTGAAGTCTAAGTTTACAATTATCCTGAAATTGACAAACAAACAAATATTTACTAAATTACTCAGAGCTTGAAGTTCTTGTCCAAAAGATCTCAGTCTGCAATATTGAGAAAAAACTGATCATGTACTACTGTGAGTAATTGAACTATAATTAACTATATATCACCATATTCAATTATTTATGTATCATAGTTTTTAATCAGAATTATGTAAGTAATTGAACTATAATAAACTATATATCATCATAATTATATAATTATTTATGTAACATAGTTTTTAATAATATTTTGTTGAAAACTAATTAATGCTGCGTTTGAAATTCGCAAAGATGACTTGATTCTGATTCAAATGAACAAACAACCAACAGGAATTAATTATCATGAATCTAAGAAATGATATTTTTCACTCATGGCTACAGCACTCTTGAAAATAGGTATTCTGAGCTTACTAGGTGAAATAGAATGGCGAGTATCCTCTATGTTGTAAAATATTATTCAACTGTCGGTGGAGCATCCATAAACCCCGCTGATTTAGATATTTAATATTTGTTTGATAATCTCGTAACATTGGTATGTGTAAATTTTTATAGATAATGATTACAGATGTACAGTAGGAAGTATTCAAATCAGTGGGGTTAATGAATTTAACAATACCTTTTGTAGGTTTAACAAATCTTTCTCAGTTTCTTGGACTCCTTGACTTGTCAGAACTCTTCGATGTAACGAGGTAGGTGATACACTTCTACGTCTGTCAAATAATCCATCTCCTAAAGAAAAGCGTCTAGATGATCGATTTTTCTGATCAGTATTTGGAAGGTTATTCATATTTTTCCATATTGAAGGAACGCTTTTTGACCTTGACCTATGCAATAAACCGTTCTCAATCAGCGTTTTCTGATAGTTCTTCATCTTACGCGTCTGACAATGAACAGTTTCTTCTGTCGCTTTTAAAGTTTGCTGTAAATCTTCAACTTGTGATGTTAGTTCTGAAATCTTCTGTATGTAATGTTCCTCATTGGTCAGTAAACCAGATTGTCTGTCCAATATATTACCGGTTTTGTCTGCTTCATGAATATTCAGATTTAAAACATCTCTCCATTCTGATTGGTTCCTGAAATAATTGACAATAAAATGTAAAAAATGTCAGCTTTATATCAACCAGCAGCTTGTTCAGTTACCTTGAACGTTCCAAAACGTTCCGTAATGGAAGTGTCAGAACAACTCAACTCATAGACAACTCAACCTGAGACACCTCAATCCCCTACTAACGGATTGAGTTGTCCCATCTATGAGTTAAGTATTGCATGGGTTGAGTTGCCTTTGGGTGAGATTACCCGTACCCGTAACGTTAGCTAACAGTAGTTACTAAACATGAGGTTGGGTTATGATATAAACATCTCAATACTATAACTTATCACACTTATCCGTGATTTGGATCCATGCAGAAAATCTATCTATCTATCTATCTCTGGATACTGCCAACCCCTCTCGAGTGTTACAGGTAAGAATACATCTAGTTTGTTTTTTAGGTGTTTGTAAGGAGTTTAGAAATTATTGAACCCATCATAGCAGACAATCTCTTTGAATTGGTATTAATAAATTGACAGAACTATTTGCATATTCAGTACCTAAAAAATGATAGAGTCTGAAAGTATGGTACATGTATTTGTTTGAGCTCAGATAGCCCCAAAAAAATGAAAACCAAGTGCTTTCTTAAGTGCTCTTTCTAACATCCTGCAACATTAATGTAAGATTAAACTTGCAGCCCTTCAATCAGAACTTCAACCTTCACCATTACCATTTTACAGAACTACATGTAACTTTAAAGCCCTTTTTTAATAAAATTAACTATTTTGACAACTATATCAATAGATTTAATTCAACTGTCAGTGGTGCATACATTAACCCCACTGATTTTAATACTTGAATATATGTTTTCATCATAAACAACCACTGAAGTAAGTATTTAAATCAGCTGGGTTTCTAAATGCGTCATTGACAGTTGAATCAAATGAGAGACTTTTGTCAGTTATCTTTCCTTGATAAAAGCTGAAGCATTCTAATTGGTAAGAAGGTCCTACCAGTTGGAATCCTCGGATTTTATCATTGAAGTCCTGTATAAGGATAATAAAATATTTCATCTAATATCTTACATGTTAATTAAGATATTAACAGAAGTGATAAAATTTAGATAGTTCTTTACCCTAACAACACTTAGCGTGATTTTCAAACAAATTAAAAGATAAATAAAAAAGTTATTTAAGACTAATTGTGGCAAATTGACAGTGAAAAGTAAGGGTAAAACCCGAGTAATCCAACTACCTATTTGAAGAGTATACAAGGGGAAATAACTGACTATGGTCCCTTATTGACCACTATCCAAAGGACATTAAATATTTTAATGGACCAAAGTTCAAACAATCAAAGTTTAATATCACAATATAGATTACATTTTAGTTATTTAAGATCAACTAAATGTATTCAAGCAGAAGAGATGTGTCACACTGATACTGTTTTATAACAATTTTATAATGTCTTGAAATTTAACACTTTGTAAAATTAGATGATTTAAATGTAAATTTAAATAAATTGTTTGTATTTAAATAAACAATAAGGTATTGTATTTAGGAGTAAATAAATCCACTTCAGGGCTGTACACCGTGTGCCTTTAAGTATTACATCAGTAGTAGATCAAACATGGGGGTTGGAGAATTTGTAAACCCTCTAAAAATGTTAGTGAATAAATTCACCAAGTATCAAAATCAGAGTTTAAAATGGTTCAATTGGTTACCCCTTGTTTGAAATTGTTTATCAGAAGCCCCCCTCTCTTAATAAAAAAATCGAATCCACCCATGAAATAAACAATAAAAAATGATAAAATATTTTATTGTTCAGAATGATAAACGTCTTCAAGATGAAATCATATGGTAACCTAAACATTTAGATCAATAATTCTGTAACTCCAATAGCAATTAATATAGAATATAGTGGCATTAAAAAATTATTGAACAAATCGAATTTTGAAAAAAAGATCCTACATACTGCACGAAATTGTATGATAAGTATAACTTTTTCAAGTAAAACAGTTTGAATCATATTTCGATAAAAGAAATTAAATTCATTTTGGGAATTTGTTCAATTTACTCTTTGGTTTTTTTTTCGAATGTAAATTAGTTTATCCTTAAAACAGAATTTTGTCTGTGGAATTTTGGAGTGCATTGTATATTAACATCATTCTAGTGCTGATATTTTCTTTATTATTGTGTATAAAACACAACCAAGATCAAAATGACCTCTAAAATCACTAAATTATCAAAAAATATTATTGTAACAAATGACCTGTACAGCATTTTAAATAAGATTTATCTCTTTATCCTTTATATTGTTGATTCATTAGAGTCCACAGTGCAGATCTTATAGATTTAATTATAACAATTTGTTCTTAAAGATCTCATAAAATGACCAAGATTTTGGATTTTACATAAACATGGTTTATATAGTGAACATTGTTATTGGTTCTAAAGGGACAATTAAATTTTAGCACTATTTTTATATCAAAGGGAGATAATAACATTAAGTATTTTTCAAAATCATACTGTTTAATAAATCTTGCATGATGTATTGAAAGAATAATATAACGTTTTTTAATTATTTATGATAGATTTTCAAAGAAATTAATGACTGTAAATTAGCAATTAGAGTTTTCTACCCCATTCTAATGATTCTTCATTGTGACCAATGTAATACCTTATCAATTTATGATCAATTTGAAATAACACAACGGCTGACTTACCTGAATGTTTTTGTATCATCTGTCACAGATTCTGTTGGTTTATCATTTGACGAGATTGTTGACAAGTGGGCGGGGTTTACAGCAGCGTTAATACTTTGTAACAACTTGATCTCGGCTATCATCTTATCCAGCTTCAAGTTAGAAAAAAAAACAACATCAAAAACAAATTTCCAAAAAATGAATTAACTCATTATTATAGTTATTGTACATAAATGAACTTAGAAAACTAGTGTCAATTATATTAGGTTTTTAATATAACTGATCCCTGTACCACAGAGAAATGAAATGTTATTTGATGAAAATATACACTGTAATGACAAAATGACATTATTTTGTATTATAAAAGATAAATGATGTCATCTTTGAGGAGAAATGATGTCACATTATATTTGTGTAAAATATCTGTGAGTAATGTTTAGAATATTCTTCAATTTTGGAATAAAATCTTTTTATTTGAATTTGTTAGCTCAGAAATGACATTTTCACCAGTAGCATTTAATATGTTACACTAAAGTCAACAACTATTCACTATATCTCACCATATTTGTTGATGTATCTTCAGTTCCAAGTTCTACAACATCTAGTTGCCTAGCAACAGTTAATATATCAGAACATTTTATGTCATATTGTTTTGTTTTATCTTCAAGTTGTTGTTCTAAATCTTTTACTCTTTTCTCTAATTCTTCAACTTTGGTCTCAGATGACTAAAAACAAAACAATACAATACAAAATTTATTTATGGTAGGACATTTTATAACAAACTGCAAATTATAACATTAGCTATGAATAGCTATTCATACGACATGATAGCTATTAATACCAGCATTACGAAAATTTTAAACAAATATCAGGCATGGTCTTTGAATCTATTGAAAGAAATATCAGAAAGTAGAAGAAAAAAAAACACTATTTTGATAAAAAGAAAGGTCAAACTCTTCCTATTCATTTATCACTGCATATAACACAGTGGCAATACAATGTGACAATGACATCACATATGCTACAGTTGCAAGAAGAAAACAGTGAAATATCTGCCCCGACTCAAAAGTTTTAAAGAGCTGAAAGTCTTTTAATTCTTGTCAGACTTCAATAATACCTATGGGAGACTACACAGGAAAGTGAATATATTTCAGGGGCAGATCCAGGATTTTTTTAAGGGGGGGTCCAAACTTTCGAACCACAACCACATTATACACATTTTGCAGAATAATGCAACATACTAATAATAAAAACTACATAACCAGTAAATCTATGTTAAGCACCAAGAATAATTGCTTCATGCAACTTAAAGATGACTTACTGTCAAGAAGTACACTAATGGACAGGTACATTTTGGAAATTCTAGGGGGGGTCCAGACCCCCTGAAACCCCCCCCCCCCGCTAGATTGGCATATGCATTTGCTGCACATCACATCTCTAATGTCAGTTTTATGTTTTCATTTTGAAACTGTACAATTTGTGATGTAATAGTCAAGTGGTATTGCCGCTGTGATATAAAATATTGATCAAAACTTATACTTTATCAGCACTAATAATTCAAAGCTATCATACTTAAGGTATGACCATCCTAATACAGCTCCGTGATCTCGGGATTTATCGCCTTGTCTCAGTATTTTCCACTTCTTTTCGTGAAGCTATTCGGTAAAATTCGTAAAATTGACAGGTTTAATGTAATTACTACTGACGAGTGTTTTTTAGTACATTGTACAGCTGCACGGAAAAGAGGACATAGATTTTACAGTAACAATAATCATTGGTACTGTCTGCTAATTTTATCTGTTACATGTGGACTGTCATACTATGACAAAGTCAACAGACAGATCGTAACATTTTGACACGCCCTCTTATATATGACTATGTTTCAAATATTCAACAGCTATTATCTAATATTTTGTAACTTTTATGTCGGTGAACAACTAAAAAACCAAATAATTATTTTTTTATACGAAGGGTTTTAAAAATTAGTTTAAAGTTTACAAATACACTAAGAGTATTAACGATTGAAAATCAAATCCTTGTTACAGGGAAAACAAGAACTTGGTAATCAGCTTAAAACCATTATCAACAACTGCTAATCTGATTTATCTTTAATCATAGAATAGAAAGAAAGAAAACTTGTAAATAAGTGAAAAGTATTGAAATAACTTGTCTCAACGAATTAACGTTGGATTAATGACCACTTGTCAAGATTCTGACAAGTGTAATTAAGAAAATATAATTGCAATTCAGACAACCGTACATAAACTTTCCGATTAAAGGATTAAAACTATTCCCAGATCTATTCAGGCACAATGTCCAGTCAAAGTTTCCACTCAATAAATTTTAACTTGTCAAATTTTAAACAATAGAAAAATTTATTAGTGAGGTTTAAAAGAGACAGCCAAGCCAGTCAGTACAGGGCGGTCACAGCACTTGAACTGTTTTCAACTTTAATTAAACTATTATAGAGTGTCATTAAAGGAAGAACAACAAAGTATTAGTATTTTCAAGGAGATTTTGTGTTAAAAAATCTTGGTCAAGAATTAGCTCTCAAAATTAACCCAATATTAGGTCATATTTTAGGATTAAAAAACAAACAAACTGAAAACAACAAGTCAAGGTTCAAATACAAATACAGCCCAGTACAAAAAGGACTTTATGTTCCAATATTTGCAATAAATAACTTGTCAATCATAAGATTAACTCCAATGTTGACAAGCATTTACAAGCATTAATAGTGCAGCCAATGCACTCAGTGCTGAGAGGGTTACGCACTTTTTGTCTTACAACAATTTGACCTTTGATTGACTTGTTTAAAGCATAATGTATATCTATTTTACTTGGAATATATTAAATAATTAATCTCTGTTTGAAATAGTAACTTTAGTTTGTATTTACCAGCAGCGTGTTCAGTTACTTTGAACGTTCCAAAATGTTCCGTAACGGAAGTGTCGGAACAACTCAACCCATAGACAACTCAACCCATAGACAACTCAACCAGAGACAACTCAATCTCATACTTAAGGATTGAGTTGTCCCAACTTTAAGTATTGCACGGGTTGAGTTGCCTTTGGGTTGAGATCTCCCGTACCCGTAACGTTAGCTAACAGTAGTTACTAAACACAGGGCTGTCTTACAGTTATATAACATGATCGAGATATTAGTTTTGAACATATGCAGGATTTGTCACAGAATTTTTCACGGAAACAGCATAGAAGTATATTATACAAAATGCATGTAAACTGTAGGATAAATTTACAAACATGAAACAAACAAGTTGGGGTAACCACGGAGTTACAATGTTAGACTTGTTTGAATCCCATTCAAAACCTTCCCTGTTATACCTTCAACAAAAAACTTTATCTAACCAGCACAGTACTGTGCAGTCAGGAAGGAGACTTGAAGTGATAAATCTAAAGCTACAGTCCCATAAACATAAAAATAGCCGTGAGGGCATCGTACGGGCGCCGTGCGATCAAGCTCCGCAAGGACCCGTACGAAGTCTTGCGTACCCATACGGACTGTTACGTTATTACCAGGGTCCGTGAGATGAGTCCAGGATACACGTATCAGTTGCAAAGTCAAATCGTGAACACAATCGTGGCCGAGTATGAATTAAACATGCATAACTTCCAACTACGTCTCCGTACGGGTGTATTGTTTTGTACTATGTGCGTACCGTCACCTTGATACGCAAGGCTTTCCACGGCCTACGACTGTCTGCACGTACGGGTCCGTAACAAGCCACGATTTTATGGGATTGAGGCATTAGTTGTAACATCATCTTGTTTCACAAGGGAGCAAACATTGTGTATAAAAATAAAGCAAACTTTCCTCTTACCATATCTTTTCCACAACAACATTTCCCATCTTCCAACTGTTGCTGCAAGGACTAAAAATAAATAATATATTAAAATTGTAATTTCTAAAATTCAATATACAGTCCACCCCCTCCTAACGGCCACCCCTCTTAAGCGGTCACCCCCTGTAAGCGGCCAGCTCATGCCGCGACCGTCGGAAAACGCTCTATAATGCACCCCTATTAAGCGGTCACCCCCGTTCTCCAGCCAACGGCCAGCCATTTTGCATCCCAAACCAAATTTTCCCCCGCGTAAGCGGCCACGTGCATGAGAGTCTGACCGTTATGTATATTGACAAAATTAATCAGAGCGTGTCATCTTTTGTCGTTATACATTATACACATGTCAACGTTATCGAATAAACTTTATCACGTTGCCGATGGCAACATAACTAAGCAGTCCCTTTATGATCGAGAGAGCCAATCATAGCAGTTAATTTAGACACACCTTTCGCGGTTTGCTATCGATAATTACAGAACTTAAGAAAATGCACACAAAAGTTAAAGGATAGTTTGATCTTGTTGTGTATTTCGCACCTACGAATATTATCTATTACTAAGCGGTCACCGCGGTCAAGTACATTGACATAATTGCAATGACCCGTGTCTTATAAATACAAAGGAAATCGCTTCGTTGTTTTATCAATTAGTCGTGAATTAGCTATCTTATAGTTGTTAGCGTGTATAATCAAATGAGTGACACGGATTATAATCTGATCATTATGTTTTACGTAGTAAACAATGAACAATTTAACCTATATCCGGTCTTGTTTAAAACCAATACTGACCGTTCAATCTTCTTAAGAGGGATGCCAAAACATTTTATGTGACGGAAAATAATTTTAGTGTGTTTATAGAACATGTTTATTGCATGTGAAGATGTACTTTTGAAAAAGTACGATCATCCGAAACTATTTGTTCGTAAGGAAATAATTTTCATAATTAATATTTTTAAACAAAGAAAGGTCAAAATTGAGGACGTTAAAATGCATTTTCCGAAAATAGACCGCGTTCTACATTCGAATCATTTAAACGAGGCCAACAATGATACACCGTTTTCAAAGCACAAGTTATTAAATTATTTGTTGGTTAATAAGACTTTTATCACATTTCAGACATATAAATTGCGTAAATTTCACAGTTTCATTTTCGTATTTTTTAACTATTACGACATTTAGTCTGCAGGACTAAATTACCGATTTTTTTTCTCAACTTGGTCGTACATATATCAGCAAGTATTAAGTTTTTATCTATTCAACAGAAGTAAAGAATATTACACAGAATGAAAATAATTTACTCTCTATTGCGTGACCTTGTCTTGTAAAGCATTAAACAAGCATACAACTTCAATTAAAACAACTCTATTTCATTAAATCTTTATCTCCAGAACCCCCCCCCCCCCCTCTCTCAATGCCAAACCCCCTCTTAAGTGGTCACCCCGCTTAAGCAGCCAATTTGGCTGTTTCCCTTGGCTGGCTGCTTAAGAGGGGTTGGACTGTATACATATTTATGTATTGTTTGTGAATATTAACCCCGAACTGATGAATACATTACACGGTAGTTGGACACGCTTTGTTTATTTAAGAATGGACCGTGAAAGACATTTATCAGTTCGGGGTTAAATAAATCGCATAATACATATCTATGTATGCATAAATAGATCTCACAATATTTGGTGCTTGGTATTTTATATAAGTGTATATTTTTAAAGCTATGGACCTTTCCATGACCTTACTTATTAGCATATTTAACAAAAGTTTACAGTTATATTTTGTCCCCCAAACAAGGTGTTAACAAAATAGCACATGGTTATATTTGTGGGTAAATGTATTGTTATTCAAATAAAAAGGTCGCACTCCGAATGGTCCATTAAAACTAAGTTTACAGATGTTTATGACCATTAAATGATATACATTTAAGACTCACAGGTTGCCTTACTTTATTTCTGCCCCCAAACCCCCAGTATAATTACAAAAAATGCACAAAAAACAATATTGAACAAATTACAATTGAGACAATGTACATGGAAGGGTATTAAGAAATACTGCGAAAATATTACAATTGTAATGCTAAACTTGGAATATAAATCAAATAATTCAATTTTAGACAATATTATCATAAATAATTTGATACATGTATCAATTATTTAAATTAATTTTATATTGTGTTAAAATTGTGTTCTAAAATTATTTTCCTATTTGGCAATATGCCATAAACATGTTTCCACTTGGTAGAAAATATTTGAAACCATATTTCTATAACTGGTTGCTATATGTAAATCAAAGTCCAGGCTTTATTTGGCTTTTTATAAATACTTTAAGTATAGGATAGAGCAAGAATAGCAGTTTGATATGAAATTAACCAATGAGCAAAGCAAATAGATAAATATAAATAGATATCCAACAATCCAACTTTAAATTCTGATATTCAACTGTTTGCCATGTGATGTGAAAAATTAAAATTGGAATAATCCAAAATTTATATCAAACATTTTTTTAAGCAATCTGATTGGTTAAGAGGAACAAATGTTGTCTGAAAATTATTAACACAGCATGAATTAAATGACCCAAAACACTAATTAATTAAAAAATCAATTTATTTACGTAAAAAACCTTAAAACTAATTAGTAGAAACAAAAATTAATAAATTATGCATTATAACCAACTTACCTCACCACTGAGCATAGTGAGTTAACCAAATGAATTATAATAATATTTTAACGAATAAATAAATTAGCAATGTGATCAAATAGGTCATACGAAGGAAAGTTAAAATAAAATTATAATCACTGTAAATCTGATATTTAAACCAGATATCATTTCAATGTCTAAACTCAGTTAAACTAAATACTAACTTAATTGTTGTAGACTTTTAATTGTTACAAAGTTCAAAGTGTTGACTTTAGCGCCAATATTAAAGCCGGTCATTCACAGATTTCAACTTAAAATATCAATTGTTCAAAACTCTTAAAACTGAGTAGAAACATTTCGGAAGAATGAAAGGATTTTTCTGATAATGTTTTTGATTTTGAGCAAAAAAAACCATGCAATTGTAAAATATAGTGATATTTTTGTATAAAAACCTTACCCTATCAGCGACAACATAGATGATTTTTGTGATCTATAGATCTATAGATCAGATTTCCTTAATTTATTTTAAATTACAAAGACTGACAGGTAGTTTGAAAATACCAGAAAAGATGTTTGATAGAGTAGCTTTAACTGTAATAAGGCAAGAAATGGAAACTCTAACCAACACACCTTTGTTGCTACAGTTATTAGAAATAATCAAAGGTACTGTGCAAGGTCCTCAGGTCTGTCAAAGACACTCATGATATACACTCATAAATATATACATGTATACAGGTAATGTCTTGATCGAATGGAGACCATGCAAACTGTCTGCAATATTACACTAAAATCAAGACACCAGATTATTAAGTGCAATCCCATTGAATTCTCCCTCAATTAAACTTAACAAAATAACAAAATATCTTACAGGGGAGCAGTGTTGGTGGCATCCCTTTAATACTTTGAGATATAGATTTAATTGAAGTTTATTTGGCATGTATGAAAGCTTCCTGACAAACGACTTTAAAGATTTGTCTATGAATGAACAAGGAAATGTTATGAACATTAAAATCAGTGTCAAAATCATTGACAAGAGATAATAAAAGGGTGGTGGCCTAAACCCCTAAAGATGTAAATATTTTACGTTTAATGACTGTTACGACCTTGTCAAATTGATTTATTTAAGATAGTTAGGTAACGTAAGATATAATACTGAGTGTGTGCCGATGATAAACTAACCTGAATACTAGTGTTATCATTATCTTGATAAATTCTCAGATTATTCCGACTTTATGATGGCACTTACGTAAAGTAATATTTAAGCCAATACTTTATTTAAGATAACAAATATATAAAACAGGGTAGGTTTGTACAAAAACCAATTACGATAGTCAATTAGCAATGTTAAAGAAAATATTCTAACTTTAACTACCCTATTTAGCAATGTTATGCTATGAGTTATTTAAATTTATAATAAATTAGGTTGGATTAGTGAATCATTTAGAATTCTTGAGATACCACAGTCTAGAGTGGCCTCCCCTTACAGTGTATGATTAAATACATCTTAAGTCTCTGGCATATCTCCTCAGCCCTAAGCTAATGTGAGTAAAAATTTATTTAGACTTGTGAATAATTACTTATTTCATATTTGATATAGCGTGCTAGGCTAGCTGTAATTAATTCAGTGTTTGTTTAAATTAAAGGCAAAGACTGGAACAAAACTTTGAAGTTCTATGATTGAGAGCAGAGCAATTGGATTAAAACCAACACTTAATAAATAGGACTCCGTTTAAAAGACTCTTCGGTCCTGCTAGAACATTTTACAGAGTTCACCTTTTGTTATATAATAAGCATCAAACGCTCGCTTTAAAATTGATGATAAAACAAATTTCAACAAAAATATTGCACTTAATACTGCAAAGTTATCAAAAAATCTATAAATTCCCAACTGTGTCCTGTTTCAGTTTTACAAAAATACATCTAATCCCACATCACAGGAAACGGGTCATATCTCTACTTTTAAAATTCTTTTATTTCATTTTATAAAACCTAAATATAGAAGGCTGGGATTTAAACCAAAAACACCCACAAAACCTTTCAAGTAAAATACCAATTAATTTGCTAATAAATATAAAAAAGCAGAGTTTTTAGATTTTAAGAAAGAAATGCTGAATCCAAGAAAGTGCCGAGTTTTCTTTCATGTGAAGAACTTAGGTAAACATGTCACTAAATAAGGAAATACCTCATTACACTCTGACAATAGTTGATAGATAGATCTTACAAGTTGGATATAAACTTTAAAAAGAAAACATTCTATATTTGTACAAGTTTATTTGATTGTAATAAATTGTTTTAAATTGTTTCAAACGATTCATTAAAGAACCCATACTCTACTTAATCCCTATTTACTTAGTACAGAAAAATAGTCCGACAAGCATATTTGTGAACAAAAAAGTAGTCCCTCATGCACTTTTCTGATAATGTTTACAATCTTGGTTATATCTAGGAGACAGAAGGTTAAATGGGTTATTTGAATCTCATACCCAAAATAACTTGTGACAAAATATTTAAAAGATCCCAAAATAACAAGAAAAAGAATTTAACAATTTCAGCGTTTTTTCTAAACCCTGATCATTATTTAAAAATCAACTCTTAAATCAAGAAATCAGAAAAGTAATGGTTGTGTTAAAAGTCTGTACTCTGAGTTACATCAAGATATTTTATTAAAGGAGTAGGGGTCAACAAATTGTTTCAAAAGGGTACTAAGTACAACTCCCTTCCTATGGTTTTGCAAGAACATTTCACAGATCAGGATTTAATCATGGGTTAGTAGGGGTCCAAGTCAAAGGTCACTTCTTCAATAAAATTATCAATATTGTTGTATTGATGTTAAATCTGTTCATCAAAAACAGAATGGTGGATATACGTGAGATTTTAAAATATTTTAAGAAAGTTCAATTTTTTGTAGACCCCCTAAGAATATTCAAGTTTCAGTGTTGAATGATATTCTATAATCAATCTGGAACGTTGCCACAATGAGTTAAGTCACGTAAAGTCACCTATGTCATACAGTCTAAAACCAAGATAATAAGACAAACTATAAGTTCTAACAGATATGTGTTAATCTCTAGTTATCATAAAAACAATCTCCGTAAACAGATATCCTGTAGAGTATTGTCGTACAGGATCTCTACTGTCTCCGTGAAAGGTCACGTCGAGATGAACTTTGTGTCAATCAATCAATGCGTAGCTTTCATCTAGACGAAACACTATTAATAACATTTTGATTTCGTAATTTCTATTTTTAGACTAAGGTTGGCAAGCTAATTTACCAGCGGTATTATTCACAGTCTGTGATTGGACTGTTCATTTTAAATTGCGTGACGCAGACGATGTAAACAAGTTACGTATCATAACAATCTCGTCATGAATATTATGATGAGAAAAGATCACCTGAACGTGACCTTCGTTTGAAAAAGGCCATATCTAAATAAGCGAGTAGGCGAGCGGAAAATTTTAGATCGGGTTTTAATCAGATTGTCATAAAAACAAACCTGAACAGCTCTCTCGCTGTGAGATAAACAATCCTGTGTCTTCTCTAACCAAACTTTAAAATGGTCAAAATCACATCCAGTAGGTTGCTTAGCAACCATAGTTTTCTGAAAGAATAAGAAATACGGAAAAATAAGAATTTGAATTCAAATGGTCATAATTTGTAAAGAAAGCACCCTGATATGGAATGGGTGCATGCATCTTAATGGGGCTTATAAGTTATTATGTATCCAGACATATTTGCTTCTCCTGTGACATTTTCTGAGTTGTAAAATCATTAATAAATAGTTTAGTCCAAAAACATTCAATACTTATATAGTTTATATAGATGTAAGGCCACAACAAATTGGTTATATGTTCTATGGATTCGCTCGCACCTTAATTTTGACGGTTTTTACACCCAAAAAAAATTATTTCCTCGCTCGCTCATAAAAATTTGGTCAAACCGCTATATCAAGCAAGTGAATAAAGACTTCTTTTTTTCTTCGCTCGCTCGCCTCATTTTTTTTTCAGAAAAATCCGTAAAACATATGATCAACTTGGAGTGGCCTAAATTTAAAACTTAAACAACAGTCACTTTGTTAATCAAGAAAATTTTTAAAACCAATATTTCGACATTTTAAATAATCAACATGGAAATATAAACTTGTAATGGATTCAAACAGAAATTAATTGAGGGCCATTTCAATATTTTTGACAATAACAGAAATTGTTATGAATATGAAAATAAACTTTGACAACATTGTTCTGTTCTGTTCTGTTTTCCCTCTTACTATCAGCAGTACATTGTGATTTTATCAAAGAGACTAAAGTTTAATAGATAAAAGAATTAAAACTCAGTTATCAAAATGTTCAATATTTCAAGATAAGCAGGTTTTCTAATGATTTTTGAAAATTGAAAAAAAAACCTTTTATTTCATTACCCAAATCTAAAGTACAAAAATATATTTTGAAATTGTCCATGCAATCTTCACATGTCATAAATATTTTACTCATTTCACTTCAGTCAAATTCAATAAATTGGTTTTAATGTATTTTTTACTCATAAAATGAACGGTCAGTTGTATATTTAATCTATATATGGTCAAAAATCAATTTCATTTATTAGCAAAAACATGTTTTATTAGTTTTATGCTAATACCTCACAGCTCACAGTCTATCCCAAAATGCCTAGTGACTGGACAAAGTCCGAAACAAGTTTTATCGTACAATATACGTGTAGGCCTATTGCAATATTTTTAATATCCAATAAGTAAACTACAAGATTTAATTAAAATATCTATCATTTTTGTTCTCAACTGAAAATCTCTTTGAAAAATAGCCTAAAACTAAAATGAGGGTATTAATTTATTTGCAATGCACCAGTCCTTTGTACCTCGACCCAAACTCCGCATCAGTACATGAGAAATGAGCCATGTTTAACGAGTTGTCCCCTTAATTCCAGTAGACTACAAGGGGTTTGTTACACACTAAATTTTTAAGCATGACTAAGGTCATTCACTTGGGGTTTATTGGACAGGGTATCACCGGAGATTGTACGACCTGAATGTCCACATAGTGCCAAGATTTTACCATGAGTTTGTCAGGTGTAAAGTCAAAGTTCCAGCCATTCCATTAGGACGGAAGGTGTCATTTATAATGCTTTATAATAATTTACATGTATGCAACAATTCTTCATTGAGTAACAGTGTCAGGTTGTATTGTGAACAGACATTTTTTATATTTTATTACTCTAACATTTACCACACAGATAGTGTATGTTTGAAGTCTTCATAAATCACAAAATAAGTTGTAAACTTGGCACGTGATGACTTTATGATAGTATAAAACTATATATATGTACTTTATTGAAATTATGAATGAAATTTAAATGAATAAACCCCAATCCATAGTGTAGACAGTAGTTGGCAGCAAGACAGAATTTCGAACCTAGTTTCCCAAGGGGATTGGGGTTGGAATCCCATCCAGAAGGGGGTAATAACTATCTATATGTGTATTTAGAATTTTTATTCTTTATTTCAACACCACATGTTACGTGTATATTTATTGTGATGTAACTTTCGTTCAACTATGTATTCTGATATATTGTAATATGTCTAAATTTTATAAGTTCTGTTTTGTAATTGAACTCTTTAAGATTTTTTAATGTATTTCCATTCTAAGAATCATAGATTTCCAAGACTAATCAATGATAAAATCAATACATACGAACTTGAAGTAGGAACAATTAACAAGTCTTCTTCCAGTACAAACTTCTGTTATTCCTTTTGATTCACATTTAAATGGCAAACAATAAAAGTTTAAAGGGAAATAAGTTCTTTTTTCTAAATCTACTATTTTGCAAACTTTAGTTAATTTTACAGCGCTATCCAATAGTATTTGAACAAAATCCTGACTTTGAACATTTTTAATTATCTCAGCAAATTTCAAAATCAACATTAATTAATTAATATCAATATAACATATGATTCAAATTATGATACAAGAATAAACTTCTATTACAGTTAAATTACTTGTGGAAAGTCTAATCATTTTTAACCAATCTCCGTAAACAGATATTCTGTAGAGCATTGTCGTACAGGATCTCTACTGTCCCCGTGAAAGGTACTGTACATCACGTCGAGATGAACTTTGTTTCGACCAATCAGTGCGTAACTTTCATCTAGACGAAACACTATTAATAACATTTTGATTTAGTAATTTTCTATTTTTAGACCAATGTTTGCTAGCTAATTTAACAGCGGTATTATTCACGGTCTTCGATTGGACGGCTCATTTCAATTTGCGTGACATAGGTTACGTACCATAACAATTTCGTCATTAATATTTTGATGAGAAAATGTCACCTGAACTTGACCCTCGTTCGAAAAACGCCAGATCTAAATTAGCGAGTAGGCGGGTGGAAATTTTTAGATCGGGTTTTAATCAGATTGATTTTTAACGAAGTTTCAATCATCCAAGAACTTTTGGAGAGTACTGTATAAGTAGATTTGTCACCTCATAATTTATCAAGGGGGGAATAATTTTAAAATGCTTCAAAATAGAGTTACAGTTCATGTCTATTTTTTTTACTTATGGCAATGATCAAGCGTAATACAATAGAGTTTTCAACAAAAAAACACCTGAGTTATTGCTGAATTATTCATTTTTGGGGGCAATATTTAATTCTTAGATAATTAATTAGACAATTAAAAGGTCCTGTATATTTAAACTACATGTATTCTGTTGTTACGACCAGAAAGTTTGATTAACTCAATACTCAATAGTGGAACTTTACTGTAATCTATTTTGATATTTTTCAGATAATTTCAATTTCTAGCACGAAGTTTGTGAGACAATTACCAGGAAACATAGACTCACAATAAAATATAATTATGTTCAATTTTTACATATTTTCCTCTAAGTCAAGAGGTCTACGAGGAAATGTTATAAAATAGTTAACATTGTTGGTTAAACTAATCTTCATATAGACCAACTGGCATCAATTGTTTTATCAAAACAAAGGCTTGGAACCAAAGAAGTCTAACTATATATAGAATAAACAAACGATAGTTTTGCTTTGCTCTCAATCATTTGAATACAAAACTCACGAAAGTGTTTCCTTGTGAGAGATTTTTAAACCATATTTCCTGGAATTTCAGTCACAATATTTATCCAGGATACAGTCAGGAAATAATAGTAGCCTACATTTTGTAACAAACTGTATTTGTGAATGAAATCAGTTGAATAAGTTTTCTGAGCGATACTACGGAGCCCCTGAAGTGACATTTTGAAATACTTTTTTATTTTCACAATTATTTCGTTTTTTCGAAATAATTTCGTTTTTTCGAAATAATTATTTCGTTTTTTCGAAATATTACGTTTAAACGAAATGGTTGTGAACATAAAAAAAGTATTTCAAAATGTCACTTTAGGGGCTCCGTACGATACATACAATATGGAGTTGCTTTATTTGAGAAATACAACTTACCTTATTTGTTTCAGCAGATTTCTTTTTTTCTACAAGAGTTTCAGATCTTGTTTGGTTACCATGGTGAAGTTTACTCTGATGTAACTGGTTGGAAATATTTTCAGATTTCTGTAACACTGATGACATCAGAGATTTTAGTGACGTCATATCAACTTCTCTGTGAAAATCACCATTTGAGTCAAGTCTTTCACTGCTAGTGTCAGAATAGGTTTTATAGTCCGAGTCTGAATCTACAGTCTTAATACATTTATCTTTATGTTTCACTGAATCTTTTGGTGACATACAAGACTTGCTGGTAATTTCTGCACCTTTTGGTTCTTTATTTGGAACCTCTTCAATTTTGAAAACATCCTCGTCTTCACTTTGAGGCAAGAAATCTGAATCAGAATCAATTACAACTTTCGGTAGAGATGGTCGTTTTTGTGGAGATGCTGGGCGCGTGGACGTATGCTGCCTGGTTTGGCGTTTTCTTCGTTCTGTAGATTTACGTCGAAATTTCGTTGTTTCTCGTAGAACACTAGACTCATTGTCACTTTCTTGTCCACCCGAGCTATCAGGCCACTCCAGAAACTGTTGTAAACTTAAATCAAACTGTGAACTATCTTTTGTTGACTCTTTTATATAAGTGGAACCATACTCCTCGGAATCAGAGTAAAATTGTCTTTCAAGAAACGGAGAGTTCCATAATTTCATGCTAGTGTAGTACTTAGCATCCGCATATGAACGATCTGATATTTCTGAACAAGTATCGTCTTCCAGAGCTCTTAAAGTGTCATCAAATATTGTGTCCATGTATAGATGAGCTCCTCTCGTTTCCATAGAAATAATCCCATTTCTGTTTGAAGACCGTCTTTTTAGCATACATGTTGGTAAAAGATAGTCATATGAATGATCCATCATGTTTTTATTTCTTCGAAAAAAATCCTATCACTCCATTAGACACTATACAATACAATCACAGCTTCTCGAAATATATTCCTTTCATATAGATTACAAATTTCTTTTGTCTTAAAATTTTCAAAACATCTGCAATAAAAATGTCATCATTTCATTATTTAATCTATAGATACAATTTATCTATATTTTCGAAAATATCAATTAATACGTTTGCTGCCGCACAAAACTTCAGTTCAAAAGTAAAGTTTAATAGCTGCAAACTTTAAATACTGATTTAATAAAGCTTTTATTGTAATACTTAAACTATCAACTGTATTAAACTACAAATGATGTCTAATTGCTATTAAGGATTTACTATCAAACTGTCCTTCACAATGCGATCAATACTCTACAATAGCAGTAAAGACATCGACGTATTTTTACTCAACAGAATTAAAACTTAAATCTGTTGGTTTTAAATACTTTGCAAATAAATGATTAGCAGGCTTTGAGATGTGATTAACCAATCAGATTTTAACCTTAACGTTGGATTCAACCAATCAGAATTAAGGTTATAAGTCAAGTTTGTCACAGTTAAGCAAAACCGAAGATATACGTAAAATTTGAGATACATGTAGTACTAAACAAGTTGTAATCGGGTTTACATTTTAACGATATTGTCTTTATTATTCTTTTATTTGCAGACGACATGGTAATTTTAGCTTAAAGTCCACCAAACTCCTCGCAGCGGTTATCTCCCTTAAGCGTGACGAAAGCACTGTGAGGAGTTTGAAAGTCCACTAGAGCTACAAAACCATTTAAACATGTTAAATACTTATTGCAACTACTAAGGTCTTAAGGTGAACACATCCAACACAAAAGTTATGTTTTTTAGGCAAGGGGTAAATTATCAAATGAAGAATCTTGGACTTATGATGGGGAACGTCTAGATGTAGTAGACAGTTTTAATTATTGCTAGACTTTAATGGTAAATAATTTAAAATAAACACTGAAGATTTTGTACTATTTGACAATTCGATGCTTGATCTGAAAGATGTTTTACTAAGTCAAATGATAGCTACAACAATGCTGAAAGCTTGATAATGATAACAACTGATTACATCACTAATGATAATGATACATGTTATAACGATAGTGATAATTATAATGTATCTAAAAAGAAAGAAGGGTGTTCTAACAAAAATATTTTTATTCTACTTTAGTTTGGTGTTTATATTTGCGCCAGGTTTCGTCAGCTCTAAGAATGAATTGCGTGCAGACCTCGGCAAGAAATTTACTTAAACAATGAAGTGTGTGGGAGACAATCTGTTTAGAAGGTCTTCTTCTTACACACATGGACTGTTTTCTTACTACAACATCTTCTGTGGTGTTGATCGCTCTCATCATTTCTCAAACATAATTGGGACCGGGTACGGCTGGTTTTGATCAATAAAGAATTTTGATTCTTAGTTTGCTGAAAGTTATAAAGCATGGATCAAAAACTTAGCTGATACAAAGCTTGATGAGACAACTTTTAAATACAAAATCTGAACATTTGTCTGTTTGTTTGTTGGGTTTAACGCCGTAGCAACACATCATATAAGGTCATATAACGGCGGTCAGTCAACCTACTTACTCCACCTGGAAAGGCTAAATCTCTGAATTTAGCTGTTAACCAATTACTTAGCGCATACTTTCGTCAGTGACTAACAACTGCCCTACATAATTAAAAATCATTGGTAGGAGGGAGAATGGCTCAAAATGGGAGAATAGCTCCACGAAAGTGTGCCCCGCCCGGGAATCGAACTTACGACCCCTCGATCAGTAGATTTGTGTGCTACCAAATGAGCTAGCCGAGCGGCTTATCTGAACTTTTGATAAACCTCAAACATAGGGATATAATGATTTTATAATGAACTAATTATTTGACTCTAAGATCTATAAATATACTACTTTAATCTAAGTTCTATTGTATGAGAGAATTATAAAGTTATTTATAGAAAGTTCAATATCTTTAGAAAGTTCAATTAATCATACATTTTATTATTGGATTTAACTTTGTTTATCAACACTAGTGATTATGTTTTTCTACGACCAGCTCACCAAACCAGTTTTCTATGACTTATTGTCTTGACAAGTACTTGCTAGGCCTTCCGCAAAGAATCGACTTCTTCTCTGTGAGCATTTTGTCAACCTCAATGAATATGGTATGTCTGTATCATAATTATGATATTAAATATAGTGAGTAAAATTCCATAACTTAACTTTCTATATCTCAAAGTATCACCAGATGAATATGGTTTATATACTCTTATTTGATATATTTACAGCTTGATGATTCTATAATTGGAATTTCAATTAAATTATGTATATATATGTATATGTACTGTTCTTAAAAGCATTATTTCATAAATTGAGTAGTTCATAATGTACTGCAAATTGCACAAACTGAAGTCCTATACAAAACTTCTTTGAGTCGTAAGTTTGGCCGCACATAAAGTAACAATGCGATGAGCCCCTTAGATTTTATATTTCGTTATGTGTAGTGGCGTCCTTTATGACCAAACTTTAAAGATCTGAAACATCTCCATCTTTGTTTTTTATCTGTATGGAAGGTCTGTGTTTAATTAGGGACTTGAGTCAGTTATCTTTCCCTGATAAAATCTGAAGCAATCCAATTGGTAAGTAAGTCCTTACAGTTGGAATCGTCGGATTTTATCATTGAATTCCTATGTAAGGATAACAGAATTTTTCATCAAATATCTTTTTTGTTCATGAAGATATTAACAGAAGTGATATACTTAGTTTGAATTTCAAACAAATTAAATGATTTACAAAAACGTTATTAAAGATTAATTTTGGCAAATTAACAATGAAAATTAAGGGTAAAATCCGAGTATTCCAACTAATTGGACCTACCTATTTAAAGAGTATACAAGGGGAAATAACTGACTTAAGTCCCTTATTGAATGTTGCTGTTCTTGATATGTTTCCGGTTTCCTTTCATTCATACAGCAGCGTGTTCAGTTACCTTGAACGTTCCAAAACGTTCCGTAACGGAAGTGTCGGAACAACTCAACCCATAGACAACTCAACCCGAGACAACTCAATCTCCTACTAACGGATTGAGTTGTCCCAACTTTGTGTTGAGTATTGCACGGGTTGAGTTGTCTTCGGATTGAGTTCTCCCGTACCCGTAACGTTAGGTAACAGTAGTTACTGAACACAGGTCAGTATATATGGAGTATCATGGAGCTAACAACCTGTAGATTAAACAATCAGTATAATGTTTGTATTGATTAATTGGACATTGTTTAATTAATTGTCTTATTTTAAGTTTTATCTACAATTATTTTAAATAATTAATTAATTGAATTATTTCAATTTAATTGTTTTTTTATGACATCAACGTTCGATTCTGTATTACATTAAAAGACTGAGTATAGTCACATGGTTTACATTTTCAAGACAACGTATGATTAGCTTGATTGTTAAAAAGTTCCAGCATCCAATACATTGTATGATTCTTTCATCAGTCTGTCACATTCGTGCGTCCAAACTTACAAGTCTATGAAGATGGTTTAGGACTTCAGTTTGTGAATGCAGTATGTTTCTCAATTTTTTAAAATACCACTTTTATAATAGTATGAATGTGCATTTAAATTCCAATGAGAGTGGGTATGCAAAGTCGGATTCCAATCTCAGGATCCCACAAGAACATCCATCAGCGTCAGCACCTGATTGGTTAGATTAAGTATATAATCAGTGAAAAGGCAACCCCCGGCCAATGGTGAATCTGGCTAGATGCCCTGGGAAATCCATGATTGCAAGGTGCAAGGTCGGACTCTGTTCCAAGGATCCCACCAGAACATCCATCATGCGGCCGCACATTATCATGTAATAAATCTCGTGCATATAATTATGGTTCGTAGTTAAAAATTTAATAATTTCATGGTGTTATATGTTCGTAATTTGGGTATATATTTAAGATCATTTAGCCAGATTGTTTAAATTGATTAAAATAATTTTCACTGTAGTATTATAAACATCACAACCGGTCTTATTAATAAACATGTTGGCCTCATTTATTGCATTGAGGATTGTTTAAACAATCTACTAACCTACTTTTGTAGGGTACTGTATATACATGTTGGAAAAATGTTGGAGACATTGAGTGACACAAAGTAATAAAAACTATGTGGGGTAAAAGTTAGACACTAAATAAAAAATATTACCATCCAATAAATAACTTAATACATGTACAGGTCGTCCTCACAAACATTTCGTATACAAACATTGCCAGTTTCATTACACATTGGTATTTAGGGGCGATTTTTTTTTAATTTTATAGTTAAGTTAGATTACACTTATTTAATAAACACATTATGGTATAAAATATATAATGTGCATATACACTAATTAAAATAAATGTAAAATATCATAGTGATATGTTTAAATCATTAAAATGCGGTTCATGGATCAGCTTATTCACCTATTGAGTGGACAAATCCATTGTTTAAAGTACAAAAACACGCATGACCTAGAATACGAACTGTACAATAGGACTTCAGGTAAAATAAAGGGGATTACTGACTCTATATAGTTTGATGGTTTGAAGTAAAAACATGTAAAAACGTTTTAAGTCTATATCATTATCAGACCAGTTAAAGCTTTTTCTCGCTAAAGTCGCTGAATTACTAAACCTATGAGATTTTATCAATGCGACGTTGTGTATGTACAATTTATGAAAGTTTAAAATGAAGATTTGTTTAAAACGTTGCCTCCTGATGAGTTGACTGGATCATAAAATACCCAGATGTCAAGTGTAGCTGTGAGATCATTGTTTAATTAAATAAACTCAGTCAGGCTGTCATCTAAAGATAAATAAAGTCAATTTACAATTTAATCAATTTGTGAATTTTTTTGTAAAATGAGTATTAATAATCACATGCTATTGTAATTTAAAAAAATTATGCTGTAACCAATTTGTTAAAGAAATGACGATATAAGATATTTATTTAATATCTGTATAGCTTAGAGTGCTATAAGTGACATATTGAATTATTTTACATTCATAATTTATTTTATGTAACATTGTTTAAATCAGATTTTGATAAAATTATTATTGTTGAATTTGGAATTCCTTTGAACTAACCCGATCATTGAATAATGATCTATAAACAACAAAACAACACTTTTGTATAACGTGTATTTTAGCACTTGGGCAAGTGTCTATACTGTATAACGTGTATTTTAGCACTTGGGCAAGTGTCTATACTGTATAACGTGTATTTTAGCACTTGGGCAAGTGTCTATACTGTATAACGTGTATTTTAGCACTTGGGCAAGTGGCTATACTGTATAACGTGTATTTTAGCACTTGGGCAAGTGGCTATACTGTATAACGTGTATTTTAGCACTTGGGCAAGTGGCTATACTATATAACGTGTATTTTAGCACTTGGGCAAGTGTCTATACTGTATAACGTGTGTTTTAGCACTTGGGCAAGTGTCTATACTGTATAACGTATATTTTAGCACTTGGGCAAGTGGCTATACTGTATAACGTATATTTTAACACTTGGGCAAGTGGCTATACTATATAACGTATATTTTAGCACTTGGGCAAGTGGCTATACTGTATAACGTATATTTTAGCACTTGGGCAAGTGGCTATACTGTATAACGTGTGTTTAGCACTTGGGCAAGTGGCTATACCATATAACGTGTGTTTTAGCACTTGGGCAAGTGGCTATACTATATAACGTGTATTTTAGCACTTGGGCAAGTGGCTATACTATATAACGTGTATTTTAGCACTTGGGCAAGTGACTATACTGTATAACGTGTATTTTAGCACTTGGGCAAGTGGCTATACTATATAACGTGTATTTTAGCACTTGGGCAAGTGGCTATACTATATAATGTGTATTTTAGCACTTGGGCAAGTGGCTATACTATATAATGTGTATTTTAGCACTTGGGCAAGTGGCTATACTGTATAACGTGTATTTTAGCACTTGGGCAAGTGGCTATACTATATAACGTGTATTTTAGCACTTGGGCAAGTGGCTATACTATATAACGTGTATTTTAGCACTTGGGCAAGTGGCTATACTATATAACGTGTATTTTAGCACTTGGGCAAGTGGCTATACTATATAACGTGTGTTTTAGCACTTGGGCAAGTGGCTATACTATATAACGTGTATTTTAGCACTTGGGCAAGTGGCTATACTATATAACGTGTATTTTAGCACTTGGGCAAGTGGCTATACTGTATAACGTGTATTTTAGCACTTGGGCAAGTGGCTATACTATATAACGTGTATTTTAGCACTTGGGCAAGTGGCTATACTATATAACGTGTGTTTTAGCACTTGGGCAAATGGCTTTACTATTAACATACATGTACATTCGTATGACAAACTATAACGTAAGCTAACAATTCCATGGCAATACATATTCAATAAGTGTATTTAGTATTCATACATATTAACTTACAATGGTAATACATATGGTAAACCGTTCAAATAAAATATTAAATCTTAAAGTTGTTTCTTAACAAACTTTGATACATATTGTAATAAAATAAAAAATTGTGACTGGTCAGTATAGCCGCCCAAAGTTGAATGTCCTTTCAATAACATCAAAATCGCACGATAAAACGCCATCGTGCGATGAAACACAGTATTTCATTGGTTGAACATCTTCATAACAACTTTGAATTGACCAATCAACGATATTGACATATCAAAGGAAAATATTTTCCGCCTAATGTGCTTTGCTTAACCGGCAGAAAATACATTTTTGTTCAATTAACTATATATTTCTTGTTTTCATGGACACATGTGATTCGGTTTATCCTTAAAAAAGGATTTTGACCAAAGACTAATGGAGACCACTTGACAACATGATAACAATTACAGCTTACCTATATTTGACCGTGCTGCACTCATAAAGGATTAGGTTTGTCTTGAAATGAGCTTTTTCTTAACAAATCCGCTTTGATTTGTTTTTGTTTCAGACAATTTGCATAAATGATTAAAGTACACAGACAGGAGATAAACTATTATGGTGTTAATAATTTGAGGAAACAGTGATCTTAAAACATTTATAAACGTTTCGGATTAAAGGTCAAATTGCAATTAAAATACTTGACGTATTAAGTTAATCAGACACAGACCAACAAAGGAGTCATGAAGGTCTAATATCTCCCACTTGTATCAATGTATAACTCTTGTATATAAATGGTATTACCCTGATACAGACAAAACATAAACCTCGTGGTTTTATCATAGAAAACATAACTGAGTGCATGCGCGGACAGACAGACGAACAGACGCCATACAATATATGTTCTCCCTGTACTAAGCTAGTAGAATGAAGTTTCTTGTTCAAGAAAGCAACATGGTAGTTTTTCGATGTGATTTGGACCAACACAGAGCTGTCTATCCAACTAGTTTAAAACCGTATCTACGCCATCTACATACGTGTACACAATTTAGTCAGGTAAGCTAAAAAAAGGGCGAGAAGTTTAAAGCTATCGCACCTTTAATGTAGGCTTAATTTGAGGTAATAAATCTAGACCTTGACATGCTGATACACTGCCTTTGATTTTATACAATTATATAATCCTGTCTTAAATGCAATTTATGTAATCCTGGTGTTAAACTCTGTGTATTCTATACATTATCATTAGTTCTTATCAAATGCCAATAAAGCCTTCATTGACCTTTACTTATATGTAACTTATAACATGAATACGGTATTCATATTATAAGATACATATAAATGAAGGTCAGGGTTGTGTTCAAGGTAAGAAATAACGTCCTCGTACAATCATATTTTCATAATGACATTAATCAATGCCCTGAAGCAATGCAATCGTTTCAGGAACAAACTTTTTTAAGATTGGAAAAAAATTTCTTTGATTTTAAAGAAATGACCATTGACTGAGTTCTGGTAGCCATGAACTAAATGAATCATTCTTAGTACCACCTAGTGACCATAGGTATCAGCAATTTTTTCTCATATCTGATTGCTGCCCTGTATTTTAAGTTTTCCTCGGCCATATTGTCACAGAGTCAATCAACTTAGAGCGTCAGGTGAACACGTTCTATATATATTTTTTGAAATTATCCCCACATTAGCAGTTCAATAATGTATATTTGTCAGTTATTTCCCCTTGCATATTTTTCCAGTATATTTTTGTAAAACCTTAAACTTGATTGAAAATTAAGTGAAGTATTGTTTGGTTGATGAACTATTGATATTACGTAACACTAACGTACAGTGTACATGTATATCAAAATTAATGAAATTGATATTTGATTAAATATTTTACAATTGTTACTTAGAAATTTAATGATAAAATCCGAAGATTCCAACTGGTATAGTTACCCATTGGATCACCTCGGACTTCATCAGGAAAATCTAACTGACAAAAAATCCCACATTAACATTGTGTCACGTGATTCATTCTGTCTCGATATACTCACGTCATTGTTAATGAACTTTTACATGATGTTTACAATTTAGATCACTTAATGTTGGATTACTGCGTACAAGAAGGTCAATTTGTTTCAATTAAGTTAACATTGCTGATTGTGTTCAAATTTTAATTCTTTTCTAATGAGCTCTTCAATTAGTTATAAAATTATCAAACTAAAAAACACTTGTACTTTTGTGTAAATTGTACTTTTATTTACTTGTGTACATGAAGAAGGCTTAGCCTTGTTGAGAGTATATATGTCTTATAATAAAACAAACAAACCCTTGTTATAAGTTCTAGATGTCAGAAATTATCTTTAAAAGTACATGGCGTAGAAAACGGGATCAGGAAGCAGTTTTTATGTCACAGAATCACATACTATGCAAATACCAAAACTTCCTTCCTTCCATTTTCCCAGAACAACAATAAACCCTGGCCAATGATTCTTTATTGTAATTTGTTAACTCAATTGACATGAATCACAACGAAAGCAAGGTACTTGTAAAGCCTAGTTTTAAAATAAGATGTTGGTATTACTCGTAAATTTTACCATATTATATATAATTAAAACCATCATCCGACATTATTGACGTTTTTTTAAAACCTGACTTCCTTCAGTCAACATTCAACAGACTTTACTTCAATATTGACTCTCTGGATTATTCCATATAAAAACAGAATCAATCTACCGGCTAGATTTTTTCACTAATTGCAATTATCTCCAGGATTTTATAGAGTTGAAGTGAAAAGGTTTACATAAACATAACAAATATTTGTTTCTACTAAGGCCCTCTTAACATTAAGCTGTAAAAATAGGATAAGTCAACATTGGGGCTTATCAACTAAATTATAAATAAAATGACCACTGTCCAAAGTAAATACATGTACGTGAATTAGTTTGGTGGTCAGTTACGTACATTGTTATTTGAGACACGTTTCTTACAGTAAGGAAAAGATAGTTGAAGAAATGACGTTTTTTTCTGAAAACACTTAACATAACTGTAAAGTTCTGCTGAAAAGACAGTCTTGTTTATTGCAAATCATGCCATTTTCGACGATTTAAGTGTCAAATGCTTAATTTTAGAAGACGAAAGTTTTTAAAGTAAGATCATTCTACTTTCAGCTATTCAGACCATCAATTTTGATGGTCATTATATAACGGAACTTTATTGAAGTTGTCTGGCAAGCTCAGTCGTTAAAAATATCGTAATTTTCAACTAAAGTTTGCTTCCTCAAATAATCTTTCTTCATGTCGTCATTTACTCCTCAACAATTTACCTTTAAACTATTTCTACGATAGTAAACGTGGAAGGTTGATTATGTCTAAAACTTGACTTGCAGAATTCTGTTCAAGATATTTAAACAAAAAATTACTGAAATAAAGATGATCAAAATATCCGATGCAAGCAACTACATGTACAGTAACTGTTAGTTAATGAAATCATGACATGAATGGTACTGAATGAAATTTCTGGATGAATTTATATCTCAGCTCCTGATTATAGTAAAGAGTTTCTGACGGGCAGCTATAGAGAAATTTTACCACAGAAAGCAAGACACATTTGTATTAAAAGGCGGGAATATAACTTGTGATTTTATCATCCGAATAACCCCACAGTGCGGGAAATTTGCTCGATAATACGTCACCGTCCCTGATATACCCTGGGGTATGGGTTACAGGTTTCAAATAACAAGAAAATGAATACATTGTACTTCAATGGAATTATAAATTATCAGAATTCACCATACAACAAAAAAGATTTTTTATCGTTGCCTTAAATGATTTCATATTTTAACCCTATTTCCGGTAAGTATGTGTTTTTAAATATTTGAATTATAAGCGATAATTATACAATCACATATTGAACAAGGATATCTCTTATAAAAATATACAAGGTTTTTTATAAATATAATTGCAATTATTGTAAGCTTATAAGACTTGAGCAGCTATCTAGGAGGATTAAGTAAAAAGATAAAAGGATCAACAGGCTTTGTGGGGATTTATGTGGATTTCTTTTACAAGTTCCACATTCCATACTAGCGCTCCTCAACTATATAAAATGCTCGGATAGAGAACGCTAGCACAATGTTTGTGGTCGTTTATTTTCCCTAACTTATTTTTTACGGAAATCATAATATAGTTTAAGCTTCTTCTTGCAATTATTTATCACTTTATGCTACTGAGAGTTGTTTATGTTTTTTTTCAGATTTTATAAATGATTTTGACATTTAATGGACAAAGGACATTTTTAATTACAAGAATTGTGGCTTATTACAGTGACCAGTGGCCTGTTCAATTACCCCGAACGTTCCGTAACGTTATGGTCGGGACAACTCAACCCAAAGACAACTCAATCCTAGAAAACTCAAAACCTCACTAACGGTTTGAGTTGTCCCAACTTTGGATTGAGTTATCTACGGGTTGAGTTGTCCCGTACCCGTAACGTTAGCTAACAGTCGTAACTGAACACACTGCTGTACTTGAGCATATTATAGTAATACAACATCTTCCCCTATCGGGATAGCATGGGAATGATTTTCGCTCAAAAACAGCGAAGAATTCTGTCGTGGTTATACATGTATACGGATATTATCCGGGTATTTACAAGGTGTTTGACCGTCCGAATGTCTGCACAGGTCGGGCATCTTATCACCAATTTGCTCGACTCAAAGTTTTGATACTAGTACTACTAGTAACAATAACACGAAGTTCGCCGGGGATGTGTGTGCGTGTTATTGTGCTATTGCATTATAACTGACAATGATAAAATACAATTTAATCATAGGAAATAGATACAGAGGAGTCTTCGTCGTATAAAAGTAGACAATACATATACAATGAAATGATAGACCTACAAACATGTATATCAAACTATTTATGAAACAAGGTACTATATTACATGCTGATTGTCCTAGAATGGTTCAATCCTATTGGTCGAAGTATGATATAGAATAATTAGCAACAGTTACTAACCAGTCAAATAAATCCATTAGAAAAGTTCAATTTAGTTAAATAACGCCACATGATTAATTCCAATTTGTAACACTTAATTATTTACTTAAAACAAGTTCATAATAGCACTTTGTGACACTTCGTTCCTGAACTGAAGTCTCTGTTGTGGAAACATTTATGGAAAGCTTATAAATATATTATGTTATGTTGCTTTAATCTGTATATTGAAATATCAAATATTCCCTTATAATATAATACAGCATTGGTCAATCTGAAATAAGGGGCTTATTAACATTACAATTAAAATTATGACGGACAGACTTCCGCCATTGAAATCTAGTAGGTTATATTATGGCAACATTAAGCAGGTCAGAAAGTATGGTCATAGAGAAAACGTGACACATGTATAAAAAAATATGTACTTACATAAATAATGTCAAGATCAACGTCTAAGGTCAAGGTCTCACGTGCAGGACCGAAACCCACGATCAAAACATAACTTAATTAAGCTCAGATTACAAATTACTATAAACGAGTATACATAGTTAATAGTTGATAAAATCAATTTTTTAAGCATGTCACGTTTTTGTACTATTAACTTTGGACCTATTTGCTCATGGAGGAGACATGTAAGTCTGCGCTATTGTAAGTCTGATGAAAACACAATTAATTGTTCAGTACGTTTGGCTTAGTATTTAGAGAGTAGATATTACTAACTTGTTGTAATATTGATAATAATAGAATGTTTCTGAGTATACCCATTCCTTCCCTGATTTTAAAAGTTTGTTTATTTTATTGGGTTTAACGCCGTAGCAACACATTGTATAGGTCATATAACGGCAGTCAGTCAATCTATTCACTGTTCCTGGAAAGGCTATATCTCTGGATTTAGCTGTTAACCAACTACTAAGCACATACTTTCGTCAGTGACTGACAACTGCCCTACATAATAAGGAATCATTTGTAGAAGGGAGAATGGCCGTAGAAATAATTTCATGACCAAGCTCCACGAAAGTATGCCCCGCCCGGGAATCGAACCTATGACCTCTACCGACTGTGCTAGCCGGGCGGCTTTTTAAAAAGTTAAAGTGGTATTTTGTCAGATTGGCAAGCTAATTTAGAAATTCACTTATACATGGAATTTTGATCTAATGGTGTTGAAATAAATGTCACTTTTGGAGCTCCGTATGTTTAACAACAATGTAATTGATATGTTTTATTATTAAACTGTTTAATGATATTAAACTGGTATAATAAACAAATTTATATAAATAAAAGACTAATGTGCTAGCTGTTTGATATCAAACAAATGTTTCACAATCATAATGTTATTTGTACAAAATAAAGAGCTTAGTGCATTATTGTAGTAAATACGTCACACGTTCAATAAAGTTATGTTTGATAAGTTGAGCTCTTGAAATGTTTGTTAAATGTTTATGTTTATTATTTTAACAACAAAACACAGCGTGTGGCAACTTAAAAACAAACAAATCAACACAGTTACAAGGGGTCTTATACTAGTTAAGACTTTTATACAAATTATATCAAAATACTTTCTAAATAACATTAGCTATATATTTTGATACTAGTATATTAAATACTAGACTATCACTTATTTTGTTAAATGACAGATAATGATGCCTCATCAGCAGAATGCTAGGTGTGACAACTATCTTTTACGTCTTACTGATGTGTCAACGTCTTACTTATGTATTTTACGTTCCACTGCAGTATTTTACGTCTCATTGTTGTATTTTACGTCTCACTTCTCTATTTTACGCCACATTGCTGTGCTATACGTCTCATTGCAGTATTTTATGTCTTACTTGTGTATTTTACGTCTAATTGCAATATTTAACGTCTAGTTTCTGTATTTTACGTCTCACTTCTGTAATTTACGTCGCACCGATAGATATTATTGAATTTTACGTCACACTAACGTATTTTACGTTAAATTGTTGCATTATACGTCTTACTTCTGTATTTTACGTCTTACTTCTGTATTTTACGTCTGTATTTTACGTCTTACTTCTGTATTTTACGTCTTACTTCTGTATTTTACATCTTACTTCTGTATTTTACATCTTACTTCTGTATTTTACATATTACTCTTGTATTTACGATATTTATTTGCTCTTTCAATGGACGTGTGTAGACTTGTATTTTACCCACAAAATACAAAACCTTTTGAAGGAATATGACAAAAAAAACAAAAAATGGTACAGTGCAGAACATTGTGTTTATACCTTAAATTTATAAAACCCTCAACACAATAACAAAACTTAGTAACAAAAGATTTAAACCAATCCTCAAAAATATTGGATAATTTATCAAACAATTTTACATAAAAATACATGCTTAACCCAACAGTAGATTTGTTAAATTGTCTCAATTAAGTAAACAAATCCATTTACAATATAAAATACAAACTGACACAAGATAACTTTTAACATTCAAATTAATCATTATTATTTGAGTTTTTTACATCACAACTGGTTGCCATACTGGCAACGCCTCACAAAGATAAGTTATAATTAATCATCCAATTTATTCTTATTTTTAACAAGAGACAAAATAAGTAAACCAACATATGGTTATAAACATCAATACCTGACATTAGATTATACTGGAGCAACCTTTTCTATCTCATTTCATTCATCAAAGTTGTTTTTTTAGGCGCAGCTGTCTAAGCCAACTTTTGACCTATATTTTAACCAATACAATTTGCTCTACAATAGCTGTTTGTACAATGAAAACCCTTTATGGTATAAAGAAATGGATAAAACACATGACACCATTGGCTATTTGTGATGAACAGGTGCATAGCACGTACAGAAGCTGCAGACTATTTACTCTGTGTATAACGAGTGACTCACTATGCCAATTGATCACACATTCGTCGTGGTATGCCCCTTGCAGTATAACTTAACTGCGAATATGACGCAGCGCACGCTCCGAATGGGTTTTCATTTTGTCATATGTAGGCCGCCATTGAGCATTTCTATCAAATTGTTTTATGTTCGCCAGAAAAGTAACATAAATCCTTTGGTCATTCTGGAAAGAAGTGATTTTTAATCGAAAATCCATGGCATTGTTATAAAAGATGTTTTTAATTTTAGAATCGGACAGATTTTCCAAATTGACAAATCAGTAAAATGGCAATATATTCGAACAAAAATTGTCAGTTGAGGCTGAATTGCAATTTCGGACAAACTACATTTGACCTATAGTTAATACATGTACACCGTGAATGACCAACATTTATACTTCAAACCGTTGAAAATGAACCCAGCAGAGTGCCGAATATCTTTTTTATAGATATTTCTTGTTTATAAATAAATTTAATTTAGAGTTTGGTTGTGAAGTTTTTGACATAGGCCTATATATTATATTCAAGATGGTATGATCATTTGATGCGTACTACAGTCTATATCAAAAGAATTACCAGTATCAGATTCCCATGCCCTAGAAAACATGGACATCCAAGAAAGACATGGTCAGAGTATGTTAGGACTGGTAAAATCAAAGCGCCGATAGCGCTGTCAGACTTGGGGTTTTGGTAGAGTATATGGCTGTATACAACTCCTGGAAGTGATTTAAGGGACCTTTTCCTTACATAAACTAGACGAGATATACACATGCTTCTTATCGTCTGCTTGTTGACGCATAATGCGGACTATATTAATTGCAGTGGTAATTATCCCTTTATTTGCACGCACACAACCAAATGTTATCGTCCGTGACAAATTTTGATGAAGATTTGCCACAGTCCACTACTAAACATGGGGAAACCCCATGTAAAAACATGCAATCTCATGGACACAGATCTTCAGATAGTATGTTAAATAATCAACTTTGTTTTATAAATAATCAGTTTTTAGTTTAGTATATTTTGTTAGTATTGTTGATGCATCTGTCATCATTCAAAAGCCGCCTGGCTAGCACAGTTGGTAGCATGCAAGTCTACAGATCGAGAGGTGGTGGGTTTGATTCCCAGGTGGGGCATACTTTCATGGAGCTTGGTCATGAAATTTTTTCTAAAGGCAACCTACCAATGATTTTTAATTATGTAGGGCAGTTGTCAGTCACTGACGAAAGTATGCGCTTAGTAGTTGGTTAACAGCTAAATCCAGAGATTTAGCCTTTCCAAGAGGAGTGAGTAGGTTGACTGACCACTGTTGTATGACCTTATATGATGTGTTGCTACGGCATTAAATCTAACAAAAAACAATAAAAAGAAACATCATTCAAATCTATTTTAGTTCCATCTTGATACAAGTTCTTACAACTAAGATAAATCACTTTTTAGTCTGTTTCCATGTCCCCCAGTACTGAGCTGTAAAGATAAAACTTATTGCTCAAGGAAACAAAGTGGTACATTTTGGATCTAATTTGAGATAAGACTATCTCATTTCGGATCTGACTCTCCAATGACTATCAGTAAAGTTTCCCAAGCAATAATAAAATCAACACAAATACCAAAGTTTTGTTTTCATATTCTTTAATAGTTTTCAACATTTAATAATCTTATATCAATGTATCCATGGCAACCACAAACCATATAACATTAAAACAATATAGTGACATGTACATATAAATTCAATATTGGGACAGTAAAAACAAATCAGTGAGTCAAGGTCGCGTACCAAGTGAGGTACTAAACACCTTCTAGAATTTTTAAAACACTGTATTCACAATGTTGGAAAGTTTTATTTAATAAAGCATGAAACAAAGGGAAACAAAGCAGCACACCACATAACTTCAAACCAATCACCATACTAACCAAGCAAACAAAAGTTAAACACTTTATTTAGTTATACAATAACATCAATTGCACGATTTTTGCTGTAAAACGGTAAGAAAGTCTTAACAAAGTATTGACCAATTTTATTGGACAATACTGAAAGAATAAAACTTGTCTATTGCGTATAAAGGGATGCAGCGAAGACAATATCACGTTTAACCATCGCCGAGGCTTCCTCCATTTTCCTGTATAAAACTGGGTCACCAATGATACGGGCTGCGTTCCGTACGTCACGTAACGTCTCGTGTAATCTTTGAATACATCTAACGATGATTCCTTCTTGTACATCAGTTAAATCAGTGATTTCAGAAAATGGCTGAAAATATAGAACACATGTTGTATTAACTTGTATACAGTACCCACCAAAAGTTTGGAGACAATTTCATTTTGTAAGCCTACTACATAGGGTTTATCAAAATTTGATTACTATTTATTTTGAAATGCTTTTTTAGTTTTGCCTATTTTTTTGTTATGGTATTATTTGTAGTTGAGACTACCAAAATAGCATTACATCTATGTTATAGAAAAAAAATCCATTGAATATAGTTTTGGATGCAATGGGATATCAAATGCTGAATCTTATAAATGAGATGTATTCAAGAAATTTGTTTTCATTTTAATCATCAACCATATTAAATATATTAAAAATAATGAATCTTTTGAAAACAATCAATGAAATTATTTGTCTCCAACCTTTTGGTAGGTACTGTATGTACATCAGGACTTGACATTAAAGCAAGTCTGATTGTTCGGGACAAATAAACTGTCAGTTCAAACAAATCATATCCTAAAGCTGGTTGTCTGACAGTCCAGTAATTTTAGAAATCAAAATGCATGTCTGAATGACATAAATCATATCATGTAATCAAAGTATTTTGCTTAATAAACTTCAGTTTGATCCTAACTTAGTAAAAATGCATGCCTCAACAATGGTCGATACAGTATACGACCAAAAATTAAAATATGCAGTAAAAACTGTTCACAAACGTCCATAGCTCTCATTTGAAGCACAAAAATTGAAAAGAATACATTATGAATAAAAGTCAAATTTACAACAGTTAAACTTTAGTAGATGTTTCCCGGCTTTGGAAAGTTCATTGAGTTAATTTCTTTGGAATCAAAACGAAAATTTGTAGATCTTGAAACTTAGTCAAACCTTACCACATTTTTTGAATAGTTACATGTTTAACAAGAGCTCCGCTGGGCGGGGCATTATACGCCCGTGTGCAGTCCATGCTGTGTTCTATCTCGTATGAAGTCCCTGTGACCTTGATAAATGACCCCTGGATATCAGAATAGGTCCCATCCTTAACTGGAGGGCTATCCAAAACAAAGATTTTGAGAACCTAGGTACAGCCATGGTTGAGTTATCATCGACACAAAGTTTTCCCATACAAACTTCCAGTGACCTTGCCCTGGGGCCTCAGAACCAAAAGTTCTCACCTTTGACCCAAAGAGAATTTGTACATAAAATTTGGTGATATAAGATAAAGTTGGTTGTTGGACAAGGTTTTTCCTCATGATTTCCTTGTGACTTTGACCTTTGACCCAGGGGCCTAAAACCAAAGGGGCATATGCTAGACATTTAGGCTACCCTTAAATAACGGACGGACGGACGAACGGACGGACGAGCGGTGCCATAACATAATACAACCCTTCGGGCGTATAAAAATGGGGCTAGTTCTCAAGAATATGAAGGGTGATTAATGTTTAAATGTTAGTATTGGCTAGTTAGAATATACAAACCATTCCACGAGCCCACTCAAACACAACTTCCATTAAACCAAACTTAAATGACTCTTCATATTCTGAGTCTACTTGCATTCCAACATCTTTTTGTTTACGACTTATTTGATTAGCTTTCTCAAGAATCATGTCCCTACCCTGAAATAACATATTTATATAAATCAATGGTTTAGTCTTTTTATAATACAAGTGTTCCCCTTCATTATATAAGGGTTAAAAATGAGAATAATAGCATCTTTTCTCCTTTTCTTCAAGCCCGTGTTTCCACAATGACCAAGATTTGGGTTCATTGAGACTGTTTATAAAGAACATCAAATGAAAGACTTGTCTATATCATAGGTATTTGCATCCTTGTTCCACAATGGCTAATGGATTAGTTTGGTCTGGGTATGTTGTAACAAAGTAAGTGAATCTTTTCCTCCAACTTTTTATTTGCATCTAAAATAGCTACTTAAGTTATATCTTGATCATTCATGCTTCTGTATTTTCTATATTTGTGTCTTTAAACATTTATCTTGAACAATATCAAAGAATTGTCAATTTTCCTGAGGTCTCAGTGTCAAATAGTGAAAGTAGAAATCTAAATAAAAATAACTAAAATTCATTTTATAACAACATCAATTATAAATATTTAGTTTGTATCATCATTGGAAAGTATTGTTAAGATTATAATCACCAGACAGAGGTGCATACATTAACCCCACTGTTTAAATCTAATTTAACATAAATATCACATCCTACAGAGGGTGATAGAATGGAATGTTCAGCTGAGACAAGTTATGTCAACAGAGGCTTTATCTGAGGTTAACATTACTTGTAAAGGATGAACATTCCGTTCTATCACCCGTAGGATGTGATATTTATTTTATTATACCAAACAACAAAAGTCAGACATTGTTAACTATTCATTCAACAACACAACAGTAGGAAATAGGCACTAAGAGTTTAATTTTATCTGTTTTATTTGCGTCTGAACTTGAAGACATTTTCACACAGTTTAAGTTAGTCCTTTGGTAAAAAGCAAGTCTTCACAAGGGAGGTAATTCAAATGAATGGTTAAATCTTACAAACAAAGTGGTCTCCCATCACCCACAGGCCGTCTTGTAATGTCAAGCTGACTGAGAGGTGATGTCAAGAGAAAGTCATACAGCTTTCACCCACAGATGTCACATTAGGCTATATGGTAAACAAATCAGGTGAGGTATAACAATATTAATTGTGAGGTTAGAAATACAATGTACTGTAGTGAATTTTAATATCAGGGGGTTAATGTATGAATCACTGACAAAATTTAACAATATTCTATGTGACAAAAATTCAAGTGTTACCTTCTCTAATGTATCTATAAGACGCGGCTCACTACAATTCTTTTGTTCAAACACCATAGATGAAAGTAAAGCAGCAATTTCTGTAGGATGTAGTTCTGTGAGAGCATTCTCAAATACAAGTTCTGTTATCATTAATTCATGTGTTGAGATCTCACAAGCTACACGACCCTTAAGCTGTACAGCATTGTGTTCATCTACATAGTTTAAAGATCTCAGAACCTGTAACATATAGCAGTTTATAAAGTAATGTTTCTTATCAATGACCAGTAAAATAGATGATCTTAATATTGAAATGGTCTTAATATAGGAGGCTTTTTCTCACAAAATCTTTGACAAAGTTTCCTCGGCACTAGACATTCTCTACATTAAAATTTAGTTTTACTAGACCAAATAAAAGTCTACTCATCATCGCCGGGTTTAGTTTGGTACAGGATTATTTCTTTGGGAAGGGTGAGGCATGTCTGTCTTATACCTCAGTTCCATAAAATCATGGCTTGTTGCAGACCCGTACTTGCAGACAGCCGTAGGTTGTGGGAAGCCTTGCGTTTTAAGGTGAGCACACATGTACAGAGCTGTAGCTGGAGGATATGCAAGTTTAATCCATACTCGGCTATGATTTTGTTCACAGTTTGATTAAGAAACTGATACGTGTATCCACGGCTCATCTCACGGACCCTGGTTAAAACGTAACAGTCTGTACGGGTAACCAAGAGTTTGTACGGGTCCTTGAGGAGCTTGATCGCACGACGTCCGTACGGTGCCCTCACGTCTATTTTATGTTTATGGGACTGTAGCTTTACTGGACCAACAACGTCTTAGTGATTCGTTTAGTCCATTTATGTGATTAAGTTATTAAGAATAATATATCTTAAAATTCAATAAACAATAAAACATCAAATATTGATTTTTTATTAAGTAAAGAAAATATTTGCAGTAAAAATTGTTGGACAATCAGATCACTCACATTCTATATGTCACTGAACCGACGGTGATTTCAGTGGACTCAGTTTATTGGCTAATATTGAAGACAATGATAAACTTACCTGTACTCTTTGTTGATACTCTGGTAATAATGTCAGACTTTCATCTGATAATTTAAACTGTAATAGTTTATAATCATCTTTAATCTTCATGTTACTACTCATCTGTTCAAACTATGAAATATAAAATAATGTAAACTATAAACCATGCATCCAGCAATATTATTTAGACATTTAACAATCAAGGCACATATTTCAAATTTCTATGAAGAATTTTTATGGTTATCCAATTAATCAATTCTATTCACAGTAAAATGCCTGAAATATCAGATTACTTTTCCAGTGCTTTAAATTGGGAAACCAGTGTCTACAAACATATACAGTAGGATTGAGTTTTCACATGCTGTGAAAAGAGGAAAGTTGAAAAAATGCACAAATTATTTGGTATAGAAAATATTTTTAAGTTATAAGTCACATTGAGAAAACTGCAAAGTTGAGAAAACTGGTCTGTACTGTCAATCTTGGCACTATGCCATCAGCTGTCAAAGTCAGAGAACTACTTGTAGCAGTATGATATGAAATAAATCAATTGACTTCATAAGTTTTAAATCTGATATCAAACTGCTTCTCATGCTTTATCTTCCACCTAGCTGATAAAACTATAAAATCTTACATGTTCAGTAAACTGTGGACAGTTGATACAGTTATATGTTGAGAGTTTTTCTTTCATTAAATCTAAAGATCTACATTTTTCTACAAGTTCAATATCACGAAGATGAAGATCTTTGATGGGATCCAGTCCAGGTAAACCGTTTATATTAGATTCTGTTATACGTAGTAACTCTTGTGTTGCCATGGTAACAGATTGTGATGGAAGTTCATCTCTGAAATATTCAAATATATTTATATATAAAAGAAAATGCAATGGCATTTTATAGTCTAAGTTTCATGCTTACACAAGTTCACCGACTTTACAGCGCTTACCCTAATATATAACATGATTATTAACTCAAACAGAATATTATAACTTAAAATCTCAGCTCAATACCATAACATACATCCAAAGACGTTTTTGCATAGTAGATCATTCATAGAATTCATGGCTGAGTAAAAATTAATTCACCTTAACATTTTAGATGAAATCCATGTCACTCTTCAGCTGACCAATTTAGATTACCTGACAAATTAAGGGCCACTTGAATAAATACCTTAAAAGAGGTCTCATTTTACAAATAAACATAGCTATGTAAGCTTCAAAATACAAATTCAGTATTACATAAAAGGGCTCAACATAAATGCTGTAAGGCAACTTGTTACTGCTAGTAAACATTTGGTTCCGGCAAAGGAAATAAATAGCTGATTTTCCATCTTGTCAAAATACTTAAAAAATCTATATTTTCCTTGCTTATACATAATTTCCATTTAATAAACACAAAAATAAATGGTAAAGTACCAAACAAATACTGACTTACCTAAATCTAGGCTGTTCTCTTTTCTTCACATCATTTATAATTTTATCAGGATCTATACGTAATGTTTTATTGGTTACTATGGTGATATCCTCAGATTTACATTGAACTATTTCATGCCAACAAACTCCTTCTGGTTGAAATAGTTTACTTCTTAAAACAGGCTTCACTGTACCACTTATAGAGGAATTGTTACTATTTTTAGCATCATTGTTACTATTTTTAGAATCAATAGTACTATTTTTAGAACTATCACTATTTTTATCACAGATGACTAAAACAGTAAAATTTCTTTCATTATTTGCACCTATAGATGATTTCAATACGACACCTAGGACCTGATCATGTTGTTTATGTTTTATGATGATGACACGACCAGGTGATAAAGCTTTAACTGCAGCAGGGTGGGTGAGAATGATACCCTGAAATTATAGAAAATAATCATTACATACAAAGTCAATTTAATGTAAAGTTATGATGGTCAAAGAAAAAAAAAAATGTTTTATCTAACCCTCTCCACAGGTATTTATAACAAGGGTAGTTTACTGACAGCTGTTCTACCAGCTGCTTAGTACAAAAAGCAACTCTTTTTTTCTATTTCCTTTGTTCCAAAATTTTATGCTTTTAACTTGTAAATAGCTATTTCTTATAGTCAAATTGTGCACATCGTCATAGGAGTGTCAACTTTGACAGCTTGACATATAACCATAGATGTAGAATGCCTGACTTTCCAGGATGCTTGTTTAAACAAAGTCTATCATTTACAATGTATATACAACCTGATGGAGAAGATTAAATTTCAAATATATACTTACATTGACTGAATAGCAACAAACCAGTCAAAACTCATACTGAAGTAATACAACTTGGTATATGGCTTCTAGTAGTCACCAAATAGATATGTGTGACGTGAATACCTTCAGTGGTTTATATAAAAATGTTTAAATTTAAATCTTAACCCAGAAGTATTACACTGCCACACTGGACACACAAATGAGTATAACTATTCTCCTATTTCAATATTAAAGACAATTGTAAAAACTTGAGGTGAAGACTGTCTTGATCCATCTGCTCATGACAATCTCTGTGTTCAATGGTCATAGAACAGATTGTTTTAATAATTAATTAAGTGCCTGCTCACAAATTTTCAATAAAATAAACAAACACACTATACCTGTAAATGTTCCCTTAATTCATGATAATCTCTACAATCTTCCCAATATTGTTCTAAATCTACACAACACATAAAACATACAATGTCTTCTAGACTTAATACTTTCTTATGTAACTGTAATAAACAATAACAATACATCTACAGAGCCTTCCAAAAAATGCTCGTAAATAAAATTAACATGTCTACCACAACAATTTTACTATAATTAAAACTTAATTATGTAACATATGCTGGAAAACAAACAAGACATTTGCTGTGTGTAGCATACTGTGGCATAGAGGTGACATGGAGATATATTTAAAATTTACGTGCGCACGCAAAAGTGTTTACATGGCCACACAGTAGCTATTACATGCGCATGCAATAACGTTTACGTGGCCATGTAATAGCTTTACGTGCGCACGCAATAGCTTTATGTGCGCACAACCAACAAAATGACTGCCAATTTCGACAACTCTCATTGGTCAATTATAACGTGCGCATGTAAAGCTATAGCGTGGCCACGTAAATTTTAAATATATCTCCATGTCATCTCTATGCCACCGTAATAGCATAGTAACAATGATATTAACATTAAGAAAATGGACCCTTCCCGTATTTACTGATTTTCCGCTCTTACATCACAGTAACAGGGCTTGACACTAAATGTTGCCTAATTGCCCATAATGACCTTTTATTATGGTTTGGGCAACTTGTTAAGTTGTTATTACGAGTAAACATTTTGTTCCAGCAAGTGAAATACAAAGCTGATTGTCTAACTGTCCAATCTACTTAAAAAAATAATGTCCAGTCCAGAGTAAAAGGCCCTTTTGCTATTGACCCCTTTTTGCCCCTTTTCTGAATTCTATACAACCTGAACACAATACCTCATCTAAATCTTCCTTTCTTCTGGCTACATCTTTCTGAGAATGAAATTCTGAGAAACTTCTTTTCATCATATCTTCAACTCTTAATTGTTCAACTCTTAATAAGTTTAATATCATAGAATATGTAATTCTAAAACGAGATTCTAACTTTGTAGGTTTACCCTGAAAATAAGTGAGCAAAAGTAATCAAAACTAGACAAAACTTTTTTTAAGCAGAGTAAATAAACTTTCTCAAGAATTCAAATTTATAAGATTTTATCTGGGAACAAACAAACACTGTAACACCAAGACAGAACTTATTATTCCTTAATAAAGAGAACAATCAAAATAATGGTACAATATGTTATAGTTAAGTACAATATAAGTAGATGTTTAATCTGGTTATTAATTAAAGGGAAGTAATTTAATAACCACACAAAGGAAGTTACATTTCTTGTGTGCTTTACTATGCATACTACAATAAATTTACAATAAAAGACCATTTTGGTAATTTCAAAATGATGCAATGCTGAATACTTGACAATTTTTACATATTGACAATTTTTAAGTCCCAATTGCTTAATTTGGAAATAAAAAGGTTTCTTTATTAAGACTGTTTTGCTGTCACAACTATAAATGTTGATGAACATACCAGCATCATTTTATGTAGATCAGACATCTCTGGTACATCACCTTTACAAAGTATAATAACAGTACCAGTTGTATCAAGACCACGTCTACCAGCTCTACCTGCCATCTGTATATACTCTCCAGCTAATAAATCCCTAAAATGTAAACATGTAGAAAATACAGTACCCAAACAAAGTTTGTGATCGGGTTCATAGCACAGTTGGTATTGAGCCTGAATTTGTAATAATTGAAAAGGTGCCAATCCCACCTACAAAAGTACACATAATACACAAGAAAAAACATTGCCCTACTAAAGTTCTAGACTAGGAATGTGATGCAGTCGGTACTGCCAGATACAATTTCCTAAATGTGGTAAAGGTTTGAATCCCACACAGAGCAGTTATAGACTTTTATGATGAGAATTTGACAATTGCATTAATTTTCCTCCATTAATATGTGTTGAAGTTACAAACCTATTAGAAGAGTAGGTGAGAATTGGTTATATACAAGGGTCCAGGAAAGCTAGCTTAGGTGTATTGGCTGCATTCAAATTACCCTAATTTGTTAATTCACTGTAGATGAGATTTAAACTTATATTTTTTCTAACATTCCATTTTCCAACAGCATTGCTTGGGAAAATAAGCAATTTTACACAAAGTCTAAAGACTTAAAATACTTGTACATGTCAATGAAAACATCAGCTACCCTGTCTGAAAGAAAACTTTAATACTAATTTACCTAAGATGTGTACCATCATGTTTTCTTATGGAATCAAATATAACAGTTCTAGCAGGCATGTTTACACCCATAGCAAATGTTTCGGTAGCAAATAAAACCTGAAATATAGAATCAAATATAACAGTTCTAGCTGGCATGTTTACAACCATAGCAAATGTTTCTGTGGCAAATAAAACCTGAAATATGAAAACATAACCTACGTGAGTTTCTTTCATGAACTGGATAATCCTACAGCTGAAATCAGGTACTTAGTGTCAAGCAGGCATTATTAAATAATTTTGATAGCATCAAGATAATCCATTTAGATCCTCATGTAGTATGTACAATTTGTGGCACACTAACATTAACTCTATTTTGTCTCTATTTTGTAAATCATGGACCAATATGCCTTCTTACAGCTAGACAAAAAACAGGCCAAGTTAACAGAAATAGAAAATTAAACATTATCAACAGACATACCTTAACTAAACCTTTTTGAAAACATAATTCAACAACTTCTTTCAATATAGGTAATATACCACTGTGATGTACTCCTATACCACGTTTTAATGTATCCTCCATTTGTAATACCTGTAACAGTTGCATTAAACAATTTAACATTTTGGAAGATAATATTTGAAATTTGTAGAAAATTCCACTTTTTTAAACAATGAACAATATATAGTTGACAGTCAATAAAAGTACTTTTAAAAACATTCTGATCTTGGTACTAACAGAAAAAAAGTAAATAGCACCTATTTTACCTTGTGGCCCCCATTCTGGCTTATTGTGAAATGTTGGGAATATTTTGTGTATTTTCACAATTTTTGTTCCAATAAGAAAAGGTAGAACTTTTGCCTTATTTGATAATTTTAGGGCAAAAAGTCACTTCAGCAAAAAAGAGAGATGTTTCCATTGAATACTTAATGAAATTATTTCTACGGCCATTCTCCCTCCTATCTGTGATTCGTAATTATGTAGAGCAGTTGTCAGTCACTGAAGAAAGTATGTGAAAAGTAGTTGGTTGACAGCTAAATCCCGAGATTTAGCCTTCCCAGGAACAGTGAGTAGGTTGACTGACTACAGTTATATGACCTATACAATGTGTTGCTGCAGCGTTAAATCCAACAAAAGTAAAGTATTAAATACTTTACCTGAGGTAATTTCTGATCATTTCCTTTCAATCTTTTAATAGAAGTATGAAAGAATATATGTATTTCACTTTTCTCTTTAGCTGTAGTCAAATCTAAACTATTCAAAGTCCTAGCGTTCTCATCTATCTTTCTTTTTGAGAATGTAAAAGCTACAACAGGTAGTTTCTCTTTCTTCTTTAACATGTCAATAACTGACAACCATACATTCTTATCCTGAAAGTTAAAGTACCACATAGTTATAAGAAATGAAACTAAATTTAGCCAAGACATTTGTTATTCAGCGTATGCAAAAGATGATGATGTCATTCAATTGAATAAGCTATATGAACTATATTAACTATGAGTAAAATAGGAATGATTTATAATGAACAAACTGGCCACTTACTAAACAAAATCTACCATATTCAGAGTAATATACCTTATTGTATATACAGTGTATTTGACTCAGAACTGTGTGGGTCAACTATGAATCAACATTGTATCCACAGTAACAACTGCTAGGATAAGTTAGACAATAGTCAAAGTAACAATAAACATAACAAACCTGATGTGGGTGACCTCCCCTGGGTCCTTTAGCTCCAAAATTTTGTGAACTTTTTGTTGCTCTTTCTTTCTTTGCATCCAAAGCTTTCTGATACCTTAAAAATAGACAATACCTTAATGTATGTCATCATTTTGAGTAAAATTTTGACTCTAATATACAGTACAATTTTAAGACAAATGAAATTTTGAGAAAAACAGATCATGAATACTGGACAAATTAAAACTACAATATTTTCATTGCAAAACAAGGTAATAGAGATTCCATGGATTGTCAGTTTTGGTAATTAAATATTTTCTACAGCAATTCTCCAGCTATTGGGAGTATGGGGGTGACCAATTTTCTGAGAAATAGTGCCTGGCAAAAACATACTAGAAGCCGGTTACAATTTCTTACTTCCAACATATTTTTATACACAGTTTATTACATTTTTCCCTGGAATAAAAACAACTTACCGGTAGACTATATACACTAGGGTCCATAAGATTCTTTACACATTGTTAAATTTTGATGTTTTGGAATATACTTAGGTATACTTTACATTATTAGTTTTACAACTAATATACAGTTTATAATGAACCGTCAATTATTTTCTACCATAGACTCTATATATTTTTATTATAACTAAGCAAAAAAACTTTGAAAGATATTGGGTCTGGATTTATATTTGCAATAAAAAAAGAAAAGAAAATATGAAACAAATTACATGTGTAAAGAAACTTTTGGACCCCAGTGTACTTTACATAAAAAATAGACAAAGACTTGATGTGTTAACTTACCCTGTCGTTATAAAGCTACTTTTAGAATCCACAATTTTAAATAATTCATTACTTGTTTTATTACTGTTACCAGTATATAGGTAATGTTCTAAAGGAACAGGTCTCTTTGTTGTACTGATTACATAGATCTTCTTTTTCTTTGTACGTCTGTAATATATATACATTTTGAACAAGTCAATGCACTGATATTTGCAGGTGGGGTCGAAGACCTTTGTGTATTTATATAATTAAACTTGAAGAACTTGCATCAACATTTTAACCTTCAGTTTGTTGGTCAGTGATTATAAAACACTTTATAAACAGCTTTGAACCAGACCAGATGTAACATAACTCACTGTCTGGTCTTGTTCAAAGCTGTTTGTCACCCGAAGTATTTCTAATCAATTTAGTGGAATTGGACAATGTGTACAGTAATAGAGTAAACAATTGTAAACTAGCCTGACTATATAAAATATGTAATGTTTACTAGCCAGAATCATTTTTCACTACAGATCTAGGGACCACAATGGAAATAAGGGCTTGCCCTTTTTTGTGCTATCCCTGGTGTTGGTGTGCTTGTCATGGTTAATTACAACATGCTGTGATATATGTTAATGTAATTATGCTATGTGTACTAAGTCAAAAAAATATTATTATTATTATTATTACTACTATCTGGGCATTAGTTATGTAGGTACAGACGGTGACTGGGTACCAATGACCCTAAGTCACCTACTGACCTTGGCCAACATTTCTATTTTCAAGTATGACTACCCTGGGCCATTTAGTTCTCAAGTTATCAAGCCAACCAGAAGTGGCAAACAGACATACATACAGAAAACATAGGCCATACTATCAGTGTTCTCATTAGGAACCGCCTGCTGACCTAAGCAGCCAGTTAGAAAGATTTAAAGACCTGTTAAAATTGGCAAAACATAAATAAATAAAGAAGAATTGCCCCCAGACTGCCCTAGAAAGCCTATAACTTTTCCATTTCAGCCTATTCATTAAAATCGTACCGAGGCACTGACTATCATACAACCTGAACTACATTTGCTGTATATAATAAAAACAGAAAAATATAAATAAATCCACAAACCCAATCCAAGCAGCAAATTCTAATGTATTTGGTACAGTAGCACTCAGTAATATAATATTGACATGTTGTGGTAACATAATTAATACTTCTTCCCAGACAACACCTCTCTGGAATTAGAAATATCAAACATATAATATCTTATAAAATAAGAGTTAGTTATGTCATTCAATAAAAGTAATATGGATTGAAATTTACCAATCTTTCCTTAGATGTCAAAATTACATGTTAGCATTCCTGTATAAAGGCAGGGTTTGACATTTAAGGTCGTCCTATTGCCCCGTACAATCTATATTTGGGTTCAGGCAATGTGTGATTGCTATTGGAAAAGTTATGAACTTAGCTGGCTGTCCATTTGTACAACCTAGTAAAGAAATCAGTGTCAAGCCTTAAAAGGACCATTTACATCAATAACACTAAAATTATTTTAATCAACCCAACAACATAAGCTTATTCTCCATATATAACATAAGAGCCATGAGTGCACAACTAGAGCAAAAGAGTAAGTCAAAGACAATAGAACCCCGAGTTGACCCTTTAAAATTGTTGATAAAGGAGTGAGGTAATTATCAGGGCTGTTTATAATGTATATGTTTAGATTATTTGTCTGTTTCACTCATCTACCCAATTAGCTCAGTTGGAACAGCATCTCACTTGCAAGCATAAAGTCACAGATTCAAGCCCCTCATCAAGTACTCAACATTTCCTCCTCCTAATATTTTATACTAAAGATCAAACATTACCTCGGCATCATTGATATAATGTACTTCATCAAATATAACCCATTCTAAATATCTTATACTATAAATATAACTGTGGCGAACCCCTCCTGTTCACACTCTGTGTGTGCGTTAGTACTGATCTCTGACCAATAAAAACGGGTAGCGTGGGTCAAGAGGTTCTTTTATACAGGGAGGTTAGCGCCACGTGAGTCCGCCTGGTCTCGGCTTTTGGTATTATCAATAGGAAATACTAATAAACAATGAGTTATGACAAATGCGATGGAAACGTTTTACTATGTTTATTTTTAAAACTAGAAACTCATTAGAACAAAATACAATAATTAATTACAATAAAAATATTACATTAAATTATGTCCATACATTATTACAAATTGATCAATAAGTATTTAAGTGTCCATCGGTCCTGAACTATCAGCACCAAACGCGCACTAAAATCAGAAGTCACAACACTTAGAACACTAAACACAGAATAATCACTACACAAACACCTCACTAAACGCTATATCCTGAATAATCACTACACAAACACCTCACTAAACGCTATATCCTGAATAATCACTACACAAACACCTCACTAAACGCTATACCCTGAATAATCACTCCACAAACACCTCACTAAACGCCATACCCTGAATAATCACTACACAAACACCTCACTTAACACTATATCCTGAATAATCACTCCACAAACACCTCACTAAACACCACACTGATGCGCGCTATTTAATCTATACCACTAACACATTGACACAATACAGTTGACGTCATAATATACTGAAAATAAGAATGATTAATTTTAAGCGGGGGGGGGGGGGGGGGGGGACACGGTCGCGATTATAAATCTAAATTCAACAAATCTAATAATACTCTAACTACTATATAAAACGGTGCAGTACGAACGCGAGAACAAGCTAAATGAAAATATAATGCACTATACATAATGCGTACCATCGGGAATTATAATTATACACTTTGTTCAATGCGTACCATCAAAGGTACGTACCATCGGGACTTAACAGTAATACACTATATTCAATGCGTACCATCGGCACTTAACCGTAATACACTATATTCAATGCGTACCATCGGCACTTAACTGTAATACACTATATTCAATGCGTACCATCGGCACTTAACCGTAATACACTATATTCAATGTGTACCAACGGGACTAAATATTAATACACTATATTCAATGCGTACCATCGGCACTTAACCGTAATACACTATATTCAATGCGTACCAACGGGACTAAATATTAATACACTATATTCAATGCGTACCATCGGCACTTAACCGTAATACACTATATTCAATGCGTACCAACGGGACTAAATATTAATACACTATATTCAATGCGTACCATCGGCACTTAACCGTAATACACTATATTCAATGCGTACCAACGGGACTAAATATTAATACACTATATTCAATGCGTACCATCGGGACTTAATGATTATACACTATGTTCATTGTGTACCATCAAAGGTACGTACCAACGGAACTAAATAATATGTCACAAGATCTTAGCGTACCATCCAAGGTACGTACCATCGACACTTAACACTAATTATTCACTAGAACTACGCGTACCATTCAAGGTACGTACCATCGGGACTTCACTGTTATACACTACACTGGATAGGCGCCCGAATGTCTATCCCGCTGGCGCAATGTTTACCTCAGCTTTTATACGTAAGCGACTGATGACGTCACGTATCGCGTGAATAGAACATCATGGCCCACGCGAACACGGAAGTAAATAAGAATTTCGACGTTTTTAAGTTAATTTTACGGTGGATAATCGTTTTACAGCCCTTAACTTGCATCAAAATGTAAGAAAAAGGTAAAATCAATAATATTATGTTGATAATCGCGTGTATTACCGTATATTTACTTAGTAAAACCTTGTTGACAAGTCTGTCAGACTTTTACAAATAAAGTCGCGCTACCAAACTTAAGAAAATCGTGTCCCTGCTTTTGTATACATGCATTTATACAAATATAAACATTAAATATATAACTAATCATGCATATTTATGTAGAATAAAACAATATTAATACAATTATCAATGAAATAACACTTTTAATCAAGACAAAACATTGATTAACCCAGTGGGTGGGGTAATGTTTAACATAGACACTATGCATTTAGACCAGTAGATTTCTCAATCAAAATAATATACCCACAATAAGGGTCAACTACTAAGTAAGACATTATACTTTATCCCAAAAGTAAGTATTAAAAGAGCAAGCTATAGGTTAGTTCATTACATTGCCCCCTTCCACATAAATTTTGGTCCCCAAAATGTGGCTAGTATCATGTCTTACTTTTACAAATGAAGATACAAAAAAAAAATTACATGGTTAACAATTTTACAAAATGCAATATGAAATATAAGAATATCCATACATAAACAATACATACAAGGATAAGACAATTATAATTGAACAATGCATTAACACAGTGCGTACATTTATACATAAGAAATAATGCATAAAGCAAATTCGTACAGTTCCATGTATTGAAATTGTCCATTACTATTAATACAATACAAATACAAATGTAAATACCTAATACAACATGCAAAAGAAACTAACCACGTACAGTGGTTCATACTCACCAAAACATGCTGAGCATAAATCCTCTTTAATAAACAGGAACATAGAATTAATAATATAACACTTCTGGGATCCACACAGCTTAATCCATCAATCACTTTACACTGAGCACATTCACTATATGAAATCCAGACACTAAACCGGAATAAATGCGAAAGTCACAAACACAGAACACTGATTAAAACACTAAATCAAGCACTACCACTAAACACAACATTTTAAGTTGTTTTTAACACACACGCCAAATAATAGCACTAAACACAACGCGAATTATTTAACACCTTAGGTGTACACTCGGCATTAATTAAAAAAAGTCAAAAGTTAAAAAAATATTCACTTGGTGCCAACCACAAAACGCGACACACAGAAAACACTATGCACAATACAATTATTGTGAAGCAAATAAAATAAATCCAATGTGGATCACTTAACATGAAAGCAAATATCCCTAGCTCCATTATACAATTAAAAGTTAGCATCCTTCAGAGGCTCAGTATTCTTCTCACCCTCATAACGTTTTAAACGGTCATGGTGAACGACTTTGGGTTTCGAACGTTTTGATAATTGTACTTTAAATAAAACATCATTGATCCTTTTCACAACAGAATACGGACCTGTCCATCGCCGTGACAACTTTGCACACAGACCGGGTTTTACTTGAGGAGTGAATAACCAAACTAAATCACCTTCTTTAAATGAACACTGATATAATTTGTGATCGTACAGACGTTTCTGAGAATGACTAGCTACAGCGATGTTCTTTCGTGCCAAAGTATGCACACGAACAAGTCTGTCACTCAAGTCACGAATATATTCACTGTCAGAACACTTTCTATTATTATTAGGATGACCTACTGCAAGGTCAATTGGTAAATCTAATTCACGACCGTACATCATCATGCTCGGACTGAAGCCAGTACTTTCTTGCTCAGCAGAATTATAAGCCATGTTAACTAAAGACAAACACCTGTCCCAGTCACGCTGATTATCTGAAACAAACTTAGATAACATTGATTTAATCGTTCTATGACACCGCTCAACTAGACCATCCGACTGTGGTCTAAACGAAGTAGTACGGGTCTTTTCAGAACCCAACAATTCACACATTTCCTTAAACACTTTAGAATCAAAATTAGCCCCTTGGTCAGAATGGATTTGTTTTGGTACACCAAACACAGTTACAAAATTATCAACCAAGCTATTTGCAATGGTTGTAGACTCTTGGTTAGGAATTGGAACTGCTACTAACCACTTAGTAAAATAATCAACTATTGAAAGTACATATCGATTTCCGTTATCACTTTGCGGCAATGGCCCCATTATATCTATCCCTATTCGCTCTAACGGAACGCCAACGTTATATTGTTTTAACTGAGCTCTAGGCCTCCGCTGAGGTCCTTTTTGAGAAGCACACCTATCACACAACTTACACCATTGTTTGACATCTCGTGTGAGACCAAACCAGAAAAATCTTTGTTTCACTTTTGCTTTTGTTTTTCGAACGCCAAAATGTTCACCGGTTGGACTATTATGTAACTCATTTAAAACCTCGGAGGTCAACGACCTCGGTACTACGACCAACAGTTTGACCGTATCACTATCGACATTTTCCCACCTATAATATAATATGCCATCGGTTACGGATAACGAATCGAATCGATTCCAGTAAAATTTTAACTCAATCGAACTAGGAGCAATAATGCTCCATTCAGGCCTTTTCCCGTCTTTTATCCATTGTTTGACAGTATTTAAGGTATCATCACCATCTTGACTTGCCTTAAACGTATCATTGTCTAATGTTACAGTTATATTTCTTACTTCACGGTGAACTGATGTACTCTTATTCACACGCGTAGGGTATTTTGACGTACCGTAAGTTCGCGTCTCGTTATGAACAAGATTTCTACCGTTTTCACTTCCTAAATACTTATTCACACGCGTAGGGTGTTTTGACACACCGTTAGTTCGCGTCTCGTTATGAACAAGATTTCTACCGTCACTATCTACACTCTTATTCACACGCGTAGGGTGTTTTGACACACCGTTAGTTCGCGTCTCGTTATGAACAAGATTTCTACCGTTTTCACTACCTAAACACTTATTCACACGCGTAGGGTGTTTTGACACACCGTTAGTTCGCGTCTCGTTATGAACAAGACTACTCGACTCTAACTTAGACCTATTACTTCCTGGATCGCAATACCTTAAATCTGCCCTTTCACAATAACTACAAAAATCTTTACTACAAGGGCGTCTTGACAATGCATCGGCATTAGAATGAACTCGCCCAGCTCTATGTTTAATTTCATAATTATACGTAGACAACACTTCGAGCCACCTTGCTATCTGTCCTTCCGGATTTTTAAAGTTTGTAAGCCATCTCAACGCCCCATGGTCACTACGGATGACAAAATGTTGTCCAAACAAATAGTGGTGATAATGCTTAACGGCCATTATCACGACTAACAACTCTCTCCGTGTAACACAATATCGTCTCTCTTCCTTAGATAAACACTTGCTATAGTAAGATATCACTTTTTCTTCACCGCCTTGAATTTGCGACAACACTGCTCCTATACCAACTGCACTCGCGTCCGTATCTAATACAAAAAGTCCGTCGGATTCAGGATACGACAATATTGGAGCTTTGGTCAAAGCTCGTTTTAACTCCTGAAAAGCTTTTTCACAATTATCTACCCACGTAAACTGCACACCCTTTTCAGTGAGTTTATGTAACGGTTTTGCTATTGTTGAAAAATCTTTAACAAATTTTCGGTAATATAAACACAAACCCAAGAAACTTCTTAGTTCTTTCACATTACGAGGCGTTTTCCAATTAACAACATCTTCAATTTTCTTTGGGTCAGTTGCAACACCATTTTCAATAATTAAATGACCTAAGAAATTAACTTGCTTTTGAAAAAGAACACACTTTTCGGGACTTAACTTTAAAGCAGCTTCGGCCATGCGCTTAAATATTTCATCAAGATCAGAAAGATGACTTTCAAATGTTTTTGCGTATGATATAATGTCATCTAGATACACTAAACACTGTTTCCAAGTCATACCCGCGAGTATTCTTTCCATCAAACGCTCAAAAGTCGCGGGAGAGTTACACAACCCGAACGGCATAACTTTGAACTGCCACAAACCACAACCATGTACAGAAAATGCTGTTTTAATCTTATCTTTTCCCGACATACCCACTTGCCAAAAGCCCGACTTGCAATCAAGGGTACTAAACCAAGCTGAACCTGATAATGAATCTAAGGTATCATCTATTCTCGGTAACGGCTGACTATCCTTGACCGTAACTTCATTTAATTTTCGATAATCACAACAGAAACGTATTGAACCATTCGGCTTTGTCACCATAACTACAGGACTACTCCATGGACTAGTTGATGGTTCAATAATACCCTTTTCAGCCATATCACGGATTTCATTTTCAGCAGCTAATCTCTTAGCAAGTGGTACTCTATATGGAGGTAGTTTTATCGGTTTTGCACTACCGGTATCGATCGTATGTTCAACTATATGAGTCCGACCAAGGTCACTAGAATCGCGAGAGAAAACATTTTGATGTTAATTAATAACTTTTTCACCATTTCACTTTGACACTTAGATAAATTTTTCACTGACCTATTAAACAAGTCAATAAGATGTTCAGGTAAGTCATCACGTGTTATATTAGAGTTAGTTTCAACAGCTTCGACATTAACCACCTGAGGAAGACTTACAGATTCATAGACAGCTGCAACAGTATTTTTATATACTGTCAAAGGTTTGGTACCTAAATTTGCCATTCTGATCGGAACTTCGCCCTTTTTGATATCAACTAAAGCCTTAGCCACTAATAGTCCACTCTTCTCCGTAAATTTCTCACAAGGTTCAATTGTACCGATATTTTTAGTTATCACTTCACTTGGTTTTCCGTAAACGATTACCTCTGATTCAGGTGGAATAATTGTATTTTGTTTCACCAGTATTCGACAACACTCTGGTGTATCACTATGATCGCCGTTAACACATGTTATGTCCTCGCCATTTAATTTTAATGAATTTTCACTGACATTAATCAAACACTTGCTACTACGAACGAAATCCATGCCTAAAATTGCCTCATTTTGAATATCAGCCAAAAGAACTGTTTGTTGAAAGATTTGCGTATCGATATTAATGTTACACTTAATTTTACCATAAAACGGAGATTTTTCACCAGTTGCTGTTCTTAAAGTCATATTTATTGGAATTACTTCCGGCCTTTCACTAAATGGTATATTTTCAAAGAAACTTTTTCTTAAAATTGTGACATTTGAACCAGTATCTAATAACATTAAAACTTTAGTATCACAGATTTTAGCACAAACAAATAATCCATTATCAGTCGTTATTGGTTCTTTTACAATTATTGGCTGTGGCTCGGACCTTTTGCCGGGAGTCGAACTTCGGCCCTTAAATTCGACATATTTCCGTTTTCCTGACCATTACGCTACGAGAAATGTTGATTTCTAGCACTATTATTACCTCTCCAGTTTCGACTGTTATTTTGACCATTTTGTCTCTGGTTGCGCCAAAATTCGCTTCTTTCACTTTGAAAATTCCTTAGTTTTTCATTCAAGCCCCTAACTTGCTCCGACAAATTATTTATTTTTCTCTCCGTTTCACTTAACTCGGGATCTACTTGCCTTACATTACCCCTACCATATCTATTTCGGTCAGCTTCTTTGTGAGCATGTAAACGCACGGCAATTCTTTCGGCTTCACTTACAGATTTTGGGCCTACTTCTCTTAATCTTAATCGGCTATCACTATCTGGCAAGGCATCAATGAAATAGTCTAATGCGAGTAATTCTATGACTTCGGACGAAGCACTAGAATACGCTTGTCGAGTTAACTTAATAATAGATTGAGCTAATTCAGTAATAGACTCATTTCTTCCTAAAGTTCTATTTTGTAATTTAGATCTAAATATTTCAGCCTTATGCACTGAACCATAACGATTCTGTAACGCCGACACAATTGAATCAAAATCGCGTCTTTTCTCGAAGTCTAGTTCACACAAAATTGCTCGTGTCGAGCCACTGATACTACTAGCCAAATATAATGACTTTGTGGTGTAATCCCAATTATTCAATTCAGCCACTATATTAAAATGAGCTAAGTATTCATCTAAATCTTCGGATCCATCATAAGTGTGTGGTTTTAACTTATTAAATGTTCTACTAGTATCACCCTAACCACCACGGCTATTTGATAACGTAGGTGTCACTTCGCGTAATCCATATTGATTATTGTTATTATTAGCGAAATTCTCCAGCACTGGGGCACTGTGCGTTAGCCCCCTTCCTTGACACGACTCGTGAGTATTAACTTCCGGTCTATGTACCTGTTCAACACTACATACAGTATTTATTTGACTTTGCATACCGATTAACTTTTTGTCAACTTCAATTAAAGAACTTTTCATTTCATTTCTAAATGAAAGCATAGTATCTCGAACATGTTCATTCAATTCTAATAACATCCTTTCTAATTCACTTTTATTTGTGTCAGGCTCCATAACACCACACGGACTTTCACTTTCCTGATACACTATGTCACATTGAATTGATTCATTTTCACTACATTCACTTATATTCCGTTGTTCAGGTGATTTAAAACTAACTATGTTTGATTCATCCATAACTCACTATTATCCTAGTAATACCACCGATACCAGGAGAGATAAATTATTTGAGACAAAATTCGATCTTTTACACTATAAGAACTCTTACTTATATGAACTTTATACACACTATTTCACTCGAATAATTCACTAACTTCCTCGAATTTAATCAACGTTTAACGAATTTTATCCCACCGCAGCCACCAATTTTTGTGGCGAACCCCTCCTGTTCACACTCTGTGTGTGCGTTAGTACTGATCTCTGACCAATAAAAACGGGTAGCGTGGGTCAAGAGGTTCTTTTATACAGGGAGGTTAGCGCCACGTGAGTCCGCCTGGTCTCGGCTTTTGGTATTATCAATAGGAAATACTAATAAACAATGAGTTATGACAAATGCGATGGAAACGTTTTACTATGTTTATTTTTAAAACTAGAAACTCATTAGAACAAAATACAATAATTAATTACAATAAAAATATTACATTAAATTATGTCCATACATTATTACAAATTGATCAATAAGTATTTAAGTGTCCATCGGTCCTGAACTATCAGCACCAAACGCGCACTAAAATCAGAAGTCACAACACTTAGAACACTAAACACAGAATAATCACTACACAAACACCTCACTAAACGCTATATCCTGAATAATCACTACACAAACACCTCACTAAACGCTATATCCTGAATAATCACTACACAAACACCTCACTAAACGCTATACCCTGAATAATCACTCCACAAACACCTCACTAAACGCCATACCCTGAATAATCACTACACAAACACCTCACTTAACACTATATCCTGAATAATCACTCCACAAACACCTCACTAAACACCACACTGATGCGCGCTATTTAATCTATACCACTAACACATTGACACAATACAGTTGACGTCATAATATACTGAAAATAAGAATGATTAATTTTAAGCGGGGGGGGGGACACGGTCGCGATTATAAATCTAAATTCAACAAATCTAATAATACTCTAACTACTATATAAAACGGTGCAGTACGAACGCGAGAACAAGCTAAATGAAAATATAATGCACTATACATAATGCGTACCATCGGGAATTATAATTATACACTTTGTTCAATGCGTACCATCAAAGGTACGTACCATCGGGACTTAACAGTAATACACTATATTCAATGCGTACCATCGGCACTTAACCGTAATACACTATATTCAATGCGTACCATCGGCACTTAACTGTAATACACTATATTCAATGCGTACCATCGGCACTTAACCGTAATACACTATATTCAATGTGTACCAACGGGACTAAATATTAATACACTATATTCAATGCGTACCATCGGCACTTAACCGTAATACACTATATTCAATGCGTACCAACGGGACTAAATATTAATACACTATATTCAATGCGTACCATCGGCACTTAACCGTAATACACTATATTCAATGCGTACCAACGGGACTAAATATTAATACACTATATTCAATGCGTACCATCGGCACTTAACCGTAATACACTATATTCAATGCGTACCAACGGGACTAAATATTAATACACTATATTCAATGCGTACCATCGGGACTTAATGATTATACACTATGTTCATTGTGTACCATCAAAGGTACGTACCAACGGAACTAAATAATATGTCACAAGATCTTAGCGTACCATCCAAGGTACGTACCATCGACACTTAACACTAATTATTCACTAGAACTACGCGTACCATTCCAGGTACGTACCATCGGGACTTCACTGTTATACACTACACTGGATAGGCGCCCGAATGTCTATCCCGCTGGCGCAATGTTTACCTCAGCTTTTATACGTAAGCGACTGATGACGTCACGTATCGCGTGAATAGAACATCATGGCCCACGCGAACACGGAAGTAAATAAGAATTTCGACGTTTTTAAGTTAATTTTACGGTGGATAATCGTTTTACAGCCCTTAACTTGCATCAAAATGTAAGAAAAAGGTAAAATCAATAATATTATGTTGATAATCGCGTGTATTACCGTATATTTACTTAGTAAAACCTTGTTGACAAGTCTGTCAGACTTTTACAAATAAAGTCGCGCTACCAAACTTAAGAAAATCGTGTCCCTGCTTTTGTATACATGCATTTATACAAATATAAACATTAAATATATAACTAATCATGCATATTTATGTAGAATAAAACAATATTAATACAATTATCAATGAAATAACACTTTTAATCAAGACAAAACATTGATTAACCCAGTGGGTGGGGTAATGTTTAACATAGACACTATGCATTTAGACCAGTAGATTTCTCAATCAAAATAATATACCCACAATAAGGGTCAACTACTAAGTAAGACATTATACTTTATCCCAAAAGTAAGTATTAAAAGAGCAAGCTATAGGTTAGTTCATTACATTGCCCCCTTCCACATAAATTTTGGTCCCCAAAATGTGGCTAGTATCATGTCTTACTTTTACAAATGAAGATACAAAAAAAAAATTACATGGTTAACAATTTTACAAAATGCAATATGAAATATAAGAATATCCATACATAAACAATACATACAAGGATAAGACAATTATAATTGAACAATGCATTAACACAGTGCGTACATTTATACATAAGAAATAATGCATAAAGCAAATTCGTACAGTTCCATGTATTGAAATTGTCCATTACTATTAATACAATACAAATACAAATGTAAATACCTAATACAACATGCAAAAGAAACTAACCACGTACAGTGGTTCATACTCACCAAAACATGCTGAGCATAAATCCTCTTTAATAAACAGGAACATAGAATTAATAATATAACACTTCTGGGATCCACACAGCTTAATCCATCAATCACTTTACACTGAGCACATTCACTATATGAAATCCAGACACTAAACCGGAATAAATGCGAAAGTCACAAACACAGAACACTGATTAAAACACTAAATCAAACACTACCACTAAACACAACATTTTAAGTTGTTTTTAACACACACGCCAAATAATAGCACTAAACACAACGCGAATTATTTAACACCTTAGGTGTACACTCGGCATTAATTAAAAAAAGTCAAAAGTTAAAAAAATATTCACTTGGTGCCAACCACAAAACGCGACACACAGAAAACACTATGCACAATACAATTATTGTGAAGCAAATAAAATAAATCCAATGTGGATCACTTAACATGAAAGCAAATATCCCTAGCTCCATTATACAATTAAAAGTTAGCATCCTTCAGAGGCTCAGTATTCTTCTCACCCTCATAACGTTTTAAACGGTCATGGTGAACGACTTTGGGTTTCGAACGTTTTGATAATTGTACTTTAAATAAAACATCATTGATCCTTTTCACAACAGAATACGGACCTGTCCATCGCCGTGACAACTTTGCACACAGACCGGGTTTTACTTGAGGAGTGAATAACCAAACTAAATCACCTTCTTTAAATGAACACTGATATAATTTGTGATCGTACAGACGTTTCTGAGAATGACTAGCTACAGCGATGTTCTTTCGTGCCAAAGTATGCACACGAACAAGTCTGTCACTCAAGTCACGAATATATTCACTGTCAGAACACTTTCTATTATTATTAGGATGACCTACTGCAAGGTCAATTGGTAAATCTAATTCACGACCGTACATCATCATGCTCGGACTGAAGCCAGTACTTTCTTGCTCAGCAGAATTATAAGCCATGTTAACTAAAGACAAACACCTGTCCCAGTCACGCTGATTATCTGAAACAAACTTAGATAACATTGATTTAATCGTTCTATGACACCGCTCAACTAGACCATCCGACTGTGGTCTAAACGAAGTAGTACGGGTCTTTTCAGAACCCAACAATTCACACATTTCCTTAAACACTTTAGAATCAAAATTAGCCCCTTGGTCAGAATGGATTTGTTTTGGTACACCAAACACAGTTACAAAATTATCAACCAAGCTATTTGCAATGGTTGTAGACTCTTGGTTAGGAATTGGAACTGCTACTAACCACTTAGTAAAATAATCAACTATTGAAAGTACATATCGATTTCCGTTATCACTTTGCGGCAATGGCCCCATTATATCTATCCCTATTCGCTCTAACGGAACGCCAACGTTATATTGTTTTAACTGAGCTCTAGGCCTCCGCTGAGGTCCTTTTTGAGAAGCACACCTATCACACAACTTACACCATTGTTTGACATCTCGTGTGAGACCAAACCAGAAAAATCTTTGTTTCACTTTTGCTTTTGTTTTTCGAACGCCAAAATGTTCACCGGTTGGACTATTATGTAACTCATTTAAAACCTCGGAGGTCAACGACCTCGGTACTACGACCAACAGTTTGACCGTATCACTATCGACATTTTCCCACCTATAATATAATATGCCATCGGTTACGGATAACGAATCGAATCGATTCCAGTAAAATTTTAACTCAATCGAACTAGGAGCAATAATGCTCCATTCAGGCCTTTTCCCGTCTTTTATCCATTGTTTGACAGTATTTAAGGTATCATCACCATCTTGACTTGCCTTAAACGTATCATTGTCTAATGTTACAGTTATATTTCTTACTTCACGGTGAACTGATGTACTCTTATTCACACGCGTAGGGTATTTTGACGTACCGTAAGTTCGCGTCTCGTTATGAACAAGATTTCTACCGTTTTCACTTCCTAAATACTTATTCACACGCGTAGGGTGTTTTGACACACCGTTAGTTCGCGTCTCGTTATGAACAAGATTTCTACCGTCACTATCTACACTCTTATTCACACGCGTAGGGTGTTTTGACACACCGTTAGTTCGCGTCTCGTTATGAACAAGATTTCTACCGTTTTCACTACCTAAACACTTATTCACACGCGTAGGGTGTTTTGACACACCGTTAGTTCGCGTCTCGTTATGAACAAGACTACTCGACTCTAACTTAGACCTATTACTTCCTGGATCGCAATACCTTAAATCTGCCCTTTCACAATAACTACAAAAATCTTTACTACAAGGGCGTCTTGACAATGCATCGGCATTAGAATGAACTCGCCCAGCTCTATGTTTAATTTCATAATTATACGTAGACAACACTTCGAGCCACCTTGCTATCTGTCCTTCCGGATTTTTAAAGTTTGTAAGCCATCTCAACGCCCCATGGTCACTACGGATGACAAAATGTTGTCCAAACAAATAGTGGTGATAATGCTTAACGGCCATTATCACGACTAACAACTCTCTCCGTGTAACACAATATCGTCTCTCTTCCTTAGATAAACACTTGCTATAGTAAGATATCACTTTTTCTTCACCGCCTTGAATTTGCGACAACACTGCTCCTATACCAACTGCACTCGCGTCCGTATCTAATACAAAAAGTCCGTCGGATTCAGGATACGACAATATTGGAGCTTTGGTCAAAGCTCGTTTTAACTCCTGAAAAGCTTTTTCACAATTATCTACCCACGTAAACTGCACACCCTTTTCAGTGAGTTTATGTAACGGTTTTGCTATTGTTGAAAAATCTTTAACAAATTTTCGGTAATATAAACACAAACCCAAGAAACTTCTTAGTTCTTTCACATTACGAGGCGTTTTCCAATTAACAACATCTTCAATTTTCTTTGGGTCAGTTGCAACACCATTTTCAATAATTAAATGACCTAAGAAATTAACTTGCTTTTGAAAAAGAACACACTTTTCGGGACTTAACTTTAAAGCAGCTTCGGCCATGCGCTTAAATATTTCATCAAGATCAGAAAGATGACTTTCAAATGTTTTTGCGTATGATATAATGTCATCTAGATACACTAAACACTGTTTCCAAGTCATACCCGCGAGTATTCTTTCCATCAAACGCTCAAAAGTCGCGGGAGAGTTACACAACCCGAACGGCATAACTTTGAACTGCCACAAACCACAACCATGTACAGAAAATGCTGTTTTAATCTTATCTTTTCCCGACATACCCACTTGCCAAAAGCCCGACTTGCAATCAAGGGTACTAAACCAAGCTGAACCTGATAATGAATCTAAGGTATCATCTATTCTCGGTAACGGCTGACTATCCTTGACCGTAACTTCATTTAATTTTCGATAATCACAACAGAAACGTATTGAACCATTCGGCTTTGTCACCATAACTACAGGACTACTCCATGGACTAGTTGATGGTTCAATAATACCCTTTTCAGCCATATCACGGATTTCATTTTCAGCAGCTAATCTCTTAGCAAGTGGTACTCTATATGGAGGTAGTTTTATCGGTTTTGCACTACCGGTATCGATCGTATGTTCAACTATATGAGTCCGACCAAGGTCACTAGAATCGCGAGAGAAAACATTTTGATGTTAATTAATAACTTTTTCACCATTTCACTTTGACACTTAGATAAATTTTTCACTGACCTATTAAACAAGTCAATAAGATGTTCAGGTAAGTCATCACGTGTTATATTAGAGTTAGTTTCAACAGCTTCGACATTAACCACCTGAGGAAGACTTACAGATTCATAGACAGCTGCAACAGTATTTTTATATACTGTCAAAGGTTTGGTACCTAAATTTGCCATTCTGATCGGAACTTCGCCCTTTTTGATATCAACTAAAGCCTTAGCCACTAATAGTCCACTCTTCTCCGTAAATTTCTCACAAGGTTCAATTGTACCGATATTTTTAGTTATCACTTCACTTGGTTTTCCGTAAACGATTACCTCTGATTCAGGTGGAATAATTGTATTTTGTTTCACCAGTATTCGACAACACTCTGGTGTATCACTATGATCGCCGTTAACACATGTTATGTCCTCGCCATTTAATTTTAATGAATTTTCACTGACATTAATCAAACACTTGCTACTACGAACGAAATCCATGCCTAAAATTGCCTCATTTTGAATATCAGCCAAAAGAACTGTTTGTTGAAAGATTTGCGTATCGATATTAATGTTACACTTAATTTTACCATAAAACGGAGATTTTTCACCAGTTGCTGTTCTTAAAGTCATATTTATTGGAATTACTTCCGGCCTTTCACTAAATGGTATATTTTCAAAGAAACTTTTTCTTAAAATTGTGACATTTGAACCAGTATCTAATAACATTAAAACTTTAGTATCACAGATTTTAGCACAAACAAATAATCCATTATCAGTCGTTATTGGTTCTTTTACAATTATTGGCTGTGGCTCGGACCTTTTGCCGGGAGTCGAACTTCGGCCCTTAAATTCGACATATTTCCGTTTTCCTGACCATTACGCTACGAGAAATGTTGATTTCTAGCACTATTATTACCTCTCCAGTTTCGACTGTTATTTTGACCATTTTGTCTCTGGTTGCGCCAAAATTCGCTTCTTTCACTTTGAAAATTCCTTAGTTTTTCATTCAAGCCCCTAACTTGCTCCGACAAATTATTTATTTTTCTCTCCGTTTCACTTAACTCGGGATCTACTTGCCTTACATTACCCCTACCATATCTATTTCGGTCAGCTTCTTTGTGAGCATGTAAACGCACGGCAATTCTTTCGGCTTCACTTACAGATTTTGGGCCTACTTCTCTTAATCTTAATCGGCTATCACTATCTGGCAAGGCATCAATGAAATAGTCTAATGCGAGTAATTCTATGACTTCGGACGAAGCACTAGAATACGCTTGTCGAGTTAACTTAATAATAGATTGAGCTAATTCAGTAATAGACTCATTTCTTCCTAAAGTTCTATTTTGTAATTTAGATCTAAATATTTCAGCCTTATGCACTGAACCATAACGATTCTGTAACGCCGACACAATTGAATCAAAATCGCGTCTTTTCTCGAAGTCTAGTTCACACAAAATTGCTCGTGTCGAGCCACTGATACTACTAGCCAAATATAATGACTTTGTGGTGTAATCCCAATTATTCAATTCAGCCACTATATTAAAATGAGCTAAGTATTCATCTAAATCTTCGGATCCATCATAAGTGTGTGGTTTTAACTTATTAAATGTTCTACTAGTATCACCCTAACCACCACGGCTATTTGATAACGTAGGTGTCACTTCGCGTAATCCATATTGATTATTGTTATTATTAGCGAAATTCTCCAGCACTGGGGCACTGTGCGTTAGCCCCCTACCTTGACACGACTCGTGAGTATTAACTTCCGGTCTATGTACCTGTTCAACACTACATACAGTATTTATTTGACTTTGCATACCGATTAACTTTTTGTCAACTTCAATTAAAGAACTTTTCATTTCATTTCTAAATGAAAGCATAGTATCTCGAACATGTTCATTCAATTCTAATAACATCCTTTCTAATTCACTTTTATTTGTGTCAGGCTCCATAACACCACACGGACTTTCACTTTCCTGATACACTATGTCACATTGAATTGATTCATTTTCACTACATTCACTTATATTCCGTTGTTCAGGTGATTTAAAACTAACTATGTTTGATTCATCCATAACTCACTATTATCCTAGTAATACCACCGATACCAGGAGAGATAAATTATTTGAGACAAAATTCGATCTTTTACACTATAAGAACTCTTACTTATATGAACTTTATACACACTATTTCACTCGAATAATTCACTAACTTCCTCGAATTTAATCAACGTTTAACGAATTTTATCCCACCGCAGCCACCAATTTTTGTGGCGAACCCCTCCTGTTCACACTCTGTGTGTGCGTTAGTACTGATCTCTGACCAATAAAAACGGGTAGCGTGGGTCAAGAGGTTCTTTTATACAGGGAGGTTAGCGCCACGTGAGTCCGCCTGGTCTCGGCTTTTGGTATTATCAATAGGAAATACTAATAAACAATGAGTTATGACAAATGCGATGGAAACGTTTTACTATGTTTATTTTTAAAACTAGAAACTCATTAGAACAAAATACAATAATTAATTACAATAAAAATATTACATTAAATTATGTCCATACATTATTACAAATTGATCAATAAGTATTTAAGTGTCCATCGGTCCTGAACTATCAGCACCAAACGCGCACTAAAATCAGAAGTCACAACACTTAGAACACTAAACACAGAATAATCACTACACAAACACCTCACTAAACGCTATATCCTGAATAATCACTACACAAACACCTCACTAAACGCCATACCCTGAATAATCACTACACAAACACCTCACTAAACGCTATACCCTGAATAATCACTACACAAACACCTCACTAAACGCCATACCCTGAATAATCACTACACAAACACCTCACTAAACGCCATACCCTGAATAATCACTCCACAAACACCTCACTAAACGCCATACCCTGAATAATCACTACACAAACACCTCACTAAACGCCATACCCTGAATAATCACTACACAAACACCTCACTAAACGCTATATCCTGAATAATCACTACACAAACACCTCACTAAACGCCATACCCTGAATAATCACTACACAAACACCTCACTAAACGCCATACCCTGAATAATCACTCCACAAACACCTCACTAAACGCCATACCCTGAATAATCACTACACAAACACCTCACTTAACACTATATCCTGAATAATCACTCCACAAACACCTCACTAAACACTATACCCTGAATAATCACTCCAGAAACACCTCACTAAACGCCATACCCTGAATAATCACTACACAAACACCTCACTTAACACTATATCCTGAATAATCACTCCACAAACACCTCACTAAACACTATACCCTGAATAATCACTCCACAAACACCTCACTAAACACCATACCCTGAATAAACACTACACAAACACCTCACTAAACGCTATACCCTGAATAATCACTCCACAAACACCTCACTAAACGCCATACCCTGAATAATCACTACACAAACACCTCACTTAACACTATATCCTGAATAATCACTCCACAAACACCTCACTAAACACCACACTGATGCGCGCTATTTAATCTATACCACTAACACATTGACACAATACAGTTGACGTCATAATATACTGAAAATAAGAATGATTAATTTTAAGCGGGGGGGGGGGGGGGACACGGTCGCGATTATAAATCTAAATTCAACAAATCTAATAATACTCTAACTACTATATAAAACGGTGCAGTACGAACGCGAGAACAAGCTAAATGAAAATATAATGCACTATACATAATGCGTACCATCGGGAATTATAATTATACACTTTGTTCAATGCGTACCATCAAAGGTACGTACCATCGGGACTTAACAGTAATACAATATATTCAATGCGTACCATCGGCACTTAACCGTAATACACTATATTCAATGCGTACCATCGGCACTTAACTGTAATACACTATATTCAATGCGTACCATCGGCACTTAACCGTAATACACTATATTCAATGCGTACCAACGGGACTAAATATTAATACACTATATTCAATGCGTACCATCGGCACTTAACCGTAATACACTATATTCAATGCGTACCAACGGGACTAAATATTAATACACTATATTCAATGCGTACCATCGGGACTTAATGATTATACACTATGTTCATTGTGTACCATCAAAGGTACGTACCAACGGAACTAAATAATATGTCACAAGATCTTAGCGTACCATCCAAGGTACGTACCATCGACACTTAACACTAATTATTCACTAGAACTACGCGTACCATTCAAGGTACGTACCATCGGGACTTCACTGTTATACACTACACTGGATAGGCGCCCGAATGTCTATCCCGCTGGCGCAATGTTTACCTCAGCTTTTATACGTAAGCGACTGATGACGTCACGTATCGCGTGAATAGAACATCATGGCCCACGCGAACACGGAAGTAAATAAGAATTTCGACGTTTTTAAGTTAATTTTACGGTGGATAATCGTTTTACAGCCCTTAACTTGCATCAAAATGTAAGAAAAAGGTAAAATCAATAATATTATGTTGATAATCGCGTGTATTACCGTATATTTACTTAGTAAAACCTTGTTGACAAGTCTGTCAGACTTTTACAAATAAAGTCGCGCTACCAAACTTAAGAAAATCGTGTCCCCGCTTTCGTATACATGCATTTATACAAATATAAACATTAAATATATAACTAATCATGCATATTTATGTAGAATAAAACAATATTAATACAATTATCAATGAAATAACACTTTTAATCAAGACAAAACATTGATTAACCCAGTGGGTGGGGTAATGTTTAACATAGACACTATGCATTTAGACCAGTAGATTTCTCAATCAAAATAATATACCCACAATAAGGGTCAACTACTAAGTAAGACATTATACTTTATCCCAAAAGTAAGTATTAAAAGAGCAAGCTATAGGTTAGTTCATTACATAACAATACCTCAGCATCATTGATATAATGTACTTCATCAAATATAACCCATTCTAGATCTCTTATACTATAAATATAACAATACCTCGGCATCATTGATATAATGTACTTCATCAAATATAACCCATTCTAAATCTCTTATACTATAAATATAACAATACCTCGGCATCATTGATATAATGTACTTCATCAAATATAACCCATTCTAGATCTCTTATACTATAAATATAACAATACCTCGGCATCATTGATATAATGTACTTCATCAAATATAACCCATTCTAGATCTCTTATACTATAAATATAACATTACCTCGGCATCATTGATATAATGTACTTCATCAAATATAACCCATTCTAGATCTCTTATACTATAAATATAACATTACCTCGGCATCATTGATATAATGTACTTCATCAAATATAACCCATTCTTAATCTCTTATACTATAAATATAACAATACCTCGGCATCATTGATATAATGTACTTCATCAAATATAACCCATTCTAAATCTCTTATACTATAAATATAACATTACCTCGGCATCATTAATATAATGTACTTCATCAAATATAACCCATTCTAAATCTCTTATACTATAAATATAACATTACCTCGGCATCATTGATATAATGTACTTCATCAAATATAACCCATTCTAGATCTCTTATACTATAAATATAACAATACCTCGGCATCATTGATATAATGAACTTCATCAAATATAACCCATTCTAGATCTCTTATACTATAAATATAACAATACCTCAGCATCATTAATATAATGTACTTCATCAAATATAACCCATTCTAAATCTCTTATACTATAAATATAACATTACCTCAGCATCATTGATATAATGTACTTCATCAAATATAACCCATTCTAGATCTCTGATGACATCTGAACCATTATATAACATAGATCTAGAATTTAGAAAATATAAAAATACACACATTTACTTTCATACAATGAATATAAAATTTTAACCATCTCTCCAATATTTAATGTCAAGATCACTTTTTTTATTTCGAGGGATTTCAAGCCTTTTTATAGTCGACTGAACTTAAAATAAGTTGAAATTAAATCTGATTTTACAAAACCAAGGACTCATCGAGAAGTTTTCATATCTTTTACTGTCTACCTTTACTAAATAAATTACAATTACATGTCCTAGCAATTGTTCACACTAGTAACCATCTATAAAGTCAATGTCTAGTTAATTGACAATGGGTGACAATTAGGGCTGTAACGATTCACCGATGCATCGTGAGATCGTATTCGCGACTGTCCGATACGGGTGTATCGAATCGCGTCCTAAAAAATTGCGATTCAGAGGGCCTTTTAGTTTACAAGAAATCAGTTAAAACGATGTATACTAAATACATTTGTATCTATAGCATTTAACTAGCAATTGCAATCTTTACTGCAGTGTTCAATCTAGAGCGCGCCATTGGCCCCTTATGAACACAAATGGCGCAATATCAATCGTCTATTGAGCCTGTCGGGCGCACTCGCCAAAAATATGGCTATATCGCGAATTTGACAACTTTTTGTATATTCTATGCCATTAATATTTTGGTTTTGTTACATCTATTTTGCTAAATTAAACGGGTACCTCAGTCTTCGAATCTAGCTACCGGACCAAAGACAGAGTCCGTCTTAAACACCGACGATTCGTTAAAAAGATACGGATCGCAAGACCAAATGTCTGGTAGCAATTTCAATAGCAATATTACTAAAAATGGATAATTGAACATAAAAATTGCAGTTACTACCAATGTATTTTTTGGACGCAAAAAATCCAGCCGAGAGTCCGCAATATGCATTAAATTTTTATCCACGCTTGTAACAATCATAGACAATATGACTTATGTGTAAGGCGTTCTCTAAAAAATCAATAGTGCTACATATATGACGGCTCGATGAAATTGATTACGTAATCAAACAGTTGCAATTAACAAACACGTGACAAACTTTGGTGAACATTGATTGAGGAAGATAACACTTTCTTTTATGTTTGCCGATAAGCGGATAATTGTTATTAATAATTAGCGTGTTGTGTGGCACTTTAAATAGACATAATTAGTTGATTTTTAATGAACTAATTCGTTAAATTCCACCAGAAACAAACAACTTTGTCATTATTTTACAACAAATAAAGTTATTTGTATTTTATTATTCATAATGTGGTATTCCATTTCGTAAAAATAAAATTCCTTCAATCATTATTTCGTTACGTCATACATTTTCGCGACCCACGCTATCCCTTTTTTTAATTTTATGATTGTTTAATAATAATATCATAATTTGTCTATGCATTCATACCAAATTTACAATTTACATCGTATCGCGATTAATATCGTAATCGCGAGGCATATATCGTGATACGTATCGTATCACGACCTTGGCCACGATACGCAGCCAAAGTGACAATTCTAATCCAAGTGTCAAATGTGACATAATTATGTTGGCTAAGGTAAAGAAGATAACATTTGAGGCCAGTTTCCTAAGGAAAACGCTAATTAGCCTTAAGTCCTCTGGAACCCATCTTAAACCAAAAGGGATAAGTATGTGATATCAAATTGTGGGTACCAAGTGCAGAGCTCTGGCTAGCAATATATTTAGTAAACTGGCCAATAGTCCAAGTCCTTTTAAAACCAGTAAAGATGGTGCTCTAAATGTTTTATCGTCATATCAGTTACAACTTACAGTCCCCATTGCCTGAGCAATGATATCTAAATCTTCTACAAGCCAACATCAACCTACCTTAATATTTCTGTAGTCATTATCAGACAAGCTGCAGTCTGATTGATCTGTACATCTCCAGTAATCAAACCTACATCATTAAATGTCTGTTTAAAGTCTCGATACTTCTGATTGGATAATGCTTTAATAGGTGATGTATACACTGTCCTGTATCAACCAATCAAATACAATGTTACAATTTAATACAAAACAAAAACGTTAACTTTTATATCAAAAATTTATATTAAGCAATATATTCAACTATCTGTGCACAGCTATACAGAGGCACACAAAAGCACACATCTTAACAAAAATTCAAGCTGCTGAAAATATGAGTTCTTGAATGGTATACTATCCATTATACTTGTAACGAAGGGGAAGTTTGATATAAGGAATATAATAAACAACCTACCGTTATATAACCGACTGATACCACAACAAAACATATATCATTATTCATTAATTCATAACATTAAAAAACTACTTGTTGTTGTAAGTATTACTACTGCTTTAAATGTTCACATTCTGTACTCATACACTTCTCAATGATATATTATATTATTCATAAATTATCTTATTCTCATACATGCTTGTTCATCTACAATTTTCATATTTTTTATGATGTTATGTATGTATTTTTGTTGCCGCCAACTGACGGCAGAAAAGCATATTTGTGCTTGACTGCTGAAATAAATTTATTTGTATTAAAAAAAAAAAATTCAAGCTGCTGACAAACATTTGTTATTAAGTACATTTTTACATTTATTTCAATTTCATACATGAGCAGGAAATAAAACCAGATCAAATGTAAGAATTTGCTCAGATAACTCTTTTTTCATATGAAACAGTGAATAAGGGTTGTGTCTAAGGATTTTGGAAGGTCCTGAATATAAAAGTAAATTAAGTCATATGATTTTTAATCGTTAAATTGTAGCATATGTATAATAGAGCACTTGTTCTCCCTTGCCTTCATGGCATTCAAGCTAGCTTTTACAGCGACATGGAAGAGCATCTGCCACAACTGAGAATTGCAAGTTTGAATCTAAGTTCAGACCTTGGATTTTTATTGGATTTCACAATCTTACCTAGTCATATGTTTTAATGATAAAGCTATGGCATATTCAGCAACCACAGTTTTACCAGCAGAGGTATGGGCTGCTACAAACACACTATCATGATTCTCTAGATGTAATATAGCTTGTTTCTGAAATACATCAGGTTCAAATGGCCACTGGAAATATAACATAAAAACTTAGGATTAAAAACATATTCTTTAACATATAGTTTGACATTCAAAGAAATACAATAGTAAGAGATATCAGGAACACAAATTATTAGGAAATTCAATAGCAAGAGGAACACACAATATTGATGTGGAACCAACAACTTTTTGTACAAATTATTGTTCTAAGTTATGTGTTAGAAAATTAATTATTTTATTCAACATACACAAACTCTATATTACAATGGAATATGAAACATTTTAGTAAAAATCCATAAATTTGATTTCTGGATAAAGAATATTTCTACTCTCTATACAGTACTTTAATTATAACTAATGTAAAAATGAAAACACATAACACAAGTAATTTAAATGTAATTAAACCTCATTCATTTAACATTGTTTTAATCATATGTTAAAAAACTTATCAATGCAGATAATTAGAAAATTTGCTCAGATGATTCTGTTTTTTTGTATAAGTAAATGTGAGTCAATTTATCCCTGAAATCAAGATTTTGTCCAAAGACTAATGGAGGTCATTGTATAGGGTCATGTAACCATATACATGTATATATACTTAATACAGAAACTTACTTTATAAGCCATATCAGGTATCCTCATATAGAAATCATCTACAGGTGATTTTACATCAACATTGACAGCCCATTCTTCTGTTGGAGGTTGTTTTCTTTTAGGTTTGGTTTCCACGGTAACCTCTGATGTTTCTACAAGTTTCTCTAAACTTTCACTTCTTTCAAGTTGTCTTGGTTCTTTTTGTGTTACCTGCCAGAGAAAAAGTCAAATTTAACGAGAGCTTTGTATCTCTGGTCTAGATGTGATACCTATCAAAATACAGTAGTTGCAATAAGAAACCTTTCACAAAATTTTCAAGGTTGATAAGAACTTGTTTTAAAATGAATGAAAACAAAAGGTAATAATAAATCATTGCAGGGTCTTCTGTCATTTTGGTATCTATTGAAGTGTCAAATGTTTGCCTCCTTTTAATTCAAATTGATATTTTTAGAGTTCCACAAGATCATAACTTAAATATTAATTTAAAATCAAATGAATACTAAAAAAGTACAATAAATGCATGACAATATCAAAGTGTACTACAAATTGGTAAATTTCTTGGAAAGTTTTTAGGTTTTAATGCTTTATTACATTGGATATTAATGTGTGAGGATGAGTTACTCATAAAGTGTTCAAACTGTGGGTACACATGTACTAACCTGCTGGTCAACATTTTCTTCTTCTTTATAATCATCATCAAGGTCAAGGTCATCTATATCATCATTCAAGGTCATGATGTCAGCAAAGGTCATGACCTTTGACTCTTGACCTTCCTTTATGTCCTTGACAACAGTTTGTTCATGAGCTTTTTGATCAAACACCATTCCCTCAGTCAAGCCAGGTGCTACAGTCAATAAATCTACAAATAACAAAAAGAAACATTCCTCTAAGTGAAAGCACTTAGTTTGTTTGGGTAACAAGGTGTAGTTTGAATCAATCTGATTAAAACCCGATCTAAAATTTTCCGCTCGCATACTCGCTAATTTAGATCTGACCTTTTTCAAACAAAGGTCTTTTCTAATCATAATATTCATGACAAAATTGTTAAGATACGTAACTTGATTACATCGTCTACGTCACGTAATTTGAAATTAGCCGCCCAATCGCAGACTGCGAATAATACCCCTGTTAAATTTGGATGCAGACCTTTGTCTAAAAATAGAAATTACGAAATCAAAATGTGATTAATAGTGTTTTCGTCTAGATGAAAGCTATGCATTGATTGGTCGAAACAAAGTGCATCTCGACGTGACCTTCCACGGAGAAAGTAGAGATCCTGTACGACAATGCTCTACAGGATATCTGTTTACGGAGATTGAGTTTGAATATATTCTTTTTTAATTTAGAAGAAAGTACCTTTAACTTTGACTCCAGGTAATCGTCAGAAGATAAAGGTTTTGTCCTAAGTACCATTCAGTAACTTCAGGTTAAAAGTTATCCATGTTTAAAGTTACAACTCAGGCCACAACAAGTAGATGATATGTTCTATGGATTTTTCTAGAAAAAAAACGGGGCAAGCGAGCGAGCGAAGAAAAAATTTTTAAAAAAATCTTTATAGACTTGCTTTATATAGCGGTTTGACCAAATTTTTATGAGCGAGCGAGGAAATAAAAATATTTTTTTGTAAAAACTGTCAAAATTAAGGTGCGAGCGAATCCATAGAACATGTGAACAATTTGTTGTAGCCTCATGTCTAAAATAACAAACAACTCAACAATAACAACAAATCACCAGGGGGATGTCATTCAAAGTCATCAGCTCACCTGAAAACTTTCACCCAAATGTTTTTGTTGTTTTTTTTCTTGGTCAGAATATCTGGGAATCCCCCCACTGGCAAATCCCTGACTCATATTTTTATACTCATTTATTTTAGCTCAATTATGAAACAAGCTCTTACAATTTATAATAATCATTTTCAAGTCCACTTCCTGGTCCCTCAGTACTGAGCTAGAATCAAAAAGTGCCTATCCCAAAGAAACAATGAGTCAGGTTTTGGATGAGATTAGAACCAACACGGAGTTGGGTATCCAATGATTACCAGTCCAGCATCATATCCACTCAGCCATGCCAACTCTTAGATCAGAAGACAGTAACATATTTTATATAATAATTTACCTTTATCAAAATCTATGTTTATATTTTCTCTTTCTTCTAACAATGTTTCAACATCAGGTTCATCCTGTCCACCTAAATATATAACACATAGTATTAAAAACCCTAAAACCCTTAACGACCCCTAAAACCACAAAAGCCCTAAAACATACAAAAACCACAAAACCCCTAAAACCCCTAGCAATGTTTGAACATCTGTTCCAACTTGAACATGTTGTCTTTTCAACAAACTATCATCAGCAACAGTTTACAAATCAAAGCAATCTGTGTCTATATGCAGTAAGTAGCATGCCACCACTCCAAAGAAATGTCAATTTTCCTCAATAAATAAGGTATATGGAGATGTTGCTGGTCTTGTGGAAGGGTAGGTGAATGGTAAGAGTCAAGGAAAGCTAGGTCAAGGTTAGGTGGACTGGTCGTCGTAAATAAGCCTGTATAAAAACAAATCTGTGTGTTGTCAGGTTTAAATTTAAGTTATGAGAATCAAAGTAAGACAAAAAATATCTAAGACATAATTTCATCAAAGATCTTACCTGGCCAGAATGGAAAGTTTAAACTATTTCCACGTACATCAGCTGAGGGATCCGGGGCACGTTGTAGTGAGAGAGAATTCTGGGAAGTTTTACCTGTATCAGGTAAATAATTCTGAAATGTTAAAAATATTAGATGTAACTGAATCATCGCCTCATAATATTGACCTGAATATTTCAACTTTTCAAGTTTTATAAAAAGGTACAAGTAACTATGATTGCATATTAATTTGGCACATTTCTAAATATGATGCACAACGTGAGAAAAGGGCCCTTATGGTCAAATTTTTCGAAATTGAGATTTTTACAGAAAGTGAAAGAGTAGGCTTCGTAGTTTCCAAAAATGTATAATTTATTAAAATATCTCAATTAATAACGTTGCTATGGCGATTTGGAATTCGATACTGAGTCCAAGAAAAAAGCGACGTCATGTTAAACGTCGCGCTTTTGTTGGTCATATGGCAACTGAGTAACATAGTAAACTGACTGCAAAAATCATTTGGAATTAGTTTTATCGAGAAGTTTTTTTTTAATTCAACATTCTTTACGTTTATACTAAAAAATATCGAATTTAAATTGATTTTCAGTTTAAAATAGGCTTAAAGAAAGTCTTCATGTACGAGTCCTAATAACTAGTATATACCGACAGTTTTATTACTAACAACCATATATTTATGGTCTCGACAAATATTTTCACTTTCATTAGCATTATTAAATCTGATTGTGGAAAAAATGCATTGATACATACTGCATTGTTTTATCTATGGTACAACAAAACAGTGTAAAGGTCTATTTTATCGAGGTTCATCGACGCCAAATTTCCTTTGAAATTGTTGTTAGAGCGTTTAAATTTAGCAAACTGTTATCATTGGCAATTTTGTAGGTAAAAGTTAGAGTTGTCATGAAATATGTGTACTACAGTGTATACTGATAATAAAGGTTACAGCTAACATAATTTGATATTGAACTCATTTTTACATATGTTATACACGTACATGAATGCATATGTACCAATTTGTACAAGAACATATTAATCGTAAAAAATCAGGACCCTGCAAAATGTATATGTCCGTGAATATTTTTGAAAAGATATAAATATGAGTCTCAAAATGTTAAAATAATATTCAACATGTGAACTGCTTTTAATGACAACGACAAATACATTACTCTCATAGCCTATTTATATGTCAGCATTGTCATAGCTTACACACGCATTGTAACGCTAATTTTGATTTTTACTCCATTTTCATGCATCTTAAATTTGCAGGTATTCATAATGACGGGTTTGCAAAAATTACAGTCTAAATAATATAATTGACATTTTTAGAATAAGATAAATACTCTATTTTTCCACAAGATGTTCAGATAAATAGAAGTTCATTTCACATTAATACACACGTAAAATGTAACAGAATTTTCAAGCAAAGCGATGCTTACTATTACTTAATATTCTTCCTTCAGTAACATCGTATCACAGCATAATTTAAAATACTGTTATTGAGGTAATTTGACCCTATGTCAAAAATGAGTACAATATTTACTAATAACTTTCAATGTCAATTAAATAGTATTTTACACATAGTAAGTCCAAATCCAGGTGAAAGATGGATAAAAATATTTAGTTAAACATAAAATGGGAAATTTACGTAATACGAAACTAGCTAACCTTTTCTTTGAAAGATCTATGAATGCCGACATAACAACGCTTTTGGTAGGCATCATTATCAAAGAAATTTGGAGTATTAAAGTTTGGAGATGATAGTCGGTAATCCTTTGATATTTCAATTGGCCCAAGGAATGCATGAACAGTAGTTGTGGTCAAGTTGAAGAAACTGAGCATAGATCTGGAAATCTGGCTCTGAATCACGGAAGTTTCATGTATTTCAAGTTACATTAAAGTTTGACATACGTTCTTTGGATCGATGATGACCTGTGTATAAGTTGTGGGCTCTGTTAATAACGAGGGTTAATGCCATTTTATGACAAAATCAGACTGCATGATAACGCTTCGATACCGCTAATGGGTTAAACAGAAATCAACGGGAATAAAACGCGTTTTACTTCTAAGACCTAGGCCCGGTGCTCATGTGTGGGTCAGGTTTAAACACAAACTAAGATAAAAGATCACTGTAGTACCAAATTGCACTTAATAATTATAATGATATTGCCACCATTTTGTTTTCAATAAACTCTTAGTAATTATTCTTAACGAAATAAAAAGTATTGACAGTTTCGTATGACGAAAATGAGGTGTAGGCCTTCTAACGAACTCGCGGTTAGTTATAATTGTAATTAAGAAAGCGATCTTTATCTTAAACCAATTTGGATTTTTATTACAATGATGTATAGGTAGATGGAAACATTATGTTTCTAATACTTTTATTTCATACGCTGATACGTCCTTAGAAAACTTATTCACGAAGACAGTCTTATTAGCAACAGGTTCACATTGACTCACACATGTTATCTTGCTCGACAATTGTAATAGATTTGGTAATTAGACAGAGGTACAATTTGCTTACAATAGATCTATATTTTTTTCGATCATTCATGTTGATGGAGCTTTATTTAGAGCTAGTCAAATTATGAAAAGAATAATGAATGCCGATATCTAGCCAGACCAAACCTTTATATGTACATTGTGACAGCTGGGGCCGCTATTCAAAGTAGGCTTACAGACTGGTGATCAATAATTTGGTAACAAATTCCATATTTCAATTTAAATGACCGTTTTAAGTATAAACGACAGCAATACATTAGAGCAATAACATATATAATGGTTAATGCATGATTGCATTCGATGCATATTTGTCTAAGAAATAACAGACCTAACTAAAAGTCTAAAAGCCCGAGGACATTTCAGTTTAGAAAGGGACGAAATTTTTCTAATTTTGCAGTTCCTATTCACAAAATTTCCCGATCAAGCTAAGATTATATGATGAAATGAATCAAAAATCAGAATAAAAAGTACAAGTCCGCATTTGATATTATAGCGTGTGCTGTATTCACGGGTGTGCATGTGTACCCGTAGTTACGAGTAAACAATGTGATGGCGACGCGTGTAGAAGCTGTATCCATCGTCAATTTAAATCAATGGTACCGAAATAATGCGTGTAATTCTCCCGAAAAATCTGATTGTAGATCTTGCTTATCTTTTTAGCAATCCAATTTTAAAGCACAAATAATACAGAATATTCTAAATGTCAAGTAACAAGTTAGTCTAGATTAAAAAGAGTCAACACCCCACGGCGGCTCGGCACGTTGACGAAAGTTGGATGAAAAAAAAACTCATGACGGTCAACAATCCTTATTTTTACGCTTTTTGATATTGATTTCTTGATACATTGATAATAAGTCAGTCATATTTTACAGAACATAGCTTTATTCCCTTAAAATAATGCAATAGAGCTAATTAAATCTTCAGTATAAACAATGCAATAATCACTGACGTGACACGTGTACGCTAAAATTGACCTCGATAACGTTTTTGACGTTTACCGCAAACGACGTCAAAGAGCTTAAGGGCCCTTTTCTCGCGTTGCGCATCATATTAACAGTTTTATATAAATTCTATGTATTGTCATGTGTGATGCTATAATTTAACATATCTTTAAGGCATTTAGTGGTGCTAAGTTGTCCTAGTGTGAACCAAGATCTAATGAATATAATTCAAATATACTTTGACCAATTTTCTGCTTTCTAAATACTAAACAATCAGAATAATGCCTCTTACTCAGTACAAGAAAGATGTACATTTTGTATCAGTTTTAAATCAGTTCTAAAATGGTAATCCAATCCTGTTCAGTCATTGACCTTATTTTCAAGCACTAGTCTGAATTATCATGTTATATGTGTATAGCAAACGGTAAAATAGCCAGACAATATAAAATAATTTAACAAGCCAGAATTATTGATAATTTTCACTGGCCCTATGCTTCAGACTGGTGGGTTAAAGTATACAATAATGTAACCGTCCAGTGTTTCTTGCTCAGTTGCCTTTTCCTCAATTGTTTCTTGCTCTGACTACTGATTGGTCTCTAGGCTCAACTCTGTCCCTAGGTTTGAATCCAGGGTTATATTCCAAGTGATCTAAAGTAACATTGACACAGCTTTCAGCAAGCCTACTCTGACAACAAAGTAAAGTATACCTCTTTATAACCAAGTAGTTGTCCAGTAGTTGGGTTTCTCTCTACTTGTATCATAGTTTGTAAAGGTGTAACATCAGTATATAGTAAATTTAAAGGTTCTACCCGTCTTGGTATAAATCTATAATATAAATATAATAACAACATTTTCTTTAAACTTTCATTTTTTGTTTAGGTTTAACACCATAGCAACACCTTGTATTGATTATATAACAGTGGTCAGTCAACCTACTCACTGTTCCTGGAAAGGCTATAATGATAGTCCAACAATAATTACATGAGCTTGTACTACATGTACCTACATTTTCTGAGTTCAGCTGTTAATCAGCAATAACAGGCTGTCAACCAACCACTGGTAAAAATATAGGAATTTAAATAGGAATTTTATTTTCAAAATATAGGAACTTTTAGAGAAAACCAAGTAGAAATATAGGAACTTTTGAGCGTTATTCCAATACATTCAGGTCCCTTTATGCATACTATCTTTGCTCAAAGACTGAATAAGTACATGTTCTGAATAAATACAAGTTTCAGTATCGGTGTATTACTTCAAATGACTAAATGCATCATGGACCACACTACATGAACCTCTAAATGAAAAAAATAATATCTACAAACTATCTTGGAGTTAATGCATGGTTTACAAAATAATAACTCTTTCAAAGAAATGGTAAAAGTTAAAAGAAAATGGTTTGACAATTTTATTTTGTCTCTGATCCCTCTATGTTAATCACTTCATTGTTTAAAGACAGGTTTTATATATACTAACTGGGTATCATAAATAAAAATATTGTGGTACCAGGAATATGGGCTTTAAATCTATCTTGAGAAAATAAATTCTTCCATCATTTGAATTGATACAAGCAGAAACCTGCCGTTTATTACAGCAGCTGATGTAGCCTTTCCTGATCCACAGAGCTGATGATAAGAGAGTATCAACTGATAATGGATCATACATTCATAACAAACTAAATGAAAGATTCATGATAGTTACTCATCAAAGTAACTAAATGAGGACTTCCAATTTTCTTATTTCATACAACTTTTTTATTAGTGACTCCAAAGAGAAGATGCTTAAATTATCAGTGTAGTCCAGAACACCCCAAGATGATGCTACATAAAAATTCTACTAGCTCTGGGCACATGGTTTCATACAGGAATATTTAAACAAATGTTCTATGTTAAGATTGTGAATTCTGTCAATTTTGCTCTCACTTTTTGATCATTGTAGATGATGAAAGCCTAATATGAAAGTTCTAAATATAATTTACTTACAAAATATTTTTTAAGACTTCTATAAAAAATTCTTTATGAAAATTAGTACACCTAAACAGAGGTTATCTTTGGCATCAAATGTGTCACTTAAATGATCTTTCCATGCATGCCAAATATGGAGGTTCTTGACTTAATAGTTACATGAGATATTTTTAACTGTTTTACTAAAGTAATAACTACAATGTACTATATACATTGAGAGAAAAAAATACACCCTAACAGGGCTAGTTTTGAACCTAAGGCTAAAATTTGTCACTGACAATCATTTAAGAAAAATACTAGACAATGTTTTCGGACATACTATACAATTTCTAGCACTGTCAGTAAAAAAAACAGGTTCATTGATTTATTTTCTTTCAATAACTATGTAACCATATTTTTGATGAAATACAATGAATGAGTGGAAGGATGCATGCCCACAGATTTAGAGATCTATAACACACCAGTGGTACCGTTAATTAACTACAAGTAGAGTAGGATATTGGAATACCCTCGCAATTGCTTTACTTTGTAGTATAATTTAGCAATGTATTTTAAAGGTTGCAGTGAATGGGCAATAAGTGACATTGACTACAAAATAATATTAGGTTGAATAGAACACTTTGAAAACTTGAACAAGGAACATTTCTTTTAAATATTTTTTAAGAGAGATTTTTAAAAAGAGTTGCATAAGTAGCAAAGGGTTAGGGCAACTTGAAAACTGACACATAACAGCCACCTACCAGAACAACTCATCATAGGCACTTACTATATTCAACTTATAGGCAGTATAATAGGATACAGATACAAAAACTCAATTATATATGAAAAAAACAATTAAACATACTCGACATGTTCAAATTAGAATGATTTACAAAAATATAGGAATGATGGACAAAATATAGTATAAATATAGGAAATATAGGACACTTTAGAAAATATAGGAATGAAACCCAAAATATAGGAATAATATAGGAATATAGGAATTGGTTGACAGCCTGCAATAAGGCACATACAGACATCAGTGAATAAAAACTGCCCTAAATGATTAAGAACCAGTGGAAACATTGACACATCTATGTTATTGAGTTTCACTATGTCACAATAATACACAGCTAAAAAATTGTTGAAGGAAAAGTGGCCTGACATAAAATATTTACATAAATGTATGATTCAGACAAGTTGGACATAGCAATTCCACACCCTTGAAAAGTATTGAGAAATAAATGAAATCTTACTTTTGAGCTTTGTCTGTATTATGTATTGGAATGTCATCAATGTTTGATAGAAATCTACTGATATCATCTTCTAAGTTTGGTAAGACAGGGGGTGGACCAAATGGTAGCTACAATAATATAGACATACAATATTAGTACATTAAACACTTCATTACATGACAATATATAAACCTACTAAAAAAAGAGTAAAAGAGTAAAACCAACTAAAGCCAGCCCAAGCCCAATTGAAAAATGGTGAGTGCAATCATTGCTGTCGCGAACAAAGAATGACAGCAGAGGAAGAAGTTCTTCCAAATATGTCTACTCCAGACTATCAACTTTTTTAGTGAAGTTCTACATGTAGCTGGGTCTGCAAATAATGCATCCATAGGAACAGGCAGACTGTGGTGAAAATGGTGAAAAACTAAACTCTACCAGAACCAGTCTCAAACTAGTGAAAATAGATTCCTGCTAAGTGCTTGTAAAAATCACTGGTTTTATAAAGTCAGAATAGTTGATTATTTTATTATTTTGCTATTGATCACTATGAAATAATAAATTCCTTTTAAATTGTCATAAATACAAGCCCCCTTATTATTCTATACAGTAAAGCAAAATGATCAGCTAGCCTATGTAAAATAAATATTTTTATTGGCAAAAATCGATTTTCATTAAGTTCAGATTTCAGATTAGGAGTCAAAACAATGACAATTTAAATTGAGGACAGTAAAATACGATATTTGTATACTTACAGTTTTTAAAGGTAACTGGATTTTCTCTTTCGTTCTGTCAACAGTAGGTACAACTTGTACATGGTTATTATTTCCAGTATCAACAAGGTCAAAATTAAAATCAGGAACTTGTAGGTTGGAGGCCATTATCTATAAGAAACAAAATATAGTGATTTTTCTAAAGCAGAATAGCAGGGCGCTGCGCCCTGCCCTTTTTTATCCCCGCCCTGCTGCCCTAAAAGTCCCGCCCTGCGAGTGTCGAAGCGCCCTGTTGCCCTTTAATTTCCTTAAAAAATACTTTCATAATTGTCAATCATCGGTAAATTCACACGTCAATTGTATAATCTTTATCAATCTGTAATTAAATGACACGCCTACTGTGAAAGGGCAGTGTCAAAAATCAATAAGGTGGTTGTTAGGGTATGCCTGTAACACGCTTGACAACGTCAATATACATGTACATATAATGATATATACAGTCAGGTACATATACGCGTCAAAGATTTTTTAGTAACTGATAACAAGTGGCCAAAAGTTTGCCCCTGAAAACTTTTGGCCACTTGTTATCAGTTACTAAAAAAGAAATATAAAATTAAAAACTAAGTAACTGAAACATTAGTTTGTTGATTAAAAGCAATTAGACAAAAGTCTTTTTGTTATTAGTTACTGTTAGCCATGCCTGGAAGTTCGTCTCCAGGAATGGCTGGCAGTCCAACTTATAGGCCGACAGAATATGTCAGAACACCCCCCATACTGACGCCGGGGAGACACCCTCTTGACATTAGTAAATATGTGGGAACCCCACTTCATGAGACAGATAAACATCGGATAAAACATCCGAACCCATTTGTACTCATTTTGAAATCGAGAGGACCTAATCCTCTACTCAAAACCATTAGTATAATTAAACTGGGTAAACTCTTGAATGTAAAATTCCCAAAAGTTGAGAGGGTGACCCCCCTGGCGTCCGGCTCAGTGTTGCTTGAGTTTCCTGGGGCCGAACCAATGACACAACTATTAAATAATAAGAATTTGTGGCTGGGTGACTGCCCTGTGGAGGCCTCTCTCCCCAGGGGGCAACCAGTCACTGACCTTCTGATACATGGGGTTCCATTAGATTTGGATATTAAAGATTTCCAAAATAACATTACGTTTGAACCCAGTAGAGGGGTCGAACTAATATGTCATGAACGTATCAAAAACAAAAATGGCCCAACAGGCGCCATTAAACTTACTTTTAGGGGAGAAACTCCTTTATATGTCATCATTAAAGGAACAAACATAAAATTCCCTACTGAAAAGTATATCCACCCACCCATGAGGTGCTATAAGTGTCAAAGGTTCGGTCATAGAGCCCGTTCATGCAAACAAGATCAAGTATGTCCCAGGTGCTCTGGTAACCACAGGCCGGAAACCTGCAGGAGGGGTGACTTTAGATGCCCTAACTGTAGGGGACCACACCCGGCCTGGTTCCCGGGATGCCCCCAGTATCTCAGGGCCCAGTGTATCACTGCGGTCCTGAGGAGGGATGGTATCTCGTGGACCAGGGCGGGGGCCATAGTGGACGATGAGGCAACAAAATTAAAGTTGACTCGTCAAGGTATACCCTGCAGAGTTGGTAATAAAAGTCAGGCTACATCCATAAAAGATGTCCCTAGTGAAAAAGGCAACACAATCAGCCTTTTCACACCTGCCAACTCCCCTAAAAAGGAAGAAGCAGGAAATATACTAACCACTGATATAAACGTCAGTGGATGTAAAATTATAGATCCTGACACGCCAAATAGCCCAAATCAACCTACCAACACTGAAGGTCCAACCTCATCAACACCTCTGGGGACCCCCGATAATTCACCAGTTGGAGCCACTTGTGCGTCGCTGACCCAAGTGACTGAACTAAGTTCTTCATCTGTGGTCAGTGACTGCAGTGATTTCAACACATCTGGTGAGGATTCGATGGTCTCTGTCCACCCCAGTTATTGCAGCAAATCGTATGAGGAGCTGTCAATTTCGGGGGTGGTCAACAAGGAGGAATCGCCTGTTAAAAGCTCTCCTGGCATAACTGCTAAACAGGTGACATACACAGAATCATACACAAACACCAGCATACACTTCAAAATTACAGAAGAAAACCACAGCACCACTCTAAGCACTCAGGAATTAACAGACATTATTGAACAAATTATTTTGGATAAATCGCGCCCCGCGCGTAACAATTTAAAATCATTTATTTACGCAGCACTCACCAAAAATGCATTACACCAGAAAACAAACACTAAAGCACAAACACAAAAACAAAAAAGCAAAGCAGTGTGCCAGGAAGCCAAGGCGAGTGCAAAACAAAACATTACCAGAGTGCCTACGGGCCTAAAAACTAGGAGGGTGGAAAAGACCCCCGGTAAACTGAAACTGGGTAGGAGGCTGAGCAAAATCCCATCTCAGTCTCCTAGAAGGCAACACTATGCTCAGGTCAAACAAAGATATAATAAACTCTTTGGCCCCTAGAGGGAACACATGGCAGAACAACTAAACATAATATCATTTAATGCTGCTGGATTAACAGCAGCCAAAATTTGTGAAATTAAATATACTTTAGATAGGAACCCACATGTAGACATTCTTTGTATCCAGGAAACCAAATTTAGTGATAAGTCCGTCAAAAACATTCCTGGATACTCTTTGGAACATAAAAAATTTACCAAAAACAATACTGCATGTGGAGGTTTGGCATTATATATCAAAAACTCCATAAATTATCAGTACCTTCCTGTTGAAAATCCCAAGGAAAAGAATGATGAAATTAAAACTGAAGTCCAGTTACTAAAGATACATTTGGCACATGGTATCTTTTATTTGGCAAATATATATTCTAGAGGTGTAGAAAAAGACACCCTAGACAAAATTTACAACTCCATCCCAAGTGAAAGAAAAGGCCTTATCATCACAGGTGACTTTAATGCCCACCACACTTTTTGGGGATCTAAACTGGATGACAATAAGGGGAGAATCATTTTAGATTGGGCAGACGAAAATAACTTAATCATACTTAACAATGGTGCTCCAACCAGAATTAGTAAAGCAACAGGGGAACAAACAAACTTAGATATAACACTCTGTGATGATAGGACCGCTCTCTCAACAACATGGGATGTTCATAATGATACCATGGGATCTGATCATTATCCTTTATTAATAAGTTGCGACTTTGGCAAATGTAACACACCTTTGGAACCAGAACACTCAAAATGTTCTTTTAGAAAAACTGACTGGCAGAAATTCAAAAACTCATGTAAGAACATAACAAAAGATCAAGTCTACAGTGAAGACACTGATATATTTCTAGATAAATTAATAAATGTGTCCCTTCTGGTGGCCAAGGAATGCAATAGTGCCCCGGCCAAAGCTTCAAATAAACCTAGAAAAAAGGCCCCGTGGTGGAATGAACTCTGCTATAAAGCGGTACAGGAAAGAAAGAAAATTTTGGCAAAAACAAAAAGAAACCCCTGTCCAGACAATTTAGAAAAACTTAAGAGCTCTGAAACAAACGCGAAGACCACTATTTTGGCCGCCAAACAAGAGCATTGGCAATCTTTTATCAAGTCCATTGAATTTAAAAGTGGTGCTTCAAAAACAGTCTGGGCAAGAATAAAAGCTTTAAAAGGTAAAAGACATGAACCTGTACCGCTACTCATTAAAAACAAAAAATATGCAAAAACTCCCCTGGAAAAGGCTCAATTTCTAGTTAGACACTACAAAGAAGTTTCAAACGACTCAAATTTACCATTAGAAACTTTGGCTCACCAATCAAAATTTGAGTCCACCCACAAAAACATCCTAAACGAGCCGGGGGAAGATAACTTACCTATTAACCAACCTTTTACCATATTTGAACTCAAAAAAATCATAAATAGTAGAAAAAATTCCGCCCAGGGCCTTGACCAAATTTCATATTCTCTGTTCAAAAACATGCCAGATTCCCTCCTGGAAATCTGGCTCTGTCTATATAACAAAATTTGGGAAAAGGGTTCTTACCCTGATGTTTGGAGAAGGGCCTGTGTTATACCTATTCCAAAACCTAATAAAGATAAAAATGACCCAAAATCTTACAGACCGATAAGCCTTACCTCCCATGCTGGGAAATTGCTAGAGGGGATGGTAAAGGCACGTTTAGAAACCCACTTTGAACAAAACAACTATATAACCCCCTTTCAATCTGGCTTCAGAAAGGGGAGGAGCACTTTGGACCAACTTGCTCGACTTCAACACGATGTCATGGCGGCTAAAAACAATAACCACCATGTTTTGGCAATTTTCTTAGACCTCCAAGCCGCATTCGACCTTACCTGGCACTTTGGAGTATTGTATAAACTCAAAAAATATGGTATAACAGGGTCCTGCTTCTCATACATCAGAGCATTCCTTGAGGACAGAAAAATTCAAGTTAAAGTGGGAAATGTCCTCTCGGACAGTGAAACCCTGTCTAGAGGGACACCGCAGGGCGCGATACTTTCGCCACTTTTATTTAATATACTAATAAATGATCTACCTGAAACCTTTTCTAGTAAAGGAATGACTCCAAGCCAATTTGCTGACGATTCTGGCTCTTGGGTTTCAGGCAAAAATCTAAATTATCTGGTGGCGAAAGTACAAAAGAGCTTGGATTTAGTTTGGGAATGGGCTTTAGAATGGGGATTCAAAATTTCAAAAGAAAAAACAGTGGGGATGCATCTTGGGAACAAGGTTATAAATCATAATAGAGTTCAGCTTGACCTGGGAGGTACACCTATCAACATGGTCAAACAGACCAAATTTTTAGGCATGATATTAGATGAAAGACTCACTTTTGGACCTCACATTGATTATATAGTTAAAAGGTGTACCTCAGACCTAAATCTAATGAAACTACTAAAACATACAGAGTATGGATTTGACAAAAAGAGTCTACTCCAAATATACAAATCACTAATAAGACCTAAAATTGACTATGGTGCTGAAATCTATTATGAAGCCTGTCCTTCCCAACTCAAAAAGTTAGATGTTATTCAAAATAAGGCCTTAAGGATTGCATTAAGAGCCCTTCCAACTACCCCCAAACACCTTTTGGAAGCAGAGGCAGGGGTCATGCCACTACTCTTTAGGAGACCTGAGTATATTGTTAAATTCTGGGCCAGGGCACAAACACAGAGGGAAAAGAACCCTCTGAATTCCATCATTGGGACCAACAAAGAAGTACCCAAGAGATTGAAATTCCCTTTTACTCCATTTGGGGCTAAAGTAGATCTCTTGAGGGAAAAAATGGGTCTCAGTGATGTACAGGTGGCAGATTTCAGACCAAAAAACCCATTTCCTTGGCTGCTTACCCCCCCTCCTGTAGATCTCACCCTAAACAACACCTCTAAGGGTGAAGTTGACCCCCCCATTTTAAAATTATCTTTCCTTGAACACTTGGATACCAATTATCCCAACCATACCAAAATTTACACAGATGGTTCCAAGTGCCCATCTACAGGAATAGTTTCCTGTGCCTTTTATATCCCCTCTTTTAACTATAAACATATAGACAGATTGAACAATTATTGCTCAATCTACACTGCTGAAATGGTTGCCATAGATGTCTCCATGGGCTGGATTATTCAAAATAAACATCCAAAATCTATAATAATTTCTGACTCATTGTCATCATTAATAACCATTCAAAATTCAAAAAGCAAATCAAGACCAGATCTTTTGGAAAAAATTAACATTAAATATCAACACATTTTAAAATCTGGTCTTGAACTATCTTTTCTATGGTGCCCAGCCCATGTGGACATCTCTGGCAATGAAACTGCAGACAAAGCAGCCAAGGAGGGTTTAAACCTACCAGAACCCAGCTGTGAGGTCAACCTTGCCCCTACTGAGATCTACTCAATTGTTAGGAAAAAGACAATTGAAAACTGGGTGGAACACCACAAGCAAATTCAAAGGCAAGTGGAAAGACCACTCAGTTCCTTTCTATATCCGGTAGGGCTCAGGTGGCCTGTCATTTACTCCAACAATAAGGGGATTGACAGGTGCATAACTAGACTGAGGATGGGGGCAAGCCTGTTACCAGGTTCACTGGGTAGGTATCTTCCAGATACTGACCCGGTTTGCCCCCCATTGCGGAGTTGACTTCACAACTGATCACTTTCTGTTCACCTGTACAAAGTTTAGCTCTCCCAGAACTGAGCTCAAATCTGCCTTGCAAAAATTGGACATCAATTTTGATGTCCAAAACCTGTTAGATCCCAGCAAGGCATTTAGGAGCTCAGTTTATAAGGCTCTAGAGATTTATATTGTAGACTGTCAAATGACAGACAAAATCTAGAGCCCCATAACTCAGTCTGTGTCATTTATACTGCCCAATAAAGTGCAAATACCACATGAGATAAACATTAACTGCACTTAAACTAGTTAAATGCAACCTAAACAGCTAATAAAGCTATAAAATTAGTGAAGTAGATATTAAAAACAAAGATTAAAGGTTCTTATAACCTTTATTCTACTGCTGTAATGCAGCAAAATGTTTATAACTACATAAATATACTATTATTTAAACATAAGGATGCAAATCCTATTTAAAACTATATTTGTCAGGGTCTTATACCCAGATAAATCCTTTTTTTATATAATACCGGGCTATTAAAACCCATAATTATAATAAAATATCAACATTTATGTTGATTCCTCCAAATTAAATACATTATTTATTTATTTCTTTACTAAAATATTATCTTTCTCAAACATGATACATTGAAAATAATATCTTTTGTTGTTAAAATACAATAAATAATATGTTTTCATATGTTTTATCACCTAAAATAGGGCAAAAGACCCTATATATTACATTTACTTAATCAAAATAAAGACCTAGAGACCTGGAACATAAACAATACATGATGACTTCTTTTAAAAATTAGTTAAAGAGAGTGAAAATCCTAAATAAAATTTTATAAATAACTTTCTCAGTTCAAAAAATTTGAAAAACAGGATAAAAACACTCAAAATTTATAGTAAATTTCATTAATTTACAAATTATTTCCCAATATTGTAATTATATATAATATTATAAATATATTATATTCCTAAAACCTTTAAAAATTTAAAATATGAGAAATTTTACATTACATAAATAATAAATTTTATACTAAGTAGTCAATACATTGACTATATAAGTCATCTGTATACAAAATTTAACCCAGGATCTCCATTCTATTGATAAGAACTATCCCGAATAGGTTAAAAGCCCCGGGGTAGTTACTCGGTATTTGCACTATGTTGGAAATCCCGCAAACTATTAACTGAAAATAAAAATATAAACTTTTTCATAATGGTGGTGGAATGAGACACTTATACCTTGTGATAAGTGTTTCAATCAGAAATTACACCTACTTTATTCCATCACTCTTAAAAACAAATAATACCAGTCAATGTGGTTTTTTATGTAGAATCTTTTAACGTTAACAGATTTTTTTGTTAAATTTTTATCTTTTTTGTCAAAAATATTCTAAGTGTTCAAAACTGAACTTTCAAACATAAGACCAGAACATTAACCAATCAGAGAAGAGAAAAAATTATTTAGGTCAATCCGATTCTAAAAATAACTAAAAGTAGGTCAGCTAGCTAGACCTAGTATATAAACGTATGGAACACCATAGTCCACTTACTTCATTTCGATATAAATCTATAGATCTACATGAAATTTTTAATTAAACACTTTAACCCATTCAAAAGTAAAAAATTTATTAATTCTAATGTTTATAAACTTGTTGAGTTCATAAAACTCACAAATCGACCGCATTTTATGGTTAATATTAGCAATTGAAAAACCTTTGAAATATGGAAAGCCGGGGTATATATACTCAAGCTTAAAAAATTATTACGGTTAAAATTAATTTTTTAAATTTTAAATTATTATAATAAATATAAATCTGTAAAAGAAATTCAGTTACGTCACATATACTTGACTGAGTTAATTATGGATTTATAACAACATAAAATCCAAATAAAATACCGCATGGACTGGTTTCTCCTCCAAATGACATAGACTGAGTACTCAAATTATGGGAGAGCAACCCTGGTCCACCTATACCGGGGGTTGTTTCAGCTGGGTCGCCTCTATTATTACAAAACAAGTGTATACCAAGTGGGTGAGTTGGGGCACCTGGGGCGGGCTCGTCTGAAATTACAACAGCGAATACCGCCTCTTTTGCCTTAGCTCTCAAACGTATGTCTGACAACATACATAAATACAACCCTTATACAGGGCCTTTAGTTAAAATTACCAAGTACAGTGACCTAGTTTTGGCGGCTGGTCATGACATACTCCCAGTGGTGATGATCTTACTCCACACTGGGAGGTGTTAGCCCTATGGCCAGCCGCTAACAAAAGGCCCCCCTTCTTTATTTTACTATTTTTATGTTCATTTTGAACTACACTTAAACACTTGTCTGCACCCTGTTAGCATCTAAGGGCCGGTTGGTTCAATGCAGGACGGGGCAGACAAAGTGACATGAACTAATTTAACATCTTAGCATTACTAACCGGACAGTCTTCGTCTCCAGTGTTGTATCTAAGTGACAGTTGTTACAATACGTATCTGGGGCCAAGGGCTGTCAGGTTTAGATTTTTTGCTAGTTAGACCGGTATGAACCCTCCGGTCTACCACTCAGTAAATAATCTCATTCCTATTCTGTGTGTGCTGTGCGGTGGTACCTGTGGGGGTCATGTCTTCCCAGGGCCATAGCGCAGTACACACAAACATCTGTACTATCATTGTATATCAAATCTGAGGCGACCCAGTCATCCACCCTCCACTCAAGCATTGCTGAGCCTCTACCCCTACAATATTATAGTACTGAGTGTATAAAATAACGAACAGGCAGTAGTCGAGTAAAAGCGTTAGACAGCTACACCGGAAGATAGTAAACCACATGAGATCTTTGATATACATAAATGGGGGCAGATAGCTATACACTTATCCCTTCAGTGGGATTATATTGTCTTTAAGACAAAGCCCTTATCAGGGCTATTACATTATTTATAGGTGTATACAGCCCTTTTTAGGGCTATTTGTCCCCATACATACTTTGAAGTTTACAACTTATCAAGGATAACCTGTTCGGCACTGTCCCCCCCTTTTTTAAACTTGTACATATATTTGTAATTGTGTTATTTTACTAGTTCCTCTACTTTTAAACATTTATTTTTACGTGGCCCTATAAGCGAGCCGTTGTACCTAGTCGGAATACACTTAAGATCATATTTTACGCTAAATTTTTTATTCCGTTTCTTTTACCTGCCGAACAGGAACATATCCCCCCCCCTCTTTTTTATATATAACACAGTCGACATATAGGTTTAAGATTGTTTAAACAAACTATTTAAGTTACTCACATAGTAAATAAGCCTATGTATTGTATATAGTATTTTAACATAGTTTCATCTTTTGTATATATTTAAAATAATATAGATAGATCTTATTCTTATATAGATTTTTAATAAAAATTGATATTAAAATAGATTTTTAACATAGAGTTTACTATTGTAAACTATTTATATTATTAAATTAAGATATTTTTAATCATAGATTTTAAAATAGACATTCTAATAATTAGATTTTTGCTAGATAGCAGACTTACAATGATAGAAAATACTCGCTCAAAGCATTAATGCATATGAGCGAGTCAAAATAAACATCAGCCAGCAGCAGCGTCAAAGATTAAATTGACACTGATGACCAAACCATGCTGTGCAATTAGCAGGGTTTTTGTTATTTATAGTGTACGAATGTGATGTAAATTGCAATTTACTTGGGCCTATTATGATATACAAAACAATTGTCCCCCGCAGGATGTGTAAAAAATACAGAAACGAGAATTTGCTATCCGTTACATTTTTGGGGGTGCAGAACGATTTGATACTGACGATGTTTTGTATTGATCGTTTTTCACTCGTCAAACAAGACATATTAGTTTTTTCTGGTACAAAGTAGCTCAAGAAAAGTTTTCATTATAATTATTTACATAAATATTTACATTTGATGCTTTCTTTAGCTGAATAGACTAATCAATTTTATAGAAAATCGTATATCAGCAAATCGTTTTGCACCCCAATATTTTGCAGAAAAACAAAATGTTAAAGTGCAAATTGAATGATTTAAGCAATGGCTTCTTCTATTTCTTAGAGAATAATGCACTCCCTAATTTATTAGAGGATTATGTGCAGGTGCTGACAAATTTAAAGTTTAATTACATTTGATGCTTTCTTTATCTGATTGAACGATTTTATAGAAAATCGTATATTAGCAAATCGTTTTGCACCCCAATATTTTGCAGGAAAAAAAACGAACACAAAATAAAAAGCAAATTTATTGATTTCAGCAATAGCTCCTTCTTCTAAGAGAATACTGCACTAACCCTCATTACTTTGAGGATTATGTGCTGGTGCTTGCAATTGAAATTTGGGTAAAAACAAAAAAACCCAATAGATTCAGTAATCACTTATTAACAGTGATAAACTAGATAAATATATATCAGTCAACTGTCGCTTGGTGTACAGCAGCTGACAACTTGTTCCACTGAATTATTGTGCTTGGAAAGGAAGAATATTTGGACATGCTTATATGTTAAAATGAATGGAGATGGCTGCTGTACACAGTCTAGTCTTGTTTTTTATGTGTTGGGTATGAGTAAGGCAGGGCCAGGGTGTATACCAATAACATCATAGACAATTTTATAGAATATTATAAGTCTGGTTCTTGTTCTTCTACAGTAGTTTCTAGAGGTGGCCACTTAAAGTTAGAGATCATGGTAGAGACCGAGCTTGTACAGTGAAAACGATTTGTTTCAAATCTTGCCACCCTTTTTGGACTTTTAAATAGCTAAAGATTTGACACAAAAGTATGTTTTACAACTATGCTAAGTAAATTTGTACATGAGTACATGATTATAGAAAAGCATGTAAGAACTTGTTGAGCATGCAGCTACATTGAATATATAAATAATATACTAAAAACATCAGTTCACTAAATGTTATTGACTACAGAAATACTTCAGAATTTTAAAAGTCGCACCACGCGCTGCGCCCTGCCCTTTTTTGGTCCCACCCTGCCCTTTTTGGAGTTCTAGAATAATCACTACAAAATATAAAAGAGTAGTTATAAAAACATTTGAGATACAAAATTCCCCCTCTACAGTTTAATTCACTATTTACAGCAAAGTTTGCTCTTTATCTTTCATAAGCCCTTGAAGACTACTATCAATAACTTTTCAAGTCGCAACAATGCTCCTGGTTACTTAAATAGTAAATTTGTTTTTGCAACAACTCTAAATCAAGGTCAAATTCTAATTAACAATTGCAAGTCCTAAAACCTAAACTTGAATTCTTCAAAAAATCCTTAACATATTAAGGATCAGTTATATGGAATGAAATTAAGAACAGGAGATAAAGAATAAATTCTTGAACTGGTCCAAGGATCTGTTTCACAAGGTGAGCCCTTTGAATCGCTACCAAGCGATTTCCTATGGAACAGTCTACTACAAAATAGCAAATTGAATAACTGCATTGTGATATGTTTGCTAAAGCATTCGGAAAACCTCTGCCTTCCAAAATGTTTGCCCCTATTGAAAACCACTTTCCTTTCAAGAATACCACCCGGCTAGCTCAGTCGGTAGCGCACAAGTCTACTGATCGAGTGGTTGTAGGTTCAATTCCCATGTGGCTTATACTTTCATGTAGTAAGGTCATGAAATAACTTTCTACAGCCATTCTCCCTCCTATCACTGATTCTAAATCATGTAGGGCAGTAGTCAGTCACTGACGGAAGTATGGGCCTATAGTAGTTGGTTAACAGCAAAATCCAGAGAACAGTGAGTAGGTGGACTGACCGCCGTGATATAAGCTATAAAAAGTGTTGCTACAGTGTTACCCCCCCCTTAATGATGGTGATAATTGACATTTATATTCATTATTTGTTACAATTCGGAAATTCTGTTTGTGGATGGAACCATTTTAGATATGCTAGCTTAATGTTCATGTAAAGTCTAGGTTTACAAAATAATAGCAAAAAAATAGCTCATCAGCCATTCCTATTTTTGTTGTGCATTTGGTGTTTTTGGATGTCTTTTAACGATAGGTGCGAGCTGATGTGTATATCTGTGTAATATTTGCCTTATATTTTTTCATTACAAGGTTAGATGTAAAATTAAACATTATTCGCATATTTTGGTGATTGCATATTTGTTACATAGTCACTTAAGAATGTGAAAAAAGAGCTATTTTGCTTGTCTCAAGCTTAGGTGTGATTAAAAACATCTTATTTACAAAAATGTGCTCATTAATTACAAACTTTTTTCATTTGCCTTCAATTTGTGATATATACCTGCGCTCATAATGGTGAAAAAAACTTTATTTTGAAACAATGAAAAATATTTAGTCAGACTTATAATGGTGTCTCCATATTGATGTTAACATCCGTTACCGAACTTTGACAACTTGGATTGGATATTTCAGTTCATAAAATAGTATTCTATTTGACTCAAATTTCTCGTGCTTCAAGTCCCTTTTTATCAGAGCCTTGAAAACTTGGGAATCCTTATTATTTTATTCCATGTTTTGCTAAGCAAGTAATTCAGTCATAATAAGCAAAAATTATCATTAACCTCCGTTGGTCCCTACAATTAAATATCTTCTTTCTTTTTCCTTTCTCATCTAAATGTCAATGTAGATCATAATCTAGTGTATATAAATCGCAATGAGTTGTTAACATTACACTCAATCTAAACTAGAAAACTGACCAATGTTGTTAAATTTCTTAACCTCCGTGACCATTAACCTCCGTGACTTTATCTAACAATTGCGTATTGAATTAGCAGATATCATGAATTGTATATATTACAAACACACTGGGTTAAACAAAGTTTGTTCCTTGCTTAATTTGACCAACGTCATGTATCGAAAATTTAGAAAAAAACATCTTCATGATAGGCTGTTACAGTGGTTAGGTTATTTTCATAAATAATTTTTGGAGACTATGTTCCATTATTTCCATGATTGAGCGAGCACTGCAGACATTTAATGTCAACAATTTTGTTAGAACAAGTCAATGATATGACAGAAGTTACAGTGGTATAGTACTCAAATTATTATTTTTAAACCATTATGAATAGCATGGTAACGGATGTTAATTTTATAGCCATATGCTTTGGGGTGACGTAAAGTTATGTCTTATTATGGAAGTCATTTGATGTTCAATTCTGATTTGAGTGGCGACATGAATGGTTACAAAATGCATAGTATATTCAACATATGTGCCTTCACTTATGTCAGGAAGTCCAAGGTAACGGATGTCAAAATTAGTTTTTAAGCCCCCACATTCTCTCCTTGAAAAAGACAACGATAGGTTTTATTTTTTCCTCAGACTTATCTATCCAACCCCTTGTGTATAAACATAAGAAGCCTACAATTATTTGTACCAAGTAGTCAAGAAGAAGACTTAAGTAACGTTGATACAATGAGTCTTTGGAAACGAATATTAAAGTTCAAAACATCCTTTCAGCACCTACATATTCACGTTCCTCATGAATTGGAAATACATCATTATGCATGGATAACATCTAATTCATTTTTTTTTAATATTCCTTTCACCTTTTATATCAATGTCATGAGAGATTACTTGAAAAGTGATCACTTAAAGGGTCTCTGTGATGTTCTCAGGGGAGTTTAGATAGAACGCTGGCATAAGCCAAGACTGTCATTCAAAAGTGTTCTGATTTCTTTGATTGTGCTAAAACTAAGCAACGAGAAAACTGTGAGTCATTATTATTATGTATATGTATATAACCAGCATATGAGCCTGATTGACTGAAATGAAAAAAAGCTAATGTTATCCTGAGGTGAGGGGCACTTTTAAGTTACATACTGAAATCCCCATTGATCATTTGAAAATCAGGATAGCCATTAGGTTATTATCATGTAATTGCATTAACTGCAGAAGTAATGTATTAAATCTGAATGTAATCAATGGTTTGTGCACGTTCTAAAACATAACTGATTCAGATTTAAGTGAACCAATTGAAACAACACTTGATATTGCCAAGACACACGGTGATATAGATGAGCAATATTGGCTTATTCTGTGCAACAGTCTATGACACCGAATGGTATATTGAGGTCATTTATGATATAAGTCAGTGCGGATAAAGTTGGCACCAAAATTAACTTCATGGAAGAATCTGGTAAACTGGGTAATTGTTTTAGATGGCTAAATTAAAAAGATGTGCTGTGGAAAGATTGTAACACAATACTAAGATTACCAAACTATATCCCTTTGAACAGCAAAAACTCAGTTTAGGGATAGCTCTGAAATAATTGACTAGATAGAACTGTTATATGAAGCTTGAATAAACGTATAAATGTTTAGTTCTTGACCAGGCCATTTTGAGGCTATTATGTATTCCACATGCAGTGACAAAAACGTTGGAATGGCAGGTTTTGTGTATTAATGTTTTTTTAACAAATATTTTCATAGTTCCATTCAATTTGTTGTGGTTAACACATTTCCCATGTAATCAATACATTATGAATATATTTACGGTCTTAATAGATGATAAACTGACCTCTTGTAGAAACTGGTTATCATTAAGTATGCAAAGATTGAAATGATTTATGTGTTTTGTCAACTCAACCATCTGTTGTAAAGGTAAATGTAAAATGAAACTAGCTATCAATTACAACATTGCATTGGTCAAATAATCCATCATATTATATTTTGTGGACTGCAACTAGCCCTTTTCATTAAACTTAAACTTAATCAAGCCTGGTGGTGTTGTAAATTGCTTTAGAATTTGTATGATTGCGTACTTGATGTATACATATGTATATATGTATAGACATTTATTAAATATTTTTTGTTTAAGGATATCCCTGGTGATTTCATTCTAATGACTTCATATTAAATACAATTTTATGCAAATAAATGAATCTAACGGTTTATTTGAAATAAACCTGCTGCTGTATTTTTTTTTGGGGGGGGGGGGGTATGAGGATTGATTATTTGAGCATTCGCATGAATTTCAAGCTTTTTCGGGTATAAGCATGAATCTTTTTCGTTTCGAAATCATTGAACACTTTTGTCATTAACTTCCGTTACAATTTGACAACATTCAATACAGGCAACTAATTACTTAAGGAACTCGAAATTTTAATTTAAGGTGGCTTTTTTTAACGAAAGAAAACTTGATAAGTTATTGTTCACCAATTGTTCTGTTTTCTGATATGTTTTTCTTGTTCGAAATATCTTTTGCATAAAAAGTGAACTAGAACTAAGTGTGACCAATTTATTTAGTCTTTCATATGCTGTTACTTTGTGACATTTCATCCAATATATGTACCGGAAAGAATTTTGTAACTACATTGTAAGTCAATTGACATTATTTGTTAGTAGATTTAAACAGATTATAAATGAATATGAATTCAGTAGCTCTTTAATTTAAAAGTTGATCAAGCATTTAACCTCCGTTACCAAAGCAGTTTGATCCAACTTCACAAGTTGATATAGAAAATTGACGGTTGAGAGTTTATGAGAATCTCTTTCATATCTTAAAAAATATAGATTTGTCTTCAAGAAAATCAAACTTTTGAGCAAATTGAAGAGGTATGATTTTTCACATTTTCTTAGATTGGAAATGCACAAATAATATAGGAATGGCTGTCTTGTTCTGCTGTATTTCAACCAACATTAGTGTTTTATACATCAAACTGATTCGTATGAAACATACAAAGTGATGCTAGTCATTAATTACGCCAAAATTATTTAACAAAAACTGTATTTGCAAAAATGATGTTGCATAAATAAAATTACTAAATTACATTAAAATTGTCTTACAACAAAATTTAATACTAAATCCTTAACAGAACATTATAGTACATATTCCAATGAAGGTACTGCAATATTCATAACCTCAATAAATGTTAAAACAAAACTAAGGCAAATGAAAAACTAAAGTGAAAGTAGAAACAGGGTCATGAAAACTCATTACTATTTTCATTTTTACAGCATTAATTTTTCAAATGCATCTTTCGCTAAATGTTTTCATCTGAATTAATTACCAGTATCACATTGTATGTTTCTTTAGGAACATTTTGATGTATAAAACACTGCCCTTGATGGAAGTATGAAAGAGTAAGAGTATTTTCTATTTAACTATTTTTAATGCAAACAAAGACTTTACTTGAACCTTAAAGCAAACCATTCTGTAGAACTCTTATGCTTCAAAGAATCACTTTCAACAAGAGAAAATGAAACAATACTGTACTGTAAGTTGATATTTAAATGAAACCTCATTCATAATAATGTCAAAAGTAATGACAAATTACTATTAAATTACTGTAGTATCCGAAAACACCTACACTTTTCAGTAAATTGATCAAATCGTGATATTTAACGATTGCCAGCATTAAATAGACGAACAAAATCGCATATGAGGAATTTATTGTTATAATACGATCAATTCAATCACTCAAACAAACTTCTTACCGTTAAAATAACATAAATTCTGCGTTGGCAGCCTCAGAGCTTCGCTTTATCCATGTCTAAATTACGTTATCTGAGAGGAAACCACGCCCCCAACACTTATGGGAGATACGCCTCCATGCATCCGATACAACACAACCCGTGGACAACTCAACCCGCGAACAAGTTAACTTGATGTTGGATAAACTCAACCAAGGACCCTCTATAATTTATAGGGTCCTTGACTCAATCTACGGATACAGTCAACTTAACCAGGGGACAATTTTCAGTCAACCCACACACAATATTTTTTTAATATGTGGAATTTTGAGATTTAAAAATTTGAAAGTACTAAAGTTAATATGTATTATGGAAGCAATCTGATTTTTTACTAATATTTTGTGCGTAAAGTTTGACCCTGATCTGACCTTTTACATTTGCATCTAATAATTAATTATCTACACATATCCTGATGAAAATCAATGCCACGCCTTTTCTACACTTAGGCATGTACACTTTAAAATTAATCCCTGTGTAATTATTCTGATCGGTATCGAGCATTAATATTGTGTGTTTTTGACCGTGACCTTAATGCAAGAATATTCAATACATTGAATACAAATGAAGTGTTAATGCTGAATTACACCGTGGCCGTGAGGATTATGCGTTGAAATTTAACACAATTGCTGCCGAAGTGTAGAATAGGCGTGGTACTGATTTTCGTCTGGATATGTGTAGATAATTATGAGATGCAAACGTGAAAGGTCAGATCGGGGTCAATTTTTACACACAATACTACATTTGTATTCAATGTAACGAATATTCTTGCATAAAGGTCAGATCAAGGTCAAACTTTACGCACAATACCTTATTCGTACATATATTTTTTTATTCAGGGCTGTGTCGGCCGCCTAATAGTGGGTCCATATTTGCGGTATATTTTTTGTGTTGTATTCAACTGGATTTAACATTTATTTATAACTATCAGAATTTCTATTTTGTTGATACACATATTTTCATCAAGCTTCAATTCAGTAATATATTCTTTATAAATAATGTTTGGAATGGGTCCATGTAATCGTTCTCAAACTCAATAATAACATATTTGGGTCCACGGAATACATTTGTCCCTGTCTTGGTCTGTTTGACAGTCGGTTTGCCAGTTTGCATAGACAGTGGGCGGAGAGTCAACAGATGCAATAAAAAGGTTATGCAACAGAGTAAGTAAAGGTGTGCCTTAAGTCGATATCCGCACTCTTACCCCGTGGACCAATACCTAAGGAAGTGTGCCGACATCTTCCTTAAAGCACACTTGCCATGTTAAATAACTTCTACATATTGAGCTACTGTGTCAAAATACGCATTAGCCATCAGACACTTACCCTGGCATTAGCCCTCGGACAAATAACTAATGAAGGGAGCCGATATCTTCCTTCATACAGAATTTTAGTGACAAAATTCAAGCACTTTTTGAAGACAAAAGTCCCAGGTACAAGGTACAAGCACCGTAAGTTTTTACAGGCTGACTTGCCAAGCTGGCAATTTTTGTTGTGTCGCATAACCTACAATGAGCCTGTAGGTTAGAGTCTGTGTCTTCCACCCAGTGGTACTTGAAAGACCAAGACATCTGAGACACTTTGTTTTGCCTACATCTTCTCTGTAAAATGTCAACTGGAAGTCAAAACAAATCTGTGGCACATAAACTGTCATATCTTTTTTTGAAAATCAGAATATACATGTAATCTGAACATTATTCATGCATTCTTGAACTGAAAATAAGCACTTTTCAAGGTTGCAAATAAAAATAAGCATTTTCAAGCATTCAAAATCATTTTTAAGCATTTTCAAGGTAGATCTTAAAATGCAAGCACTTTTTAAGGTCTGTATCCATCACTTCAAGGAATAGAACCCAAATCACAAGATTCTAAGTCCAGGGTACTACCTACATCACTGACTAAGTCACAAGGTATAGCTCCTTTTGGATAATTTGAGACAAATTCAAACACTATTCAATGCACATGGATATAATGTCTCATGTTGTTCTAAGCTATATTTTGCTGTTGAATGAAATCCTCGAAACTTCATTCTTTTAAAATTGAAGTTACAAAGTTTTGAACCCAGGTCGATAGCGCAGTTGGTGGCCTGCCAGGATTTGGAATCTGGTGTCCCAAAGGGGGAGTGGGTTCGAATCACACCTGGGGAGGTTATACCCTTCCATGAAAATTTGACAGCTATGTCAGTTTTCCTCCATAAATAAAGATGGAGAAGTTTCTGGCCTTGTGGAAGAGTAGGTGAGTACTGTATATAGACAAGGGACCAGGAAAGCTAGGTTAGGTGCACTGAACGCCGTTATATGACTTATACAATGTGGTGCTACGGCATTAAACTCAATAAAAATCAATTACAAGGTTTTGATTTGACAACAACCTATAACTACTTTTTAAGGCAATAAATCATAACTACATCATGTTTGAATATGAATGATTTATTAGAAAGCACTTTATTCATTATGAATCAGAAAATACAGAAACACAAGTGAGCACTACATAGTAAATACATGTATTGTAGTTGTTTCAAATGAATGCATATTAAGATGTAAACAATTTGTTTAGAATTATGAAGACAAACAAGGAATGACAACAAGAATAGTATTTGTGTGAAACTTGAAACATCTCATCAGGAACACAGCCCAATGTCACTACTAAAATCACTTACAGTATTCAAAGTTTTTATATGTAATCTCCAGAAAATTTTATCTCATAACAAATTTGTAGGCTGAACGTGAATATGTTTAATGTAATTGAAAAAAAAAACCTGAACTTAAAGGATTAGAAGAAAACTTTTACCCATTTAAATGTTCGTGAAGGTAAACATGAGAATCTAGTTTTAACCTGAAGTTTACAATTGTATATCACTAGCACATTTCTTCAAAGTAAATTCAATAATTAAAATTATGACACTCAGACACTGGTAGAAAAAACACAAATATCATTAAATTTCATTCAACTCTCGGAGGCACATACATAAACCCCACTGATTTAAATACTCAATTATAGATTTTGAGAACAGAAATGCTAAAGTGAGTATTTAAATAAGCCGAGTTAATGAGTCCATCAATGACAGTCATATAAAATTTATCAATATATAATCATTGACAGTCTTCAGCTTGAAATAAAGTCAATACAGTAAAGTTTCGGTATAAAGACCTTAGTTATTGCAAAATCATGAGATTATTTATGTTCAAAATGCTTAATTTAAGAAGAAAAAGGGTCCCTATAAGATTGTTCAATTATTAAGACCACTAATTTTGATGGTCTAAACAGCGAAACTTTACTATATAAAACTTGACACAATCTAATGTTAAAATGTTATATGATGTGAGATGACTTCAATGAACATCTAGTTATCATTCAAACAATATTGTTTTGTTTCTATCATGCTGTATCCATTGCCTCTGTACTGCTCACAACTTGGGTAGCCAACACTTCAAATGGTATTTTCTTTACTTCTGTACTCACTACAGCCGTACTTCCACGTTTGTAACCATAGTTACCCTCCCTGAAATCAAATATATACATACAGTGAAAGTATGAAGGCTCCAGTACGGCTAGTTCGAATTACCTGGATGTTTCAAACATTTTATCAGACACCTAGGAAAATTGGTATGAAATAGCAATAAACAAGAAATTCAAATGGGTAAAACACCCAGCTAGCTTTAACTTTTTGTCACAAACTTTCCAGTTCAAGCTTTGGAATGTCTACAATTTAATAAAATAATTATTTCAGATATGTTTTTTATGAATGTTCTGCTACAAGATAGCAGCACTTTGTACATCTCTTAGTGTTTTCTCTGTCCAAGAGTCTACAAAAAAAACTTTCAAAAACTTAAAATTGAGACCTACATCCCACTACAGCACAATGTCCTTATTTGCTGACTACCTTCCAATTTCTGATTCTGAGATGAGTGTATACCTTGTTTTCCACAATTTGAAAACTGAACTAAGCTACTCTCAATATCAATAAAGGTTCAGTGTAAAGCTGCTGCTTTTATGAATTTTTTTGACTTGAGGATTTTTGTTGTTCAATGTTGTTGAATTTGTTGGGTTTAACTCCGCAGCAACACATTGTATAGGTCATATAATGGCCATCAGTCAACCTACTCACTCCTGGAAAAACCAACTACTAAGCGCATACTTTTGCCAGTGACTGACAACTGCCCTTTATAATTAAAATCATTGGTAGGAGGGAGAATGGCTGTAGAAATGATTTCATGACCAAGCTCCACGAAAGTATGCCCGCCCAGGAATAGAACCCACAACCCCTCGATCAGTAGACTTGCGTGCTACCAACTGAGCTAGCCGGGCGGCTTGGACTTCTGGAAATAGCAATCTTGAATCGCCCTTAATTTGGTTTTATACAACAGGCTAACTCACTCATCCAGCTTTCCTGGACAATTTTCTATACTACTAGGCTTTCTTCTCCTTCTTCAATGAGCCCACAACTTCTCCATCAACAAAGGAAAATCAGTATTAAATTGCCACAGATAAGTACATGTAAAATCTGAGCTCAATTCAAAGTGTGAAATATTTTAAATATTTCTGAAGACTTTACTTGCATTTGCCTTTCAGTTTCATGAGCAATACCACAATTTAATATGAAGTATGAGGCAAAATAATCAATTACCTGACAATATGAAATAATTAAATTTACTAGACAAAGGCTTTAGGTTTGTAGGTAAAGGCTATGACTGACTGACCATAACACTTCATTTACACATAACAACCTTTAATAATGGACTTTAGTCAGTTATTTCCCCTTGTATACTCTTCAAATAGATAGGTCCAATTAGTTGGATTACTTGGATTTTACCCTTAATATTTAATGTAATTTGCCAAAAATAATCTTCAATAACTTTTTTTGTAACTCGTTTAATTTGTTTGAAATTCAAGCTAAGTATTTTTAGGGTAAAGAACTATCTAAATTTCTTCACTTCTGTTAATATCTAAATTAACAAAAAAAGATACTAGATGAAATACTCTTATCCTTACATAGGAATTCAATGATAAAATTCGAGGATTCCAACTGTAAGGACCAACTTACCAATTGGATTGCTTCAGATTTCATCAGGGAAAGATAACTGACTAAAGTCCTTAATTAACTTAAAAATGTATTATACCTTTTCCCTTTAATATTAGCTTCATCAAAAGGTCTGAGATATTCCACTTTATCTTTAGTTATAACACAAATATCAACATTGGATCCAGAACCTAAATCATTAAATATACCAGCCGCTATAGCATCACGTACTAACGTCATAGCATCGGCTTTCTGAAACATATTTAACACAAACACTGTTTATTTAGATGGTCGTCAGGGCTGTCAATTTGAAATTAGCTAAAATGAGTCAATCACATCTAAAAAACTGGTGAATTTGTGTCTTGCTGAATGAATCTACACAATCTTTTACCAGAATACTCTAAAATATATTTCACATTTCAAATCCCTAATTGTTAGAGGAAAAATCTATTTGCAGATGACAATTGTATCCTAAGTTCTGCTGAAATCTGATGATCCAATCTAAATCAGAAGCCTTGAATAGTGTTTAAAGTTTGCTTTCAGTGGAGCAAGAACTAACAACTTTTGAGGTGTACTGGTGGCACAGACAATTTTTAGATTATCACCAGAGACAAATAATATATTCAACAATAACATAGAAAATGAAATGTTCAAACTGTTACCTCCATATTAGGTTTAAATCTGTCTTCAAATGTTGCCATGGCAGCCAGAGATCCAGATCCTAGAAAATATGAAAATAATATAATATTTCAACATCTTTACATTCAGAGCATCTGAAGATATCACTTCTATATATGGCGGAAATTATAAATCTTAAATAAAAGCTTTGAATTGGATTATTCATTCATGCGGACACTTCAAATTTAATCGTACAGAACTTGACCTAGCTGTTTTCCGCAGAAAGCATATTTGTCAATAATAATATATGTTATTGAATAAAGGCCTCCGACCAATTACAATTTATCCGAATAGCTCATTTCTGAAGAAACAAAACCTGGATAAAAGGGACTATCTTTATAACAGCAATGTTAATTAATGGAGAAAATACAGTTTACACACCCAAAATAGATAAAGACAATATTTTAAAAAGTTACAGAAGTGATTATTCTATAATTCAGAAAAGGGCAGGGATGCAGAATAAAGAGACAGGACGCATCAGAGGTTTCATGTTTAAAAGAAGCTATTTCTGCATACGTAGGAGCCAAAAATAACAAGGAAGAGAGAAAATTGGACAGAGTGCAGTCCCCTGCTATTCTAGCAACTTTAGAAAAAACACTACTATTAAGACTTAAAACTGTAACTTACCCATAGTAACATAAGGTAATTTATCAGTAGAACCATGTGGATGTATAGAATATAGATGTGGTCCAGTAACATCAACACCACCTAGTACAAGGGCAGCACTAATATGTCCTTGATATCTGTAACAGAGAAATGTATACAAGTAAAATATCTCATTAATACACACAGGCTTTAACACAGATCATTTATACCAGGGATCCCAAAAGAATCCCCAGTCAGTAAAAAAGGGCCATAATCCAGTCTAAATTCAAGCTTGAGTTATACAGCTTTGTGTTTGACCTAAAGCCATTTGAATTTTCAAGTGAATACAAATGATAGTTGCAATGATGATTTATAGCAAAAAATCCTTTAAACAATTTTTTTCAATATAAAAGGGAGACAATCCAGTCAAAATTCATGTCAGAGTTATACAACTTGGTATTTGCCTACCAATAGTTATCCTTTGGGACTGTAATAGTTCACTCTGAATACAGCCAAAATTATATCCCACAAACATTACCTGTTATACAGTATAAAATCATTTAGTCAAAAATTGCCGTTCTCACATACCTAAACAACATTTGTTTAAGAAGTCTATTAGCTGTAGCTACTCTTGGTTTACGTCCAGTATTTAGTTTATGTAATTCTAACTGTGAGGATATCATGTAAGAGTTATACAAATTGGTATTTGCCTACCAATAGTTATCCTTTGGGGCTGCAATAGTTCACTGTGAATACAGCCAAAATTATATCCCACAAACATTACCTGTTATACAGTATAAAATCATTTAGTCAAAAATTGCCGTTCTCACATACCTAAACAACATTTGTTTAAGAAGTCTATTAGCTGTAGCTACTCTTGGTTTACGTCCAGTATTTAGTTTATGTAATTCTAACTGTGAGGATATCATCTGTGTGGTCATTTCTGTATCTGCTGCAGTACCTGCTCCACAACAACTGTAATATAAATAATACATACAGTGTCACCTTTACACTTTAGTAAATTGTCTCCTCGCACTAACAATGCTGTAAATACCAAATTTTTATTTTCGGGAAATCAACTTTAAAAGTTCAAATGGTTATATCTTCATTGATTCAATCTGTATAGACATGAGACTTGGCAGGCACATTAACAATGTATAGAGTCTCAAAACTATTTTAGAAGATAGAACAAGGTCATACTAATTGCTTGGGATGTTTATCTCATTTTTTTCAAAAAATGGAGGTAGGACATAGTTAGATTGAGGCGATGAAATGTGTGATTTTTAAAAAAAAAAATTATCAAATACTTGAGAAACTTCAGTAAAGTTCTATGATAAAAGCCATCCGTGTTACTACAAAGGTCTTCAATTCTTTATCGATTTTTTAAATCCCCAATGCTTAATTTAAGGAGAAAATGTCACTTTTCTAATAGCATTTCATTTTGATTGTCTTAATAGCGAAATTCTTATGTACATGTATTTTTGTATAATTGAAATAAAATATACAGAAAAACTTTGTTAGGTACAACCTAGAGGTTTTATTATTTTGTGATTTCTGGTTTTGTAACCAATCAACAAGAGTAATATAAAATATTGTTAAACTTACTACATATTATCAGCAAGATAATGTATTTTACTACAATTTTTATCTGCTACAATTGTATCTTCTGTAGCCCTGGTATCAGCACCCAAAACAACTCCATCCTAAAATAAACAAATTCAGATTTCATTATATACTCGCTATATTTTTTCACTACCAGTATTTGCTCACAAGTAACCACTAATCAATATACATTTAGAAAAAATGTACTTATAAACTTGAAGATCTGGAAAAGCCTAGTAAAGGTATCAAATAATTGAAGAAGTAGGGGTCATACAAATGTGTAGTAATTGTTATTCCTTACATGTATAAGAGCTCATTGTAAATCCTACAGGTATTTGTAGTTTGTACATACTCTCAGCTATCCTGGTCAAGACAAAGAAATATTTTGCCTCCAGTTTGATGATCAATTTATAGCATCATACAACCCATTTGTTTGAAAATACAATAACATTGTTGATAAAATGTTTCAGACTCAATGAAGATTTAGAAAATCGGTCTACTTACTCTCCATAGCACATTTACAACCATGGAAATATTGAAAATATCTCAGACCAAAACTTGCAAAAGCTACCACATTTCTACAGTGCGTATTCCCTAGAAAACCCAGATTTTTAGAGCTATTCTGTGTTAACATGTTTTACTGAAGATGTATGATAATTGTTCATGGTTATTCCTTACCTTGTAAATTATACCAGCAATAGTTGTTCCAGTTTTGTAAGCTGTTGGAGCTTTATGACCAATCTTGTCTAAATGTTTATTTCTAAAATACAAACATACAATTTTTTATTCAGTTTTACTTTAAAATAGTTGACATGCAAATAGTGATTAAACATTGTGACTTTATTCCTGTATTTCCCTCAGAAGTTTCTGTGGTGATTGCTGTTGTTTTAAACCCTCCAGTGATGCAATTGGGTATCTTGCCTAACACCCATAAGAAAAATGTTTGTTTCCTAGACTGAGCATAAAGTTTTTATACTGCAGTGATTGTAGGTGGCTATATAGTCACTTCCAATAGCATTGCTGTTGGGTTAATCATAAAGTGACATGGTCAAGGGTCTTGTCTACCATCCGCAAGAACCAGGTTCAATTCCTAGTCCTAAATATAAGACTCTATACAACTTATTTAGGGACAATTGACGTTTACCGGTAAGTAAAAATCAGCGAAATTTTAGTGTTTATTAGTAATCAAGCCTGGCAAATCATTAATGCTAACAACCAATGAAAATACAGGATTTCATATTATATCAGGGGCTACCACCATTTGCTTCTGTTGTTTATTTTACCAGTAACATAGCAATGGAAGTATGCCTGCTCTGACCAGTTAGGCATGCGCAGAAGCGGTAAACAAACTCATACAGGTAAACTGCAATCTATTCTTTATTCATCATTTGGACGTTTTCTGTTACCCTACATTACAGAAAAATGTCCAAATGAAAAAGTAGTTACGTAGGATCTTATATTTAGGACTATTAGCAACCCCAGCTGATTTTTAAAAGCTGAATTATAACATTCATTTTAATTCCAAGAGATAGATCTCAGAAAAAGCAACACAGAACACTTTACCATTTTAAAATATCTTGATTAGAACAAAAGTTATGACATTATGAAGTAGTGAAATTTTTGGCGTTTTTCGTCTCAGATTTTGTCGAAAATCAGTCTTTTTTTTCGATTATTTGAGAAAATCCGTGGCACCAAAATTTATCATTTTCTAACAAAAAATGTCATAACTTTTATTCTAATTAAGATATCTTCATCAAACTTAACAAACTTATGTACCTTTCCATGCTCTTTCTGTTTCTGCTGTCCTTTTATCATTCAGGAAAAAAATTGGGCAATTTTTACATGATAAAAAAATGTAATTTTTAATTGGCTGATGATTATCGCAAATACTAAATGTGAACTGTGTTTACAAAATTCTCTTAATTCATCCAATAGCATCTTTCAATATATACACCTGAGTTTTAATGCCTAATCATCAATTTTTTGTACTGTTTTGTGTATTTTCACACATTTTATAAAAAAGACTGACGATGGATTATGTTTAACAATTTGGTGATTACTGTCTTTCTATTGTTGCCGCAGCTGTTCTTTTTTAACATAAGTTAATGAAAATGTTTGTCCCTATTTTAAATGGATTTTCTCACATTGTTTCTGTCACATCTATACATTGTCAGTGTTTCTAAATGACTGCACTTAATCTATTTTATCTAAATTGTATATAGATTTTTAAAATTCTTTAGATGACTTATTCTTTTCACTCTCCTTTTGTTCACTGACTGGCTGTTTGTTGCATGTGCATGTAAACCCAAGTGCAACACATAATCCCTAATCAAACTATTTCAATTGCAGAATTTAGAAGATTATGTAACAGAATCTCTGAATAAGGCGGAGGTGTTTGAAATAATGTATGATTGGTTGAGTTCTGTTGTCAAGTTTTGATGTGCAGCAAATAATTTTAATTCAAAAACAAGTCTTATTTTCCAAAATTCAACATTTAGATTCTTCGAATTGTTACTAATAAATTTTCATTCAGACCAAATTTCTTCACAAACCTGGACCTGGCTAATATAAGGCCATGTTGATGAAATACCATATTTATGTCTTTTATCTGATATAACAAACATAAGTCTCAAAATGTGTGTGTGCTATCATTTTCTTTCAACAATGCATACCATATATCCGAATGAGTCATATCCGAAATTCGTTACACTTTCTCAAGTTTCTGGCAAAAACGTCTTGGTTCGTCGCATTTCGAAGCTCATTGACTCAATAATTACTCATAAAGTGTTAGGAAACATCATTACTAATATGGTTTACGACTACAAGCCTTTAATAGAGAGTACAATTCGTAAAATCATGCAATATTGGCCGGATCTTTAAAACTTTTGAATCCGTCAATTACTGTTCGTCATAGGGTCAATTTGTCGCTAATCTATTGCTCAAATTAGATTGTTGTTTTACAACATGTCTTTAAAAATAAAAAAATAAATGATTTATGATTACATTTTGACTAAAACTGACACTTAAAACAGTGTTACCAGTCAAATCACGGCGTCGATAATGTACGACGCACATGTTAACTAAGTTTACAAATATTCAAAATGGCGGCGCTTCGGTCTAGTCGCGCAGAGATCGTGACCTATGAACTTTGAAAGCAATTGCCGGGGGGTAAACGTGGTCGGATTTTTATGGTAATTATATCATTTTAAAGCTTAAAGAATAAAGTTTTTAATGATACCACTTACAATTTTCACATTTTTGCAATCTTCAAGGCAAATTTGGTAGACTTTAGCTGTTCGTAGCACACTTGATTCGAACCCGATTTTTTCGTAAGTTACACCATTAGAAAGATTAATCTTTCCTCTGATTGGATAATATCACCTCAATAATATTAAAAAAATTTTAGGTCACGGCTTTTTTGTTTGAAAACACCCCATGTTAATAACCCGTGTCCATGACTCGCCGATATTTGCATAAGTGTGAAAAATACGATAAAATCGGTAAAGTCCAGGTTTAACAAGTCACACATATTTTATTTTTTAATTTGTTTTTTAAATCAATATCACTTTGAAGAGAATTTATTTAAGAAAAATATTATATTATTCTTTTAAAAATCTGTGCATTGTAAGTGGGTTTAAAAACGAATTTAGTCCACTGACCCCCTAAATTGTAGATAAAAATTATCGATGACTAAAGGTTTATAAAGTAAAACTGGGGTTGCTAGGACTATTCAATTCCAAGTCAGATTCTTTATTCCACATAGTCGTAGAACCAAATAATTTGGTTGAATAAAGAGAAATACCACTCAAAATTACGCCATACTTAGAAAAGATGCCCACAAAATGTAAATGATTAGCGTGTGTAAAGACTAAAAACAAAGTATGGAATGAACTTAATGACTTGCATTTTTCATGACGACAATGATGCAGCACTTTGAACCCGAAATTTCGTTCAAATTTGCCGTGCCTTGCCACAATGTGGCATTTTTCTAGTACAAAACTATAAATGCCATCAATAGGCAGTAAATTTGAGATTAATTAATGAGAAATGACATACCTAATGCAGTTTTCAAAGGAAAATCCCGGCATCGGTCCTTCTACGGCAGCCATTTTGAAGTTGTGACTAAATTCAAGTTCATACCGTCTAGTCCGTTTCTGGTGTTTTTTTCGGACCCGTGTCACATCGCAACTAAATTATCACAGGGTCCTCGATCAGATTATACAAAATCAAAACATTTGTATTAATTCACTTTACATGTCTTAGCACCAAACCCATCGTGTATGAGCAGTTGTTAGTCTTTGATAAAAGTAGAAATGTAGATCTACGTGAATGAGCTGTAATCATGAACAATACCTCAACAAACAAACATTTATTTATTATGTACTCTATTTATTTTCAGTTTTTGCTGTGTTTATGCTTTTAAATTTGTTTTTACTACTTGAAATTATATTTTATACCATGGGAAAGGATATTTGAGGCTTTACAGATGTGCCTGAATCCCTTAGGAATGACCTCAGGGGCTGCCCGCACCCCGAACCCCTGGTCAGACCTTTGCCCTTGATCCTTTGTGGCCCCTGGATAATCAGCCTGCTTGTTGATTTTGCGCCTCCACTAACTAGAATTTTCAGCTCCCAACTAGTGATCCTAGATCTTATGTTTATTTTATTATGCTTTTTCGTGCATACTTGTAAATGTGTGCTTTTTGAGCTATTTATAAAGTAAAATATATTGTATCTAGTATCCTTGAACTCTCAACAACATATTTTATTATCACTGTTTATTTTCTGAGCCTTAAACTTTGCTTTAATATTAATGTTCTATTGATTTCTTTTTATGTTTTGTTAAATATTGTAATATCGATAGTTGGTTTTGTTATTGACAGAAAATAGTGAATAAGCTAATGTTCATTCATTGTATGTAAATGTGACTTTAAATGTGACTTCTTGTATCTTGTTGATCTACATATGCATTCTTGTACCCAGAGGTTATCAATTTCTCGATCTAGGATCTTGATAACCTTTGGGTACCAGAATGTAGTGTATTTATACTGGTAGCTCTTCTTTATAAAATTTAGTCAACCTGGGTGGAAAACTGAAAATATAAAGATAAAAATACTCAAAATAGCACAAGTGTGAAAACTATTTAAATAAAAAAAACACTCAAAATATCATATAAGTGAAAAATATAGTACACACTGTAATAAAAAAACGTGATTTTAGAAATTTAGTCTTTCCTGGTCGTTGACATATACAGTGGGTAACGGCGTTAAACCCAACTAAAAAGAAAATCGCCTTACACTAATGACGATTTATATGGAAGAATATCACCAGTCTGGGTGAGGCTCCTACCTGCAACCCCTTCAGTGCACAGATTTTAAATCCTGCACTGAGTCTACTGCGCAACTCATGCGTGAAAGAAACAAAGATCCAAATTAATGTTTTATAATATTTTACATGGCTTTTATCTTTCCAAGTTATAATATGATCTCAAATTTAGGACAATACAAATAATTATAAAAGTATTAGATATGTATGATGTATATACATTACCCTACAAAGTTTTGAGACAAAATAAATTTACTAAAGTTCTTGAATTTTGATATAATTCTTTTTGTAGAATCATTATTTCTAATATATATAAGGGGTGGTTTGTGATAAAATAAAAACAAATTCCATGAATGCAGCACAATTATAAGATTCAGCATCTGACATCCTAAAACCTCCAAAACCAAGTTTATTGTAATTATCATCAATTACATATAGCTATTTTGCTATTTTTGTAGTCTCAGTTATAATAATGATGATGGTAACCAAAAATGTAAAGCAAAACTTAAAGGCAATTAAAAATAAACAGACATCAAATTTTAGGTAAAAGCTATTCAGTAAGCCTACAAAGAGAAAATGTCTCCACACTTTTGGCGGGTAGTGTATCTATGTATTATTAAACGTTGTATACTATACGTACACGTAAGCTGTGTCTCTGTGATCTTTATTTCTTAGAAGATGTACGAGCGCAATAACGATTCCTGTAAGGCCACAACAAATTGATCATATGTTCTATGGATTTGCTCGCACCTTAATTTTGACAGTTTTTACAAAAAAAATTTTTTATTTCCTCGCTCGCTCATAAAAATTTGGCCAAACCGCTATATAAAGCAACTGAATTAAGATTTTTTAAAAAAAAATTCTTCGCTCGCTCGCCCTATTTTTTGTAGAAAAATCCGTAGAACATATCATCAACTAGTTGTGGCCTAAGAAAACAACAAAAAGTCAATATGTTGTATTATTCTGCAAACAGTATATAATGTGGTTGTGCTCCGAATATTTGGACCCCCCCCCCCCCCCTAGAAAAAGTTTGGACCCCCCCCCCTAGAAAAAATCTTGGATCCGCCCCCGTCTATTCAGTTTATCGTCCTTGATAGCGTACATACAAACTAGGACATTATCTTGTATACAGAGTTACTCATACATTTTAACATTTATACTACGTAAACAGAATATCACTGATAAATGATGAACTAGCTTTATATTTGTTTGTCTGGATAAAAACAATTTACCAGCATTTATTCACAACAAAATGTCATTAAAAAGTAGGTACGAATTTCATTGCATTGTCACTTTTATTTTGAATATATTTTATTTTATGAATACATGTATGTTAATATACGTAAGTTTGGTTCTGCTTCCCGGTGCACCATTAATTGCTACATATTGAGCGAGGAATCAACATCCTTCTTCTTCTTCCAATATTGAGCAGGATCTTTAAAGATCGTAATTTGCTCACCGAAAAAATACTTATGGTGGCGGTGCATGGGGTCAATTAAAATCGTCTTTAAAAACTATATATAATTGTTATAATATTTCATGAGTAGTCACTCAGGCACCCTGCAAGGAGAGTCCTGAATGTTTCCAGAGAGGTAGCAGATGTGAATCTAGATGGCAACTAGTTCCAATCCTTTACTGTCCTTGGGGTGAAGGTATTGGCCAGGGTCTGGTCTGCTATTCTTTCCTGGAAGATCTTGCTTGTGTTGTCCTCTTGTACGTTGGTCGCCTGGTCTCAGTATTCCATCCATGTTAATGTCTACAATTGCAATAGACAGAAGACGAATCTTAGGTATAGTGCGACAATATTAACCTGAGCTTGAACTACCTTATTATAATAATTACATGTTTCACTTACAATTAATCATGAGTTTCCGTATGTGCATACGATTGTACACGTGTATATAACAGCATATACGACTATAAATCAATTTTGTAAAAATGGCATGTTTTTGTACTTTTAATTTTGGACACATTCGTTCTTGGAGAAACACGTAAGTCCGCAATATTGTGGCTCTATTTCAAAGTGCTTTTTCATAAAAAAACAAAATCAATTGTTCTATGCGTGTATTTTGCCGAAAGCTTCCGATAAAAGGCGATTTACAACCGAAGACAAAAATAGAAAATAAATACGGAATCTAATATGTTCTTGCATAAAGGTCAAGCTCAGGTTAATTCTGTGGGACTATATACATTTATCTTAAGCTTACATTAATATAAGCTGAAATTATGTCGCTCAAGCTTTAAAAAATATATCGTACAGTTTAGTTTATATTTTTAGTTTACTTGCTCGATCGTGAAACAGTACCATTCAACTTACTAGAACAATCACTCTCGAGTCAACAGTCTTGTCCCCCAGTACTGAGCAAGTGGGATAAAGTTTCTTGCTCAGAAAAACAACAGAGTAGGTTGTAGATCTTAATTTCAACCAACACAGAACTGGCTACCTCGTGATTACCAACCCAATGTCGTCACCATGAAATCAAGAATTAAATATGCCTGGCTGTACTGTGTGAAAAGGTCTTAATTAGGTCCCTATAATTATAGCAAACCCTTAGTAAATTATTCTCGTACACCGAGGTTATCAAGATTCTCGATCTAACTAGCTAGTATTGAGAATCCTACTATAGACTCTGGGAACGAGAATGTTAGTAAATATATACATGCAAGAGTTTTACTTGACACCTCAAACAATCGAAGGCCATATTATGAATAAAAACATTCGAATCATACGTGACTATATTAATGTATTGTTTATTGTAAATTATTCAGGTTATCATTTATTACCGAACAGGGGCGGATCCAGGATTTTTTTTCTAGAGAGGACTAAACTTTCGTACCACAACCACATTATTAAATAGTTGCAGAATAATGCAGCATATTATGAATACAAACTACATTTATCCATTGGATATATGGTTAACACAAAGGCGAGCGAAGTTAGCCCAAGAAAAATTGCTACATTTAAAAATGATTTACATTTCAAAAATTCACTCATGGACGGTATATATTTTGGAAATTTCATCGGGGGTTCGGACCCCCTGACCCCCTTGCTAGATCCGTCTATGAATGAACCATTATCATCAAACAGAAATTCAGTTATCTTATATCTAATCTGGGTTTTGATTAATAACCCCTTTAATAAGTGATATACATGTATAACAAATGCATCTTCAAACCATACCTTAGTTCAGTTATAAAGATCATCTAACTTGGTTCAATCAAAAATGTTTGTGACTGCAAAATTATACAATTTTTGGCATCTTTAAGTCCCAAATGCTTATTTGAGAAGCGAAAGGTTCCTACATAATGAGAATTCCGCTATTAAGATCATTGATGTTGATGGTCTTATAAGTGGAGCTTTTATGTAGCACATCACCAGCACGAACAAGCTTTTACAAGCTCGAACCAATTTTTACAAGCTTGAACCAATTTTCACCCACACAAATCAATTCTATAGCATAAACACATTTTCACAAGCCAGGACAATTTTCATTAGTCAAATCAATTTTCACTAGTTCCAGACCTCCGAGCTAGTGGGCTACGGCGATGCCTGGCTGCTATGGTAACCGTTTCTACATGTACTCCATATTTTAGGTTACAATTTTGTTGATGGTGAGTTCAAGGTCACAGATGAAATGAAAAATGATTTCAATGAAGATGGATTCATACTAGTGAAGTATGCACATTTAATAAACATGTCTTCACAATCCATATTGTCCTGTTTAATTACCATTTTCAAGTTATATTTATCGCATGAAACCGAGCATTGAAATCAATGCTCTATTGACATACATGAACGTATTTAAAAAAGATCACTAGCCTGTTTAATTGCCATTTTCAAGTTTGATTCAAAAGAAACGAGCATTGGAATCAATGCTCTATTGATGCGCATGAACGTTTGTTTTTGTTTTTTTTAAATCACTAGCCGTTTGACATTCTTTCATTCTGCCGCCACTATAAGAACGGTTGGTTAGCTCATCAGCTCTTTTTGCTATAAGTATCCCACCGTTATCGTTACCAGAGGCTAGATGGAGAATCTTGATAACCTCTGGATACGAGAATGGTATCCCACAGACTTGTCCGTGTACAATGTATCCTTACTCAGAAGAAAGTCACATTTTAGGCACATTAACGTCAAGACACCAACGTTCTCAACGTCACTAAGCTTCGTCCTAGATGGCAGGAACAGACTTAGAATTTTTTTTCAATCAAATTGGCCAACTTTGTACTACTTCTGACTGACCTGTCGTGACCTGGTCTCGAACCTTGGATATCGTACTATATAAAGCCCAGTTTACATGAACTTACCACTGGGCCACGTCCACGGCAAAGAATCATGAAAAAGTTATTTATGTTTCATACTTTGTTTGAACTTCTGCATCTATTCCATGTGTTTCATTTTTTTTCAATAATATTCCTTCAGAAATTTGTTGTCTGCTGAGGAAATCAAGCATATTGAAAATGCCTTGATCGTCGGAAAGTTTAGTGACCATACTTACGGCGTAAGTACGAAATTAATGTACCCATGCCTCCAATAATTATATAATACTAAATTGCACAGGCGGCCGGTACGGTCCCGAAGCAAAAACACTGTGCTAAATTGTTTTGCCATGTTTTATGACAACATGAGGACGGTACAATCATGACCGCTACGGTCCTGATCTATCTCAGACACTTTAAATACTTATAAACAGTGTCTTTGGTTCTCGATACCGTGCCGACCGCCTGCGGATAGGATCATTATCTAGAATGATGCTTTAGTCCTCAATGTAAATTATGTATTCCTCATAATTCTCCAAATCTATCCTCATGTTTCTTTCATTACTTGAAGTTTTGTGATCATACACACACTTTTGACGTAAGTGTTAGCTTGACGTCACTTGTTTAACCAAATGTGCTGATTTGGAAATGACAAAGATTAGCACTTAATTTTCTCAAGACGAAAATGATCGACATTTTTTCGCAAATAAATAAAATTACCAGTCGGCTTTTCAATACATTGTACTTTTTATATGTTTTAACATCGCAGGATATACTAGTATCTAGGCATATACACTTAAACGAGCCTCACATATTAATCGTATGTATTGATCACTTTATATTAGCTCATTTGTAAAGTTATTTAAACTAAGATCAATCACCAACTCGCTTGTAACGCCGCCTTCTAGTCTGGTCAAAACTAAGCCAATAGGATAAAGTTTCTTTCTCAAGAAAACAATTTTGAATATTGGTGGCGTTTCTATCATGCCATGAGTAATCGGCGATAGTACAATACGTTCAGTACTTTGATAAATGTTTATAAACTTACTGTTTCCATGGTAACAGGTACCAGATGGTGATGGAAGAGAAGCACATATGATATTATGGAATCATCCAGGTGTAGACGTCACTGGTATGGTGGCTAGATGTGAGAAAGTTGTCAACACTTGTGAAGACGTAGGTTCATGTCCTGTCTATACCATTCTGGCTGTCCCCAATCACGAGTGTCATATTTATAAACCTTCTTTTCAAATACACCTTTGCAAAACTCGCGTCGGTGGCGCAGTTGGTAGCTCGCCGGGATTTGGAATCTTGTGTCCCGAAAGGGTTACGGGTTCGAATTATCTCACCTGGAGAGATTATACCCTTACATGAAAATTTGACAATAATGTCGATTTTTCTCCATTAATAAGATATATGGAGAAGTTTCCGGCCTTGTAGAAGGGTAGCTGAGTACTGGTTATAAACAAGGGTCCAGGAAAGCTAGGTTAGGTGCGATTGACGCCGTAAAACGACCTTAATTGTGTTGAAACGGCGTTAAACCCAATAAACAAAACACCATTGCAATGATTATTGCAAAATCATGCAATTTTAGAAACTTGAAGTCCCACTTGCTTACTTTGAAATAAAGATGCCTTCATTTAGACCATTCCTCTACGAAGGCCATCGGAAGTGGAACTTGGCTTTATTCTCAATTTGAAAGCAGACCATTCAGATCATTTGAATACTAGTTTTCTATATGCTAGGCATCGACATGGTAAGAGAAGAATGATCCAAAAGTTTACATAAGACAATACAAGACAATTTCATTCAAGTAAACCAAGGCCAATGTTCCAAATATAAAATTGTGTGGATATGTTGACCTTTTAGTAATGAAGCAAGGTGGATCTAGCGGGGGGGGGGGGGGTCCGGATCCCCCTGGAATTTCCAAAATGTGCCTGACCATTAGTGTATTTCTTGACTAAAGTCATTTTTAAGTATCATGAAGCAATTTTTCTTGGTGCTTAACATTTAATGGTTATGTAGTTTTTATTATTGATATGTTGCAATATTTTGCAAAACATGTATAATGTGGTTGTGGTTCGAAAGTTTGGACCCCTCCCCTAGAAAAAGTTTGGACCCCCTAGAAAAAAATTCTGGATCCGCCCCTGTAAAGTGAGTCAATATATAGAATAACTAAACTCATAATTATAAGCTATTTAAATTGTTCCGAAACTGATGAAAGTTCCAATTTCAAACAATAATTTGTTTGTTTTGTTGCATCATTAATGCACATGTTGTATTATCTAAACTATTGCCTTATAATGTAAATATGATTGATTACAGTTAATTGGTGGAGAAGTTTATCACTATCATACAAAATTGATGAAGAAACCAGCAAAAATTGGTGGTAAGCATGTCTGGCATCAAGATTATGGGTAAGTCTTCTAATGATAGTCCGTCTGTCACATTCTCGATCTAGACAGAGAGTCTCGATAACCTCTGGGTACGAGAATGGTCTGTCAGAACATCGGTTACATATACATTGTAGTACCGTCCAGCTAGCAAGCGTAGATATAATAATGAAGTTTTTCTAAAATATATTTAAAAAATTGTTGTGGAATATGCCAAAGGCGACCAAACGGTCCCAACCATCATCATTTTTTTGGCATAACTTGAGAATCATTAGTAAAAATTAGACTGAGGCGGTTCCAGCAAAGTGGCCAGGGTTTCCGGTTTCCCATGTAATAGGTTTTTGCCTTTTAAATTGTGTATATTTCTGGCACAATATGCAGCAATCAGGCGTGTCAATTGTATTTGTGTCCACGCAATGTCTGCTTTGGCATTTATAAAAGAGAAACATATATATTATTAATATGGATATTCTTTCAGTTATCATAATATATCTAATGATATTATGTGTATAAAGAGACAATTACTGTTCAGAAAATATGTTGTTTTTTTATCTCTCAAAGCGTTACCAAAATCTTTCTTCTATTTGTATTTCGCAAGTCCTTCATAAAATGTTGGTCTTTTATGTTTTGACTTTCTTGTCCAAATATGTTTTGGCGTCATCCAACTTTTTTTGGTGATGACCATTTTAAGTAAAGCAAATGCATTTGTAAAATTCATATGTATAATGCACTGGTCAGACAAACATTAGCTTTGATATAAAATTACGTTACGTCTATTACAGATACTGGTACGAGAATGGATGTTTATTTCCTAATATGATAACAGTATTCATTACGTTATGTCAATTACAGATACTGGTACGAGAATGGATGTTTATTTCCTAATATGATGACAGTATTCATTACGTTATGTCAATTACAGATACTGGTACGAGAATGGATGTTTATTTCCTAATATGATGACTGTATTCATTACGTTATGTCAATTACAGATACTGGTACGAGAATGGATGTTTATTTCCTAATATGATGACAGTATTTATTACGTTATGTATTTATTTATTTATTGGAGCTAACGCCGTATCAACACAATTTAGGTCATTTCACGGCGTCCAGCGCACCTAACCTAGCTTTCCTGGACCATTGTCTATAACCAGTACTCACCTACCCTTCCATAAGGCCGGAAACTTCTCCATATTGTCTAATCAATGGAGGAAAATCGACATTATTGTCAAATTTTCATGGAAGGGTATAACCTCCCCGGGTGGGATTCGAACCCGCACCCCCTCGGGCACGAGTATCCAAATCCCGACGCGATACCAACTGCGCTATCGACCCGGGTTTTATTACGTTATGTCAATTACAGATACTGGTATGAGAATGGATGTTTATTTCCTAATATGATGACAGTATTTATTACGTTATGTCAATTACAGATACTGGTACGAGAATGGATGTTTATTTCCCAATATGATGACTGTATTTATTACGTTACGTCTATTACAGATACTGGTTCGAGAATGGATGTTTATTTCCTAATATGATGACTGTATTTATTACGTTACGTCTATTACAGATACTGGTACGAGAATGGATGTTTATTTCCAAATATGATGACTGTATTTATTACGCTACGTCTATTACAGATACTGGTATGAGAATGGATGTTTATTTCCTAATATGATGACAGTATTCATTACGTTATGTCTATTACAGATACTGGTATGAGAATGGATGTTTATTTCCTAATATGATGACAGTACTCATTACGTTATGTCTATTACAGATACTGGTACGAGAATGAATGTTTATTTCCAAATATGATGACTGTATTTATTACGTTATGTCAATTACAGATACTGGTACGAGAATGGATGTTTATTTCCTAATATGATGACTGTATTCATTACCTTACGTCTATTACAGATACTGGTATGAGAATGGATGTTTATTTCCAAATATGATGACTGTATTCATTGCTGTTGATAAATGTACGAAAGAAAACAGCTGTTTACAGGTAACGTGGTTAACACATGTATACAATGACTGGGCATGGCCTGGTGGTTACAGTGTTGGACTGGTAATCATTAGATAGCCAGCTTCGCGTTGGTTCGAATCCCATCCAAACATATTCCCTTGTTTCCTTGAGCAAGAAACTTTATCCTACTTACTCAGTACTAGGGAACCAGAAAGTAGACTAAAATTGATTAACCTAAGTTGTAAAAACTAGTTTCACAATCAAGCTAATTTAAATTAGTATAGTACAAGTACTTTGACTTTCATGATTGATACATGTAGCTATTTTCTGTGACAGAATTATTCGAAAACCAGAGGTTCAGGATAAAATCATTCATTTATAACAAGAAAGGGTCTGCGCAATTCCAAAAAAAAAAAAACGGTAATTAAATTTAGTTTGTCAAACTATTTACCAATAATTAGCTTTCATTAAAAAAACTGCGGCATGTGTGTACAGTTTGTCTAAAAAGCATTCATCCACGAACTATTGGAAGGTGTTGTATATTCTATCTACTTTCAGATATTGAAAGGTTCCAATAAATGTGGTCGCATACAACATGGTAAGGTCGGAGGTCAGATTGGTGCAGATGTTGCTAGAGTTGATGAAGTCAGTAAACATTGTAGTCTGGAAAATGTAGAAATGGAACCAGGTAAGTACAGAGTAAAAGCTGAGCATTTGGCTCGCTGGAAAATCATAACGCTAAGAGTACTTAACAGTATTGTTAGTCCTGGCGCTATGCAATTTTCTTAGTTTTTATTGTATATATAATATATGAAGTCCCTGTCGTGCTACAAAGAGTAAAGGTCGTGTCACACTGCTTGTACAATGTATTCAATAATACAATGTATATTTGAGCGTACGTTAAGTTTGTTGGACTAGCTATGATTGTGTTTTGCAAGCAAACTTTTTCCCCCTTTAGTTTTACAGTATTATAATTTATTACAGAATAACATCCAAACATTTTATTACATGCTTCACAATAAAATGTGATATTATTTCACAGAAATATATACGATGAAAAATGCAACATGTTAAAATTCCTGATATACATAACAGAAGTACACGAAAAAACACATTGTATTTATTAATATCGTCTATATTTCAAAGGATAATTTTGCTCATTGTAACGCCACTTTTTTTAACAATGTCTCTACATCGTTCCAGTGGTAACAAAAGTACAAGAAAACTCTTTTCCCGCTTCAACAATATTCAATAAAGACAAAGAGGCGTAGTTCAAGCATGACACCTCATTGTAATATAACTAGACCGGCATATGTTGTCTCCCTTTAAAGTTGTTCACAGACTTATACATTCGGAACATCCTCGGCCATTCGCTAACGAATAACCTCGGACATATTTAGGCGCCATTTTGAAACTATGTAAACAACTACACGATCGTTGAGGCGATGACTTAAGTTCCGTTTTTAATCCGTAAATTTAAAATTACACAGTTCAATGATTACGATAAACAATATTTGGTTCAATTTAAAACAAATAAATATGTTTAGACAAAGATCTGTGTGTATACTACAAGAACTATTTTGCGTAACCGTTACGTGCTTCGCCTCGCGTAGGTAGAAAAATCACCAAAATTTGGTGAAGACCCCCCACGAATCCTCCCGAGATTATTCATTCATGAAAGGTCGAGGGTGTTCCGAATGAGACTTATATCGTCTAGCAATGCCATTCTCACTAGGTGGCGCTGTCGACCAACAGCAATCCCGCCTTCTAACCTTTGTAGACTCCGCCTTTATTACCTTGATGTCTGGTTAATATTGTTATCTGACGTAACAATCTTACACCAAAGTTGACAAATACGCTTTATATATTTCAGGTGATGCCTTATTTTTTCATTGTAACTTATTACACTGTAGTGGTGCTAATACAAGTGCTGCTAGACGCTGGGCATTTCTCTGTGCTTATAACAGAGTGGATAACAACCCTGTGAAACAACATCATCATCCGTGTTATACACCTTTAGAAAAGGTACGTTTATAAAGATACTAGATAAATACATACTTTTGAGCATGATAGCAAAGTTCATGTCACAATGTTTTCATATGTTGGCCATAGATTTGGTACTGCCATCTATCATCTCGTATTTTGATAAAAATTTCTGGGCATTTCATTTCAGATTTTATAAGCTTAAACAAGCATTCTCCTCAAACAAAACAAAATCTTTAGAAAATGATATCTAAATCTCTTTCATGTTTCTAATGTTTCCGACTTGTCAGATTTGTATGTACAAATTAAAATTTACAATATCAAAGGGAGTTTATAACTCACTTCCTTTAAAAAAACTTGAAATGATTTTGTAACATCATATTGTTTTATAAAATAAATCCATGCTAAATGTCAAACATGAAAATATTATAATGTTTTGTAATCATTTGTCATGTGTTTTTCAAATAAGTTAGTGACAATAAATAGCATTCAGAGTATTGCATGTATATCTCACTTCTCATCCATGCACAAGTCAGAATTCCTCGACCATTACCCATGGATAGCAGTGAATGGTCAAGGCGTTCCGAATGATCCATCAGCAAGTCGATTTTGTCTATGTGGTTAAGAAGAAGCACACATGTTTGTTTTCTTCTAACGTAGTTAATTGTGCTTTCATTTTATACAGATAAAAGTATAAGGATGCTTGGTTAATTAGAAAACCATTCTTTTAAAACAATGTTTTATCCAATCGTTGAAATGCATGGTCGCGTGAGAACCAAATATGCAAACTAAATACAAAATGTACTTAAAAACTATTCATTATTTTAGGTACCAAACTCGGCAATACTCGAGTGTAAAGATTTTACTACTATGGATGGTAAATGGTTCCTTGATCCAGAAGTTGAAAAGAATCAAATTTTTGTTGAAGCGCATAATATTAAAGACTCGTCATGAATCATAAACAATATTTACGGATAAGAATGGCAGAACAAACTGTCAATATGATAAAAAATCTTTTTCTTTTTCATTTACAAAAACTCATATACTATCTGAATCTTAACTTTTCATTGCAGTAAAGGTTTTGTCTCGTATACAATTATAATACAGGTTGTAATTATTGTGTTGTTGCAACACCAGTATGGCTACAATACTTGAACTTAGTCTCATTAAGAATATTCTTAAGTATAACTTACGTGAAGTGTCACTGGTAGGTAGATTTCTTTGTTTTTCAAAACTATTTTTATGTTTTAAATTATTGACTTGCCATACTGCCAACGTCGGGTTATGCTATACATTGTAACTTTGCCAAGCGAAGGCTGTTGGTTGTGATCTTTCAGAATTAATTGTTAGATTTTGCCTTAGATTTAGTATAAGAAGGGATTTTATATAACATCCCTGGTATGAGCGACAATTATTCTATATTATTAGTAACTATTTGAAATGAAATGGATGAAATTTTCATTAGAGGCTGTCGGCATAAAAGAACCCTTCCCCATTTTATTAGTTAATACGAATATAGTAAAAAATTGAAAATGGAGGGGGGGGGGCTTTTATTTGCTGACGGCCTCGGGATGAAAGCTGCCATCTGGATGTCAACTGTAACATGATAGCCTATAGCCTAATAGTCCCTTCTACTCTATATTCGTAAGATCACAGCCGGCAGTGTCTAGTTTATCAGTTTTTGTTGCACCATCAACCAGTTAACTTGTACTTTGTATTTGTTCAATAAAGTCAATGAGAATACACGTCTTATGTCTTTCTTTAAACATTATACATATCTACAATATGATATGGTGTCAGAAGTTAGAATTGATTGTCTCCCTTTGAACACACTATAGTATTAAAGAATGACTAGTTGAACATTCTGTATTGGTAAGAATTTAATTGTGATGGATTTAAACGGGTACTAGTACCTGTGATAAATTGGAGTAAGTTAAGCCTCCCCAAAGCATTGACAAAACTACAGAACATTCCATGGTAGCGTAATTAATATGGCTACTTAATGCGAGGACCCTGTATCACAGTATTATAGGGTCCTTGCTTAATGTAAGTACTGTTCGACATCTTCTGTATGCTATATTTGTAAGTTAATATATATTTACATATAACTGTCAGTGCCGCATGCATTAATCCCGCTGATTTAAATACTCGATATTTGTTCGTTAATCTCTGAACATACAGGTATACTCACTACAGTACGGCTGTACTTACTTATCGATAAATAACTTAACGAGTATCTAAATCAGCAGGGTTAATGTATGCATCACAAACAGTTGAATGAAATTAACAGTACATGTTTTCTATGGTATGATTATATAGACATGCTTATTGATTTGTGACTAACTGGGAGTTGAATTTTATTTATTTCTATCTAATGTGTAAAAATGTTGGCCCAATGCTTTTTGAACGAACTTTTCTTGCGTTAGTGTTAAATATTTTTATTTTTTTACTTCTATTACATTTGAGCCACAATATTTCAGTTGATATTTTACCTAAATTATTGCTTTTGAAAACTTTATTTAGCTAAAATCAAGTCCAATAACTCTACAATTGCGACCAGACCGGTACGGATGTACGGGTTTTACACATGCCATCGATAAAGTCAGAGTAAACCGAATGTTGAAAAGAAGAGTTGCTAACAAAACTTGTTATTTATTTATTTTTTCATCGAGTTTTTTACATTTTTTTTAAATAATTGATTGATTCAAAAGGAATTTGATGATTTAGTTCTAGCTATTCGGTAAGTAATTTCTAAGTGTTATTGTTTTATGTTTTCCTCTAAGGTTAACGCCCAAATATTTATAAATTACTGTGGCAATTATTTTTCAATTACTAACTGTCATTTATCCTAAGCCTTGGGCAGATGACATTTGTTAATATTTACTGTAATTTGTGAAGACAGTTTATAACTGATGATTTATATATTTTAATGTTGTGCCAATTTACTTTCACTGTATTATGATAAAAAACCCACAGCTGTCAGAATCTAATTTCCTGATTTTATTCATTATAATTTATATTGTTTTTTAAAATGTCAGTGGTGCATACATTAACCCCACTGATTTATTATTTTATGGATAACCCTGTTTATATATAAAGAGTGTATTTTATCAATCATGAGTACATAGATACTGTAGTAAATATCTAAATCAGTGGGGTTAATGTATCTGTATGTATTACAAAGTTAGTAACCATTAATAACTTTGTATGAGCCACTGACAGTTGAATATAATTTAAACTATATACACTCTATATAATGCACTGGTCAGTCATCTATAACTAGCTCACCGCAGTGCAGGGGAAAAAGTCATGTTTTTCTTCCAGCTCCCCTGCACTGCCTGGAAACTGTTGGGGAATTGGTTCGACACTACGACATAGCCAGCCGCTTGAGATTAATAGGGTTACCATGGGTTTAACTCTCTAAATCTGCCCACTGGGGTTAGAACTGGAATTTCATGGAGGATTTGCTGGGCTCAGTGTCATAAATTCCGTCCTTACTGTTGGCAGCAATTAGTTCACTGCTTTTTTCAAGTATCATACAATCTTTGAAATTAATATTTTTCTGGAGTTAATTTTTTTCAACCAGTGAAGGGTCACGTGTATGGGTCATCATGTGATCAAAATGAGTCAGCTGAAGAAGGGGATGTGATGCAGGGCTTTTTCAGCCTATCTCACGGGGTCGAATATGGGCCCCATTCCCAATGCCAAATAACGACCATTTTTCCCAATTTCTAGAAAAAAATTCCCAATCTTGTTAAAAAATTCCCATTTGAACAGGATGTCTTTTGCCTTTACAAAAGAAACCACGCGATTTCAAGTAAAAATAATAAATACAGGAGAATTTGCATTGAATGTCTCATTGAACTGTCAGACCAAACTATTGAAGAGCACTGCAACACTTTCAGAGACACCAGTAAAGCATATAAAGATTTAATGCAGAAAAATTAATGATGAAATTTCCGAATTTGTCAATATTTTTTCCCGAATCAGACTATTTACAGCGTTAAAAATTCCCAATTTGGGCAGGGGCCTTTTTCCCAAAAGCTCCTGAAAAAGCCCTGTAATGTCACTAAAAATTTCAAGGTTAATAAATATTCGCTCTGAGTTGAAGAAAGTTACTCCATGAATCCGTGAAGTATCCAGAGCAGAGAACCTCTTTGAATGAATATTTTTCTGTTCATTGTAAACTGCAGGTATAAATTGTTTCGTAATAGAAGTTTAGATAGTGCAGTGTAAATACTAAATAGTACTTCAGCTATTTATATGGGCTATGAATTGAGTGCTCTAAGTGAATAAAGTTATATAAAGAAAATATTTAACCTAATAGATTCAATAGAACCTATACAGTCGATCATACCGTCAATGAAATACTTCTGTTGATAACTTGATAAAGCATATCCTTAAACTTAAAGTCTCAGTTTTTATTTATTTCAGAGTTCTATCGCTGAAAAAATATTTAAAAATGTCCCAAAGTGAACATGAAGTTGAGACAAATCTTCTACAGGTTAGAAGTCGATGGGATTATGTACGTAAAAAGTTACGTAGACGAGGTGTTGTTGAAGTAAATAAGTCCCACCCTCATCATGACATGTTATCTGCGATACAATTAGCCATCAGACAGCTCTTTACTGATCATCCAGATAATAACGTTGCCAAGGTTAGATTATTATCCAATAAGGGACTTTAGTCTTCCCCTTGTATACACTTCAAATAGGTAGGTCCAATTAGTTGGATTACTCGGAATTTACCCTTACTTTTCAATGTCAATTTGCTAAAATTAATCTTAAATAACTTTTTTTGTAAATCATTTAATTTGTTTGAAATTCAAACTAAGTACTTTTAGGGTAAAAAATTATCTAAATTTCATCACTTCTGTTAATAACTTAATTTACAAGAAAGATATAAGATGAAATATTTTGTTATCCTTACATAAGATTTCAACGATAAAATCCGAGGAATCCAAATGTTAGGACCTACTTACCAATTGGATTGCTTCTGATTTTATCAGGAAAAGATAACTGACTAAAGTCCCTGATTCCTTTATTTTAGACTTAAAATAATTTTTTCTTCAGTGCCAGCCTGATTTATTTTCAATATTTACTCTGATTTCAGTATTCTAAGGATAAATTACTCTTTAAAACTTATATGAAATTAGTCTTTTTTTGCATCATTTTGAAAGTAGATTTTCAGTATTTTCAAAACTTCCAACTTTCCCTGTGCTTTGTGTGTATGTTCTTGGCAAATTATTGTCTGTCAGACAAGATAGAAAATTATTTATTAGAAAGATCTTTCAAGAAAAGGCTTAAAGTTAAAGTGCGGTTTTAAGTCTGCTTTCATATACATTGTACATGACTTAACAATCTTGTACAATAACTCCTGATCATTGAATTCACCCTCAGGCAGGTACTCCCTCCCAGTACCCATTTACACCTAGGTGGAGTGGAACAACTGTAGGTAAATTTCTTGCTCAAGGAAATTAGCAGTAGCCCTAGTGGGAATCAAAACCAGGACCTCTGGATCCTTAAGCCAGTGTCCTACCACTGGACCTTTTTCCAGAACTGCAGTAAGAAGGTTTCAACAGCAACTAGTGTTAGATATTACAAGAGTTGTAGCTATTGTCCTGAAATAGATTGATAAATGTGGTTTTCTACTTTGATATTGTTATAAGACTGGCTCCGGGTAAAACATTCAACTTGCCTAAGTATGATAACTCAAATATTTTCACTAATTCCAGGCTTAAGGTTAGTAGGTTAGAGCAAAGACTGCAATGAAAGCAGTGGGCGTGGCTGAGCAGTTACGACATTGGTCTGGTAATTATTGGATAGCCATCTTTGCATTGGTTAGAATTCCATTTAAAACCTACCCAGTTGTTTTCTTGTGCAAGAAACTTTATCCTACTAACTCAGTACTGGGAGGTCCAGGAAGCGGACTGGAAGGTGATTAATCTAAGTTGTAAGAACTTGTGTTACTATCAAGCTAAAATAAATGAATGTAAATAAAAAACAGTAGCTTAGTTTATCCATTTCTTACAGTCCTTCCTTTCTCAGGAACCTTTTTAAAGATATGTTTCTTATTTTGAACAAACGTGACTTTTTTTATATACAGGTAAATAATACCAGCTTATTGATTTTTTTGTATATTTTAGGGAGAACTTTGTAATGAAGATTTTAATGACATATTGAAGTTTCAAGTTCAAACACCAGCTGGAAATGTAAGATTATTTTACCTCTTGAAGGTTCATACTATCCTATAGGGCTGTCATTGATAGAAAATTTTGTATAAATATATCGAAAAGCAAGTATTGGTGATATATCGAGTCAGACAAGGAGTGTAATTGAAGCTGCTAGAACTCCAGTATATATGCATGATATTTAAAGGCGTTTCAGACATAAAACAAACTGTGTCCGTGACAGCACATTACATCTATTCATGTGAAAATAAGATGAATACAACCCAGTGATGTAAAATTATAGGTCACCTTCATTTAGTTTATAGCTTTATAAATTACTAGATTGTATCAATATTCTAAATTGCAAATCGATATCAGATCGTTTGTCAAGAATCAGTGATACATCGATATTGCGATTTCCGATGACAGCCCTACTATTCTATCATGCCACAAAACATGTACAGTGCCATCCATGATTTCCTTCACACTTTTATAAAAAAGTGATTTGATTTTAAATTTTTTAGCAATCCTTGAGAAAACTTAATCTTTAGATTTAAAAAATCAGTCTCAGAACCAACAAATCAGTGATCTTCTGGTCCCTGATTTAGATACATGTACATGTACAATAATTATAATAGTGTAAAGACTCATTTCTCCCCTTTCAATTAGGGACTTTAGTCAGTTATCTTTCCCTGATAAAATCTGAAGCAATCCAATTGGTAAGTAGGTCCTTACAGTTGGAATCCTCGGATTTTATCAGTGAAGTCCTATGTAAGGATATCAAAATATTTCATCTAATATTTTTCTTGCTAATGAAGATAATAACCGAAGTGATGAAATTTAGATAGTTCTTTACCCTAAAAATACTTAGCTTGAATTTCAAACAAATTAAATGATTTACAAAAAAGTTATTTAAGATTAATATTGGCAAATGTACATTGAAAAGTAAGGGAAAATTCCATGTAATCCAACTAATTGGACCTACCTATTTGAAGAGTATACAAGGGGAAATAACTGACTAAAGTCCCTTATTAATATTATGACAATCTAATGCAAGTATACAAGTATGTACATCTGAAATAAAATCCAATCATGTTATTGAAAAGCCAGCTTTTTTACAGGTGTAAATGTCATTTTGGATGGCACTGTATTAGGGTTTTATATCATACCATATAATAAAGCGATATTTCTGCTTCAGTACTTCATAAAATATTTTTTATAAGAAATAGTCAAATTACACATAGTAATTTATTTTTGTTGCTAGGCAACCACATTCTGTATTGTTGAAATTTGAGTTGTCTGACATTCAGTTAACCATGATCTTAAAATTAATATCTTAAAGTTGCTTGATCACAGATTTCATCTTGAATATCAAATTTTCTAAAAACACTCAAAACTGTATAGAAACATTTGAAAGGAGTTATTAAGGCAGTGTTTTGATACTGACGATTTTAATGCAAATCTAAATGCAAGTTTTATGTATAAAATTATGTAGAAACATTTTGAAAGGAGTAAAGCAGTGTTCAGATAATGACAATTTTAGTGAAAATTACTAAGGCTACAACAAGTTGATCATATGTTCTACGGATTTTTTCTGAAAAAAAAAAAAATGGGGCGAGCGAAGAAAAAAATAGAAAAAAGTCTTTATTCACTTGCTTTATGTAGCGGTTTGACCAAATTTTTATGAGCGAGCGAGGAAATAAAAAAAATTTGTCAAAATTAAGGTGCGAGCGAATCCATAAAACATATGATCAATTTGTTGTGGCCTAATGTAAAAGTTTGTGATTTCTATGTAAAAAATCCTTCCTTTTGTATAATAGTCTGGATGATTTTAATGCTTTTATTACTTTTCAGGGCTTGAATTAGACCCGAGACCTTGGGTTTTGATGCATGGAAATTCCAAAATAACCCTTTTTGACCCTCAATTAAAATCGTCCGTGCATCAATTTGACCCGCATATATTTTGCCTTCAAGAGTCATAGTTGAATCAAGATCTCGGATTGACAACAAGTGGAGCATTGACTCCTACTTGTAAAATCCTAGTGAGAACCCTGAAATCTTAGTAATTGAAGTTATTGCATAACGGTACAACAACGGCATTTAAATCTATGGAAAAAACATGTGAAGTATAGTTTGACCCCTGAAAATTTAATTTTGACCCCTGAAAATTTGATTTTGACCCCTGAAAATTTTGACTGTAGGGTCATTGACCCTTGAGTCTGAAAGTCTAGCTTTTATTGATATATTTCTTAGATCTGTTGGTCAGTCTACCTTAAAATATTAAGAAATCATTTTTTAACACAATTTGGGACTTAAGTTAGTTATCTTCCCTTGATAAAATCTGAAGCAATCCAATTGGTAAGTAGGTCCTTACAATTGGAATCCTCGGATTTTATCTTTGAAGCCCTATGTAAGGATAATAAAATATTTCATCTAATATTTTTCTTGCTGATGAAGATAATAACCGAAGTGATAAAATTTAGATAGTTCTTTACCCTAAAAATACTTAGCTTGAATTTCAAACAATTTAAATGATTTATAAAAAAATTATGTACGATAAATATTTGCAAATTGACATTGAAAAGTAAGGGTAAAATCCGAGTAATCCAACTAATTGGACCTACCTATTTGAATTGTATACAAGGGGACATAACTGACTAAAGTCCCTTATTACAGACGCTGACTGGTAATTATGATATATAAACAGTGCTTGACAATAATTTTAAAATCTAAGTTGCCCGGTTAGACAACCAGCTACACATTTTACTTGCTCAAACTTTGAAATGTTTACTGTAACAAATTGAACAAACCCAAATATAGGTCATCAGGGGCAAACTGAGGGCCTTTGATGTAGAGCCCTGATTATAAAAAATTAAGATGTTCTATGAGCAAGTAGCTTAAATTCATCTTGTCTATACCATCATTAGTTAATTGAAATTTTAAACCTTAGGCTGAATTCTGACAAACTTTAATGAACTGAAAATGAACTGATGCATTAATTTTATAAAGTGATAAAATTGTCAGTGTGATGCATGACTCTTTATATCAGATTATCATTTGAAAACTTTAAATGTTTCTATAAAAGGGTTCATGATTTAAAGCTAAGTAATCTATGGTAATATTGTACAACCTTTGGAGTATTTTTAAATACTTTTTTGTTCTCATGTTTAGTGTATAATCCTGTATCTAGCGATCTTTTATTTGACAAAATACTTATTGCTATCATGATTAACATATCCTCGGGTACTTTATTTGGATGCATCTTAATTACGACGCCATTTTTGTTTTGGCCTCGATTTCGATTTTGGGTTACCCGATGACGTCATTCCCGCGCATTTCTGATAGCTAACAGTATGATGAGTTCTTAACGCCAAAATGTGAAGAGTCAGGGATTTTGGGGGACTCTTTTCATACACTTTCCCGTGAAACACTGAAAAATGTTTTTTTTTCTTATTAATTTCTTAGTATAGTTTTGAAAATGTCATTTTCTCAAAAATAATATATATGACAGACAGATTGGCATCCCTTATTTCTCGCTATTTTAAGGATGTCACGTGACTGGTAGTGTACTTTCGTTTTGGTATGACTAAAAATAGAAACCAATCAAATGCGTCGTTTCTCTGTACTCTCGTGTCTGCCATATTGGAAATCTCTACTTGACTTATTTTTATTTCTTGATTTCTACGAAAGCTTTCAGTTATAAATAAAAGTTGTATAAGATGGACAAATGAATAAAATATTTATATTTAGGGTCATTAGTTAGTAGAAGCCTTATTTTGTAACGGTATATTGTCATAGTTTCTTAGGTGCGTCGGAACTATGTACACTAGGATAATTTAAAAAAAGTATTGTTTTAAAGCACACCACATGGTCTTAATTTACAACCAAGTTACTGAAGTATAGTGCATGTCATAGTTAAAGTATAAGTGTGGTTTAACTTGTCTCCTTCCATTAATACTCGGCTGACTTTACAATTTTGTAAGATAACTCCTGATCATAAAATTATCTTTAGGCAGGTGGTCCCTCACAGTATACATTTACACCTGGGTGGAGTGGAACAATTGTAGGTAAATTTTTCTTGCTCAAGGAAATAAGCACTGCCCCTAGTGGGGTTCAAACCCGGGAACAGCTCCTTCTCCTACATAATTATAATACATGCCTTAATTTCTGTCCATTTTTATGTCTTGATTTACTTTGTCTATGAAATGCAAAGAGACATGTTTTTACAAAATTTTTATTTGCTTAGGTCATAAAAATATGAGACCATAACATATTTATCGGTATACAATGTGAAATTTGTTTTTTATATGAAAGTTATGCAGTTGTTGCCTTACATTTTCTCTTAAACTTACCCAATTTTTTATGTTATGTAGCAAATGGCAAAATAATTAGCCCGACTATGTGAAAAAAGTAATATTTGTTTGCATGCCTTAATGAATAAGCTACAGTTTGTAAATCAAGAGTTCAAATATTTAAAGTTTTTTCCCTGCGGTACAAACAAAGGTTCACAATGAAATTATGTGTACAAAGAACAAATGAATTTTATCCAAGAAAGGACCAAGTTTCACTTGCTTCCATCAATAATGTGTTAATAAGTTTGTTTGTTCCTACTGTGCTCAGATGGAAAACTCCATAAATTGAAGTTTCATATCAGGTCTTTTACTAGTTTCAGGCTTTGGGCTAGCAGTTAAAGCCCCATTATCAAATGTTACACTGTTTTTGACTGTTAAGAAAATAGACATTTATCTATTTCAAACACCTCTAATGACTAAGATTTTTTTAATTAAATGCAAATATTGTTTGAATATGTTTTATGTTATTTATTGCATTTCAACATAAAAGTAGATCGAAACCAAAGTAGAAATTGGTTTGCTATAGTTGAAACAATACTTTAGATCACAGAATAATAAGCTGAAGTCTTGTTATAGAAAAAACTCCTGCTCCATATTACATAATTATGCTCTAAATTTATTTTGAATCAGGTATGTTGAACATTTGCATATAAATGAAATTAATCAATATAGTGCGCTGTTATAAAAGTACCCCTCCTTTTTAAGAGACAGACACTTTGTCAAACTCAAATTTAGAAATCAGAATGGTTTGAACAGTTAATTGTGTCTTTTTTGCAATTATATTCTGATATCTACATGTTTGTAAAATATTTTTCAAGTCTACTGTTGATGAATATACAAAAAAATGTATCTTCATATAGTTGCTGATGAAAATATCTTCATATAATGGCTTTAATGCGATGACTGTTATAAATTTATACCCTATAAAATAACATTAATTCTAATTATTTTATGTTTCAGAATTATGAGTTCACAAGTTATGCTAGTCCAGTGTTTGCATGTATTAGATCTGCTGTAAGCATTGATACAGAAGATTTCATCAACAGTTTATCACCAAAACATTCAGTACCTTACCTGGAATTTATCAGTAATTCTAGAAGTGGACAAGACTTTTATTTTAGGTAAATATTCAGAACTAACATACATGGGTCAAAGTTTTCAAGACTGGTCTCGAGGCTCTGTATTATGGAACTTGCAAAATGGTTTCTTTTCTCTTAGTAATAGTAGCTGGAATAATGAAATGGAATTTCGGGATTACAAAATTTTTTAACTTTTACTTATGAACATATCATTTGTACAGATTCAAAAATCTAATTACAATTACCGACTCATTTAATGGTTTACTTGACCCTTCTCAAGTGACATATTTGATGACTGAAATTTTAAGAAGAATTTGATTGTGCATATTACAATTAATGTGCATCATTTTATTCTAAAACAAGCTTTTGTTCAAGAATTTTGGAATCTACTGTATAATGTAATTATGTCACAACTTTGTCATATTTATGTTTTATTTTTTTACAGTAACAACCAAAGATTTATATTGAAAACAGATTTAGAAAAGTGTGTGCAATATTTTTTATCCATTCTAAGGTGAGATTTTATCTATAATTACATTATATAATAGTTTATACAGTATAACCTAGCTCTGCAGAGTGGCTCTCTACAGAACAAATTCTCTGCACAACAACAGCTTTTGATGTATCTCTTTTTAATTGAATTCAACCTTTGCAGAGCAACACATTTGATCCCTCCCAGTGGGTGTTGTTCAAAAGAGGTTTTACTGTATTCTATTTTACTAATGTTAAGTAAAGGTTAAATGTCATGTTATGCATAAGTGAAAATGTTTAGTACTAGTTCTGAAGTTCAGAATTCTGTGACATGAGAAATGGACATGTCTTGTGTAAAAGAAATCTGATTAAAACCCGATCTAAAGTTTTCCGCTCGCCTACTCGCTAATTTAGATCTGGCCTTTTTCAAACGAAGGTCACGTTCAGGTGACCTTTTCTCATCATAATATTACTGACAAAATTGTTATGTTACGTAACTTGTTTACACTGTCTATGTCACGAAATTTGAAATGAGATGTCCAATGGCAGACTGTGAATTATACCGCTGTTAAATTAGCATGAAAACTTTGGTCTAAAAATAGAAATTACAAAATCAAAATGTTATTAATAGTGTTTCGTCTAGATGAAAGCTAGGCATTGAATGGTCGACACAAAGTTCATTTTGATGTGACCTTCCACAGACAGTAGACTGTAGAGATCCTGTACAACAATGCTCTACATGATATCTGTTTATGGAGATTGGTGTAAAAGCTTCAATGTTTCAGTTAAATTGTGGTGATCCTACTCCCTGCCTCTAAGCTTAGATGTCTGTATCAAAGCTTTTAACCAATAGAAAGCATGTGACTTAATCAGTGCTTAGCAAGCACTCTACTGGACAAATAAATAGGCATTGAAAATTGAATATAATATTTATTTCAGTGAATATTTAAATCATTTTCAAACCAATCCACATTCATTACTTGTAAAGTTCCTAGGATTGTACTCTATAAAAGGACCAAGATCTAGGAAGGTAAGCACATTGTCTTTTGTTCTGACACTTGTCTGGGAGACACTGGGGTCACTTGTGTCTTCAATGGCTTCTAGTGAAGTAATGATATTTTATAGTCTTAAGTTTCACGCTTAGGCACTTTCACTAGCTTTATAGTTATTACCCCTGGTCATCAGGCTATTTGGTGTCTATCTATCAATCTTCCTAGGAATAATTATTCGGAGAATAGTGGCGCTATCTTACTCAGTAGTGTGTCGGCGCCCGGCGGTGGTATCGAAGTAACACTTCTTTGTTGAGTTTTTTGGTGCAACATTTTATCTTTGAAGCTGCTGAAGGAATTCTCTTGAAACATAACACAGGGTTACCATTTTAGGTCAAATACCAAGTTGCATGACTCTAACGTGACTTTTGATGGGATTATGGCCCTTTTATACTGAGAAATTTCTTGGTTAGTGTTTTGGTGCAACATTTTATCTTTGAATCTACTGAAGGGATTCACTTGAAACTTCGAACATGTCTACAGGGTTACCATTGGAGGTCAAATACCAAGTATCATAACTCTAGCATGAATTTTGACTGGCTGTTGCTTTTGTTTACACGGACACCCATAATAGTCGAGCGCACTGTCCGTGGACTGCTCTCGTTTGGTCCACTTAGTGCAGCTGACACATAAGTGCAAAGGAATTGTACAAACCTTGCAGGTACCCATTTGTATTTGGATGAAGTTAAACAATCCCAGGTATATTTCTTGCTCAAGGAAATTAGTAGTATCCCTGGTAGGGATTTGAACCTGTAGCCTCTATCACTAAGCAATGTCCTACGCCTTGACTGCTGGTAGTACTTCAGTCAATTTGTCAGAAGATAACAGCGAATAAGTGATCTTATGCTAGCAACTGTAAACACTTGCAAGCTGCTTGATCACAGATTGCAACTGAAAAATCAACTTTCCTTAATATCTAAAACTTGTATTTGAAAATCAGTCAGAGCAATGAATGAAACTCATATTTTACTAATTTTTATTTCATCGGTAAATTAACCCCGGATTTTTCAACGAAAAAAAATTGACTTATAGTTTTTAGAAACAGGGGCCGGCAGTTGGGCAGGCGGTTAAAGTATTTCTTTTCCATATATTTCTGCCATTTATGAAACTTCATACAATGATAACATGCCATGTGATAAACACAATTAGAAAGTAACCACAACTCTACCTGCCTTTATTATGGATTATGTCCCTTTGTAATTTTTGTGTTAAAGTTTTTAAATCCAGCTTTAATGTGGTTTCTACATTACATTTTTTGTTATTACATGTTTTAATTTTATTTTATTTTTAAATATATTTTTCAGAAATATTTCTTGGTAATGCAGAGTATATTTTATCCTACAGTTAGATTGGAAGAACGTTTTGATATAAAAGGTTGTTTAACAAACAGATATCAGGATGTAAGTAACATATTACACGAGGTCATGTGACCAACCTAGTGAAATATTACACTTAAATTGTATAACATTCTTTATTTTAAGTGTAACACTATCTTGCCTGTAAAGAGTATATTCATCAACATTCATTTTAGGCTGATTATTATTTTTTATTGAATGAGCTCAGAACACAATTTTTCAGGGTGACTTGGGTTCGAGTGAAAATGTCACCTCGGTACGAGTAAAAATGTCACCTCGGTACAAGTGAAAATGTCACCTCGGTACAAGTGAAAATGTCACTTCCTTAGCTAAGAAATGGAAGAAAAAAGACCTTATAGCAAAAATGATTACTATTCTGTTTGTTTAGCCTGACTTGCTTGCTAATTTTTATCTGAATGTCTATGACTGTGAAAGATGATAATACACATGATTTATGTTATTGTATTTTTAAATTGTATCACACTACTTTATTTTTCAGCCCAATCCACCAGGCAAGAAGACAATACTTGTATTGAAAGATCAAAATTTCTTAAATGAGAAATTAGAACTAGGTATATATTTTGACTAATTTACTTAATCTGTGGAAAAATTTTACCAGGCTTCAGCCAAGAATAATAGCTTTGGTTAAATTGCATTTTTAATGGCTTTATTACTGTCTTATTTAGTATGCAAGAGATTATGTTACTCCAGCTTAGTGATTTTAATTGTTTTTTATGCATGTGACCCGGCTAGCTCAGTTGGTAGCAAGCAAGTCTACTGATCGAGGGATTGTGGGTTTAATTCCCGGATGGAGCATACTTTGGTCGAGGCAATGAAATTTTTTCGACAGCAATTCTCCCTCCTACCAATAATTCTTATATGATTCTTAATGATGTAGGGCAGTTGTCAGTCACTGACGAAAGTATGCATTTCCAGGAATAGTGAGTTGGTTGACTGACCGCCGTTATATGACCTATAGAATGTGTTGCTACAGCATTAAACCCAACAATAACAAAAACAAAACAAATCTAATATTAGAGGTATATGCGTTGAAGTACTTAATGCATCTTCCGTCCCATGTCAATACTTGAAACTACAAAGATAGGAAGCTGAATTCCCAAAATTGAAAATTTTTGTAGTTATTGTTAGGCATTGTTAGGTTGAGGCGATAATATTAACTTATTATGAACTTGTCTTTTGATAGGTAATGAAAAAGATTGGTTTCTGACACAGTTAAGAAATGATGTAGACTTTCTGTTGTCAATTGGTGTACAAGACTATAGTTTACTAGTAGGTAGACATCCTATACAGGCCATTGAAAAACGAGAATCTGTTAGCAACTTGGTACTTAGAATGAAAAAGTAAGTTTTTATTAATTATTACAACAATTTGTAGAGTTATGTTTGTTTTTACAGTGTATTATTTAGTTGTGTCAGAGACTGTATGGGTATAACAGTGGTTCAGTGGTATGATGTTCAAGTGTCTAGGATTGCCACCTTAAGATCACTCTGTCTTTGTTAGTTCAGTCTTTTTATAAACTGGCTCAAGTCTTCCAAGTAGTCTTTTGCCTAGCTAGTTCAGTTGGTAGCACACAAGTCTACTGATCTAGGGGAAGTGGGTTCGATTCCCGGGCGGGGCATACTTTCGTAGAGATTGGTCATAAAATTATTGCTATGGCCATTCTCCCTCCTACCAATGACTCTTAATTATGTAGGGCAGTTGTTAGTCACTGACAAAAGTATGCGCTTAGTAGTTGGTTAACAGCTAAATCTAGAGATTTAGCCTTTCCAGGAACAGTGAGTAGGTTGACTGACCGCCATTATATGACCTATATAATGTGTTGCTAAGGCGTTTAACCCAACAAAAAACAAACAAACAAATCCAAGTAGTCTAGCAGTAGGATGCTTATTTAATGAACAAGTGGTCTCGGGTTCAAACCCCACAAGGGTCACTGCTTTTTTCTATAGGCAAGAAATTTACCTTCAGTTCCATTCAGATGTATATATTTTTTGTCAGAAGTCAACTGCCTGAAAGTGATTTCAATTATCAGGGGTTTATACGCAAGATTGTAAAGTCAGCTGAACATTCATGTGGAAGCAAACTTTAAACTGAACTTTACCTTTAATGTAACTTTCAATTTTAAAATGATGTTATTACATGATGTTATGTAACATGTAGATTAAATGATGTAATTATTTTCAAGGTCATTTGGTCACGAGAAAGGTCAAGGTCAGCTACCAATGGTTGATGATGATGACGATGATGATAATGGTCAAATAAATAATGATGATACCATGGCACAACAACAGACACTAGGTTTGATTTATTCTATCTCTTATCCCTGGAATTATTTTAGATAAAAACAATCTTACAATAACATTAATGAATCTGTGTAAATGTAGTTTACCTACTTTTGTAATTTTTAAACTTTATTATAGAAAAAAACTGATGATATTAATAGTGGTTAATCTAGATAAAAGTCATACATTGATTGGTTTACACAAATTTTATTAAAACAAGACTCATGTTTGATGTTGTAAGATCATGAAAATTTGAAGCTCGTCTGGCATGCTCAGTCAATAGCACACAACTGACTGATTGGGAAGTCAACTGATAGAGGAGTCCTGGATTTGATTCCCAGTGGGGGGAAATTTCTTGGATTTTTGTCATGAAATAATTTCTTAGGTCAATCTCCCTCCTACTGCTGATTCTATGTCATGTAGGACAGTTGTCAGTTACTGATAGAAGAATGTGCTTAGTAACTTACTAAATACATTAAATTTGTCATTTTCTGAATTTTTAGCCAGATTTTTTCCAGAAAAAAATTATTATAGTTAGGTGAAACATTGGTTGTGTTAAAGTTTTTTCTTTACCATGTATTTCTGCCATTTATTGTCAGATCTTTTTGAAACTTCATACAATGATAACATACCATGTGATTAGGGCTGTGGATCATTGAGCTAGTGGCGATCCGATTCGAACCACGATTCATGCGTAGCAAACCACGAAGCACTTGTTAATGGAGAAGCATACATGCAGGAACTCATGTTACAACAAAAATAAGTGAAGACTGATTACAGAGGCCATTACTGTATGGAAAACCATGTACTCCAAACATTTTTGTTACAAGACGTTAAAATGGGCATTTTTAATGATAATATTTTTGTTTGAATGTGTATCAATTGAAATTTTGACACAAGATGATTTGGTCCCTACATAAATAAAAAATGTTCATCAGTAGTGCGGCTCTTTTTCAGTAGTGATTAAACTAAAAATGTTTTCGAAATATAGATCGCGATCCGACGATTTCGGACGTGACGAATATTTGTTCTTGATTTTCTGGTTGAGATCGCGAATATCCAAGTACTCGGATACTCGCAGCAGCCCTACATGTGATGAACAGAATTAGAAAATAACTACAACTCTACCTGGCTTTATTATGGATTATTTCCCTTTGTAATTTTTGAGTTAAAGTTGGATATCTCTGTCTTTTATGGTCAAATATTGATGAAAAACAGGCTTTAATGTGGTTTCCACATTACATTTCTCGTATTTCCTTTATTTTAGAGCTATCAAAAGACAGTAAAGATGATATCAGCATAGAACTACAGTCAAAAAATTGTGATAATACTCCAGAAAATATGTCCCAAAAGAAATCCTCCAAGAAAAAAGGGTCAGTGTCCCCTTTTAAGAGAAGAAATGTCAGTTTTTTACGATCACTGTCGGACAAATCTTACCTTGATTCAACGGGACTGAAATTTAAGAATAAAAGATTATTGTTGAACTGTGAAAATAATTTACACATCATAGATGGTGTTAATTACAGATATTATATTGGTGTGATTGATTTTTTTACGCAATTTGGATGTCACCAACAAATTAGTAAAGTTTTGAAAGACATGAAGACGTGTTGTGGAAATCATTCCACTGTGCCCCCTGATCGATATGGTGAAAGATTTTATGAATTTATAGCTGATCATGTGGTCTGAAAAAAACAGTGTATGGAAATATTGTAGCAATGGAAATCAGCATTGGTGGAGAATCTATGTTTCCCCTGATTATCATTTTACACATCGTTTGTTATCCAACGATACATTACTCTGCTATGCTTTGTTATGTACTGTGGGCTATTTGGTTAGGAAGAAAGTACTGTGGTTGCCAACGAAGCATTTTACATTAAATTTGCAATCTTGACTAATCTAAAAGTGATGTGATATCTAAAGCTATTCTGCTTAGTTATATATTTACATATTCTTTTATGTTTTATGCTGTTTTCTGATCTACCTCTTTTTATTGGTCTGCTCACATGTCTTTCTCTTAAACTCTCATGGAACATGTTTTAGAATAAAATGTTTTATTGGTTATACTTTTCTTTACTTTGATATTTTTAGATCTGTTCACATGTAAACTTTTGAAAAAAATAATTGCTAGTTACATTAAGGTATGGGCTGTTCACATTTTTTTCATATTTGATGTAAACATGGGGTGAAAGTTTTCAAGCTTGGCTCTAAAGTTCAGATTTATGGTACTTGAGAAAGTGTTCTTTTTGGAGAAGACGAACATTTTATCTCTCTGTGGATAGAGTTCTTGTTAAATACATTGTACATTTAGTTATTCATGTATATTTTTATGTTAGTGCTTTGTTAATTGACTTTTGATTGACATTTGTTATATATGTATATATTTATATAAGTGTAAATGGTGTACAGTGCCTTTCCGAAGTTCTTGGACATAATCCTGTATTTAGAAGAGCAGATTCACATTTACCCCTGCTTTTTTTTTTTTTTTTTTTTTGTTGGGTTTACTACAGTAGCAACACATTGTAAAGGTCATATAACAACCTACTCACTCCTCATGGAAAGGTTAAATCTCTGGATTTAGCTGTGTACCAACTACTAGGCACATACTTTTGTCAGTAACTGACAACTGCCCTACATAATTAAGAATTATTGGTAGGAGAGTGAATGGCCGCAGAAATAATTTCATAAGCAAGCTCCATGAAAGAATGCTCCCCCTGGTAATCAAACCCACGACCCCATCGATTAGTTGACTTGCGTGCTACCAACTGAGCTAGCCGGGCAGCTATTTACCCTTGCAAAAAGGAACAAAAAGTCAATTGGTAAAATTCTTAACTCAACATTAATTAGTTTATCAACATATGATTTAAACTGTGTTACATGAATAAGTTTTAATAACAGTAAAATTAATTGTGGTATGCTTGATCATTTTTTGTGTGAAAATTTCATTTGCATTAGCCGGAGCAGTAGTCCAGTGGTAGGATGTGCGCTTAGGGATCGTGAGGTCCTGGGTTCGAATCCCATTAGGGGCACTGCTAATTTCCTTGAGCAAGAAATTTATTTGCGATTGCTTCACTCCACCCAGGTGTAAATGGGTACCTGCAAGGATGGTATAATTCTGTTGCGCCAATTTGTCGGCTGCACTATTAAGCGGAGTAAAAAGACTCCCCAGGGAGATTGATAGATAGATACATGTACCAGTAGCCCAATGACAACAGGTAATAGCTGTAAAGTTGGTGAACGTGCGTAAGCATGAAACTTGGACTATAAAATGCAATTACTATTTGGGCCAGAACTTTTGAATGGTACTGTATATTTTATGAGATGTATATTTTTTATTATTGTGATATTTGTTATGGTTTATCTTCTGTTACATGTTGTTTATTGTTTTGTGATATATTTGTGCTTGTCATTGTTTTTAGATTTTTAGCTCTGCTATTGGGAGAATAGTGAGGCTATCCTACTGAGTTGTGTCAGTGTTGATGTAACATTTCTATAGGTTAAAATTTTAGATGCAACATATTTATTAAGATCTTTGAATCTACTGAAGAGATTAAGTTGAAACTTCTAACATGTTTAGGGTTTACCATTTGAGGTAAAAAAAAAACAAGTTACAATTCTCTAACATGAATTTTGACTGAACTATGGCCTTTTTATAGTTTGAATTTTAGTCTTGAGTGTTGTATGTTAGCACTTAATCATTGACATTGCACATTAATGGTTGATTTTGTTCACATGAGCATCTGAATAATCTAGTGTGATCACCATGGGCTACTCTTGTTTGGACACACAATACTCAATAAAAAAATTTTCGAGCTATTTTAATTTTTTACCAACTCTTCAGATATCCTAAAAAACATTTCTTGTACATTTATAAGGATTACAATTGTACAAAGTATCATTACTCCCTTTTTGAATGTTACAATCTATTAAAACTACCTTCTAGCATAAAAACATCTGAAAAAAAGTTTTATAGAATTGATGAAAAACTAGGTACTTTGTAAAAATATCATCAGAAATAAAGTATAATGTAATAATGAAAAACTAGCTACTTGGCAAGTGTCAAGGTAATGTTGGATGGCACTGTATATAGACATTATCGGTATTCATTCCAGTTTTAGTAGGTGGTCCAACATTAGGGGTCATTAGGGGTCCCGTCCCCTTTTGATTTTTTCAAAATACATATCATTTTAAACTTTTATGCTCAGACATCTTAAACATTCTATTGGTTGGATTTTATTAGAAAAATATTAAGGAGAGTTATCGTTGCCATGGTAACTGAAGTTGTTGAGTTTATTAATAATGTTGATTTTTATATTGTTAGTTTAACTTAGTTAGATTAGTTATTTGGAATGTTAATCGGAGCTGAAATCACTATTTGGATATCTGGATCAGACATCCAGATGTTTGGATCAGACATCCAGATACATCCAGATGTTTGGATCAGACATCCAGATACATCAGATGTTTGGATCAGACATCCAGATACATCCAGATGTTTGGATCAGACATCCAGATACATCCAGATGTTTGGATCAGACATTCAGATACATCCAGATGTTTGGATCAGACATCCAGATACATCCAGATGTTTGGATCAGACATCCAGATACATCCAGATGTTTGGATCAGACATCCAGATACATCCAGATGTTTGGATCAGACATCCAGATACATCCAGATGTTTGGATCAGACATCCAGATACATCCAGATGTTTGGATCAGACATCCAGATACATCCAGATGTTTGGATCAGACATCCAGATACATCCAGAAGTTTGGATCAGACATCCAGATACATCCAGATGTTTGGATCAGACATCCAGATACATCCAGATGTTTGGATCAGACATCCAGATGTTTGGATCAGACATCCAGATACATCCAGATGTTTGGATCAGACATCCAGATACATCCAGATGTTGGGATCAGACATCCAGATACATCCAGATGTTTGGATCAATACTTCAGTCTGGGTCCTAAGATTTGACATAACCAGTTTTCGTTCCTATTTTTTTAATACATTTGTACTAAAATTCAGTTATTGTACTTTATTTAATTGATTATTTGTTATCAATAGCGTCATTGGCCCTGCCATGTATATTTCCTTCAAGTGATTACCGGTACTGATTTTATGATCTGTATAGTATTTGATTAGTATTTGTCAAACTTTGTACGCTACTAGGTGTCATCACCGTGACAAGGTCAGTTATCTCCGAACAAGGTTACGACTCATGTTTATGACATGACATGTTTTCAGACCATTGTTCTAGTGTTCTAAAAATACCTGAAATATTTTATATGAATATCCTGATTTCAAAATTGAATACAGATACCAAATCATGATCCATATGTATGGATATTGGGACTCCGGTTGACACCCCTATAATAATAATAATAATAATAATAATAATAAAGGCTTTATTTAATGAGGCTACACATTTGGATAAATCCAATCTTCCATGTGGACCTCTTATAAAACATCTACAAGTTATTTACAATATTTACATAGTGAAAAACATAATTATACACAATGTAATAAATTAACAAATTGAAAGATAAGTAAAGTATAACAAGCCTGAAATAAAAGAGTGAATATCAACAGTGGACAAAGACCATTTTTCATTTAGTGAGATTTTAAGGTATTGATTTTTGAATGATGTTAAACTTTTCGCAAGTCAAATGTTAAGAGGAATTTCATTCCATATAACTGATCCTGAATAATTATTATGTTAAGGATTTTCTGAAGAATTCAAGTTTAGGTTTTGGGACTTGCAATTGTTTATTAGTTGTGCTTGATGTATTTGTTGTTGTTATTGGTTGTAGTTTTATATTTTTGATGTTAAGAATTTGATTTTACAAATTGCCAAATGGGTACTTTTGGTATGTATTATATGTATAAAAAGTTAATATGATCCTTGGGCAGCATATTATCAAAAATCCTACGATAATTTAGCCATACAATATAGTGCAGTTTAGGATGAATATCAGTCGTAAGATCTTTGATAATATGCGTCCCTGGTTAGCTCAGTGGAACCTACATACCTTTGTGAAATTAGGCTTTGAAATTTATTTTCTTTGGTAAGCTCTAAGAAAAAAATAGCTGTGTTTAGGGGAACATGTGTGATAAAGTGTAGACTAAAACTTGGGTCTAGAAATGTAGGTCTGACTGGGAGTACATGAGTAGGATGACTGTCTGCAATAATATGATTGAAAATATGTTGGGCTTGAATTGTGGTTTAAGGCTCTATACAGTACATTACCAGATTTATGAAAGAGTACTTTGTTAAACTAATGACACTGTGTATATTACTACAGATTCTATGATGTCATTTATGGTGGTTTGATCCACAGGGACCACAGACTATTTTATCCATCTTATTGTATGTATAGAGAATACATACGGTTTTGAGGAAATATGGTACCAGTGGTTTGATCAACATGGTTTAAACATTTAGCATTATTAATTCTATTGCTCAAGTAGTTGTAGTTTCAATCTCACATATTATCATGTATTGTTGAACAAGGAATTGTTTACATATCTACAATAGTTAAGGGTGTTATTGATAAAGTTTGTTCACCTGTCAGTGGTGCATATACTAACTCTGCTGATTTTAATACTTGATATTTGTGTAGCAGAGGTATAATACGGCACTTGTACTACCTTGCCTTAAAGCTAGCTTTTATGGCCACGTGGTAGACTGTCCACTTACGACTCGAGAGGTCGTGGGTTCGAATCTCAGTTCGGACCATGGATTTTTATCGGGTTACATTTGTTTGAAAATTTCTGTACATAAATACTCACTTCAGTTCTTCTGTACTTAGTGTCGATAAAAAGAAATGTCTGTGTTTATGTATGGGGATTACGAAACAAATATCAGGTATTCAAATCAGAAGCATAAATGTGTGCACCACTGACAGTGGAATAAAATTAACTCATACACGCCTCTTATATTTGGGGGGGGGGGGGTGTCAATGGACGCAGGATCTATAAAAACAGGGATTCCAGTTGAAGCTTTTGTGGGCTTTTTTATAAGTTGTTCTAATTAGAGCTTTATAGTTGGTTAATGTAAGGTTTTGTGACCTTGATCAAGAGTTCTCCCACAACCTTCAATATAGACACTTGCTGAATGGAGGTGGATAAAATGACATCAACAGATGATTAAAATCAAACAGTGAAGCATAGAATGTGGCTAGTCTAGCTTATGACAAGATCATAGATCTAAAAATTAGTTATTTTGAACATATTTTGTGTGTCCACGTGGATGCAGACTGCAATATTTTGTGATTTATTGGTATAAAAACTTAGGATCCTATGTCTAGTAAATCCCTGATATAAGGGGTTCTTTTCTTGGATTGTTAATTGAGATTTTTCATATTTTATATACTCATCTTTACATTTTTATATATTAACAAGTGCCATTAAAATTTAACTCTACTTTCAGTGGCATTTGGATTATGTTTGTTTACACATTTAAATCATACTTGTTCACAAAATATAACTCAGTGCTTTTTAGAAAGAGTTTTTTCTTACACAAAATATATTTTTTAATTTTACAATGTATAAACATATCATTAAAAGAACAATCAATTTTTAAAAATGTTCATAATGCTTTTGTTGTTTATTATATATAATGTTCCCCTGTCAAAAACAGCAAGTGTGATGTGAACCTTCATGGATGGATGGATGGACAGATAATGGGCGGGTGGGTGGACGAACAGACAGACAGACAGTGCAAGTGTCTGATATGTATATATGGTGTTTCAAGTTCAACTCAACCAGTGGGTTTCCAAACAGAAGTAGAAACAAGTCAATACTTCAGAAGAGATTTAGACTTACGTTACTAGTATATGTATAAAGCTCCTACGTAAGCAAGCTAAGGGTTGGGTTGTCTCTGTTTACAGTTTGAGCTGTCCTCAAGCTGAGTGCTCAAGAGATAAGTTGCCTATCCTAAAGGGTTGATTTGCCCCTACTTTAACCTTTTTAATTCTTAATTATGTAAAAAGTGTTGTTTTTTACATTCAAAGTTCTGTACACTATCTTATAGAGTGAAATGCTCCCTGGCCCATTTCAATGATAATAAAGGGGAATAACTGTGTAGAGATTGATCGAAAGGACGTTGATTTATCCACCCTCAACAGGAAGTATTTCCCAAATGACGTCATTTAATATCTGCCTCGTGCTGATTGGTCGAATGTATTGACAGGTAGAGAATCTCCTTCTTGTAGGTCAATCGACGAAAACGTGAACATATTCTCGTCCTTCACGACAAAATTAAAGTATGTGTGAGCACGTTATTTTACACAGTGGATACCATCATCCAGTTTTAAGATCATGGCAAACTATAAACACAAATATCACAGCGGAAAATTTAATTTATCCAGTGTTTGTTACGTAAGTTTTATGATTTCATAATTTTATCCTTGTTTATTTTTTACAAATCACTGAATTTATTGCAATTCAATGGAAGGCAATGATTGACTCTGTCACTTGTTCCAGTGACTTGATAACCAAAACAGGGTCAGTGCCAGGTGTTTGTCTTTCAGTGTCCTTTTGCCTGGATATGAAAAAAAGATGTTAAAAGCATTGAGTTATTATTGAATTGCTCTACGATAAATAATTGTTCTATTCAGACTATTGTTTGTAGATTGAATCTCATTTTAGCAGTCAATCAGAAGGAGGAAAAGTTTGAAAGAATAACTGAGACACTGAGTGGCTTGTTATTTTTATGTAAACGACTTATGCTTCTCTGCGGAGTCTAATATTAGTAAATCACCTAAAAGATAGTTGAGTGTTGTCTTGAAGATCATGGTCAGAGCCTTGATCATACTTGACACATTATGATTATTTCGTATTTATTTATTTATTGTGTTTAGGATATGTATTCGGTTATAATCTGCATAAACAGATATCCTGTAGAGTTTTTTCGTACAGGATCTTTAAGGTTAGCATGGAGGGTCACGTCAAGATTACCTTTGTGTCGAACAATCAATGCGTAGCTTTCATCTAGACGAAACACTATTAATAGCATTTTGATTTCATAATTTATATTTTTAGACCCAGGCTTGGGAGCTAATTTTGCATTGTTATCGACAGTCTGCAATTGGACAGCTCATTTCAAAGTGTGTGACGTAGACGATGTAAACAAGTTACTAAACATAACGATTTTGTCATGATTATTACAATTAGAAAAGTTCACCTGAACGTGACCCTCGTAAGAAAACGGCCATCTGAATTAGGGATAGGCGAGCAGAAAATTTTAGATCAGGTTTTAATCAGATTGACTCGAATGCCTATGATATCATTTCTGTAGATTCTAATAACAAGAAAACTTGTTGTTAACCATCAAAATACATGCACTCCTAAATTGTCAATCACAGTCTTAAATTTTCTCAAACACTAGCTAGTTTATAGTATGTACATAGTGAAGGTCAACATTAGCCAACATTATAATGTATGAAATTAGTAATTTTCTCTTGTCTCAGACTTTGGGATAATATGTTAAGGAACTTAAGGTGATGACCAATCTGATTAAAACCCGATCTAAAAATTTCCGCTCGCATACTCGCTAATTTAGATCTGGCCTTGTTCAAACGAAGGTCACGTTCAGGCGATCTTTTCTCATCATAATATTCATGACGAAATTGTTATGATGCGTAACTTGTTTACATCGTCTACGTTATGCAATTTGAAATGAGCCACCCAATCGCAGACTGAATAATACCACTGTTAAATTAGCATGCAAAACTTGGTCTTAAAATAGAAATTACTAAATCGAAATGGGGTTAATAGTGCTTTCGTCTAGATGAAAGCTACGCATTGATTGGTTGACACAAAGTTCATCTCGACGTGACCTTCCACTGAGAAAGTAGAAATCCTGTACGACAACACTCTACAGGATATCTGTTTACGGAGATTGGGTGATGACTGCATTGTCCAAAATTATTTTGTTCCCAATAATCTTAGTCTCTTGTTTTAACTCTTTGCTTCATAATCTATTCTAAGAAAAGTCCAATCAATCAAACTGATTAATTTATTCATGTTTTAATGAATCATCAAGTTTTTGTCTATGGTACATTCCTGTGTCACCTACATAACATATTATGGTGTAACTTAATTGATAATTGATGACTATTCACATACATAGTTGATTAAATCATGTTAAATCAATGAAATGTCCTAAGGGCATAGTTACATACTATTCAATGTGCTCAAATGTTTAATTACGTTTTGACAGATGTTTACGCAGTGTCCTCATTCTAGAAGTGATGAGTACTTAAGACTAAGTTATATAAGATGATTTTATCTTTTATGAAGAAGCTGCTTCCTGTTTTCATTATAGTATTTTTTTGTGATATGATTTTTTTGTCTTCATTGTTGCTGGTATGCAAATAATCTTTTTCCTGTTGTTGTACTGCTCTTCAATTGTGACATAATAAACTTAAGTGATTAAAAATGTTATTTGCATACACTGAATAATTAATTAGTTATCCCATTCTTTAAAGTGAAGTTTTATGGATCATAATTTTCCAATTTTTAAAATGCAGCTTTGTTGGTCAGTAGTTTTACCTTGATCTTGTAAGCTTTCAAATATAAAGTAGACAACATATTGTAGCAAGTTAGTTGTTCATCAATTAATCATGATTGAGTTCTGTTCAATGTTTATAAATTTGTTTTGATTTTCACTGCATGAGATGAATTATAATATATTTCAGTATTCAGTCAAACCTTGGTTAAAGGTACTAGTTCACAGATTTGGTTTATTTTTTCTATAATTTCAAAATACCATTCAGTGTCTGTAATTGTGTCAAAAAATTAATTCTAATTATTTTAAGACAAACTGAACTATATACCAGGGTTGGCAAAAAGGCGGTCAATATGAGTATTGTCAGGGCCGGTGGTCAATACTGGTTTTAACCGGACAATACTGGTCAATACTGGCAAATACTGGTCAATAGGTTTTTACAACATATAACATGTTCATTTTATGACAAATATAAATAAATGTTGTTCTTAAACTCTTATAACATAGGGAAGCCCAAGGGAAGCCTTAAACAAATGAAAAAACATAATTAAAGATAAAGTTAAAATCAAATTTCTTATTTTTTTGTACATGGATTTTTCACATATATTTTACTCAATGATCAATACTGGTCATTACTGATTGAAAGTTATTTTGATTTTGAAATATACTATCTGGTCATATCATGACATAAATACTAGGGTACAAACTTGTTGATAAAATTAATGTGACATATTATGTGTTTTTCACACATAACCTCAGCCCCCACATTAGTGTTCCCTCAGTAGTGATAGTAAGACACCTGATGAATCTTTTGGCAGGGAGGAAACAGTTACAGTATTGTATCAATTATATTTGATAATGCAGTAATAAAACAATGATTATAATACAATAAAAAAGTAACTAGCTGTATAATTTTGACAAGTAAGAAGGCTTCTTTGCTTAAGAATCCTGGAATCATCGATGATGCAAAAATTTCTGTTCAATTTTCATTAGACCACAATAATTTTGACCAGTGATGACCATTTAAAACTTGGATGATGTCAATAATGTCTTCCAGATCTACTAAATAAGATTGAATCACACTAAATGACAACACTTGAAAAAAATAAAAATGAATATAAGAACAACAAAAAGAAACGACATTAAGAAGTCATTTTTTAATCTAAAAGTAAAAGTTAATTAAACTTAATAATTTTTATTTGTCCACCAATCGACCAGTATTGACCACTTTTGGAGTATTGTCCGGGGCCAGTGATGACCATTTAAAACTTTGATGATGTCAATAATGTCTTCCAGATCTACTAAATAAGATTGAATTACACTAAATGACAACTCTTGAAAAATTTAAAAATGAATATAAGAACAACAAAAAGAAATGACACAAAGAAGTCATTTTTAATCTAAAAGTAAAAGTTAATTGAACTCAATAATTTTTATTTGTCCACCAATCGACCAGTATTGACCACTTTTGGAGTATTGTCCGGGGCGGTTTTTACCGGTAAAAACCAGCGGTAAAAACCGGGGGCGGTTTTTACCGGCCAACCCTGCTATATACTGCAAGAAATATACAATAAAAGTCACAAAAATACACCAAAATTGTCTATACCATGACATACAGGGTAGATATTTACTGCCATTATCAGAACACTACTTTCCTGCTTCAAAAAATGTTTCCATACAATTTTGATAGTTTAAGAAAAAGTTGATATTTAAGTTGAAATCTGTAAATGAGTACCTTTAAACGTCTAAATAAAGGAGTATGGAATAAAATATCATTAGTGCCAGGAGTAAAGTCAATGTATTGCTAAATACTGATGGTCACTAAATCAGGGTTGAGTGTAAATGATAATATATCTATGCCCCGAGAGAAGACAAGTGTTGTTTGGTCACATGTCTACTACTGTGACTTCATACATTTGTAAATCTATATATTGAGGGTTGCTCGCAAGACTGTAGTAAGTGCATTGCGTAAAAGACCAAGTTACTACAGTCTTGCGGGCAACCTTTGATATATACAATGTATACCATGTTGTAATTCTTGTTTTATCTTTGTAGTTTGACCGGTTTTATGATCTTTGTACTTCTTACTTTGTTTGATATTTTAAGATTATAAATGAAACTTGTTCTGTGTTGTATATATCATGTTAATGGTTGTTAAATTCTTATTTGCTCACTGAACTTGATATTGTTGTATTCAATTGTGACAATGTACTTTATTTTTGTACATGCCTGAACTAAAAACTAATTCACTTTAAACACCAACCTTTTAAATTAACATCATTGACTTTTAGATTTAATTCTTTAGCTTTGAGTTGATGATGTAATGATAATGATGTTATTAATAATTAGAATAATAATCATAATGATAATTATAAAACCCAGGTCGAGAGCGCAGTTTGTAGCGGCACGCTCCTAGATTTGGAAATCTGTGACCCGAAGGGGTTATGGGTTCAAATCCCACCAGGGGAAATTATACACTTCCATGAAAATTTGACAACTATGTCAATTTTCCTCCATTAATAAAGTGTATGGAGAAGTTTCAAGCCATGTGAAAGGGTATGTGAGTACTGGTTATAGACAAGGGTCCAGGAAAGCTAGGTTAGGTGCGCTAGACTCTGTAAAAAGACCAAAAAGTGTTGACATGGCGTTAAACCCGGTATAAAGAAATAAATAAATATTATATTTTGATAAATCTGACATTCTCTGTATGTATTACTTACCGGTAAATGTTAAGTTAATTAAACAGTGTTTTACTTTTACATGTATGTTAACTTAAACAACACTTCACAAAACAGTTTTGTTTAATACCTGAGGCTAATTAAATAAAACTTTTAAGTGTTAAATTTAAAATACGGATTTGTTTTTACTAGACATACCAATGTACTGAACTGAGAACATGATTTCGAATGAGTCTTATTAGTGATTTTGTTCAAAACATTACCTGCTTTTCTATGATATTCATTTAGTGCTTTATTCTCTTTGTTCAAAACAACCCCTGTCTTTCTATGCAGTTAGTGCTTTATTCTCAAAATTGTAATAGAAATGTGGACTTAATATTATATTACAACATCTGATCGTTATTCAAAGTTAAAAAGTTCAAAGTTAAAGTGCGGTTTAAAGTATGCTACCATATATATGTTCAGACAACTTTAAAGTTTACAAATTTTGTATGCTGTCTCCTGATCATTGAAATCACCCTCAGGCAGGCGACCCCTCACAGTACCCATTTACATCTGGTTGGAGTGAAACAATTGTAGGTAAATTTCTTGCTCAAGGAAATTAGCAGTGCTTTTAGTGGGGATTGAACCCAGGACCTCTGGATCCCTAAGCACAGGTCCTACCACTGGACCCTTGCTCCTACATTTATTTATCTAAAAAGTTATAAAAACGTATACTTTTTATCTTGAATCAATGTTTTTAAACACTAGTTCCATAAAAAGTGCTTGCAGATATACATTTATGTTTCTGATACTGACACAAACAGACAACAGACATGGAATAGTTGCTATTACATTTAGACTTTTTGGTTTTAAATAACCTCTTTTTAATTTGTGAAATTTTGGTCATGTTAAATTGCCTAAATTATTGACAGCTTTTCCATTGTGAAATGGCCTTATTTCATCCCCCATTTAAGGGAAAATAATTAATAGCTTATATATGCCTGTATGGATGATTCTATCAGATGTTACATTAATAATTTATGATTTTACTCATATACTATACAATTGTACTACATTAAAATGGAAATATTTTTCCTGCATGATTTAAATAAGTTTCTATTAATACATTGAGCTATGATATCTTAGACTAACTTATCGTGACTATAAGGTTGTAATATTATATTAAGATTAAACTAGTTCATCATGTTTATCTTGTTTTTGGTGTCCTGAATTTTGACCTTGTATTGTAGGCTTCTAACGTAAACATTGTTAAGGCTATGGTAAACATAGGAAAGACTGCAGGATATATGTTGTATTTTAATGATACTACTGGGTGTATCCTATGTTTAGTTTGTTTATTTTTGCTGGGTTTAACACCGTAGGAACACATTGTATAGGTCATATAATGGCGCCCAGGCACCTAACCTTAGCTTACTATCGACCCAGGTTCCTATAATAAAATTTAGTTGCAGTAATGTAATATATTTAGATGAGTCAGTAAAAAACTGAACTAGTCTAAACTACTTGTTAATAAAGAAATATGTAGACCTGTTTTTTGCTGGTCTTTTGATACAGTGGTCTTAAAGTTTGTTAACTATGTTTTGGTGTCAATCATTTATTAGAGCTGTCATCGATTCTATCGATATCGCTGTATCGTCGATATTTATATTCCGTTCAATAATCAATATGCATTTTGAAATATCGATAATAAAGCCTATATTATAGGTAAATAAATAAAAGTCACTATTAAGGGTCAAATTAGTAAGACGAACCTTCTATCGTAAGTGGAAACAGGTGCGCTTTCATAATATAAACTGATAGGTCTAAAACATTGACAGCACCTCCATTGAGAAAATAGCTCTAGTCCATGGAAGGTATAACATTAATGACAAATATACATCTTTTATGAGTTTATGACAACATAAATGGTCTGTATAGTACTGCAGTGAATGCATCGATATTTATCGATGTACCATAGTCTATTAGATACTTAATTCTCGATTTATCAATATCCTCAATATGCTTCGAGTCCAATCAATGACAGCTCTATACTAATCACAATAAATTATTATTAATGATGATAATGATGATGATAGTGCTAATGCTAATGACTGAGGTACAGTGAAAGTTCTCTAGCTAGATGACAAAGCACGCCACCTTGCTATTTTCCATTTCAAAAAAGTTTCAATGATAAAATAACCCATTCGTTTGCTTGGTTAACAACTATAAATGACCTCTGTTATATTATTTCTATATTTTCAGAGATGATGATGACGCAGTACAAGAGATTGCTAGTATGCCTGGACAAGCTAGATATGGTATCAATAAACTAAGAGAAGCATTAAAACCTCATGTAGAGAATGGTTTAAAAACTGTACTTATATTTGGTGTACCGTCAAATATTCCTAAGGTAAATATTATTAAATTATTTTATATGATGGTGTTTATAGGGAAATCTGAACAATATTGTACCACATTGGGATGGAAAAGAATGTTTGATTTTAAAGATATCTGTTTTTCTTGTGGGGAAAAAATGCCCAATGTCCAAAATTAGACCAAGAAATTGTTTCAAATAGACCTTATATGTATGGGAAATGTATGGGCTTTCCCATCCGCGCAGGTAGTACAACACAGGTTTTTTGCATATTAATTATTGTTGAAAAGCAGGATACACAGATCAAATCTAATTGATTGTACCCATTTTTTCCTTGTACACATATGGGTATCCGTTTGTTTGTAGCGATCAGAAAAACTCAAATATTTTATTTTTAATATAATATATTTATAGGATATAGGAATACTTAGGGTTTGTAATTCTCAGATTACACAAATTGATTGTCTTAGACCCTGCAGAGGTACTATTGACCTTAAATAAATATTTACATGCTTGCATATCAGTGAACTGACAATGTAAAAAAGTCACTAAAACAGTATATAATTTCATCAAGTATTATTCAAACATAATGTGTCACATACATTGTAATCCGATTAGACTTGTTTTATATGAAGATAAGAAGATATTGACTGCTACTAACATCTCTGTAAGAAACAGATCAATATTTTGTTTCTTATACATGGTAGCTTCTTACCAATGTTATAGTAAAAAAAATTGTATAATAGCTCGGTTTAGGATACATTGAGACATTGTTAACATAGAATACAGTTAATCTTGCGTAAGTGACCACGTCTCCTAAGCAACCATTTGCACTAAGCGACCACCCTGAGTTCCCACCGGCTATTTTTACTATCTAAATCTTTGCCTTAAGCGACTTTGGTCTAACGCGACCAGCGACCACTGATTTTGGTCGAAACTGACTGACTTATTTGCGTTAAACGACAGGCTCAAAAAAATAAAAATTGGCGAAAATCGTTAGAAATTGGTAATCAGAAATATACACCGGGAGTACGTCTTGTATTGTTTAGTTTTGTCTCAAGTCATCCTAAACAATATATATCAAGAATTGAATCGGCAAATTAGTTGATGTTTGGATCTTGTTATCATATAATAATGTAATAATCACGGGTTTAGCTGAAAACGGTCATAACTCAATATAATAAAAGGAAGAGTTATAACCGTTTTGCGCTAAACCCATGGTATATTAACGGCATCAACAGGAGTGATGTATGTTTTGAAACAACTTTGACATAATGAAGCATAGCCTCAACCCACAAGCTCAAATCCAAGGACGAGTGAAAATTGATTCAGGCTTGTAAAAATTACAGATTTAAATACAGCTGGGCTAGTTGATAATTTTGCCCATGCACCGATTATTGTATTAAGGTTAGACTGTATATTTCTTATTGTAGGATAACAATGGTACTGCAGCAGATTTACCCACCACACCAACTATGATGGCTATAAGAATGTTGAGACAATGGTTTCCTTCATTATTGATAGCAGCTGATGTTTGTTTATGTCCTTATACTTGTCATGGACATTGTGGTTAGTTTATATAGTGCATACATATTGACCCCGACCTGACCTTTATGCAAGAATATTCATTACATTGAATACGAATGTAGTATTAATGTTCGATTACACCGTGTCCGTGGCTGTGAGGATTATAAGCTAAAATTTAACACACAAACAAACTTCTATAATTTTACAATCGCTGCCGAAGTGTAGAATATGCGTGGTACTGATTTTCATCGGGATATGTGTAGATATTTATAAGATGCAAATGTGAAAGGTCAGATCATGGTCAATATTTACGCACTATTCAATGTTTGGTAATGTTCGGTTCTAGGGTTGATGATGATGATTATAGGGATGATTTCATGATGATAATGATAATGATAGTGACGATAATGATGATTATGATGATGATGATGATGATTATAGTATGGTTATGATAATGATAGTGAAGATGATGATGGTGATGATGTCATGATAATAAGGATATAGTGAAGATGATGATAATGATGATATTAATTATAGTTGAAAAAATACAATAATAATTAGTATAATAATAACAACAATTACGCCTCCAACTAATGCTACAAAAATATTAGAAAATATTATAATTGCTGAATTGTAATACATGTAAATAATTAATTTTAATTATTGATAATAAGGACTGTTTATGGAGGCAACACAGCTTAAAAGTCCTATCTTCCTTGTGAGCCTTTTAAAGTTTGAAATGTACCAGGGTGGCTTAATTGCTGTAGTTGATTCAAATTGTAATAACTATAATATCACCTAACATTATGTCTACATGTGCATTGTTTTTGTATTGTCTAGGTGTACTGTATGAAGATGGAACATTAAACAATGAAGCTAGTATCGCTAGATTGGCTGAAATTAGTGTTAATTATGCCAAGGAAGGTTAGCTCTTATGTTACATTTATTGTTGTTTAATTTTGTAGTTTACTGAAAAACTCTTTAGCATCCATTTCTTAAATGTAAGGTTTTACTTGGTGTCCCCAGACAGAATAGTGGGGTTTGAAAAATATTATTTATGATCTTCCGACAATGTTAATGATCATCCGACAATGTGTCAGGATCTTAAGATGTTTGAAACACTTTATGCCAAAGCACTGAAGAATTATTTATCTCTCCTATGGTTTTAGTAGGAGTAGTGGTTCAGTGGTAGGAGCCATGATAAGGGATCGAGAGGTTCACGGGTTTGAATCCTACTAATTTCTGCTAATTTCCTTGGGCAAAATTTACCTACAGTTGTTTCTCTTCACCCGGATGTAAGTAGGTACTGCGAGGGATCACCTGTCTGAGAGGTTATCATACAACATAGTAATGTCGGTTCGACATGTATATGGAAGCAAAATTTAAACCATTCTTTAAATTTGTAACTATGATAGTTTTGACATATTTTATATGATTGTTGTATATTTTAGGTTGTCATATTATAGCACCATCAGATATGATGGATGGAAGGATTGGGGCAATAAAGAAATCACTAGCAGAGTCGGGGTACGGTAGTAAAGTATCAGTGATGAGTTATAGTGCTAAATTTGCTTCAAGTTTTTATGGACCATTCAGGTATGTTTGAGTGATTTGTTTGTTTCTCCTTCCTAATTTCTATGGCAATTCTCCCTTCTATTGCTAATTCTTAATTATTGTAGGGCAGTTGTCTGTCACTTGACTGAAGTGTACACCTAGTAACTGGTTAACAGCTTAATCCAGAGATTTAGCGTTTCCTTGAACAGCTTGCAAATTGACGGACTGCTGTGATATGACCTATACAATGCCTTGCTATTGATTTTGTTGCTTTACTATCAGATGATTCTGTACCTATGGCCTAAAGTTAGGAGACCCATTTATGAGTTTTAGAGCTCCAGAGTTCAAATTCCATCAGGTGAAACTGTTTTTAATTAAATCTGTAATTGCTTCATTTCATTCAGGTTTTTCAATTATTTCTTCTGCCTCTGGACAACAACTTAAGCTAGCTATTCTTAGTTATAAATTTTTAACAATAGTTCAGTGCAAAATTACCAACTAGCCAGTAAACAACAACAAAATAGAAATTGTAAGCAAAGGGAATTAATTAAATCTTAAAGTGTATGTTTCATTCTGAGTTGTCTCCCTTTGTTTAAAACACTACTAGGTATATGTTTTTATATTATTATATATAGAGATGCAGCTAAATCAGCTCCAAGTTTTGGTGACAGAAGATGTTATCAGTTACCACCTGGTTCTAGTGGACTTGCTGAGAGAGCTGTTGTAAGTAGATTTGTATTTAACTTAAATCTTATAAGTGACTGCAGTTGAACATGGGTTGATAGCACAGTTGGTAGCGTGCTGGGATTTGGAATCTCGTGTCCTGAAGGGGGGTAGGGTTCAAATCGCACCAGGGAAGGTTATACCCTTCCATGAAAATTTGACAATCATGTCAATTTTCCTCCATTGATAAGGTATATGGAGAAGTTTCGGACCTTGTGGAAGGGTAGGTAAGTTCTGGTTATAGACAAGGGTCCAGGAAAGCTAGGTTAGGTGCACTGGATGCTGTTATATGACCTATACAATGTGTTCGTACCAAGTTAATCTTAACAAAAAAAACCCCCAAAAGCTGTAGTTGAAACATTTATTTAATTACATAATCAATTATGGACAATAAATGTTTCAAACAATTAATTTGGCATCAATCCTAATTTACCACACTTCTTTTCTGGTTACAAGAGCTATTTTGTCTTATCTATTACATAATTGTGTACATGTCATAAAACCTATACTCACTTATAAGTTGTCTCATGCAACATGTTGATGACTGGAACATTTTGTGAGTTGATTTCATGATAATTATACTTGTTTACATAATAAATGGTTGAAAATTTCAAAGTTAGACCTAAATTAAAAATTGCCGCCGACTCAAAATAATTTATTCGAAAAATATATGTGGTGTTTTTATTTTATTGGAAACAACCGTTCTTGGTATTACTTTCCATTAGTTTCTTAATAATAATAAATTATATATCATGCTATGTACACTTGTACCGACCTTACCCAAAAATTTAGGATCGGTAAAAGGCGAACAAAGTATTTTTTAGTTTAGGCCTTAAAGAAAAGTTCATCATAATTATCTGTTTTTGTTTGTTCACAGGATCGTGACGTACAGGAAGGGGCTGATATATTAATGGTTAAACCTGGTCTAGCTTATTTAGATGTTGTCAAGTCTATGAAAACTAAGGTAATACCTCTCTTGTTTTTGTTAACTATAACTAGTCCTTATCTATCATTTGTCTTTCATTTAGTGTTCTGAAAAATGTGTATCTGGCTTTATTGTGGGTTTCTTATTATTTACAAGTTTGGCTTTAAGAATGTAAATAATAGGACTTGGTCACAAAATGCCAGCAACTTTAATCTCTCAGTCATTAAAGTCTCTAAATATAGAGTACATGTATATCTACTGAGAGTGGATTATTTTATTGAATGTTTGTAGATTTTAAGAAAGTTTTCACTTTACACTGTATATTAAGGGAAATATTAAATTGTCACTTAATTTCTGTCTTTATAATTGACTACATGTTTGGCATTTGACAAAATTAAAGCCTTTTTTCGGGATATATATTTGACCATTTCATTGATTGTTGCTGAACTTTAATTAAAAAAAGTTTAAGTGCAAAGAATAGTCCTTTCTAGAGCTAATAGATGAGCATTTTTGGCAATCCGATTCTTTATGAGCATGGTACTCAAACAATTTGAAAACTATAAAGGTGTTTGAGACTTTTACTCTATGCAATAGATAAGAGCAAATTCCCAGGCAGGGCATACTTTCGTGGAGCTTGGTCATGAAATTATTTCTACAGCCATTGTCCCTTCTACCAATGATTTTTAATTATGTAGGGCAGTTGTTAGTCACTGACGAAAGTATGTGCTTAGTAGTTGGTTAACAGCTAAATCCAGAGATTTAGCCTTTCCCGGAGGAGTGAGTAGGTTGACTGACCGCCGTTATATGAACTATACATTGTGTTGCTACGGCGTTAAACCCAACAAAACAAGAAAGATAAGAGCCAAAAATGTGTATGGTAACATATGTGCCCTTACCAACTGAATTATATTTTTTTACAGTACCCCACCCATCCTATGGCTATATACCAAGTGTCTGGAGAGTATGCTATGTTATATCACGGTGCTAAAGCTGGAGCCTTTGATCTTCAAACAACATTATTAGAAGTTTTATCAAGTATGAGACGAGCTGGTAGGTTTAATATTCTTCTTATAGAGATGGGATGGTTTCTACCTGAAATAATACATTTGATAAAATATATAATTATTCAAAACCAACTTGTGTAATCCAGCTGCAACCTTGCATATATCAGTCAGTGTTTTCACTCACTAGCCCCAAATATGGGATGGGACTAGTGTAAATTGATTCAAGTTAGTAATTATTATACCCCTGTCCCCCCAAAAAAAATTAGGGGGGGGTATTTAGGACTCAGCTTGTTGTTGATTGGTCAGTTGGTGTGTAGCTTTTTCTTGTCTGCTCAATTTCTCAGTACCTATTTTACAGTTTAGATTCAATTAGACACATATCCTAGATATCAGGCAGACATGTGCATATTCCATTTTGGTTATGGTCCATTGATTTTTTGCCAAGCTATGGTCCTTTGAAAAATCTTATCAACCCATTTTCTCAGCTCCCAATATCTTTAAAAACACCCCTTTGGGAGGTTTTTTATCTCATTCAGAGATAGGTCTAGTTTCTTTTTATTTCATATAGCCAGGCTAGTTGATAATTTTGCAATTTACTATATAACTTAATAAGTCAGTTAATCATGTAAGTGTGACGAGCATTTCAATGTAAAACACGTTCTCCTTGACTGACAGGATCTTAAATACATCAGTGACAAACATTTGAAGGTTAACTCACAGAACCTTTTTGCATCGGTAACATTATATGTGATACTTTACTATTTAAAGGAAGTAAATATACATAATAAAATATTGGACTTTAAATCATTATTATTGATTGAATTAATGTTATCATCAATTGCTTTCGGCACAATATGGCCTTTCTTGTGTTGGTGCGCCGTAAAACCCAAACAAACAAACAAACAAACAATAATCATGTTAGTGATCTAGAAATGTTTAGCTAAGACTTTCGTATTGTATTTTATTATGATATGCGCCTCTATTCACATTACTTAATGTACAGAGTATACAATAAATTGTTGATTTTGTCTATTCTAATTCTAATACAAGATATATTCACTGTTTCAGGTGCTGACATAATTATTTCATATTATACACCACAGTTACTAGAATGGTTGTCAGAGAAATAAACAACACATACTATTATATTGTATTAAATGTTATGTTAGATATTGTATTATATGATAGTATTCTCTGTTATAATGTGCCAGAAATTTAAATTCTGTGGTGCTTTTCACAAAAATTCTTACGAAAAAATTCTTCATAAGTCAAAAGCAAGAAACATTAATAATACGCTCATTTTGGGCTCATCAATTCCAAATTTTATCGAATTGTGTAGAATACGAGTGAATACTCGTAGTGAATACCTTTTGAATATCATAATCATAGTTATGCTTTTTACCAATCTGACTTTATAGTGCTAATTATATCTAACTAACTTACGATGATTTTTTTTCGTAAGAATTTTTGTGAAAAGCACCGCTGTTTCATCTAAGTTGTCTGATATACCATTGTGTATTGTGTGTTTTGTAAATTGATGGAAAGAGCCCTGAAATATTGGATTTGCTTGTCTGATAGTTAAAATGTTTTTTTGGAGGGGGGGGGGGTATGTTTGAATGTAAACTGCATGTAAAAAATGACCTAAGATATGAATGTATTGAAGAATGAATATGAATGCAATGTTGGTGTGATAACTTGTAAATGGTAGAATGAATTTAGATCATTTTGAATGAACTTATGATGGTTTGTTTATGGATAGAATATTTATTTGACCTTGACCTTTTAGTCCCATGACCAAACATTTCCTTAAACTTGAAATGTTGCCATTATTTAAGAGTATACTCTTTATAATCATTCATTTGCCCACAAACAACAATGTACTGTATTGTTGATACATTTTTTGTGGGAGTAGGTATATCAATTAAGGTACCTGAACACTTTCCTCCCCAAAAAATGAAAGTCAGCGGATTTTAATAAAATTTTGAAGGCTTGTTGCATGAAGACTGAATTTTAGCGTTTTGTCATTATTACTCATAGGAAAATGTGACATTTTTTCATGAAAATTTTACGTGTCAATTTTGGTGTGTTCTAGACAAAACAAGGCCTAACATGAAAACTACTCGACGTTTTTACAATTTTTTGTGTTCAGTGAAATTGTGTAAAGCTTTGTCATATTGATTGTGTAACATGTATGCGAAAAGTATTTAAAATACGGTAAATATTAACGTATTTAGCACTCTAAGCGGCAAAATGCATGTGCACATCGTACAGCCCCTATTAGTATGGCATATGACCTCACAACATCAAAATAATGACGTTACGCTGAAATTCAATCTTCATACAACAAGCCTTCAGAATTTCATTCAAATCGGCTTTGGGAGGAAAGTGTTCAGGTACCTTAAACTTATGTTAAATATACAAATTGGTAAAGTCATGGAAAGTTCCATTTATAAGATGTGTTAAATATGGTTGAAAAAAAAACCAAGTAAAATTATTGTCATGCTACAAGATTAGGTTGTGCTGTTGTTCATCTTGTACTGCAACATCATTCTTGTACCTTGCAGATGAAAGTGAACATTTTCAAACAATGGCTCCATAGGTACTAATTTTCTTATAGAAAATATATTTTGATTATACAAGTTGTACTTGTTAATATTTTTATGCTGTGTATATAATATTGTATATATAATCAGATATGTATGTATGTTTGGATGTTACCTCTGTGATAGGCTGTTTTCTGTTCTATTCTGCTCTGTATATGTTAGGCCTGAAAATCTGTGTTTAGGGCAACCGGACCCTACCCAGCAAATCTAACATTTTCTCTTTCTCCAAAAGTTTTTGTGTAAAATTGTTGACTTTCATGAAAGAAAAATTCCAGTGTTTTATCTTAGGTCAAAATTGAATTTTATTTTAAAGGATATTGACTAGAAGAAGAAAATTGTGAAAATCTATTAAAAACAAAACAAAAAACTTTAAGTGTTTTTCTATCCTAATTGTTTTCAGACTGTTGCCCTATTTACTAGAATTTTTTTTGCCGATTTTTTGCCTTATTGTGAATGATCTAAGAATGACAGCTGATAGAAGGTACTTGCATTTAGGTTTGAAACATTTAAATTATACTGTGTTTCTTTGGTATCATTAGATTTTTACATCAATATTTTTGTTATGATTTTCTCAGGTTTATGGTAGTATATCTTAAATTATGAACAGCTGTAAAAGTGCATTTTATTTATTATTGTTTTATCTTAGTGTTCATTTAACAGTGAATAGTTCATTTTTATTTCATCCTAAAAGACGTAAGCTGGAACTCAAAATATTTGGTTTTTCTTTTTGAACTTGAGTTACTAAGAAAGTTTATCCCTATAAAGCTATGTTATGAAATCAATTTTAATTATCTGTACTCACACTTTTAATTGTAGTGAATAATTTTTATATGTACCCTTGGTAAAAAACCCCATCAAGGAACAGAACTGTAAAAGAATTTTCTTCCTTTCTAATCCTTTCAAGGAATATCTTATTTATACGTTTGTGAAACCTATTTTTTCGTAATCTTGTGATATTCTGAGAATACATATGTTTAAACTAAACTAAAACCCCATAAATTTGGAGTCCAGATGAAGTCAATGACATTTATTGTATTTCATAAATATCTAATCATGTGTGTTAACTTTAGGTGCTATGTTTTTTGTATTGTCTCATCATTCCTGATTAACTAAGATAGTTTTTAACATGACAGTTTTTAATAGACTTAGTATTAATTTAACTTGGCATATATTTAACAAAACTCATTTTCATATATTAGAATTAAGATACTGAAGACATTGACTTGATTTAAACATAGTCATTTATTTATAAATTAGATTAGACAGAAAGTACATTGTTCTTGTTTTCAAAACATTAAAACATTATAATGATGTTTATTTTAACTTTCTTTTATTTATTTGCAAGTATTTGTCCATAAATTTTATTATACTTGAAACATTTTATGAAATGTTTATAAAACATACCGAGGGTTGCCCGCATGACTTGTAACTTGCTTTTTTAATACAATGCACTTACTACAGTTTTGCAGGCAACCCTTGATACATACTTTTTACTGGTGCCAGACACAATATATTATATATATTATACATGTATATAATACTTATATTTCTTATGTATAGTGTACTCTATATAATGAGTAAGAAAGGAAAAATTTGTGTTTGTTGTCTGATGTTTACTAGAGTATGACATACTATATCATTCCTAGGAAACAATCCCTTTGTGAAAAGAAATAGGGATTTACTTCTTATGTTATAGACTGTAAAGCTCTCCTGAAGTTATTGTAAATAGATTGCCATGTTTATACAATCTCATTACAGTCAGAATCTATGTAAGCTACCGCAGTAAGGTCCAAAGGTAAAACATTTTCAGTATTTGTACAGAATTTCATGTTTTCTATGGCCACCAAGGTCATTTTTTGTAATTTGTGTGAGAAGTTGAAATGGGGAGGGGGGGGATTAGAGACAAAATCTTTGATCACTAAATGAAGGGAAGTAACTCTAACATGACAGTCTGTACTGGGCTTAGCACATAAAGCACTTAAAAATGCTTGACTAAGTAAGTATTTGATTGTGAAGAGAAGGAAAGGATTAGATATCAAGAAATATTTTTATTTAAGATTTGTAGAGGAAAAGCACAAGGTAGCGACTTCCTTACACGATTGATTTCAAGTTCTACCAGATGTAGAAATTATTGTTGTGTAAATGTAGTGGAGCAATAAGTATTCTGATTTTGATGAGATTGAAGTTTGTATATATGTAAATATGATTATTATGTTTTTTACCCAGATTTCTGTTGTTGTGTTTAAAAATATATAAATTTTGGTTTAAATTAATGTTAGGTTGGCTAAATTGTCAATTTCTATAACTAAAACGGTTGTTATAAAAAATATGGCTTAATTTCTTGGAAATTCCATTCTTTGTACATTTTATTATATTTATCCATGGAATGTAAAAAAGCATGTCAATATAATAACATTAAACATATTTTTACTTTCAAAGAAGCGAGTTTGAAATGTTACATTTTGTATTGCCATGTTTTATGTCTCAGTACAAGTATTGCCATACTGTTAACTGTTTCATTGTTTTGTCATCTTTTTGATTCTCCATATTGCCATATTGTTAAATTGTGATGACATTTTCTTGATAAAAGGGTCTGGTTTCATTAATTCATGTTTATGTATAAATTGCATTATAATCCATCAATATTATACATTGTTGTGAATATAAACAAAAATGAAATAATGTAAATCTGTGGATGAGACTTGTAAGAACTGGTCTTGAAGCTCGAGTGTGCATTTTATCAATATTACTGGCTGTAAGGCTGGTCCTGTCTTAGTCCAACATTTACTAGTTTAGAATGGCCTTAGCTACTACTAAATTGATTATACAGTCTCAGAAACTGTGGTGCTTTTCACAAAAACTCTTATGAAAATATTGTTCGTTAGTCAAAAGCAAGAAACATTAATAATGCGCTCATTCTTTGGCTTATCAATTCTAAATATTATAGAATTATGTAGAATTGTGTATACCTTTTGAATATCATATCATAGTTATGCTTATTATCCGTCTGACTTTGAAGTGCTAATTACATGAAACTGACTTACGAAGATTTTTTTCGTAAGAATAGTTGTGAAAAGCACCACAGGTCTTAACATTGGACTTACGACCAAGACTTAAGATAAGACCAACCATATCTATGTTGATCAATTGCATCCCATTTTTATGACCAGGAAAATGTTGTTTTTGTACATAAAAACTGTTGAAATCATCAAAATCGAGAGTTCGCGTTTTTTCCCATAAATATTTACCTTCTTAAAAAAAAAAAACTGTGAGTTACATATGTGTTCAAAATATGGTTGTTACTATTAGTATTTTGTTAAATTATATTAAAATCGCTGATTTTTTCTATTTGTAATTCAATGATCTTCATAAAAACATCACTGATCAGTTCTTTAGCACTACAGTCAGATCTTGATACTATGACATCATTGCTTCCCAAGAAAGTTGCCATTATAACGCATTTGTCAGTGTAATGATTTCACCGACTATTACATGTTGGTATTGGTTTCATGTAGTCGCATCATGCATATGTCACTTCGTTCGTTTGTTTGTTTGGGATTTACGGCGCACCAACACAAAAAGGTCATTTCGCGCTGAAAGCAATCAATGATACTATTATTTCAAACGATATTATTGATTTACAGCTCCATATGTCACTTCGGATACAAATAACTTTTAAAAAGTTTTTGTTCCCATAGAATGTGCTGGTATAACGAGATTGTCAGTGTAACGGATGTCTTTGTATTGCCATCTGACTGTAGCATGTTTAAATGAATTAGAATCATAGTCATTACTTGCGAATATGGTTTAAGTGGCAATAGACCTAATTCGGAACTCCAATTTATGTTTTTTCCGTCCTTTCACAGGTGGTACAAACAAAGTTGTCTGTGGAAAACCCAAAAATTTGAATTCCGGATATAGTCTATTAAATATAACAATGTATTAAATTTTTGTACAAAGAATTTTATTATGTTAATGGGCATTTGTTTCATACAATTCATGTGAACTTGTATGTAGTTTACTTTCATTCTATAATGTTTGTCATATTTTCAAATATCTGGTAATTGGTCATAGTTGATATTAAATACCAGATATTATAAATCAAAATTAGCATGCTATAACTAGATTCTAGTATTCACTGAATAGCTAGCTTAGGTCAAATAGAGGCTTATTTTCTAATTGACTTAAACAATAGAAATACTCAAAATGCCAGCTTTTTTAGAGTACATACTTTAATTTTTACAATTTTTTTGTATCTATGTCTATTGTTCGTTTTTTCTCAACTGTCAAAACATGAATAATTTCACGGTGATTTCATGCTCTTTGTCTAACACTCGTGATATTGAGATTGTGTGTAATCATCCATCGTGAAATTATTCAAACTTTGACAGTTGAGAAAAAAATGGAGAATACTTTAGGTAAAACATTTAATAAACAATAAAAATGAACGGCATTTTGTAATCCTATACCTGTAGTTATACCATGACTATACCTTTGTTGGTCACGCTCAATACTTGCATGTAAACATGTACATTATAACGTAGTATGTAATCAGAATTCTAAATTTTGAAAGCTTGCTTACATTTTAAGCTTAAAATATTTTTTGTAAGAATTTTTTTGTGTTTAAGTAAAATGTAAGATAAAAGTATTGAGTGTATCTAAAGTTTTGCATATATTTTCTGTCATTTGAATCTAAAACATTGTAAGGAGTTATTGAAATCATTTGTACTTGTACAATTTACTGGTACTTAATTTCCTATAACTTTCCTATAACAGTTTCTTACATATATAGGCTTTTTAAATTTTTTCTAAAATTTAGACCTGTAAGGTCTGGAAAGTCATGTGAAAATATTAAAATGTTCCGTTGTGATGAATTTGTTATGAAATATGATAATGAATAAATTGTTATCATGAATAAAAATATTACGATTGACTTGTTGGGTTTCTGTTTTATTTGCTACAAAATTTGATTTGTTTGATGATTGTTGATCAAGCACCAGCTGTAATTCTGTGCAGCATACACTGGACTTTAATATCATTCTAGAATTCAGAATCATGCTAGTTTCCTTGAAAATATGACCGGATTATTATGCACCTACCAAATATGGGACATATTGGATTACCTATGACAGGTGTCTTTTTAAGACAAGTGAGCCACGAGGCAGTTCTTTTGTCAGGAGCATCACTGTCACCTAAAGGTAAGATGCCTTAAGGCTTGGTATACATGTGTCTTAAAACTTGGTACACAAGCGCCTTAAAACTTGGTACACATGTGCCCTAAAACTTGGTATACATGTGCCTTAAACTTGGTATACATGTGCCTTAAAACTTGGTATACATGTGCCTTAAAACTTGGTATACATGTGCCTTTAGACTTGGTATACATGTGCCTTAAACCATGTGCATTGAAGTAACATGAAGAGCTGAGAGCATGAACTTGTAACTCAACCTAGTGAAGTTTAAAAGTTATTTCCCTTAGATTGACTAACAGCGTTTTGTTGAAGCAGAACTAAGCCATGTAATAAGGCAGAATGTATGGAAAGCCATGACTGTATTTAACTGCTCATTTCCAATTACAATGTAATACGATATACATCCAACTTTCCTGATATTAATAGGTAAAGAGTGGTTTAAGACAGTCATGGCTTTTCATAAGAATGTATCAACACATGGTATTGGTTTTAGTTGCAATAAAAGACAGTGTAGCATACCAGGTCTATAGGCTGACAAGTTATTGGTGTCCACGCTGAAGCCCGACTTAGTGAAGGCCAACTGCGAAATCTCGGATCTTTTCGTCAGGCGTAATAGCTGATTATTCCGATTATTAAAGGTCCTACTCAAACACTGACCGCTTAACTGACGAGTTAAATATAGTGCGCTTAACTGACGAGTTAAATAAAGAAGGGATTAAAATTGAATGTATTGCTTGCATGTTGTGTTGATATTGTTGGCCTTTTAACAACATTTAAAATGAAATTGTGATATATAATCTAATTAAATAATGCCATTTTAAGAAATTATTATTAGATTTAGATAAAAAAATTATTAAGAAATTACGGAAGCCCTGGAGGGACATTTTATGTTACTTGTTATGACTTATTTGTTATGACTTATTTGTGATTATTTATTTGTTATGATTTATTTTCAAGTCAAACGTATACTGATCGTTCGGCCAATTTGTACATTGTAAAGTAAAGATGGCAAAAATCGTTTTATTTGTGTCCATTCTAGCATTTATTTTTTCCACTCATTGATAAGTGTAGTGCCCAAGTATAAATAAGTTAACAAGTTCTGAAGACTGATGACAAAATCGTTAAGTATAAACTTAAATAATGCAGGTTCTAAAAATTGAGAAACTAAGCAATTGACGAAACTATGTCTTTATCATTATTCATGAAGAAATACATAATAATTCAGTTAACAAGACATTTTACATGATATTTTGTTTACAGATAGATTCTGAACTTTGACATTCATATTAAACATTATGGACAGATCAACATACTCACTCGCCTTACAGTATAAACAAAGAAAAGCGCTGAAATGTATTCAAAGCAAGTTAGTAAGTGGATTGTTATAATACTGCCAGTACAGATGGTTAACCCCGTCAGAATAAACAAGGACAACAGCACAAAGTATTCACTCGGCCTACAATAAAGACCAAGAAAAAGGAAGTACAAGTGGATGAGTATAAATTGCATGGCTCTGTCAGTACAAGTAGTAAACCCGTACTATATTTTGTTTATTTTCAGAGGTTACAAACAATCGTTTTAGTCTTGGATGAATACAGACTGAACGTGGGTACTGTGGACAGTTTGTTTTATCAACAATTATTCTACGTTTCTTTCCATCTCTATCACACTGAATAATAGTATGTAAAAAAACGTTTGCAACAATTACATTTCCATGTCCATCAACACAAACACCATCAGGTCTTATATCAGGATCTGTAATTGTCTCAATGTAATCACATTGACCATTGAAACATACCAAGCCTTTTTTATCATCACCTACAAATAATCTATTATTCTTGTTATTGAATGTGATATGATTACAACATCCAAACAGAGCTTGTCCATTTTCATCACTGGTAACAGTCTTCAATATATTACCAGACATATCATACATGTACAATGACTTGCTTGCGTCGGTAATATATAGTTTATCATCATTATATGCTATACCGTAACTCTTACCATGATTCATTTTGATTGAACGGGTCAATGCTAACTGATCACGAATTGATACAAATTGAACCACATCCTTACATGCAACAGCTACCTCATTATCTCTAACCATACAAACACCACGTGGACTACCAGGCACCTCACAATAATCTATTAATGATGATAATGAGATATTAAAACGTTTCAGCTTGTGGTTAAACCAGTCAGTAAACAGAACTGTGTCATCTATGATACATGATCCAGTTATATAACAGTCCGATGTATCGTCCTGTAGTTTGACATCTATATCACATATCTTGGAACATTTATATAGATCTTTGTTTCTTGTTAACGTGGCTGATATGTTTCCTAAACTTGCTTTACTCTCTAAGCTGGTTTTCAATTCTTCAAGCGGCTGGAATGTTACTTCTGCATGGCGGACACTAGAAGACGAAACTTCATCTGTGTCAATGGTCTTGATATATTGTTGAGCGATCTTAGAACAGACAAATTGTTGAGCTATATTTCCTGCATCTTGCATTAGTAGTTGTTGAAGATTCTTCAAGTGGTCAATGGAATCTTCGTATCTCTTCCTTTCGTCAAGGAGTTGCGTTTCTAATTTCTTGTATTCTTTTTCAATATCATTGATGGTCACTTCTTCTAACTTTTTCAGCTGTCGTTCTATTTCCATTCTATAATCAATAGCAGCATTGATGGCAGTTTCTTTTGATTCTCGTAGTTGTTGAAGAATGTCGTCACTTTCATTTTGTCGTTCATTCATATCGTCCACTATTCTGTTAATATCAGAACCAGTTTTAGATGTATCTGTTTTACTGTATAGTTGATTAATGTTGTCAGAAACAGAGATCATACCATCACAAGTTCTGAAATGGAGAATGATTATCTTAAAAATGTAAAACACGTTTTCTTAGCATGGTCCATGATTAAACATTTGTGAAATATTTGATGCGAAGTACAATGCCTCACACGCCGTGTTTCTGCATGCGTTGTGCAGAAAAATATTCAATTATGTACACAGGTTTTCTACGGAATCTAGCTATGTTTAAACTTCTATCTCTCATAATGTATGATATACATGTGTGTAGAGAATAACAGAGAAAGTCTGAAAAGTTTTGGAAGACAATATTGCAGATTTAACACGGGCGTTTTATTTTATTTACGGGGGGGTCTGTACTTTTTCTAGGGGGGCGGGGGTCCAAACTTTTAAACCACTATCACATTATCACATTATACACTTTCTGCAGAATAATGTAACATATTACAAAATAATAAATACTACATAACAATTAAATATATGTTAAGCAGAGAGAAAAATTGCTTCATGCTACTAACAAATGACTTAAAGTTAAGAAAATCACTTGTAAACATGTACATTTTTAAATTCTAGGGGTGTCCGGACCCCCTGACCCTCCCCCTCGCTAGATACGCCTATGTATAATCAAGATTCGTGTTTACAATAGTTTATAATAATGACTCATTTTACGTTTAAATTAAGATAGGTTTAATATTTAGAACAAATCAGTATTTACTCACCTATGATCTTCTGCTGCACAAATGTAACAGCACACAACATCATGGTCCTTACAAAACATATCCAATATTTTCCCTGTATGTTTACTACACTGCTTTGTAGGAAATGCAGGTAGAGTCCTCGGTTGCCCTTGTATCTGTACTGAAGAACAGTCCATGAATGAATGTCTCTTAAATGACGGAATCCATTTATGAGCTGACAAGCAATCCTGACAACAATATCGCTGACATTCTATACAATACTTTAAAGCTTCTTTAATCTCATCGTCTTCTGAGCATAAAGTACAAATGTAATCAAAAGTCTCCTCCGACATATTAAGCTTACAACCTTCAGCCGCCATCTTGTAAACTTTGTCGATATTTACAGGTGTGTATTTAGTATGAATTATTTGAGTATGTTATATCTAAAACAAGTCTACTTTTGGTTTCGATTTTGTTTCTGTATTATTTGTTTAACCAATTATACTTTTTGAAATACATGTAATAATGATAAAATTATTATGAATTTTAGAACAATTACAAAGACTTTTCAAGTTTCTGCACTCAGCAAATGGTTAAACCTTATGGTGTCACAATGATATTTAGAACCAAAGTGTAAGACCTGACGTGTCTTATTTTTCACAAGAACATTGATTCTGTGTATAACCCTGTTAGGATGCTGCTCAAATGTTAAACGAGATACTGCGGGGGTTATAACAGAGGCATAGGATGTAGATCGGTGTCTCTGTTTTATTATTTGATCAACCTGAACTGTCCTAAACCAAGAACCCTCTATATATGGGGCCTTGCCTGGACCAAAGAAGCTTGACATTCTATATCGTAGTTTGAAAATATTCTTCCTTCTAATTATAAGGGGGGATATTTTCTAACTACGATACAGAATGTCAAGCTCCTGTGCCGGTACAAAGATTAGATAGAGTATCTTTGATATATTTTATATGGGGATCTACTAAACATGCTCGAGTTCCTAGCGTTCTTATCATGTTCTATAGCTTAAGGTCTTCAGCGAACCCGTGTGTACGCTGTTGACGGGTAGTGCCTATATATTGCCGAATCTGATGAAAATCAAAATGTTATATAAGCGGCTTATAAAATTTTGTAAGCCTGAACTACATGTTCTAATGCGCTGTTAAATCTTGATAGAGGGTTTCTGGATCCCATGTACATATTGTTTTCAAAGTTTGGCACAAACTTATTCCATTTTGACTCCCTTGATAAAACCGCTGGATCCGACCCTGTGTGTCATACTTTTCAGGGACCTTGTACTTTTGACCTAAATATCGTTTTCGAAAAATATAATAAATCTATGAAACGTTTTCCGAAAATCACATCATGAATTTAAACTTGTCTACTCACTATACTGTATAAGCCTATTATATTAACCTGTCACACATGAATATAATTACATGGTATGTACACACTCTTAATCTAGTTTACTGACTATAAATAGGGTGTTTATTTTAGTGTTTACACACCATGAAATTATGTATGAGTGACAAGTAAATATAATAGGGCTATATTTAGCCTAGATAAAATTGAGACTAGAAGTCTGATGAAGAATAACTGAAAACAGAGTTTAATGGTTGTAGTTTTATTGGCACAAAGAAATTGAAATGAGATGATATACAATGGTGAATATATGTACATGAAATAACAAAATATGACGTGGTAGATGTGGGGTGTGCTTAATTGGGCTGTCGGAACTGTTTTTTATTTATTTTTAATATATTTTTATTGGGTTTAACGCCGTGTCAACACAATTCAGGTCATTTTACGGCGTCCAGTGGACATAACATAGCTTTCCTGGACTCTTGTCTATAACCAGTACTCACCTACCCTTCCACAAGGGCGGAAACTTCTCCATATATCTTAATAATGGAGGAAAATTGGCATTATTGTCAAATTTTCATGAAAGGGTATAAGCTCTTCGGGTAGGATTCGAACCCATACCCCCTTCAGGACACGGCGCGCTACCAACGGCGGCACCAACCAAGGTAAGTGAGACCTGCGCCAGAATCAAATTCCAATCTTCCCCAGAATCTGCCAAACATGTGAAATTGAATGTCGAAACTGACTCAAAAGGCAATATCTATAGCAAATACATTGTATACTCGCTTCTTACTTTATTTATAGCAAATAGTTGAATAGTTATCGTAAACAATCTGGGCAAAAGTATAATTCTAACAACATTAAATTGCTTTTAAAACGTCAAACACATATGTTTGCAGTGATGGAATGGATAGAATGTTGCCAGAACACTGTTCCGACGCACTCAATTGGAGTTTGCCCAATTCTAACAGTCTCAATTTCCAATCGAGCACACCCGTAATTATGATAGTAGAAACATAAATCAAATGGTACATATTTCTTAGCATGAAACTCTCTGCCATGATTTGTTTTGTACTCTAGAAGAATATATATTGTTTCCCAACTAATGAAAATTAATGAACTAGGCTTTCCTTAAATTCTATTAAACTGTCAGTGGTGCATAAGTAACTCTGCTGATTTAAATACACACAACAGTATTTCTGTATTCTCTTTCAATAATAACAGTTATCTGTATCAATGTACAGGGATTGGCCAACAAATATGAAATATTTTTATCAGTGGGGTTAATGTATATGCCAGATTGTTAAATAAAATATACAAATAATTTAGCCGAACGATCTACAAACTGCCCTGTTTATTTACTTCCTATCAAAAAGTTGTGCCATCAAAGATGACAAAACATACGTAGATGTCAAACTATTACTATAAAGCAACACATGGCTATCTGATCCAACCATGCAATCCAATTATGTTGTACAATACAAAGAAATGCATATTTAGACCTTTCCAAATTATAGTAGGATCATTTCTACTGTAATAATCCAGAATCTTTTATGTTTTCTCGTTTAACCTTGGTGTTTTCTCAGACTCTAGGATTAGGAAATACGTATATATAATTTTACTCTCTAAAGATCTGTTCTCCTAGTTTATTATCCGTTAGTACATGTCTTACATAATTATTCTTTTGGATGCCCTTTGATGCTTTGCATCAATGCTTTTTCTTGTGTTGATTTAAATCAATTTTATAAGAGTTCCTGGTAATTCAATATATTTATATTAAATCACTGTGAACAAAATTTGTTATCTAACAAAAATATACAGGCTACTAACTACAAACAACAAGACAATGCTAAAAAAAATATAAAGGATGATGAAAACTCAAAATAGTTTCGTAGATGCTTATCACAATATCAACTTTGATAACTTGAGAAACCAAAATGCAAAAAAACCATAAGCATTACATAGTATGCAAAAAGATAATGAAATTATACTAAATGAAATGCAAAATATTAACATCAAAATAGTAAAAGTAATAATTGGTAGTAACAAAATCACATAAAAGTCTATTTTAACATTCAAATACTTAAAATACATTTCTTCCTATAGAAATTCCTTTAATACAAAATTATGTTCATGATTATTGAACATTTCCTGTAAAACTGGTTTCTAGTTTTATTTTTTATATCCAATGTTTTCACCATTTCAATTTTTTATAATATGTTTATAACTAGTATGTATGGAGAAAATAAAAATACACCACAAAAAGTAATATACAAAAGTATTTTCATATCGAAGGGAGATAATAACTCACTTTTATGAAAACAAATATTACTAGCTTTGCAACGGAATGTTCTTTCAAACATTTTATCCATGCACACTGATTGACAATCTGAAATGAACGAACAAACATTATGTTTGTATTTTAGAATTGATGACTATTAATCGTCATGATGGGAATTCCACCTTAACCTTAATACTAAGTCACGATTCACATGTAATAAATCATCATCATCATCATCATCATCCGGTTTATTTTAAACAGGCCGTTGATTATTCCTTGGTAAGGGTGAGGCCTGTGTGTCTGGTCTTGAACGAAGTCTTCCTCTCCATTGTTGGCGATCTTCAGGGCTGACTCCATCCATTTTCAGCTCAAGCCGGTCACGCTTAACCAGGTCTTCCCAGGTTAGCTTTGGTCTGCCTTGGCCCCGGTGTGCAGTAACATTCAAATTTCTGACTAGGGAGATCCAGCTTGTGCTGCGTTCTACGTGGCCAAACCATCTCAGTCTGTTTGTTCGGAGAACGTCAGCAATATCTCTGATTTTAAGCTGAGACAGGAGATCCTCCAATGGGACATCATCCTCTGGTTTGACACAGCAGGTCCATCTTATCATGGCTCGGTCGTTTCGCTGCAGTCTTTTAAGGATGTTTGCAGAAACAGCCCAGGTTTCTGACCCATGAAGCATGACACTTCTCACACAGGTGGAGTACACACGTCCTCTGGTAGTGATTGGCAGTGATTCAGAGTTCTCTGAATAAAATAGATAGTAATAATAGATAGTTCTTATAGGCCCAAGTATTAATAAGTTTTCAAGTTCTGAAGACTGGTGACAAAATCGTTAAGTATAAACTTAAAAAATGTAGGTTCTAAAAATTGAGAAACTAAGCAATTGACAAAACTATGTCTTTATCATTTTACATGAAGAAATACATAATAATTCTGTTAATAATACATTTTACATGATACAAACATGTATTTTGTTTACAGACATGATTCTAAAGATCCTGAACTTTGACATTCATATAAAACATTATTGACAGATCAAAATACTCACTCGCCTTACAATATATACAAAGAAAAGTGCTGAAATGTATGCAAAGCAAGTTAGTAAGTGCGTTGTTATATTATTGTCAGTACAGATGGATAAACCCGTTACAATAAAGATCAAGAAGAAGGAAGTACATGTAGATGAGTATAAATTTTATAGTCAGCACAAGTGGTAAACCGGTACTTCATTTTTTTCAATCACAGAGGTTACAAACAATCGTTTTAGTCTTGGATGAATACTGACAGAACGTAGGCAAAGTGGACAGTTTGTTTTATCAACAATTATTCCACGTTTCTTTCCATCTCTATTACACTGAACAATAGTATGTAAATCAAGGTTTGCAACAATTACATTTCCATGACCATCAACACAAACACCACCAGGTTTTATATCAGGATCTGTAATTGTCTCAATGTAATTACATTGACCATTGAAACATACCAAGCCTTTCTTATAATCACCTACAAACAATCTATTATTCTTATTATTAAATGTGATATGTTTACAACATTCAAACAGAGCTTGTCCATTGTCATCACTGGTAACAGTCTTCAATATATTTCCAGACATATCATACATGTACAATGACTTGCTTTCGTCGGAAATATATAGTTTATCATCATTAAATGCTATACCGTAGCTCCCACCGTGATTCATTTTGATTGAACGGGTCAATGCTAACTGATCACGAATTGATACAAATTGAACTACATTCCTACATGCAACAGCTACCTCATTATGTTTAACCATACAAACACCACGTGGACTTTCAGGCACCTTACAATAATCTATTAATGATGATGATGATGATGAGATATTAAAACGTTTCAGCTTGTCGTTCCACCAGTCAGTAAACAGAACTGTATCATCTACGATACATGATCCGGTTATACCACAGTCCGATGTATCGTCCTGTAGTTTGACTTTCATATCACATATCTTAGAACATTTATATAGATCTTTGTTTCTTGTTAACGTGGCTGATATGTTTCCTAAACTTGCTTCACTCTCTAAGCTGGTGTTCAATTCTTCAAGCGGCTGGAATGTTACTTCTGCATGGCGGACACTAGAAGACGAAACTTCATCTGTGTCAATGGTCTTGATATATTGTTGAGCAATCTTAGAACAGACAAATTGTTGAGCTATATTTCCTGCATCTTGCATTAGTAGTTGTTGAATATTCTTCAAGTGGTCAATGGAATCTTCGTATCGCTTTATTTCGTCAAGGAGTTGCGTTTCTAATTTCTTGTATTCTTTTTCAATATCATTGATGGTCACTTCTTCTAACTTTTTCAGCTGTCGTTCTATTTCCATTCTATAATCAATAGCAGCATTGATGGCAGTTTCTTTTGATTCTCGTAGTTGTTGAAGAATGTCGTCACTTTCATTTTGTCGTTTATTCATATCGTTTAGCATTGTGTTAATATCAGAACCAGTTTTAGATGTATCTGTTTTACTGTGCAGTTGATTAATGTTGTCAGAAACAGAGATCATACCATCACAGGTTCTGAAATGGAGAATGATTATCTTAAGACTGTAAAACACGATCAACTGTGGTTTTCTTACCATGGTCCATGATTAAACATTTGTGAAATATTTTATGCGAATTACAATGCCTCACACGCCGTGTTTCTGCATGCGTTGTGCAGAAAAATATTCAATTATGTACCCACGTTTCTACGGAATTTAGCTGTGTGTGAACTTCTTTCTCTCATAATGTATGATATACATGTGTGTAGAAAATAACAGAGAAAGTCTGAAAATTTTTGGAAGACAATATTGCAGATTTAACACGGGCGGAACTTTTTACTATGGGGCGGAGTCCGAACTTTTTCTAGGGGTGTCCAGACTTTCAAACCACTATCACATTTTCACATTGTACACTTTCTGCAGAATAATGTAACATATTACATAGTAATAAATACTACATAACCATTAAATATATGTTAAGCAGAGAGAAAAATTGCTTCATGCTACTTACAAATGACTTAAAGTTAAGAAATTCTCTTGTGGACAGGTACATTTTTAAATTCTAGGGGGTCCGGACCCCCTGACCACCCGCTAGATACGCATATTTATAATCAAAATTCGTGTTTACAATAGTTTATAATATTGACTCATTCTGCGTTTAAATTAAGATAGGTTTAATATTTAGAACAAATCAGTATTTACTCACCTATGATCTTCTGCTGCACAAATATAACAACACACAACATCATGGTCCTTACAAAACATATCCAATATTTTCCCTGCATGTTTATTACACTGTTTTGTTGGAAATGCAGGTAGAGTTCTTGGTTGCCCTTGAATCGAAACGGCAGAAATTTCCAAAAGAGAATGTCCTTTAGATACCTGAAATTTTCGATGAAACTTAATGCAATCCTGACAGTAATATTGCTGACATTCTATACAATATTTTAAAGCTTCTTTAATCTCATCGTCTTCTGAGCACGAAGTACAAATGTAATCAAAAGTCTCCTCCGACATATTCAGTTTACTCCCCCAAGTCGCCATCTTGTAAACTTTGTCCTAGTCGATATTTACAGGTGTGTATTTAGTATTATTATTTGAGTATGTTATATCTAAGACACGACTCACGTCTATTTTCGGTTTCGATTTTGTTTCAGTATTCTTTTTTAATCAAACCTACGTTTTGTAGTAATGATTTATCTAAATAATTATTAAACATGCTTGATGGATTAAAAATATTAAACGAGTTATTCATGTGTTTTTTTTGGGTAATATTTCATAAAATAGGCAGATCAACCAAATGTTCTACACTGTATCAGTATGAATCACTATATTTCTTGTGTATCTGTCCTTGTTCATAATTTTGCTTTCAAGTCGTACAGACGCCTATATTGAACACATTTCCATAGTATTTCATTTTGGTTCCCATGAAAAACTCTCTTACACCGCCCATGTGTATCATAATGTTGTACTAAATATCGTTTAATGAAAAAAGAATTAGATATATAAATATAGATCTTGAGAAATTAAATAGATTTAAACCAGTACGTGGTGACCCACTTAAAGTCTAGAGAAAAGGTATAAAATAGTACCAATATAAATGTTTAAGGGTTTCTGTGATAACGACTACTATGCATGAGTTATATGTTGATTTCTTACAGGAATCGTTATTGCACACGCAATCTTAAATAAATGGAGATCACAAAAACACAGCTTATGAGTACGAAGATACAACGTTTAATAATCATAGATCTATATAAGTATATATATATATACATACAGATAGAGGGAGAGAAACATTTGTTACTTATACACGGCAATTACAATAAGCTTGGCAGAGTTATTTTTCATAGACTATTGACATGACTAATACAATCAACATCAATTTTACTCAAACAAAACAAAATCAAATCATATTTAAAAACAGTTAAGTTTTAGAGCAGGCAGTGAAATTTGTTTTACAGATAGTATTCACTAAAAGTTTAAAAAAATACTTTGATTCAGAAACACAGCGACTATGATATAATTAAACAGATCAAGTTACCAAATATTTTACAGGGAAATGTTTTAAATGTCATACATCTCTAAATATCAAATTCTGGTGTAAATGTCAAATCAACACAAAGTTTCCAGTTATATAGTCATGTGAATTTATAACAAACAAATACATCCGTTCTGAATTTATAAATGATACTAAAACATTTGTTTAAATGAAAACTTTAGAGTCAGAATATTACAATAAAACACGATATTAAATTACATAGATTCAGTCACATACGAATAATAAAAAAAACTATCAGTTATTACGCTGGTTGTACAAATTCTAATCCACTCCACAAGTCAAATGTTTGGAACACAAACAAAAAGTAAAATATAAATCTTAAGAAAAGGTTAACAAATTTACACTAAAAACACTTAGGGGATTATTATGCCCTAATCAGTTAGCACAACATATCATGTATGGGAATTATTCTGCCCATCACAGCACATATTTAATATCTCACAAAATCTTTCAGGTAAGATGGAGCTTTGGCCTCCGGACGAGGTCTCATGGCAGGTGTTGGCTCGGGATTCGAACTTGTGACTCCGGAATTCGAGTTTTCGGCGTTTTGCGGCTCTTTACGCTCGTCACGATCCTGATCATGTCTCACTGGTCCTGGTGACTGGTCTCGAATGAACACTGGAATTGAAGTTGGTCTTATATGTTCCCGATTTCTGTTGTACTCAGCATTGTCCGTAGAAGTTATGGTAAAATTAGGATTGTTACTACTTTCACTTCCCCTTTTTGCCATGGTTGGTTCATGTGTCGTTTAAATTACACATTTTGGCTCTCCTGAACCTCAGGTAGTTTTTTTGCATGCTTGTCATAATGCGTTTTTAACAGTTTTTTTTTGCGAGATTTGCGCTTTCCGTTTATTTCAAACTTTTGCTGCCTAATTGGTATCATGGTACGTGTATGTCAGCCGAAAACATTTCAGCTGGACTTAAACCCGTGTCTTGTCTGGGAGTGTTTCTCAACTCCAGCAAAGCTTTATTTTGGTCAGTTTTGTCGTTCAGACATTTTTTCATCATGGTTTTCATGATTTCTCCCCCTCCAGCTTCAGCTTTCCCATTCGATTTTGAGTGGTGAGGAGATGTTACATGATGCTGAATGCCCCAGTTTTTCATAAAGCATTGAAATTCTTGGGAGGTGAATTGCGGTCCACCATCACTAACTATTCTATGAGGAATACCGAACCGAGCAAATTGTTTTTTCAGATTTTCAATCACTTTATGAGAAGTCGTAATAGACAGGAAATCAACTTCAATGAAATTTGAATAGTAGTCTTTAGACAGCAGATATTGTCTTCATTTAATTTCGAACAGATCAAGTCCAATCTTTTCCCATGAAAAATCGCCATCATCATGTTGTTTTAACGATTCAAATTGGTTGTTTGGTTTCATTTCCATGCATAATTCACAGTTCTCATCTATTTGTTTTATAACTTTTGCCTTTCCAATCCAGAATAGCGGGCCCTACGCATCATACTATCGTACCCCAGGTGAGCACTGTGTAGGCGTTTTTTCATGCTTTCTTTCAATGATCTCGGTACCAATACCGCTTCACCTTTCAATATCACTCTGTCTTGATGGCTTAGAGTGTCACTCATTGAAAAGTATGGTTTCAACTCGCTAAATAGATTATTTCCATTCTCAGGCCAACAATTCTGGATTACGATCAGTAACTTTAATGTTGAATCGTTGGCAGTTTCAATTCTTATTTCTTCGATTCGAGCATCTGGCAAAGCATCCACTTGAAGAACCCTTGTTCTCGTCAGCTCACCCTGCTCATCTGTGTTGAAAGCACGGCTTAACGTATCATTTATTATTAGGTCTTTAACATACTCAAACTCAATGTCATATCTATACAGCTTTTGTATGATATCCTGTAACCGTTTCGTAGCTTGGCTTAATGGTTTCTTCAGAATTGTTTCCAGCGGTTTGTGGTCATTCTGAATAATAACCTTACGTCCGTAGGTGTATTGATCGAAACGTTCAAGACCATACAGAACTGATAGAGCTTCTTTCTCAATTTGAGCCCAGTTTCTTTCAGCTGGCTTTAGAGGTCTTGACGCAAATTCGAGTGGTTTTCCATCTTGTAGAAGTACTGCTCCAAGAACATCTCGACTGCTATCCACCTGAACAACAAGATCTTTGACGGGATTGTAATAGGCTAATACAGGAACTTGAGTTAACATTTTCTTAACATTTTCGAATGCTTTTTCACAGTCAGTATTCCAGTTCCATGGAACATTTTTCCGTGTCAGATTTCTAAGTGGCTCTAGAGTGTCGGCTAAATGTGGCAGGAATTTCGCTATGTATTGGACTAATCCACGCAGACATTCAATATCACTGACATTTTCAGGAGTTTTCATTTCAAGTGCAGCCTTGATTTTGTTTCCATCTGGCAGAATGCCTTTGTGTGTGATTTTGTGTCCATGGAAATTTATCTCTTTTCCTACCACGTTCTTATTCTCGTTGAATACAATGTGACGCTCATAACATCTTTGGTACAGTTTGTCTATTTTTTCTTGGTGGTCTTTCTTGTCAGATTCGTCATTTTCACCGCACCCAGCTACTATAATGTCATCATCTATGGTAAAAATACCGTCAAGACTATTTAGAGCTTCATGTAGCTTTCTTTGAAATATATCACTTGGAACTTTCAGTCCAAAAGGTAGTCTGAGCCATCGATAGCGACCAAATGGCGTGATCATGGTAGTCAGAAAACTTGACTTTTCGTCTAACTTAACATGCCAATAAGCTTCCTTGACATCTAGTTTAGTAAACAGTTTTGCATTGTTCAACTCAGGAAGAATATCAACAAATACTGCTAGTCGGCAATGTTCCCGCATTAAAGTTTCATTAAGTGGTTGCGGGTCAATGCAAGTTCTCAATTTATCATTCGGTTCATCACAACAGCCATCTGACTCACCCAGTTTGTAGGCTCGCTTACTTCAGTGAGTATCCCTCTTTTCACAAGATTGCCAATTTCTTCTTTCACGCTGTTTTTGATAGCTAATGGTATCTTCCTACTCGGCAAAGCACGAGGTGCCTTTTCATGGTCCACCTGCAGACTTACTTCACCTAGGTCACATAAATCAGTCTCAACGTTACCAATAAAGTTCTCAGCGTGAATTGTAACTAAATTTAACCTCTGCACCGTTTGTAAACCTAGCAGACAGTCAAGTTCATCAGGTACAATTACAAAATTTACTTTCAGCTTTTAATGTGTCTGTGGGTTAGTGATTTCTAAATTTGCTTCTCCTAGTGATGTACACGTAGATTTGTTGTACATTTTCAGTTTTGTAAACTTCTTCACTATTTGTGACTTCCGCACTAGTTTCTTTGAATTGTGTTAATTTCAGTGCCAGTGTCAATCTGGAACCTGATTTCACAATTATTCACAAGCATTTTTGCTGTGGCTCTTGAACGTATACCACCTTTAACACATTGAAGCCAAACTTCATCTTCTGAGCCAGATTGTTCTTTTTCTACCGCACGAACTTTCTTGCAGCACGCTTTTAAATGGTTGCGACCACTACACAAACTGCACTTTTTACCCCAGGCAGGACATTTCTCTTTTACAAGTTCATGTGTGTATCCACAGAATTTACATTTTTTCTTCTCTGCAGATTTCTTCAGATTTGATTGTTCACCCTTTGTTTTCCAAGGTTTAGCACCTTTTGGTTTAGCACCTGTATTCTTGTCTAACTTATATACAGGAGTGTCAATTTGTTGCATTTCCTTAACATGTTTGTTTGACTGTTCATATGCTCTACAGATTTGCAAGCATTTATCCAGTGTGAGTTTCTCTTCTCTAAGTAGTAGTTCCTGCAATTTAACGCTTGAACTGAACACTATTTTGTTTCTTAACATTCTGTCTTTCTCAGTAAAATTACAGTTGTCTGCTCTTTTGCGCAGTTCTGTTAAGAAATGTTCAAACAATTCAAACGTGTCTATTTTGACAGTTCAAAACCTGTGCAACTCAAGCACCTCACTAACTCTAGGATTACAGTAGCTTTCTATTGCATCAAGAACTTTAGTTGGTTTGTCCTTGTCAGCCTGATCTGTCCAAGCACACTGGTCATACACTTCTATTACTTTTGGCCCTGCACAGTGAAGTATAATACTAGACTGAACTTTGTCAGGTTTTACACTAGCTCCACTTGCAGCCAAATATACTTCCGCCACCATGTTGATTTCTTACAAGAATCGTTATTGCACACGCAATCTTATAATAAATGGAGATCATAAAATAAACTTATGAGTACAAAGATACAACGTTTAATAATCATAGATCTATATAAGTACAGTATAACCTCTGCTAGCGGCACCTCTAACGAGCGGCAACCTCCGACGAGCGGCATATTATAATTCCACCCGTCAATTTTGCACTATGATTTACCTCTAATGAACGACACCTCCGCAGAGCGGTACACGGCAGTTGAGATAAATTCCCATAGTTCATTCTTTACCTCCGTACAGCGACACTAAGTCTAGCAAGGTTAATATCAATAATCAATAATGATCTATGACCGGAAGATTTAAACAATAAAATATACCCTTAATCGTATAATACTACCCTAAAGTGTCATGTTGTTAAATCATTTGACTAACAGGGGTTAATAAACAAGTGACATATGACACCAACGAACGGATATAAGATGAGGAGCGCTTTGTTTGGTAGGCTGACGTTATCAAGTATCAGTTGTACATTCGTCCACATAGTTGACGATAGTAATTGAAACATATTTGTTATTGTACTTATTATTAAAAGCTTCGATGGAATAAATTTTGTTTTAAGTTAATTTGAGATTTAAGAGCCGAATCAGATATTTACTCCCGAAAAGACGACGATCGATAATTCATGCTAAATATTATTCGCCATTAGACAGGTATAAAAACAATTTTGACGAAAACATTTCTCTAGTGTATTGCTTTCTTTTGCGTAAAACTAACCATCATGCTAGGAATTTTTAACGATTATAATGATTTATTAAAAAAAACTTTGTAATCGTATTAAAACGTTTTACTTTTGTCGATCAGCGCCCGCGGATAACTATATTTACATTACGGAACGGAATACGGTCAGTTTTCCGTACCGAAAACGGCCGTTTTTCGTGATCGGTAGAAAAAGTCTACCTCTGCAGAGCGACACCTCTGCAGAGCGACACTTTTTCAAACTCCGCCGAAAGTCGCTCTGCAGAGGTTAAACTGTATATGTATACATACAGATAGAGGGAGAGAAACAGATGTTACTAATACATTGCACTTACAATAAGCTTGGTAGAGTTATCTTTCATAGACTATTGACATTACTAATACAATCAACAATATATTTTCTTGTAAATACACTGTAATTCATGTAGCATGTTTTTAGTAATGTTTACATACCAGAGGATATATTTTATGAGGAGTTTCGAATGACTTAAACAGTAAAATGACAGCAGCTACCACACCGTACAACACGGGTCCGTGGCACGTTAGGCTACATGCAACCTTTGGAATGAAGTGTGTCGCAGTGTTGTTCGAGCCTCGCCCGTACTAGTCATAGCCTTCAATGAAATTAAAAATGAAATCGATTTTACTCAATTATTAAGATATATGCAGACTTAGTCGGCCTTATTAAAGGGTGAGTGATAGATAAAGAAGAAGGACCAGAAAAACTCTGTTATATTAGTTGGTCGCTTTAAAATGGCTATAATTCCTGTTGAGATGACATAACTATAATAAAAGACATCGTTAAGCAAGCACACTTCTTTTGTATGTACCATGTAAGATACGTAGGCACACAAAAATAACCATGACTCATTTTTGCACGCGATAACCCCAGATGAGAACCACCGTAAACAATATTGATGATATATAATTATAGCCATACAATCATTACTCAAACATTTTAACTCATTCAATAAAAACAAATCTTACTTCGTCAATATTTTTTATCCGAAACATAGGAAAAATTTTGCGGGTAATTTCGACCATGTGTAATTTTTAAATAAATTATTTTCCTAGATACAATCGAACGTTTTATATCAATTACACACCTGTCTATCAGCAGTGGAAGATACGTGTATCAGCAGTCAACAAAAAAGACTTATTGTCAGATATAAAACTTGATAAATACAAGCTTTCTGGTGGATTGAAGATTTGTTATATTAATTCTTACATGAGCCTTTTGGGGCAAGAGTAAGTTTGCTGCAATATTGAACCTGGTTTATCTCCTAAGAGTTAATTGTTTTGCCATTAACCGAAGCTTATACATCCCTTAGTCTTATTATTTCGTATATTGTGTTGTCATTTTTGTAACATGGGATTTTAAATCTAAGAATATCTCAATCAAGATTTACTAGTTCGTGTTTGTCAGGAGGACACCAATAACTAAATTATCAGGCTAGCCACAACCGACAGAGTATTTTAATAAGTACTAGCTTTGTTGGCTAGTGTTTGTCAGAATGACATCAATGACTAAATTATCAGGCTAGCCACAACCTACAGAGTATTTTAATAAGTACTAGCTTTGTTGGCTAGTGTTTGTCAGGATGACATCATTGACTAAATTATCAGGCCTGCCACAAACTTCAGAGTATGTAAGTACTAGCTTTGTTGGCTACTGTTTGAAGGGATGACACCAATGACTAAAGTATTAGGCTAGCCACAACCTACAGAGTATGTAAGTACTAACTTTGTTGGCTAGTGTTTGTCAGGATGACATTAATGGCTATATTATCTAGCTACCTACAACGCACAGAGTATGTCAGTAATAACTTTGTTGGCTAGTGTTTGTAGGGATGACATCAATGACTAAATTATCAGGCTAGCCACAACCTACAGAGTATGTCAGTACTAACTTTGTTTGCTAGTGTTTGTCAGGATGACATCAATAATTTAATTACCAAACTGGCTACTACATACATGTAGTGAAAGATATTCTGTTTACAATCATTAAAAAGTGAATTTTAATTAAAACAAAACAATACACTTGGTTTTTTAATGAAGTGACTCAAAACAAGTTTATTTAATACAGAAAATGTTATTTATACTTAACGAACAAGAAAATGATAAACAAAATATGAAGGATGTGTACTCAAATATCTTAATCAACACATCAACTTTGATAAATCAAAATACACAAAATACACAAAAATGAACAACTCTAAGCATGGCATAATATGCAAAGACAATAGTCAACAACTACTAAAGGATATACCAACCATTTACATCAATGTAATTAATTATTAAATGGTTGTACAAATTAGTTCATACAAAAGACAAAATAAGTATTCAAAATAACTAAAATATAATTTTCATATAAAATTCCCACAATACAAATCTATGTTCATATCCACGGAACATTTCTAGAAAACTGATATCTAATTGTCTATTGTAATTCTAATGTTTTCTCCATGTCCAGTTATTCAAATGTTTTAATACATTTGTAATTATTTTGTACAAAATGAAAGTACAGGATGTTTTTGTATTTTATTTCAAAATTAATGACCATAAATCACCTTTATGGGAATTCTACCCTAAACATAGAAAAAAAGCATCAAGTCATCTTAAAATAGTTCCTAAAATAACTAAATATAAATTAGATTACCGGTTAAAATTCCACGCAAAATGTATATTTTTAAAAAAAATCAGGTCCTTAAAATTTAGTAATTCAACAAATGGTAAAACCATGTCTCTATATTGTGCACCCAATACCGTCTAATATACATTAAGAAATATATGAAAGTTTTTTAATCAGATATAAGAAAATTTATTAGTTGTATTTTCTACAAATAGGATTGCATAGATCCTTAACTTTACCAATTACATTAAACAATGAGAAAATTTCAAAATACTCACTCACTTTACAATATAGTACAATATAGACAAAGATAAGTACTGAAACGTAGATCTAGGCAAAGGACGTTGACGAGTGGATTTTTCTGACATAGTTCTTTCAAATGCAAGTGGTAAACCTAAATCAGTTGGTTAGTAGATGTTTTAGTTCTGTCAGTTTAGATGGTATACCCGTACTAGTTTTGTGCACACAAATATTTTTCGGAGCTAAAACTGGTTTCTAGTTGAATCTTTTAGTATTATTTTTTTCCCAATGTTTTCACCATTTCAATTCTTTTTGAATATGTTAACAACAATTATGTATGGAGAAAATAAAAATACACCACAAAAAAGTTTTTTACAAATGTATTTTCATATCGAAGGGAGATAATAAATCACTCTTATGAAAACAAATATTACTAGCTTTGCAATGGAATGTTCTTTCAAAAATCTTATCCATGCACACTGATTGACAATAAGAAATGAATGAAAAACATTATGTTTGTATTTTAGAATTGATGACTATTAATCGTCATGATGGGTATTCCACCTTAACCTTAATACTTAGTCACGATTTACATGTATTAAAATAGATAGTAATAATAGACAGTTCTTAAATACACAAGTATTAATAAGTTAACAAGTTCTGAAGACTGGTGACAAAATTGTTACGCATAAACTTAAATAATGTAGGTTCTAAAAATTGAGAAACTAAACAATTGACGAAACTATGTCTTTATCATTATACATGAAGAAATACATAATAATTCTGTTAATGAGACATTTTACGTGATATTTTGTTTGAAGACATGATTCTAAAGATCCTGAACTTTGACATTCATATTAAACATTATTGACAAATCAAACTACTCACTAGCCTTACAATATAAACAAAGAAAAGCACTGAAATGTATGCAAAGCAAGATGGTAAGTGGATTGTTAAATTACAGTCAGTACAGATGGTTAACCCCGTCAGAATAAACAAGGACGACAGCACAAATATTCACTCGCTCTACAATAAAGACCAAGAAAAAGGAAGTACAAGTGGATGAGTATAAAATTCATAGCTCTGTCAGTGCAAGTAGTAAACCCGTACTCCATTTTCTTCACTTTCTTTGGTTACAAACATTTGTTTTAGTCTTGGATGAATACAGACAGAACGTGGGTACTGTGGACATTTTGTTTTATCAACAATTATTCCACGTTTCTGTCTATCTCTATCATACTGAACAATAGTGTGTAAAAAACAATTTGCAACAATTACATTTCCATGACCATCAACACAAAAACCATCATGTCTTATATCTGGATCTGTAATTGTCTCAATGTAATCACATTGACCATTGAAACAAACCAAGCCTTTTTAATTATCACCTACAAATAATATATCATTCTTGTTATTAAATGTGATATGATAACAACATTCAAACAAAGCTTTTCCATTGTCATCACTGGTTACAGTCTTCAATATATTACCAGACATATCATACATGTACAACGTCTCGCCTTCGTCGGTAATATATAGTTTATCATCATTATATGCTATACCGTGACTCATTCCATGATTAATTTTGATTGAACGGGTCAATGCTAACTGATCCCGAAATGATACAAATTGAACCACATCCATACATGCAACAGCTACCTCATTATCTTTAACCATACAAACACCACGTGGACTTACAGGCACCTTACAATAATCTATTAATGATGATGATGAGATATTAAAACGTTTCAGCTTGTCGTTCCAACAGTCAGTAAACAGAACTGTGTCATCTACGATACATGATCCAAGTATACAACAGTCCATTGTATCGTCCTGTAGTTTGACATTCATATCACATATCTTGGAACATTTATATAGATCTTTGTTTCTTGTTAACGTGGCTGATATGTTTCCTAAACTTGCTTTACTCTCTAAGCTGGTTTTCAATTCTTCAAGCGGCTGGAATGTTACTTCTGCATGGCGGACACTAGAAGACGAAACTTCATCTGTATCAATGGTCTTGATATATTGTTGAGCGATCTTAGAACAGAAAAATTGTTGAGCTATATTTCCTGCATCTTGCATTAGTAGTTGTTGAAGATTCTTCAAGTGGTCAATGGAATCTTCGTATCTCTTCCTTTCGTCAAGGAGTTGCGTTTCTAATTTCTTGTATTCTTTTTCAATATCATTGTTGGTCACTTCTTCTAACTTTTTCAGCTGTCGTTCTATTTTCATTCTATAATCAATAGCAGCATTGATGGCAGTTTCTTTTGATTCTCGTAGTTGTTGAAGAATGTCGTCACTTTCATTTTGTCGTTTATTCATATCGTCTAGCATTCTGTTAATATCAGAACCAGTTTTAGATGTATCTGTTTTACTGTATAGTTGATTAATGTTGTCAGAAACAGAGATCATACCATCACAAGTTCTGAAATGGAGAATGATTATCTTAAGACTGTAAAACACGACCAACTGTCGTTTTCTTAGCATGGTCCATGATTAAACATTTGTGAAATATTTTATGCGAAGTACAATGCCTCACACGCTGTGTTTCTGCATGCGTTGTGCAGAAAAAATATTCAATTATGTACACAGGTTTTCTACGGAATCTAGCTATGTTTAAACAACTATCTCTCATAATGTATGATATACATGTGTGTAGAGAATAACAGAGAAAGTCTGAAAAGTTTTGGAAGACAATATTGCAGATTTAACACGGGCGTTTTATTTTATTTACCTGGGGGGGTCTGTACTTTTTCTAGGGGAGGTCCAAACTTTTAAACCACTCATATTATCACATTATACACTTTCTACAGAATAATGTAACATATTACATAATAATAAATACTACATAACAATTAAATATATGTTAAGCAGAGAGAAAAATTGCTTCATGCTACTCACAAATGTCTTAAAGTTAAGAAATTCTCTTGTGGACAGGTACATTTTTAAATTCTAGGGGGGCACGGACCCCCTGACACCCCCGCTAGATACGCCCATGTATAATCAAAATTCGTGTTTACAATAGTTTATAATATTGACTCATTTTACGTTTAAATTAAGATAGGTTTAATATTTAACAAAACAGTATTTACTCACCTATGATCTTCTGCAGAACAAATGTAACAGCACACAACATCATGGTCCTTACAAAACATATCCAATACTTTCCCTGTATGTTTATTACACTGTTTTGTAGGAAATGCAGGTAGAGACCTCGGTTGCCCTTCTATACTAGTTACTGAAGAACAGTCCATGAATGAATGTCTCTTAAATGACGGAATCCATTTATGAGCTGACAAGCAATCCCGACAACAATATCGCTGACATTCTATACAATATTTTAAAGCTTCTTTAATGAAATGATTCTCGGCACAAGAAGTACAAATGTAATCAAAAGTCTCATCCGACATATTAAGTTTACTCCCCCATGTCGCCATCTTGTAAATTTTGTTGTAGTCGATATTTACAGGTGTGTATTTAGTATGAAATATTAGAGTATGTTATATCTAAGACAAGTCTACTTTCGGTTTCGATTTTGTTTCTGCATTATAAGTTTAACCAATTTTACTTTTTGAAATACATGTAATATTGTTAACAAAACTCTGAATTTTAGAACAATTACAAAGACTTTTGAAGTTACCAGACTCATCCAATGGTTATACCTCATGGTGTCACAATAATATTTAAAACCAAAGTGTAAGACCTGACGTGTATTGTTTTTCACAAGAGCATTGAATCTGTGTATAACCCTGTTAGGATGCTGCTCAAATGTTAAACGAGATACTGCGGGGGTTATAACAGAGGCATAGGATGTAGATCGGATATAACCCTGTTAGGATGCTGCTCAAATGTTAAACGAGATACTGCGGGGGTTATAACAGAGGCATAGGATGTAGATCTGTGTCTCTGTTTTATATTTTGATCATCCTGAACCAAGGACCCTGTATATTGCCTGGACAAAAGGAGCTTGACGTTCTACATCATAGTTTGAAAAATTCCCCCTTCTAATAATGAGGAGGGATATTTTCAAACTACGGCATGGAATAGCAAGCTCCTGTGTCTGAACAAAAATCAGATACAGAATTTTGAGAATATCATGTATAATATGGGGATTTACCAAACATGCTCGAAGTCCTAGCGTACTTAACATGCTCTATAGCTTAAGTTGTTCAGCGAACCCGTGTGTACACTGTTGACGGATAGGGCCTATTTTGCCGCATCTGATGAATATCAAAATGTTAAAAAGCGTCTTATTAAATTTTGTAAGCCTGAACTACATGTTCTAATGCGCTGTTAAATCTTGATAGAGGGTTTCTGGATCCCATGTACATATTGTTTTCAAAGTTTGGCACATATTTATTCCATTTTGACTCCCTTGATAAAATTGTTGGATCCGACCCTGTGTGTCATACTTTTCAGGGACCTTGTACTCTTGACCTAAATATCGTTTTCGAAAAATATATTAAATCTATGAAACATTTTCCGTAAACGAATCCCTATATTGAACACATTTTCATAGTATTTCATTTTGGTTCCCCTCTAAAAAGTACTAGATCCGTCCCTGTGTATTATTTTATTGACCTACAAATCATTTACGAAAAATTTATTTTTAGATATAGATATAGATCTTGAGAAATTGAATGAATTCAAAGCAGTAGCCGGGTAACCTCCATTCTTTAAATCTAAGAGATAAATGCTACACAAGTACCAATGTCAAAGTTGAAAATAATATAAAAATATTCAGAAAAAAAACATATGATCATAGAATGAATACTTAAAGTAGATATAGCCACAAAAACAGGGTATATAGTCACGTGATTTTCAGATTTTAAAAAATCTCTTTTTTATCAAAATATTCCAACAGCCTTAAATAGTAATGATTTAAATTGTGCATTAATTAACTATCACATTTCTTTTTCAGAAAATGCCCACGTTACCTTGTGAATTGTTAATGTTTACTTTAAATATTTTGCACAAGTTAATTTTACAAATGACCTAGTTTTATATTTGTGCAGCGGGTAGTTAGCTAACGATCAATATTCACAGGTTCAAACGAAAAATCGATGAAACACTTTACAATTTTGTATGATAACATCTGATGGTTGAAATCACCTTCTTTAAAGCATTAAAATCTAAGGCTAAAACGTTTAATACCTTTTAAGTCTGAAATTTTTTCTTTAAAGTTTCTTTTTCTTTTTGGCCTTATCCATTTAAAGCCTAAAAATCCATTATTAGTTGTTTTTGTTAATTTGTTAATTGTGCCTATAGACCCTGAAATGATATATGTGATATAAATAATTATCAAGATTAAAATGTCTAAATTGACTAGTATGAATGATCTGTTATATTTGCTTTGTAAATACATACATTTATACATGCTTTATGTTTACATACAAGTAGATCAAGTACAGTATAACCTCTGCTAACGGCTTCTCTAACAAGCGGCAAACCCCGACAAGGATCATATTAGAGTTTCCCCTTCGATTTTGCACAATAATGAACGATATTACGGTAAACAGCCTTTGAGATAATTTCCATTTTTTCCACAGCTAAACCAAGTCTAGCAAGGTACATATCAGTACTCGATAATTATCTTTGACCGGAAGATTTAAGCAATATTTTTTTTTGAGTTAACGCCGTGTCAACACAATATAAGTTCATTTTACGACGTCCAGCGCACATAACCTAGCTTTTCTGGACCATAGTCTATAACCAGTACTCACCTACCCTTCCACAAGGCCGGAAACTTCTCCATGTTATCTAATCAATATAGGAAAATCGACATTATTGTCAAATTTTCATAGGAGGGTATAACCTCCCCGAGTGGGAGTCGAACCAGCACTCCCTCGGGCACGAGTATCTAAATCCCGGCGCGCTACCAACTGCGCTATCGACCCGGGTTTTTAAACAATAAGCGATACCCTTAATCGTATAATACTATACTAAGTTCTTACAATATTAAAGCATTTGACTAACAGAGATTAATTAACAAGTGACATCCGGCCTAAGGGAAGGGTATGCGAGTACTGGTTATAGACAACGGTACAGGAAAGATAGGTTAGATGCGCTGGACGCCGTAAAATGACTTAAATTGTGTTGACACGACGTGAAATCCAATTAAAAAACAACAAAAAACAAGTGGCATATAGTTTCCATGACACCAACGAACGGATTTAAATTGAAGAGCGCTTTGTTTGATAGACTGACGCCTTCAGTCGTACACACGCCCAGCTAGTTGACGATAGTAAATGAAAACTTACTTGTTATTGTACTAATTATTAAAAGCTTTGATGGAATAAATTCTGCTTTAAATTGAGGTTTAAGAGCAAAATCAAAACATTTACTCCCGAAAAGACGATGATAATTCATGCTATTTATGTCCTATAATTCATGCGATTAAGGTATATGCAGGCGTTGTCGGCCTTATAAAAGGTTGAATGCTGGATATAGTCAGAGGTCCAAAAGGCTTGGTTAGGTAAGCTGGCCTCTGTATAATGACAAAAATTTGTAGCAAAAGACACTATTAAGTAAGCACACTTCTCTTGTATCCGGTGTAAACTACCTTGACACCCATGAGTCATTAATGCACGCAGTCCCAGATGAGAACCATAATAGTTTTGTTTACTAGTGTTTGTCTGTATGACATCAATAACTAAATTATCAGGCTAGCCACTACCTGCAGTGTATGTAAGTACTAACTTTGTTGACTAGAGTTTGTCAGAATAACATGAATTACTAAATTATCACGCTAGCCACAACCTACAGAGTATGTAAGTACTAGTTTTGTTTACTAGTGTTTGTCTGGATGACATCAATGACTAAATTATCAGGCTAGCTACAACCTACAGAGTATTAAGTACAAACTTTGTCGGCTAGTGTTTGTCTGGATGACATCAATGACTAAATTAACAGGCTAGCCACAACCTACAGAGTATGTGCGTACAAACTTTGTCGGCTAGTGTTTGTCAGAATAACATCAATTACTAAATTATCACGCTAGCCACAACCTACAGAGTATGTGCGTACTTACTATGTTGGCTACTCTTTGTCAGGGTGACATCAATGACTAAATTTTCCGGCTAGCCACTACATGCAGAGTATGTAAGTATTAATTTTGTTGGCTACTGTTTGTCAGAATGACATCAAAGACTAAATTATCAGGCTAGTCACAACCAACAGAGTATGTAAGTACTAACTTTGATGGCTAGTGTTTGTCAGAATGACATCCATGACTAAATTATCAGGCTTTCCACTACCTGCAGAGTATGTTAATACTAACTTTCTCGGCTAGTGTTTGTCAGGATGACATCCATGATTAAAGTATCAGGCTACACACTACCTGCAGAGTATGTAAGTACTAACTTTGTTGGCTAGTGTTTGTCAAAATAACATCAATAATTCAATTATCAAACTGGCCACTACATGCAGAGTATGTTGTCAGTGATATTCTGTTTACAATCATTAAAAAGTGAATTTTAATTAAAATAAACAAATACACTTGGTCTGTTCACTATTTTTATTTAATGAAGTGACTAAAACAAGACTTTTTTACAGAAAAAGTTATTTATACTAAAAAACTAAAAGAACAAGAAAATGATAAACAAAATATGAAGGATGTGTACTCAAACATCTTAATCAATATATCAACTTTGATAACTGAAGAAATCAAAATACACAAAATACACAAAAATGAACAACTCTAAGTATGTTATAATATGCAAAGACAATAGTCAACAACTACTAAAGGAAATACCAAACATTTACATCAAAGTAATTAAGTATTAAATGGTTGTACAAATTAGTTCACACAAAAGACAAAATAAGTATTTCAAAATAACTAAAATATAATTTCCATATAAAATTCCCACAATACAAATCTATGTTCATGACCACCGAACATTTCTAGAAAAACTGATATCTAATTGTATATTGTAATTCTAATGTTTTCACCATGTCCAGTTATTCAAATGTTTTAATACATTTGTAATTATTTTGTACAAAATGAAAGTACAGGATGAATAGAAATATGTTTTGTATTATATTTCAAAATTTATGACCATAAATCACCTTTATGGGAATTTTCCCTTAAACATAGAAAAAAACATCAAGTCATCTTAAAATATTTCCTTAAATAACTAAATATAATTCAGATTACCAGTTTAAAATTCCATGCAAAATGTATATTTTTTTTAAAAATCATGTCCTTAAAATTTAGTAATTCAGCAAATGGTGAAATCATGTCTCTATATTGTGCACCCAATACCGTCTAATATACATTAAGAAATATATGAAATGTTTGTTAATATGATATAAGAAAATTTACATGTTGTATTTTCTACAGACAGGATTGCATAGATCCTTAACTTTACCAATTACATTAAACAATGAGAAAAATCCAAAATACTCACTCACTTTACAATATAGTACAATATAGACAAAGAAAAAGTACTGAAACGTAGATCTATGCAAAGGACGTTGGCGAGTGGATTTTTCTGTCATAGTTCTTTCAATGCAGGTGGTAAACCCAAAGAAAGTTGGCAAGTAGTGTAACATAGTCGCCTCAGGTTTTTATCCCCAAGTTTTATGACCAGGAAAATGTTGTTTTGTTGTACATAGATGCTGCTTAAACTATCAAAAATGAGAGTTTGCATTTTTTCTAATAGAGATTTACCTTCTTAAAAATACTGTGAGATACATATGTGTTCAAACAATGGTTGTAACTATTAGCATTTTGTTAAATTATTATTTAATGGCCGATTCTTTTAATTTATATTTGTTTATCAAAATAAAAACATCACTAATCAGCGGTTTAGCATTACTACAACATGGGCTGTTGTCAGGAAAATTGCCATTATAACGCATTTGTCAGTGTAATGAATTCTGTCGACAATGTACATGTTGGTATTGGTTTCATGTAGTTGGTCACATCATGCATATGTCCCTAAAGATACAAATAACTTAAAAAAAGTTTTTGTTTCCATAGAATGTGTCGATGTAACGAAATTGTCGTTGTAACGGGTGTCCTTGTATCGCCATCTGACTGTAGTATGTTAAAATTAATTAGAACTATTGTCATTACTTGCGAATATGGTTTAAGTGGCAATAGACCTAATTCGGAACTCCAATTTATGGGTTGATCCGTCCGTTCACAGGTGGTACAAACAAAGTTGTCTACACATTATAGATGAAACGCAGGAAATATGGATTAAATTATTTTGTTCTTCGGTCACTTGTTTTCACTGGACAGTGAAAGATTGTTTGTACCGCAGGGAAAAACCCAAAAATTTGAATTCCGGATATAGTCAATATAACAATGTATTAAATTCTTGTACAAAGGATTTCATGATGGTAATGGGCATTTCTTTCATACAATTCATGTAAACTTGTATGTAGTTCACTTTCATTCTAGAAGGTTTGTCATATTTTCAAACATCTGGTAATTGGTCATAGTTGATATTAAATACCAGATATTATAAATAAAAATTAGAGAGTTATACCTAGATTCTAGTATTCACTGAATAGCTAGCTTAGGTCAAATTGAGAATTATTTTCTAATTGACTTAAACAATAGAAATACACAAAATGCCAGCATTTTTAGAGAACATACTTTAATTTTTACAATTGTTTTGTATCTATGTCTATTGTTCGTTTTTTCTCAACTGTCAAAACATGAATAATTTCACGGTGACTTCATGCTCTTTGTCTAACACTCGTGATATTGAGATTGTGTGTAATCATCCATCGTGAAATTATTCAAACTTTGACAGTTGAGAAAAATGGAGAATACTTTAGGTAAAACATTTAATAATAAATTTAAATGAAAGGCATTTTGTAATCCTATACTTGTAGTTATACCATGACTATACCTTGTTTGTCTCGCTCAATACTTGCATGTAAACATGTACATTATAACGTAGTATGTAATCAGAATTCTAAATTTTGAAAGTTTGCTTACATTTTAAGCTTAAAATATTATTTGTAAGAAATTTTTTTGTGTTTAAGTAAAATGTAAGATAAAAGTATAGAGTGTATCTAAAGTTTTGCATATATTTTCTGTCATTTGAATCTGAAACATTGTAAGGAGTTATTGAAATCATTTGTACTTGTACAATTTACCAGTACTTTATTTCCTATAACTTTGGCCTAGTTGTCGTAACAGTTTCTTACATTCAAAGGCTTTTTAATAGTTTCTAAGTTTAGCCCTGGAAGGTCTGGAAAGTCATGTGAAAATATTAAGATGTTCCGTTGTGATGAATTTGTAATGAAATATGATAATGAAAAAAATGTTATCATGAATAAAAATATTACTATTGACGTGTTGGGTTTGTGTTTTATTTGCCACAAAATTTGATTTGTTTGATGTTTGTTTATCAAGCACCAGTTGTGATCCTGTGCGGCATACACTGGACTTTGAATCTTGCTAGAACTAAGAATCATGCTAGTTTCCTAGATATACTGAAAGGATAAAGAAACCCAGGGTGAAATATAAACCAGAAATTAAGTATGATATCGGGCTTCATTTAAAACGAAATTTTGTATACTTACAGATAAATTAATGCTTATTATATAAATTAATGCTTAAAAATATCCAAAGTCTGTATATTGCATCTGTCAATTGGTTTAGCGGTACTGACGATTAAAATGAATGGACCCATAGGTTTTTGAAATTGAAATTGATCTGATTCATCAATATTTTGTGTGTCCGCCGTTTGCTGTGGTCACGGTCCTTATTCTTTTGGTCATAGAGCTCATGAAAGCGTTTATCCCTCTCATGGGGATGCTGTCACACTTTTCAATCAGAGCTCTGGTCAACTGCTCTTGAGTAGCAGGGGAGCTGGCGCTTTCGAACCTGATCGTCCAACTGGTCCCAAAGATGGGATCGAGGACAAATCAGGACTATATGGCGGCCAATCTAGTGGTTGAATGTTGTTATTGGCCAGAAAAACTTGGCAAATCTTTGCTACGCGGGGACTAGTATTATCCTGCTGGAGGGTTAGATTATGCTGCTGTAAGAAATGGCTAACATTGGGTTGAATGATCTCATCTCTATACTTAGCTGCTGTTGAATTGCCATCCATAACAAGAAATTGGGATTTTAATCCGTGTTAGATTCCTTCAAACACCATTACTGAACCGCCCCCGAACCTATCCCTCTCTACCACGCATGCGTCCGTAAAACGTTCGCCATCAGATCGATAAAGGCGGAATCGAGACTCGTCCGTGAAGAAAACTTATTACCACTGCCTCAGTGGAAACCGTCGTGGAGCATGTGTAGCGACCCAGGTCATACGACGCTGACGTCGAGTAGGGGTAAGTTGTGGACCTACGTAGGGGCGACGTGCTCTCACACCAACTTCTCGTAATCGATTCCTTACAGTTTTTGAACTTATAGGACACCCATGATTTCCACAAACACTAAGTTCAATCTCAACGGCAGTAAGGCGCCGATTACAGACATGAAAGACGGCAATATAGTGATCCTGACGTCGTGACGTTACGCGCGGACGTCCTGACCTAGCTCGATCGGCCAATCGCCAGTTTCCCGAATACTTCTTACAAGATGTTCTATGGTGGAAACATTAACACCAAAGTGCCTAGCAACCTAATTTTGCAGCTGTCCTTTCATCAGCATCTGAATGTCCTGACCCTGACTTCTGTGGGTCGTGCCATTCTTAAAACGAATCAAATTCTCAATTAATTTTAGGAAAGCAGTTGGTCTTTATAAAGACTAACGCAGACCAACGCTGCATGAGACCAGAACAACACGGTGCACGAGATTCTTGTTTTTCCTTCCTCCATTTACCAGAACTGCGCACTGATCCGTTACTAAATTTTCGATACTTGGCAAGGTGTAATATGACCGAATTACTCAATCTACAAAATTTCACTTTATTTGGAGAACGCGTTTTCAAAATATCGGAAGAAATGTTACCCTGCGTTTCTTTATCCTTTCAGTATATTTGTTTTTGTTGGGTTTAAAGTCATAGCAACATATTGTAGAGGTCTTAACGGTAAACAGTCAACCTACTCACTGTTCCTGGAAAGGCTAAATCTCTGGGTTTAGCTGTTAACCAACTACTAGGCGCATACTTTCGTCAGTGACTGACAACTGCCCTACATATTTCAGAATCATTGTTAGGATGAAGAATGACTGTAGAAATAATTTCATGACCAAGCTGCACGGAAGTATGACCCGCCCAGGAATCGAACCATTGACCCCTCGATCAGTAGACTTGTGTGCTACCGATTGAGTTTGAGTACGAAGTTGATTTTTTTGTGAAACTGGTGCCAGCTGTAATTCTGTGCAGCATACATGTGCCTTAAAACTTGGTATACATGTGCATTGAAGTAACTTGCAGGGCTGAGAGCATGAACTTGTAACTCAACCTAGTGCAGTTTAAGAGGTATTTCCATCAGATTGACTGACAGCGTTTTGTTGAAGCAGAACTTATACGATATGCAACCAACTTTCCTTATATATTAATTGGTAAAGAGCGGTATAAGACAGTCATTGCTTTTCATATGAATGTGTCAACACATTGTATTGGTGTTAGTTGCAATGAAAGACAAGGTGGTAGCATACATGATCCATAGCCTGACAAGTTATTGGCCTTCACGCCGAAGCGCGACGCCTCTTATGGAATTAAATCAGTTTTTGTGAAAGGGCAACTGCGAAATCTTAGACCTTTTTGTCAGACATAATAGCCGATCATTCCGATTATTAAAGGTCCTTCTCAAACACTTACCGCTTAACTGACGAGTTAAATATAGTGCGCTTAACTGACGAGTTAAATATAGAGCGATTATGTTCTAAACTGACGAGTTGAATAAAGATTGGATTAACATTGACTGTATTGCTTGTGTGTTGTGTTGATATTGTTAGGTTTTTTACAACGTTTAAGATGATATTGTGACATATTATCTAATTAAATAATGTCATTTTAAGAAATTATTATTAGATCTAGATCAAAACATTGTTTAAGATTAAGAAATGGCAAAACATATACTAAAAGTAGAGAATTTAGATGGGGATGTTTATAATTTATAATTTACATAAATAATAATTTGTCACCAATTTGTTAATTATAATGTAGTTAACAATTAATCAAGACGTATTTTTCGAATAAAAATATTAAATATGCTAACTTTAACCAAAACGATCTGTTCTCCTAGTTTATTATCAGTTTGTACATTTCTTACTTTTAAACATTCTTTTGGATGCTTTTGATGCTTTGCATCAATCCTTTTTAGTGTTGATTTAAATAAAATCTAAAAAAATACTTCTGGTCAATAAATACATTTTTATTAAATCACTGTACAAAAATTGTTATTTAACAAAAATATACAGGCTACTAACTACAAAAAACAAGACAATAATAAACAAACTATAAAGGATGGTGAAAACTCAAAATATTTTAGTAGACGCTAATCACAATATCAATCTTAATAACTTGAGAAACCAAAATGCAAAGAAACTATAAGCATTACATAGTATGCAAAAAGATAATAAAATTATACTAAAAGAAATGCAAAATATTAACATCAAAATAGTAAAAGTAATAAATGGTAGTAACAAAATCACATAAAAGTCTATTTTAGTATTCAAAATACTTAAAATACAATTCATCCTATAGAATTTCCCTTAATGCAAAATTATGGTCATGATTATTGAACATTTCATGTAAAACTGGTTTCTAGTTTTATTTTTTATTTCCAATGTTTTCACCATTTCAATTTTTTAAAATATGTTAATAACTATTATGTATGAAGAAAATAAAAAACACCACAAAAAAGTCATATATTTTCATATCGAATGGAGATAATAACTCACTTTTATGAAAACAAATGTTACAAGCTTTGCAACGGAATGTTCTTTCAAAAATTTAACCATGCACACTGATTGACAATCTGAAATGAATGAACAAACATTATGTTTGTATTTTAGAATTGATGACTATTAATCGTCATGATGGGAATTCCACCTTAACCTTAATATTTAGTCACGATTCACATGTAATAAAATAGATAGTAATAATAGATAGTTCTTAAAGACCCAAGTATTAATAAGTTTACAAGTTCTGAAGACTGGTGACAAAATCGTTAAGAATAATCTTAAAGAATGCAGGTTCTAAAAATTGAGAAACTAAGCAATTGACGAAACTATGTCTTTATCATTATACATGAAGAAATTCATAAAAATTCTGTTAATAAGACATTTACATGATAAATAATGTATTTTGTTTATAGACATGGTTCTAAAGATCCTGAACTTTGACATTCATATTAAACATTATTGACAGAAAAAAAACTCACTCGCCTTACAACATAAACAAAGAAAAGCGCTGAAATGTATGCAAAGCAAGTTGGTAAGTGGATTGTTATATTACTGTCAGTGCAGATGGTTAATCCCGTCAGAATAAACAAGGACGACAACCCAAAGTATTCACTCGCTCTACAATAAAGACCAAGAAAAAGGAAGAACAAGTGGATGTGTATAAATTTCATAGCTCTGTCAGTACAAGTAGTAAACCCGTACTACATTTTTTTCACTTCTAAAGGTTACAAACATTTGTTTTAGTCTTGGATGAATACTGACAGACCTTAGCAATTTTGGACAGTTTGTCTTATCAACAATTATTCCACGTTTCTTTCCATCTCTATCACACTGAACAATAGTCTGTAAACCATAATTTGAAACAATTATATTTCCATGACCATCATCACAAACACCATCAGGTCTTATATCTGGATCTGTAATTGTCTCGATGTAATCACATTGACCATTGAAACAAACCAAGCCTTTTGCATCATCACCTACAAATAATCTATTATTCTTGTTATTGATATGATTGCTACGACCAAACAGAGCTTGTCCATTGTCATCACTGGTAACAGTCTTCAATATATTTCCAGACATATCATACATGTACAATGACTTGCTTTCGTCGGTAATATATAGTTTATCATCATTATATGCTATACCGTAACTCTTACCATGATTCATTTTGAGTGAACGAATCAATGCTAACTGATCACGAATTGATATTAATTGAACCACATTCCTACATGCAACAGCAACCTCATTATCTTTAACCATACAAACACCACGTGGACTTACAGGCACATTACAATAATCTATTAATGATGATGATAAGATATTAAAACGTTTAAGCTTGTCGTTCCTCCAGTCAGTAAACAGAACTGTGTTATCTATGATACATGATCCAGTTATACAACAGTCCGTTGTATCGTCCTGTAGTTTGACATTCATATCACATATCTTGGAACATTTATATAGATCTTTGTTTCTTGATAACGTGGCTGATATGTTTCCTAAACTTAATTTACTCTCTAAGCTGGTTTTCAATTCTTCAAGTGGCTGGAATGTTATTTCTGCATGGCGGACACTAGAAGACGAAACTTCATCTGTGTCAATGGTCTTGATATATTGTTGAGCGATCTTAGAACAGACAAATTGTTGAGCTATATTTCCTGCATCTTGCATTAGTAGTTGTTGAAGATTCTTCAAGTGGTCAATGGAATCTTCGTACCTCTTCCTTTCGTCAAGGAGCTGCGTTTTTATTTTTTTGTATTCGTTTTCAATGTCATTGATTGTTATTTCTTCTAACTTTCTAAGCAAGTGTTCCATTTCCATTCTATAATCATTAGCAGCTTTGATGGCAATTTCTTTCGATTCTCGTAGTTGTTGAAAAATGTCGTCACTTTCATTTTGTCGTTCATTCATATCGTCTAGCATTCTGTTAATATCAGGACCAGTTTTAGATGTATCTGTTTTACTGTACAGTTGATTAATGCTGTCAGAAACAGAGATCATACCATCACAGGTTCTGAAATATTATATAATATTGTAATGTACATTTTGTTGTGGGAAGTTTGTTTAAAATGTTGTACAATACAAACAAGTGCATATTTAGACTATACCAAGTCATAGTAGGATCATTTCTACTATAAAAATCCAGAATCTTTTTTGTTTTCTGGTTTTACCCTGGTGTTTTCTCAAACTCTAAGATTAGGAAATATATATAAGTTAACTCTCTTAACATTTATTAAAATGAAAGTAATTTTATACGGTAGGCCTACTGTGAAATAACATTTAGTCTGATCACAAACTTCATTACGAACTTAAATTAAGTCTCCTCAATATAAACGGATACCGATCTTTTAAACACTGTAAAACACAGTCAGTTGTCATTTTATTGACACGGTTCAATGAAAATAACAACATTTGTGAACTTTTTTATTAAAAGTACAATGGTCCTCTAGCCAAGCATCTATGTAGTATAGTTTATATTTCTACAAAATACATTCAATGTTTACACTTTCTTTCATGTCTACATCACTTACATGTCATGTTTATATGCAGTTAAATTAATACATGTTTTTAAAAAACACATTCAATTATGTACAAATTTTCTACGAATACCATGATAAAATTACTTTCTTTCCTTATAACGTCTGATGTAATTTGAGTAGAAAATAACAAAGAAAGTCACATTGACGTTTTGTAAGACGATATTGTGTTTATTATCAAGATTGAAATTTAAAAGTTTAAAAATAGTTCATATTGACTCATTTGTGTTTAAATTAAGATAGGTTTAATATTTAGAACTAATCAGTATTTACTCACCTATGATCTTCTGCTGCACAAATGTAACAGCACACAACTTCATGGTCCTTACAAAACATATCCAATATTTTCCCTGTATGTTTATTACACTGTTTTGTAGGAAATGCAGGCAGAGTCCTCGGTTGCCCTTGTATAGTTACTGAAGAACAATCCATGAATGAATGTCTCTTAAATGACGGAATCCATTTATGAGCTGACAAACAATCCTGGCAACAATATCGCTGACATTCTATACAATATTTTAAAGCTTCTTTAATGACATGATCCTCGGCACAAGAAGTACAAATGTAATCAAAAGTCTCCTCCGACATATTCAGTTTACTCCCCCAAGTCGCCATCTTGTAAACTTTGTTCTAGTCGATATTAATACAGGTGTGTATTTAGTATGAATTATTTGAGTATGTTATATCTTTTTATTAGTAAAGCTTTTGAGGAACGTGATAGGATTTTGTTTAGAAACTAGGATATTTTTTATCAAACGTTTGTTCAAATATTGTCATGGATGTATTACACTGTATTTTTGTTCAATGCAATTGTATCTAACTTTATATGTGTCATTGTGACCTTCTCCTATCCTATCCTTCTCTTTCTTTCTTTCATTTTTTCATTCTTTCTTTCTGTCTTTATTATAATAGACATAGTTATATATATTCCTGTAAGTATTTGGTTACATCTCATTTGATTTGTGTAAACTATTTATGTTCATTATGCGCATAACATGCTATGTATTGTCCTCATGCATTTTATATGTATTGGAAAATAAATTATATCTCTATCTAAGACAAGTCTACTTTCGGTTTCGATTTTGTATCTGTATTATTTGTTTAACCGATTACACTTTTTGAAATACATGTAATAATGATAACATTATCGTAACTGGACTCAGCAAATAGTTAAACCTCATGGTGGCACAATGATATTTAGAACCAAAGTGTAAGACCTGTCGTGTCTTGTTTTTCAGAAGGACATTGATTCCCTGTTAGGATGCTGCTCAAATGTTAAACGAGATACTGCGGGGGTTATAGCAGAGGCATAGGATGTAGATCGGTGTCTCTGTTTTATAATTTGATCAACCTGAACTGTCTTGAACCAAGGACCCTGTATATATGGGGCATTGCCAGGACCAAAGGAGCTTGACATTCTATATCGTAGTTTGAGAATATTCTTCCTTCTAATTATAAGGAGGGATATTTTCAAACTACGATACAGAATGTCAAGCTCCTGTGCCGGAACAAAGATTAGATAGAGAATCTTTGATATATTTTATATGGGGATCTACTAAACATGCTCGAGTTCCTAGCGTTCTTATCATGCTCTATAGCTTAAGGTCTTCAGCGAACCCGTGTGTACGCTGTTGACGGATAGGGCCTATTTTGCCTCATCTGATGGATATCAAAATGTTAAAAAGCGGCTTATTAAATTTTGTAAGCCTGAACTACATGTTCTAATGCGCTGTTAAATCTTGATCGAGGTTTTCTGGATCCCATGTACATATTGTTTTCAAAGTTTAGCACATATTTATTCCATTTTGACTCCCTTGATAAAATTGTTGGATCCGTCCCTGTGTGTCATACTTTTCAACGACATTGTACTCTTGACCTAAATATCGTTTACGAAAAATATAATAAATCTATGAAACATTTTCCGAAAATCACATCATGTACTCACTATACTGTATAGTCCTATTATATTAACCTGTCACACATGAATATAATTACATGGTATGTATACACTCTTAATATAGTTTACAAACTATAAATAATGAGTTTATTTTAGAGTGTTTACACACCATGAAATTATGTATGAGTGACAGATTAATATAATAGGACTATATTTAGCCTAGATAAAATTGAGACTAGAAGTCTGATGAAGAATAACTAAAAACAAAGTACAATTGTACTAGTTTTATTTGCACTAAGATATTGATATGAGATGATATACAATGGTAAAATATGTACATGAAATAATGATATATGATCTGGTAGATGTGGGGCGTGCTTGATTGGGCTGTCGGAACTATGACAGAATTAAATTCCAACTCTTTCACAGCATCTACCAAACGAGTGAAATTGGATGTTGGAACTAAATCAAAAGGCAATATCTGTAGCAAATATACTTGCTTCTTAACTTATTTATAGCAAATAATAATCATCTGTTATCGTAAACAATCGGGCTAAAATATAATTTTAGCAACATTTGCTTCCAAAACACTAAATTCTTATGTTTGCAGTGATGTCGCCGCCATCTTGAATATGACTGATCCCGTTCACACACCCTATTTCCATGGAATGGATAGAACATTGACAGAACAACACAGTTTTCGACACACTGGATCAGAGTTCTCCCAGTTCAAACAGTCTGAATTTCAAATCGAGCACACCCGGGGTTATGGGAGTAGAAATATGAATCAAATGGTATAAATTTCTTAGCATAAAACTCCCTGCCATTGTATGTATTACACTCTATTGAACATATATTGTTTCCCAACTAATAAAATTAATGAACTAGGCTTTCCTTAAAGTCTATTCAACTGTCAGTGGTGCATACAATCACTCTGCTGATTTAAATACTCACAACAGTACTTCTGTATTCACTTTCAATAATGACAGTTATCTGTATCAATGTACAGGGTTTATCCAACAAATGTGAAATATTTAAGTCAATGGGGTTAATGTATAGGCCATTGATTGTTGAATAAATTATAACAATAATTTAGCTAAGCAGATCTACAATCTGTCCTTGTTTATTTACTACTTAATCAAATAGTTGTGCCATCCAAGAAGACAAAACATAAGTAGATATCAAACTATTACTATAAAGCAACACATGGCTATCTGATCCAACCCTGCAATCCAATTATGTTGTACAATACAAAGAAATGCATATTTAGACCTTTCCAAATTATAGTAGGATCATTTTTACTGTAATAATCAAGAATCTTTTATGTTTTCTCGTTTAACCTTGGTGTTTTCTCAGACTGTCCGGTTTGTTTTTTCCCCTATCAAATAGTAGTGCCAGCCAAGAGGACAAAACATAAGTAGATATCAAACTATTACTATAAAGCAACACCATGGCTATCTGGTCCAACCGTGCAATCCAATTATATATGCTATATCTAAGACACGACTCACGTCTATTTTCGGTTTCGATTTTGTTTCTGTATTATTTGTTTAACCAATTATACTTATTTGCAATACATGTGATAATGATAACAAAATCCTGAATTTTAGTTTTGTAGTTATGATTTATCTAAATAATAATTGAACGTTTTGTAGTTATAATTTATCTAAATAATTAATTAAACGTTTTGTAGTTATAATTTATATAAATTATAATTGAACATTATTGATGGATTAAAAATATTAAACGAGTTATTCATGTGTTTTTTGTAATATTTCATATAATAGGCAGATCAACCAAATGTTCTACATTGTATCAGTATGAAACACTTCATTTCTTGTGCATCTGTCCTTGTTCATTTTTTTGCTTTTAAGTCGAACAGACACCTATATTGAACACATTTCCATAACTTATTTTATTTTGGTTCCCATGAAAAACTCTCTTACACAGCCCATGTGTATCATAATGATGAACTAGATATCGTTTAATGAAAAAATATATTTAGATATAAATATAGATCTTGAGAAATGTTAAACCAGTACACGGTGACCCACTTAAAGCCTAGAGAAAAGGTATACAATCGTACCAATATCAATGTTTAAGGGTTTATATGATAACGACTACTATGCATGAGTTATATTTCCTTGTAAATACACAGTAATTCATGTAGCATGTTTTAAGCAATGTTTACATACCAGAGGAAATATTTTATGAGGAGTTTCGAATAACTTAAACAGTAAAATGACAGCAGCTACCACACCGTACAACCCAGGTCCATGGCACGTTAGGCTACATGCAACCTTTGGAATGAAGTGTGTCGCTGTGTTGTTCGAGCCTCGTCCGTACTAGTCATAGCCTTTAATGGAATTAAAAAAAACGATGTTACTCAATTATTAAGATATATGTAGACGTAGTCGGCCTTATGCCTTAAAGGGTGAGTGAAAGATATTGAAGAAGGACCAGAAAAAACTCTGTTATATCAGCTGACCGCTGTAAAATGGCTACAATTCCTGTTGAGATGACATAAACTATAATAAAAGACACTCGTAAGCAAGCACACTTCTTTTGTACGTACCATGTAAGATACATAGGAACACATAAGCTACCATGACTCATTTTTGCACGCAATAATCCCTGATGAGAACCACCGTAAACAATATTGATGATCATATAATTATAGCCATTCAATCATTTCTCAAACATTTTAACTCATTCAATGAAGATAAAGCTTACTTCGTCACTATTCTTACCCAAAACATAGTCGAAATTTCGCGGGTTATTTCGACCATGTGTGATTTTTAAATAAACAATTTTACTAGATACAATCGAACGTTTTATATTGATTACACAACTGTCAATCAGCAGTGGAAGATATATGTATCAGCAGTCAACAAAAAATTCTTATTGTCCGATATATAAACTTAATAAATATAGGCTTTCTGGTGGATTGAAGATTTGTTATGTTAAATCTTACATAAATCTATTAGGACAAGAGTAAGGTTGCTATTGAACCTGGTTTATCTCCTCAGGGTTAATTGTTTTGCCAGTAACTGAAGGCTTATAAATCCCGTAGATTTCTTATATCGTATATTGTGTTGTCATTTTTGTAACAAGGAATTCAAAATCTAAGAATATCTCAATCTAATTTTACTAGTTCGTGTTCATCAGGATGACACCAATAACTAATTTATCATGCTAACCACAACCTACAGAGTATGAAAGTACTAACTTTGTTGGATAGTGTTTGTCATGATGACATCAATGACTGAATTATCAGGTTAGCCAAAACCTACAGAGTATGTAAGTACTAACTTTGCTAGTTAGTGTTTGTCAGAATACCATCAATGACTACATTATTAGGCTAGCCACAACCTACAGAGTATGTAAGTACTAGCTTTGTTGGCTAGTAATTGTCAGGATGACATCAATGACTAAATTACCAGGCTAGCCACAACCTACAGAGTATGTAAGTACTAGCTTTGTTGGCTAGTAATTGTCAGGATGACATCAATGACTAAATTACCAGGCTAGCCACAACCTACAGAGTATGTAAGTACTAGCTTTGTTGGCTAGTAATTGTCAGGATGACATCAATGACTAAATTACCAGGCTAGCCACAACCTACAGAGTATGTAAGTACTAGCTTTGTTGGCTAGTAATTGTCAGGATGACATCAATGACTAAATTACCAGGCTAGCCACAACCTACAGAGTATGTTAGTACTAACTTTGTAAGCTAGTGTTTGTAGGGATGACATCAATAACTAAATTATCAGGCCAGCCACAACTTACAGAGAATTTTAGTATTACTTTTGTTGGCTAGTGATTGTCAGGATGATATCAATGACTAAATTATCAGGCTAACCACAACCTACACAGTATGTCAGTACTTACCTTGCTGGCTAGTAATTGTAGGTATGGCAATAATGACTAAATTATCAGGCTAGCCACAACCTACAGAGTATGTTAGTACTAGCTTTGTTGGCTAGTGTTTGTCAGTATGACATTAATGACTAAATTATCAGACCATCCACAACCAACAGAGTATGTAAGTACTAACTTTGTTGGCTAGTGATTGTAGGTATGGCAATAATGACTAAATTATCAGGCTAGCCACAACCTACAAAGTATGCAAGTACTAGTGTTGTTAGTGTTTGTCAGGATGGATGACATCAATGACTTAATAATCAGGCTAGTCACAACCTACAGAGTATGAAAGTACTAGCTTCGTTGGCTAGTGTTTGTCAGGATGACATCAATGATTTAATTATCAGGCTAGCCACAACCTACAAAGTATGTAAGTACTAACTTTGTTTTCTAGTCTTTGTCAGGATGACATCAATAATTTAATTACCAAACTGGCTACTACATACATGTAGTGAATGATATTCTGTTTACAATCATTAAAAAGTGAATTTTAATTAAAACAAAACAATACACTTGGTTTTTTAATGAAGTGACTCAAAACAAGATTATTTAATACAGATAATGTTATTTATACTTAAAGAACAAGAAAATGATAAACAAAATATGAAGGATGTGTACTCAAACATCTTAATCAACACATCAACTTTGATAAATCAAAATACACAAAATACACAAAAATGAACAACTCTAAGCATGACATAATATGCAAAGACAATAGTCAACAACTACTAAAGGATATACCAACCATTTACATCAATGTAATTAATTATTAAATGGTTGTACAAACTAGTTCATACAAAAGACAAAATAAGTATTCAAAATAACTAAAATATAATTTTCATATAAAATTCCCACAATACAAATCTATGTTCTTGACCACCGAACTTTTCTAGAAAACTGATATCTAATTGTATATTGTAATTCTAATGTTTTCACCATGTCCAGTTATTCAAATGTTTTAATACATTTGTAATTATTTTGTACAAAATGAAAGTACAGGATGAATAGAAATATGTTTTGTATTTTATTTCAAAATTAATGACCATAAATCACCTTTATGGGAATTCTACCCTAAACATAGAAAATAAGCATCAAGTCATCTTAAAATAGTTCCTAAAATAACTAAATATAAATTAGATTATCGGTTAAAATTCCACGCAAAATGTATATTTTTTTTAAAAAATCAGGTCCTTAAAATTTAGTAATTCAACAAATGATAAAACCATGTCTCTATATTGTGCACCCAATACCGTCTAATATACATTAAGAAATATATGAATGTTTTTTAATCAGATATAAGAAAATTTATTAGTTACATTTTCTACAAATAGGATTGCATAGATCCTTAACTTTACCAATTACATTAAACAATGAGAAAATATCCATGCACACTGATTGACAATAAGAAATGAATGAAAAACATTATGTTTGTATTTTTGAATTGATGATTATTAATCGTCATGATGGGAATTCCACATTAACCTTAATATTTAGCCACGATTCACATGTATTAAAATAGATAGTAATAATAGACAGTTCTTAAAGACACAAGTATTAATAAGTTAACAAGTTCTGAAGACTGGTGACAAAATCGTTACGCATAAACTTAAATAATGTAGGTTATAAAAATTAAGTAACTAAACAATTGACGAAACTATGTCTTTATCATTATACATGAAGAAATACATAATAATTCTGTTAATGAGACATTTTACGTGATATTTTGTTTGCAGACATGATTCTAAAGATCCTGAACTTTGACATTCATATTAAACATTATTGACAAATCAAACTACTCACTAGCCTTACAATATAAACAAAGAAAAGCACTGAAATGTATGCAAAGCAAGATGGTAAGTGGATTGTTATATTACAGTCAGTACAGATGGTTAACTCCGTCAGAATAAACAAGGACGACAGCACAAATATTCACTCACTCTACAATAAAGACCAAGAAAAAGGAAGTACAAGTGGATGAGTATAAAATTCATAGCTCTGTCAGTGCAAGTAGTAAACCCGTACTCCATTTTCTTCACTTTCTTGGGTTACAAACATTTGTTTTAGTCTTGGATGAATACAGACAGAACGTGGGTACTGTGGACATTTTGTTTTATCAACAATTATTCCACGTTTCTGTCTATCTCTATCACACTGAACAATAGTCTGTAAATCAAAGTTTGCAACAATTACATTTCCATAACCATCAACACAAACACCATCAGGTCTTATATCTGGATCTGTAATTGTCTCAATGTAATCACATTGACCATTGAAACAAACCAAGCCTTTTTCATCATCACCTACAAATAATCTATTATTCTTGTTATTAAATGTGATATGATTGCTACGACCAAACAGAGCTTGTCCATTTTCATCACTGGTAACAGTCTTCAATATATTACCAGACATATCATACATGTACAACGACTGCCTTTCGTCGGTAATATATAGTTTATCATCATTATATGCTATACCGTAACTCATTCCATGATTCATTTTGATTGAACGGATCAATGCTAACTGATCACGAATTGATACAAATTGAACCACATCCATACATGCAACAGCTACCTCATTATCTCCTACCATACAAACACCACGTGGACCTTCAGGCACCTTACAATAATCTATTAATGATAATAATGAGATATTAAAACGTTTAAGCTTGTTGTTGCTATAGTCAGTAAACAGAACTGTATCATCTACGATACATGATCCAGTTATACCACCGACCGATGTATCGTCCTGTAGTTTGACATTCATATCACATATCTTGGAACATTTATATAAATCTTTGTTTCTTGTTAACGTGGCTGATATGTTTCCTAAACTTGCTTTACTCCTCTCTAAGCTGGTTTTCAATTCGTCAAGCAGCTGGAATGTTACTTCTGCATGGCGGACACTAGGAGACGAAACTTCATCTGTGTCAATGGTCTTGATATATTGTTTAGCGATCTTAGAACAGACAAATTATTGAGCTATATTTCCTGCATCTTGCATTAGTAGTTGTTGAAGATTCTTCAAGTGGTCAATGGAATCTTCGTACCTCTTTCTTTCGTCAAGGAGTTGAGTTTCTAATTTCTTGTATTCGTTTTCAATGTCATTGATAGTCACTTCTTCTAACTTTTTCAGCTGTCGTTCTATTTCCATTCTATAATGATTAGCAGCATTGATGGCAATTTCTTTTGATTCTCGTAGTTGTTGAAGAATGTCATCACTTTCATTTTGTCGTTCATTCATATCGTCTAGCATTCTGTTAATATCAGAACCAGTTTTAGATGTATCTGTTTTACTGTATAGTTGATTAATGTTGTCAGAAACAGAGATCATACCATCACAGGTTCTGAAATATATTATAACAACTTAATGTACATTTTGTAGTGGGAAGTTTGTTTAAAATGATGTACAATACAAAACAAATTGAATATTTAGACCAAATATATTTATTACCAAATCATAGTAGGATCATTTCTATTGTAATAATCCAGAATCTTTTATGTTATCTGGTTTTACCATTGTGTGTTCTCAGACTCTAAGATCAGAATATATATTATAAGTTAACTCTCTAAACATTTAATTATTAAAATGAAAGTGATTTTATACGGTATAGGCCTACTGTGAAATAACATTTGGTCTGATCACAAACTATATTACGAACTTAAATATCCTCAATATAAACGGATGCCGATTTTTTAAACACTGTAAAACACAGTCAATTGTCATTTTAACACGGTTCAATGAAAAAAATATTTGTGAACATTTTTATTAAAAGTACACTGGCCCTCTTGCCAAGCTTCTGTGTAGTATAGACTAGTTATATTTCTACACTACACATTCAATGTTAACGTTATCTCCCATGTCTCATCACTTACTTGTCATGTTTATGTGTAGTTAAATCAATACATGTACATGTATTTAAAAAAAAACATTCAATTATGTACAAGTTCTCTATGAATACCATGTTAGAGCATCTTACTCTCTTATTAAGTCTGATTTAATTTGAGTAGAAAATAACAAAGAAATTCAGATTGACGTTTTGTAAGACGATATTGTGTTTATTATCAAGATTGAAATTTTAAATGTTAAAAAATAGTTCATATTGACTCATTTGGGTTTAAACTAATATAGGTTTAATATTTAGAACTAATCAGTATTTACTCACCTATGATCTTCTGCTGCACAAATATAACAACAAACAGCATCATGGTCCATACAAAACATATTCAATATTTTCCCTATATGTTTATTACACTGTTTTGTTGGACATGCAGGTAGAGTCCTCGGTTGCCATTGTATAGTTACTGAAGAACAGTCCATGAATGAATGTCTCTTAAATGACGGAATCCATTTATGAGCTGACAAGCAATCCTGACAACAATATCGCTGACATTCTATACAAAATTTTAAAGCGTCTTTAATGACATGATCCTCGACACAAGAAGTACAAATGTAATAATAAGTCTCCTCCGACATATTAAGTTTACTACCTTCAGCCGACATCTTGTAAACTTTGTCCTAGCTGATATTTACAGGTGTGTATTTAGTATGAATTATTTGAGTGTGTTATATATAAGGTAAGTCTACTTTCGGTTTCGATTTTGTTTCTATATTATTTGTTTAACCAATTATACTTTTTGCAATACATGTAATATTGTTAACAAAACTCTGAATTTACAAACAATTACAAAGACTTTGAAGTTACTGGACTCAGCAAATGGTAAAACCTCATGGTGTTACAATGATATTTAGAACCAAAGTGTAAGACCTGTCGTGTCTTGTTTTTCACAAGAAATCGATTCTGTGTATATATACATGTGTATATAACCCTGTTAGGATGCTGCTTAAATGTTAAAAGGGATACTGTGGGGGTTACAACAGAGGCATAGGATATTTATATTCGGTGTCCTTGTTTTATAGCTTAATCAACCTGAACAGTCCTGAACCCAAAAACCTGTGTATATGGGGTCCTTGCCTGGACTAAAGAGTCTTGACATTCTATATCGTAGTTTGAAAAAATCCCCCTTCTTATAATAAGGAGGGATATTTTCAAACTACGATACAGAATATCAAGCTCCTGAGCATGAACAAAGATAAGATAGAGAATCTTGGATATATTGTATCTAATATAGGGATCTACCAAACATGCTCGAGTTCCTAGCGTACTTAACATGCTCTATAGCTTAAAGTCTTTAACGAAGTCGTGTGTACACTGATAATGAACGGGTAGTGCCTATATATTGCCGAATCTGATGAAAATCAAAATGTTATATAAGCGGCTTATAAAATTATGTAAGCCTGAACTACATGTTCTAATGCGCTGTTAAATCTTGATAGAGGGTTTTTCAGACCCCCTGTACATATTGTTTTCAAAGTTTGGCACATATTTATTCCATTTTGACTCCCTTGATGAAATTTTTGGATCCGACCCTGTGTGTCATACTTTTCAGGGACCTTGTACTCTTGACCTAAATATCGTTTTCGAAAAATATAAGGAGCGTAGCTTGCCCAAAATAAATGTGTAGGCACTGGTAACCTAGGGGGTTAATTTTTTTAATTCTACATCTCAGTAGATGCATTCTATAGTATTTCAGGTCATTTGTTAGAAATTTTACCTGTGATATTATGTAAAAAGAAATCACAACACTAAGTCAGTGTTGTAGTTTATAGTTATACAGTGAACATCGTACTACAGTACTTCATTCACTTTTTTACATTCACATTATGTTTATAACAATACAACTTTGCTGTCAACATTAAATTATTTGAGAACCGTTAAAAATAGACAATTCTACAACCAATATCATTGCGTGACCATGAACCACATGGTACAATCCATACTGCTCGTACTTCTTGCCTCCTTACCCCTTAGCCTTCGATTTTAAATTTTATTGCATTTTTGGCATTTTTAGTCTTTTTTGGAATTTTCAAAACATGTGTAGGAACGTGCCTGTGTGCATATAGGAAGCTACGCCAATGTATACTCTATTTACATAAAATTGAGACAAGAAGTCTGATGAAGAATAACTGAAAACAAAGTATAATTGAAGTAGTTTTATTTGCACAAAGATATTGAAATGTATGGTGGCATATTTCTGCCACCAAATAACCACATAACTAACACGTTAATTAAGTAGTTAACTAATTACGTAACAAGTTAACCAGATAATTAACTAGTTAATTAAGAAGTTAACTAGTTATGTAACTAGTTTTTTTTCAATAAATAAAAGATCATAACAGAAAATAAATGCAAGTTAGTGCCTACAACTGCCATTCTTGTACTAGTATACCAATTTATTATTACGTGGTTAACTACTTACGTAACTAGTTAACCTCTTTATTAACTAGTTAATTAAGTGATTATCTAGTTAACGTAACTAGATAACCACTAACCACTTATCTATAAATAGATATTGCGTAGTGTGATTGTGTATCGATACAGTTGAGCAAAACAATGTTATTTATAGATAAGTGATAACAGGTTTACTAGTTAAGTTAACTAGATAATCACTTAACTAAGTGGTTAATTAAGTGGTTAACTAGTAATGTAACTAGTTAACCACTCAACACTTTTATTTGGTAAAATAATACACAATGGCAGTTGAAAGCACTAACTTTCTTGTTTTCTGTTATGATCTTTTATTTATTAAAAAAATAACTAGTTGCGTAACTAGTTAACTACTTAATCAACGTGTTAGTTATGTGGTTATCTGGTGGCAGAAATATGCCACCATAGAAATAAGATGATATATAATGGTAAATATATGTACATGAAATATTAAAATATGATGTGGTAAGTGAGGGGCGCGCTTGATTAAGCTGTCAGAACTCTGCCAGAAGCAAATTTCGACTCTTCCACAGAGTCTGCCAAACGAGTGAAATTGGATGTAGGAACTGAATCAAAAGGCAATATCTGTAGCAAATATACTCGCTTCGTACTTCATTTATAGCAAGTAGTTAAATTGTTATTGTAAACAATTGGGCGAAAGTATAATTTTAGCAACATTCGCTTCCAAAACACCAAACTCTTATGTTTGCAGTGATGCCGCCACCATCTTGGATATAAAGAATAAACTGTGAGTGATCCCGTTCGATGAACACACCCTATTTCCATGGAATGGATAGAACATTGACAGAACACAGTTTTCGACACACTGGATCAGAGTTCTCGCAGTTCAAACAGTCAGAATTTCCAATCGAGCTCACCTGTGGTTATGGGAGTAGAAATGTGAATGAAATCGTATAAATTTCTTAGTATAAAACTCCCTGCCATTGTATGTATTACACTCTATTGAATATATTTTGTTTCCCAACTAATGAAATTATTGAACTAGGGTTTCCTTAAATTCTATTAAACTATCAGTGGTGCATACAATAACTCTGCTGGTTCAATACTCACAACAGTACTTCTGTGTTCACTTTCAATAATAACAGTTATCTGTATCAATGTACAGGGTTTGACAAACAAATATAAAATATTTACGTCAGTGTGGTTAATGTATATGCCACTGATTGTTAAATAAAATATAACAATAATTTAGCCAAGCAGATCTACAAACTGCCCGGTTTGTTTATTTCCCTATCAAATAGTTGTGCCATCCAAGAAGACAAAACATAAGTAGATATCAAACTATTACTATAAAGCAACACATGGCTATCTGATCCAACCATGCAATCCAATTATATATGCTATATCTAAGACACGACTCACGTCTATTTTCGGTTTCGATTTTGTTTCTGTATTATTTGTTTAACCAATTATATTTTTTTTGCAATAAATGTAATAATGATAACAAAATCCTGAATTTTAGTTTTGTAGTTATGATTTATCTAAATAATAATTGAACGTTTTGTAGTTATGATTTATCTAAATAATTAATTAAACGTTTTGTAGTTATAATTTATATAAATAATAATTGAACATCATTGATGGATTAAAAATATTAAACGAGTTATTCATGTGTTTTTTTGTAATATTTCATATAAAAGGCAGATCAACCAAATGTTCTACATTGTATCAGTATGAAACACTTCATTTCTTGTGCATCTGTCCTTGTTCATTATTTTGCATTTAAGTCAAACAGACACCTATATTGAACACATTTCCATAGTATTTTATTTTGGTTCCCATGAAAAACTCTCTTACACCGCCCATGTGTATCATAATGATGAACTAGATATCGTTTAATGAAAAAATATATATAGATATAAATATAGATCTTGAGAAATGTTAAACCAGTACACGGTGACCCACTTAAAGCCTAGAGAAAAGGTATACAATCGTACCAATATCAATGTTTAAGGGTTTATATGATACAGTGTAACCTCTGCAGAGCGACTTGCGGCGGAGTTTTAAAAAAATTGCCGCTCTGCAGAGGTATCGCTCTGCAGAGGTAGACTTTTTCTACCGATCACCAAAACGGCCGTTAGGTCCGGAAAACTGGCCTTTATCCGTTCCGTAATGTAAATACAGTTTTTAGCGAGCGCTGATCGACAAAAGTAAAAAAGTTTTAATAAGATTACGAAGTTTTTTAAATAAATAAAATGACAATTCCTAGCATGAAGGTTAGTTTTATGCTAAAGAAAGCAATATACAAGAGAAATTGATTCTGTTACTGTCAAATGTTTTATACTTGTCTAATGGCGAATACTATTTAGCAGGAATTATCGTCGTCTTTTCGGGAGTAAATATCTGATATTATCTTAAACCTCAAATAATCTTAAAACAGAATTCATTTCATCGGAGCTTTCAATAAAAAGAACAATAACAAATAAGTTTCATTTATTATCGCCAACTAGCTAGACGTATGTGCATCTGAAACTTGATGACGTCAGCCTACCAAACAAAGCGCTCCTCATCTAAGGTCCGTTCGTTGGTGTCATGGAAACCATATGTCACTTGTATATTAACCCCTGTTAGACAAATGATTTAGCAACATGACACTTGAGGGTAGTGTTATACGATTAGGGGTTTCGCTTATTGTTTAAATCATCCGGTTATAGATAATTATCGATTATTGATGTAAACCTTGCTAGACTTAGTGTCGCTGTATAGAGGTAAAGATTAACTTTGGGAATTTATTTGAACGGCCGTTTACCGCTCTGCAGAGGTGTCGTTCATTAGAGGTAAATCGTAGAGTAAAATCGACGGGGGAATTCTAATATGCCGCTCGTCGGAGGTTGCCTCTCGTTAGAGGTGCCGTTAGCAGAGGTTATACTGTAACGACTACTATGCATGAGTTATATTTCCTTGTAAATACACAGTAATTCATGTAGCATGTTTAAGCAATGTTTACATACCAGAGGAAATATTTTATGAGGAGTTTCGAATAACTTAAACAGTAAAATGACAGCAGCTACCACACCGTACAACCCGGGTCCGTGGCACGTTAGGCTACATGCAACCATTGGAATAAAGTGTGTCGCTGTGTTGTTCGAGCCTCGCCCGTACTAGTCATAGCCTTCAATGAAATTAAAAATAAACGATTTTACTCAATTATTAAGATATATGCAGACATAGTCGGCCTTATGCCTTAAAGTGTGAGTGAAAGATATTGAAGAAGGACCAGAAAAAACTCTGTTATATCAGTTGGCAGCTGTAAAATGGCTATAATTCCTGTTGAGATGACATAAACTATAATAAAAGACATCGTTAAGCAAGCACACTTCTTTTGTACGTACCATGTAAGATACATAGGAACACATAAGCTACCATGACTAATTTTTGCACGCGATAACCCCAGATGAGAGCCACCGTAAACAATGTTGATGATTGTATAATTATAGCCATACAATCATTTCTCAAACATTTGAAATCATTCAATGAAGAGCTCACTTCGTCACTATCTTTTTATCAAAAACATAGTAGAAATTTTGTGGGTAATTTCGACCATGTGTGATTTTTAAATAAACTATTTTACTAGATACAATCGAACGTTTTATATCGATTACACAACTGTCAATCAGCAGTAGAAGATATATGTATCAGCAGTCAACAAAGAGTTCTTATTGTCAGATATAAAACTTAATAAATATAGGCTTTCTGGTGGATTGAAGATTTGTTATGTTAAATCTTACATGAATCTATTAGGGCAAGAGTAAGGTTGCTGCAATATTGAACCTGGTTTATCTCCTCAGAGTTAATTGTTTTGCCAGTAACCGAAGGCTTATAAATACCTTAGATTTCTTATATCGTATATTGTGTTGTCATTTTTGTAACATGGAATTCTAATTCTAAGAATATCTCAATCTAATTTAACTAGTTCGCGTTTGTCAGGATGACACCAATAACTAATTTATCATGCTAACCACAACCTACAGAGTATGTAAGTACTAGCTTTGTTAGATAGTGTTTGTCAGAATACCATCAATGACTAAATTATCAAGCTAGCCACAACTTACAGAGTATGTAAGTACAAGCTTTGTTGGCTGGTGTTTGTCAGGATGACATCAATGACTAAATTATCACATTAGCAACAACTTACAGAGTATGTAAGTACTAGCTTTGTTGGCTAGTGTTTGTCAGGATGACATCAATGACTAAATTATCAGGCTAGCCACAACTTACAAAGTATGTCAGTACTAGCTTTGTTGGCTAGTGTTTGTAGGGATGACATCAATGACTAAATTATCAGGCAAGTCACAACCTACACAGTATGTCAGTACTTACCTTGTTGGCTAGTGATTGAAGGTATGAAAATAATGACTAAATTATCAAGCCAGCCACAACTTACAGAGTATGTAAGTACTAATTTTGTTGGCTTGTGTGTGTAGGGATGACATCAATGACTAAATTATAAGGCTAGCCACAACCTACAGATTATGTAAGTACTAACTTCGTTGGCTAGTGTTTGTCAGGGTGACATCAATGACTAAATTATCAGGCTAGCCACAACCTACAGAGTATGTAAGTACTAGCTTTGTCGGCTAGTGTTTGTAGAGATGACATCAATAACTAAATTATCAGGCTAGCCACAACCTACAGAGTATGTAAGTATTAGCTTTGTTGGCTAGTGTTTGTCAGGATGACATCAATGACTAAATTATCAGGCTAGCCACAACCTACAGAGTATGTAAGCATTAGCTTTGTTGGCTAGTGTTTGTCAGGATGACATCAATGACTAAATTATCAGGCTAGCCGCAACCTACAGAGTATGTAAGTACTAGCTTTGTTGGCGAGTGTTTGTAGGGATGACATCAATAACTAAATTATCAGGCTAACCAAAACCTACAGAGTATGTAAGTACTAGCTTTGTTGGCTAGTGTTTGTAGAGATGACATCAATAACTAAATTATCAGGCTAACCACAACCTACTGAGTATGTAAGTACTAGCTTTGTTGGCTAGTGTTTGTAGAGATGACATCAATAACTAAATTATCAGGTTAGCCACAACCTACAGTGTATGTAAGTAATAGCTTTGTTGGCTAATTTTTGTCAGGATGACATCAATGACTAAATTATCAGGCTAGCCACAACCTACAGAGTATGTAAGTACTGACTTTGTTGGCTAGCGTTTGTAGAGATGACATCAATAACTAGATTATCAGGCTAGCCACAACCAACAGATTATGTAAGTACTAACATTGTTGGCTAGTGTTTGTCAGGATGACATCAATGACTTAATTATCAGGCTAGTCACAACATACAGAGTATTAGGTAGCGTTGTAGAGATGACATCAATATCTATTTGATCAAACTGGCCACTTAATGCATGTAGTCAGTGATTAAAAGTCTTTACAATCATTAAAAAGTGAATTTTAATTAAAATAAAACAATACACATGGTCTGTTTACTATCTTTATTACTAATGAAGTGACCTCAATGACTAAATTATTAAACTGGCCACTCATGCATGAGTATGTAGTCAGTGATATTCTGCTTACAATCATTAAAAAGTGAATTTTAATTGAAATAAAACAATACACATGGTCTGTTTACTATCTTTATTACTAATGAAGTGACCTCAATGACTAAATTATCAAACTGGCCACTACATGCATGAGTATGTAGTCAGTGATATTCTGCTTACAATCATTAAAAAGTGAATTTTAATTAAAATAAAACAATACACTTGGTCTGTTTACTATTTTAATGAATAGACTAAAAACATGACTATTTAATACAGAAAATGTTATCTATACTAAAAAAACTAAAAGAACAAGAAAATGATGAACAAAATATGAAGGATGTGTACTAAAACATCTTAATCAATATATCAACTGTGATAACTTTAGAAATCAAAATATACAAAATACACAAAAATGAACAACTCTAAGCATGACATTATATGCAAAGACAATAGTCATCAACTACTAAAGGAAATACCAAACATTTACATCAAAGTAATTCAGTATTAAATTGTTGCTCAAATTAGTTCACACAAAAGACAAAATAAGTATTCAAAATAACTAAAATAAAATTTCCATATAAAATTCCCACAATACAAATCTATGTTCATGACACCAAACATTTCTAGAAAAACTGACATCTAATTGTATATTGTAATTGAACTATGGTTTTCACCATGTCCAGTTATTCAAATGTTTAATACATTTGTAATTATTTTGTACAAAATGAAAGAACAGGATGAATAAAAAATTGTTTTGTATTTTAATTCAAAATGTATGACCATAAATCACCTTTATGAGAATTCTACCCTAAACATAGAAAAAATAGCATCAAGTCATCTTAAAATAGTTCCTAAAATAACTAAATATAAATTAGATTTCCGGTTTAAAATTCCATGCAAAATGTACATTTTTTAAAAAAAATCAGGTCCTTAAAATTTAGTAATTCAGCAAATGGTAAAAACATGTCTCTATATTGTGCACCCAATACCGTCTAATATACATTAAGAAATATATGAAATTTTTGTTAAAATGATATAAGAAAATTAACATGTGGTATTTTCTACAGACAGGATTCCATAGATCCTTAACTTTACCAATTACATTAAACAGTGAGGAAAATCCAAAATACTCACTCACTTTACAATACAGTACAATATAGACAAAGAAAAAGTACTGAAACGTAGATCTATGCAAAAGACGTTGGCGAGTGGACTTTTCTGTCATAGTTCAGTCCATGCAGATGGTAAACCCAAAGCAAGTTGTCAAGTAGTGTAACATAGTGGCCACAGGTTTTTATCCCCAGGTTTTTATGACCAGGAAAATGTTGTTTCGTTGTACATAAAAGCTGCTTAAACCATCAAAAATGAGAGTTTGTGTTTTTTTTCTCATAGAGATTTACCTTCTTAAAAATACTGTGAGATACATATACTAATGGACAAAAGTCTTGTCCGGTCTACAAAAACCATAATATCTTTTTTGTTTGTTATTGTACACTCATATATTTGGTATCGTTAGAAAGAGAATGTTATTATGCATTGAATAAAAAAAGAATTGTGAAATTTGAGCTAGTTCTGTCGTTACAGTAATGTGTTGAAAATTGACATTGAGGATTTGCAAGTTACAAATGATTGCGTTGAGTCAGTTTTAAACGAAACATTTTTTTCAATAGTGTGTGTGACCCCCATTAACCCGAATGAGTTCAGTGATCCTTTTACGCATCGGTGCTACAAGTTTGTTAAGGAATCTAGCCGGAAGTTGGTCCCATTCTTGAACAATACTGTCACGTAATTGATGGACGTTGTACACGTTCCAAGCCCTAATCTTCCGTTTCATGTAGTCCCAAACGTGTTCGATTGGGTTCATGTCAGGCTATAATGCCGGCCATAGCAATGTTTGGACATTGTTGGCCAACAGGAAGTTTTGAGTGAACCTTGCAACATGGGGCCGGGCGTTGTCCTGCTGCAGGACTGCGCCTGGATGGGCAGTAAGGAAGGGCAACACAATCGGCTGCAACACTTGGTCTACGTAACGTTGTGCATAAAAGCCACGACCGCGTCCTCGACCATATTCGAGGAATACAAGTTGGGTTTTATGATGATGTGTAAACCCTACCCAAACAATGACGCTCGGCCCACCCCAGCGGTCATTTTCAATAACACAGGCGTCCGTAAACCTCTCACCAGGGCGTCGATAGACACGTTGACGTCGGTCGATTGGATCAATGTTAAATTTACACTCATCCGTAGACAGAATGTTTTGCCATTGATTTAAGCGCCACCTTTGATGACGTAACGTCCATGCTACCCGTAGACGCCTGTGATTGGGAGTTAATATTGCTCCATGATATGGCCGTCGGCAACGTAACCCGGCTGCTTTACCGTTCTGGCACTAATGCGAGGTCGATTACGACCAGCTGTGTTTCGTGCCGTGTCACTTGGGGCGCCAAAACGGTTACGTAAGTGGGTAAGCTGAATATGCCTATCCTGACGTAACGTCGTTTCGCGCGGCCGTCCGGAACGTTGAAGGTCTGCCATGGAGCCTTGCGTTGCGAATTTAGTGCGTAACCGACGAATGGTTTTCTCATTAACCCCGAATTGACGGACTACATGTGCAGCAGTCGCACCAGCCTCAAGTTGGCCTATAGTGTGCGCACGCTGTTCATTTGAAAGCTTTATTTAAGAATAAAAATCAATATTTTATTAAAAGATTTTGATGTCTTCCGATTGGGATATCGTTACACAAGAGAATAAGGTAAATCATTTTATCAAACTAGGCGCAACACTGTATACACGAGAGAGCACGTGAAAAACGTGACCGGAAATGTATCTCCTTTGTTAGAGCGTGGACGACTATCAAAATTTAGAAACCGGTTTGAAAAACAGGCGATATAAAGTAGGCCAAATTTCAAGATCGTAACTTTACGTGTTTAAAAGATATTATGGAAAACCATACCGGACAAGACTTTTGTCCATTAGTATATGTGTTCAAACAGAGGTTGTTACTATTAGCATTTTGATAAACTATTCTTTAATGGCCGATTCTTTAATTTATATTGGTTTATCAAAATAAAAACATCACTAATCAGCTGTTTAGCTTTACTACAACATGTTGTCAGGAAAATTGTTGTTATAACGCATTTGTCAGTGTAATGAATTCTGTCGACAATGTACATGTTGGTATTGGTTTCATGTAGTTGGTCGCATCATGCATATGTCCTTACAGATACAAATAACTTAAAAAATGTGTTGGTATAACGAGATTGTCGTTGTAACGGGTGTCTTTGTATCGCCATCTGACTGTAGTATGTTTAAATTAATAAGAATGATATATATATATATTACTTGTGAATGTGGTTTAAGTGGCAATAAAATTTAACAATGTAATAAATTCTTGTAGAAGTAATTTTTTATGATGGTAATGGGCATTACTTTCATACAATTCATGTGAACTTGTATGTAGTTTACTTTCATACTGATAATTGAAGGTTTGTCATATTTTCAAACATCTGGTAATTGTTCATTGTTGATATTATAATACCAGATATTATAAATCAAAATTAGAATGCTATACCTAGATTCTAGTATTCTAGTACTCACTGAGTTGTTTGCTTAATTCAAATAGAGGCTTATTTTCTAAATTACATCTGTTCTGTCTTCAATTCTATGAATTTTAGGGGGAAAATATAAAAAAATAGAAAAATCGAAATTTCGGCATTTACTTTTTTCTTAAAATTCTAAAGAGTACTTCTATTTTTACAATGTACGTCTGCATTAGGTAAACATTTAATAATCAATGAAAATGTAAACAGCATTTATAAGTACAAATGTACTATACATGTTGTTTCTTCCATGACTTTACCTTGTTGGCCTTTAATCAAGGCCTTTATGTGCTCAATACATGCATGTATACATTGTACTTTATATATAATCAGAATTCTACTTTTTGTAAGCTTACATTTTAAAAATTAGTTCAAGTAAAATTTAAGATAAAAGTTTATAGTGTATCTTAAGTTCCGCATAGATTTTCTGTCATTTGAATCTAAAACATTGTAAGGAGTTATTGAAATCATTTGTACTTGTACAATTTACCAGTACTTAATTTCCTATAACTTTGGCCTAGTTGTCGTATCAGTCTCTTAGATTCAAAGACTTTTTAATTTTTATTTAAGTTTAGAACTGAAAGCTCTGAAAAGTCATGTGAAAAATATTAAGATTACCCGTTGTGATGAATTTGTTATGAAATATGATAATGAAGAAATCGTGATCATAAATAAAAAATAGTGACTTGTTGGTTTGTGTTTTATTTGCCACAAAATTTCATTTGTTTGTTTATCAAGCACCAGCTGTGATCCTTTGCAGCATACACTGGACTTTAATATCATTCAAGAACTCAGAATCATGCTAGTTTCCTTGAAAATATGACCGGATTATTATGCACCTACCAAATATAATAAATGTATATTATAGGATATAGAGCTTTACATTATTAATGTCTTTTGAAATTATAGTATCATTGATTGCTCTCGGTGCGATATGACCTTTTTGTGTTTGTGCGCCGTAAAACCCAAACAAACAAACCTACCAAATATGGGACATACTGGATGACCTATGACAGGTGTCTTTTCTAGATAGGTGAGCAGCGAGGCAGTTCTTTTGTCAGGAGCATCACTGTCACCTAAAACTTGGAATACATGTGTCTTAAAACTTGGTATACATGTGCATTGAAGTAACATGAAGAGCAGAGAACATGAAATTGTAACTCAACCTAGTGCAGTTTAATAGTTATTTTCCCTTAGAAATGTTTCAACACATGGTATTGGTGTTAGTTGCAATGAAAGACAGTGTAGCATACATGATCTATAGGATCACAAGTTATTGGCGTCCGCGCTGAAGCGAGACACCCCTTATGGAATGAAATCCGATTTTGTGAAAGGGCAACTGGGAAATCTCGGACCTTTTCGTCAGGCATAATAGCCGATTATTTTGATTACTAAAAGTCCTACTAAAACACTGACCGCTTAACTGACGAGTTAAATATGGTGTGCTTAACTGATGAGTTAAATATAGAGCGATTATGTTCTTAACTGACATGTTAAATAAAGACGGGATTAAAATTGACTGCATTGCTTGCGTGTTGTATTGATATTGTTGTTTTACAATGTTTAAGATGATATTGTAAAATATTATCTAATTAAATAATGCCATTGTAAGAAATTATGATTAGATCTAGATAAAAACATTGTTTAAGAAATGGCAAAAATATACTAAAAGGTAGAAAATTGAGATTGTGAAGATTATAATTTACATAAATAATATTTTTTCACCAATTTATTAATTACAATGTAGTTAACAATTAATCAAGACGTATTTTCCGAATAAAATTATTAAATATGCTAACTTTAACCAAAAATATCTGTTCTCCTAGTTAATTATCCATTAGTACATTTCTTACTTTTAAACATTCTTTTGGATGCCCTTTGATGCTTTGCATTAATGCTTTCTCTTGTGTTGATTTAAATTTAAAAAATTAAAAATCCTGGTCAATCAATGTATTAATTATTAAATCACTGTAAACAAAAATTGTTATTTAACACAAAAATATACAGGCTACTAACTTCAAACAACAAGACAATACTAAAAAATATAAAGGATGATGAAAACTCAAAATAGTTTCGTAGACGCTAATCACAATATCAACTTTGATAACTTGAGAAACCAAAATGCAAAAAAAACCATAAGCATTACATAGTATGCAAAAAGATAATGATATTTTACTAAAAGAAATGCAAAATATTAACATCAAAATAGTAAAAGTAATAAATGGTATTTAAAAAAATCACATAAAAGTCTATTTAAGTATTCAAAATACTTAAAATACATTTCTTCCTATAGAAATTCCCTTAATACAAAATTATGTTCATGATTATTGAACATTTCCTGTAAAACTGGTTTCTAGTTGTATTTTTTATTTCCAATGTTTTCACCATTTCAATTTGTTTAAATATGTTAATAACTATTATGTATGGAGAAAATAAAAATACACCACAAAAAGTCATATATTTTCATATCGAAGGGAGATAATAACTCACTTTTATGAAAACAAATATTACTAGCTTTGCAACAGAATGTTTTTTCAAAAATCTTATCCATGCACACTGATTGACAATCTGAAATGAATGAACAAACATTATGTTTGTATTTGTATTTTAGAATTGATGACTATTAATCGTCATGATGGGAATTCCACCTTAACCTTAATTAGTCACGATTCACATGAAATAAAATAGATAGTAATAATATATAGTTCTTAAAGACCCAAGTATTAATAAGTTTACAAGTTCTGAAGACTGGTGACAATTAATAAGTATAATCTTAAATAATGCAGGTTCTAAAAATTGAGAAACTAAGCAATTGACGAAACTATGTCTTTAACATTATACATGAAGAAATACATAAAAATTCTGTAAATAAGACATTTTACATGATACAAAAATGTATTTTTATGTACAGACATGATTCTAAAGATCTTGAACTTGGACATTCATATTAAAATTATTGACAGATCCAAATACTCACTCGCCTTACAATATAAACAAAGAAAAGCGCTGAAATGTATGCAAAGCAAGTTGGTAAGTGGATTGTTATATTACTGTCAGTACAGATGGTTAACCCCGTCAGAATAAACAAGGACGACAGCACAAAGTATTCACTAGCTCTACAATAAAGACCAAGAAAAAGGAAGTACAAGTGGATGAGTATAAATTACATAGCTCTGTCAGTACAAGTGGTAAACCCGTACTCCACCTTCTACAAATACAGAGGTTACAAACATTCGTTTTAGTCTTGGATGAATACAGACAGAATGTGGGTACTGTGGGCAGTTTGTTTTATTAACAATTATTCCACGCTTCTTTCCATCTCTATCACACTGAACAATAGTCTGTAAATCATAATTTGAAACAATTATATTTCCATGACCATCAACACAAACACCATCAGGTCTTATATCAGGATCTGTAATTGTCTCAATGTAGTTACATTGACTATTTAAACATACCAAGCCTTTCTCATGATCGCCTACAAATAATCTATTACTCTTATTATTAAATGTGATATGATTGCTACAAGCAAACAGAGCTTGTCCATTGTCATCACAGGTTACAGTCTTCAATATATTACCAGACATATCATACACGTACAATGACTCGCTTTCGTCGGTAATATATAGTTTATCATCATTATATGCTATACCATAACTCTCACCATGATTCATTTTGAATGAACGGGTCAATGCTAACTGATCACGAATTGATACAAATTGAACCACATCCATACATGCAATAGCTACCTCATTATCTTTAACCATACAAACACCACTTGGAACTACAGGCACCTCACAATAATCTATTAATGATATTAATGAGATATTAAAACGTTTAAGCTTGTTGTTCCAACAGTCAGTAAACAGAACTGTGTCATCTACGATACATGATCCAGATATAACACATTCTAATGTATCGTCCTGTAGTTTGACATCTATATCACATATCTTGGAACATTTATATAGATCTTTGTTTCTTGTTAACGTGGCTGATATGTTTCCTAAACTTGCTTTACTCTCTAAGCTGGTTTTCAATTCTTCAAGCGGCTGGAATGTTACATCTGCATGGCGGACACTAGAAGACGAAACTTCATCTGTGTCAATGGTCTTGATATATTGTTGAGCGATCTTAGAACAGACAAATTGTTGAGCTATATTTCCTGCATCTTGCATTAGTAGTTGTTGAAGATTCTTCAAGTGGTCAATGGAATCTTCGTATCTCTTGCTTTCGTCGAGGAGTTGCGTTTCTAATTTCTTGTATTCTTTTTCAATGTCATTGATAGTCATTTCTTCTAACTTTCTAAGCAGGTGTTCCATTTCCATTCTATAATCATTAGCAGCTTTGATGGCAGTTTCTTTTGATTCTCGTAGTTGTTGAAGAATGTCATCACTTTCATTTTGTCGTTCATTCATATCGTCTAGCATTCTGTTAATATCAGAACCAGTTTTAGATGTATCTGTTTTACTGTATAGTTGATTAATGTTGTCAGAAACAGAGATCATACCATCACAAGTTCTGAAATGGAGAATGATTATCTTAAGACTGTAAAACACGACCAACTGTCGTTTTCTTAGCATGGGCCATGATTAAACATTTGTGAAATATTTTATGCGAAGTACAATGCCTCACACGCCGTGTTTCTGCATGCGTTGTGCAGAAAAAATATTGAATTATGTACACACGTTTTCTACGGAATCTAGCTATGTTTAAACTTCTATCTCTCATAATGTATGATATACATGTGTGTAGAGAATAACAGAGAAAGTCTGAAAAGTTTTGGAAGACAATATTGCAGATTTAACACGGGCGTTTTATTTTATTTACGGGGGGGGGGTCTGTACTTTTTCTAAGGGGGGGGGTCCAAACTTTTAAACCACTATCACATTATCACATTATACCATTTCTGCAGAATAATGTAACATATTACATAATAATAAATACTACATAACAATTAAATATATGTTAAGCAGAGAGAAAAATTGCTTCATGCTACTTACAAATGACTTAAAGTTAAGAAATTCTCTTGTGGACATGTACATTTTTAAATTCTAGGGGTGTCCGGACCCCCTGACCCTCCCCCGCTAGATACGCCTATGTATAATCAAGATTCCTGTTTACAATAGTTTATAATATTGACTCATTTTACGTTTAAATTAAGATAGGTTTAATATTTAGAACAAATCAGTATTTACTCACCTATGATCTTCTGCTGCACAAATGTAACAGCACACAACATCATGGTCCTTACAAAACATATCCAATATTTTCCCTGTATGTTTACTACACTGTTTTGTTGGACATGCAGGTAGAGTCCTCGGTTGCCCTTGTATCTTTACTGAAGAACAGTCCATGAATGAATGTCTCTTAAATGACGGAATCCATTTATGAGATGACAAGCAATCCTGACAACAATATCGCTGACATTCTATACAATACTTTAAAGCTTCTTTAATCTCATCGTCTTCTGAGCACGAAGTACAAATGTAATCAAAAGTCTCCTCAGACATATTAAGTTTACTCCCCCAAGTCGCCATCTTGTAAACTTTGTCCTAGTCGATATTTACAGGTGTGTATTTAGTATGAATTATTTGTGTATGTTATATCTAAGACAAGACTACTTTCGGTTTCGATTTTGTTTCTATATTATTTGTTTAACCAACTATACTTTTTGAAATACATGTATAATAATGTAGATTTTTAAGAACAAACTTTTAGAACAATTACAAAGACTTTGAAGTTAATTGACTCAGCAAATGGTTATACCTCATGGTGTCACAATAATATATAGAACCAAAGTGTAAGACCTGTCGTGTCTTGTTTTTCACAAGGCCATTGATTCCCTGTTAGGATGCTGCTCAAATGTTAAACGAGATATGCGGGGGTTATAACAGAGGCATAGGATGTAGATCGGTGTCTCTGTTTCATAGTTTGATCAACCTTAACTGCCCTAAACCAATACAGAATATCAAGCTCCTGTGCCTGAACAAAGATCAGATAGAGAATCTTTGATAAATTGTATCTAATATGGGGATCTACAAAACATGCTCGAGTTCCCAGCGTACATAACATGCTCTATAGCTTAAGGTCTTCAGCGAACCCGTCTGTATACTGTTAATGAACGGGTAGGGCCTATATATTGCCGCATCTGATGAAAATTAAAATGTTAAATAAGCGGCTTATTAAATTTTGTAAGCCTGAACTACATGTTCTAATGCGCTGTTAAATCTTGATCTAGGTTTTCCAGACCCCCTGTACATATTGTTTTCAAAGTTTAGCACATACTTATTCCATTTTGACTCCCTTGATAAAATTGTTGGATCCGACCCTGTGTGTCATACTTTTCAAGGACATTGTACTGTTGACCTAAATATCGTTTTCGAAAAATATAAGAGGCGTGGCTTGCTCCAAATAAATGTGTAGGCACAAGTAACCTAGGGCAAGGGGGTTAATTTATTTAATTCTACATCTCAGTAGATGCATTCTAGAGTATTTCAGGTCTTTTTTTAGAATTTAACCTGTGACATTATGTAAAAATAAATCACAACACTAAGTCAGTGTTGTAGTTTATAGTTAAACAGAGAACATCGTAACTAACACAACTACAGTACTTATGGTGGCATATTTCTGCCACCAGATAACCATATAACCTAACTAGATAATTATCTGGTTAACTAGTTACGTAACTAGTTATCTAGTTAATTAAGTAGTTAACTAGTTACGTAACTAGTTATTTTTTACAGTAAAGAAAATATCATAACAGGGAAAAATGCAAGTTAGTGCTTGCAACTGCCATTGTGTATTATTTTACCAATTTAATGTTAAGTGATTAACTAGTTACGTAACTAGTTAACTACTTAATTAACTAGTTATTTAAGTGATTATCTAGTTACCGTAACTAGATAATCACTTACCACTTAGCGATTATTGATAAGTGATATCAGGTTAACTAGTTACGTAAATAGATAACCAGATAATTAACTAGTTATTTAAGTGATTATCTAGTTACCGTAACTAGATAACCACTTACCACTTACCGATTATAGATAAGTGATATCAGGTTAACTAGTTACGTAACTAGATAACCAGATAATTAACTAGTTATTTAAGTGATTATCTAGTTACCGTTTCTAGATAACCACTTACCACTTAGCGATTATAGATAAGTGATATTAGGTTAACTAGTTTCGTAACTAGATAACCAGATAATTAACTAGATACCACTCACCACTTATCTATAAATAGATTTTGCGTAATATCTGAACTACCCATATTGCACCATGTTTTTTGTTTCCACAGTTGTACTGAGTAACCGTACAGCACATGTCTTGTGGACTACTAGCGTGTTTATATAAAGGGCTTCAAGAGGTAAATGTTTTATTTGTTTTATTATTTATGGTGGCATATTTCTGCCACCAAATAACCGCATAACTAACACGTTAATTAAGTATTTAACTAATTACGTAACTAGTTAACCAGATAATTAACTAGTTAATTAAGAAGTTAACTAGTTAACTTGTTTTTTTTCAATAAATAAAAGATCATAACAGGAAATAAATGCAAGTTAGTGCCTACAACTGCCATTCTTGTACTAGTTTACCTCTTTAATGTTACGTGGTTAACTAGTTACGTAACTAGTTAACCTCCGTTAATTAAGTGATTATCTAGTTAACGTAACTAGATAACCACTTACCACTTATCTATAAATAGATATTGCGTAGTGTGACTGTGTATCGATACAGTGGTGCAAAACAATGTTATTTATAGATAAGTGATAACAGGTTAAATAGTTACGTTAACTAGATAATCACTTAACTAAGTAGTTAATTAAGCAGTTAACTAGTAATTTAACTAGTTAACCACTCAACACTTTTATTTAGTAAAATAATACACAATGGCAGTTGAAAGCACTAACTTTCTTTTTTTTCTGTTATGATATTTTATAATTTGAAAAAATAACTAGTTGCGTAACTAGTTAACTACTTAATTAACGTGTTAGTTATGTGGTTATCTTGTGGCAGAAATATGCCACCATACAAATAAGAGGATATGTAATGGTAAATATATGTACATGAAATATTAAAATATAATGTGGTAAGTGAGGGGCGCGCTTGATTAAGCTGTCAGAACTCTGCCAGAAGCAAATTTCGACTCTTTCACAGAGTCTGCCAAACAAGTGAAATTGGATGTAGGAACTGAATCAAAAGGCAATATCTGTAGCAAATATACTCGCTTCTTACTTCATTTATAGCAAGTAGTTAAATTGTTATTGTAAACAATTGGGCGAAAGTATAATTTTAGCAACATTCGCTTCCAAAACACCAAACTCTTATGTTTGCAGTGATGCCGCCGCCATCTTGGATATGAAGAATAAACTGTGACTGATCCCGTTTGATGAACACACCCTATTTCCATGGAATGGATAGAACATTGACAGAACACAGTTTTCGACACACTGGATCAGAGTTCTCGCAGTTCAAACAGTCAGAATTTCCAATCGAGCTCACCTGTGGTTATGGGAGTAGAAATGTGAATGAAATGGTATAAATTTCTAAGCATGAAACTCCCTGCCATTGTATGTATTACACACTATTGAATATATATTGTTTCCCAACTAATGAAAATTAATGAACTAGGCTTTCCTTAAAGTCTATTCAACTGTCAGTGGTGCATACAATTACTCTGCTGATTTAAATACTCACAACAGTGCTTCTGTATTCACTTTCAATTATGACAGTTATCTGTATCAATGTACAGGGTTTGACAAACAAATATGAAATATTTAAGTCAATGGGGTTAATGTATAGGCCACTGATTGTTGAATAAAATATGAAAATAATTTAGCCAAGCAGATCTACAAACTGTCCTGTTTATTTACTTCTTAATCAAATAGATTTGCCGTCCAAGAGGACAAAACATAAGTAGATATCAAACTATTACTATAAAGCAACACCATGGTTATCTGATCCAACCCTGCAATCCAATTATGTTGTACAATATAAAGATATGCATATTCAGACCTTTCCAAATTATAGTAGGATCATTTCTACTGTAAAACTCTAGAATATTTTATGTTTTCTGGTTTTACCCAGATGTTTTCTCAGACTCTAAGATAAATAAATTTGGTTAAAGAGTTAAGTCTCGAAAGATCTGTTCTCGTAGTTTATTATCCGTTAGTACAATTCTTACTTAATCATTCTTTTGGACGCCCTTTTATGCTTTGCATCAATGCTTTTTTGTGTTGATTTAAATAAAATTAAAAAAACTCCTGGTCAATCAATATATTTTTTATTAAATCACTGTAACAAAAAGTGTTATTTTACAACTATATACAGGCTACTAACTACAAAAAAGACAATAATAAACAAAATATAAAGGATGATGAAAACTCAAAATATTTTCGTAGACGCTAATCACAATATCAACTTTGATAACTTGAGAAACCAAAATGTAAATAAACTATAAGCATTAAATAGTATGCAAAAAAATAATGATATTTTACTAAAAGAAATGCAAAATATTAACATCAAAATAGTAAAAGTAATAAATGGTAGTAACAAAATCACATAAAAGTCTATTTAAGTATTCAAAATGCTTAAAATACAATTCTTTATATAGAAATTCCCTTAATACAAAATTATGTTCATGATTATTGAACATTTCATGTAAAACTGGTTTCTAGTTGTATTTTTTATTTCCAATGTTTTCACCATTTCAATTTTTTAAAATATGTTAACAACTATTATGTATGGAGAAAATAAAAATACACCACAAAAAAGTCATTTACAAATGTATTTTCATATCGAAGGGAGATAATTACTCACTTTTATGAAAACAAATATTAATAGCTTTGCAACGGAATGTTATTTTAAAAATTTTATTCGTGCTCACTGATTGACAATCTGAAATGAATGAAAAACTTTATGTTTGTATTTTAGAATTGATGACTATTAATCGTCATGATGGGAATTCCACCTTAACCTTAATACTTAGTCGCAATTCACATGTAATAAAATAGATAGTAATAATAAATAGTTCTTAAAGGTTCAAGTATTAATAAGTTTACAAGTTCTGAAGACTGGTGACAAAATCGTTAAGTATAAACTTAAATAATGCAGGTTCTAAAATTGAGAAACTAAGCAATTGACGAAACTATGTCTTTATCATTATACATGAAGAAATACATAAAAATTCTGTTAATAAGACATTTTACATGATACAAAAATGTATTTTGTTTACAGACATGATTCTAAAGATCCTGAACTTTAACATTCATATTAAAAATTATTGACAGATCAAAATACTCACGCGCCTTACAATATAAACAAAGAAAAGCGCTGAAATATATGCAAAGCAATTTGGTAAGTGGATTGTTATATTACTGTCAGTACAGATGGTTAACCCCGTCAGAATAAACAAGGACGACAGCCATAAGTATTCACTCGCCCTACAATAAAGACCAAGAAAAAGGAAGTACAAGTGGATGAGTTTAAATTTCATAGCTCTGTCAGTACAAGTAGTAAACCCATACAGCGTTTTCTTCATTTTCAGAGGTTACAAACAATCGTTTTAGTCTTGGATGAATACTGACAGAACTTGGGTGATGAGGACAGTTTGTTTCATCAACAATTATTCCACGTTTCTTTCCATCTCTATCACACTGAACAATAGTCTGTAAATTAAAGTTTGCAACAATTACATTTCCATAACCATCAACACAAACACCATCAGGTCTTATATCAGGATCTGTAATTGTCTCAATGTAATCACATTGACCATTTAAACATACCAAGCCTTTCTCACTATCACCTACAGACAATATATTATTCTTGTTATTGAATGTGATATGACTGCTACATTCAAACAGAGCTTGTCCATTGTTATCACTGGTAACAGTCTTCAATATATTACCAGACATATCATACATGTACAACGACTTGCTTCCGTCGGTAATATATAGTTTATCATCATTATATGCTATACCGTAACTCTTACCGTGATTCATTTTGATCGAACGTGTCAATGCTAACTGATCACGAATTGATACAAATTGAACCATATCCTTACATGCAACAGCTACCTCATTATCTCCTACCATACAAACACCATTTGGACCTTCAGGCACCTTACAATAATCTATTAATGATGACGATGCAATATTAAAACGTTTCAGCTTGTCGTTATAACAGTCAGTAAACAGAATTGTGTCATCTATGATACATGATCCAGTTATAAGACAGCCCGATGTATCGTCCTGTAGTTTGACATTCATATCACATATCACATATCTTGGAATATGTATATAGATCTTTGTTTCTTGTTAACGTGGCTGATATGTTTCCTAAACTTGCTTTACTCTCTAAGCTGGTTTTCATTAGTTCAAGTAAAATGTAAGATAAAAGTATAAAGAGTATCTAAATTTCCGCATAAATTTTGAATTTGAATCTAAAACATTGTAAGGAGTTATTGAAATCATTTGTACTTGTACAATTTACTGGTACTTAATTTCCTATAACTTTGGCCTAGTTGTCGTATCAGTCTCTAACATTCTTTTCAGTATTTTTTTAAGTTTAGACATGAAAGATCTGGAAAGTCATGTGAAAAATTATCCGTTGTGATGAATTTGTTATGAAATATGATAATGAATAAATTGTTATCATGAATAAAATATATTACTATTGACTTGTTGGTTTGTGTTTTATTTGCCACAAAATTTGATTTGTTTGATGTTTGTTTATCAAGCACCAGCTGTGATCCTGTGCAGCATACACTGGACTTTACTATCATTCTAGAACTCAAAATCATGCTAGTTTCCTTGAAAATATGACCGGATTATTATGCACCTACTAAATATGGGACATATTGTATCACCTATGACAGGAGTCTTTTCTAGACAGGTGAGCCGCGAAGCAGTTCTTTTGTCAGGAGCATCGCTGTCACCTAAAGGTAAGATGCCTTAAAACTTGGTATACATGTGCCTTAAAACTTGGTATACATGTGTCTTAAAACTTGGTATACATGTGCCTTAAAACTTGGTATACATGTGTCTTAAAACTTGGTATACATGTGCCTTAAAACTTGGTATACATGTGCCTTAAAACTTGGTATACATGTGTCTTAAAACTTGGTATACATGTGCCTTAAAACTTGGTATACATGTGTCTTAAAACTTGGTATACATGTGCCTTAAAACTTGGTATACATGTGTCTTAAAATCTTGGTATACATGTGCCTTAAAACTTGGTATACACGTGCCTTTACACTAAGTATACACGTGCCTTTAAACTTGGTATACATGTGCCGTTAAACTTGGTATACATGTGCATTGAAGTAACATGAAGAGCCGAGAGCATGAACTTATAACTAAACCTAGTGCAGTTTAAGAGTTATTTCCCTTAGATTGACTGACAGCATTGTTGAAGCAGAACTTAGCCTTGATAAGCCAGAATGTATGGAAAGCCAGGACTGTCTTATACTGCTCATTTCCAATTAAAACGATATGCAACCAACTTTCCTAATGGTGAAGAGTGGTATAAGACAGTCATGGCTTTTCATAAGAATGTCACAACACATGGTATTGGTGTTAGTTGCAATGAAAGACAGTGTAGCATACATGATCTATAGGCTGACAAGTTATTTGTGTCCGCGTGAGATAATATTGTATATAAGATTATATTATATAATTATATATAAGATACATTATCTAATAAAATAATGCCATTTTAAGAAATTAGATATAGATAAAAACATTGTTTAAGAAATGGCAAAAAATATACTAAAAAGTAGAAAATTGATATTGCGATGTTTATAATTTACATAAATAATAATTTTTCACCAATTTATTAATTATAGTGTAGTTAACAATTAATCAAGACGTATTTTCCGAATAAAATTATTAAATATGCTAACTTTAACCAAAAAGATCTGTTCTCCTTGTTTGTTATCCGTTAGTACATTTTTTACTTTTAAACATTCTTAGGATGCCCTTTGATGCTTTGCATTAATGCTTTTTCTTGTGTTGATTTAAATCAAAAATAAAAAAAATCCTGGTCAATCAATATATTTTTTATTCAATCACTGTAAACAAAAATTGTTATTTAACACAAAAATATACAGGCTACTAACTCCAAAAAAGACAATAATAATCTAAATATAAAGGATAATGAAAACTCAAAATAGTTCACAGACGCTAATCACAAAATTCTTTTAGAATTGATGACTATTAATCGTCATGATGGGAATTCCGCCTTAACCTTAATATTTAGTCACGATTCACATGTAATAAAGTAGATAGTTATAATAGATCGTTCTTAAAGATCCAAGTATTAATAAGTTCACAAGTTCTGAAGACTGATGACAAAATCGTTAAGTATAAACTTAAATAATGCAGGTTCTAACGATTGAGAAACTAAGCAATTGACGAAACTATGTCTTTATCATTATACATGAAGAAATACATAAAAATTCAGTCAATAAGACGTATTACATGATATTTTGTTTATAGACATGATTCTAAAGTTCCTGAACTTTGACATTTATAATAAACATTATTGACAGATCAAAATACTCACTCGCCTTACAATATAAACAAAGAAAAGTGCTGAAATGTATGCAATGCAAAGCAACTTGGTAAGTGGATTGTTATATTACTGTCAGTACAGATGGTTAACTCCTTCAGAATAAACAAGGACGACGGCACAAGTATTCACTCGCCCTACAATAAAGACCAAGAAAAAGGAAGTACAAGTGGATGAGTTCAAATTTCATAGCTCTGTCAGTACAAGTGGTAAACCCGTACTCCATTTTCTTCATTTTCAAATGTTACAAACAATCGTTTTAGTCTTGGATGAATACTGACAGAACGTGGGTACTGTGGACAGTTTGTTTCATCAACAATTATTCCACGTTTCTTTCCATCTCTATCACACTGAACAATAGTATGTAAATTATAATTTGCAACAATTACATTTCCATAACAATCAACACAAACACCATCAGGTCCTATATAAGGATCTGTAATTGTCTCAATGTAATCACATTGACCATTGAAACATACCAAGCCTTTTTCATCATCACCTACAAATAATCTATTATTCTTGCTGTTGAATGTGATATGATTGCTAACACTTAACAGAGGGAGTCCATTGTCATCACAGGTAACAGTCTTCAATATATTACCAGACATATCATACATGTACAATGACTCGCCTTCGTCGGTAATATATAGTTTATCATCATTATATGCTATACCGTAACTCTCCACGTGATTCATTTTGATTGAACGGGTCAATGCTAACTGATCACGAATTGATACAAATTGAACCCCATCCATACATGCAACAGCTACCTCATTATCTCCTACCATACAAACACCACTTGGAACTACAGGCACCTCACAATAATCTATTAATGATATTAATGAGATATTAAAACGTTTAAGCTTGTTGTTGCTACAGTCAGTAAACAGAACTGTGTCATCTATGATACATGATCCAGTTATATCACAGTCCGATGTATCGTCCTGTAGTTTGACATTCATATCACACATCTTGGAACATTTATATAGATCTTTGTTTCTTGATAACGCGGCTGATATGATTCCTAAACTTGCTTTACTCTCTAAGCTGGTGTTCAATTCTTCAAGCGGCTGGAATGTTACTTCTGCATGGCGGACACTAGAAGACGAAACTTCATCTGTGTCAATGGTCTTGACATATTGTTGAGCGATCTTAGAACAGACAAATTGTTGAGCTATATTTCCTGCATCTTGCATTAGTAGTTGTTGAAGATTCTTCAACTGGTCAATGGAATCTTCGTATCTCTTCCTTTCGTCAAGGAGCTGTGTTTCCAATTTTATGTATTCATTTTCAATGTCATTGATAGTCATTTCTTCTAACTTTCTAAGCAGGTGTTCCATTTTCATTCTATAATCATTAGCAGCTTTGATGGCTGTTTCTTTTGATTCTCGTAGTTGTTGAAGAATGTCATCACTTTCATTTTGCCGTTCATTCATACCGTCTAACATTCTGTTAATATCAGAACCAGTTTTAGATGTATCTGTTTTACTGTATAGTTGATTAATGTTGTCAGAAACAGAGATCATACCATCACAAGTTCTGAAATATATTATAACAACTTAATGTACATTTTGTAGTGGGAAGTTTGTTTAAAATGATGTACAATACAAAACAAATTGCATATTTAGACCATATATATTTATTACCAAATCATAGTAGGATCATTTCTATTGTAATAATCCAGAATCTTTTCTGTTTTCTGGTTTTACCATTGTGTGTTCTCAGACTCTAAGATCAGAATATATATTATTAGTTAACTCTCTAAACATTTAATTACTAAAATGAAAGTGATTTTACACAGTATAGGCCTACTGTGAAATAACATTTAGTCTGATGACAAACTACATTACGAACTTAAATCTCCTCAATATAAACGGATGCCGATTTTTTAAACACTGTAAAACACAGTCAATCGTCATTTTAACACGGTTCAATGAAAAAATATTTGTGAACATTTTTATTAAAAGTACACTGGCCCTCTTGCCAAGCTTCTGTGTAGTATAGACTAGTTATATTTCTACACTACACATTCAATGTTAACGTTATCTCCCATGTCTCATCACTTACTTGTCATGTTTATGTGTAGTTAAATCAATACATGTACATGTATTTAAAAAACACATTCAATTATGTAAAAGTTTTCTACGAATACCAGGTTAGAACTATTTTCTTTCTTAATAACGTCTGACACAATTTGAGTTTAAATTAAAATAGGTTTGATATTTAGAATAAATCAGTATTTACTCACCTATGATCTTCTACTACACAAATGTAACAACACACAACATCATGGTCCTTACAAAACATATCTAATATTTTCCCAGCATGTTTACTACATTGTTTTGTTGGAAATGCAGGTAGAGATCTTGGTTGCCCTTGAATCGAAACGGCAGAAATTTCCAAAAGAGAATGTCCTTTAGATACCTGAAATTTTCGATGAAACTTAATGCAATCCTGACAGTAATATTGCTGACATTCTATACAATATTTTAAAGCTTCTTTAATCTCATCGTCTTCTGAGCACGAAGTACAAATGTAATCAAAAGTCTCCTCCGACATATAAACTTTACTTCCTCCAGCCGCCATCTTGTAAACTTTGTTTTAGTCGATATTTACAGGTGTGTATTTAGTATGAAATATTTGAGTATGTTATATCTAAGACAAGTCTACTTTCGGTTTCGATTTTGTTTCTGTATTATTTGTTTAACCAATTTTACTTTTTGCAATACATGTAATAATAACAAAATTCTGAATTGTAGAACAATTACAAAGAATTTGAAGTTACTGGACTCAGCAAATGGTTATATCTCATGGTGTCACAATAATCTTCAGCGAACCCGTGTGTATACAGTTAATGAACGGATAGGGCCTATGTATTGGCGCATCTGATGAAAATCAAACTGTTAAATAAGCGGCTTATAAAATTATGTAAGCCAGAACTTCATGTTCTAATGCGCTGTTAAATCTTGATCGAGGTTTTCCGGACCCTCTGTACATATTGTTTTCAAAGTTTGGCAGACATATTCCATTTTGACTCCCTTGATAAAACCGCTGGATACGACCCTGTGTGTCATACTTTTCAACGACATTGTACTCTTGACCTAAATATCGTTTACGAAAAATAAAATAAATCTATGAAACGTTTTCCGTAAATCACATCATGAATTCAAACTTGTATACATGTACTCTGTTTACATAAAATTGAGACGAGTAGTCTGATGAAGAATAACTGAAAACAGAGTTTAATGGTTGAAGTTTTATTTGCACAAAGAAATTGAAATGAGATGATATACAATGGTGAATATATGTACATAAAATAATAAAATATGACGTGGTAGATGTGGGGTGTGCTTAATTGGGCTGTCGGAACTGTTTTTATTTATTTTTAATATATTTTTATTGGGTTTAACGCCGTGTCAACACAATTCAGGTCATTTTACGGCGTCCAGGGGACATATCATAGCTTTCCTGGACTCTTGTCTATAACCAGTACTCACCTACCCTTCCACAAGGGCGGAAACTTCTCCATATATCTTAATAATGGAGGAAAATTGGCATTATTGTCAAATTTTCATGAAAGGGTATAACCTCTTCGGGTAGGATTCGAACCCATACCCCCTTCAGGACACGGCGCGCTACCAACGGCGGCACCAACCAAGGTTAGTGAGACCTGCGCCAGAATCAAATTCCAATCTTCCACAGAATCTGCCAAACATGTGAAATTGAATGTCGAAACTGACTCAAAAGGCAATATCTATAGCAAATACATTGTATACTCGCTTCTTACTTTATTTATAGCAAATAGTTGAATAGTTATCGTAAACAATCTGGGCAAAAGTATAATTCTAACAACATTAAATTGCTTTTAAAACGTCAAACACATATGTTTGCAGTGATGGAATGGATAGAATGTTGCCAGAACACTGTTCCGACGCACTCAATTGGAGTTTGCCCAATTCTAACAGTCTCAATTTCCAATCGAGCACACCCGTAATTATGATAGTAGAAACATAAATCAAATGGTACATATTTCTTAGCATGAAACTCTCTGCCATGATTTGTTTTGTACTCTAGAAGAATATATATTGTTTCCCAACTAATGAAAATTAATGAACTAGGCTTTCCTTAAATTCTATTAAACTGTCAGTGGTGCATAAGTAACTCTGCTGATTTAAATACCCACAACAGTATTTCTGTATTCTCTTTCAATAATAACAGTTATCTGTATCAATGTACAGGGATTGGCCAACAAATATGAAATATTTTTATCAGTGGGGTTAATGTATATGCCAGATTGTTAAATAAAATATACAAATAATTTAGCCGAACGATCTACAAACTGCCCTGTTTAATTATTCTCTATCAAGTACAAATGTAGTTGTGTTTTCCAAGAACCCAAAACAACAGTAGATATCAAACTGATACTAAGCAAGCAACACGAGGCCATCTGATCCAACATTGCAATCCAATCATGTCAAATGTAATGTATACATGTATATCTTTTAGTTACAAAGCAATGAATAGTCACCCAGTTGAACTTAGTACTGGCTTTGTAAAAGATTATGGGCAAGTTTCCAATAAAAAATCCCTAGGTAGGGCTTTGCTCCCCTGGTACCCTTAATTTTATATCACATACGCTTCCTTTTGGTGTAAAAAGAGTACATGGGCACAAAGCACTAGCTAGTGATATGCTTAGGAAACTTGCTCTATGATATACTCAATTTGAAACTCCAATTTATGGGTTTTTAATCTGTGCATAGGCAGCGCATAAGTTTTTTTACACATTATTGCTGAAAAGCAAGAAACACAGATTTAATCATATTGTTCTTTGTACACATATTTTCATTTTAACTGTGAACGTGTATTTGTACCTCAGGGAAATACCCAAATATCTCATCGTCAATTATCCCACGATACACTAATCTGCTACGCCGCATTATGTACTGTGGGCCATTTGGTTAGAAAAATCTCGTAATCATGAATAATTAATGAGGCAGTTTCATTGTTTCATCTAGTTTTATCGGCATAGAAACCACTGCGGAAAACCAGCCAATGAAATTACGCAACCATTTTTTGAAAATAAAGACGAGTGTTGGTTTCTATTTTTTAAGTAAGAAAAACACAGTATGACTTCATTGTTATTGAAAACTATTTAATTGTAACATCCAATTTTATTGGAAGAGGATTGGTTCCCCTGCCTCATGCATCTCCATGAAAATGCGATTTTGCCAGTCAAATTGCCCATGATACGTATGGTGTGTAACGGAAGAAAGTGCTGTGGTTGCCAACGATGAAATATTTGAATTCAAGACCTAGTCTATTCTAATCTCACTTTAAGCAACCACAGTAATGTCCAGTTAGAGATCAAATGTTTATTTAAGCCCCCTGTGGTCATCTTTTCTCTTTCAGATCTTTATCAGCTAAAGGGTTAGCGTGTATAGTAACATATCTTATAAATGTGTCACGTTCTGGGCGATGTTTCTCATTCACTGGTAACTTCTCTAGTTCATCCAACGTATCAAAACCGTCTATAACCCTGAAATATAAAAATGTATTATAGGGTCACAAATTCCACCAATAAAGCAGTTAAGTACATAGGTGTGTAATTATTAACAAATAACACATGGCCTTGCGAGCAATATGCAAGTTTATGGACTGATTGGTCAGACTGAGGAAGGTATATGGCCCAAAGGGCAGCTGATGGCCATATAGCTTCTGAGGTCTGAACAACCAGTCTGTAAACTTGCATATTGCCCGCAATGCCATGTATTATTTGTTATATTATACCGAATTTAAATCCTTTCATCACTTTTGTTGCTGTCATTTTACTATAATAATGTGTTTCCAAATAATTATTTTATTCTTCAGTATGTCAAGTATCTCAAACCCCAGTCTGACTTTTATTTTTACGCGATGTAGCAAGATAACATGCCCTTCTTCTTATATTTCATTTTTATTAATCGACTTAGCCATTTTATCTGTTTGAGTTGCTGTTTAATTAGTACATTGTGAAAGTCGCGTTCAAAGAGACTGGATGACGTCATAAACGGTCAATATAAGAATTATGGACTGGGTGACATCATAAACAGTCAATATAAGAATTATGGACTGGGTAGCCGGTCAATATGCGATTTATGGACTGGATGATTTCACATTAAATATAGAGGACATTATGCAAATGAGGTATAATATCATTACTAAATGAGTTACAAAGATAAACAAGTCTTCCTTATGACAGTCTGTTAAATTAGCAATTGTTTGTGACTTACTCTCTTGACTAGTTATGACTTAGCCAAAAATTATCTTTTTGCCACTTTAATGCATTAGAGCATTTTCAGAATACTCTTATTTTGTCTCTTTTTGTGACAGGGCAGCAACTAGTGTCCTCTAAATTATTTGCTGTGAGAAAGTGCAATTTGCTCCAGAATTCTGGTAACCATGACAAAATTAGGGCAAGGAAATGGCACAAAATTGCACGTTTTTATCTCAAATTTCTACTTCAGACAGTTATATTTCCCCAAAATATATGATTTCATTTGAGGGAACCCTATCAAAACACAGAAACAGAAAGGGGGTATGTGAAAAAAGTTTTTGTGCAGTCATAGGAGGTAAAAAATTGTAAAAGGTTTCATTATCTTGATGTTTGAAAGGATCATTTAAAAGGTCAAGAACAAGGTAATTTTAAACACATTAGGTAATTTCTAAACAAGGATACATACTTTCCAATCACCGTATATTTCATATCTAGATGTGGCTGTTTACTATATGTAATAAAAAATTGTGAACCATTTGTATCTGGTCCATTATTAGCCATTGATACAACACCTCGTATACTGTGCTATAAATAGAAAAAATATGTCACATAAATACATAAATTATTTGTTTAAACACAAAACAATATAATACAATAAAATATTTACATGTATATAGATAGGCACCAGTTTCAAATGACAACTCTAAGTCAGAGTAATCATCACAAAGTAATAATATTACAAGCAACACTGAAAAATCACAATTTTCAAAGTTTTCTGAAGCCATTTGGAAAAAAATCAAATTCTGCCATATATGTATAATCATAGTTTTAGCTCGTTTAAATACACCCGACCTAACAAAATGATTAGATTTTTAGACCTAGTAAAGTTAATATCGATGCCAAAATGTACTCAATTTAATACAGAAATACCCAAAACTTGGATACAACAGTTCCAAACTATTATTTCATGTTTTTATATTTATGCAAGATATCAAGGAAATTTTGCCACATAGCAGAATAATCAACCTCTTTTTGAATTTTTAAGGAAGTGTGTCCCTATCTAAGACAAGGAATCAGACAAAGAAGGTGTCATTAAAATTACAGTAGTCACAGTTATATAAAGTTTTTAAAAAATTTGGTTAAAAGTCTACTTCCAAATAGTTACATGTTCAGCTGACTTTACTATCATGTAAAATAACTCCTGATCATTGAAATCATCTTCAGGCAGGTGATTCCTCACAGTATCCATTTACACCTAGGTTGAATGGAACAACTGTAGGTTAATTTCTCGCACAAGGAAATTAGCAGTGACCCTAGTGGGAATTGAACCTGGGACCTCTGGACCCTTAAGCATGCATGCTACCACTGGACTACTGCTCCTACATAATCTATTCATCATGATTTATATAATGTTCAACCTTCTTCTTCCTGAACAATTATTTTGTGAGTGTTACCTTTAATCCATCCCTAAGTTCATCTTCAAATTTACGTCCCCAAATACTTGTACCACCTTTACCTGTCCCTAAAATATAACATATATTGTATAATATCAATAAGTAGACATATCAAAAGGCAGCTGACAAAATCTTTATCCATCAAAAACAAGGATTCATGCAAAGTAAAATTTAATACTCACTACTCTCTACACGAACATTTCGTGTCAAAATGTGTAAACCACACCCTGTGTGCCGATTAAGTGCATCGGACCGTATCAAATTATTTATTTTCCACAAATCGGTAGAAAATGACACGAAAATCACCTCTGCAAAATTTAATAAGGATCCATTGGCCCGTTATGAAATAGTCAAAATTTGAAAAGTGATCGGTTAGAACTTTTGTTCAGTGTATATAAAATAAGTAATTTTCACAAGCCTGAATCAATTTTAACCAGTCCCAGGCTTCATTCTAGTATGTTCAGGAGCATTCTTGTACCCAGAGGACATTAGGATCGTTAGAATTAGTATCTTGATTACCTCTGGGTACAAGAATGGTTAAGGAGACGACAGTACCATAGACACTACATTATTAAATATGATTATTATGTGTCTTTATTATCAGGAGAGTGCCAACCTTCCAATGACTAATCAAAATGTTCAATGTGATTTGTCATAGTAATGTCATAGCAACTTCAAGGTCAAATGAAGCAGTCATATAAAGTGAAACAAATTGCAGAAGCAGCAGTCAAGTGGGAAGGTCTTGAAAAAGAGCTGTCTGGTTGCCGAGGACAACTAGGATTTAAAGAGTATCCACTTACGACTCAAGAGATTATGGGTTTAAAATTCAGTTTAGTATTTTCATCATGTTACACCCTAGGGTCATTGAGTAAGTTGCCCAACCTGATCTGATATAACTGAAAAAATGTTAAAACAATGCATTTAAGGCCACAACAAGCTGATGATGAGTGTAGGGATTTTTCTGGGGAAAAAATGAAGCAAGCAAAGGAAGAAAATTTTTGTGGTTGTAAAAAACGTCAAAATTAAGGTGCGAGTGAATCCATAGAACACATGATCAACTTGTTGTTGCCTAATAGCAGTAATTTAGCACCATGAAATCAAACCAAAATACTTAAAACTTGACTTGTCTTACTAACCTGTTGGATCACCAGTTTGTAGCATAAAACCTTTAATATTTCTGTGAAATTTACAATTGTTGTAATAATCTGTAGCACACAAAGCTAAAAAATTCTGAAAAAGTAATTAATGTTTAAAAGCAACTGTGACCAGTGGGTATTTTCTCTCTTGTATCATACATGTTACCACTAGGTCAGTGGGTTCATAATTTTCAACATCAGAGAATGACGACAGAAAACAGTAGGTTCAGTTACATGAATGTTAATACTTCTGAACTTGGACATACAATATACATGAATATAATACAGCATGTCATGTCTCACAGGTGTAAAAGTAGTAGAATTGTCCAAATCTATGGGACTGAACACAACACATTCACACCAGTTTTCTCTCTCAGTGATGTTAATTCTGCTCCTTGAAAATGGCAGAAACTAACAAACCGCGGGAAACAAATGAAGGAAAGAATTAAAATGAACCAAAAGGAGTACTATGAAACGAAAAGACTACTAAACCAAGCCGGTTACACAACATTCATGACACATTATTATTTAGCTGTGGACCATGGACCAAGTCTACCAATATCGCTGTCAGTTCAGTGACTTTTAGAAAGTAAGTGGTTTGATGGTCCTCCAACATTTTACAATTATCCTAATTCGATAAAAACAATCATTATTTGTTGTTATATTGTTAATTTAACTTGGAATATATTTCTTTAAATTGTTAAAATTGACAGCATATTTTAACATATCACTAAGATTTTTTTGGTCTGGTAAACTTTCATTCAGTCAAGTAAAAATTACATTTTGCTGGACTGACTTCCAATGCTGTTGAAAGATTGCAGTGAAGAATGCATTAAAGATAGAGATGTAGGGCCAAGCTACAGGGTATTTACTCCTTGAACATCATTCAAAACTCACAGATTCATTACAAAGTAAAAAATAATATTAATCATAATGTAACTACATATCAGATAATTGTTTAACTTTGCATGACAATTTTCAAATAATCGCATTCTTATGAAACATGCAACAAATACTAAACAGTCTTCCAGTCCATAGACATCTTCAAGTTCACGGTGTGCGAACTATACAGTGTACAAATAACTCTAGATAGCTTACAGTCTTCAGGGTGTATCTTTCACATTCTGTGTCTATGCTGATAATGAACCCATTAGATAAAAAATCAATAAATTAAAAAAGTGGTTTATAAAGTTTTGAAATCCAGAATTTAACTCATGAGAAAAATGTTTCAGCCTGTCTTTAATTGCTTTAATAAATTCCCTTTTAATACCTATGTTACAAATATTTCACAATTGTGCCACAATGCTAGCACTAGTAAAGGTTACCCTAACACAACCAGTCTCTGCTCAACAGTTTATTACTGGGCAGTAGGTCCTGTGAAGTTCAAATTTTACAGGAACTAACCAATTCTACCTAAACCGAAGATATTTTACATATTTGATGAATTGCAAATTGTGTAAATGAGATCAAATTTCTTTTCCGGACAGCCTGTCCTGTGAATCTGCAGATCTAGACAGACAGTCTTATTCTTTACAGGATTTGTCACCAGTTTGGTGGTGACTGTATAACACATAAATGATATTACCTCGGCAGCTATCGGTACTTGTTCACAAAATAATTCTATTTTTAGATCTCCCAGGTCTGTATGTATAGTCAGTGACTGAAATAAAAATGGCAGTGGCTAGAGTTACGGTACCGTAACTCTAGACCCAGGTTCTAGAGTTACGGAAGTTCCGTTACTGTAGACAACGCTGTCAGGGTTGTCTAGAGTTACGGAAGTCGAATAACATGCGTATGTTTCAACATTTTAACATCGAAAAACTTGTTTATATTCATTATCACTCGAAATATACAAACATTTACTGACGCGACTTATTCAATTGTTATTACACCCGCCATTTTGGATATGACTAATAAACTTACCGGATGTTTAATAATCGGCGATATGTCGTTGTCGTCTTCAAAGTGTCACATATTAAGTTTACTTGAGCGATAAGTGATTATAATTTGGACTGACTATGTATAATTTTGTACGGAATTTAAAGGAAATATTTATAGGAAATAGTCGATTCTTAGGGTAATTTTGTGAAATATTTGCAAGTGTCTGGTAAGAAAGTCGGCGATTTTTTAACGTTAAATTGACTTAAATTTCGTGAACAAAAAAGGGAATTTAGCTTGACAAAAAGAGCTTAGTACTGGAGTAAATAAATAATTAGAAAGTTGATGTTTTTGTAAAAAATTCCAGCTTGTCATTCCTCACCAAATCTTTAAAATTTTAACGAAAATATAAACGATCTCATAAAAAAATACCCATTCATATTCATAACCAAAAGTCAGCAATTTACTAAAATTTCGGCCGTTATCCAGTAAAAAAATCGCGTTTTTTATCTTTTCAATTTAACAAAATACTTATCGTAAGTAAAAAGCCGTGATTCTTTAAAATAGTATGCAAATCTTGGAGAAAATTGCCGAGATTTTTAAATTCAATGAATTGGTCAATGCTTTGTGTAAAGAACGCAGCTTTTAAATATGACAATGAAAAAATAAATCATTTATCAGCATTTTTTATCAAATCGAAGACATTTTGCCTTTGATTCTGTCCAAAAATATGGTCGATTTTGCATTCGAAAATCGCCGTTTTTTCTTACAGGACAATTAAAAGAAATTAATGGAAAATACTAAAGAGTCGTCAATTTAACAAAAAGATATTTTAGTATAAGATAATTCTGTCCAAATAAGACATATTCGGTCCAACTTATAATCCAACTCTACATAACAAATCGCTCTTGAAAAGTAAACTAAGTATGTGACACTTTGAAGACGACAACGTCATATCGCCGTATGTTAAACATCCGGTAAGTTTATTAGTCATATCCAAAATGGCGGGTGTAATAACAATGGTATAAGTCACGTCGGTAAATATTTGTTTATTTCGAGTAATAATGAATACAATCAAGTTTTTCTATGTTAAAATGTTGAAGCCATACGCATGTTATTTGACTTCCGTAACTCTAGACAACCCTGGCAGCGTTGTCTACAGTAACGGAACTTCCGTAACTCTAGAACCTGGGTCTAGAGTTACGGTACCGTAACTCTAGCCACTGCCAATAAAAATACAATACTAAATTGTATAGCATGAGGCATGAAATGTAAATTGTAATACGGTGAATTAATATTTAAAAAAATAATGATGAATATATTAACTACCAAGAAGGGGAAACGTCATTGGAAAATGGCCAAAGAAGCTAGAGAGCTCAATTGAGAGTGAATTAGGGCCAAATAACTATATAAACTAATAAACACACCAAATCAACTAATACTATTAAAAATAATTAAAAATGCTTAGTTAAGTTGGTACGAAAGGGTTCGTGTACGAAATATTGTGTACGCTAATCTATAAAATGAGGAATTCCATGGCAATATTGTGATTTCAGACACATTTCAACACACTTGACCTATGGAACTATAAAACATTTCAACAATACTCAATGGGATAGCTACAAGTACAAAGGCAAATACCATTTTGCTTTCAAAATTGATTCAATCTAAAACGAAAGTAAACGTTCAACCGATGTGATTAATTTTTGACGAATTATTTAATTAGTTGATTTTTAGTTCATCAGTCAAAGAAAATACATAAAATTGAAAAGTATTTAAAATAATTCACCACCATGTTAACAGGAATGCTAAAATATTATAGATTTAAATAAAAATTGAAGGTTTAAGAATTACTTTTTCGTCTATCTGATTTTATTTTTGTAACAACCAAAATGGCAGCCTCCATGGAAGTTGTAAATGGAGCTTGGGATTTAGCCACAAAATTCATTAGTCCCTGGAATACTGAGGTACAAAATGCAATTTCAATCATCACAAAATGTTGATGTTGATCTGTTAGCACTCTCTTTAATGTTTCAATAAATTTTAATCGCGGACATATTTAATGAATGAAAGTGGGTGGGGTATGTTGATATATTTCCAAGTTTCAGTCTTTTCCTAGTATTTGGCCATAATTTGGGTTTTGTCTTGCAATCTTTCTTGCAGTAAAGTGCGTATTCCACTTCTACAAAGGTTTCATCAACTTACACATCGATGGTTGCCTGCCAGACTGTAGTAACTTGCTCTTTACCGCAATGATTTATCTATGTAGTCTTGCAGGCAACCCTCAATAAATATGCCATATGGCAATATAGATCTAGTGTGACATCAATATCATATCGGATATGTTCAGCTTCTTAAACAAATGGGCTCAAAATGTTAATAGTTGTTGTCTTTTAAAAGACTTATATTTACTGTTGTTATTTGTAACTAACTGTCATTTAATTAAGCCTCTTTTTGGAAAATTTAATGCCGCTTGTGCCAGGCTGGTGCATGGTGTTTAATTGAGAATATGGTAATATGATTATAGACACAGCCTATTGGTGGAAACAACATGCAACTTAGTGATGTAATTAGTCATATTGGTCGTGGAGTCTATATCAAATATCCATTTTGTAAATGTCTGCCTCATTTTACCCAAATTCTCCATTGGCATTGCATCCAGCAGTGTTCTGAACATGCAAATTTAGTTTGAGAAATGAGGGTATGTTATCTCCCTTTTAGTTGATTTATAGAATGACCAAAGGGAGGTAACTAAAAAACTAAAACATTGACACTCAATTCAGTTTGGACAATATACAGAAATATATCTGCCAAAACTCATGCAATGCTTAAAAGTATTGAAGACATTTGTTTTTTCAATATATAATATTCTATATTCTAACAGTACTATTTCCTTTTTATTAAAAGGTACAAAGTGGATGTGAACCTAACAATTTTGAATCTGCTACTAACATATTATGTGATAATGGGCTTATCAATTTACTGGAAGATTGGTTCTTCGAGGAGGTTCAGCGGGACTTACGTCAGCGAGTATCTCCAGCATTCTGGAAGTTCTTTGAGGAGTTGGTCACACAAGACTCCATCGCGGACAGAGCGGAACTAAATATTGTATGTTTACAACAAGCTACAGAATATCTTCATAAAATATCTGAAGAATATAAACCTTGTATACAAATGTTAGAAAGTCTACCTCGTGAGATTAACAGAAACTATTCTATGTTAGCATTTTGTGGTGTAAACAAGATCTCGGATGTTGTTAGGATATTATTTAAATCTGTTGTGTTCACACGAGCTAGTAGAGAGTTTAGAGACTGTGTTGGACAATTTTACTCTCAAGCTTTCAGTGTGTTTCACCATAAACATGAACATGAACATGGTAAGTGGGATATCTTTATTACTTCTTATCACAATCTCCATTCTATCATCATTGGCAACCTCAGAACTTTCTTTCGTTACACTCCATACATACTGTGGGAAATTCGACTGGCAAAATCTCGTTTTCTTAAATATGCATGAGGCAGGGTAGACCAATCTTGTTCCAATTAAATCGCATGTTACAATTAAATACTCTTCAATAACAATGTCATCATACTGGGTTTTTCTTACTTAAAGTAGAAACCAATGCACTTGTTTATTTTCAAAAATGGTTGTAAAATTTCATTAGCTAGTTTCCTGCAGGGGTTTTCTTGCGAAACCAATGAAACTGCTTTGCAGCTTCATTAATTATTCATGGTCACGAAATTTTCCCAACCATATTGCCCATGGTACATAACGCTGCATAGCGTTCCCGACGATGCATTCTATAGACCCAAATCAGAACTCAAAATTTATGGTTTTTATCAGTCTGTGTTCAGATGGTAAAAAGGAAGCACAAAATACGGACTAAATTCTACTGTTCTTAGTACACATATTTCCATTGTGATGGGGAGTTAGTATCGCAGGGGAAACCCAAATATTTTTGTGCTGAAAGTAAGAATGTTATAACTACTTTAAAAATTTATTGACTTAGTAATATTATTTCACATAATGTATTCCAGATGAGAGTGTTAATGAGGATGAAGAAACCACAGAATGTTTAGGATGTAAACAAGATAAAAATGAATGTGCTTGTCAACATATAATGTTACGTTTTAATTCTATCAATGCTAAACTGTAAGTCTATTTCTTCTATCAATCATTGATTGGTTGTTTGTGAAACTACAATCTCTGTAAGCAGATATCCTGTAGAGCGTTGTCATACAGGATCTCTAAGGTTCCCTAGGAGGGTCACGTCGTGATGACCTTTATGTCGACCAATCAATGTGTAGCTTTCATCTAGTCGAAGCACTATTATTAACATTTTGATTTCGTAATTTCTATTTTTAGACTAAGGTTTGCTAGCTAATTTGACAGCAGTATTATTCAGTCTGCGATTGGATGGCTCATTTCAAATTGCGTGACATCAACGATGTAAACTAGTTACTAAACATAACGATTTTGTCATGAATATCATGAGAAAAGGTCAACTGAATGTGACCCTCGTATGAAAATGGCCATATCTAAATTAGGGAGTAGGCGAGTGGAAAATTTTAGATTGGGTTTTAATCAGATTGGTGAAACTAGTTCTTACAATTCTATAATAATCACTCTTATTTCTACTTCTTTTTCCCTTTAAAATTTAACAATAAGAATATAGTTTCCAGGGTTGGTGAAACCTTAAAATTGTTTACTTTTCCGATCGGGCTGACTGGTAAAAGTTACTTGTCCGTATGAACATTATTGAATGAAATTATTAAAAAATCTACTTGTCCATACTTGCCTTGGGACAACACGGACAATATGGACAATTGGCTAGCATTAGTTCCTTGCTCATTGAACTCTAATGAGATGAGTTAAGGATGGAATTTGGAACAAAATGAAGACTTGCTATTCAATGATTACCCATCCAATATTAAACAGTTTTGCTTGGTCACACTTTCTCCTTTTTGCCTGGTATTGTAATGCTTATGAAACCATTTTAATTTCTTCTGGTGTTTTTTGTTTATTAATTGGAGTTAACGCCGTAACAACACAATTTAGGTAATTTCACGGCGTCCAGCACACCTAACTTAGCTTTCCTGGATCATTGTCTATAACCAGTACTCACCTACCCTTCCACAAGGCCGGAAACTTCTCCATATTATCTAATCAATGGAGGAAAATTGGCATTATTGTCAAATTTTCATGGAAGGGTATAACCTCCCCGGGTGGGATTCGAACCCGCACCCCCTCGGGCACAAGTATCCAAATCCCGGCGCGCTACCAACTGCGCTATCGACCCGGGTTGGTGTTTTTTGAATATAATCAATTTATTTATGAGATTTTATGTATATATGAAATTTATTATTGACTTGAATTTGAATAATTATGTGCAGACATGAAGTTGGTGTGTGACGGCCCTCGTTCATGAAAAAATATTTTAACATGTAGAAAATACTTGTTTTATTTTATACATTACAGTGATGAAGTAGGTGTGTTAGAACAAGTCTCGGGTACATCTGTGACAGCCCTCGTACATGAACAAATATTACAACATGTAGAAAATACATGTCAAGGAAATTTTGAGACAGCTTATCTTTCCAGTCTACAAAATGTAAGTATGAATAAGTCAGTTATTTCCCCTTGTATACTCTTCAAATAAGTAGGTCCAATTAGTTGGATTACTCGGATTTTACCCTTACTTTTCAATGTCAATTTGCCACAACTAATCTTGAATAACATTTTTGTAAATCATTTAATTTGTTTGAAAAGCAAGCTAAGTATTTTTAAGGTAAAGAACTATCTAAATTTCACCACTTCTGTTAATATTTTCACTAACAAGAAAGATATTAGATGAAATATTCTGTTATCCTTACATAGGACTTCAATGATAAAATCCGAGGATTCCAACTGTAAGGACCTACTTACCAATAATTTTTAGATTGCTTCAGATTTTAACAGGGAAAGATAACTGACAAAAGTTCCTAATTGACAACTGTCGAAGATTGTTCGGGCAATCTGAATAAAACACGTGATTTCCTTCATGTTGAAAGATGTTTTCCTTAAGTATTTGCTCTATATTGTTTTAGTGGCTACAGAACAAATTTCTAGATTAGATAAAGGAATTGGTGTGGCAAAGTAGTTTTGATGATGGACCATTGATGATTGGATAGTCAGCTCTGTGTTGGTTCAAATCACATACAAAACCTACACCCTTGTTTCCTTAAGTAAATAACTTTGTCCTACTAGCTCAGTACTGGGGGACCAGGAAGTGGACTAGAAAGTGATTGATATAAGTTGTAAGAACTTGTTTCACAATTGAGCTAAAATAAATGTACATTAAAACTTTATCTAGATTAGTTAAAGTTGGTATTATCTTTTAGTCAATTGACATTTGATACATCAGGCCTTAATTATACCCCCGCAAACGAAGTTTTCGGGGGTATACTGGAATCACCCTGGTGGTTGGTTGGTTGGTTGGTTGGTTGGTTGGTTGGTTGGTTGGTTGGTTGGTTGGTTGGTTGGTTGGTTGGTTGGTTGGTTTGTTGGTTGGTTGGTTGGTTGGTTGGTTGGTTGGTTGGATATGTGGTCTGTCCCAAAAAATTAATACATTTGTAGTATGTTTATTTCTTAATGTATTTATATAGAAGCTGTTATATACCATGATTGAATGGTGTATACAAAACTCATGTAACTATGGAAACATATCTCACTTGTTTAAAATATTTAATTGCGTTATATATTTTAAATCTAATTAGATAACTGTATAGTTTGCTTTTTTCTCAATAGATTTTTTTCTTATCTTATTTTATAGAATTTGTACAGGCGTTTACAGTTGATGTTTATATGCATGTTATATCAATTCCAATTCAAAATGACCGACTTGCGGCCATCTTGAATTCTTTTTAATTTAGTTTAATTACTGTATGCTTATTTCTCAATAGATTTTTTCTTAACTAATTTAGATAGAATTTTGCACAGGCGTTCACAGTTGATGTGTACATACACTTTAACTCAATTCCAATTCAAAATGGCGGACTGGCTGTCATCCTTTTACCAAAATTAATACAGTCTTATATTGACTTATTACCATACATATTTTGAAAAGAAATTTGCATACAAGGTCTCACTAATACAGTTGATCAGTATGACTATTCTTCATCAATTTATATTCAATATGGCTGACTGGCAGCCATCTTGAATTTTTATTTAAATTACTGTATAGTACATGTATGTGGGTTTTTTTTACTCAATTTTAGCCAAATTTCGCTCCAAAGTCTTTATTGATGTAGTTGACTCGTACATGGATTTACTCTGGATACAAATTCATTATGGCAGACTGGCAGCCATTTTGACTTTGTTTAAATAACTGTATAGTAAGCTTATTTCATTACCAATTTCTTCTTGCTGAAGTCTGATTGATTTATTGATTGATTAATTGGATTTTACGGCTTATTAATGCAAAAAGGTCATATTACACCGAAAACAATTGATGATACTATTACTTCAATAGATAATGAAGATTTTACGTCCTATATTTTATGATAAACATTTATTTCCTTCAAGTATGGTTTGGTTTTGTTTTGGTTTTACGGCGCACCAACACAAAAAGGTCATATCGCGCCGAAAGCAATCAATGATACTATTTATTAAAACGATATTAATGATGTAAAGCTCTATATCTTATTATATACATTTATTTCCTTCAAAAAGTTAAGTATCGCATATGATGGTACAGACTCAAAAAGTTCTTCAAGTGAGTTAACTTTAAAATGTTTGTCACGGATGTCTTTAAGATCCTGACAGTCAAGGAGAACGTGTTTGACATAGAAATGCTCGTCACAGGGTATACATTTAGGTGCTTCCTCTTTTTTGAGAAGGTATGAATGTGTTAAATTGGTATGACCAATTCTACATCGCGAAATCACTATTTGATCTCGGCGATTAGAAAATATGATGGTACAGATTCAATAAGTTCTTTAAGTGAGTTAACTTTAAAATGTTTGTCACGGATGTATTTAAGATCCTGGCAGTCAAGGAGAACGTATTTGACATTGAAATGCTCGTCACATAGTATACATTTAGGTGCTTTCTTTCTTTTGAGAAGGTATGAATGTGTTAATATAGTATGACCAATTCTACATCTCGTAGTAACTATTTATCTCATTGATTAGCAAATATTATTGACGAAGATGAATCAAGGGTTTATGGCTTTATGTCATGTAACTTATTAAATATAGCATTATTCAACATTGTTTGCCATTTTGAGTTGCTGAAGTCTATTATGTACTGCTACTTTTATCAAATTCTTATTTTTGAACTTTTTTTTTTGATGTATTGATATTTTATCAAATTCATAATGGCTGATTGGCAGCCATTCTGAGTTTTTCTTTTTAAAAAGCAAATGATTTGATGATTTTTGTACAGACTTTGAGAAAGTAAGCAATTGTTTAAGTTGATGTGCTTGGCATTTTCTTAAGTGGAATTCAAAATGGCTGACTGGCAGCCATGTTGAATTTTCTAATATCTTGTACAGCAAACTTCTTTTTTTTCTCGCCTTATTTTGATAAAATTGTGCTGACAAATTCTTGTTGATGAAATTTTATATGTATTTATTTTTTTATGTATTTCAATGGACCAACTAATAGCCATCTTGATTTTTTCTGTAATGTTGAGAAGAAAACATCTTATTTCGTTATAGCTACATGAGATTTTAGATATTATTTTAACTTTACTACTGTGAAAATAATTATCGGTAATTTAAGCTTTCTTATGGGGTATTTGTGAAATTCTTGATACAAGATATTGTAAATACTAATTGTTTGATTTATATTGTGTACATTGCTGACTACCATTTTTACAATTGCATTATTTTTTACTTATTTATAAAAAAATTACAAACACATTCTACATTTTGCTCATCTGGTTACAACATACTCATGATGAGTTTAAATGTGATCACTCTTTGTCTGTTGTTCCACTTTACATTCATAATGACCAAATGGTGTTCATTTTCATGTAAAAAATCATTTGAAATATGACAACTCTGTTCATTTTGCTTTTTCATAAATCTATAGTGAATTACACTGTAATTTGCTGTTTATTTCCAATTTGATATTTGCATCCTATTCTTTTTATGGTTTTTATGCTTCTTACAACATTTACCCTTTTGGACTTCCACAATGTTGACTTGCTTTTATCTTGAAATGTTGCTGTTGCGGGGGTATTTTCGCCACTGGTGGCAGTTCTAGTTTTTACTGTTACCATAATTTATTCTCATCTTTACTGTTTTATCGTACAATGTTTTTCAGTGGTTAGAAACTAAAGTTCTGGAATGGTTAAAGTTGGTCTATTCTCTGGATAGAACCAATATAGGCTCAGAGTGTATTGAAGGATTTAAAGGGAGATTGATACATTTCTTGCTGGAAACATACGCTAATGTACAAATTAGTCAACTTTTCAAAATAATTATAGGTAAGTTATCTTTTAAGTTACAGTTTCCCTCCCAGTGTTCTAATATTACAGTCTGCGAAATTAGAGCGTGTCTGGTTGCCCAGGACAACCAATTTCTAGTTCACGCAATCAAAAATTTCTTCTAGAAAACCAAATTTCTACAAACAAGATATAGTGCTAGCTGCTAAAATGACCTGCTCGGGCAACCAATTTTATATCCTAATTTTTAATAGACTGTATTACATATTTGTTAGGCCTAAAATGAGCTCTGTTTCTGGCTTAACACCCCCCCCTCCTCCTTCAAAATAAAGTAAAGTTGGTAAAAAAATTTTACTTATTTTTTGTCACTTGTTCAGCCAAATAACATGTTAATCTCATTTATGGTCCCATTTATATCAGTACTTTAGTTTTGAATAAATTATGAGTACATTAGCTCTCACTATGTATCAAGTCTTAGGTCAAAGAGTTTTATGATTCACAACTTAGTGTTAGCATTGTTTTTAATGTTTGTCAAAAAATTGATGCATTTATTATTATGTCTTGGGTTCATATATTGTACGATTTTATTGAACTGTCCGATTGTATAATTACACGGTTATCGCACACTGATTCGAACCCACGACAAAAAGGTTTGCACACTGACCGTTTTACCACTCGGCCACACAAACTGGGATACTCATTACAAAACAAATATACTACATCTGTGTTATGAGCTCTATGTGAACTACCGACAATATCCGAGCATTAAATATACTGTGTTATGTGACGTTTTAATTTATGCAATCGGACAGTTCAATATAATCGTACAATAATTAGAGAATACTGTATAGTGTCTAGTTTAATACTCCAATGATGACCTGAAAACATGTTAATAATAAGGCATGGCTTATTGGCATGTTTAACAGTAGTACAACATGATTGGTAGAATGTAAATACACAACAATTATCATTTAATACAATTATAGGCATGGCCAATTGATGGAAAAGACATCCAATTTAGTGATGTAGTTAGTTGGTCACAGCCTCGTAGATAACTAGAAAACTAAAATATCAACACTCAATTCAGTTTGGACGGTATACAGAAATTAATCAGCCAAAACTCACGCGATACCTTCAAGAGGAAATGACATTCATTTTTACCATGTAACTCACCTCAGTATTTGAACTATTTCAGAGTTTCCAGAATCAGAACTTGCTATAATGGATTTAAAATATTGTTTGGAGAAAGTAGACATGAGATCTCATCTTGTAACAACTTTAAAATCTTCATTAGAAACAAGACTACTACATCCTGGTTAGTGTTTCTCACCTTATCTAACCTGAACTTATCTCATCTTAGGTTATTCAATCATTTTTAGCCCAATTATTAAATGAATAAATTAGGCTAATAGTTTGGCAAAACACGGGCGGGGGGTCTGGCGGATGAGCATTCCGTGTCGTTAACAATTGCGTTATAGTTTTCAATTTAGTCTATATATCTGCCATTTATTGTCAGATCTTTATGAACCTTCATACAATGATAACATACCAAGTGATGAACAGAATTAGAAAGTAACTACAACTCTACCTGCCTTTATTATGGATTATTTCCCTTTGTAATTTTTGCGTTAAAGTTTTTAAATCTGGTTTTAATTTGGTTTCCACATTACATTTCTTGTTATACATTTATGACTCAGTGAGAGCCTAGTCTGGGTCCATTGCGCAGTAAGGTATCTGCAAGATTTCAAATTAAGTGTCCAAAAAGGGGTTACTGGTTCAAGCCTCACCTTGGCTAGTTTACATATACCTTTCCATGAAAATTTGACAACAAAGTCAATTATCCTCCATTAATAAGGTACATGGAGAAGTTGTCGGCCTTGTGGTAGGATAGGTGAATACTGATTAAAGATGAAGGTCAAGGAATGCTAGAATATCTGAGTTGACTGCTATAATGCTATAAAGTCACTGTAATTTGTAGAGCTGTCATTGATTGGGCTTGAAGCGCATCGACGATATTGATATATCGGGAAATAAATATCGACGATACACCCATATATATCGATACATTCACTGCATGTATGTCCATAATTCAGAAAATGATTATTAAGCTTTATAATGAAACCAAAACTAAGTCCTAGTGTTGATTCTATATTGTTTATATTTTCAGGTGTAAATACATCCGATATATTAACAGCCTATATATCTGCTATATATTGTTTATATTTTCAGGTGTAAATACATCCGATATATTAACAGCCTATATATCTGCTATATATTGTTTATATTTCCAGGTGTAAATACATCCGATATATTAACAGCTTATATATCTGCTATATATTGTTTATATTTCCAGGTGTAAATACATCCGATATATTAACAGCCTATATATCAGCTATATATTGTTTATATTTCTAGGTGTAAATACATCCGATATATTAACAGCTTATATATCTGCTATATATTGTTTATATTTCTAGGTGTAAATACATCCGATATATTAACAGCTTATATATCTGCTATATATTGTTTATATTTCTAGGTGTAAATACATCCGATATATTAACAGCTTATATATCTGCTATATATTGTTTATATTTCTAGGTGTAAATACATCCGATATATTAACAGCTTATATATCTGCTATATATTGTTTATATTTCTAGGTGTAAATACTTCAGATATATTAACAGCTTATATATCTGCTATATATTGTTTATATTTCTAGGTGTAAATACTTCAGATATATTAACAGCTTATATATCTGCTATATATTGTTTATATTTCTAGGTGTAAATACATCCGATATATTAACAGCTTATATATCTGCTATATATTGTTTATATTTCTAGGTGTAAATACATCCGATATATTAACAGCTTATATATCTGCTATATATTGTTTATATTTCTAGGTGTAAATACATCCGATATATTAACAGCTTATATATCTGCTATATATTGTTTATATTTCTAGGTGTAAATACATCCGATATATTAACAGCCTATATATCTGCTATATATTGTTTATATTTCCAGGTGTAAATACATCAGATATATTAACAGCTTATATATCTGCTATATATTGTTTATATTTTCAGGTGTAAATACATCAGATATATTAACAGCCTATATATCTGCTATATATTGTTTATATTTCTAGGTGTAAATACATCAGATATATTAACAGCTTATATATCTGCTATATATTGTTTATATTTCTAGGTGTAAATACATCCGATATATTAACAGCTTATATATCTGCTATATATTGTTTATATTTCTAGGTGTAAATACATCAGATATATTAACTGCCTATATTTTTATATTATTGTTTATATTTTCAGGTGTAAATACATCCGATATATTAACAGCCTATATATCTGCTATCAGAGCACTGAGAGCTTTAGATCCTGCCGGTGTTATATTAGAACTTGTCTGTGATCCTGTAAGAAAATATCTCAGGTAAGAATGTGGTAGTATTATTAGTACCTGGGTCTGCAATCTCTGTAAACAGATATCCTGTAGAGCGTTGTTGTACAGGATCTCTAAGTTTCCCATGAAGGGTCACGTTAAGATGACCTTTGTGTTGACCAATCAATGAGTGGCTTTCATCTAGATGAAACACAATTAATAGGCTATTGATTTCTTATTTTCTATTTATAGACCGAGGTAAGCAAGCTAATTCGATGGTTGTGTTATTAACAGGCTGTGATTAGATGGCTTATTTCAAGTTGCGTGACGTAGACGATTTAAACTAGTTACATAGCATTTGAATGACTCATGAATATTATAATGAGAAAAGGTCACCTGAACGTGACCTTCGTTAGAAAATGGCCTGATTTGTTTACTATATACCCTAATCACCCGGTGACAATCCATAATGTTACCCTCTAGACATCACCTATCGGCCCACTTGACAACACCTATCAGCCTACTTCAAGCTATAAGAGACTACTGCATTGGAGTTTGCTAATACCAAGACTCGAGTTTTTAGCCATTTAATTTAAGTTACCTCCCTTGTGCAGACACTTGCTTTTTACAAATTAAATAACTTAATCTCGTAAAAATGTCTTCAAGTTCAGAAGCACATAAAACAGGTGAAATTAAACAGTTTGTCACTTGTGCCATTTTAAAATTGTCAACAATTTCTGATTTTTGTTGTTCGGTATAATATAAAATATCACATCCTACAGAGGGTGATAGAATGTAATGTTCATCCTTGACAAGTAATGTCAACCTCAGCTAAAGCCTCAGTTGACATAACTTGTCTCAGATGAACATTCCATTCTATCAACCTCTGTAGGATGTGATATTTATATATTATAATACATACAGATCGAGAGAAGACACTGTACGATGTATTGTATCAAATCTAATTGATGATGCCAGTAATGAGTTACTAGAAGAGTTAGTTAAAAGTCAACCATTGATAGATGAGACTTCACACAATGAAGAAGAAGATGGGGATTGGAAGAAATGGATGCCAGATCCTGTCGATGCTGATCCTGGTTTGTATTGCATCTAGCTTTTAGTTACCATGGTTACTGGGTCAAATTTCATAATTCTGTTGCCATGGTAATCATTTGTCTTATGGACTTGGATGATAGTTTCAGAGCTTAAGAGACTTGGAAAGGAATTTTATGTAAATGCTAACCAGGGTCAGTAGCGCAGTTAGTAGCACTCCAGGATTTTTAATCTAGTGTCCTGAGAGGGGTATGGGTTCGAATCCCACCTGGGAAGTTATTAACTTATACCCTTTAATGAAAATTTGACAATTATGTCAATTTTCCTCCACTAATAAGGTATATGGAAAAGTTTCCAGCTTTGTGGAAGGGTAGATGAGTACTGGTTATAGACAAGGTTCCAGGAAAGCTAGGTTAGGTGCGCTGGATGCCATTTTATGACCTATACAATGTGTTGACCCAGCATTAAACCCAATAAAAAACAACATTTGTTGAACCAGACTTGAGACTGGCTTCGGCTGTATTTTTCACAAGCCTAAATATGTAATCTATTTATGTTACAGCTACGGCCTCAAAGAGTAGAAGATCATCAGATATCATCAGTATGTTAGTTAACATCTATGGTAGTAAAGAATTATTTGTTAATGAATATCGGACTTTGTTAGCTGATAGAATATTAACTAACTTTAATTATGAGATTGAGAAAGAAATCAGATACCTGGAACTATTGAAGGTAACTTTTAGATTTCTAAAAAATAAAAAAACGAAAATAATATTATTTTGGTAAGGCCTAAATTAAAATTATGTTTATTTGACCTTAACCGACCGACCCGAAAAAAGCCTCCGACTCAAAAAATTTTATTTGAAAAATATATGTGGTGTTTTTTTATTGGTCACAATTGTTCATCGAATTGCTTTCCAGTAGTTTCTTTATGCTAATAACTCTGCTTTAGGAACATGTTGAAATCATAGAATGTTAGACAAGTATAATTTGTATATATACATGAACAAACAAGTTGTTTTGCCGGATCTACCTAATTGAGGGGTAATTCTTGACAAAAATAAGATATTTTTCCTACCTACTCACCCAAAACAATAAATTTAGGGTTGGTAAAGGACAAACGAAGTATTTTTTTAGTTCAGACCTAACAATGACATGACACATGGCATACAAATGGTAAATATCACAGTATGTAAAATGCCATGTGTCATGCACATCAATATTGGGAATGACACATGAGGGAGATCAATCTCCTATTTCCATTGTAGTATTTAATCATGCAGAAATGTAGTGTTACTCCATGGAAACGAACTTTAAAAACATAAAATTATATACTTTCATTGTTGCGAAAATAAAACATCTAAATTACTGCATTTTTAAAAATAAATAAAGCTTTCTTGGAGATTAAATGATGTTGTGTTTCATAATAGTGAAATACATGTATTTTGAGAATATTCATCAATTTTTTAACAAAATCTGTTTAATACTTGTACTTGTCAATCTCATTAAAATTGAAAATAAACCATTTGACTGTGTGAAATAGTAGGGGTGTAACGGTTAACCGATATACCGGTTAATATTGCAATACGACTTCTGACGGTTTTTAACCGGTTCGTTTTTCACTGAACCGGTTTTTCTAGTTATGTCCCTTACTGATTGTTCTTATCTGAGCCTGAAATTTCAATGTTTGAATAGATGCAAAATGTGTTTGGAAACTTGAAATATTTTTCATAAAGTGAGAGAACAATTATCTTTAAAAGTCCATTCAAAATCTTTTTTCTAACTTATTCAAACATTTGCATAAAATGTGTAGATCATTTGAAAATGCAAATATCTATGTACAATGTTGATCAAATTAATATGATGCACGTGCATTAATTCATGCTATGCATGTATGCGCAAAGAACAATATGTATTGCAATATATTGCAATATATTGCGATACGGGTTTCGTGTATTGCAATATATTGCAATACGGTTTTTACCGTATTGTTACACCCCTATGAAATAGTGTTTATTCCAAACAGAATATCAGGGTAGGAGTTTTTATTCTAAGAAGAATGACAGGGTCCTGCCCTAGGTTCCTCTTGTTTTGCTCCTCTCTTGCAGAAGTCACTTTGAAACATAAATCCTCTGATATCAACGTCCGTAAAGTTATTTCATTAAATGTTGCAGTTAAAATTGTTAGGCATTATATGTTTTACATTTTCTATATTTTATACAGTTAAGATTTGGTGAATCTCAGATGCATTTTTGTGAAGTAATGTTGAAAGATGTGGCAGATAGTAAAAGAATAAATACAAGAATATCAGAGGAAAGAATACAGAAAGGGGAAGAACAGGTTAGTTATTAGTGTTAGGGCGATATTCTCCATGCATCGATACATCGTGATATTACTGATTAGTAACATAGGCGGATCCAGCGGGGGGGGGGGGGGAGAATTTCCAAAACATACCTGTCTATTAGTGTATTTCTTGACTGTAAGTCATTTTTAAGTAGCATGAAGCAATTTTTCTCAGTGATAAATATAGATTTAATGGTTATGTAGTTTTTGTTATCAATATATTGCATTATTTTGCAAATAATGTATAATGTTAATGTGGTTTGAAAGTTAGGACACCCCTAGAAAAGTTCAGACCCCCCCCCCAGAAAAAAATCCTGTATCCGCCCCTGAGCAAGATATTACCTCAAACTATCAATACATGACAATAATAACATGATACCATGCTCAAATGAAAAAACTTTCAACAAAAATTTGAAAACTGTTGTTTAATATTTAGTTTAAAAATAATTGCAATGTTTATGATTTTACTGAAACTGTTATTTCTCTAAATGTGTTGCTATGAAGGGCACATTCACCCTAATTTTGTAGTTAATACTAGTCCAATAATAGTACCAGCTTTGAAAGTTGCTTGCTAGCTTGTCTCCTTCCCACCATTTATATAGTAAGTGCATGTTGTTTATAAACAATTGTGATACATATAGTGATACAATGCTACTACCATGATGCAATGCTGCTATTTTGATACAAACTAGATGGTGATACCAAGCTCTATTTGTTATGCTGGCCAATCAATTTCTAATATTCTTAAGCAGCCAGCCAAGGGAAACAGCCAAATTGGCTGCTTAAGTGGGGTGACCACTTAAGAGGGGGTTTGGCATTGAGAGGGGCATATACATGACCGTCAGTCTCCCGGTGGCCCCTCATATGGGAGGAATTTTGAGTTTGGGAGGCCGAATGACTGGCCGTTGGCTTGAGAACGTGGGTGACCGCTTTATAGGGGTGCATTATAGAGCGTTTTTCAACGGTCGCGGCACAAGCTGGCCGCTTACAGGGGGGGTGGCCATTAGGATGGGTTGAACTGTAGTATTAAATACTATATTTGTCAGGCTGTAGATGTAAATGCTATGATATTATCAGCACAATTCTGGCCAACATTCCGAGAAGAAAAGATTACTTTACCAGAACATATGCAGAAATTATTAGAAGAATATACTAAAAGATATGAAGCTCAGAAAGGAAATAGAACATTGGATTGGAAATCTCATTTAGGTTAGTTGTTGTTCTATCATTGACCCCTTTTAATGATTAATACCTCTAGACTTATTGTACAGAGCCCCTAAAATGACATTTTAAGTTATTTTTTAATTTTATTTTCACAATTATTTCATTTTTACCAATTATTTTGTTTTTATTTCTTTAAAACAAAATAATATAGAGTTAATAATAGAGTTAAAAGAGAGTTATGGCCCTTTAATTGCTTTGATGGACAAATTATATAACATTTTGACAACTGTGGACCTGTAGAAATCAAATAAGAAGTTGTTGAACTTCTAGTTTTCTTGTCTGCAATAACCAACACAAAAGTTTAGGGTTTTATCATGCCACAGGTAAATGTTGATGGCAGCCATAGTATTAAAATTAGATATAAGGTGTGTCACTTGTTTTAAGAATGATATATTGTATAATGTATTTATTAGGGATGAGACAATACGGTCATTACATGATACAATATGTATCGATACCAAAGGAGACAGTATGATTATTTACAATACGATACAGGTAGTTATTGTAAAATTAAAAACATTCACATTCTTTAATTTATGATCACCGGTTGTCCGAGGGTTGTGTTGTCTCTAACTGTGGTTTGAGTTGTCCACAGGTTGAGTTGTACTAGACCCGTTTTATAAACCCCCTCAGAGATTATATTTCTTAAAGGAGTAAGGCAAACCTGTCAAATGTGGAAGATACAGTGACTTCCCCTTATCACGAATGTCAAGGTCGTGTCCGGATATATCATGGATATTGTATTGATATATAGCCATATCGTCTCATTCCTAGTATTTATATTTTTATGTCAACTATTTCAGGTCTTGTTAATATAGATGTAGAATTAAAAGATAGAATATTAAATTTTAATGTAACACCTGTTCATGCTGCAATTATTATGCAGTTCCAAGAACAAGGTAAGCTTATGGTAACTTTTCATACTCTAATAAAGTTCAACAATATTAACCTGAGCTTGAACTACCAAATTATAATAATTACACATTCATGTTCATTAAGTCGTGAGTTTTGGTATGCGTGTATAAGGGTATACACATGTCCATATGTAATTTTTCCATTTGGACAAGTCTGTGCTCTGTACTGTTCTACATATTCTTACACTTCGAGACAACCCAGGTCGGTAGCGCAGTTGGTAGCGCGCCTGGTAGCATGTCCCAAAGGGGGTACGGGTTCGAATCCTACCCAGTAAGGTTATACCCTTCCATGAAAATTTGACAATTATGTCAATTTTCCTCCATTAATAAGGTATATGGAGTAGTTTCTGGCCTAGTGGAAGAATAGGTGGGTACTGGTTGTAGACAAGGGTCCAGAAAAGCTAGGTTAGGTGTGCTGGACACCATTATATGACCTTTACAATGTGTTGCTATGGCGTTAAGAACCAACAAAATAAAAAAACTTTAACTTTTAGGTTGGATGAAATAATGTGCCAAAAATCTATGGTTTTTAGTGATCCCAAAATTGTTTATCTGTACAAAAATTGCAGAAAGATATTTTCAGATTTCTTTATGTTTTCTATTTTACTCTTCCTTATTTTTATGCTGAAGAAAGTAAACTGGTGTTTATTTAAAGATCACCATGGAAACAAGGAAATTCATTTTGGTGTTATCCTAGATAGATACAATATGCCTAAGTACAAGAATTTACCTACTCACTGTTCCTGGAAAGGCTAAATCTCTGGATTTAGCTGTTAACCAACTACTAGGGGCATACTTCTGTCATTGACTGACTACTGCCCTGCATGATTTCGAATCAGTGGTAGGAGGGAGAATGGCCGTAGAAAATTATTTCATAACCAAGCTCTGTGAAAGCATGCCCCGCCCGAGAATGGAACCTACAACCCCTCGATCTGTAGACTTATGTGCTACCGACTGAGCTAGTGGGATGGGCCAAGAATTTACTATTCTTACAAAACATATATTTTTTTAGCCAGTCAACAAAACTGGCGTCCGGTGTCGTTAACAATTGCGTTAAAGTTTTCCTTTACCCTATATTTCTGCCATTCAATGTCAGATCTTTATGAATCTTCATACAATGATAACATACCATGTGATGAACAGAATTAGAAAGTAATCACAACTCTACCTGCCTTTATTATGGATTATTTCCCTTTGAATTTTTGGGTTAAAGTTTGTAATCAGGCTTCAATGTGGTTCCCAAATTACATTTCTTGTTTCATGATTTACTATTCTTTATTATTCCAAATAGAACTACAGTCAATTTGCATTATCTCAACTACGCTTGAGTCGACTTTTCATTGTCTCGATTGAAAATCAAAAGTCCAGATTTTTTCCCTTTTTTATCTTTATGAAAAATGCATGTTTATCTCGATTTTTTTCTCTCGACTTTTTCCATATATCGCTCATAAATTTCGGACCAAAAAACAAGAATGTTGCCTTCTTTAATTAGAAACTGCCGTGGTGTAGTGGTTAGCATTTCTGACTTCGAATCCGGAGATCCTAGGTTTAAGCCCGGTCGCGGTAGGTCATACCCTATACATGAGTTGTCGGCCTCGTGATAGGGTAAGTTAGTACTGGTGATAGAAAAGTGTCCAGGAAACATATAATAGGAAGAGCTGGCCATTGTATATATGACCTTATTGTGTGTTGAATATGACAATAAAAAAAGTAAGTAATCATTAATTAGATAATCTCTATTTATCTATACAGAAAGATGGACAGTTGAAGAATTAAGTAGCGTACTACATGTCCCAGCTACGGCTTTACGTCGTAAAATAGCTTACTGGCAAAGTCAAGGTTTACTTAAAGAAGAACAAACTGATACATTCTTATTGGTCGAGGAACATAAGGGGAGGAGTCATGATAGTATTGTTGCTGAAGATGAGGAGGCGGAGTCTGCTATGGCTTCGTCACACGCTAAAACTGGAGAAGAATTACAGGTTAATAAATTAATTATGTTTGTGATTCAATTATCAAATTTCAATTGTTGGTTTTAGCTTGTCTTTTCAGAGAATAATGGGGCTCTCTTACTTAAGTGTGCACCAGCATTGGCATAATTGTCAGCGAAACATTTCTCGATAGAGTTTTTAACTGCAATATTTTAATACTTTTTTTATATCTTTGCAACTTCTTAAGGGATTCACTTGAAACTTCACTTATCTTTACACCCAGAGTTACCATTGGAGGTCAAATACCAAGTTGTATAGTTTTAGCATGAATTTTTACTGAAATATGGCCTTACATGTAGTGGCCCCAGACTGAGAAAATTATGGACTTTAGTCAGTTATCTTTCCCTGATAAAATCTGAAGCAATCCAATTGGTAAGTAGGTCCTCACAGTTGGAATCCTCGGATTTTATCACTGAATTCCTATGTCAGGGTAACAAAATATTTCATCTAATATCTTTCTTGTTAATGAATATATTAACAGAAGTGATGGAATTGAGATAGTTCTTTAACTTAAAAATAATTAGCTTGAATTTCAAACAAATTAAATGATATACAAAAAAGTTATTTAAGATTAATTTTGGCAAAGTATCATTGAAAAGTTAGGGTAAAATTCGAGTAATCCAACTAATTAGACTACTTATTTTGAAGAGTATACAAGGGGAAATAACTGACTAAAGTCCCTTATTGTAAATCTGTATCCTTGTTTGTCTGTTTCAGGTATTCTGGACGTATATAGTTGGTATGTTATCTAATCTGGAGTCATTACCTCTAGAACGTATACATGGTGTGTTACGTATGTTCGCTATGGAAGGTGTGTCAGGGGAGATAACTATTGATGAAGTGAAACATTTCTTAGACAATAAAGTTAAAGATCAAAGTTTGATATACACTGGTGGAGTGTATAGACTTCCTAAATCATCATGAAGTTTTACTGGTGGAGTGTATAGACTTCCTAAATCATCATGAAGTTTTACTGGTGGAGTGTATAGACTTCCTAAATCATCATGAAGTTTAACTGGTGGAGTGTATAGACTTCCTAAATCATCATGAAGTTTTACTGGTGGAGTGTATAGACTTCCTAAATCATCATGAAGTTTTACTGGTGGAGTGTATAGACTTCCTAAATCATCATGAAGTTTTACTGGTGGAGTGTATAGACTTCCTAAATCATCATAAAGTTTTACTGGTGGAGTGTATAGACTTCCTAAATCATCATGAAGTTTTACTGGTGGAGTGTATAGACTTCCTAAATCATCATAAAGTTTTACTGGTGGAGTGTATAGACTTCCTAAATCATCATGAAGTTTTACTGGTGGAGTGTATAGACTTCCTAAATCATCATGAAGTTTTACTGGTGGAGTGTATAGACTTCCTAAATCATCATGAAGTTTTACTGGTGGAGTGTATAGACTTCCTAAATCATCATGAAGTTTTACTGGTGGAGTGTATAGACTTCCTAAATCATCATGAAGTTTTACTGGTGGAGTGTATAGACTTCCTAAATCATCATGAAGTTTTACTGGTGGAGTGTATAGACTTCCTAAATCATCATGAAGTTTTACTGGTGGAGTGTATAGACTTCCAAAATCATCATGAAGTTTTACTGGTGGAGTGTATAGACTTCCTAAATTATCATAAAAATGTGAGACTTTATAAATTATCATAAAAATGTGAGACTCTATAAATTATCATAAAAATGTGAGACTTTATAAATTATCATAAAAATGTGAGACTTTATAAATTATCATAAAAATGTGAGACTTTATAAATTATCATAAAAATGTGAGACTTTATAAATTATCATAAAAATGTGAGACTTTATAAATTATCATAAAAATGTGAGACTTTATAAATTATCATAAAAATGTGAGACTTTATAAATTATCATAAAAATGTGAGACTTTATAAATTATCATAAAAATGTGAGACTTTATAAATTATCATAAAAATGTGAGACTTTATAAATTATCATAAAAATGTGAGACTTTATAAATTATCATAAAAATGTGAGACTTTATAAATTATCATGAAAATGTGAGACTTTATAAATTATCATGAAAATGTGAGACTTTATAAATTATCATGAAAATGTGAGACTTTATAAATTATCATAAAAATGTGAGACTTTATAAATTATCATAAAAATGTGAGACTTTATAAATTATCATGAAAATGTGAGACTTTATAAATTATCATAAAAATGTGAGACTTTCTAAATTATCATGAAAATGTGAGACTTTCTAAATTATCATAAAAATGTGAGACTTTATAAATTATCATGAAAATGTGAGACTTTATAAATTATCATGAAAATGTGAGACTTTATAAATTATCATGAAAATGTGAGACTTTCTAAATTATCATGAAAATGTGAGACTTTCTAAATCATCATGAAAATGTGAGACTTTCAAAATCATCATGAAAATTTGAGACTTTATAAATCGTCATGTAAATGTGAGACTTTCAAAATTATCATGAAAATGTGACACTTTCAAATTTATCTTAAATTTGTGGGACTTTTGAAGTCTTTAAGAATCTTGGTGTTGTTTTTTCTGACTGCTGGCTAGTGGTGTTTCAGAGGTGTTTTTATGGTGATAAGAAAGGGAACTGACCATGAAACATGCATGTATGTCGTGTAGCCCATGAAATAGAAACATTGTCCTTATTGCTTCTGTAATAAGGAATTAGGAATCAGACTCCAGGGCCAGTAAGTAAGCTGTGAAGCTGAGTTTCAACAGAAAGAAGATTCGAGGTTATGAAAGAAATTGTCAGACGATGCGTTATGACGATGATTTATTTGTTAATGATTTCTTTAAAAAATCGCCTAAGCGGTGAATATCTACAAAGAAAATGAAACACAGAATGTTAAAATACTTACCTTGTACAGAGATTGAATGATTAGCGTGGACACACCAGTTCTCGAACCTCTAAGGACTCAATGAGCCATTTTTAATCAATACAACAATATTTTTAGAAAAACACATTAAAACACACCTTTTAACCTTTATTCCACTTTTCTATCATATATTTGTTGATATTTTTTTTAAACAAACCCAAATCCTTCCAGAAAAAACACAACCATTCTCTGAAAACTGTCATGGCGGCTAAAATAGATGACCTAATTTCGAACCTCTACCGTATTTGGCTATTTGTGAGGTTATAATTAGCTGTCACATGACTGTCACGAGACTTTATGAGCAGAGGACAGGAATGGGTACCTGCCATGTGCTTTTGTTATAACATACATTGTACTTTAAAACAATATTTGATGGATTGTACTGACAGGGCGGAAAAAGGTAATAAGGATTTACTTAAAAATATTCACCATAACAAAATATTCATTCTAATTACCTGTTTCTTGCGCATTGTTCTCGTTTGACAGCTGTAGTTGTGTTTGTTGTTTACCAAACTTTTGTGCACATGAGTTGATGACGTCATACGCAATTACATAGCAAAGTAAACAACTTTTTTATGAAAAGTTCGAGATCAGGTGAGGTTCGAGAACAGGTGTTTATATGATAAATCCTTCATCAATGATTAATACATCATTAAACTTTCGTTGTCAACATGACTCTGTGCTCAAGATGATGCAATATTTCATGAGGGATTACGTGATACTAAGTTAATGTCATCTACTGGAAAGTAGTATTGGTTACTTCTTTTTCAAAAAAATATATGTTTTTCTGATTTTGAGGCCCCAACAAGATAAGACAACAGTATTTGATGAAAAGTGAATTTCATTGTATATCTAGAGCAGAAGCAGCCATTTTGTTTTAAATTTCTTAAGGATAAGGATAAGAACGATCTTAGTGAAGAAATTCCTTAAGATTGGTCTGTAATAACACTTAAGATTTTCCTTATCATTTTCCTCGGCTAAGGTGAAAATTTAAGGATAAGGAAAAAGATAAAAAATATCATAAGATATTTCTGTAATACGGGCCCTGAGAAATAAATGAAAGTGGCTAGGCCTTTCATAATGGAATAACAATACATTTACCCACAAATATAAGCATGTGCTCTTTTGTTAACACCTTGTTTGTGGGACAAAAAGTAACTGTAAACCTTTGTTAAATATGCTAATAAGTAAGGTCATGGAAAGGTCCATTGACTATGGAGTTAAAATATATTTATTTATTTGAATTAAGGATCAATGATCACTGTATTAGAACAACACTGTTGTTAGCATTTTCTTGTATCCGTATAGTGTATTATTGTTGTTATCAGTGGCATTACTTGAATATTTACAGTTTCGTCAGCATTCTGTGACTGGCTATTGATAGACAAAATTTGACTGGCTTTTATTTTACTTGTATGTATTGTATAGTGCCTAAATACTGACCCCGACCTGACCTTTATGCAAGAATATTCATTACATTGAATACGAATGTAGTATTAATGTTCGACTACACCGTGTCCGTGAGGATTACAAGCTAAAATTTAACACACAAACATACTTCTATAATTTTACAATCGCTGCCGTAGTGTAGAATAGGCGTGGTACTGATTTTCGTCGGGATATGTGTAGATAATTATTAGATGCAAATGTAAATGGTCAGATTTGGGTCAATATTTACCACTATATTTGTTTGTTATATTTAATATACTGATATGAATTTTCTTCAGATTATACAAATAAAAATTCAAAATATAATTATGTCATATGTGTATTATTTTTATATCAGTTGTTCATATAGACCTAATCCAGAATTCAAATTTATGGGTTTTTCCGTCCATGCAAAGGCGGTACAAACAAAGTTTTCTACACATTATTGCTAAACAGCACAAACTATGGATTTAATCCCATTGTTCTTTTTACACGTGTTTTCATTGTAACAGTGAAACAGTAACAGTAACCCTGCTGATTTAAATACTTGATATATGTTCAATAATCCTAGTGCATGTATATGAATATCTTTTTTGTCCATCCTAAGTACAAAAGTACCGAAGTGAGTATTTAAATCAGCAGGGTTAATAGTTCACATTGATCAACATTTACCAATGCAGTGTTTTTTGTAATACTGTCTATCGTAGAAAATATACAAACAAAACAAAAACTACCAAGATTTGCATTGATGTTTTTATTTCTGTTTTTATAAAAAAAAATACACAAACAAAACATATAATTATTATGCTTAATAATAAAATATAAATTATAATACTGAAATCTACAGAATCCTGATCATGCCTGTAAATGTCCCAGTTGTGCTTACATACTTGTATGTATTATGTCACATGTTTTTAGGCGTCTATTCAGGGACATTTTATTCGGCTTTGTTGTGCCTAACTTGGTGTTGTGGCATGTATCCTATTGTCAGAATATCACTTCAAATTGTTGTATAGTGCACTGTAAACACCATGGCAACATTTTAAATGGCATAATTAGAATTCTGTCTTGGTAAGAAATGAATGAAAAATGAATGATTTTTGAAATGTTATCCGGTGATATTTTACCACACCTTTGGTAGATGCCCCACAGTTGGGCATGGACTTACATTTTTTCTCCATAGAGTAAAATTATATAATAAAACTTCATACATGTACAAAAAAGCAAACTGATTACAATCTGATGTTATAGTCAACAGTCTGTCCAATATCTGTTTACGAAGATAAACAAAACAACATTACTATGATTTTATCATAAAGAAAAGATGTATTACTCTGAGTACACAACAAGTACACACCATCCCTATTCCAGAACACACAAATAATACTGAATGAAAAATGAATAAATCTGACCAATGCACAACAAAATATACAATTCTAATCAATGTTGGTAATTGTTCAAAGAAAACAAACTCTTAATATTTCTAGACAAACTGACCTAAAAATTTATAAATTGAGATGAATTAAAAATAATGTTCTGAAGTTTGACTTCTTTTGATATATAATAAAGATATTGGTAGTGAAGAATATATAATAAGTCTTTTCAAAAACCTATACAAACACTTTTTGTGAAACAAAGCTGAAATTAAAGTAAACATCTGTGAACTTGCAACTTTGAAAAATGTATTTTATATGTTGAAAGTTTTGGCAAAAAGAATTTCTAATGATGATTCAGATTCAAATAAGTGTTATAATATAAATAAGGAAGAGATAAATCCTCATCAATCTATGACCAGAGTTGTCGTCCTTACCCTCATATTCAAGCAGCTGAAAATTATTGTGAAGTGAGAACGACAACTCTGCTAAAACATTGACTCAGTCATAAATTGAACCAAATTATCTCCCCTTAATAATTAAAGTCTGTATAAAATTTAATTACAATACTCTTAATAAGTCTCAGAACGCCTATTTCTTATATCCGTTTTTAATTCCACCACTTTCTGTCCACATGTGAGCTTGATAGTCAGTAAATAGTGCCAAGTTTTTCCAGGAATAAGTTGTAGGATCTATGTAAGAGTCACTTTTGTACCATTTTCCTTTCTTAGCACTGCTGGCTTTTGTGTCTCGTTGCATTCTCTGTACTATATCTGGTATTTTACTGACTGGAAGTTTTTGTGGGTTGCTAGGTAACCCTCTGAATAAATTGTTGTACATACCTGAAGTATAAGGGGGAAAAGAAATGTGCAATTACATTTAATTGTTCCGGTTTCATACTACCCTGCAAATAGCTAAACACAAACTTTACAGTACCTATAAAACTATTCCAATTTAAAATACCCCAAAATATTGTATTTAAGAAATCAACTTGCAAAGATAAAGAATAACAGCCTAATGCAATAAAGGGAAAATAGTTACAGATGGCTCACAGCTAGTTACCTTAACAACCAGAGATATATAACATGATATCTAATTCCCTGGTAAAAACATGTACAATGACTTTGCATATATTTGTATTAATTATTAAAAAATACAAATGTACATTGCATGTTGCAAAGTGTTTTTGAATTTATAAAAAATAAGGTTATGATTATTGTACTGATTTATTATATGTAACATGACACCTATGTTAAAGTAATTGAGATAATTATGAGCCTTTAGAATAGACATAAAATACAATAATCTGATAATAAGCCCGCCATTAAAATACATACAAGCAAAATATCAAGAAAATATTAAATTATTTTTTAGCTTGTTAATATACAGTATGATACTTTTTTTTCCTTTTTTCCTCATTTATTCAAAAGATTCATTTCATAAAAAACATTTCATATCATACATTCAAAAAGAAAACACAATTATCAGTACAATTACAATTATACATGTTAACATAATGTCTTTCATAAATCTTACTAATTAAAGTATAAGTACAATTTTGTATGTATGATAGGAATTGTCAAAACACACTCACTAACTCATTCACTCACTTACTAACTCATTTACTCACTCACTCACACTCTATCTCACTCACTCACGTACTCACTCACTCACTCACTCACTCACTCACTCACTCACTCACTCACTCACTCACTCACTCGACCATGTATGATACTTGATATACTGTAAGGTAAGATAATTGGCTCAAATCGTTAATTGCCAGAGAAGCAGATAGACAGACAAACAAACTGACTGAACAAACAGATAGACAGACAGACGACAGACAGACAGATGACTGTCAGATAGACAGACGGCCAGACAGACTGATAGACAGACAGATAGACTGCCAGACAAATGATAGGCTGACGACAGACAGACAGATGACTGACAGATAGCCAGACAGATAAACAGATGACCTACAGATCGACAGACAGACAGATAGACAAATGACCTACAGATAGACAGACAGACAGATAGACAGATGACCTACAGATAGACAGACATATAGACAATTGACCTACAGATAAACAGACGGCCAGACAGACTGATAGACAGACAGATGACCTACAGATAGACAGACGGACTAACAGATAGACAAATGACCTACAGATAGACAGGCAGATAGACAGATGACCTACAGATAGACAGACGGCCAGACAGACTGATAGACAGACAGATAGACTGCCAGACAAACGATAGACAGATAGACTGCCAGACAAACGATAGACAGACAGACTGACAACAGACAGATGACTGACAGATAGCCAGACGAATAGGCGACAGACAGATAGGCGACAGACAGACAGACGATAGACAGACAGACAGACTGGCGATAGACAGACAGACAGGCAGATAGACAGACAGACTGGCGATAGACAGACGATAGACAGACAATAGACAGACAGACGGGCGATAGATAGACATATAGATAGATAGACAGATAGACAGACAGACAGACAGACAGACAGATAATTGCAATTTCATTATCAGTTTGAAGCATTTTTCAATATAAGTGCAGATGTTCTTCTTCAATTACATAAAAAGGAATGAAAACATATTTTGTTCAATGTTTTAGTTAAGGTGTTTTAATGAAAAGCAGGGGGCTATATTGGCGGACACCGCTAAATGCATGTACAACAGGCTAATATAGCGTGTCATCCGCGGAAAAAATACCCTCGTATGGAAAGCCTAAACTGCCTTATAGGTTTACTTTTTTGTTGGCTTCTATAAAATGGATCGCATAAACTGCCTTATACAAATGTATGTTTATTTTTTTTTTTGTTGGCTTCCATACCCCCGCCCCCGATATCAATGTCTTTATTCTCAGATATTTTATGTCTATCATACGAACCTGTATTTGGTCTAGCATCTACTCGTTGTTGTATTGTAGAAGCGGAAGTTGTCACTCCAGCACGTGTACCGGAAGTACCTATAGCTGCCACCGACATCTTGTTGTTTACTGAAAATAACAATTTAATAGTTGTAGCAAAAAAAAATAAAACAACCCTTTAAATTTCTGTCTTTACATGACATTATGCAAGATTATTTATGTAATCATTATGTAAGCGTTATTTTCTCGGAATAAAGTATACGGAGCTTACTGAAAGGAGTAGGCTTAGAGTTTTGGCACCCATTTCATTCTTTATTGAACTCATCCGGCTTTATTTAGAATAGTAAGACAGGGTTCGTGCAGACCTTGAAAAGTGCTTGAATTTTAATATCTACTTTGAAAATGCTTAAAAATGAGTTTGAATGCTTGAAAATGCTTATGTTAATTTACAACCTTGAAAATTGCTTATTTTCAGTCCAAGAGTGCATGAATAATATTCAGATTATATTCTAATTTTCTATGCTCTATTGTTTTTTAAAGATATAGCATTTTTTTGTTAGTTGACATTATACAGACAACATGTGGGCAAATGAATGTGTCTATTAAATGCTTGGTCTTTCAAGTACCACTGGGTGGATAATTCAGACTCAAACCTATAGGCTCATTGTAGATTAAATGCGACACAACAAAAGAAATCGCCAGCTTGGCGAGTCAGCCCTTAAAACTTACAGTGCTTGAATTTGGCACTTTTGTCCTTGAAAAGTGCTTTAAAAGTTCTTGAATTTTGTCACGAAAATTTTGTATGAATCCATTAAGAGTATGATACATGTTTTACTTAGATTTTAAATTGCTTGAGTTTGTACTTTACCATTGAATTCAGATTTCCCATTAAGTGAAAGTTGCATATGATTTGAAAGTAACCTTAAAATACAATATACCTACATACATGTGTATATAAACTGTAGCTAATCTCCTCGGTGTGTAAAAGTAAATCAATGTACATTGTAATTTATCCTGAGTAGGTCAGAAGGTTGTCAATATATAATTAATTCTAATACTTGAAAGCACTCAAGTAGACTAATTGATTCAATCACCTTTTATAATACAGTGTAGCCTGCGATAATCAAACCTTTAAGGACATATGTAGGAGCTGTGGTCCAGTGGTAGGATGGGCGCTTACGGAACGAGAGGTACCGGTTCGAGCCTCACTTTGGGTTCTGCTAATTTCCATGAGCAAGAAATTAACCTACAGTTGTTCCACTCCATCCAGCTGAAATGGGTTCCGTGTGGGATTACCTGTCTGAAGGTGATGTCAATTATGAGGACTTATTTTACAAAATGGTAAAGTTTGCTATAAAACAAATATATGGAAGCAGACTTTATACAGCACTTTAACAATTTTTTAAAATTTCAGGAGAATTTGAATTTCAAACGCGCTGGACAAAGCCGGCTCAATGCACACTACAAACTGAAACTGCATTTCCCAATCATCACAATGTTCCTGTGAAACAGACATACAGACATCAGAACACATTCTACAACCATGACCACTCTTCGAAATAACTAGAAAAGAAGTATGACAAAAGACAGCTCCACTTGACCATAAACTATTCGGAAGTTATGTAAAACTGTGGAAGACAGCACATTTCGTTGCATTGACTGGAATTATGGTGAATGACGAAGAGGAATTCTACACAGATTTTGAAATACTTGTTTGAATTAGCAAACATGAGCCCCGCTGCTTTAAATACTCCATGTATGATTTCTGTACTTACAATTGATAAAACAGATATCCGTATTTATGTAGGTACGAAGGGGATAACTGAACAAATATCGAGTATTTAAATCAGTAGAGTTAATGAATGGGCCACTTACAGTTGATAAAATTTTAACAATAAGGGACCTTAGTCAGTTTCTTTCCCTTGTATCCAATTAGTTGGATTACTCGTATTTTACCCTAACTTTCCAATGTCAATTTTCCAAAATTAATGATAATCTTAAATGACTTTTTTGTAAATTATTTAATTTGTTTGATATTCAAAATAAATATTTTTAGAGTAATGAACTATCTAAATTTCATCACTTCTGATACTATCTTCATTAACAAGTAAGATGTTAGATGAAATATTTTGTTAGCATTACATAGGACTTCTATGATAAACTCCGAGGATTCCTACTGTAAGGACTTACTTACCAATTTGATTGCTTCAGATTTTATCAGGGAAAGATAACTGACTTAAGTCTGTTATTCTTGTGAGGTTTTACTGTAAATACGATCGCATTCAATCAGTTTAATACAATACACAAATAATAATAATATTAAACAAAATAACTATAAGACCTTCGTCATTATAATCCATGTATGTATAATATTTATATATGCCTTCACTGTATACTGTATTTATATTATAATCTTTTGACCTTCAAAGTTTATAATCTTTGATCTCATGTGAACTTATCAATGTCATTATTAGATTAAGATCTCATTTTGTAGACTAACATCATTTAACTGTTTTAGACATAAAATGTAACGATGTAGCAATTATAAAATTGCATTAATCTTAGGTATCTTAGGGCTCGTCCGTCTGTCTGTCTTTCCTTCCGTCCGTCCGTCTGTCTTTTAACAATATCTCATTTGCTTAATAACAAATAATATATACAGTGATGATAATTGGAACGAATGATGGCCACAGACAACAGACGACTCCTGATAACGTCGGGGGTCACTTAGTCAAAGGTCTGTCATTATAAGTCATCCGATCTATACATTAAAATCTTTGGATCTTGAAACCTCACCGACCTCAGGCGTACAATACCCCGACAACAGAGCTCTATCAAAACCCTCGGTGTTTTTTCACAAAAAATCTTACGAAAAAAGTCATCGTAAGTCAAAAGCAGGAAACGTTCATAATGCGATCATTTCTTTGGTCTATCAATTCTTGATATTCATAAATTATGTAGAATATTGTATACCTTTTGAATATCATATCATTGTTATGTTTATTATCCTTCTGACTTTTAACTGCAAAATTAATTAAATTGACTTACGATAATTTTTCTCGTAAGAAGTTTTGTGAAAAGGTTACCTTAAATTTAGTCAATGGCATTTTAGATAACAAAAAGTCGTTATTTCCCACATTAATCAAAGTCTGTGCTCTCTCTCAGACATTTTTATGTTGGTCGTACGAACACAATTAATGATATACAAGTTTTCATTATATTGTAAGCAATATTTGTTTTCTATGTAAATTAAAGCGAGAAGTTGAGAACTACGGAGTCACGTAAGTGACATTATGAAATATATATATATTTTTCATAATTATTTCGTTTAAATGCAATATCATTTCGTTTTAACAAAATATTATTCCTTTTTAGTTCGATTTTTTCATTAACATTATTCGTTTAAACGAAATTATCCGTCCGTTTTTTTCTTTCGATTTTAGTACATGTACCGCTTATTTCGAAAAAAAGAAATAATTATTTAGAAAAAAAGGAAATAATACTTCGTTTAAACGAAATACCATTACATTTAAACGAAATAATTGCGAAAATTAAATAAGTATTAGAAAGTGTCACTTTAGGGGCTCCGTATAAATTAAAGTGAGAACTATTCTACTTAGATACAAACTGTTGGCATATCGTAACTACTTCATACATCATCAGGGATTTATATTTACAAGTCTTTTATTTGTTAATCATTTTTTGTCGTCTGATATACTCAAATCTTATCGTTTTTGGATTGTATAATACAAACTAAACACTGTTTTAAAGGAGCGGACCAATTGAATGTATGATGAAGGGTGTCGACACCTGCAGGAAAAGAAAATTTTTTGATTTCTTAAAAAAATTTAAAATACGTTCGCTAAATGCAATTATTTGTTCTTACATTTAAGCTGACAATTATTTGTTCTTACATTTAAGCTGACAATTATTTGTTCTTACATTTAAGCTGACAATTATTTGTTCTTACATTTAAGCTGACAATTATTTGTTCTTACATTTAAGCTGACAATTATTTGTTCTTACATTTAAGCTGACAATTATTTGTTCTTACATTTAAGCTGTTTGGACAAGTGTGAGGTTTGCGTACCCTATAGATCCTAGTTTACCCCTCCCCCCCCCCGGTGTTATTTTGTCACTGTCGATTCCAAGGTGGAAACCCATAAGGTTCTTGTTTTTTTCATTTATACTTTCATTATAATATTTTATATATAAGGTAGTGCATGCAAAGGAACTATATATAGGGATGTACGCATTATTTTATGTTAAGAACTCTGGTGCCAGTGTGACAGCTCTAGTCTAGTTGACAGGTATTATCAAGACATCAGTTTTTTCGGAACCAATCTGCTACCCTGTCTTTAATCTATTGGGGGGGGGTGCGGAGGTGTATGTTATATACAATGTCCACCCTTGTATTCTATTATAATATTTACCTATTGTCTCAGCTGATTTATTAGATCAGTTTAGATTATTGATTATAAGAGAGTCCCCCACGTAAAGAGTGAAATAAAAACGTCTTTAAAAAAGAAACTTGATATAAGAGCTACTGTATTTACATAAATGTGATTTATATGCAATAATTTATACACGATAATTTGATTTGTTTTTGTTGAGTTTAACGCCGTAGCAACACATTGTTTAGGTCATATAACGGCGGTCAGTCAACCTACTCGCTCCTCCTGGAAAGGCTAAATCTCTATATTTAGGTGTTAACCAACTACTAAGCGCATACTTTCGTCAGTGACCGACAACTGCTGAGAATCATTGGTAGGAGGGAGAATGGCCGTAGAAATAATTTCATAACCAAGTTCAACGAAAGTATGCCCCGCCCGGAAATCGAACCCACGACCCCTAGATCAGTAGACTTTCGTGCTATCACCTGAGCTAGCCGGGCGGCAAATTTATAGATTTAAACATTAGTCAAAATGAATACGTGATATAAGAAAAAATATTCTTTATATCAATTGGGGTTAGACTTCTTTTACAAATTTAAGACATTACGAACAACTGAGTGGTTACGGTGGCAAGAAGACGATGTGAAATATATTGTTAAAATTGCACCGGATAATAGGAATTGGCCTACTGAAAGTATACAGTTCCTTATGTAAAAGGAAAGTCCTTAAAAACGAACCAAGTGGTGCAAAGTGTTCGTTTCCAAGATAAATCACATCGGATTATAATGCTTATAAATTATATAGCGTGCAAGAGTAATTTTGATCTAACAAGTGAATATTCACTATAAAGACAATTTTGGGGTTTGGAATCTCGTGCCCGAGGGGGTGCGGGTTCAAATTCCACCCGGGGAGGTTATACCCTTCCATGAAAATTTGACAACAATGTCGATTTTCCTCCATTGATTAGATAATATGGAGAAGTTTCCGGCCTTGTGGAAGGGTAGGTGAGTACTGGTTATAGACAATAGTCCAGGAAAGCTAGGTTAGGTGTGTTGGACGCCGTAAAATGACCTAAATTGTGTTGACACGGCGTTAACTCCAATAAATAAATAAATAAAATAAAATAAAAGGTTATTTCAAAAGCAGGCGGTTTTAAGTCTCAAAACACTTTATTTGAGAAGAAAAAAGTAGACATTGTATTAATATCTCTTTGCTTGTAAGACTATAGAAATTGATGATCATTACTAAATAGCAAACCTTGATGGTATTAAGTAGATTAGTTTTGAACATTTCCATAGACACAATCTTGTTTCTGCGTCTATGCATGCTTATGACTGAATTAAAAAATAATATTTCAAATATTATATGCGTAATAAAACAAGCTTTCAATTCACACACAATACTCACCAAATAAGTAATTCTCAAAAATATATAAAAAATATAGAACTTCTTTCTTTAAAGTTTAAAACATCTCACAAGCCGTTCGAGCACTTCAACCGTTTAATACATGTACATTCATATAACACTATTCCTTATCTAATGCTAACAAAAGTTTTTTTACGAACGAACAAGTATATATATTTACATACAAACAATTGTCAAACATAAATACACAAAAATATCTCAACTATAATAATGCACAATTCAGTGTTGCTAAAACAATACGAATATTTAGCTATAACTGTATTGTTAACAAACGAACCGTTGAAGTATTTATTTGAAGATAAAATATCAAAGCTATTAATTGTTTTACATGACTGGTAATATAGTTAAATATAAACCTCTAACAAGTTTTGTATTACTGATTATTTCATTGTTAATCTATTGTCGAAATTGCAATACGATTTAAATTAGTTTAAAGGTACAGTCAGGCAATTTTAAACTGATATTGAACTTTTATTCACCGTAATCTTGATGGTGTCCCGATCAATGCACCGGACATAGCTAACTATCAGTAGTTTTGGTAATTCACATTGGCTCTTAGTCTTATAAGTGTAGTTTTTACTTGGCCTATCATGTAAAACACCATAAACATGCAATGACTGATATCAAGTTATGGATAATGGAGGGGGGAGTCGAACCTACAAATGTAAGATCGTAATTATATTGTAAAATACATTGATCATGATGCATAACACCATTGAAAAGTTCCGTAAGTTATTCTTTATAAGCTTCCACATAACCAAGTAACAAACCTCTGTAAATCTTCACTCTTAAACATAAACAATTTAATTCTCTTTGCGTGAACTCAACAGTATTTAGCATCATACTGCAGGACATACATTGTACATGTATAGTGGACCACTAACCGTCTCGGTGATATTTTTAACGACGGGAGAGACCAATTTTGTTGGAAATACAAGTTAGCCCATGTCAAGAAAATATTTTAACTGGTATTTGTAAAAACCGAAACATACATAACCTGAAACATTCTCGTGCCCCGAGGTTATCATGATTCTCGATATAACTAGTATCGAGAATCCTACCAGACTCTGGGTACGAGAATGAACCTGAAACAACATATTTAGAAGAAACAACAACAGCAACTCTTGATTGGTTTTGAATATAAAGTTACATAATTTTGTATTACGTATATGTTGTCTTGAAACATTGGTAGGTGAACCTTTAAGTTAACAAATTACTTATTTCTAAACCAATTACGAGTTATATTAATGTTATCGTAATCCAGTCGTCAATATTATACATACATTAGACTTGTTTATGCAAATATGCAAGGGGATTTTTTTTCACATTGGTTCAAGTTCAAAAACGACTAAGTACAGTGCATGTTCATGGACCTGTAGTGCTTTTTACAAAAGTTCTTACGAAAAAATCTTCGTAAGTCAGTTTCATATAATTAGCACTTCAAAGTCAGACGGATAATAAGCATAACTATGATATGATATTCAAAAGGTATACACAATTCTACATAAGTTGTATAATATTTAGAATTGATAGGCCAAAAAATGAGTGTATTTTAAATGTATCTTGCTTTTGACATATGAAGATTTTTTCGTAAGATTTTTTGTGATAAGCACCACTGTTTCTTTTATTCTTGCCGATTTAATGTCGTTTGCCCTCATGTGGAACTATCCTGACAATCAGAAATCGTTGAAATCAGGGGCGACAATGCAATTAATCTGATCAAACTCCCCGCAGCGGTTATCTCCCTTTATCAAATCAATAATTAAAGTAGCAACGCGTGACGTAACCGCTGTGAGGAGTTTGTAATCTGATAATACACGGTACCATCGGGAGTTACTATCCTTAGGGTAGATTTATACTTTTAAGTGCATCCTAATCTGGTCCTAAGACAAAATATTTATAACTAAGATAAAACAAAAGTGATAAAACAACAGCAAGGTTCAAATTATTTCGACAGTGTCTCCGTAAGAACATTGAGATCTTGACTGTTACCTTGGCAATGTTATATTAGCCTTTTGTTTTTATGTGTCCGTGTGTTTTTGCATTCAACATTACCGAGTGGATGATGGAATGATTTTTTTCTACAAGACAATTTGCTTTTCTTTGTCTGAACCAGTTTGGAGCAAGTTTGTAGTTACCCTTTTGCCTGCTTTAAACTCCAAATGGCATTTTCCACAGTCCGTACCACAACAGGAACAGGGCCGTCGCCAGCTTTTGAAAAGTGGTCCGGCCATTAATCGTGAAGGGGGGAGTACGAGAGGGTGTTCCCCTCTCGTAAGGGGGGTCCGGGGGACCTCCCCCGAAAAAAAATTGAAATTCTTCTGCCCCTAGATGGGATTTTATTGCATCTGGAGACGATTATTTTGAATGTCAGCAATTTAGGAAAAATACAACTATTTCGACCCCTCAGTGAGTCTCATCAGGCGGTGGCACCAGACCTACACGACGACTGAAAACTTCTTTTAACTGGATTTTTCTGACCAAAATGTACGCTGAGGAAATTTAAAAGTGTTAAGCTGATTTGGTTACTGAGGTATATCCTTGATTATGACAACGTAAAATTTCAAAATTAAGATTGGACAGTTCCGGCCTTTCCAGCATATTTATTCTTACAGTGTCTGTCGGAATATTGTTTGATAATATACACATAAAGAAAATAACAACCAAACTATTGTTTTCCAAAATATATATACATTCTTAACATGCATACCGCTCTGTTAATTCTTTAATTTGATTTGTTTGTAATTATTCTTAATTAGTACATACATTGTATCATAAAAAAATATTCACTTGAGCCGAATTTCAATCTATTACGCCAAGAAAAAAACGCCATTGTTAAATATATTAACGTTTGGTGCATCAGGGAATTAGATCTGTTATCTATGTCTCTGGGTGCATTAAAGAAGCGGGTAGATAATCTTAGGTAATTATCGTCTTAATAGACAGAAGTGTCACCGAATTTATAATCATGCCCTCGAGCGTTGCATATTTGATCGGCAGTTGTTATCGATACTTGATTTCGCATGTCCAAAAAAATTATCCTGTTAAACAGATTAGACATGTTCAATAATTAAAGGCGAAAACTGAAAAAAAGTAATTTGCGTGAAACATGACCGGCCAAAAAAGTGGTCCGGCCATGGCCGGACCGGCCGGACCGTTGCCGACGCCCTTGAGGAAGGTGTTACATAGGCTCATGTTTCCGTTGTTTCTTTGTGGTGGCCGTTTAACTAATATTTAAAAATCTAAAATCTACCCCCTCCCCTCTTTGCTTTTTGACCGTGTTAATTGTTAAAGGTCTGTGTTTTTACATTGCTGTTCGTGGTATGTTTTTATATTCCTTTTTAGTTTAAAAAAAGTTGTGCATTAAAAGGGACAAATGTGGCCGTCTTAGTCCCAGCATTGGTAGGCCTAAATGCTTAAAACATATCACCACTCATGTTCTTAGCTATGTGAGCTCGCACTTTTTACTCCATTTCTAATCTGTGTGAGCGCCGCAGAATAGGCGCCGCAGTTTAAACAAATCCCCCTGTTTAACACAGTTATTCCCCTTTTATAATAATTGGCCATTTGCAAATAGTTTTTACAACCGTGGTTTCGGTTTCATGTTCACTGTTTTAATTACAAGATTAACGTCATTAAATGGATCAAAGGAAAGAACAGATGGTAAAATTATAACGTTATATATTTATTAATTTAGTGGGACCAAGTAGCTACGATTGTCATCCCTTTATTAATTCACGAGCTCAAAGCCTTCAACAAGTGATAAGTTACTCCAGTCCAGAGGCAGAGTCATAGGTGAGATAGGTTGGGTCCAGAGACATGGATATCTAATTCCCTGGTTGGGTCCATAAACATATTACCATTGATCTGTACGACTATGGCTATGGTTTGGCAAGGTCCCTATATATACAGCCTTGCTGCTGGGTTAACCCTAGTCCTATATATAAGACCCTCCGTAACTCATTTCACATTGGGACATTATTCTGTTACGGCAGGGTCTTATCGGCTTCCATATAGTTTGATGTAGCAAAACGTGCACAGATTTTAGTGCCACTTTAAACGAGTGTAATTCGTTTTAATTAGGCAATTTTCTTAACAAACTATATTAGAACGCTAGTATATACAATAATTAACCACATTTTAATATGAGAATTACAATAAGTCACCTCGGCAAGAAGTAATTTTCCATTGTTTCCGTCAAGTCCAAAAAATCCTGTCTATCGTTTTAATAACAACGCTAAATTCCAGTCACACGGTACCATTTCCGGAATTGTTACTGATAAACGCCAAATTAGACGTACCAAATCCGGATTACAAATTTGAATATTTTTTAATTTTTGAGAGACAAAAAATATAGCTAAATGTAACTATTGAGTTAATTGAATTGTTAGAAAGTAATTTTGTTTCGACGACGACGGGAAAAAATTGTTTAGCATAAATATTTTGAATTTGTAATCCGGATTCGAAACGGGTTGTGTGGCGTTTATCATGACCAATCCGGTTTCGGTTACGGCATGAACGGCGTTTAGTGTTGGAAGTATTCAAAACGAAAGTCTGGATTTTTGAGTTACGGAAACAATGGATTAATTCTACGAAATAAGGTTGGTTATTTTATATCTTATGTTATAATATGTTAGATAAATGTGTCTTTTAGTGTTAGGAATAAGTAAATAAATAATATTTTCGGAAATTATTGAATTATGCTCGCTTTTGTCGCGCGAGGGAATCCTTGCGCATTTTGCTACATCAACCTGTATGGAAGTCGATAAGACCCTACGTAACAGAAGCAATGTCCAAATGAAAAATAAGTTACGGAGGGTTTTATATATAGGACTAGGTTAACCCTTTGGCGACTTGGTAGCTTATAAGGTCTTCATCGAACCCGTGATTAAGGTTCATGTAAAGTCTTGGTTTGCTAAAAAATAGTAAAACAGGAATAGCTCTAATTCTGTCATATTTCCACCAACAGTATTGTTTTATACATCAAAATGTTCCTTATGAAACATAAAAAGTGATGCTGGACATTAATTTCAATAAAAATATTTAGCAAAAGATGTATTTGCAAAATTGATGCTGCATAAATAAAAATACTAAATTACATTAAAATTTTCTTACAATAAAATTTAGCATTAATTCCTTGACAGAACCTAATAGTACACATTCCAATGAAGGTACTGCAATATTTATAACATCAATAAATATTAAAACAAAACTAAGGCAATTGAAAAACTAAAGTGAAAGTAGAAACAGGGTCGTGAAAACCCATTACACTTGTATCTGTCAAAATGTTTTTCATTTACCGTAGTTTTGTTTTAACATTTATTGAGGTTTTAAATATTGGAGTACCTTCATAGGAATATAAACTATAATGTTCTATAAATGATTTAATGTAAAATTAGTTTGTAAAAAAATCTTAATGTCTTTTAGTATTTTCAGTTTTACAGCATCAATTTTGCAAATGCATCTTTCAGTAAATGTTTTCATCTGAATTAATTACCAGCATCACATTGTATGTTTCATAAGGAACATTTTGATGTATAATGCACTGCTCTTGGTGGAAGTATGAAAGAGTTATAGCATTTTTCATTTGACTATTTTTAATGCAAACAAAGACTTTACTTGAACCTTAAACTGTCAATGAACGGGTACGCTTAAGACAAGTGTATGATAAAAGTCCACCAATAATCGTGCCAGGAATCTGCCACGCTCGTATACATACATCAAGTGTGCATTGGAGAAAATTGAAGAATATCCCGTTAAAATAATGTATCATCTTTTAATTTGACAACTTACTACGTAACGAGTGGCCATTCCGAACGTAAAATATGCCAAAGTTTCCAATAAGTCTTAAAATTCAATACTCTGCCACCATCTTGACAAAATGTGGACCACGTGACGTCGAGATCGACCATGACGGTCATGATAACAATATCATGGGCTTCAACCACGCGACATTTATTTACAAAATATGTTCGTTGAAAATAAACATAAAATGTTATTTTTTTTCTTTAGTTTTACATAATTTATAGGTTTTTATTTATGTACTGTTAGTTATAAAAAAAAAGAAACAAATTCTTAAATTGCTAGAAAACAAAATGTCTTTGTTAACAAGGAAATTCTAAAAATAGATTTTTACATTGTATTTGGAATTCCCGGCATCAATCGGAATTACTCTGCTATGTCCGCTAACGCTCATAACCGAAAATTCTGGTTGAAACGAGATCTCGCACAGCTTCAAATGTCTGTTAGACGATGAGATAGAACGTTTCCTAGTGAAAACGGCTATTTTATTTAATTCTTTAATATTTCAATGGCCGTTTTGGTGTAAAATGATGTTTAAATGAATGTTTTATTGAATAATGCACAAGATCTTATAACCAAATGGGTATTTGATTAGAAAAATTAGCTTAAACGAATGGGTGTTATTCTGGTGAGGTTTCATAACGGGTCTGATCCAAAACTTTAATGCCGCATCTGATGAAAATCAAAATGTTAAAAAAGCAGCTTATGAAGTTTTGGAAGCCAAAACTAGCGACTTGGTTGAGTATCTTGCTTACCAGGAGGCTTACACCACAACCACATTATACACATTTTGCAGAAAAATGCAACATATTGATAATAAAAACTGCATAACTATTAAATCTACATTAAGCACGGAGAAAAATTGCTTCATATTACTTAAAAATGACTTACAAGCAAGAATTACACTAATGGAGATGTACATTTTCCAAATTCAATCCGGACCCCCCTGACCCCCCCCCCCCACCACTGGATCCGTCCATGTTTACCACCTGGTGGAAACATGTTCAATTCCCAGTCAGAGCATATGTGTTTTTTTTCTCCCAACATACTTTACTACACTAAATCTCATAGTCAGTCTAAACACTGTTTTTCTGCAATGTCATCATATTGACAGTCATCTGTTTAGAATTAAGGGTTCCACAATCCTAGTCTCTGCCTACCTAGAAACTGATCATGGTACCTCTCAGTCAGTAAGTGTAAGAGGGCACTACTGACTAACTCTGTGACGTGAAATCTGCCTTACAGGTGAAAGAAACATATTTTATTTTTCTTTATTGGATTTAACGCCGTGTCAACACAATTTAGGTCATTTTACGATGTCCAGCGCACCTAACCTAGCTTTCCTGGACCATTGTCTATAACCAGTACTCACCTACCCTTCCACAAGGCCGGAAACTTCTCCATATTATCTAATCAATGGAGGAAAATCGACATTATTGTCAAATTTTCATGGAAGGGTATAACCTCCCCGGTTGGGATTCGAACCCGCACCCCCTCGAGCACGAGATTCCAAATTCCGGCGCGCTACCAACTTCGCTATCAACCCGGTTTAAAAAAACAACAACATGTTTTATCTTATCTCTGCTAAAGTTTTATTTTTACTTTTTCAGTTTCAAGAAAAGAAAGTATTGTTTGAAGAATTAAAAAGTTTACCAAAAGGAGCTGTAAGTACAAAGCCAAAGGGAGTTAACTTGGTTTATTGTAATTTTCTGTACAATATACTTTACATTGTTATCTCCCTTGGTGAATACATTTTTATATGTATTTTTTCTTATTTCTTGGACACTGGATTTTGTATCTGGTTTTGATTTAATGTAAAATAGCCATCATCATTGTGTTTCATTTATAAAGAGATAAGATGTCAGCTTCCTGTGGAAGAGCAATCTGATTAAAACCCGATCTAAAATTGTCCGCTCGCCTACTCACTAATTTAAATCTGGCCGTTTTCAAACGAGGGTCAGGTTCAGGTGATTTTTTCATTATAATATTCATGACCAAGATGTTATGTTAAGTAACTTGTTCACATCATCTACGTCACACACTTTGAAATGAGCTGTCCATTCACAGCCTGTGAATAATACCGCTTTCAAATTAGCTCGCAAACCTTGGTCTATAAATAAAAATTACGAAATTAAAAATGCTATTAATAGTAATTAGTCTAGATGAAAGCTATGCATTGATTAGTTGACATAAAGGTCATCTCGATGTGACCCTCCTAGCGAACCTTGGAGATTCTGTTCGACAACTCTGTACAGTATGTCTGTTTACGAAGATTGGTGGAAGAGTTAGAGTTAATGAGAACTGATAAAGAAAAATAGTTTAGGAAGGCTTAAAAGGCTCTTCGTCCATCATAAACAAAGAGAAACAAAGGTCTATACATGGTGTAATAATAATTTTTGTTTGCTAGATTGAGAAACAAGTTCTCACACATATACTTATCACTTGTGAGTACCCTTCCTTGTCCACTACACCTGTAGATGTTAACTCAAGGAAACAACAAGGTGGGTTTTGGACTTGATTAGAACCATCATCGAACTAACTATCCAATGACTGCCACTCCAATTAATAACCACTCGGCCACAATTGCTTCATTTATACAAACTTTAAAAATCAGATGTAATTACGAAAGCTATCGCTTCTTATGATAAAAATCAACCATTCTAAGTTTGTTATTTTATGTTATACTTTCAGAATGTTTATAAACAACAACAAAATAGTCAAATATTTTTTAAAGCAAGCAAAGACAAAGTTTTTGAGGAATGTAAAAGTAAGAATTTATGTGTTTGAGACATTCTTAATTACATTTACAGACTGTGGTATTAACAGTTTTCTTGTTACTAGGCACTGCCAGATTTTTATTGGTGAAATCATAGGCGGATCTAGCGGGGGGGGGGGTCAGGGGGGTCTGAACCCCCCCCTGTGGAATTTTCAAAATGTACCTGTCCTTTAGTGTATTTCTTGACTATAAGTCATTTTTTAGTAGCATGAAGCAATTTTTCTCGGTGCTTAACATGGATTTAATGGTTATGTAGTTTTTACTATTAATATGTTTCATTATTCTGTAAAATGTTTATAATGTGGTTGTGGTTCAGAGTTTGGATCCCCCTAGAAAAAGTTTGGACCCCCCCCCCTAGAAAAAATCCTGGATCCACCCCTGGAAATTACGCAGTACTCCAGATACAGTACTCTACTTTGTCTTAGATTTGATATAACTCAAAGCTGATGAAAACCCAAACTAAAATTCTGGTATTCTGACTTATTTTATACCTGAGAAGCTTACTCTACTGGTCAAGTTGAACTGACCATAGCTGTTTTATAATAATCATGACGCAATTCGCAACAAGTTGAAACACCGGAATAACTTGCACCATCAAATCTGCTTGGAAAACCTGATCTAAAAAAGTACTTATGTGAATGGTTGACTTTTAGTTTCCAAATTTTTTGTCAAACTTTCAAAATTAGTTTGTCTGTTTTTGTTGGGTTTAATGCCGTATCAACACATTGAATAGGTTATATTACGGCGGCAAGTCCAACTATTCACTGTTCCTGGAAAGGCTAAATCTCTAGATTTAGATGTTAACCTACTACTAGGCACATACTTTCATCAGTTACAACTGCCCCACATGATTTAGAATCAGTGGTAGGAGGGAGAATGACTGTAGAAATTATTTCATGACCAAGCTCCACAAAAGTATGCCCTGTCTGGGAATCGAAGCTATGAGCCCTCGATCAGTAGACTTGTGTGATACCGACTGAGCTAGCCCGGCGGGCATTCAAAATTAGTACCAAAAATTTAGAATTGTCGCTTAAGGTGACAATGACAATTGACAGAGCAAGTCCTGATTTTAGACTGGTCTTACTTTGTTGTATGCTAGGTCATTGTATCTCTGCACTCCCAGTCTCGTTATTTGTTGTTTTTTTGACATGAATATATTTTTCTATAAATATCATATTCATGCTTGGGCAATTTTATGGGGAGAGGGGTGTACGCCCCCTCCCCTCCCTGGATCCGCCTGTGAATATTGCATTTTTATATTTTCAGAGACATTGGACAATCTTGTTGAAGAGTACAAACACTGTGAAACACCACAGTCTAATACAGAGGAGACAACACCTGCATCACAAGATCTTAATTATTGACTCTATAAATGGACCTGTTTCGTAAGGTGATCGCTAGCTAGCGCTTTTTGAAAGAGATATTTTGTAGCATAGGAACGTGTTGATTCAAGCTAGCAAATCCAAGATGGCCTCTTTCTCAAACAAAAAGTTTAGATTTGTTACAAATGAAAAATATTCAAATCAATTATCACCATGATTATTCTATTTCACAACCTTGACAAAATACATGCATTAAATAATAAATAAATAAGTCAGAAAATGTTCCCGTAGGGGGCAGCCATTTTGAAAAGCAGAAGTGTTCTGAATTATACGGCTAGCAATAAAAAAAAATTGATACATATAGCTAGCTAGCGATTCAATTTGCTTGATCATAGCAGACCGTTCCTTGCCAAACAGGCCCAATATCTCAATCTAAACAAGTGAGGTAATTGAAGGGCAGATAACTTCTACATCACAAGGGTTAAAACATGCAGAAGGGAGACAACTCTTCCCAAAGATCCAGATTTTAGGGTCAGTGAGTGTCGTCTGAACTAATGTTTGTGCCACTGACAGTTCAGTTAAATTTAACAATGTAATCAATAGTAATTTAAATATGTTACTTGTCAACTCTGTGGTATATGAAACAATGTGATGATGGGGGTGACAAAACACTTGACTCAACAATTTCTGTGGGAAACTAATATCAATTTTCACTGTGGATTATTCTTGGTATAGTGCATGAAACTATGTTTTTTGTCATTTTGAAGTTGAAATACTTGAGATATATGAAGAATATTTTGAAGTATAATTGTCCAATGAAATATTAAAAGCAAAAAAACGGTTGAGAATATCTTGGTTTTGTTTTTTTATTGTAATAAAGGACCTTAGTCTGTTATTTCCCCTTGTATACTCTTCAAATAGGTAGGTTCAATTTGGTGAAAATTTGGTAAAGAACTACACAATGTATCTAAATTTCACCACTTCTGTTAATATCTTCATTAACAAGAAAGATATTAGATGAAACATTTTGTTACCCTTACATAGGAATTCAATCATAAAATTCCAGGATTCCAACTGTAAGGACCTACTTACCAATTGGATTGCTTCAGATTTTATCAGGGAAAGATAACTGACAAAAGTCCCTTATTGTTTTGTCAAGACTTCTCCCTGCACAATATGACTTGTTTGTTATGTTTGCTTTTGCTGTAGCAACACATTTAAGGTCATTTAACAGTGGTCAGTCAACCTACTCATTCCTTCCGGAAAGGCTAAATCTCTGGATTTAGCTGTTAACTGACTACTAAGTGCATACTTTCATCAGTGACAGCTAACTGCCCTACATAATTAAAAATAATTGGTATGAGGGAGAATGGCTACAGAAATAATTTCATGACCAAGCTCCATGAAAGTATGCCCCACCGGGAATCGAACCCACGACCCCTCTATCAGTAGACTTGCTTGCTACCAACTGAGATTGCCGGGCGGCTTGATATGACTTGTAGGAGATGTGTAACTATTTGTAGCTCAAATGGTACCAAGTAAAGCTTTTGTGGTTGCCTGAGGTGTGTTCAACAATGCAAGTGCTCGGGGCCACATCAAATGTTCTCATTCCGAATGCAGCTTAGATATCAAAGATGGCTGGCTGGAAAAATTGAAATTTTTATCTCGAAGAATTATCCCAGAAAAGTGGGACACAAACTTGTGTGTCACTTGTTCCACATTACATATCCACACAATGCATATAATATTATTTATTTGGTACAGATTGTATCATAATGATTCATATATGATAGAAAATCGAAAGATCTCATGTATCAGCAGAAATAATTGTTCTCCCCACCCGCTATTTTCAATAATGTGCTGTTTGATGCCATGTAGGATTTTATATCAAGTGCTTGCAGTTGTTCAATAGCTTAACAATTTGCAAAGCAGGAGCTCCCTCAAGCGCTCACATCGTTGAACGCACCTCTGATGTCCATTCGTCTGTCCACATGTATGTCTGTCAACAAATTCTTCAAATGACATCTCTGAAACAATGAGCAGTCGGTGATTAGATATGGTTTTTCAGTTCCTATATGATATGGCTCATTTACAGCCATCAGATAGAGATACATTCTCTTACTACAATCTATAATTCCTGATGATGTCTTATACAATACAATCACTATGGAGGATAGTCTCCTTACTCATGTCATTCCAGATTGTACTCATACCTCAGTGTCAAGCAATGTTCAACTTAGTAAAGAACAACAGCTTAGCATAGAGAGATGGCCCCAGTTCTATTGTGAATCCATAATCAAAGCAAGAACCAACACCCTATGTAACAATGTGGTAATCTAACATTACATTTTCTTGCCCAGTCATATAAGTCTTCTTACTAGTTATATTGTCTCAAAATTTTATCTGGCTTGTAAATAACCTAGTATCTAAATCATTTAATTAATGGCCGATCACGTTGTTATGTGTAAATGAACAATCTGTACTAATGCTGTAAATACTCTCATCTGACTATCAATAGTGCAGGAAAATAAGTTTTATAATCGTAAATATTGATCTTGGTGATGGAACAGTTCCTACATTCTTATAGTGAAATATTCTGACAAGTGTAGATACATGTGAACGGAGGACACCTTAATCCCACAACAGGGGAGTGCACCAGTATTAGTGGTGGGATCTACATGACAAGAAGAAGTATGGCACCTCAGATAGGGTTTGGCAATTTATTGATGTTTGTATGCATCCCTTACCATAACCCTCTTGTTGACTAATTGAAACATTTTTGACTATTTTTGTCCCAACTCATATCTAATATGTGAGTGGTTTAACTTAATATGAAGTTTGTTATGTAAATATGTAGTCCTGAGCAGTATGTGGTTCAGTGGTAGGATGTGAGAAGTCCCAGGTTCGATCCCACTAAGGGCATTGCTAATTTCCTTGAGCTAGAAATTCATCTACTATTGTTCCACTCCACCCAGGTTTAAAATGGGTACTGTGAGGGATCGCCTGTCTAAAGGAGATTTCAATGACGAGAAGTTATTGTACAAGATTGTAAAGTCGGCTGAACATGTATATGGAAGCAGACTTAAAACCACACTTTTTAACTTCAATTGTTTTAACTTTAAATTTCAGTTTGTATTTTGCAAGTTAAAAAACAAATAACATTTTTAAAAAAGCACAATCTTGTTTACCTTTGTGTATGTAGTTGCTATGGTGACCAGACAGCTTCTTGTTTATTGTGAAGTTACATTAAAACAATTTATGATGCAGCTTGTATGAAAACAAGTCCATTCTAAATGCACGCAGAACTGTGCTTGTATTTTATTAACACTATAAACATCATTTATACATCATTTATTTATGAACATTATTACTCACAGGGGGTACACCATTTTTCTTATTCAACGGTTAGGCCATGCCATATCGGGATTTTGTTAAGCGTCCGCGTGCGCGTAGGTTTCAGAGTCAACACTCAAAATAAAAAAAAAATTGTTGGTAAATTTTCTTAAATAATTCCGATGTTCCGGGATTCGATACTACAATTTAACTCAGGGGAAATTGTGTTCGTCAATGACGTTATTCATCGTAAGCAATTTATCATAACCCCGTCATTAATACAATATATATTTTACAAGAAAAAAACCCACTAGTCATTTTATATCAAATTCAGACCATTGTTTCATATCATGAGTATATTATTCCATTGAAAAAAATATATATAATGCATTGGTTTTTTTTGCCGTAAAAAATATTTGTGTTTTTTTTTCGGTTTGTGTGTTTTTGTGAATAGGTACATTTGTACCTAGGTTTGTCAAATTTGAGTTGACGCTTAACAGAATTCCAATTTGTCATGGCCTTATTTCAAAAGATTATTAATGACTTGAGAAAAATTATTATTCATAGACTTATAGACACAACAGAGGAAAACAAAAAGTCCTCACATGAATAATGCCTAAATAAATAAAGCTAATAAAATAATTTTAGTATACACTGCCTTCCAAAAGTTACTTCACACTACAGTTTACATTGACTCAATGATTGTATTATACGGAGTTTTAAACGTTATAACAGCAGTTTAGTGTTAAGTGATATTCAATTGTGCTTTTCTTATCATTACATAAAATTTTGTCTTTTGGATATGAAATGACAAAAATATCGCAAACTCGATTATGGTTCATACAGATACAATGACCATAGATTCGGAGGCCGATTGATAATTTTATCTGCAAGACCACAACAAATTGATCATATGTTCTATGGATTCGCTCGCACCTTAATTTTGACGGTTTTTACAAAAAAATAAATATTTTTATTTGCTCGCTCGCCCATAAAAATTTGGTCAAACCGTTATATGAATATAAAGCAAGTGAATAAAGACTTTTTAATTTTTTTTCTTCGCTCGCTCGCCCCATTTTTTTTCCAAAAAAATCCGTAGAACATATGATCAACTTGCTGTGGCCCAACTCAAAAACTGAAATATACCAATAGAAATTCCAGTTCCATTGCATGAGTAATGAATAAAGTAAACAATAGTACAATAATTCTTTAAATTTGATGTTATAAATTGTGGCAATCTCCGTAAACAGAGATCCTGTTCTACTCGCGTTGTCGTACTGGATCTCTACTTAGTCAATGCAAGGTCACGTCGAGATGAACTTTGTGTCGACCAATCAATGCGTAGCTTTCATCTAGACGAAAACACTATTAAACACATTTTGATTTCGTAATTTCTATTTTTAGACCAAGTTTTGCATGCTAATTTAACAGCGGTATCATTCACAGTCTGCGATTGGGCGGCTCATTTCAAATTGCGTAACGTAGACTATGTAAACAAGTTACGTATCGTAACAATTTCGTCATGAATATTATGATGAGAAAAGGTCGCCTGAACGTGACCTTCGTTTGGAAAAGGCCAGATCTAAATTAGCGAGTATGCGAGCGGTAAAATTTTAGATCGGGTTTTAATCAGATTGAAATTGTGGCAATTTCATTATTAAATTATACTGTGAAGAAACTTTTGGAGTGAAGTGTATTACTAAAACACAACAATTCACGCTTCAGTGCCTAGCACTGGTATAAAACGATATTGATTATAGTGATTATCTTAATGAGATTCCATTAATTTATTCTTCCATAATTAATAAGCATATTAAGTACAGTGACCCATAGACAAATTCTTGATTTTAAGATAAACCAATTAGGGACTTTTGTCAGTTATCTGAAGCAATCCAATTTGTAAGTAGGTTCTTGCAGTTGGAATCCTTTGACGTATGTAAAGATAAAATATTTCATCTTATATCTTTCTTGTTTTTTGGGTTTTTTTAACGTCGCATTCAACACATACATGTATTTAGGTCATATATACGACGACCAGCTCTTCCTACTATAGGTTTCCTGGACACTTGTCTATCACCAGTACTAATGTAACCCGATAAAAATCCATGGTCCGAACTAGGATTCGAACCCACGACCTCTCGAGTCGTAAGCGGACACTCTACCACGTCGCCATACTAGCAAGCTTGAAGGCAAGGTAGTACAAGTGCCGTATTATACCTCTGCTACACTAACTTACCCTAACACGAGGCCGACAACTCATGTATAGGGTATGACCTACCGCGACCAGGCTCGAACCCGCGATCTCCGGATTCGAAGTCAGACATGCTTACCACTACGCCACGGCCGCGGCTGTGTATATAAAGTACAGTGATCCATAGACAAATTCTTGCTTTAAGGATAAACCAATTAGGGACTTTATAGTCAGTTATCTTTCCCTGATAAAATCTCAAGCAATCCAATTGGTAAGTAAGTCCTTACAGTTGGATTTTATTATTGAATTCCTATGTAAGGATAACAACGTGACCTCAAAGGGAAAAAGTACAGTACGACCGTGGTCTACTGGATATGTGTTTACGCAGATTGCGTAAACAGAGATCCTGTTTTACTAGCGTTGTCGTACTGGATCTCTACTTAGTCAATGCAAAGTCACGTCGAGATGAACTTTGTGTCGACCAATCAATGCGTAGCTTTCATCTAGACGAAAACACTATTAATCACATTTTGATTTCGTAATTTCTATTTTTAGACCAAGGTTTGCATGCAAATTTAACAGCGGTATTATTCACAGTCTGTGATTGGGCGGCTCATTTCAAATTGCGTGACGTAGACCATGTAAACAAGTTACGTATCATAACAATTTCGTCATGAATATTATGATGAGAAAAGGTCACCTGAACGTGACATTCGTTTGGAAAAGGCCAGATCTAAATTAGCGAGTATGCGAGAGGTAAAATTTTAGATCGGGTTTTAATCAGATTGAGTGACAATGCACATCGTGTTCAAAAATTACGTTACATGATTCGAAATTAGTGACATAAACAAATAAGCTTCAGTTATAGTAAAATTTCTTGCAGTATGAAGAATCTGTTTTCCATAAATGTCATTAGTCCTGGATCTTTTATTACACTTACAGGTACTTTACAAGAGTTAAGCAAATTAATACAATATTCGATTCAAAATCTTTTACAAATTGATTACTGTATATGACAGTACTTATAAACAACTGTTATAGTTAAAGGACAAGGTTCATGGCCAAACTGTGTCCTTTCTATTTTTATTTTAAATTTCAGAAGATGTACATGTTTGGGTGCTTTGACGAGAAACATAACCTTTTTTATTTTTTTATTTGGTTACCATGGCAATCAAATGTGTTTTAAAGAATTCTTGTAGATGAACATTATTTGATTAAAAAAAATCTCAATATGTTCATATTTTGGTGTTTGAACAAAAAACAACAACACAATTGGTAATTATTTCATTCATTTGGTTTCCATAGCAACCAAATGGTAATTTAACATTTTATGTCACCTATAAACCACAGATTTACCCATATTAATAAATGTGCAACCATATTTTCTAATTAGACTGAAGCCTTATTTTTAATCCAGGTTCGTAATATAGATCTGTTTGGAAAAAAAGATAAGCGGATTATCCATAACTATAATTGGTACTTTAATTACAATATTTGTTTTTCAGACGTGGCTTCGATTTTCACCATCAAGTATTTTTTACTGAATAATCTATGAGGCGTCTAATTAAAATTGAAGCATTTACTCAACCCTGAATTTGACCTTTTGACCGTTGATATATCCTAATTAGCAATAAATTATTTAGTTTCGTTTGAAAATATTTGATTCCAACATCGAGAGCATTGTTTCTCGGTGAAAGAACGATTCTGTGACTTTTAACCAGACGCGCTCACCTGAGTGGGTTTGTACTATTGTAACATGAAACACCATTCGAAACTACCTCGGCGATCTTCTACGCAGGTAAACCTCGGATATCATAAGGTGAAATAGTAGTTCTAACGTGGACTCCGAAGAAAATGTGAATTTAATGGAATTAGGTTTCTGTGGAAATATAGTTAGTCTGAACTACCCAGAAATACCACGTTTAAGACATTGTACTGATGAATGTTTTGATATCATGTTTTATGTATATTTAGATAATCCCTAGCCATTTGCTATGAATAGGACTTCTTAATAGTGTTTTGTAGCTAATTAGCAGGCAAATTGTCAGATAATATTGATTTTACACGTCCATGTTGATACAATAATAGAACTACTTGTCAGCGAGTTATTCGCCGGGACTTACAACTTGGTTGTATTCCTACTACGTCTGATATCCGAGGTTTATCTTCGTAGATGATTGCCGATGTTGTTCCGAATGAAGAAACACTGTACGGTTAAGTCAACCAAGATGGCGGACAGAGATCAGCTGAAAAGGGAATGAGGTTTTATTTTGTCAAATTGTTAGTCTAAGATTTCAAAAAATGAAGCGAGGAAAAAAGATCTTCAGGTTCTGTCTTGTATTTGAGCTTTCAGACCGAAATCAATGGAACACATTAAAATCTTTAAAGTAACCACGATTCTTAACTTTGCATGTAAATTATTTCCCACATTTCATGAGCGTACACTTGGTGATTGCATTCACCGGTGTACGGTGAAGTCAAAGCGCACATTTTTAAACGGAACAGTCACATAATAGTGTACGGTGCAGTCATTCTATATAGTTCTTAGGTACGACGCAGTCTCAATCAACAATTCTATGCGCTATGTATTAGATGTACAAACGATATCACAAAAAGTGACTACATGTAAGTTGTGCTCAGGTGAGCTATTAGAGAAAAACGCATGAAACCATAGTCATAAACCCTGACATGTCCAATAATTTTATATTACTAAGCGGACAAATAAAAACATGATCGTCTGTTCTCGACCGTGCTTTGAAATATAAGATCACACTCATTAATTATTATCAATAATTCAAGCGTAATTCCGTAGAGGAAGTAATGACTTAAAGTGACAAACTTCAACTGAAAGTTTTATGAATTTCTAGAAAAAAGTGCATAACTTGGTTTACTTTAAGTGCAATAGTATTTAATTTATGCTAAACAATAGAATACAAAATTGACAGGAATGAAAATGATAAATATTTATAAACAGTGACTGATTGGCTGATTTAACTGTACTTCAGTATTAATTAGGCGGCTACATTTCATACTTTATACCCAGAGAGTTATTTCATTGCGCTCATTTGCATCCATTCATTAATCGACCTGAGAAAAGAATTTGTGCGCACCAACACACGTGCTGGATATAAGTCGATGATGGCGCGTGCAAGTCTGTTCATTTGCGCGTGCCTTATCACCTTGGGGATAATCGAAGCAATCAGATTTCGTCATATAAACTTTAAGGAATGTTTGCAAGATGACGCATTAATCACAACAATGACGTCACTGTCTAGGAACCAGTGTATTAAAGAATGTGCAATGAGAATTTCGTGCTTATCGCTAAATTATAGAAGATTGGCTTTAGTGTGTGAACTTTACTCAGTAACAACAGGAACATTTGTTGCCAGTAATACACTCTCTGGAGCGTGTTTGCATATTTTAAAGGAGGACATTTTAGATTATCAGGTATGTTTATTTTCTGTAGGCCCTTCTGTAAATAATGCATACAATCGCAGTCTTCGAATTTAGCCAGATTGTAAAATCATCCTTACATACAAGAGTCAACATATGCAATAAAAAGGTTATGAAACAGGGCAAGTGTGCCTTAAGTCGATATCGGCACACTTTCCTGGGCATAAGGCTTCGTGCTGAATCCCTGGAGCCAATACCTAAGCAAGTGTGTCGACATCTTCCTTAAGGCACACTTGCCCTGTTTAATAACCTCTACGTAAATGATAACAAAAAAATTGAAATTTATTGCGATGATGACAACAGAAGTATTAGTTGTTTTACTTCAAACTCAGATCAAAGCATATCCTTATATACAATTAATTGGTGATAAACATTACTGTTGGAATATCGCTAAACTAGAGCAGGCCAAAAGCTGTGTGCTCGATGCTATCCCGGCGTTTCGTCCATGAAATGGCCCAAGTTAAAAAAAGTCCATTGTGAACATCAAGTATGATATGGGAACAAAGGTGCGAGACTCAAACTTTCCTTTTTAAAGTATATATAGAGAGAAAAGGTCTCTAACGCATGTTCAACGGTTGTAGTTTTCAAATCGTCATCAAATAAAATGTCAAAATTTGCGAGACGTACCTTTTATCGTGAGCAGAAACAGGTGCGCTATCATAATATTATGAACGGACGAAATAGCCATATTCCACAAATGGTACACTGTTGCATTTCTTTCATGACAAATATACATCTATTATGAGTTTATGACAACATAAATGGTCTCTTTAGTACTGCAGTGAATGTATCGATATATATTGATGTATCGTCGATATTTATTTCTCGATATATCGTTATCGTCGATACGCTTTAAACCCATTCAATGACAGCTCTTATTATTATACCCCCGCTTCGAAGAAGAGGGGGGTATACTGTTTTACCCTTGTCCGTGCGTGCGTCCGTCCGTCTGTTACAAAATTTCCGTCGCAGTTTTATCAGCAACTATAACATGCAGCAGCCTAATACTTTGCATATTGCTTCATCCCATAGTCCCATGTGGTGTAAAGCGATTTCATGCTCCTTACTCATCTACTTCCTGTTTGTCGCATATTTTTAGATTTTTGCGGGGATATCACTAGTGAGCATTAGCTCACAGATTTACTTGTATTCATATTCAGTTACCAGACAGTTGTCAGTGTTCTAATGGGGAAACATGTATCCCTGAGACTTCAACATGTGAGTTCAGAGGTAAGTAGGCATTTTGATATGAACTCTTTTCGGCTAATCAGAAAAACCTACCAGCAGTTAGGTTTCCTAGATGTTTGTAAAAAGTATAAAAGTAGCGCCCCTGATACAAACGTCGGTAGTCACAGTACTTTCTTCTGTTACACTCCATACATGTACGTATACCGTGGGCAATGTGACTGGCAAAATCTCGTTTTCATGAATATACATGAGGCAGGGGAGACCAATCTTCTTCCAATGAAATCGCATGTTACAATTAAATATCATCTTCAATAATAATGACATCATACTGGGATTTTCTTACTTAAAATAGAAACGCACCTGTTTTTTTTCTCAAAATGGTTGCGTAATTTCATTGGCTAGTTTTCCGCAGTGGTTTCCTTGCGGAACCAATGAAACTGCTTCATTAATTATTCATGATTAGGAGATTTTCCTAACCAAATGCCCCTCGGAAAATATAACAGCATAGCGGAGTAATGTATCGTGGGATAACCGACGATGTTCAGATACAGGGTGGAGAATCAAAACCAGTTCGTATTATATAAAATGTAAACAAACGGACGCCATTTTGGAAAATTTCAGGTATTTTTTCTAATTTACTCTTTTATTCGTCAACCAATGAAAAAACAAAAATTACCATAACACGCTACTCATTTTTCCGCTTCTAATGATGTATATAACATACAGATTCAATGAGAATTTCAACAAGTTATCCCGGACATTGGAATCGAAGTGAGCAAGAATTAGGTCATTTTTGACGGATGCGAACTGGTTCAAGTTCATGTTTTTGCCTAGTTAATCACAAAATTGCATTTCTTCTCGTTGAATTTGCCATGCATAACCCACGGAGCAAGTATGTAATCTTGTAGAAAAGTATTAACTCTTCCTGACTTAATTTTGACATAAAAATAGATTTTTTTTAGAATGATGCGAACCGGTTCAGGTTTATACAATGATACGAACCGGTTCAGATTTATGGTATTTTGAAATTTTATTTTTATTTGCATACGTGCTTTGTCGATGTCAGTTTCACGGCATTATTTTTCCAAACTTACACAATTTTATTTCGTTTTCGTCTCGATTTCAAAACTTTTTACAACGATCTGATTTTTTCGGGAGTTTTAGCTGAAAATGAATTCATATTACCATATAACTGACCGGTTACGTTTATGAAGACATGACTGTGGTCATATGCATGGTCAGGTGGAGAAAAAGTAAATGCGAAATGGAACGTTGACATTTTTATCATCCAAAATAGAGATGGTGTTCGGTTAAATATAAAGTCATTTTCAGATAAAAATCCCGACTTAGTCAAATCGTTTGCGAAAGTCGTTAAATTGAGACAAAATGACAATCACAATTCGCTATTCAAAGTATTGAAAGACTTTCGTACTCATTGAAACCTAATAAATACATACTAAAATTACTCTTTAATAGATTCAACACGAATCGAAAAGTGCATGACAAGCTGACGAAATTTTAATTTCACAATAAAAATATTTATGTTTCCTCTTTCCTAAACATGACTTATAAAACACATATGTAGGTAGGTATGTCGGCTTTTTTGGAAAACATATCCATTTCGACGTTTGGGGACTGGAGACAGCGGTTACACTTACACAAACACAAACTCTGGTTTATCACTGGGTTAATTTTACTTAAGTTGGTCACTAAAGCATGTCCTTCAAATAATGCATAATTTTTAAACAATCATTTTTCATTCAATATTATTGTGTGGTCTCAATGACTTGGTGTATTTTATATTAATATTATCACATTCATTTTCATTAGTAAATAAGTTTTGTGAATCATTTGTAATGTTAAAACATAATTTCATGATAAATTGCAGACTGAGTCATTATCTGTTATTGTGAAGTATTTATCAATTTTAGCTTGTTTATTTCTAAATGATTACAATTTTTTATTTCTATATACATTAAGTAACTTGGATTAATTTGGAATTGTCTTACACACACCACAGTACAAAATATTATGATCGGCCACGTTTATTATTGTGGACATAAGTTAAATTTCACGATGCCATTTACTTTTTATAGTCAAGTAAATGGTTTGATCAATTATATACATATTACTAAATCATCATAAAATGATGTGGGTTTAAATTTCTATTAAAATAATAGCCACAAACATTTATAATATACTGTAAAATTCGTAATATTCGATAGTAACCTTTCATGACATACTGCAGAACGCTGTAGTTTTCAGCTGATATTTACTTCAATTTTACGGGTATAACGCGCATTAAAAAAATCTGAACAAAATCTGACTTGAAGAAATCAGCCGATTTATTCGGCCAAATCAAGATGATCGGCAGATTTTTCGGCGAAAAGACAAAATCTCGAGGCCGATTTCTTTGGCGAAATCGAAAAGAAATAGCTTACGGCAGTTTTTTTACGGCGAAATCGAATTTGTTCGCATAATTTCACTCTTTGTGGTGAAACAGGCTTAAAGTTACGGTGCAACGGCCCATAATCATACTATCAATTATCAATACATATGAGTTCATTCACTTACAACCGACCACACAGCTCTCAAATCAATAACAAAACATCGTCCGTCATTATAAGGTCGGCGGTTATCATCAAAGAAGTTGATATACATTAACAATAAGTTCGAAGGGAGACAGAGCCGACTCACATTAAATTGATTTTAATGACGTTATTATTAGAGCTTTGTTCTTACTCGGATAAAAAAATATATGCCCGTAAAAATTACGATATTTTATGGATATTCTTAAATATAAAAAAGGCCAAAATCACGACAATTTTACTAAAACAGTCATTACTCGGTGCTAATTATCACCTAACCTATGTATAAATTAAGTGCCAACACGTTATCATTTATCAATTGACGCATGTTCGCGGTTCAAAGTTTGCGTCTCTAACGCAGGAAGCACGGCAAAATGAATCACTGCTTGAACGCCGGGTCGTAAAAATCGTTGTTAAAAGTCCTACATCCAGATTGGATTGAAAAGTCCTGTATTCGGCAATAAAAACTTTTGAGTGGGCGGGTTTTTGGTCGTCGGTCGAGAAAGGGAAAACAAGTGTATTTTTAATTTTGGTTCTAAACTAATTATGGTACAATACTGTTCGACATTTTAATGAACGACTATGCATTCTATAAATAGATGGTGAAGATATCACCCGTATACTAACCCGCAAACCTTCCAAGATTTCGGCGTTTAGTACGCAACATAATATAGTGCGGCGCATGAAGACAAAATCTTTGGATTTTTTTCGGTTTTTGACAAAATCATTGTTAAAATTTAAAATAAATTATCAATTATAGCTGCAGGAATATAAATCCATGTATTCAAAGCACATTTAAACATCTAAAGGTACAGCATAGTTAAACTGTGTATTCTACTTTCGATTTCAAATGTCTGTGTAAAGACAATCTGATTCAAACCCGATCTATAAATTCACCGCTCGCATACTCGCTAATTTAGATCTGGCCTTTTCCAAACGAAGGTCACGTTCAGGTGACCTTTTCTCATCATAATATTCATGACGAAATTGTTATGATACGTAACTTGTTTACATCGACTATGTCACGCATTTTGAAATGAGCCACCCAATCGCAGACTGTAAATAATACCACTGTTAAATTAGCATGCAAACCTTGGTCTAAAAATAGAAATTACGAAATCAAAATGCGATTTATAGTGTTTTCGTCTAGATGAAAGCTACGCATTCATTGGTCGACACAAAGTTCATCTCGACGTGACCTTGCATTGACTAAGTAGAGATCCAGTACGACAACGCTCTACAGGATCTCTGTTTACGGAGATTGGTGTAAAGAATGACAGATGTAAAAACGTTACGACGGAGGTTTAATTACTGTAAAAGTTTAATTTAATGAGGAAAGTTGGTCGGATAGCAAAATTTTATTGAGTAGACACAAAATACATACTCTATATGATGAGCATACTTGTTGGGGGAAATTACTAGAATGTAAACATTGCCACGTGTTTTTAGGTAAATAAACAGTTTTACCCATGATGCTCGGCGTCTCCGTACAAAGGTCAGTCAGACCATTTGTGTACAGAATGACGATTGTGCAAGTTTTTAATATTAATGCCGTGAAACAGAAATCGACAAAGAACGTATGCAAATGAAGAAAAAAGTAAAATATCATAAATCTGAACCGGTTCGTATCATTGTATTAATCTGAACCAGTTCGCATCATTCTTCAAAAAATCTATTTTTATGTCCAAACTATATCTGGAGGAGTTGATACTTTACTACAAGACTACATACGTGTTCCGTGGGTTATACATAGCTATAAATGAGAATAAATGCCTTTTTGTGATAAAATGGGCTAAAGTATGAATTTGAACCAGTTCGCATCCGTCAAATACGATCCAATTTTTGCTCACTTCGATTCCAATGTCCGGGATAACTTGTTGAAATTCTAATTGAATCTGTAGGTAATATACATCACTAGAAGCGGAAAAATGAGTAGCGTGTTATAGTTATTTTCGTTTTTTCATTGGTGGACGAATAAAAGAGTAAATTAGAAAAATTACCTGAAATTTTCCAAAATGGCGTCCGTTTGTTTACGTTTTGAGTGATACGAACTGGTTTTGATTCTCCACCCTGAGATATATGATGCACAGCTAATAGTAAACACATTTCTGCCTAACCTCGCATGTGTATATCCGACAATAATTAAAGTACTTACAGCTCTTTGAAACTCTGAGACGATGCTGTCTGTTATCATTTTTCTTCTTGACAACGATCAAAGGATTTGTGACGTCATAGTCACATGGTATTGCCGCCGCCTATCAGAGACAGGTAACTTTAAGACTTGATGTAGGATACCTTTCATTTATATAAAATTAAAATAAAACTAGTTACAATTAACGTATATTAAAAGGTCACATAGATCAAAGCGCTGAAAGCACTGTATGGACTATTTATTGAACGTGAGGAACAAAGCCTAGTACAAACAATTGTAGAAGCAAGCATGATAAGGGAGTGGGTTTTCCAACTCTCCAAATCGTTTACAATTATAACCTACATGTCTACATACTTGTATAACACTTTTTTTATTACAGAATGTCCGAATTTAGATATTCCTGATACAGTTGTCTATGGCAACGTGAAAACCATTGGTTCCCGTTCAACAGTGAAATGTAATCCTGACTTACTAGGTCACGGCTCCAGTAACAAACCGTTTATTGTTCAATGTCAATCTAATGGATCTTGGAATAACATACCAACCTGCCCAGGTTAGTCTTCGTCAGCAACCACGGCACTTTCTTCCGTTACACTCCATACGTACCATGGGCAATTTGACTGGCGAAATCTCGTTTTCATGGAGATGCATGAGGCAGGGAAGACCAATCTTCTTCCAATGAAATCGCATGTTACAATTAAACATTCTTCAATAACAATGACGTCATACTGGGATTTTCTTATTTAACATAGAAACCAACGCTCATGCTTATTTTCTCAAAATGGTTGCGCCTTGGTTTTAATATATAATATATTTGATCTAATTTAAAACAAATGATGGAGTGTGGATTATGCTTTTCAAAAATTACAAATAAACGATCTAATCGGAAAGTTAACTCGAGTTTTTGTGTGCTTTAAAGGCGATTGGGTTAGTACAGTCAGCGATTGACATTGTCATGGATGCCGCCATTTTGAATGATAAACCAAACATAAGATATAAAACGTAATTTTATTGGCTAGTTTTCCGCAGTGGTTGCCTTGCGGGACCAACAAAACTGCCTCATTAGTTATTCTTGATTACGAGATTTTCCTAACCAAATAACCCACGGTACATAACGCAGCATAGCGAAGTAATGTACCGTGGGATAACCGACGATGAGTTAGTCAACTTCATATATTATACATAGTACTGTGGTCATAATATTAGACATTTACAACCTAATCAGAAGTGGAATATGAAATCTACAAATGTATTTTATGGGGTTTTTCTCAAACTGATTTTGGTAACTACACACTTAGCCTTACAGTTGTGTATCAAGTTCACACATATGACTCAGGCATTCATGCGTGTCTTGGATAATTCGCGCCCCTTCGATCTTAAAGACATAAGTGCCACAAAAGTTCAACGTACGTCATTCAGTTATGAAAGCAAGACAACATTACACTAAGTTATTGTTTTATTTAAATACAATTTGTCACGTTCACAGATTATATTATCACACACACACAAGTTTATAACACACCAAAGACTTACATTTATAAATCTACATGTATTTCGATTTCTCATTTTCTGCAAATTAGTGCAGCACATGTGTTAACAATCACAATCAATAAATGCCATGGTCCTTGGATGACGCCACAGGGATCCAATAATTGTGTATGATTATAAAAAAGCAAATGCATGTTCTACGTGTACGTGTTTACGTATTATTTTGTTTAATTCTAAACACTTCCGGCGCAAATTTATGTTTTTCCGGGCTTTCTGTGCAGAGGTATAAGGTGTAATTATTGGTCCACGATTAGGATAAATTTTGTCACCCAAAAGATGAAAGTAGTAATTTAAATCGATTTCTATCCGTCTCATCAAGTGGTATTGTTTAGCGTCGTCGGTATGCCCAAGGAATCCACTCTTAACATACCAAATTACACCATGTGCGACCACAATCCCTTGTGTATGAATAGCATGATAACATCTGTGTCCGGGGTAGTATTCCTCCTGTGGCTCGACTTCAGGTCTATATATTTCATGTGAAGTACCATCTATGGCACCGAAAACAATAGGTAAGTTCGTCCATACACCACCCATACATTGCCATTCCTCATTAGTAGGCCATTTAATGAAACTATGTAGTTTCTCGTGAAAGATAGGCATTTATAATTGTATTTCGTTTTCGATCATTGCAACGAAAACACCAAATATTTCTAGTCGACAAATCATAATTAGGATAATACCTCAACCAAAGAATAAACAATAACACTCGGTCTGCAATGATAATTCGTGAGGTCTCAACTCTTCTAAATTCAGGTAACTTTGTATATCAATTAGAGCTTCCGGTGTTTCACCAGTGATTTGACATTCGGAACATCCTCGGCCATTCGCTACGAATAACCTCGGACATATTTAGGCGACATTTTGAAACTATGTAAACAAATACACGATCGTTTAGGCGATGACTGAAGTTCCGTTTTTAATCCGTAAATTTAAAATTACACAGTTCAATGATACCGATGAACAATATTTGCTTCAATTTAAAACAAATAAATATGTTTCGACAAAGATCTGTGTGTAAACTACAAGAACTATTTTGCGTTACCGTTACGTGCTTCGCCTCGCGTAGGTAGTAAAATCACCAAAATCCGGTGAAGACACCCACGAATCCTTCCGAGATTATTCATTCATGAAAGGTCGAGGGTGTTCCGAATGGTGATTTGATAGAATTGATATCTATTACTAGAAATATCTGCAATTGATGCGTGACTTTTGTTACGACAGTAATACGCTCCACTCGCTGCTCAGTGAAACGAGTAAATCTTTCGAACTGATGCTTTGAAGAGTACGACAGTGACTACTGAGTTGTATAATTACATTATGTGTATTTCATGATAAATTGGTAATTGATATTAAGTTTTATTTTAATCTCCGTTGAAACTCAACGTTTCTTTACCAGTGGCCTTATATAATGAAAAAAAAATTCTGACTAGTTTGAGAAGACCCCTTTCATTTTACAATTGTAGATTTCATATTCCGTTTCTGATTAAGTTGTAAATGTCTAATATTTTTGACTCAAACAAGTTACTACTAGGAGTATATTCGTCGAGTTTGGTGTATGATCAATTTTTTTGGCTTGACTGATTTGTCAGACTTCAATCATAAAACCGCCTAGAAAATAGTTCCATTGAAAATTTATAAATCTGTCTATATTCCGCCTCCAAAACAATTTTAGTGCAACCGTTATCTTACAATTGTTTTGAACATTGAATGTAGGAAAAAATTAAAAGCAAAAAATAATAGAAATAATCTTATTTTGAGCCGAAAAAAAACAATAAATAGCATAAGCTCTATTGAGTTTTGAACCAAATATGATTGAATTCTAGATATGCTTAAATAATGTTAAGTCACTGAGCAATTGAAATTGTATTAGAATATATTCCAAGTTAATAACAGTGTTTACATTATAACTTCTATTTACAGAATACCAGGGTTGTTATAGTGACAATGGTCAACGTGAGTTGTTACCTCATAATGGAATATTTCACGATTCTATGACCCTACAAATGTGTTTTAGCCATTGTCAAGGTTACAACTATGCTGGGGCTCAGGTATGAATAAATTCTAATTTTTTTACTTTTTAAGACTCTGTCCGTCCGTCCGTCTGTCTCTCTATCTGAAAATGAATGTCGTAATTCAATTTCTCAAATATTTCTTTTCGCAAAAGTAATCATACGAGGTTTTCGAAGAAAAGCGACGCTGTATTTTCCGCGAGTATAAACCATGTTCTTAGTCACGTGATCTTGTTACCAACCAAATTAATACATGACCGTGAGTTGTTGCTGTTTGTTTCAGTCTAGCAAAGAATGCTACTGCGGTAATACGTTGGATCAAAATCGTCAGCGACCAGAATCTGAATGTAGTTTTACTTGCGGCGGTGATTCTTCACAGATTTGTGGAGGTAGTTGGCGTGGGTCAGTCTACAAATTAGTATGACGTCATTCGGAACACAGAAAGTGATGACATCAGCAACTTATGTCTATTTTCGACCACGGATGATTATCGAAGGACGAAACATAGTCGTAATGTAATTATGTAATGTGCCCTCCAAAAGTGTACCCGTTTCAATACAGCTATTTAAATATTTGACCGTTTCTACTACTTAAAAACGTTTTTTGACGTTGTGTGTATATTGTTTTACAATTTACTATGTCTATAGCTTTTATTCAAGTTATTTTCTCATTAAAATTAGATCTCAATATAGACTCTTGAATCATTAGCTCTACAAAATGTATGTAAGTTAAACCAGGCATTTCATATAACGGGGATTTGCAACAAAGTGCTGTTTTGAAAATTCACGGTCGTCACAGTTTTTGGCTGGCTGAAGCAGGCTGTACAAACTATTTTGTACTTGCTTCCATGCAACTTGTGCTTGTGAATGTTTCTGAAGCTTTTTACAAAACATGTTGCAATTATGACCAAAAAAGTATGACTCTAGGTGCCGTAAAATAGGACTTAAAATGGCGGATCGGCGGAAAAATGCATAATTTTGTGAAACAGTCTGTGAGCGTAATTTACCTCATAATCATCTAGAAACATATTTTTCTTAACTTTTATGATAATTCGAGTGGTACTGGTACAAAATTTCATGTGAATATCTTAATCTAACTTGTTATACTTGTTATCCGTATGACCCCAAATAATATTATTTGAAATAATATTATTTGAAATAATATTATTTGAAAAAATAGCGAAGACAGTGAAATTTGGTGTAAATCTATGTAGTTTACAAATCCCTGTAATATAAAGTCCCTGGTTAATGAAGTTACATTATGTAAATATACTATAGCGGAAGTATGACGGGGGCGCTTTAAGGCCCATTTGGAACAACCCGACAAAGAGATGCATTGAAAACCGTCGAGGATTTCCGAATATATGTAGTCAAAAGCCAGGCGCGAGGACATCTCTAACTAGCGCTACATAGCGATTTTTCTACAACGGTGTGTGAAATAAAACGCTAGCTAGCAAGTTTTATTCTTGCTGACAGTAATAATGCGGACTACTTTGCTAGCTTAAAGCAAAATAGTTGCATAGAACTTGTCTAAAACAGCCAAATGCATTTTGAACGCGCTAGATAGCAGATTGTTTGAAAAACTTGGTCACCGAGTACGTGTAACAGACTAACAATGTTGCCTGTAAATGTTATATATATCTGTAATTCATAAGTTGTGCTGTAGCTGACTTCAAAGTACCAACATGTCTCTGTGATAGAAGATTGTGGGTGATTACCTTGTCACCGATTATATATTTGTGAAAAAGGTACAGTATAGTTGCTCTATTAAGACCACTTTAGTTAATGCAAAATCATGTAAATGTTGGCAAAATGCTTAATTTGAGAAGACTAATGTCCCTATACTAACACCAGTTTCTATTGAGACCATTCCTTTGCTGGTATCAGTAGTGGAACTTAACTGTAAACTGTTTGTACTGAGAATTAATCTCTAGTAACTGTAGAATCAATAGTTAGGTCAACCATCCGCTATATTTAGGCCTTCATATAAAGTAAAAGAAGTGTGGTTTATAGTCTGCTTACATATACATGTTCAGCTGATTTTACAATCTTGTACAATAACTACTGATCATTGAAATCATTCTCAGGCAGGCGATCCTTCACAGTACCCATTTACACCTGGGTGGAGTGAAACAATTGAAGGTAAATTTCTTGCTCAAGGAAATTAACAGTGCACTTAGTGGGGATCAAACCCGGAACCTCTCGATCCCTAAGCGCGCTTGCTAACATTGGACCACTGCTCCTACTTACATAGACGATAAACTAGTCTCCCATTGAGCACGGTGCATACATTCTCGTACCCAGAGGTTATCAAGGTTCGAGAATCTTCATAACCTCGGCGTACGAGAATGGATAGAGAATTTTGATAACCTCTGGGTACGAGATTGAATGCATGTAACTCAGACTGTTGATAAGGAACATAAAAATGAACCAAATACATGTATAGAAACAATCAACAACAGTTTGGGATTTATACAAATTTATTTGTGTCCATGAAATATTGCCACCACAGCAGTACAGATGAAAATGATGATCACATTTAATCTTGGTCAAAATCGTATTCCATAAGGGGTTCCAACTTGTCTTCCAGATAAAATAACGTCTAACCGGACTGGTCCTGATACGAGACTTTAACGCTTACTTGCCACCGGTTCTGTAAAGAAAGAAATACATACGTGATATTAAAATACAAATACAAAAATACAAATACAAATTTTATTTACTGTCGGTTTGTGCATACAATATTAACATAACCTATGTATAGCTTTTGACCGACTAAAGAGTAAGAGTTTTGTTTTTTTGTACGCACTATTCACGATATTGACCATCCGGGTTTCTTGATAACCCCTCTATACGAGACAGGATATTGACATGTTGACAACGTGGTTATTTGTTTTGTTAATTTTGGCATTTTTTACAGGAAATTGAAAACAAATGAGGATTTAACTTTTAATTTAATGTCAAGTAGTTCCGGCCGTTAAGCCTAAGTATATAAAACAAAATAACAATCAGGAGTCATACGAGACCTAAGGTTCATTTAGTGAAATAAGCTATCAGTTGACCTAACTTTAAGTGTATTAGGTGATGTCTTAAACATATATATTATTTCAACATGGAGTTTCCCAATGTTTAGTAGCGGACTGTAGGAAATCCTCATTAAAATTTGTTGCGGACGATTACATTAGGCTATGCGTGCGCAATTCAAGGGATAATTATTACTCTAATAAATATAGTTCGCATTACACGTTAACGAGCGGACGATATGCTGTTTGTGCAATTGAAGTACACTGTACACCAAATCCGGCTTATGAAAAGAAAAATTCCATTGTGAAGCTCCTGTTAAGTTGAGTAATCTCGTGTTATATATTCAACCAGAGCCCCATGATCAACAGCGCTATCAGCGCTTTGATTAGCTTATCTTAGTCAAACCATGCCCTTGGAAGTAGCGGTCAAAATAACATATCTTAAAGTGAAATTTCATTCGTCTGTCAAATAACATTCTATTTCTATTTAAGCAATGAGTATAATACGAGAGAAAATTGCAGTCATAGATTTGCTCGGACCTATTCGGAACTCTTCGGTTGTTATCACGTATATCTTTGTAGAATATCGCCGTGGTGTCCCGGATCCCACGAAGCAAATAAATGTAATTTGTTTCCACACCGATCAACAAGGAGAGAGTCATATAAGCCGTTAGATCACTGTGCATTCGGAACACCTCGACCATTCATTGAATAAATAATCTTGGAAGGATTCGTAGGGGGTCCACTAATTGGGTTTTACTAAATACGCGATGCGAAACACGTAACAGTTTTGCAAAAACGTTCTTGTCGTAAATACATACGGCTTTGTAAATACATTTCTTATGCTATATATGTGACCATATATTGTTCAGTATATCAATTAATCGAGCTTTTAATATTTATGGACAAAAACGAGACATTCATGATCGCCTAGACGATTGTGGATTTGTTTACTTCAACACCAGTTGAAGTATTTTTTGGGGGAATGTGTCGCAAAGGTAAAGTTCCAAAATGGCACCTAAATATATCCGATGTTTTTCTTAGTGAAACGCCGAGGAGTTTCGAATGTATAACTGTGCAGTCTTGGGGAAAACCCCTTAAAACCCCTAAGGAAAGCTTAGTATTGCCCCTACGTCATATTATGATAAAGTACTCACGGTCCAGAGAAGTTGGAGAAGATAACGGTGGTATCTCCGCTGCCAGAACTGTTATTGTTGAACAAGGCGAACAAAACGACCAATAAACCAATCATAGCAAGCACTGAAATATAAAATATGTTACAATCATGATTAGACAGCATGACACTACACATAATCATACACATCAGATATTAGCTTTCTTGCTTGGCCATTATTCTTGTCCAATGTTCATAACCCTTCTACAAGGGGCCAGCATAGTTTGCCTATACAAGCGAAGAAATTTGGAAGGGGTATGACACTGCGCTGCCAGGAAACTAAAACAGGGTGGCCCGAATCAAAGCGGAATAGTTATCATCAATCTCCGTAAACAGATATCCTGTAGAGCATTTTCGTACAGGATCTCTACTATCTCAATAAAGGGTCACGTCGAGACGACCTTTATGTCGAATAATCAATGCGTAGCTTTCATCTAGACGAAACACTATTAATAACATTTTGATTTCGTAATTTCTATTTTTAGAACACGGTTTGCAAGCTAATTTAACAGCGGTATTATTCACAGTCTGCTATTGGATGGCTCATTTCAAATTTCGTGACGTCTACAGACGATGTTAACAAGTTACTTAACATAACAATTTCGTTATGAATATTATAATGAAAAAGGTCACCTGAACGTGACCCTCGTTTGAAAACGGCCAGATCTAAATTAGCGAGTAAGCGAGCGGAAATGTTTAGATCGGGTTTTAATCAGATTGAGTTATCATAGAAGAAATCATAAAAAATGACAGAAATATAAACTTACGTCCACCGTTTCCGAGTCCACCTCCAGTTTGAGCGGTAGGGTAGTATGGTGAAAATTGAGCAGTGGCAAGGCCTACAATACAGGCGACAGCGATGGCGAAGACTGCGACGGATTTCATGGTTGGTTTTGGGTTGCTGAAATTATATAATAATACAGTGAAGAAACGCTGTGAATATAATTTTGGTTATTGGTTAATCATGCAGTTTTTGACAATTTTTCAATCTCAAATACATAATTTAAGTAGAAAAAGGTCACGCAATTTAGACCAGTAATATGAATGTTTCTAAACAGTGAATAGTAGAATTTCGCTGTAAAATATTTTAATAATCCATTTTAAAAACTTGAAAAAAGTATATATTTATGATTTTGATTAAAATTTTGTCAAATTAAAGTACATGTATGTAGTTTACAATTATAATTAAATAAATGCAATTTGTATCAAATTATTGATTTATAAAATTATATTTTAATTGAAATTTTTGAATTTTTATTACCGACTTTTGAAATCAAATTTACCGATTTTATCCAAAATTGTATCGATAAAGCGGCACTCGACACTTATTTTTATTGATATACTCGTAAAATAAAATTGTAGGCAAGTCAAAATTCACATTGTAAATTCACATTCAATTGTAAAGCCAATGAGCTCTAGAGCAGGTGACACTCATTTCAAACGCTTTTAATTAATGTACGTATTTAACGCGTTTGGATATATTTTCAACACCGATCAAAATTTTATATACAAAATGTTTTAAAATTATCATATTGTAAACTTATTCACCGAGCGCGGAGTTATTTCAGCATATGAATATATATATACTGCAAATAGTTGAAAATTAACAGCAAACTATTTTTAATATTTTAAATAAATTAATTCAGAGTAAGACTTAAATTAGTAAAATAGTAAAATCAACTTACTTGTGTGACTTTCCGATGTAGAAGTAATGTTAGACCGGCATGGTTTGACTTTTATACAAAACCCCCAAAAATCAGACGTGTCACGTGACCAGCTTTCCGGGTAGACAGTCGTGAAAGGTTAAAGTTCAATATTACGCACGATGAAAACCGATGTTTACCGAATATTTGCTCCAGGCGCTTTATATCATCCAGGAAATGACAAATTATGTTAAGTGTATTCCGCGTAAAGTTGTAATCAACTTTTATAAGATTTTATAACAGTTTCAACATTTTGTTACAAAATTAGGGAAAGTTGTCAGTTATCTTTCCTTGATAAAGTCTAAAGAGATCCAATTGGTAAGTAGGTCATATTAGTTGGAATCCTCGGATTTTATCATTGAATTTCAATGTGAGGATAATTAAATATTTCATCGAATATCTTTCTTACCAATTAACATATAAACCAGTGTAATGCAATATGGAAAGTCCTTTACCTAAACAATACTTTGAATGATTTCAATCAAATTAAAATTTTTACTAAATAGTTATTTAATTTGGCAATTGTCGTTGGGAAAGTATGGGTAATATCCGAGCAATCAAATTAATTGGACTTACCTGTTTGAATTGCATGCAAGAGAAAATAACTGACTAATGCTCCTTATAAACAACGGAACGAGTCTTTTTTGATATAACAAAGTTTTATTTGTTGAAAAATAAAATCCTGTCTATCGTATACAGAAGACAATGAAACAAACTCATATGAGAATATGTAAAATTAGTTATTAGGACACGAATTTAACAAAAAATTGACTCGCAAACTTATTCGAGTTGAATTTATTTTAACTCGCAAAATGAAGAAAAATCACTGGCATTTTTTCTCCAAACTTTAATAGCATACATTATATTACTATTCATACATGTGTATGCAATATAAAAACAACATATACTAATGGACAAAGGTCTTGTTCGGTCTACAATCTAAAAAAATGTTTCCTTTAAAACTGACTCAACGCAATCATTTGTAACTAGCAAATCCTCAATGTCAATTTTCAACACATTACTGTACCGATAGGACTAGCTCAAATTCTCCATTTCTTTTTTTATTCAATGCATAATAACATTCTCTTTCTAACGATATCAAATGTATGAGTGTGCAATAACAAACAAAAACATATTATGGTTTTTGTAGACCGGACAAGACTTTAGTCCATTAGTATAGTATTATATTTAACTGTATATAGGGCGTTATTGCGAGATAGACAAAGAATACTGGACATTTTCTTATAGTAAATCTGTAATTAAAATTATAGATCTATCTGACCGTTTCAATGCTGATCTGGGCCTCAAGTTGGTTAGGGCAGTAATGTTTTTAGTCCATTTCAACTCGCGAAAATTTGCGAGTCAAAATAAATGTTAAATTCGAGCCCTGAGTTATTATAACCAAATTGTCCGTTTTTAGTAAGTTATAAATCTTGGTCATAATATACAAAGTATATGAGTACATTGTATATATAATCGGGTCCAAAGTTTCTTGACACGTGTTAAACTTTGTTGTTTTATGCTAGGTTTATATCTGGCCACGATTACCACGATGTCCCCGATTCCAGAGCATCGTGGCGAACGTAACAGAGCATGGAGTCGAATCGGGGTGATCGTGGGGGAGCGTAACGGTACGTGGTTGAATCGGGGATATCGTGGGCATCGGGACAGATTTTAAATCAAACTTAAATTTCACCACGATTGCCCCGATTTATTTTTAATCGTGACAGAGCGTGGCCTTCGTAACAAAACGTAACGGAACGTACCAAAGCGTAACAGAACGTAACAGAACGTGGAGTACAATCGCAACACATCGGGACCATCGTGGACACATTTGTTCATCCCGCGTCGCTGGGAAAGAATTATTTCTTGTTTAAATATCAAATAGTGACGTAAAACGTGGACATTTGTCTCAAATCGTAGGTCAAATCGCAGGAGATCGCAACAGAGCGGCTTTGTCGTGGGAGATCTTAACAGGACGTAACGGAACGTGGTGGAGCGTGGAAGCCAATCGTGTTGATCGCAACAAAGCGTAACAGAACGTGATGCAAATCGTGGGCTCGATCGTAGCAAAGCGCAGTAGAGCGCAACAAAACGTGCTGATTTCGTAAGGAAGCGTAACAGAACGTGGAGTATACCATTTAATCGTAGAGCTCCCCGATTTTTTAGCCTCTGGATAATCGGTGAGATCGTGGCCAGATGTAAACCTAGCATTAGAAAATACATTTGTACTCATACTTCAAATGTGGTTGTTAGTTTCACCACTTATTTACATTTTAGCACGAACCCTCAATGAAGTTATTATTTTATATCATCTTTAAAATGTAGTTTTAATAAAAATATGGTTTTCATTGCATACTAGTTACTTGTTTTACAAAAATCCAAGTTTTCAGGGAAAATATAAAAAGATACATGTGTAAAGAAACTTTTAGACCCCAATGTTTACAGTGCGTACCAAAAGTTAAGAGACGTTTTCACTTTGTAGGTTCACTAAATATTTTTTTCTTTTCCAAAAATTTGATAACTGTTCATTTTTAGGTTTGTTTATTTCTATTTATGAACATATCTATAAAAAAAATAATTACATTGAACATGATTCAGATGTCGGATACTGAATCTTGTAAATGTAGAGCCTCCAAGCAAACGGTTCCGAACTTCCGAATATATAGTCCATTTTCTCAACTGTCACAGTTTGAATAATTTCACGGTGAATGATTGCACACTATCTCAATATCACGAGATTGTAGACAAAGAGCACGAAGTCACCGTGAAATTATTCATGTTTTGACAGTTGAGAAAAAAACGAACTATACATTTTCCATAATCACTGATAACAATCATTAACCCCGCTGATTTAGATACTGGACAATCGATAATAAGTACAGAAACACTGTATTAATTAATGATTAAATACTCAATTATCGATAAGGAATACAGAAATATTGTATTGAGTATTTAAATCAGTGGGGTTAATGTATGCACCACTGACAGTTGAATACAAGTTTCCAGTAACCGTAATTTTAAAGCTTTCCGAAGTTTAAAGTTTATCTCTCATCAAGTTGCTTGAATGATTGATATGTTAAAATAACTTGTCAGTGTGTGTCATTAATTTATAAAAATCATTGTTTATTGCTTCAAGTCAAATTGACCAGCGTATTGTCAGTAATAAAAAATATCAGCCACAAAAGCGAAAGAAGTTCATATATTATCGTTACATATAGCATTATATTTATTCATAAAATCATGCACAATACACTTGTATGGTCCGTTTTTTCTCAACTGTCAAAGCTTGAATAATTTCACGGTGACTGAATGCATTGTTTTTGTACTGGGGGCCTTATTGTAATCAAAAATATGCTGACAAAAACTTATCATACGGCATAAGAAGCTTTAATCTATCATAATACACACTTTCGGAACCTCATGGATGTATTACGACAATAATTTTAACAAACGCATTCACCATGAAATTATTCATGTTTTGACAGTTTAGAAAAAAACGAACAATACTACAGTTGAATGTTAATTCCACTAAAAATAATGATCATAACACGTCTTCACTGCTCCAATCCTGTTTCTTCACATTTTTTAGAGTTAAAGAAAAGTTGACATTTAAGTTGAAATCCGTGGACGACCAGTTTTCAATGATGTATAGTTTGTATTCCATTGCCTTGATACTTGATACTTGCTATATACATGTTCTAAATATAATATACAAAATTCTTGTATTTTGTCATTCGTTTTCCCGCCATTTTATCAAACTTTCTAGATAGTTCCATCAACAATCACACAAAGGCAAGAATTTAACATTGCAGTTATAATCGTCCAGTTTGTAGCCTGTAAATGGAGAAAACATAACACAATTTGCATTCTTAGACTCGCTACTTAATGCTACCTTAATTTTGGCAGGTTCAGTTTCACTATACCATAGTTGATCATCAGGGTCAATAATGGTGTTGTCTGAACTCCATACAAAATTGTGACAAATATCGGAATATTGAGCACTCATCCAAAATGCTGCACTATTATTGTCAACTATGCCATGACCGTGGTATTTTTCTATGATAAGCTTTTTCATATCAGCCTCTTCCTGACTTCTTACTTCCGCCATCTTGCATCCATTGTTTTCACAATACGTTTTAGCGTCTTGATAATTCATAATTGTGGTATCGAGTTGGTAGTGAGAGACATTGTATGGCGAGTGAGGTCTAGACGCAGCACATGTACCTTTTGACTTAACGAATGCTCTGGCGCCATTTTCTGTCTTAAATGAGAAGGTATCAGCGACGTCACCAAGAAATGTAAGTTCTCCTTTGTGCAGCTGACACAATTGATTTGAATGAAAGAAATAATCGCAAGCAGGATCCTGGTTGCAAAGTGCTGAACATCGAAGCTGAGTCATACTTTTGCGAACGTCACCGTTATTGGTCATGTTTAAAACACTGACATGCCCGTCCCAGTCCCTAGCGTGCACAAACTTTTCTTGAGCGCAGTACGTATGGAATACTATTTCACTCAAAGCGAAAAACATCATGTAAATTATTCCCATTTTCACTTTTGTGCTGATAAAACAACGAACAATGACACAGAGCTGAGTAAAATGATTGTGACGCTTTTGAACGCTGGACTCTGTTTTAAATACTGGGTCATTGATGTCATAGGCCACGATTTTTACATATTTATAGAAAAATATCGAACTATACAAATAATTCTAATCTTTCTGGCAATAAAATATGAATTGTTTTCATTCATTACACATATATTGAGGGCTTCGTACCCAAGTCAGGGATTATGTAGATACAAATCTAAGATTAGGGTTTATTTAAATAGCGATAAAATTGTTTTGTTTTGGTTTAATTTTTTTAATAAGCAATATTTAATATGAATGAAACAATTTTTGATAAATTCCACGAAAACACGGGCGCCGTGCGATCAAGCTTCACAAGGGCCCGTACGAATTATTTCATACCCGTGTGAACTGTTACGTTTTTACCAGGGTCCGTGAGCTGAGCCCAGGATACTCGTGTCAATTTCAAAGTCAAATCATGAACAAATTCGAGGTCAAGTATGAATTAAACTTGCATACAGCTCTGTACGGGTGTGTTGTTTTGTGCCATGTGCGTACCGTCACCTCAATATGCAAGACTTCCCACGGCAAAGGGCTGTCTGCACGTACAGGTCCGCTACAAGCCACGATTTTAATAGGACTAAGGCATTAGAGAAAGACACTGACTTATCACACCACAAGTACAAGTACTGATTTTTTTTCAACTGTCAGTTGTAAATACATTAACCCAACTGATTTAAATACTTGATAGTTTGTTCGATGATCCCCGTACTTAAATAAGGGTGCACTTTTTTCGATCGAGAATATACAAGTACTGCAATGAGTATTTAAATCAGCGGGGCTAATGTTATAGCGACTGACAGTCCACCGACATTTTACTACATGTATACTAGAAGCATACTTTTGTAACACATTTTTAATTGTAAGACGATGATTAATTAATGCTGACTTTGGTCTTAGTTCAAACACGTTTTTTTCATGAATAAACACAATCTGATTAAAACCCGATCTAAAATTTTCCGCTCGCCTACTCGCTAATTTAGATCTTGCCTTTTTCAAACGCGTAACTTGTTCACATCGTCTACGTCAGGCAATTTGAAATGAGCCGCCCAATCGCAGACTGTAAATAATACCGCTGTTAAATTAGCTTGCAAAGCTTGGCCTAAAAATAGAAATTACGAAATCAAAATGTTTTTGATAGTGTTTCGTCTAGATGAAAGCGACGCACTGATTAGTCGACATACAGGTCATCTCGGCGTGACCTTCCACGGAGACAGTAGAGATCCTGTACGACAATGCTCTACAGGATATCTGTTTACGGAGATTGTAATAAACGTGAATTGGTTTATCATTAACATGAATTTGCCCACGGAGAAAACAGTCCATTCCTACCGTACTCCTCACACAGCTCGCATAGCTAGCTCAGTTGATACAATACAAGTTTACTAATCGAGTGGTCGTGGGGTTTGATTCTGGGGCGGGGAATACTTTTGTATACTTAGGTCATGAAATTATTTCTACGGCCATTCTCTCTCCTCTCATCACTAAGTCAAAAACATGTAAGACAGTTGTCAGTCACTGACGAAAATATGCAATATAAAGAATAAAACATTTTTTATGCTTCGTACGCTCTGTAGAACAGGCGCGTAGGAAGGATTTGAATACTGGGACCGCAGATGGGGTAAGTACGGGAGGGGTGTCCCCTCACGCCAGTCGAAAATTTTTGTGAATGTAAGCCTCTGAAACTCGATTTTCAGCACTTTCAGTAGCCCCTGTATAAGAACAAACATTTGTATCATGCATGTATCGTGTATTTGCCATTTGGCTATTATTTTCCAATTTGAATTGACCAATTGACACAGGTTTGCATTTTTCAACATATATATGCTTCAAATGTTAATCAAAGCAACAGTTTGTCACAGAGAATTGAACTTTGACTTGGGGTTACTTAAACCTTGACCCAGTGACCTACTTTTACACATATCAACATCAAGCTTCAAGTTGACCCTGTTCCTACGTGAGCATAGTTTCTTTTAAGTTCGGGTGTATGGTACCAAGTTGAAGGACTTGTACATTGTAGCGCCGGGAAATGTCGCATCGCCGGAAAACGTCATAATCTACGGAAAATGTCGCACCGTCGCCGGGAAATGTCGCAATCTGCTGAAAACGTCGTAAACCCCACTGCCGGTATATGTCGCATTGTTGACGGGAAATGTCGCAAAAAAATTGCTGCCGGTATATGTCGTAACATCGACGGGAAATGTCGCAATAATGATTAATATTGCATTTTGATGATTTTGAATTTATATGCGATTATTACGATTTTTATTGAATTAAAATGTAAACTCGTTGGTTTAAATGTTTGTAAAATGTTTATTGATTGTGTGATGTGGACTTTTTGTTTGATTGAATTTGGGAAATCATAAGTAGCGGATCCAGGATCTCAGATTAGAGGAGGTGTGGCTTTCTGGTTAGAGGGACGTGAGCAGTAAATAACCTTTTTTTCAACCAGATACACTAGTATGCTTGCAAAGTCAAAGAGTGTTCTACTTTAAATAGATGTTGTGCTTTAATTTTATGTAAAAATATTGTTTTAAATGGAAATTATGATATAAAACGTTATAAGTGTTTGTCATCAAGGTTGAAAAGTCCGGCACTTTTAGTGGGGGGGGGCGGGGAAGGGCGTGCGCCGGGTGCGCACTGGGCCTCTGAATTCGCTAGTGATCATCCGCATTTGTATAAGATATTAATCAATATTATATCTCTTGTTGCCATATCTCCATATGCAGAAATTCTTCATAAATGGCCATTAAATGAATAAGATTAATATGTATAGAAAATATAGCCCTTTTTTCATCTTGGAATACCCAAAGAAATATAATTGTTCTACATAAAAACAACACTTTATAGTCCGAACGGCTACCGGTAGCTTTAATTCTAGTGCATGTACAATACAATACAATACAATACAATACAATACAATACAATACAATACAATACAATACAATACAATACAATACAATACAATACAATACAATACAATACAATACAATACAATACAATACAATACAATACAATACAATACAATACAATACAATACAATACAATACAATACAATACAATACAATACAATACAATACAATACAATACAATACAATACAATACAATACAATACAATACAATACAATACAATACAATACAATACAATACAATACAATACAATACAATACAATACAATACAATACAATACAATACAATACAATACAATACAATACAATACAATACAATACAATACAATACAATACAATACAATACAATACTTGTACAAATACTTGTATTTTTTATTTGATCGAAAATTCAATAATATGAACAGTTTATGAACAGTTTTAGTTTAGCACTTTGATTTTATAAATTTTTGAAAGGTTCGTGAAATACAAGTGTGGACAGAAATGAAGTAAGGTGATTTTCCCGCTAATAATTGACTGAACATTCGTTAAATGAGGGTGAAACAAGCACGTGTTTCCTGTATGTATATAATTTCTAATAAATGTGCATGCTAATATCATATGACTTAAATTACTGTTATCATAACCCATGTTTTAAAAAGCCATAAACATGATTTAATGTGCATCAAACACATGCTTGTTTTGTAAGTCAATCATTTTATAAAAATAGACGTAGCTTAACTAAGGCGTAGCTCTTATTAAATTTTGATTTACTGACGAGATAAGACATTACGGTAATAGACTTTATCCGGAATTCAAATATTTGGGTTTTTCCATGTAGGTACAAACAAACTTTCACTGTTACAATGAAAACACGTGTACAAAGAACAATAGGATTTAATCCATATTTCGTGATTTTCATCAATAATGTGTAACAAACTTTGTTTGTACCTACATCGCACGGACGGAAAAACCCACAAATTTGAGTTCCGAATTAAGTCTATTCAGATTTCAATACAATTGGTACAAAACTAATAGAAAAATGCATGCATGACAGAACACTATTAACAGTATATAACAATACAAGGGTATACGTTGTCATAAACATTGCGCATCAAGCATTGATAAAACCGATTGAAACGATCATTTGTCGACAGATGCGTTAAATTAATGAATCGATGTTGATCAGCGAATTTCGAAAAAGTCAATGTGACGTTATTCAAAGAGTAAATATAAAGTCAGTTAAAAGTATGAGCCAATAAACGGATCATTATATAGATCCATTATTATTATTATTAATTTGTTTTTGGAAGGCTGATTGGGGCTAAAGCTCCCAAGTTGGCTGAGAAGCGACCAGTAAATAAATAAACCCGAAAAGCACTCAGCTGTTTCAAACATGGGCAAAACTCAGCTTTAAATCCCCCTAAGTATTTTTTTCCTAGCCCGTCACTGTCATGCAGGTATTAATGCATCATTATTTTGATTAATCAATACATGTATATCGTTAATGGTTAATCATTGTCTTGATCATTGTTTTAATCAAGCAACTGTGATTTTACCATAACAGAGTTTGTAATGAAGTAACTCCCCGTTCCCACAAAGTGACGACTGTACGACGACCATCCCGATCATACCACGATCTGGAAAAAAATATGGATCGTGGCTGATCGGCGTCGGTCAGGGTCAACGTTGAGCATTTTGGCAGTTGATGGTCTTTAGTACAAAAGCACTACGGTGATACTACGTCTTATACGCTGCTACCCAGCTTCTACTACGATGTTACACAGACTTCAGCTGTCCATCTACTGAGTTTATTGCGTTTACGGTACGCCTCTACTACGACATTCAAGATCATAATACGACGCTACGAAGTTCTAGACGACTGTACAACGTTACCACAACGTTCGGTGGTGCTGATCATACTAGGATTCTACTATGCTTTTAGTATGGTTAAGCGATGATGTGCATATCTTTTAGGTTTCTGAAACGTATTTTACTTTTGCGACATGAAACACGTATAAGTGATTATTTATCTGTCTTTGTTTTAACAAAAAAAACAAATTTAAATGGAAATTGAGCTTGCGTAATTTTTTTCATTTACAGGGATGTTTAACCAGTTAGATGTAAAAAGCTGTACAAATGATCGTCATTACAAATGATGCTACATTTTAACATTCTAATATTAACGCTTTGAAACAAACTGCACAAGACTGTACGACGATGTTACTGGTATACGCTTTTACTACAATCAATTGAATTGTATTTAATTTATAAAGAATACCTCACCACCAACCTTCCCCGCTGCTGGTACAATTGTGCTGCGTCTACCACGCTCCTTATACGCTTCTACCCTGATTCTTGTTTGCTACGATCCTACTACACTTGTTTTGAACATGTCCAAAATAAGCGTGTTAGGAGCGTAGTGCTCCCCGATCATAAAGACACTACCTCGACCCTACTACGCCTATGAAGACCCAACAAAGCTTCTACTACGATTCGACATGATCGACATTTATAATAATTGCGACATTTCCCGTCGATGTTGCGACATATACCGGCAGCGAATTTTTTTGCGACATTTCCCGTCAACAATGCGACATATGCCGGCAGTGGGGTTTACGACGTTTTCAGCAGATTGCGACATTTTCCGGCGACGGTGCGACATTTTCCGTAGATTATGACGTTTCCCGGCGATGCGACATTTCCCGGCGCTACATACATATTAAAGGACAGAGACTCGTTTTTATTAACGCAGATAAAACGAAGAAAACAATGGTTTTCAAACAACAGCCCTGCGTTCAGTTACCGCGAACGTTACAAAACGTTCCGTAACGATACATTCGGAACTCCTCGGCCATTCGCGGCGAATAATCTCGGACATATTTAGACGCTATTTTAAAACTTCCGGTGTTAAAGTAAACAAATATATGATCGTTTAGGCATTGAGTGATGTTTCGTTTTAGTCCATAAATTTTGAAACTTCACTCATTGCCTTGACGATCTCATATTTGTGTATTAGATTAGGTTATTCGCAGCGAATGACCGAGGAGTTCCGAATGTATCGTTATGTAACGTTCTGTAACGTTTGGTGTAATTGAACACGCTACTGATATCTTTTGAATCATCAGCATGTACGGTGCTTGTTAAAGTCACTCATATATATAGCACATACATGTATGTAATTGTTCACAAAGACATGGATATTAAACATCGGTCGATTGGTTTAACACGTGTAGCGAGACCTCAAGATTTACAATATAATTTTATGTCATGAAAAATAAACTCGCGGCCCTATTGCTGCTGTTTGCCTGAATGTTGGGGCCGCAGCTCCTTCGCGCCTGTAGAAGGCACCTTATGAATGCAAAGATATAAACGGACATCTTTACAGTTTCTGGGATGTAGACTTTAGTCATGTTTGTTTATGTAACTTTATATTTTGTATTAACTGTAGCGTGTTCAATTACACCAAACGTTTCAGAACGTTACGTAACGATACATTCGGAACTTCTCGGCCATTCGCTGCGAATAATTTAATCTAATGAACAAATATGAGATCATTAAGGCAATGATCGTGATGTTTCAAAATTTACGGACTAAAAACGAAACATCACTCATTGCCTAAACGATCGTATATTTGTTTACTTCAACACCGGAAGTTTTAAAATAGCGTCTAAATATGTCCGAAATTATTCGCAGCGAATGGCCGAGGTGTTCCGAATGTATCGTTACGTAACGTTCTGTAAAGTTTAGTGTAATTGAACACGCTACTGGTTGGCTCACATTTATAAAAAGAAAGTCCATGTTTTGACTCTATGTAATTGTATCAAGTAGAAAATTACGCTTTTTTGTCTGATGTATAAATCAATTTTCAAAACATAGCATGTTATTGTACTTTTAATTTTGGTTTCATCCGTTTATGGGAGAAATACACGAGTCCACGCTACTGCGTAGCAGTTTCAAAGAATTTATATTGAACCTGGGGTCGATTGCGCAGTTGGTAGCGCCGGGATTTGGAATCTCGTGTCCCGAAAGAGCTGGCCTACGGGTTCGAATCCCACTCGGGAAGGTTATACCCTTCCTTGAAAATTTGACAATAATGTCAATTTTCCTCCATTGATATAATAAAACTTGTATTATGTTTATTCAACAAAGCTCCGTTGGTCCTATGATATAAATATTTCAGTTATCGGGTTCGTTGCGGGCAAGTTGTTTTTCATTGTCCAAAATCTCGGAGTCTATGACGTCAATTATGCCAATTTTAAACTAATTCCAGAATTTAATTATTTTACAATTGTTTACAAGGGATATATAGAACGGTTATGATATATCGATATCGTCGATACGCTTTGAGTCCAATCAATGACAGCTCTATTTCTGGTCATTATGGGGGTATTAAACTAGACACTACAGTAAAGAGTATTCTCTTATTATACGAAACCAGGACATAAAACATAGTTCTTAACAAACGCTAAATCATATAACCAAGTTGAGAGAACTGTAAACCTATAATTTAAAGATTTTTTCATGCCGTAAATTTGACAAAGACATACGATATCCCCCGACACCATTCGGAACACCTCGACCTTTCAAGAATGAATGATCTCGGAAGGATTCGTGGAGGGTCTACCCTGGCGTCTTGGGTTTTACTACCTACGCGAGGCGAATCACAGGCGAAGCACGTAACGGTTATGCAAAATAGTTATTGTAGTATACACACAGATCTTTGTCAAACATATTTCTATGTTATATATTAAACTAAATATTGTTCAGTAATATAATTAAACTGTGTTATTTTTAATTTATGGACTAAAAAACACATTACTCATCGCCTAAACGATCATGGATTTGTTTACTTCAATACCGGTTTGGAAATGTGAAGGAAAGGTAGTTCAAGAATGGCGTCTAAATATGTCCGAGGTGATTCGTAGCAAATGGCCGAGGAGTTCCGAATGGATATCCCCCGACACCAGTCAACGTGGAAATTCTCATAACTATTGAACAGGAAATTAAACAAAAAATAATTTCTTGTTTAAGGCTCTATAAGGATGTGATAGTCAAAAGTTAATATTTATGTTGCTATGTTATGATATCTTGCACAGGTTTGACTAACTGTTAAATTTAAGTTTGATTGGTCCAAGGTTATCCTGGATTAAATGTCATGTCAATAGAATTTTTATTCGGAACACCTCGACCTTTCATGAACGAATAATCTCGGAAGGATTCGTGGGGTCTTCACTGGATTTTTGTGATTTTACTACCTACGCGAGGCGAAGCACGTAACGGTTATACAAAATAGTTCTTGCAGTATACACACAGATTTTTGTCTAAACATATTTATTTGTTTTAAATTGAACTAAATATTGTTCATCGGTATCATTGAACTATGTAATTTCAAATTTACGGACTAAAAGCGAAAATTCAGTCATCGCCAAACGAACGTGTAATTGTTTACTTCAACACCAGTTACTAAAATGGCGACTAAATATGTCCGAGGTTATTCGTAGCGAATGGCCGAGGGGTTCCGAATTCAGAATTTTGAGTTATTTTACGACGTCATACTTACCTAAACTAGCTTTCCTTGACCTTTGTTTATAACCAGTATTCACACTTCTATAAGGCCGACAACTTCTTCATATACCTTTTTATTTGAGGAAAATTTACATTATTGTCAAATTTTCATGAAAGGGTATAACCGCCCAGATAGAATTTAAACTTGATCTCCTACGGGACACTATATTCTAAATCCTGGCTTGCTACCAATGGCACCAGAGTCCTCACACTCGTTTACTACGCATACCTATAATGTTTTGTCAACAAATACAATTAAAAAACGGTCCCGTATACATTACCGTGTACGAGTAATATCTACTTTCATTATAATATTCAATATACATGTATATAAAGTAGTGTTCATGCACATGTAGGTATGCATAGGGAACTATACAGGGACGTACGCATTTTTTATGATCATAAAATAAGGACTTTGGTGCTAGTGCTTGCTACTTACTGCGAACGAGGTCTATTAGAGAGTACAGTTACAAAATCGTTGTTAAGGACGCCAGTACAAAGAAGTCGAAGTTGCGTCCCTTGGATTTCAGTAGACTATTTTTAAAGGCTATTTTTAAAAATTGAATATGAGTGCAAAAAGACGAAGATTTTATATTTTGCTCAGCTTTTTTATATGATACAATACACATTTCCTGAAAATTTCATATCTTCGCAATGCTGGACTCGTATTGAAAATTATAAAAGAAGAGGTCAAAATCAGACAAAATTAGCGAAATTCGCCGCACCTGACCCTAATCAAGGGCCCCGTAAGCAGTCAAAAGGAACTCGAAAGTTTACATAATTCACATTTTCTTGAAATTTAAAGATAGATCTATTGTGACTGAAATCGTAAATTAAAAAATCGGCAATTTTACAGGGCCGAATCGCACCTACTCCTTTCTATTTGTAGATTTTAGCATCATTTTTATCTGTAAGCGGATATGAAACTATCTAGGTGGGTTAAATAGTATAATAAATTATATCTATATAACACGGGTTTGTCACGCAGTTGGAATTCCACATTCCAATAGCATTCTGTAATTGCTGTTATAATTATGGTTTCAACCCATTTATTCAGTCGCAATGAAATCATCGTCATTATCATTATCTACCAGTTACTGGCTAAATTCAACAGATTGAATGTTACTGCCTGGCGGTTGCGCAAAACAAGAGAAAGAATTGGTAGCGCGTCGGGATTTGGAATTTCGTGCCCGAGGGGGTGCGGGTTCGAATCCCACCCGGGGAGGTTATACCCTTCCATGAAAATTTGACAATAATGTCGATTTTCCTCCATTGATTAGATAATATGGAGAAGTTTCCGGCCTTGTGGCTTGAAGGGTAGGTGAGTACTGGTTATAGACAATGGTCCAGGAAAGCTAGGTTAGGTGCGCTGGACGCCGTGAAATGACCTAAATTGTGTTGATACGGCCTTAACTCCAATAAATAAATAAATACGAAAAACAATGATGCATAGGATGAGACTAGAGAAAGAGTTTGGCTAGTTGGGCTTTAAAGGTACTCTTTCACAGATTTCAACTTATATATAAACTTTTTCTGAAAATATCAAAATTGTATGGAAACAATTTTGGAAGCAGGAAAGTAGTATTCTGATAATGACAAGTTTAGTACAAATTGACATTTAACTACAAATGATGGTGTTTCAAGTAGTAAAAATCTACCCCGTATGTAACGGTATAGTCACACTTATAGAGCATTTTATGTGACTTTTATTGTATATTTCTTACAACACATAGGTCAGTTTGTTTTAAATAATAAGATTTTTTTGACACAATTACAGACACTGAATGATTTTCTGAAATTACAGAAAATATTTGTCTTTTTACTTGTATGAGGGACTTTTGTCATTGTTCTTTGTTTTTCTTGGTTTTTATCACCTTAGGAAAATAGTTTAATAATCTCATCGACGTCATTAGATGTTACGGCAGGTATATGCGTTTAAGATTGCTTGCCGTGATTCGTGGACGTGGTGGACATAACAGATATTGATGTATTATCACATTATTATATTCTTTTCCTAAGGTAATACAAAGAAAAACAAAGAACGTCTGCAACTTTTACTTTTCGTCTCACTCTCTTCAAACGTTAATTATGCTTAAGATATTGACTGAAATTTAATGACATTTTCATAGATATGTGGCAAATAGATTGTGCTAAAAGTGATACCAAACATATCTACATTGGATTTAACTGTGTATGTGAAATCTTACTTTAACTGAGTGTATAGTTTTTTTTGCGTGTCAGTATACTATACACTGCCCTACAAAAGTTCATTTACAGTTCAATTAATTGAGATGCTATCAATTCCAAGTTGAGGTTAGAATAATAATTATATCATTGTTTATTTTTGTACATTTTTTATGCAGTGGAAACAACATTTCTATTAAAACTTTTGCATCATTTTAGTTGCAGCAAAAGTTATCTATCAGCCTCCAAAACAATTTTCCATGTATCACGATGAACCAGTTTAACGTTTGAGATATTTATGTAACTTCAAATTCATCAGAAAGATGTACAGTAGTGGTGGGACATCGGCTGAAAATCGTAATCGATCATCAGTTGGAATCGGTTTCTGTTGTCGATGCGATTCTTCCGATTATAATCGGTTCCTGATAAGTTTTTTTTGCATGCATGTTTTACTGTGAATCCTTATAAAATTTATGTACAATGGATTAGGAAATATTTTTCTTTGGTCAAATGTGTAAAAAAACTAATGAAAATTAAAAATCAAAGAAACTGATAAAAATAAATGATCGATTGCCTAGTTCACTTGACTAGTATAGTAGATGTATTTTTGGAACTTTAACTAGATATATCAGTGTCTAATACAAGTCAGACACAAATGACATGTATTTAAAACATTTTTAATAACAGTTCAGATACATGAAAATATGTTTTTGTCCTTAAATAGCCTATCCTCCTTTCTAACCGATGATCGATTATGATAAAGTTTAATCGATCATCAGAATCGCAAGCTTCCAACTAGTCGTTAATCGATTATTCCCGATCATCGGTACAACACTAATGTACAGATTTCAATTTACACTGAAAAAGATTTGTTTTCAATTTCAATGTATAACACGTATGTGATATGTAGACAACGGTATATGTTTGCATAATATTAAACTGAAATGTTCATGTCATAACCGGAAGTTCCGGTAGCCTCATTTTGAACCTTTGGTTTGCCGCCATCATCAAATTGCATTGTGGGAGCATCTTTGACAATGACAATATCAATGTCTTTCTTATTAAATACGACGCAATATACATACGATCAAACAATTTTAATTAAACAATCGTACAAGCTATTTTATGAACATATGTTAAAACCACTGGCACTAGAGTCCTCACATTCTTTACAATGCACGCACATATAATATTTTGTCAACAAACACAATTAAAAATCGCTCCCCTATTCATCACCGTGTACGAGTTATGACTAGATCTATACAATCATTATTATATATGTATGTACAGACAACTATATATAGGGACGTACACATTATAATCATAAGATACGGACTCTGGTGCCAGTGGTTAAAACGACCGAGAAAGGATTTTCAAAGAAAGAAATGTCCTTAAAAGATTTTTGAAGCAATGACTAAAAGTCTGTCCAACCCGTGTTGACACTAACCGTAATCTATGTTGATATTAAAACCCAATTTCCGTCATTACGCCTTGCTTATCGTCGTGGTCACTTGAAAATGCCGGAACTACAAAAAGCTAAGTTTTCAGGAGACGAAAAAAAACAGTATTCCGTGAAGAATACAAGTGAAAGGAAATTCATTTTTGCATAATTTTACATCAGATAAATATCTTAAAATGTAGATATGCATTCGTATCGAAACTATTAATATTTACTGAAATAGCTGTAGCTTCTTACAAAAAAACGAAAAATCGAAATTTTGTAGTTTCGGCATTTTCAAGTGACCACGACGTTATATTTTCACAAAAATAAATATTATTTATGCAGTGTTTCACTCTTTTGGTTCAAAATGTTCACAAGTCAGTACCAAGAAAGTTCAATAAAATACGTTTACATTAACTGTTTGAGCTTATCATAATAAGAACGTCAAATATAAAAATAAAACGAGCATTCCTCAATAATATAATATTATTAATATTATTGCATGCTCATAGCGTCCCTGTATATTGTACGAACGTCTTCAGTGTCACTGTATAGTCTAGCGTTCACACACAACATACACTGCTGTAATACAATTAAAATCATCAGCCACGGTATAGTTGTAGTCCCCTCGCAATATCACGCAGTCAGAATCCTTGTTTTCAGAAGTAGGGTTTAGTAGTTTCTGTGGTTCTGTTTGCAGCCATATTGAATTTTTCGAATTCGCGCCCGGAACCGGAAGTATGCAGTTATCATTCAATGAGACGAAATTGTGGCATTCTTTCACATACTTGAATCCTAGATAGAAAGCTGAGTTGTTGCTTCTGTACGCTCCAATATGTCTATCAATCACTGCTAGCAATCTTCCCAATGACGTCATGTCACGTGGTGCCGCCATTTTCATTCCTTTGGACTCACAAAATGTTTTTGTATCATAAAAAGTCTTCTCAGACTCGTTTAAAAATAGAAAGTATTTTCGTTCCACGTTGTCCTGATGGCCCTGTCGACACACCGACGGTGAAGTACTTATATAGCATTTACTTCCGATCCTTTGTTCCAAAAGAGAGTCGCTAGACATCGTGATATATCTCAGCGTTCCTTCATGTATCCTGCAAAATGTATCACTATGAAAGAAGTAACCACACGCACGCTCTTTACAACGTGCAGCACAAAAGAGCATAGACTTGTTTCTGGAAGTTGTTTGAAATTCATCAAGCATACTTTGAATGTTGATCTTATTGTCCCAATCTTTCGCATAAACATAATGCGATCCATCACTGACCTCACCACTTGCGTATGAATATATAACAACGAAAAATAGTCCCAAAAATATTGGTGAAATATGCATCATTGTTCTAAACGTGGAAATGGTTCCTTTGTTAGGATGATGTCTGATTTAAAAGTGTCCTCTGGATGGGAAACCTGTGCTTTTAAAGACTAGATAGAACCACTCATAATTGATTCGCAAATCTAAAGCATAATATTGACAGATATCTGTTTGTGCGGATATTTGTAAAACTGTAATTGCATTATAAGCTTGCAAGATAACATTTTGCAATAGTTTATCAACATATTTAATTGTCTAAAGCTCTAAAAACATTATCTAAAGTATTAAACCAAGTAAAGTATTCAGTTGGATACAAAAAAAAATCTACCGTGACTCTGTAATTTTTCTCAATTTAATGACGTTTCGGCATTTTGCTTTTTTTCTAACATAGATATTTATAAAAATCCATTAATTTATTAAAACTTTGGTAAGCTTTGTTTTTTTAGATTTATTATGAATCATAACATGGTCTTCATAATTTAAACTCTTAAGTCATGCTTTAATAACGGACATTAGTCAGTTATTTCCCCATGTGTACCTTTCAATAGCTAGGTCAAATCAGTTAGATTACTTGGATTTTACCCTGATTTTTCAATGTCATTTTGACACAATCAATCTTAAATTTAGTGCCATTTTTGTAAATCTTTTAATTTGTTTGAAAATCATCTAATAGCAATGTCTTTCTAAAGTTTATCACTCTTGTAAATATTAGTGTGAGGTATCACATGACCTATATGGTTCTTAACACGACAAAAATGACGACCAGATCAACAAATTAAGATGAAAATGACAAGGTAAATGACAGTTATACGTTAAAAAAATAATAAAAATTTATAGTTATACGTTAGCAATTTTTATCAGACCTAGTGAAGTCTAAGCAGCACAAAGTTCTCTTTCTAGGAGTACTTTTCCCAAACCTCACAACAGTTCTATTTTTCTAGATTACTTCGAGGTTTGGAACGAGTCGAGAGAATTTTGGAAGAACTTCGAGGTAATGAACCTGTTACTAACCTTTCTACTAACACCCACGCATGGCCATAAAAGTCAATAATGACTGATAGCCATTATCGAAAAAGAAGAATCTAGAAAACAAGAACCGTTATTATTCGGAAGGATCCGTGGGGTCCAACCAAAATCTAGGTTTTTTTTCTACATACACAGACGAAGCACGCAAAGGTTATGCATAATAGTTCCTGTCGTTATCGCATAGATCGTAATAAATACAATTTCTTTTACCATAATAAATGACCAAATATTGTTCAGCACATATTAATGAATAGTGTATTTCAAATGTATGGACTAAAACGTGATATTTATCATTGCCTAAACGATCGTGGGTTTGTTTACTTCAACACCGGTTGAAGTATTTTGTATAGACATGCGACGTAAATGTAGTTCCAAAATGGCGCCTAAATATGTCCGTGGTTATTCGTAGTGAATGGCCGGGGAGTTCCGAATGGCCATTCATGAAAGGTCGAGGTGTTCCGAATGTACTATGGCATGAAGATAGACTGGTTCAGGTGTATGATCTCTGTAGATAAGTTGTGTATATATCTTATCAATTCATATTCTTGTTGTCCTACCGCTATACCAGGGTGGAGAATCAAAACCAGTTCGTATCATACATGTATAAAATGTAAACAAACGGACGCCATTTTGGAAAATTTCAGGTATTTTTTCTGAATTACTCTTTTAATCGTCCACCAATGAAAAAACAAAAATTACCATAACACGCTGTTCAATTTTCCGCATCTAATGATGTATATTACCAACAGATTCAATTAGAATTTCAACAAGTTATCCCGGACATTGGAATCGAAGTGAGCAAGAATTAGGTCGTTTTTGACAGATGCGAACTGGTTCAAATTCATGCTTTTGCCTAGTTTATCACAAAAATGCATTTCTTCTCGTTAAATTTGCCATGTATATCCCACGGAGCATGTATGTAGTCTTGTAGAAAAGTATTAACTCTATCTGACATAGTTTTGTCATAAAAATAGATTTTTTTTTAGAATGATGCGAACCGGTTCAGGTTTTTACAATGATACGAACCGGTTCCGATTTAAGGTATTTTGAAATTTTATTTTTATTTGCAAACGTGCTTTGTCGATGTCAGTTTTACGGCATTATTTTTCCAAACTTACACAATTCGTTTTCGTTTTCGCCTCGATTTCAAAACTTTTTACAACGATCTGATTTTTTCGGTAGTTTTAGCTGAAATGAATTCATATTACCATATAACTCACCGGTTACGTTTATGAAGACATGACTGTGGACATATGCATGGTCAGGTGGAGAAAAAGTAAATGCAAATGGAACGTTGACATTTTTATCATCCAAATTAGAGATGAGGTTCGGTTAAGTATAAAGTCATTTTCAGATAAAAATCCCGAATTAGTCAAATCGTTTGCGAAATTTGTTAAATTGAGACAAAATTGACGATCACAATTCTCTATTCAAAGTATTGAAATACTTTCGTACTCATTGAAACCTAATAAATACAAACAAAATTTACTCCTTAATGGATTCAAGTACAAATCGAAAAGTGCATGACAAGCTGACGAAATTTTAATTTCACAATAAAAATATTAATGTTTCCTCTTTCCTAAACATGACTTATAAAACATATATGTTGGTAGTTATGTCGGTTTTTTTTTTGGAAAACATATCCATTTCAACGTTTGTGGACTGGAAACAGCGGTTACACTTACACAAACACAAAATCTGGTTTTTCACTGGGTTAATTTTACTTAAGACTGTCTGTATTTATTTTGTAAAACTCAAAATATCCGACGTGAAAAACACTGACCAACAGCACATTATTACTTGCGCTGTGATTTATTTTGAAGCTGGAAAACTTTAGTCCATGGGACATATTTTGCAACAATGAGTCCCACCCAAAAAACAACGAATCTGGAGATTTTGGTCACTCAAGCATGTCCTTAAAATAATGCATTATTTTTTTTCCACAATCATTTTTCTTTCAATATAATTGTGTAATCTCGATGACTTGGTGTATTTTTTATTAATATTATCACATTCATTTTCATTAGTTAATAAGTGTTGTGAATCATTTGTAATGTTAAAACATAATTTCATGATAAATTGCAGACTAAGTCATTATCTGTTAGTGTGAAGTATTTATCAATTTTAGCTTATTTATTTCTAAATGATTACAATTTTTTATTTCTATATATATACATTAATTAACTTGGATTAATTTGGAATGTAAGTTAAAAATTTCACTATGTCATTTACTTTTTATAGTCAAGTAAATGGTTTGATCAATTATATACATATTACTTAATTATCATAAAACGGTGTGGGTTTAAATTTCTATTAAAATAATAGCCACAAACATTTATAATATACTGTTAAATTCGTAATATTCGATAGTAACCTTTCATGTCATGCCCATAACGCTGTAGTTTTCAGCTGAGGTTTACTTTAATATTACAGGTATAAGGAGAATAAAAAACGTCTGAGCAAAATCTGAAAAAAAATCAGCCGATTTATTCGGCGAAATCGAGATGATTGGCCGATTTTTCGGCGAACAGACAAAATCTCGCGGCCGATTTCTATGGCAAATCGAAAAGAAATAGCTCACGGCCGTTTTTTTTCACGGCGAAATCGAATTTGTTAGGATCGCATAATTTCACACTTTGTGGTGAAACAGGCTTAAAGTTACGGTGCAACGGCCCATAATCATACTTTCAATTATCAATAGATATGAGTTCATTCACTTACAACAGACCACACAGCTCTCAAATCAATAACAAAACATCGTCCGTCATTATATAATTAAGATCGGCGGTTATCATCAAAGAAGTTGATATACATCAAGGCTTTTTCAGCCTATTTCACAGCTATTTAAGAGCACTGCAACACTTTCAGAGACACCAAAGAAAGGCATATAAAGATTTAGTGCTGAAGCATTGTTAATGAAATTTCCAATTTGTGATGATTTGTCATTTTTTTCCGAAATCAAACTTTTTATCGTGTTAAAAATTCCCAATTTGTGCAGGGGCCTTTTTCCCAAAACCCTTTGAAAAAGCCCTGTACATTAACAATAAGTTCAAAGGAAACAGAGCCGATTCACATTAAATTGATTTTAATATTATTATTATTTAGAGCTTTGTTCCTAAAATAAATCATATGCCAGTAAAAATTACGATATTTATGGATATTCATTAATATAAAAAATGTCAAAATCACGAAAACAGTCATTACTCGGTGCTAATAATCACCTAACCTTCTTTGTATAAATTAACTGCCAACACGTTATCATTTATCAATTGACACATGTCCGCGGTTCAAAGTTTGCGTCTCTAACGCAGGCCGCTCGGCAAAATGAATCACTGCTTGAACGCTGGGACGGAAAAATCGTTGTTAAAAGTCCAACATCCAGATTAGATTGAAAAATATCCTGATTTTGGCAATAAAATCTTTTCTGGTCGTCGGTCGAGAAAGGAAAACAGGTGTATTTTCAATTTTGGTCCTAAAATAATTATAGTTCAATACTGTTCGACATTTTAATGAACGACATTGCATTCTATAAATAGATGATGAAGATATCACCCGCACAACATTCCCAGATTTCGGCGTTTTAGTATGCAACATAATATAGTGCGGCCGATTTTTTTCGGTTTTTGACAAAATCATTGTTAAAATTTAAAAACAATTATCAATTATAGCTACATGAATATAAATCCATGTATTCAAAGTACATTTAGACATCTAAAGGTACAGATGCATAGTTAAACTGTGTATTCTCCTTCCATTCAAATGTCTGTGTAAAGAATGACAGATGTGAACACGTTACGACGGAGGTTTAATTACTGTAAAAGTTTAATTTAATGAGGAGAGTTGGTTGGATAGCAAAATTTTATTGAGTAGACACAAAATACATATGTACTCTATATGTTGGGTATAATTGTATGGGGAAATTACTAGAATGTAAACATTGCAACGTTAAGGTAAATAAACAGTTTTACCCATGATGCTCGGCGTCTCCGTACAAAGGTCAGTCAGACCGTTTGTGTTCACAATGACAATTGTGCAAGTTTTTGATATTAATGCCGTAAAACAGACATCGACAAAGAATGTATGCAAGTGAAGTAAAAATGTAAAATATCATAAATCTGAACCGGTTCGTATCATTGTATTAATCTGAACCGGTTCGCATCATTCTTCAAAAATTCTATTTTTATGTCCAAACTATATCTGGAGGAGTTGATACTTTACTACAAGACTACATACGTGTCCCGTGGGTTATACATAGCAATTTTAACGAGAATAAATGCTTTTTTGTAATAAACTAGGCTAAAGTATGAATTTGAACCAGTTCGCATCCGTCAAATACGATCCAATTTTTGCTCACTTCGATTCCAATGTCCGGGATAACTTGTTGAAATTCTAATTGAATCTGTTGGTAATATACATCACTAGAAGCGGAAAATTGAGTAGCGTGTTATAGTGATTTTCGTTTTTTCATTGTAGGGCGAATAAAAGAGTAAATTAGAAAAATCACCTGAAATTTTCCAAAATGGCGGCCGTTTGTTTACGTTTTGAGTGATACGAACTGGTTTTGATTCTCCATCCTGTATACGGTATGACAGGCCAGTAGCGTTTGTGTCTTTCTGTAAAAAAAATCGTTGCTCTACAATGCTGGAGGAAAATAAACGTACGTGTGTATAATCTGGTTAAGTTGTATTTGAAATGACGCTCGGAATGTACGAATTTCGGAGATTTTCTTTGGAAGAAGGCCATTTTCACGTGACGTCATTCCGTGACATTGAAAGATCAGCTGAACTTTGCCCTTTATTGAGCTCGCTTTCACCTCTTAAAGTCCTGTTTTATATTGTTTATACTACAATCCAAGCAATCTGATTAAAACCCGATCTAAAATTTTCTGCTCGCATACTCGCTAATTTAGATCTGGCCTTTTTCAAACGAAGGTCACGTTCAGGCGACCTTTTCTCATCATAATATTCATGACGAAATTGTTATGATACGTAAATTGTTTACATCGTTTACGTCACGCAATTTGAAATGAGCCGCCCAATTGCAGACTGTGAATAATACCGCTGTTAAATAAGCATGCAAAACTTGGTCTAAAAATAGAAATTACGAAATAAAAATGTGATTAATTGTGTTTTCGTCTAGATGAAAGCTACGCATTGATTGGTCGACACAAAGTCATATCGACGTGACCTTCCACGGAGACAGTAGAGATCCTGTACGACAACGCTCTACAGGGTATATGTTTACGGAGATTGCAATCCAAGGAGTTTTTTTTATATTTTTATGCCATAAATTTTAAACGTACATATTTATTCAGCGATATTTTATGTTTTATCGAAATGGTCGGGCGGACTCCTTTCTGTTTCAAACTCTTTTAGAAAACTTTTGCCTAAGTCTTTGGAAAGGCAAGCTTGACGCTGTATGTTCACATAAAGTTTTATTTCCGAACCGGCAGTCATATTTCAAGAAAATTGAAGCGAGCAAACATTTTAATTACGGTTTAGTCGGTGTAGTCACTATGTTTATTTACGAACACGCTGTGTGGTTCTTCAAATGTCTATGATAATGAAATAACTGATAAACTTGTAAATTTAATTTCCACTCTCCTTATGTCCTTTGTTTGTCAATAAATCATAATTAAGTTGTTTGACAGGTGATTGTTTGATATAGAATGAAAAGATTTCTACTTATGAGTTTACACAAGTATTATTATAAGCTTGGTGAACTGGACTATGAAAACATAATTTATTAGCTTCTGTCATTCAAAAATGCTTGAGTGTAACAAACAATGTTGAGGAACTCCGAATGAAAACCATATGCAATAAACAAACTTTATCTTATTCTTCGAAGGCAAATATACCTACTTCCTCATATAAACAGGCATGATTGGTTTAAAGGCTCTCATCCTTTTTATACCAATTTATTGTGTAGCTCGATGGTGAAACAAGTTCTTACAACTTAGATTTATCTTTTCAAGTCCGCTTCCTGGTCCTTCAGTACTGAGCTAGTAGGACCAAGGTTTTTGCTTAAGGAAACAACGTGGTGGGTTTTTGGATGGAATTTGAACCAACGCGGAGCTGACTACCGAATGAATACAGGTCAAACGTCGTAACCGCTCGATCACGCCCGCTCCCCTCAGTGATGGACGAATAAGATCTTAAAATATCCACTACGTATAGACGGCACCTTATAGGCGTTGTACTTCGAACCTGAATTGTTCGACCTTCAGGGAATTCATTTATACATACATCTTTATGTAAAGAATGGAAATAGATTTGTGACAAGTTAAGTGTTCCACCCATTCAAGTAGTTCAGGCCGATGGAGTTTGAGCAAATGAATTTAACTGTACTTGTATACCATTTGTTAAGTGTATCTGCAATAATCAAATATTTTTCTTTTAAAACGACCCATTTCATGTATTTGAAAATGTAATGCATGTATCGTATTACAAACGTAAAATTCGTTATACTCGCTGTTCAATAATTTTTGTACAAACACATTCGCATATCGACAGTTTATTATGTTATATGAAGTCTCAGATTTCTAAATTTTGCATGAAAATGAACAAAATTCATATTATTGTTCATGCGCCACACAGACAAAATTTAGAGATGTAGGGACAGTGGTTCAGTGGTAGGACGTGCGCTTAGAGATCGAGAGGTCCTGGGTTCGATCCCACTAGTGGCACTGCTAATTTCCTCGCGCAAGAAATGAGCCTAAAATTCTTCTACTCCAACCAGGTGAAAATGAGTACGGTGAGGGATCGCCTGCCTGCCTGCCTGCCTGCCTGAGGGTGATTTCAATGATCAGGAGTTATTGCAGAATATTGTAAAGTCGACTGAACATGTGTATGGAAGCAGATTTTAAACCGTACTTTAACCTTTTTTGAGAGTTGAATTTAATAGTTATGAATCCTGTAGGTAGATATTCCAGCACAAGGGATTCAATACCAGAGCACTTTTTTACATAACAAGTTAAAGTAAGAAAATTTTATAAAATTGCATTTCAAAGTCAAAAGGATAATAACTTTAATTATGACATGATATGAAAAAGGTATACAATATTCTACATAATTCAATAATATTTGGAATAAATATGCATAAAAGGTTTTGAACGAGTCGAGAGAATTTTGGGAGAACATCGAGGTAATCTAGAAATTTAGAACCATTGTGAGGTTTGGGAGAACTACCGCTAGAAAGAGAATTTTGTGCTGCTTAGATTGCACTAGGTCTAATAAAAATCGGTCACGTATAGATGTCATTTACCTTGTCTTTTTCATCTATTTGATCTGGTCGTCATTTTTGCCGTGTTAGCCGTTAGGAACCATATAGGTCACGTGATTCGCAAATAGCGATGATAAAATAGTTGTTCAACTTAAATCTAGGAACAATATTAAAACTTATGAGCCATCTAATAGTATACGTTTTGGTGTTGTACAAAAACGATTGTCTTGCGTGTTAAGTGATTGCATGTTATTTAATTATGATACATTTATTAATCAAATAAGCTAATGTTTTTAAGAAATTATGAATTTTTAAACCCGGGTCGATAGCACAGTCAGTAGAGGGCAAGGGGGTACGGGTTCGAATCCTACTCGGGGATGTAATACCCAACCATAAAAAAATTGACAATAATATCAAATTTCCTCCATTTATAAGATATATGGAGAAGTCCACAGCATTGTTGAAGTGTAGGTGAGTACTGGTTATAGACAAGGTCCAGAAAAGCTAGATTAGTTGGGCTGAATGCCGTAAAATAACCTAAAACATTGTGTTGAAATAGCGTTAAACCCAGTATTATAATAATATATTCATACTTTGGCCAGTCAGTCTACAAAATAAAAAATAAAAACAATGTATATTTTACATATATACCATATATACCCGCGTATAAGACGCATCTACCTATTAGACGAATTGCCTTAACGATGAGGAAAATAAAATTTAATCAGTATATTGACTAAAATAAATCAAAACAAATCCGCCGATTTTATATATTTAATTTTAATAAAATGGCCTATCCTGACCATAAACTCTGTGTAAAGGTTGCTCCTCTATTTTATAAAATTTCTTTCGCTTCTCCAATGTCTGCCCCATACCATTGTCCCTGTTGCTATAATCATATTCGAAAATACATGTATGATAGCCAGAATTGGCTGTGACCTTAATGTAACCCTTTTCTGCGAGGTCCCTAACATCATAGGGGTCATACATTTGAATGTATGCTAAAGAAGGGACACGCTGATGTTGTGCACCCCAATCCAGTTCGAAGTAATACCCATACACTGACGACACTTGACGTGTTCCATCATACTTTGGCCAGTCAGTCTACAAAGTAAAAAATAAAGTCAATGTATATTTACATATATACCGTATATACCCGTATATAAGACGCATCTACCCATAAGACGAATCGCCTTAACGATGAGGAAAATAAAATTTAATAAGTATATCAACATGTATATAAACATTTAGGTAGAAGTACCGTATACTGGTATATCAGTATATAAGGAATACTGTTTGTGCGTATTATAAACAGCGACCTCGATAAACCGATCCGCGTTTTATATATAAAAAACAAACAAAGAGTCATCTGGATTCCAAATTCTGATCTAATGAGGCTTATCTAGGCAAATTGATTAAAATGACTAAGCGCCACAACGTGACTAAGTTATACAAAGTATGTAATTCCACCTAGGAATCAGACATTCGGAAATTATCGGTGATTATCAACGCTAAAAGAATATGGCCATTGCTTTTCGAATGAGAATCGGACTCACTTACCGTAAATCCTTGTGTTTCACCATAAAGATTGTAACCAATGACGACCACGGATCTATTGAAGGAAGAATGTAGTGAACAGTGTGATATGATTGGTCGAGATTTGTCCGCCATTATCTGATTCTTGAGAGGCGTGGTCTTGTTTGCCGTGCTGCACGTGAAACAAGGATCCCAAGCGTCTGAGACTATCTTTTGTGTTGTGGTACCGGCATGTGTTAAAACCCGGTCAATCCGTGACTTCGTTACTCTGTTTAGCATACGATTAAGACCAGAGCCAGCCGTATCAACGGGAAGGCACGGATCGTCGTGTAAATTATCGTACGCTTCTATGTTTAACCACACGTCGATATTGTAGCCATCAGCAACCAGTTGGTCCCTTGTGGTTGAAAGACTACTCATTAACTGAAAAAATAGAGTTTGGTTTAAACAAAAAATGTGCGGACGTTATCATGGACATGTTTAACTGTGTGAAAAAGGTCTAAATTGCAAAACATACTCGAAAAATGCACTATTTAACAAAATTAAAACATGAATCGATAGTTGAACCCATAGAAGGAAATAGTTTCACTCATGCATTGTGCTAAATTAATAAACACAAATTTCTGCGCACGTCCTTAGGGACCGATGATGTTACACCAAGTGTCAAGTGAGAGAAGTGCCTACAATCAAAACGTATTCGAGAAAGCCGCTTATTAACAAAATACTTAAAGGTACTAATTCACAGATTTCAACTTTAATATCAACTTTTTCTAAAACTATCAAAATTGCATGATATATTTTTGGAAGCAAGAAAGAAGTGTTCTGATAGTGACAATTTTAGTGCAAATTGACATACAACTACAAATGATGGTGTTTCGTGTAATAAAAATCTACCCCGTATGTCACGGTATAGACACTTTTAGTACAATTTTGTGACTTTTATTGTATATTTCTTGCAACATATAGGTCAGCTTGTCTTAAAATAATAAAATTGTTTTTTTACCCAATTACAGACACTGAATGATATTTTGGAATTATAGAAAAAATAAACAAAATCTGTGAACTAGTACCTTTAAGATAAAACATAAATACTAAGAAGGTTGCAGCTAAAGTAGTGAAAGGGGTTTCACTCATGTATTGTGCTAAGTTAAAACGATTTAGGATTGAAGTTAAGACTGTCTACATAAGGCGCGTGTACATGTATTTGGGAGTTATGTCGACCAGGGGTTCGGACCCCCTGGTATTTACAAAATACCAAAATAATATAATAGGTGATCAAAATGAACACATTGAAAAGTCTTGTAGTGTCCCTAGGAAAAATCTTGAACTACCATTAACGCAGAAAACCTACCTCGTTTGTACTGAACAAAAATACATCTCCGAAGGTTTTGATAGTTTTGTTGAAAAATATTGCTGGATAATTTTCTGTAAGTATCTTGTATAAATCAGCGTCTACACTCTCAATGTTTGCTTTCGTCTGTGTTGACCAGTATAAGGCGCCATAACCGGAACCGCGGCCATCTTTGACGGATATGACGTCAGTATAATTTCCGGTGACAAGTAATTTAAATGTTTTCGTGTAATCTTCAACAGTTGAATATTTTTCAAATTTGTTGGCTTGGGTAAATGTTGAAAGGCCAAATCGATAATTCCTTTCCTTCAATAAAGCCCGAACTTGACGGAATAAGTCGAACCCACTCGATGTTTTGTCACGTGATGCCGTATATTTTGAATCTTGGAATAAAATGTCTTTTGACCAAAAGTATCCTTTTAGAGCTTTATCATTGAAGCGATTATCATGATCTGCGAATACTCTTCCTAAAAATTCAAGGTATGGTGGAATAAGATAGTCCGCAAAGCTCGTCAAATCACTACCATTGTATTCATACGGCGGAAGAGGAACGCCAAAGTACACAGAGACGTTGTGTTTTTCCGCTTCTTCAATAAGTAGTGCGTGTGGATCGGTACCAGCAAATGTTGTAAAAATCACCACAACGTCCGAGTTATTCAGTGGACAGGGACCACTAAAAATAAAATTACATTTTATGGAAGAGAGATTTTTAAAAAATCAAAATAATTTACTCCAAAACCTATCAAAAACCTCTTTACGTCAGCCTCCTATCGTCAGCAGTTTTCCCTTCTCTCTTTAACTCCCACATCACAATAGCAACCATTTCTCAACAGCTTAATTGTTAAAAAAACTATACAACTTAGACGACATTTTAAAAGAGCGAGTCACATTTAGGGCGTTTTGTATGTGAAGTATACGTCTTGATGTACCACGAGTGTGACCTGGGATGGAGCTAACATCTTAAATTCAAAGGAGTATGAATCTTAGGTTTTTACATTCCAAATAGTTTGCCCATATTTGAAATACTGTTTAGACAATATTCCAAAAAGTTGACACTTTTTAACCATTTATATCCAAAGATTTTGACAGATTTAGTTCTGGCAACAAGGGCGTTTCTTGTTCCTTAGGACAATTCCTTCGGTATTATCTCCGCCTTAACCTCTTTGTAAGATCAGTACAATTTGGCCATAAGCGCAAAATATTTATCTTTTAGCGAAATGGTACAGTTGATGCAGCCTTGAGGGCACCGTACGGGCGCCGCGCGATCAAGCTCCGCAAGGACTCGCACGAACCCTTGCGTACCCGTACGGACTGTTGTGTTTTACCAGGGTCCGTGAAATGAGCCATGGATACTCGTATCAGCTTCAAAGTCAAATCTTGAACACAATCGTGGCCGAGTATGGATTAAACTTGCATATATTCAAGCTACGGCTCCGTACGGGTGTGTTGTTTTGTGTCATGTGCGTACCATCACATTAATACGCAAGGCTTTCCTAGGTCTATGGTTGTCTGCACGTTCGGGTCCGCAAATAGCCACGATTTTATGGGTCTGAGGCATTACCAAAATAATCGGACTGGCCATTTAAAGCTTTAAGCTCTTTAGAAAATTTTAGCCAAAGTATCTGGAATTTAAGCTTGATGCCACACTGTTCGTCTTAATGCAAGCTTATAGAATAATGAAAACATTTAACAGTAGCTTACGATTGTAGGGTTGGATTTGTCGGTAATACCAATCTATAATAAATTCTGTCAGAACTTATCATCTTGTCAAATAAACGACATTGTATCATAGCATCATCTGTGAAATCTTCCTCGTATGTATAAGTCCACACAGATTGTATTGTAATGTTATAAACACCGAGGTCTGATGCTGCTGTTTGCATACATCTGCTGCACCACTAGAATGAGAAAAGTTTTTTACCACGATGTAGCACCGCTAAACGCCACAATTGACGATAAACCTCGCAATTGATGCTAAACGTCGCAATTGATGCTAAACGTGGAAATTGACGCTAAACGTCGAAATTGTCACTAAATGCTAACTAAATGCTACTAAATCACAAACGCTAAATGTCGCTAGAATAAAGAAAAGTTTTCAAACACCATGTGGCGCCGCTAAACACCACAACGCGGTTTAATGTCGCAACACTGACGCTAATTGTCGAATCCTAAAGGTGTTTGCTAGGATACTGTTTATAGTTGTTATGGGTCAAAGAGTGGTTCCTTTAAAAGTCATATTTGTCCTATGTATTGTTTTGGTTCGATTCTCAATAGTTTAACCAAGTGCGACGTTTAGCGTCAAGTTTGCGACATCTAGCGTCAGAACAATAGCGAGTTTAGCGTTGAATGCGACATTTAGCGTCAGAACAATAGTGAGTTTAGCGTTGAATGCGACATTTAGCGTCAGAACAATAGTGAGTTTAGCGTTGAATGCGACATTTAGCGTCAGAACAATAGTGAGTTTAGCGTTGGATGCGACATTTAGCGTCAGAACAATAGCGAGTTTAGCGTTGAATGCGACATCTAGCGTCAGAACAATAGTGAGTTTACCGTTGAATGTGACATTTAGGGTCAGAACAATAGCGAGTTTACCGTTGAATGTGACATTTAGCGTCAAAAAATAGTGAGTTTAGCGTTGAATGCGACATTTAGCGTCAGAACAATAGTGAGTTTAGCGTTGAATGTGACATTTAGCGTCAGAACAATAGTGAGTTTAGCGTTGAATGCGACATTTAGCGTCAGAACAATAGTGAGTTTAGCGTTGAATGTGACATTTAGCATCTGTTGTCTTATCTTTTAATCGGGGACTATGTTGAATATAACCAACGGTAGTAAGTGAGACTAATCCGATCGTAACTAGCCAATATAGTCGTAACTACTCAGCATTTTCTGTGACCTAGAAATTTGTTTTAATTGAACAAAAACCATCGAGTTCAGAGTGCAGCCAAATAAAACAACAAAAATAATGTTACTTACTCTGAAGTTTGGATCTTGTGAAAAGCTGTCGGGATTAACTGATACCAAAGCTGGTGCTCTCAATATAACTGTATCTCCACCAAGTTTCGTGAACTCTCGCAAAGTCTCGTTCCATTCGGTACGGGTATACCGGTCTTTAAACCACGACCCAGTAACCGGATATGGAGGTCCGAAATTTTGACAATATATCCAAGATGGCGCCGAAAATAACAGCACAAGTGAAAGAGCAATCATGTTTCTGTGTCGCATGTTTATGAACTTGTTATATATTTATATAGATAACCTATTTAGGACGGTCAGTCAAGGTGAACATTTTAATTGTTTACAACATCGAAATATCTATTTAATTCCTGGTTTCCATGAAACTTTAAACTTTCCAGTCTTCGCTCCACTAGCGCAAATACTGCATGGGGATATTGAAAGTTTATTCGAGTCAGTTACTTTTTTTCATATGATCAGACAAGATGATATTTTGGTTAATTACTATAAATGTAATTAATCAGGCTAGCGCTTGTGGAAATTAAAGACAAATGCTAAAATCTCCCATAACTACCATTCTCTTAGATCAACTATCTTGACCATGGGCGGAACCAGAGGGGGGGGTCAGGGGGGTCCATTAGTGCATTTCTTGCTTGTAAGTCATTTTTCAAGTAGTATGAAGCAATTTTTCTCGGTGCCTAACATAAATTTAATGATTATGTATTTTTTTATTATCAATATGTTGCATTTTTCTGCAAAATGTGTATAATGTGGTCGTGGTTCGAGATTTAGATCCCCAGACCCCTCTACAAAAGTTCGGACCCCCTCCCCCTAGAAAAAATCCTGGATCCGCCCCTGTTGACTGTCTTGTACTTCTGGGAACGAGAATGCAGTCATAACATAAATAACAAAAGTAAAAAACACAGGCCTTCTGCACAGACAAAAAGCACAGAGAAAGATGTAGTTTAAACATTTCTTGTAAAAAAAACAACGTCAACAAATAACAAGAACAACAAATCTGAAAAGTTTCATCCTTGGAACGGACATTATGTGCAGACCACGGATGTAGTAAAATTATACAGTACCCACAAAAGTTTGGAGACAAAGAAAATGAAATAAAATTCTTGAATTTCAATGATGGTATTTTGTTAGAACAATAATAATTGATAGTTGGTGATAAAATGAAAACAAATTTTGAGAATGCACCACATTTCAGACTCAGCATCTGGCAATCTCCGTAAACAGATATCATGTAGAGCGTTGTCGTACAGGATCTCTACTTTCTCCGTGGAAGGTCACGTCGAGATGAACTTTGTGTCGACCAATCAATACGTAGCTTTCATCTAGACGAAAACACTATTAATCACATTTTGATTTCGTAATTTCTATTTTTAGACCAAGGTTTGCATGCTCATTTGACAGCGGTATTATTCACAGTCTGCGATTGGGCGGCTCATTTCAAATTGCGTGACGTAGACGATGTAAACAAGTTACGTATCATAACAATTTCGTCATGAATATTATGATGAAAAAAGGTCACCTGAACGTGGCCTTCGTTTGAAAAAGGCTAGATCTAAATTAGCGAGTTAGCGAGCGGAAAATTTTAGATCGGGTTTTAATCAGATTGAGCATATGGTATCCTAACAATAGTATCCTGACGAAGTGAAAATGTCTCCAAACTTTTGGTGGGTACTATATAAGAGGGATTCTCTTAGAGTCTGTATTTCCATAAGGATGCATTTAGTTCAGATCCCAGGATGTGGCTACTTATCCCATACAGAATGATTTCTGACAGGCACGTAGAAAGCATTTTCAGATTGGGGGGGGGGGCTAATTTGTTCAGATTTATTTTAAGAAAAAGAAAACCTTACCTAATGTTACAGTACTTATGTTTAAGTTTAGTTTTACACTGCATTTGAGCATCTTGTTCCATAAAAAGTGTTTGCAATATTGCTTTTGTAGAAAAAGCACTCATGTATCAATCAATTTAGTGTAAATTAGTGTGACAGATTAAATAAAGATCCTCAATCACTATAACTGCTGAAAATATTCCCCCCTAGCCCCCCCCCCCCTGTTCCTACGGGCCTGATTTTGTGTCTTAACAAATTTGGAGAGTAATCTTATTAAACTTCATAGTTGGATGGTCATTAAGTTGCCAAATGTTGAATGCCAAAAGTATTAGTGAGAACTACCAAATGTCGATTGCTAAGTGTTGAATGCCAAATGTCAGATGCCAAGTTTTGATTAGAAAACTGTGATTGCCAAATGTTTGTTGCCAAATTGTAATGACTAAATATTGGTTGCCAAATGTATATTGCCAAATGATGATCACCAAGTGTTTGTTGTCAAAAAGTGGGGTTGTCTCCAGTTTGCTGATACATCTCTATCAAGTCGTGTATTTCCTTTTAAAGTGTTAAAAGGTACAATGTATATAAATACTTATTCCTGTTTATTTTATTGATTGAAGTTATGGGAAAGGATAAAGATAAATTATCCGTACGTGATCGTCTCTTTTTCTCAACAGTTATCTCCCTTTGCGAAGTTATTTTAAGACAGCCAGCGAACGTAACCTAGCTTTTTTGAACATCAAAACGTGTTTTTCATACGGTGTGCATGCGAGTATTTCACAATAAGCGTGAAAATGCGGTCGGACAAAAATTTCGTACGAACATAGAAAAGTTTTTTCACTTTAAAATCTAATGAAAAAAAGTTTTTAAACTGTGAGTTTTTTTATTTGAATGCATAATTAATGCTGGGGTAGTTCTGCTTATAATTGTCTTCAACTCCGTTTTCCGGTAAAAACAAATTTGAGATTCACCTTCCGGTTCCCTGGGTGAAACAACGTAGAACGGGAAGTCCTTGTGGTTGATTCCAGGGACTGTTCCTTAGAGAAGGGTTTCTCTCAGCGAAGGGGTCCATCCCCGGGGAAGGAAATCCAAAACAAAACCCACAGGCTACCCGGGAAAGTGGGAGAAGAGGGATCCATGGGGATCTTGGGGAGAGGGGCTCCTGTGGGAGAGGAGGGGCCTTGGGAGAGAGAGAAAGTCTTCTTTCAATGAATTTAAAACAATTTATTACCAAACTTACAGATACAGTTATGTCATGAGTTTAGAAACAAAACATATTTACAATAGATAACATCAAAGTATACAGAATATATGTCAACAAAACATGTTACGATAAAAATCATCGCAAGTACATTTCATACATTTGTCGCAAGCAGTATTAAAACATCATATTTTTTTAATACGGGACATATAATATAAAATGGGATTCAACATACAATCTCTATTGCTTCACACAAAATTTAGCATACTGGGAGTTTATAAGAATCAATGAGCTACGATTTCTAATATGTTTTAAACCTGCGATAATATTTAGCGTACGATATTGTGTAAAAAACTGCACATTGTCCTGCGCAGAAAAAAACCCACCTTCGTGACCATCAAAGTAGATTGAAGGTAATGAATAGGGGAATGGTCACAATGTTGGGTCCTTTTACTTTTCAAATTCAGCAATTAATATTAAAAAATGATCCAAATAGTCTTAAGACTTTGCAATAACTTTGATGGTATTTTTGAGCGAAACTTTAGTGTTCGTTGAATAAGTCTGAAAGTGAAGTTTTAAACTGTTTATAAAAATAATTAGTGCAAATACATTTGTATGTGCTTTTAATTATAGAAATAACTAATACAGTACATGATACGCGGGCACCGGTATTTTATTATATGACTATCACGAACATTTGGCGGTATCAGAATGATTAGGGGTGTCAGGAGCTCTAAGAATTTTCCTATTATCAATTATGTTATATTTGTCTTTCATAAGCTGACAAGAAATTGCTAAAATGCTAAGAGTGACGGTCAAATTTGCTCTATCAACGTACAAAATTATGGTCAAATTTAGATCTCTATCATTCTTTTATGGTCAGACCCTATTCGGAAAAATACTCGCCAATAAATATTTCTTAATCCGCCCGACAATAGACCATTCGGAGTGCGACCTTTTTATTTGATTAACAATACATTTACCCACAAATATAAGCATGTGGTCTTTTGTTAACACTTTGTTTGGGGGACAAAATATATCTGTAAACCTTTGTTAAATATGCTAATAAGTAAGGTCATGGAAAGGTCCATAAAGGCCTACATGCACTTGTATTTCAGTATCGATAGAATATCATAAACATAATTATACGCTAAGCTAAGTTTACCAAAAAATCAGAATCTAAATTTCAAAATCTAATAAATCACTGTGTTCAGAATTTAGACTTCTTAATGTTTTAGCATTTTCTTAAAAATATCAAAATTTTCGTTGCTTTGAAATGACGTCAGTTTTAACTATTAACGTGACGTTACATGCAGTGACGTCATATATGACCTAGTTTCAACAAAAACTTCTCAAAACGAGAATGATCTCAAGTGGAATTCTTAACTCGTGAAACAATGAAATAATAGACCAGCTTTTTGACGCGAAAGCATGTTTCAAACTAGACCTAATAAGATAAAATTTCATTTGAGGTCAAATTCATTTTGAAAAGTTTGTGAAACCGGTCGATGAATCTCTCACTATACAATGTAAGTGACGTCACACTGGTGACGTCATTAAGACCTCTCACCAATCAAGTGTATCCTTTTGGAACTTTAGCCTGGGACTGTTCTCGGAATAAAATTGTGAATACCATCTTCTATGGCGGGAAATTAAACCACATTGTTTTGATTTTGAATATACTGGCTTTGAGTTATAAGTTTTGTTATTCCATATCATTATATCACGTTCAATCTGAAAAACATACAAAACATGAAATGAGTTAAAAATGATATGGATACAGACAATGGCACAGGATAGCTAAGCGAGGTGTCTTAGTCGCCGTATAATAGGCCTAACATAAAATGCGTTGACACGGCGTTAAACCAAGTATGTTTTATTACAAAAATTTTGGACATAATTTTGTCATTTTAAAACAATAGATCTAAAGGTTTAATAATTATTAAATGTTTTAAATAAGTGCGATTAGAAGATTTGTAGAAACAATGTCTTTGTGGTGTAAAAAACTGAGAACACCAACTGTGTTTGAATCGTTTGTCTTCCGATAAAAAAACCAGGAAAACTTCGCAATGCATACAGAATGTACAATTAGGAGTTGGCGTGGTCGAGTGGTTATGATGTTGTACTGTTCATCATGGGATAGTCAGCTCCGCATTGGTTCAAATCACATCTAAACCTACTTTATCATGGAGCAAGAAGACAATTAAACCCACACACATTAAGTGTCATCAGCGCTTTGATTTTCTTCTGTGCCGTCAGCGCTTTGATTTTCTTCATTGCTTTCAGCGCTTTGATTTTCTTCAGTGCATTCAGCACTTTTGTTTTCTTCAGTTCTTTCAGCGCTTTGGTTAGTTTGAGTTGTGCAAACATATTCATAATCAAGCAAAAAATACTACTATTAATAAATAAAAAGGAATAATAAATTTCTACTTACATGTATGGCTTCTCCTAACATGAAGAATTTAGCGATGATGTTAGGAACATACCATTGTATATAAATATTATGTATTAGTTTTTGTACTATTGGCTCAACAGGTATCAAATTGTGTATGAATACTCCTTTACCGAAAAAACTCTCAAACATCAAATACACTACACCTGGTCCAATCTGTTAATGAAGAAACATTAATTAATTAACTACATTTAGATAGTTATGCGGTTATCTGAACAATTAACAGAACAATACTTTTATTTACATTCACAGGTTACAGTTTGTAACTACATGTGAGAATTTAACATACTATATACAATCTATATATAAGCAAAATTATCAAATATACACAAACACATACACTTATACACATTTATACGATATATCTGATGGCAGAAATGTAACTAGTTAACTACTTAAGTAACTAGTTAACCTCTAAATTAATTAGTTACTAATGTGGTTATCTGATGGCAGAAGTATTACCATACACAACAACATGTTTACGCGCATTCTGAACTCCGCCCTACAAAATGGTCAGCCTACGACTAAACTGGCATATTTCAGCTATATTTGGTAGATTTTGCAGTTAGAAAATTGCATCCAGAAGAAAATCGAGGTCAGATGATAGGCAAAGAACGCAACATGTTCACATGATTGCATACTGTAAGGTTATGAAAATATGGAACACATAATATTTCCTTATTTGGTTTTCATGACAACTGTCTAAACTCGAATCTTGAAGCTAATTTATAAAACATTGCAATTTTCGATCATTTTGCTTCGCCCCCCGCGTTGTCATAGTAACTAGGATTTGAGCTCAAACGACTATTTAGCGCAGCAAATAACCCAAGGGATAATCTGACATTGATTTACCCCTGTCACACAAAACATGAGAAAATCAGAGTATTCTAAAAGCCAAATTGTATTTAAGAGTCACAGTAGTCTTTCGGCCAAGTGAAAGGCACATGGAAGTACTGAGCTAAAGTTGCAGTTATCAATTGTGACCAATCTCTGTAAAGTTGAAATCGCACGACTTGTTTCAGGTCAAAATGTAAGAGCCGTATTTGATATTAAAGATAAATTTCTAAGCTTACACCAATATGAACTAGCTATAATATTCCTCGTCACTAGTCAATTTTAGCATGTTATTATAAAATACAAAATGTAAATGTATTGTCGCAGGTCAATATGAAAAAGCTACGAATAATATTGACCCTTGTCACATGTCAATTTGGAAACACTGGAATTAGGGAATAGAGTTAGTTATCTTTTCCTGATAAAATCTGAAGCAATCCAATTGGTAAGTAGGTCCTTACAGTTGGAATCCTCGAATTTTATCATTAAAGTCCTATGTAAGGATAACAAAATATTTCATCTAATATCTTTCTTGTTAATGAAGATATTTACAGACGTGATGAAATTTAGATAGTTCTTTACCCTAAAAATACTTAGTTTGATTTTCAAACAAATTAAATGATTTACAAAAAAAGTTATTTAAGATTAATTTTGGAAAATTGACATTGAAAAGTAAGGGTAAAATCCGAGTAATCCAACGAGTTGGACCTACCTATTTGAAGAGTATACAAGGGGAAATAACTGACTTAGGTCCCTTATTGATATTGGATAGACATTCTTTTTCACAGATCAATTTAAACAAACTAAAATTGATAATAATAAATTCTTTGTCTTGGGTCATAGTGATCTGGCAATATAGTAGGAGCAGTGGTCCAGTGGTGGGACTCGCGCTTAGGGACCGAGAGGTCTCGGGTTCAATCCCACTAGGGGCACTTCCAATTTCCTTGAGCAAGAAATTTACCTACAACTGTTCCACTCCACTCAGGTGTAAATGGGTACTGTGTGGGATCGCCTGCCTGAGGGGGATTTCAGTGATCAGGAATTATCGTACAAGATTGTTTTTTTATAGATTTAACGCCGTGTCAACACAATTTAGGACATTTTACGTCGTCCAGCGCACCTAACCTAGCTTTCCTGGACCATTGTCTATAACCAGTACTCACTTACCCTTCCACAAGGCCGGAAACTTCTCCATATTATCTAATCAATGGAGGAAAATCGACATTATTGTCAAATTTTCATGGAAGGGTATAACCTCCCCGGGTGAGATTCGAACCCGTACCCTCTTCGACCCGGGTTCGTACAAGATTGTAAAGTCGGCTGAACTTGTATATGGAAGCAGACTTTAAACCACACTTTAACTTTTAAAAAAGACATAAACCTACCTGCAATGCATTCACTTTTAATTTTAGAAATGGTAATGGAATACCAAACATGACAAGGTCATGCTCTACTTTCATACTTCCAATATGAGCCTCAGGGGCAGGTAACTGACTCCAATCAGCTTGCCAGGAATGTTTGCCCCAGCTCCAAAGTTTACTCCACATTGTTATCAAATCTACACCTGCTGCAATGAAGGGTTCGTGTACCATCTTTAAATGAGCGACGTCAGCGCCGTTTTCTGGAACCTCCTAAAATAGATAAAATATACAATGTACGAACTTGGACAGTTATTCTTAACCGGCAAAAAATACTGCTTTTTGTTTGTATTAACTTAGAAAAAATAGTTTTAATAATCCAATCGACGTCATTTGACGTTACAGCAGGTCTATGCGTTTACGATTGTTTGCCGTGATCCGTAGACGTGGTGGACCAGGGATTCTATATAACAGGGATTTGTAACGAAGTGCTTTTTTTAATTTTCTCGGTCGTCACTGTCTATAGCTGGCTGAAGCAGGCTGTACAAACTATTCCAGAGTTTAAAAACTTTATTTATGTTTTAGTACATGTCTTCCATGCAACTTGTGAATGTTTCTGAAGTTTTTGACATAAAAGTGTTGCAATTATGACCGAAAATATTACTTTAGGTGATGTAAATAGGGTTAAAAATGGCAGATCGGCGGGAAAATGCATAATTTTGTGAAACAGTCTGTGAGCGTAATTTACCTCAAAATCATCTAGAAACACTATTTTCTTAACATTTTTGTCAATTTGAATGGTACTGGTACAAAATTTCATGTGAATATCTTTATTTAAACTTGTTATACTTATTTTCCGTATGGACCGAAATAATAGCGACGACAGTGAAATTTGATGAAGATCTATTACATTTACTTATTGTTACAAATCCCTGTTATATAAAACCCCTGGGTTGACGTAACAGATGTTTATGTATAATCACCATAGACATATAAATTACTACGTCTATGATAATTACATTACAAACTCTTACTCTTCTTTAGTTAATACGAAGATAAATAAAGAACGTCTGCAACTTTTACTTTTCGTCCCTCTCTCTTTAAACGTTAATTATGCTTCAGGTATTAACTGAATTTTAATGAAATTTACATTGCTATATGGCACACAGATTTTGCTTAAGAATGATTGAGTTTAACTTAGTTTGTAAAATTTGTGTATGTAGCTTTTTGCGTGTCAGGACTCATGCATTAGAAACATTATTACTAGGGCTGTCACGATATACCGGTATACCGGTATATTGCAATACGCAGATACAGCAATACGTACCGCGGTACGATTTTAATGTACCGGTATTTGGCGATATTTTTTATTTCTTTAGAAAATTGTTCCCCTCGCGAAATAAAAGTAGCGAAACGTTAGTCTTCCATTGTTCATTCCATCTAACCTGAAGTTGCAAGAATTTAACTGATTGGGTCGCGTCTCAGTCCTAAATGACCGTAAATACTTAAAGAGGCTAGATTCTATCAGTAGCTGCATACAAGGTTTGCAATTTTTCTGTAAAATACAGCGGAGGAACAAAGAATCTAAAAGCCCGCAATATATCGTGGTACGTGTCGCGATACGGTGCTAGCGCATTGCAGTATATCGCGATACACTTCTGGCGTATCGTGACAGCCCTATTGAGCAGCCTCTAACAATATCATTGACAGACTAGCGTTATCACGGTGGCAATACCGTGCTTAATATACCATCTGTAAAAAACCTCAAAGGGCGAGTATTTTATTTATTTTATAAATAGCCCATCGTGGGCTACATGTACTCATTTCAATCTCAAAAGAAACACCGACGCGTGAGTGACAGTAAAAGCTCAAATTTCTTTCTGAAAAAATCGAACTAATGGAGCAATTATAATACTATTCATTACTTCTATATGAGCATTAATGTAATGTTCTGTTCGGCCCTTATACTGCCATTCACCGGAAGTTATTTTTTCTAGTTCCGGTAGTTTCCAATATGGTTCCGCCCCTTCAGCATGATGCCAAATATAGATCCATCCATTAAGCTCCATTGATGTCCATGATTTAACCTTGGATACTTCAGGCACTGGAAAATATTAAAGAATAATTTAATGTAGTAAATTAGGCCACAGCAAATGGATCATATGTTCTATGGATTCGCTGGCACCTTAATTTTGACATTTTTTACAAAAAATGTATTTTTATTTCCTCGCTCGCTCATAAAAATTTGGTCAAACCGCTATATAAAGCAACTGAATTAAGATTTTTTTAAAAAAACTTCTTCGCTCGCCCCAATTTTTTTCTAGAAAAATCCGTAGAACATATCATCAACGTGTTGTGGCCTTATCCACAGGGATTTATACGTCAGTGAAACTTTCAGCAATTTTGTCGGGGGAAATTGTACTACTTCAGTAATTTGAGAGGGCATGATTTTTTACTGTTTTAACATACTTTGATAAAAAGGTTGATTTTTTCCTAATAAACCTCTTCTACTCATGAGTTACTTATTGTAAGTACCAGATCAGCAGCGTGTTCAGTTACCTTGAACGTTCCAAAACGTTCCGTAACGGAAGTGTCGGAACAACCCAACCCAAAGACAACTCAACCCCAGACAACTCAATCTCCTATTAACGGATTGAGTTGTCCCAACGTTGAATTGAGTTATGCACGGGTTGAATAGTCTTCAGGTTGAGTTCTCCCGTACCCGAAACGTTAGCTAACAGTCGTTACTGAACACGCAGCAGTAGCGTGTTCAGTCACCGCGAACGTTACATAACGTTCCGTAACGATACATTCGGAACTCCTCGACCATTCACTGTGATTAATCTCGGACATATTTAGACGCTATTTTGAAACTACCGGTGTTGAAGTAAACAAATATATGATCGTTTAGGCAATTAGTGATGTTTCGTTTTTAGTCCGTAAATTTTGAAACATCACTCATCTACGTCACGCAATTTGAAATAAGCCGCCCAATCGCAGACTGTGAATAATACCACTGTTAAATAAGCATGCAAAACTTGGTCTAAAAATAGAAATTACGAAATCAAAATGTGATTAATAGTGTTTTCGTCTAGATGAAATCTACGCATTGATTGGTCGAAACAAAGTTCATCTCGACGTGACCTTCTACGGAGAAAGTAGAGATCCTGTACGACAACGCTCTACAGGATATCTGATTACGGAGATTGCTATTAAGACAACGTGGTTATTGCAAATTGTGTACATGTACTTGTTGCCAATTTGTAAATTTAAAAAGTTATTTCGAGAAGAAACATGTCCATATATTAGATGTCTATAAATTATACCAATCCATTATAAAGATAATCGATTTTGATGGTTTATATAGTAGAACGTTACATGCTTTGCTTTGCTTTGCAAAAGTTTGCTATGGTAACTTGCTTATATAAATTGTCACAAATATAAAACATTTACGTAAAATGTCAATGAACCTTTAGCAATATATAGGATGAACTACTTCAAACGTGCTAATACTGCCTAGACTTAACAGATTAATTTGACCTTATACAAAATGTTATATAAGTTCAGAATTATTTTTTTTATCAAGTCGAAAGTTGACTGCAAGACTGTAGTAACTCACTCTTTTGTGTTATGCACTTACTACAGTCTTGCAGGCAACCCTCGAAGCTCTTGAGTTTATTGATTGGTCATTCCCTTCTATTTTAATATTTGCTTAGAGAGACAAAAATAAACACAAGTATGTATCATCCCTTGAAAATGGTATCTAATAGGAATGAGATGATACGTCGATATTTCAATACTTTATCGATACGTCGAAATACGATACGTATTGTGGCCCAGCACGATATATCGCGATACGACCCTGACATTCGTAATCTGGGAAGCCACAGTATTTTCAGTGTTCGACAGGTTTGTCGTATGCGTTTAAGAAATATGATCACTGTAAAACGGGTGCGGTACAATTCAATATGTGGACTTCTCAACCCGTAGACGTCTCAATCCGAAGTTTGGACAAGTCAATCTGCAGGTAAACACATCATAACCCTTGGACAATCCGTGAACATAAACACAATAGAATGCGACTGTCCCTAAATCCGTTGTATGGTGATTTACCATGAATGTATTTTATAAACTGAATATTTTAAATCTGGATGATATATTGAAATATTACTGTAAATGAACTTGAGGGAATTTGAACTATAGAAGTATGATGTTGTTTGCTTTAATTTATGTTTACATGTACCTGTAAATTGTCTTTGTGCTATGTAACTTTGTGTTTACTATCTTTGTAGTTATATCTTGTAATGTTTCTTTGCTCTCCTATATTGTGGAGGAATAAAAGTATTATTATTATTATTATTATTATTACGTATCGTATCGTATCGTATCGTAAATAATCATAATCTTATCGTATCGATACGTATCGTATCGTATCGTGTGATGACCTTATCGTCTCATTCCAACAAATATACATCTGAATGTATAACTTGTCAATGAAAGCTATATTTAGAAGAGTCAGTCGTATGTTTTGTTTTTGATCGGTTTTGACTCCGTACCAAAAATGAATAGGACTGGTAATGAGGGACATTAGTCAGTTGTCTTTCCTCGATAAAATCGGAGGAGATCCAGTTTGTGAGTCCTATCAGTTGGAATCCTCGGATTTTATCATTGGATTTCTGTGTAAGGGTTATGAAATATTTCTTCTAATATTTTTCTTACTAATTAGGGTATAAACCAGTGAAATGCAATATAGATAGTTCATCACCCTAACAATAATTTGATTGATTTTCAGTTTATATACAATGTAAATGATTTACAAAAAATGTTATTCCAGATGGACTGTGACAATTGGCAATGAAAAAGACGGGGTAAAATCCGAGTAATCCAACTAATAGGACCTACTTATTTGAAGAGTATGCAAGGGGAAATAACTGACTAAAGTGCCTTGTTGGCTATGAAAAAGACAGGGTAAAATCCGAGTAATCCAACTAATAGAACCTACTAATTTGAAGAGTATGCAAGGGGAAATAACTGACTAAAGTTTCTAATTAAATGGCCATCGTTCAACCTAATCAACGTTCCTGGACCATCTTAACCTCTGATTTAGCTGTAACCCATGTACTTGGTGCATGCAGACCTCCTTTGACGATTTAATAAAGTAAAAAATCAAGTAGCTTGAAAAATAAGTATAAGTGATAATTATAGTTTCTATAAATAATTTAAATATGGGGGTGTTTTGAGGTTAGGTAATTAACACTGCCGCAAACATTGATAATATAGCCACACAAAGCGGAGAATGACAATTAAGTTTTGTATTGTTTGACATGGCGCTAGTTAGCGCTTCAGAAAGTTACAAACACGCATTTTTTAAGGTTGGTTATGCATTTTGTTCGCTTGCTTCTGCGTAATGTACGGACGCTTGGAAATTAAAAGATATGCATGTAATTGAAAAAAATCGATATTTTCCGCATTTTTTATCTTTTACGGTTAATTTTACGAATTTTACTGTATTTTAGTGAACAGTTTTACAAATATTTCTAACGTTCAGTGTCTCAGCTTTAATTTGAAGTGAAATTTCAGGTAGTGCGCAAGAGTTTAATTCTGAGGACAAAGCCGATTTTGATTCAGTGGACCCTAAGGAACAATTTAGCATGGGTGGCAAAAGTCTAGAGGGGGGTGCACGGTGGACCCCTCTGGCCCCCGTATACTATTTGTACTTAGTCGTTATTCAAAACACATTTTGACCGATACAATGTGTTACTACGGCTTTAAACCAAAAACGAAAAACAATTACCTTTGTCGGCATAAGGTATGAAAGTACATTTTCCATCATGACCTCTAAATCTCCAACCATGAAAGGGCATTCTATACAATTGTCAACCACTCGGCCACCTACTGCAAGGTGTGCTCCCATATGAGGACAATATGCATCTAATATATGTACTTCACCTTTAGTGTCCCTAAACACAGCAAGTTCTTGTCCTGAAAAAGTAAATCGATGGTTATTGTTGATTTCTGTCTAAGAAGATCTCGACTTTTTAAACGATTATTAGAGTTCAGTGTTAGGCCTACTTTTTCAAAAAAACACTCCTTTATCATTTTTTCCACGTTTTTCTTTGTCCTCGGCTCTATTCCTAGACCACTTTCAGTTGAGAAAGGCTGTCAATAATTCGTTCATTCAGTCAGTGCTTTCAGTGCGTCATTCGGAACACCTCGACTTTTCATGAATAAATAATGTCGTATGGATTCGTGGGGATCTACCCGGGCGGCTTGGGTTTTTACTTTTTACTACCTACGCGAGGCGAAGCACAGGCTAAACACGTAATGGTTACGCAAAATAGTTCTTGTAGTATACACACAGATCTTTGTCAAAACGTATTTCTATGTTATATAATGAACCAAATATTGTTCAGCGATATCATTGAATTGTGTTATTTCAAATTTATGGACTAAAACTAAACATCACTCATCGACTTAACGATCGTGGATTTGTTTACTTCAACACCGTTCAAAACATTTTGTTTGGGAATGTGACGAAAATGTAGTTCCAAAATGGCGTTTAAATATGTCCGAGGTTATGCGTAGCAAATGGCCAAGGAGTTCCGAGTGTGAGTGCGTATTGAAAAATTCCACCATAAAGACCATTAAAATCGATTGAAGGTCTCAGTTCCGTTAATGGTCTTAATATCGGGACGCTAATCCTATCATGTTAACAGTTTTGTATTAAGTCTTCAATGAATTTGTTTTCAAAGACATGTCCTTTCAAACCATCAGAGGCAATTTTTTGTTTCCTGTGTTCTGGTGACAAAAGTTTTTTTCATGAACTTGAAATAACCAAACTGGTTTTATATTGCGACACTTTACTGCAATAGTTTAAAGTATCCAGAACAGCTAAGTACATGTAGGTGATGCACCCACGGTACATAACCTATGATCAAAGCGCAGAAAGCACTGCATGGAAGATGCACTGTAAGTGATGAAGAGAGCCGAGGACGAACAAATTTTGAAGAATGATAAGAGAGTCGGTTTTCGAAACATAAACATTGAACTCTTAATATTATTCAAAAATGTCCCGAAGTCCTGTTTGTGTTTCTAGATGTATTTTGCTTTTCATTTTCAAGTACAATGAAATAATTTTAAGCGTCTCTTTATGCCTTAAAACATATAAATCCAATCATGCAAGAATAATATGAGAAATATGGTAAGTTGATCTTATTACATTTCAAAATAAAGTCGGTTAACTTGCACCATTAGCATTGAACATTGGAAAGTAAAATGCAATTACATAATTTATTTATTTTTACAATCAGAAAGTATACGAAAACTAAGCAATATATTTACTTATTATTAGATTGAAACTTGAATGTATGGACGCCCATTAGGGCCATTTGTCTTCAAAATACATGTAATGAATTATATGTCATAATAATTGAATTATTAGACAAAATGGTCCTACAGGGTTTCACCAATGCGCTGCATGTGAACAGTAAATTTCGTATTTTTTTACGAATCATTTTTAAACTATTAAACTATTTTCTTTCTCCTTTATTTAGTGTGTTTCAAAGATAAGATGGCGAGTTCATGATGAAAAAGGCAGTTGTCTTTCAAACTATTGATAGAGTGTTTGATTTTCTCCTTACCCATCACTAAAACCACTACCAAAATACATTTAATCATTCATCAACTTCGAGGGATGCTTCATGGATGTTTTAATTCAGACAATTAGTAAAGACCAATGCCGCCGGATACTTCTAGAACTAGTACATCTTCCGTGTAATGAATCACTATCCCAAGTCTAAGTTGATACTAATTTAAATATTCTAACTCTAAATAGTATTGTATGAAATCGTTTCACAAAATTCATACAACTTAGATTAAAGGTTCTAGTTCACAGATTTGGTTTATTTTTTCTTAAATTTCACTTAAATATAAGTCACAAAATGCACTAAAATTGTCTATACCGTGCCATACGGGGTAGATATTTACTACATGAAACACCATCATTTATAGTTGTATGTCAATTTGTATTTAAATTGTCATTATTAGAACACTACTTTCCTGCTTCCAAAAATATTTCCATATAATGAAGATAGTTTTAGAAAAAGTTGATATTTAAATTGAAATCTGTGAATGGGTATCTTTAATCAACCTCGAGTCCGTTTCCTGGTGTTCCAGTATCAAGCTGGTATAATTAAGTTTCTAGAAAAAGGAAGCAATGCGGGAGGTATTTGGTGATTTGAACCAAGGATATCCAATTGTTGTCACTCTAACGTCCATTCGGAACAACCTCGGCGATCATCTATGAAGATATACCTCGGAAATCGGACGTAGTAGGAATACAACCAGGTTATACGGTTCGGCGACTGTCATATTCATGTCAACATTAAATAATGACATTGTTACACTTTTTATCAAATAATTTCATCAGTACAGTGTCTCACACGTCGTATTTTTGTGTAGTTCAGACTATATTACCACATAAACCATATTCGTAGATCTACTTTTTCACCTTATGATATTCGAGGTTTATCTGCTTGGAAGATCGCCGAGGTAGTTCCGAATGTCTTACGTCGTGACCAATCGGCCACACCCACTCCTTTCTGAGTTGCCAATGCCCCTGGCAACGCTATACATATTGTGTCAGTTTACAAAAAAGTAGATAACTATGCATATCTCAGTACAGAATGCTTCACGGGTTCCAATTGCGATTGTTTAAAGAGGCTATACGCAAAATAACCGGCAAAACATATGCCAATATTCTGGTAAAGCAATTTGAGAATTCCCAAAAGTTGCATTCCTTTAACACTCCCTCTTGTGTCGTTATTGTAATTGCTAAAAGCTGTAGCCTGTTCAATTAACCTAAACGTTCCAAAACGTTCTGTAACGATACATTCGGAACTCCTCGGTCATTCGCTGCGAATAATCGAATCTAATAAACAAATATACGATTGTTTCAAAATTTACGGACTAAAACGAAACATCAATCATTGCTTAAACGATCGTATATTTATTTACTTCAACACCTGTAGTGTCAAAATAGCTTCTAAATATGTCCGAGATTATTCGCAGCGAATGGCCGAGGAGTTCCGAATGTATCGTTACGGAACGTTTAGGGTAATTGAACGGGCTACTGGTATCAATGGCCAAATGTCTAATATGATACAGTGCCCTCCAAAAGTTCTTGGACAAATGAGATTTTGATAAAAAAATGATCATGTCTAGGAAATTTACACTGAAGTTAAAGCTTATTCATGAAACATAGTTAAAATCATAATTATGCTCATAAACTGTTTTCTGTTGATTTGGAATTTGCTCAAACATTACTCAGGTAGATAGATAAATAGAGTTTATTCAATAAATGAAAGTATTACATACATAGCACTTAAATGAATAAAAAATACAGTATAACATAAAATTTAACTACCGTAAATGCAATAAATTTATTGTGCCAGGACATATTTTCATTTATTAAGGATATCACAAAAAAGGAAATGTGAATTTCCTTGTTTCCAAATTATGTTAACAAAGGTACTTATACCCTTCCATGAAAATGTGACAATAATGTCAATTTTCCTCCATGATAAGGTAAATGGAGAAGTTTCTGGCCTTGTGGAAGGGTATGCGAGTACTGGTTATAGACAATGGTCCAAGAAAGCTAGGTTAGGTACGCTGACCTTAGTAAAATAACCTAAATTGTGTTGACACGGATCGAGTTAAACCCTGTACAAATTGCTCAAACATAACAGAAATGCCATTTTTTTCAAAGTAAAAGTGAGACCGTTTATCCTGAAAAACAGGACTTTTGTCAGATTACTTTTTGAGATCACTGTACATGTAATTACATTATATAAATACATTCCAAATATAGGTATGATTAGTTAGATAACTAACAAGCTTGTCTAGACGTCTCTGGACATTTATATACTTTGTACATTGGCAGCCATTTAATCCATTTATTTAGTCAACATGCCAATAGACACTTTGATACATCAGCATTTATCTAGTACATGTAATATAGTTACAGTTAAACCTCATAATGAAGACCATATGTGAACATTCGGTGAAACATCGGGTATTTCCGAATCAATTCTAGAACATTCGGTATTTCCGTATCAATTCTAGAACATTCGGTATTTTCCATATCAATTCTAGAACTTTCGGTATTTGCGAACATTCGGTATTTTCCGTATCAATTCTAGAACATTCGGTATTTTCCGTATCAATTCTAGATCATTCGGTATTTTCCGTATCAATTCTAGAACATTAGGTATTTTCCGTATCAGTTCTAGAACAGTCGGTATTTTCCGTATCTATCGTAAAACTTCGGAAAATGAAATACATAGTACATGGAATAGGTAATGAAACCTTTATTAAACAGCCAGTGGCATTATGCGATAATGTGGCTGTTATGAAAAGTTTTACTGCTATATAGAAGGTAATTGTCATAGAAAACGTCATGAAACCAGTTATATAAAGGCGACTGTTGTTAAAGTAGAATTTACCTAATACAAAAGTGTGTCTGTGACCTAAGGAAATATCTAAAAAAATAATCTAATTGTACAAAATATATCCAAAATTAGTTCTATTTTCACATCAAAGAGAGAAAATATCTCATTCTCATTAAAAGTTCTCATGTATAATTTTGCAATAGAACATTTTTTATATATTACTATCAGTTTCATGGTTAACACGACGTAATGAATGAAAATAGTGTGTTTACTAATCTTTTTTCATGTTCCCCCCCCCAAAAAAAAAATATCTGAATGACTGAGCATTGGCTTTAGGAGAATTTTACCAAATCATTATTGAGGAGTGGATATAATCGACAGGTGGTGACCATTTAGACAGGTTGTACTGTATATCTATACATTGTGACGGCACTTTAATCATAGCTGCGAATAATCCAATCTGATTAAAACCCGATCTTAATTTCTCCGTTCGCTTACTCGCTAATTAAGATATGGCTGTTTCGTTGTGAGGGTCACATTTAGGTGACCGTTCTCATTGCAATATTCATGACGCAATCATTATGTTTAGTAACTTGTTTACATCGTCTACGTCACGCAATTTGAAACGAGCCGTCCAATCACAGCCTGTGAATAACACCACCGTCAAATTAGCCATTCTATAAATAGACGGTGAAGATATCACCTCTATACTAAGACGCGCAACCGTCTCAAAATTCGGCGTTTGGTACGCAACAGAATAAAGTGCGGCGGATGAAGACAAAATCGTTGCATTTTTTCGTTTTTTGACAGACTCGTTGTTGAAATGTAAAATAAATGATCACTCATAGCTACAGGATCATAAATCTATCAATACAAAGTACTTTTAAACCTCTGTAGGTATAGGTGCATAGTTAAACCGTGTAACCTAGTTTCGAATTCAAATTACTGTGTAAAGAATGACAGATGTAAACACGTTATGACGAAGGTTTAACAACCGGTATAAAAGTTTAATTTAATGAGGTTAGTTGGTTGGATAGTCAAATTTTATTGAGTAGACACAAAATTCATTCTTTTTTTGTTTAGTATACTTGAAGGGGGGAAATTGATAGAATGTAAACATTGCCACGTGTTTTCAGGTAAATAAACAGTTTTACCCGTGATGCGCGGCGTCTCCGTACAGAGGTCAGTCAGACCGTTTGTGTACAGAATGCAAATTAGCTCGCAAACCTCGCCTAAAAATAGAAATCACGACTCAAAATGCTATAGTGTTTCGTCTAGATGAAAACTAAACATTGATTGGTCGACACAAAGGTCATCTTGACGTGACCCTCGGAGCGATCCTAAGAGATCCTATACGACAGTGGTATATAGGATATCTGTTTACGGAGATTGCGAATAACCTTTCTTAGAACAGAACTTTAACCCCCAAAAAATGTTTGTTTTTATCTTACAAAATAAAAAAATCTTTACAGTGGCCCAGGTAGCTCAGTTGGTAGCACGCAAGTCTACTGATCTAGGGGTCGTGGGCTCGATTCTCGGGCAGGGCATACTTTCGTGGAGCTTAGTCATGAAATTATTTCTACGACCATACTCCCATCTGCCAATGGTTTTAAGTATGCAGGGCAGTTGTCAGTCACTGACGAAAGTATGCGCTTAGTAGTTGATTAACAGCTTAATCCAGAGATTTAGCCTTTACATGAGGAGTGAGTAGGTTGACTGACTGCAGCTATTATGACCTATACAATGTGTTGCTACGGCGTGACCTCCCCCTCCCACCCCCCCCCCCCCAAAAAAAAAACATTAAAAAAACTTTACAGTGCAATAAAACGCAGATAGTGTGACAATTTTATATGCAATATAAATAATTAATACAAGGTTCTGTTATACCGTTACTTTAAATGCATTTCTTCTTATTTGTAATGTGATGCACGTACATATGTTGTCAGAGCTTTCGTCCACTATTAAAATGATGGTAAAATATTTCTAATTATATACCGTGTTTTCGGTCGTGCATGAGAAGGTATAAACTAAAAGCAAACATGTTTATTCATTTCTGTGTGCTTTCATACACTCTTTGAATAATTTTTGAACGTCTTGACTCATGAAGTTGAACTAAATAGACGAACGTTTATCTTGTACTTGGCGTAGATCGAGTCGTTTGGAAGCTATGCAGCAGCGCGTTCAGTTACCCTGAACGTTCCGTAACGGAAGTGTCGGAACAACTCAACCCATAGACAATTCAACCCGATCAACTCAATCTCCTTCCAACGGATTGAGTTGTCCCAACTTGGAGTTGAGTATTGTACGGGTTGAGTTGTCTTCGGGTTGAGTTTTCCCGTATCCGTAACGTTAGCTAACAGTAGTTACTGAACACGAGGCAGAGTTTATGTATCAACACGGAAAATCCAAAAATAATACACTGATATTATTATAAACGATTAACTGTATAGACGAGCGAACTGATTTTCTAAAAGGTACAGGAAAGTAATTTCATTTAAATAGGATTAATGTCAGTTTGATTTGGCATGGGATTTTCTTGCGCCGAGTATGTTTCATTCTTATAACCAGAGGGTTATCAAGATTTTCGTATCGAGAATCCTGATAGCCTCTGGGTATGAAAAGGAGTGTGCTTATGTATGTTGCGTTGGAGACTTAAAATTTGAAGAGTGGTAGAAAAATTAATACAATATTATTAAATTGTATTCCTGAATGATTATTTCCTGTATATTACAAGTTTTAATGTTCTGTGATAAATAAAATTGTAATGAATAAACTACAGCAGTTGTCTAAAATTCATTTATCAACTCATGTATATACACTGTTAAAAGGCGGTGCTTTTATTGAATAATTGCATCAATGCTTTAACGTTCCTTTTAAAAATACCTTTTTACATTTTTAATATAAATTCAATGGAATACATTTAAAACACATAAGAATGTGACCAGTTTTTAATGTTTATGGGACAATACAGCCCAATTGGTATTGTGATAAATGTTTAAGATGTAAACAGAGTGGGTATTTTGTCAAGCTTCATAAATAATACAGTAAAATAGAGTTACATGTAAAACAGTGTTTCATTCATTCGACAATTGATAGCCTATATTAAAAGGAAGATGAATAATACATTTGTACAACCGACGATTTATATATAAAGACATAAGTATTTATGTAGGAGCAGTGGTCCAGTGGTAGGAAGCGCGCTTAGGGATCGACAGGTCCCGGCTTCAATCCCCACTAAGGGCACTGCTAATTTCCTTGAGCAAGAAATTTACATCCAGTTGTTCCACTACACCAAGGTGTAAATGGGTACAGTGCGGGATCGCCTGTTTGAGGGTGATTTCAATGATCAGGAGTTATCGTAAAAGATTGTAAACTCGGCTGAACATGTATATGGAAGCAGACTTTAAACCGCACTTTAACCCTTTTTTAACTTTAACAAAAGAATAATGAGAATGAATTATACAAACCAAGGGCTGAGACGGCTTTACTATCACCATTTTTGATTTCCCAACTTTCTAATAGTCCAAACCAGCCATTGGGATACACAGGCGGAATTTCTCCCACGGCTCGACGTCTTTTAACTCTATTAGCCACTTCCTTTTTAGATAACTTCCCATCAGACAGATATCCGAAGTCTCCGAGAAGTCGCACACGATTTATTGGCCGAAACAATACACCATACATAAAGTATAAACAAATAACTACAAATACTACAACTAAAATGGTCGGTACATTATGTACATCTATTATAAACTCCAAGTTTACTCCATTTAAGAATGTAATTAAATGTTCATTCACAAAATACAATGAATCGTTGGTAAATTTAACTGCCATGTTTGAAATAATGTCATATTACATTAATAACCACTCTGATGTGAAACTATTTACTCTCCTCCGCTGTGTCACCTTGTAAAATGATGAAGAAATCAATATGCTTAAACTACCACTGTCAGTTAAATATGGTGTACGATACGGTATAGACTTTTTTGTCACGTTATCACTATTCTCATCGATCGGAAGTAATCGCGAATTTTCGTCAATTTTCGTAATTTTCCGGAAAATATCGGAGTATTGGATTATGGCTTATGATGAATGGATATTGGAAGAGATTCGACGAGAAGTTGTAAATAATGTGACTTTTTTCATATCCAATAGAAAAAAATGTAATGAATTTAACATTATAAATGAAATTAATAAAACGTTGATACTTCGGTATTTTCGGAGAATGCAAAGACATCGGGGCTTCGTAGTTTCATAAATCATTTACGATTGTATATAATACGATGTAAGTAGACTAACGACCATAAAATGATCGTAAGTCATGTGATATAACAAGCCGCCATGTCAAACGATTTCTTCTCAGCGCCTAATTAAATCACTTCCATCAGACGGTTTGCATTTTTACGGAAACATACGGACATGGCCGATGGTCAACGACTGCTCTTCGGTACTTACATGTAGATTATGAATCATATGTAAGCTACATGTATTTGAATGTTGTACCTGAGATTACTAGGTCATACATTTTTGTACCTAGTGTTTATCGAGTCACTTTGTGATTATCATCAATACTAGATGATACAAAAAGTTAAAGTGCTAGGTCAACAAAAAGTATCTCTATAAATACTGATTGTACAATCGGAAAAAAACGTTCGGCTGTTTCCGTAATTTTGTTTATAAATCTGTTCAAGCAGTTATTGATACCGTATTTTGACGAACAAACATGCGACAGTCAAGTTGCATTAAGTAATCGAGTAATAAAGCCAAGATTAGTAATCTAAGCTCGACTATTAAACATCGAAAATTTTACGAAAATATACGAAATTATACGAATTTATCCGATCTTTCACGAATGCAAGTTTGTAAAGCATTAAACAAAAAGTTTGTATTGGGATCGTAACGCACACGAATATATCTTAATGTAAAGAATGTTAATTGATTAAAGTGCAGCATATTTAAAACAAGAAAATGTAGGTCAATTAATATCATTATACTTATATGAAGTTTATACACCGTCTTAAGTAGCTTTTAATTTAGTATACAGGCGGACAGAAAACTTGCCACATATGTAAAGTCTATATTGTTGCGAATGGTCCTTGTTTTAATATTTTTAACCCTATGACATATTTACATTCATATTATATTAGCATTTGTCTTGTAGTTCCTAGCATTTGAGTTAATTGTGCACTACGTGACCAATCAGCGTCGATGCGCCTTTAAACCATACCGAACTTTCTTGACCATCTTTTAGAAATTGCTGTACACTTTTTACTTTAGAATTATGAAGGACCGATCTAGTTTAAGCGCCTTTTTGAAAAAGTAAAACAAATATCAAACTTGTCCATAGTACATAGTATTGACAATACGTTACTGGAATGTTTAAAGAATGCTTCTTATCAAAGACATCCAGTCGGGGCACGATCCACTTTATAATGTCGTAGGTGGACAGAGAGATTGCTGGAAGTCTATATGCTGTCAATAACTCTTGAGTAAAATCACGTAAACAAGATAACCTTGCAAGCGTTCCTGAACAAAGTCCATCGTGTCTTCATCAATGCTAATTGACCCAGGTTGCTAAACTTTATCAACGCGCGGAAGGAAACCACCATTTAACATGCGGAGGTTTCAATCCCAATCTTAGATAATAATTTTGCTTCCCCAATTGAAAAACTTCCCTATTATTGACCGACAAACTGATAATAATATGATTAAGACCTATGATGGGTAAATGGAAAGCCAGAATACACGAATAAAATTCATTTTAAAAGTAATTCAGGAAAGTTCCACAATCAACATTGATTATCTTTCAAGCGCATCGAAACTAATAAAGGAACATTATTTACCCTTTTTCTTCTCAAAACTGGAGGTGCACTTATGCAATGACATAACGTACAATAATTCAAGGTTCAAAGTCAATTCCTTCTGATTATTTATAAGATTTTAACATGATCCAACGGCTGTAAGAAAATAGTATTATATATATCTAGATGCTTTTAGTGTATACTATGGGAAAGGTTAGGTTCTGTAAATGTGTCTGAAACCCTTAGAAATGAGCTTTGGGGCCGCATCCCCACTGGGCTCCTGGTCAAGGCTTTGCCAAAGACCCATAGGGGGGGGCTTAAATACGGCCCAGGACCTCTAACATACTTGTTCACCCCCCCCCCCGTAAGTTGAATTCCCCCCCCCCCCCTCGTTAATTGAATTTTCTGCCCCCCCCCCGTAATTGGAAGTCCTGGAAATCGCCTATGGTTCTAGTCTTATACTCGTCTTTATATTGACATTACGTAACTGTCAAAGAGTTTTGTTAATTGCACACCATTAGACATATTGACTACTGAATTGAAATCAACTATCAGTCACGTACATGTATACATTGTAGTTCAGTTCATTTATCACCAGTTAGCTATCAAGTTTCTGTGTTTTTGCATATCACAAGTGATGTGTTAAAGTTCGATACAGCTAGTATACAGTTACTGTAGATCTTGCATGATAAAGGTTGAACTTGTGAAAACGGTACGTGCGCATGTGTTTGCATGTCTACCAACCCGGTCAGCATTCGGAACTACCTCGGCGATCTTCTACGCAGATATACACGTCGTATTTCTGTATAGTTCAGACTATATTACCACAGAAACCAAATTCAATCAAATTCACGTTTCCTAAATATGACAATGTTATAATCAGAACAGCTTATTTTACCTCCCGCCGGATTTTTGATAAAAACTTCCAAATATTTTGCATTGTACCTTATGGAAAACTTTTTTATTTATCCATTAAAAATTCTGAAAATTTAAATCCTAGAAGGAAAAATTGAAATAAGATTGTATTAAAATTTTTGGCAAAATCGCTGTTATAGTTTAAAAGATATTTACAGCAAATAGGGGTCCAGCATTAACGCAAACGACCTATACTTTCTCACCTTATGACATCCGAGGTTTATCTGCGTAGAAGATCGCCGAGGTAGTTCCGAATATCTTCGTAGATGACCGCCGGGGTTGTTCCGAATGCCGGGTTAGCATAATCTGTAGCCCGTCTGACAACGACTACATTGGTCGTGGGTTCGATTCCCGAGTGGTATCTATACTTATCTTCACGGTTTGTTCATACAAGATTTTATACGGTCATTCTACCAACGACTGTATGTATACCATGCAGGGCAGTATTTATTAGTTATAGGCGAGGGGCATGTGCTTCGTATAAGGTTGAAAGTTTGAAGTTTGGGTACAGAGATTTATTGAAATATCAAGGGCTACATGAGAAGGATGACTGATCTCGACAATATGACTGCACGAGGTATTGAAATGTGACGTAATAAACCTTGCAATAGTTGACATTCCATGCCTGGTGACTTGTCATACGGATGTAAGCTACTCAGGAAATGAAGTTATGACTCTAATTTTGAACTTTATGTGTCAACTATCTATACATGTAGAGTGAGATACAATCAGGAGACTAGTTTCTATATACAACATTGCAAAGTTAGAAATTACTGTAGTCGCCGACGCTGGTTTTAGGGTGCATTTTTCATTTTCATGTAAACATTGTTAAATTTTATAAACCGTCTCTGGCGCATACATTAACCCTGCTGATTTAAATATAGGCGAGAGTACATACGTACTGTATTGGTTATTTAAATCAGCGGGGCTAATGTATTTGCAGTCTAAAACAATTTACTGTAGTGAGTAATAAAAAAACGGGACCTATTGTATGAGCAATTGTATAAAATTTACTGCATGAAGTATTTAAATCAGCAGGTTTAATGTGCATGTGTGAGCCATTGTATAAAATTTACTGCCGTAAGTGTCTAAATCAGCAGGTATAATGTGCATGTGTAAGCCATTGAATAAAATTTAACAATGCCCTGAGATAATAGCTTGTATATATACAAAGGTATTTCAATATTTACTCGTATACAACATCAATGTTAAGAGATGGTTTACAACCCATCCAGCACGTATACAATATACCTTACAGGTCGTATTCTAGGTCATGCGTGTTTTTGTACTTTTAACAATGGACTTGCCCACTGAATAGGTGAGCAAGCTAATGCATGAATAGCATTTTACTCATTTTAACATACCTTTTTTATATGTAACATTCATTTTAAATAGTGTATATGCACATTGTAAATTTATTTAATGATATGTTTATGAAGTAAGTGTAAAGTAATCTAACTATAAAATTGTAAATATAATACACCCCTAAATATTAGTGTGTTATGAAACCGGCAATGTTTGTATACGCAATGTTTACGTGGACGACCTGTAACTCATATGACAGTTCATAAAATACTCTATATAAAATGATAGGGTAAAATTTAGCTTAAGCTATAAATAAACATTACTTTTTGTATTTAGGTTGTGCATAATAAGTATGGTGGACTAGATTTGCCATCGTTAATTTCATATTCAAAAGATTATTTAATGCTCAAAACTGAAGTCATCGAAAAATACTTTATTAAGTTAAGACAAAGTTTTTTACTTGTGTTGATCATACCCTAATGTATGACTGGAAAAAAACGAAGTTCAAGAAAAAGGTGCTTGGGGTTTTTGCAGAAGTCTCAATTCTCTCGAACCGACCATTTATTAAATTTTTGATGACAAATCTTTTCTAATGAATAAGCAGGTTTAATAAAAAATGGACATTCGGAACAACTCAACCATTCAATAAATGACTAGTTAGTTGTTATTATAGTGAATGGTTGATGAGTTCCGAATGAAAAAAAAACAACACCTTCATTTCCGAAAGAAACCCATTGATTTGAAACTAACGTCACATTGTACTTTAAAATTTTGTTATTTTGTATTTGTTGGGTTTAACGCCGTAGCAACACATTGTATAGTTCATATACCTGCGGTCAGTCAACCTACTTACTATTCCTGGAAAGGCTAAATCTCTGGATTTAGCTGTTAACTAACTACTAGGCATAGGCGGATCCAGAATTTTTAGTTGGTGGGGGCGGAAAATTCTAGTTAGAGGGGGCGTAAAATTAACAAGCAGAATAGCACATACATGTACTTCCGTCAGTGACTGATTATTGTCCTACATAATTAAGATTCATTGGTAGGAGGAAGAATAACCGTAGAAATAATTTCATGACCAAGCTCCATGAAAGTATGCCCCGCACAGGAATTGACCTTACGGCCCCTCTACTTGCGTGCTACCAGCTGAGCTAGCCGGATGGCCTACTTTAAAAGAAGTGGCGGCTGCACCCGACCGTATATAACTTACAACGAGTATCATACATTGAACGGTGACATGATATTATATTAATTATCTTTATAATTATGATAAATGACGTCATCAAGCTATAAAACAATAATCCTGATACATGTATACATGACTTTATTTTGTACATTTATATTACAAATAATTAGATTTTACCATTTTAAGGTCATAACAAGATAGCTATACTGATTAGAATAAAAAGTTATGGTTAAAATCTAGTTTATGTCCGGGTAGTAGGTCAGATCGATGTTACAATTCGTTGCTTTGCGTTAATAAAATATCGAAATCGAAACAATGGTCGAGGGAAGGACCCGCGTATCGAGGATTGAAGTTTGATGAAGAGTATTTGACTATTGGTAATAGATAAAGGCTTGTGAAAATAGGTTAAGTGTGCCAGAAATGTACCATAAATGTGTTGACACGGCTTTATACTCAATAAATTAATAAATAAATAAACACAGATGAATGTATCATAAACAAATAAACTAGTCTTGTCTTGTTATACAACACCACTATAAATGTTAAAAAAAGACCTCTTTGTCGAATTGACAACTTTGTAAAACTCACTTATTCCTCTGTTAACAAATATTTCTTGACCTTGTTTCAAGCGCTTGTCGTTTTATTTAGGTTCCATTACCGCTAAATGAAATCCTTCTTTGTTGTATATAAAAAGTCTCATTTTCAATGTCAAATTACAGTATGATCCAGAAGTGTTAGATACCCCAAACCATTGTATAGACTGAAAGATCTATTTATTTCGCTCAAAATGATCGGTATTAGAAAAAAGTTACGTTACTTATAAGAAAATAATATTCGATTGAAAGTTACTACTTTGAAAACATCCATATTTTTAACTCTTCACCAGCCGCACAGAGTTACATTCCCTTTTAACAAGTTTTTGCGAGCAAACAAAGCTGATCCATTGGTTTTTCGCATAGTTTCATAGGAAAAGCTCTGCCAAAGACATACATACTCTTCAACTTCAATATTAAAAAGCACCCCAAAAAGGACTCCAGCCACGCTCAAAAATAAATAAGCTCCATGTCACACTTTAAAATTGTCAAAATTAATGATTTGTGGAGATAAGCATAGAATAGAATAGAATAGAATAGGAAAATCTTTATGTTGAGTCGGCAAAAATACAATTATCCAACCTAGTATGGAATTCATTTAAGTTTTACACGAGTGGAGCTTATTTTAAGTTAAAAGAAATTTCAAAGCAAACCATTGTCAAAAATCCTTTTTAAAATTCTAAATCAAAGAAGAGTGTTTTCCATCATCATTGAAAATTAGACATGAAAACAGCGTTTTACTTGAATATAATTAAATTTTAATGCTATTAGCGACATTTTCAATGAACCTTCTGTACATCTGCCTGTGATTCACTGCACGATATGATATTCTCAAACAAACTTTTTTTATACAATTTTAGCTCCCAGCTATGGTACGTACCAAAACAATATCCTGTTTATGCAAACAGTACAATGAACTCGACAGTGGATGCTAAGGATGACATTAAAACAATTAAACAGTATTAATTTTGATATGTTTTTAACTTTTAATGAGTGTCTTGTTTGTGTAATAGTGAAGTGTTAACTATTACGTGCATGACTGACTAAGGATGGTGGTTTATCTGTCTTACTAATGATCTATACAACCTTTATTTTCAATACTCTGTTACCTTTGGAATAGATTGGTTTATTTTAATGTTTACACAAACGCATAATGTTATTTTGTACGAGCTATATAACATTGTGCACAGAGGCTATGTTAAGAACGATAACTCTTGATGTCGCAACTTGATTATCGTTTACATGTAAGAGTTTCGTCCCTTGTCGGTTCAGTCGCTTCAATAATCATAATCATAAAACGGTTTTATGTGAAATGTAACAATAGAATACATACATAGAGTTTAACTGATCGGAACAGAACAGAACAGAACAAATCTTTACTGTTTACACTTACAGGTAGGAGAATATGATTAATAATAAATGATCAAATAAAAAGGTCGTTTGATGACATGATCAAAAACTTTACAATGCTCTTTTCTGTTTTTAGTTTAACATGTAAATGCAAAAAAAAAACGTTAAGCCCTTTTATTTATTTTTTTCCTGTTTTAACCAATAATTCACAGGCTTCCTTTTGTTTCGTTCGATTTTCTTTTGTCGCTTCATATTTTATTTGTTCGATGCTTTCAGATCAAACAAGTTAATCGACCATTGTTTCATAATTCATAGAACATACTTCGAGTTATTTTGTACTAAAATGGCTTGCTATTTGTAAACAGGAAATTTATTTTAAGTCAGAACAAATATATCTACTGTAATTTCTGACTCTAGCTACCCTTATGTACAGAATCTTGCATAATAACAATGAAGCGTACACATAGAGTTAACGCCCTTTGTATTTAAATGGCTGGATATTTGTAAACAGGTCATTTGCTGAATCAACGTAATTTAGTTTGTGAATTAAAAAGTTAATTTACTTGAATAAAAGAACTTGAGATGCAAGCTTATAAAATATTTAGACATCGTTCTTAATTAGGCCGAGTATCAAATACTAACCATATATTTGGTTACATCATACTCATGTTCAAGTTGCATTCTATTTAATTTGGGACTTTAATCAGTTATTTCCCCCTGTATACTCTTTAAAATAGGTAGGTCTAATTAGTTGTATTAATCGGATTTTACCCTTACTTTTCAATGTTAATTTGCCAAAATTAATCTTAAATAACTTTTTTGTATATCATTTAAGTAGTTTGAAATTCAAGCTAAGTATTTTTAGGGTAAAAAACTATCTCAGTTCCATTACTTCTTTTATTATCTTCATTAACAAGAAAGATATTAGATGAAATATTTTGTTACCCTTTCATAGGAATTCAATGATAAAATCCGAGGATTCCAATTGTGAGGACCTACTTACCAAATTAATTGCTTCAGATTTTATCAGGGAAAGATAACTGACTAAAGTCCCTAATTGGATTGATAGAAGTTAATAGCACTGCCTTTTAGTATTATCATATGATACACTCTAGACATATATTGGTACAAAATGATTCCAACATGTTAAAGGCAATGCTATTAACATATTAAAATTATATATGTCATTATCATCTTGAGCATCCCCTGTCGTTGATCAGTTCATTCTATTGTTTTTATAAACAGTGTTTTGTTTTTTGTACGCACTATATACATTATTTTTCTGTTTGTACATCACATTGCAGACATAAATATGAAAAAGATGTGAGATCAGCAACCTCGGTGTTTGTACAAGAAATGTAAATTTGATTATTGAACATTATGACTATAACATACAGCTACAATGTCTTACCTGTGTATCTTTATATAGTCGGTTTGTTTGTGAGTCAATATTTAATGCATACAAATATTATATAATGCTGTCTTATTTTGGTACTATGCCCTCCAAATGTCCTTTACTAGTAAGTTTAATAGTTTGATCTTACAATAGGGATTTTATGACAAAGTCTGCTTTTTATTTGTTCGGGACTTCAGTCCTGAACAAATATATTTACCGTATTTCAGACCCTTTACCGAATCCAGAAGTAGTCCCTCAGTACATATGTATAGAGCAATTCAAAAAGATCGTCTGCTATGACGGGCGCATTAATACACTAGTAATCCGCACTATATCTCAAGCTTAAAGTCATAAAAGTGACGAGAAATAAGAACCATCATGATATCAAATAAAGCCAAAAAAGTTGCATAATAGTGATCTTTGGTCATTAAAATTACTAACTATGAATTAAAAATGCAGCGATTACCATCCATCACACAGATGACGACGGATGAAATAACCCAATTTTCCTTTCAGAGGCCATTTCACGGAAATAGCCGATAAGACTCGTACGTCATCGGAAAATTACGACAGTTGCTAATTTGCATATTATTTTAAACGGTGTTCCGGTAAAAAAACGTAATCATGATAAATGTCAAAGCTTGAAATATGTGGCACATACTTTGGTTTACCTCATTCAAGACACAACTTATCGCAAATTTTGACATCTGTGTTGCACGCTTTTTTCGGGCTAGATATAACGGTAGTATTTCAGTATGTTACGATTAATGAACATACTTTCTGAGGCCCTGCAATGACTACATGAACCTAGTTCAAATGCAGTGTTGATAATGATCGTTTCATCACACACTTGAAAAATATTCATAATTGACAATGATATTTGCTGTTTTGGGTTTGAGTTAAAATCTTTGATGCAACTGAAGTGATTTAAATCTGTCAATACAAACGGCGAGCAATCGGGTACAGCCGCCCGATTAGCTAAGTTGGTAGCTCGCAAGTCTACTGATTAAGGGGTCGTAGGTTTCATTTTAGAGCGGGGCATACTCTCGTAGAGCTTGGTTATGAAATTATTTCTACGGCCATTCTCCCTACTACCAATTATTTTTAATAATGTAGCGCAGTTGTCAGTCCCTGACGAAAGTATGCGCTTAGTAGTTGGTTAAAAGCTAAATCTAGAGATTTAGCCTTTCCTGGAGTAGTGAGCCGGTTGACTGACCGCCGTGATATATAACTTATATAATGTGTGCAACGGCGTTAAATCCCAAAAAACAAGCAATCGAGTGCTGATACCACAGTGGATAAACAATTATGTTTTCCCGACTTGTTTTATCGCCATTTGTGACCCATATATGGACGGTTTAGAGGGTTTGGTAGCCAAGTTTTGCACTGTGCAAGTACGCACTCAGGTATCAGCTCACGCTGATGAAATCTGGGGTTGCCTCGTGCCAGTCTCCCAAATGCCCTCCTGTCTATGTATCTTGGATCCCTCCAACTCCCCGATTGCATAACATAGCCAAGAAACACACTTAGAGGCATTTTCTTTATCTTGAATTCAAGATATGTCTATCTTTATTCCCTTTAGGCCACCAGTCCTAAGTGCTCATTTGTTATACATGGTGAACAGAATCATTCAGGACAATCAATAAACCCCTGAAAATGCTGTGTTCTAAGGTGGTGGAGAAAGACCTTAGTACTTCATGTTGATCATTTGTGACAAACATAACTATCCTTCTTCTAGCCATTTTACTTGACTGTATTTTGTTTTATAGTAGGATAAAATGAGTTTATACAAGAGCAATGATTATTTCATAAAAAATGTATAGTTTGCATAAACATGTATAATTTATATTTACCAAACAACCAAATTCAAAATTTACCTTTGAACGGGCCTCAATTTATTTCACCTGCCTGCAAACACGAGAAAGTCATGAAACATGTAATACTTGAAATTTTCACGACTATTATGATATAACCACTATACTACAATTTTCCTTTGATGTCCAGGATTTATAAGTTGTGTCTTCAAATATGCGAGTCACGTGACTTACGGAAACGACTGGTAATTTTCGGCGAGGATTTTAAATCTTTTAGGACATGGCATGTCTTAAAATATTTATGAAATGTCATAATTGAATTAAATCAAGAGGCAGATACTTTTTAATTTTTTTTAACATGTCAAAAACTATTTAAATATAAATACAATATGTCAATAATGTTTTTTTGCAAAATTAATTTTCTTTAATTTCGTCACTTATATATCTTTAAGAATATTCGATGCTATGTTGTGCGTCTCAGTAGGAATGATTACGCCATCTTATGTAATAGAGTGGTATCAACGATTCAGTCACGACTCGTAGTTTGTGCCAGTCGTCAGCAGAGATGTTACATCATCTTATGTAATAGAATGGTTCTATAGGAAAAGTTAAAAGATCGTAGTTAATGACTTTAAATGATGTTTGAATAGTGGACTACATTTATTGTACATACAGATGGAGTAGAATAAATGTGCATGAATGATAACTTTTAAGCGGCAGTGATTGAATAAAAACGACCCCTTTGACTTGTCGTGATTGTTTGAAAAAAAAAATCAGTTGGGAGTTCGCCTGTCCGGTTTACCTGTTGTATTTATAGGTCGATTGTGTTAAGTGTTTTGAACTAGAACAGTGCTGGTCTACCTATCAAACTTATATCACTGAACTGTTCTTTGTGAACGAATGTTTTGTTGGAGCCGGAAATTCAGTGCCTTCAGCGCTTTGATTTTTAATGAACCGATTTACATTTGCCCATGAAAATAAACAGTCTGCTGAGCAAGATTTGAAAATCATCATTTAGTGATTTACCAGCATATTATCCAATCTATGTTACATGAATACAAACAATATAGTTTAATGAATATACTTTAATTATAGTACATGTATAATTGCCACAAAACGTGGAAACGTATTTTCCATATATTTTGTGTGCATCCGTAGTTAAGATATGGTACTGTATAAATGTTTATATATGTACCTTTCCCACGTTTCAAATTGTACGTCTTTTATGTTTGTTTTGTAACATGTTAATATGTATACATGTATGTCTAGTTTTTTGGGGGGCTTAATAGGCTAAGAAATTGTATGTAACAAACCATATGTAATTATTTGCGGTATTTTTTTTTTGTCTCAAAAGTTTCATTTGTCCAAGAATATATGGAGAGAATTGTATGAATAAACTTTGACCTGTTCGAGGCCATTAACTTTAATTTCTTGCTTTTCAACTGAAATTATTTCAAGAATGAGACATCAGAGTAAAATTACAACTGGACGTATTGCCAGTTTGGGAGATAACCCTGTCAATTTCAAATTTGCAGAGTAATGTAAGGAACAAGTGAGTTATATCCCCTTGTACACTCTTTAAATAGGTAGGTCCAATAAGGGACCGTAGTGAGTTATATCCCCTTGTTCACTCTTTAAATAGGAAGGTCCAATAAGGGACCGTAGTGAGTTATATCCCCTTGTACTCTCTTCAAATAGGTATGCCCAATAAGGGACCGTAGTGAGTTATATCCCCTTGTACTCTCTTCAAATAGGTATGTCCAATAAGGGACCATAGTGAGTTATATCCCCTTGTACTCTCTTCAAATAGGTATGTCCAATAAGGGACCGTAGTGAGTTATATCCCCTTGTACTCTCTTCAAATAGGTAGATCCAATTAGTTGATCTACACAAACTTTTAATGCAAATTTGTTACTGTCAACCTACCGTACATGAACGGAGTAAAAGACTCCCATGGGAGGTTGAAAGCTCAATGACCAGGGGTAATACTTATAGCTGTTAAGTCGTCGTACGTGTGTCGGTATGAATTTAAGACTATAAAATGCAATAACTCAATCATTTCTAGGGGTGTAACGGTTAACCGATATACTGGTTAATATTGCAATACGACTTCTGACGGTTTTTAACCGGTTCTTTTTTTCTCTGAATCGGTTTTTCTAGTTATGTTCCATACAGATTGTTTTTATCAGAGTCTGAAATTTAAATGTTTGAATTAATGTAAACATGTGTTCGGAAACTTGAAATATTTTTCGTTAAGTGAGAAAATAGTTATTTTTGAAAGTCCATTCAAACATAATACGTGTCGATCATTTGAAAATACAAATATCTGTACAATGTTGATCAAATTAAGACGATACACCTGCATTAATTCATGCTATGCATGTATGAGCAAAGAACAATATGTATTGCAATATATTCCAATATGGTTTTTACCGTATAGTTACACCCCTAATCATTCCATATTGAATTTCAAAACAACACAAATATCATTTAGAAAATGTCTTTATTATAAATATAAAGCGGAAGAGAACATGTTTGAATGTTTGGATGGAATTCTGTCAAATAATATTATACTAAATATAAAAACATATATGTTTACTTTATCAAAAACATCAAAACTTTTTTATATCAATCATTCAATGCTATATTGAAGCAAAAATAAATAAAACAACGAAAAGGGTGCTATATAAACAAACATATGAGCAAATCGTGATTTACAAGAAATAAAAAGCAGACATTTATATACTTCATATAAGCTAATCGTCAGAATACACATTGGTGCCATTTTTCGTCTATGCAGTTATCTTCCTTAGCAAGCTAAGTAAAACTATACCCACAGTTACCTCCCTTTACTTGCTAAGAAGAAACTGCAGAAATTCTACGCAGTTATCTCCCTTAACAAGCTATGTAGTAACTGTAGCCACAGTTATTTCCCTTTACTTGTAAAAAACCTTTACAAATTATACGCAGTTATCTCCCTTAACAAGCTATGTAGTAACTATAGCCTAAGTTACCTCCCTTTACTTGCTATGAAGAAAATGCACAAATTCTACGCAGTTATCTCCCTTAACAAGCTATGCAATAATGATACTCATTTACTCCCCTTTAATTGCTAAGAAGAAACTGCACAAATTTTTATCTCCCTTAACAAGCTTAGTGATAACTTTGTCCGCAGTTATATCTCTTAACTTGATTAATAAAAACTTGAAAAAAATCTACGCAGTCATCTCCCTTAACAAGCTAAGTGATAACTATACCCACAGTTACCTCCCTTTACTTGCAAATAAAAAAATTGACAAATTCTACGCAGTTATCTCCCTCAACAAGCTATGCAATAACTATACCAACAGTTACTTCCCTTTACTTGCTAAGAAAAAACTTTGCAGTTATCTCTCTGAACTTGTTTTAGTTAAAACTGTACAAGTTTTGCCTTCCTTAACAAGCTAAGTAAAAAGTATACCAGAGTTACTTCCCTTATCTTGTAAAGTAATAACTTTACTTACAGTTACCTCCCTTAACATGTTAAATATTATCTATACAAATCGTGAGACATTGAGTGTATCCGTATCCGCAGTAAGACAAAAATAACGTAATAACAGGAGTGAAAATACTGCTAATAAGGGACCTTAGTTAGTTATTTCCCCTTGTATACTCTTCAAATAGGTAGGTATAATTAGTTGGATTACTCGGATTGTATCTTTTCTTTTCAATGCCAATTTGCCAAAATTAATCTTAACTAACTTTTTTGTAAATCACTTAATTTGTTTGAAATTCATGCTGAGTATTTTTAGGGTAAAGACTTATCTAAATTCCATCATTTCTGTAAATATCTTCACAAGCAAGAAAGATATTAGATGAAATATTTTGTTATCCTTGTATATGAACTCAATGATAAAATCCGAGAATTCCAAATGTGAGGACCTATTTACCAATTGGATGGCTTCAGATTTTATCAGGAAAAGACAACTGACTAAAGTCCCTAATTGTAATGTACAAGTGTGTGGAAACACCCATGTCATTGACATTGTCAGACGATCAAATCCTCGCCCCCCTTTCTCGTTTTTTTTCTATTTCTACAGACCAATGGTTTCCGACGATATTTACTACAGCATACACTTACATGTATTATACTTTACATAAATAGTGGGTTACCTGCCAGCATTAACCCAAAATTGAATACTAAAAATGACAAATAACATTCATTACATTACATTTATCCGTATCAAAGAACAAAAACAGTAACCGGTACGTACATAATTAAACTTTAACTACATCTATGAAAACCCGAGGTGCGTTCAGCAATGTGAGCGCTCAGGGCGACATCGAGCGCTCTCGTTCTAAACGCGGGCGACCGCGTGGGCGCTTGCGATTCAGCTTGTGAGGTGTTTCGCTAAGATATCGAAGATGGCGGCTAAAAGAAATTCAGTTTAGTATCTCTATGAATTATCCCTAAAAAGTGGGACGCAAACGTATGTGTTCGTTGTTCCACATAAAATATACAATATATATATATATGCAATGCATATAATAGAAGTTTTTTGGTACAGTAAATTGTATCATAATGATTCAAATATGTAAAAATATGTAAAGAGTCTATTGTATCTGCAGAAATAATTGTTCCCCCCACCCGCTATTTTCAAATAATGTGTTATTTGAGGCCATCTTGAATTTTACAGCAGGCGCTTGCAATCGTTCAATAGCCTGACAATTCGCGAAGCGGGCGCTCGCTCTCGAGAACGCTCGCATTTTTGAACGCACCTCCGATAATCGAGCCTATTATCAGAATATCAAATACATTTGTATTGGAAATTCGATTCTATTTATGAAATAGTCCAGAGACTAAAATGAATGCCCATTTATATTGCGAAAAGTTAATATAGAATTTTAGTTCTCGTCAGGATTGGAACGAGATTTGGCGATAAAAGCCGAGATCGCGGAGTGTGTATAGGAATGGCCATATCTTAAGGTCATGTCAGCGAAAATAAATGACAAATACATATTTACAATTACTTATTGTTACCACACATCGCTTTATGATAATTTGATAATTGTTAAAAAGACGCAAGGTAAGCGACGGCTTTCGTAACTAATGAATCATCAATGCAAATGTTCTTTTTCAAATAAACAGCTGCATAGCATACGACTTTTATAAAGGATTGCAATGAATTTTTTGCACAAAATATATAGAGTAAAACGAACTCATGTACATAATACAGAACTTAAATTGCATTGAAATAAGAGTAAAAATAAATACAAATAAAAGCAACATTTTAAATAAATAACAACAAAATTACAAAACAAAAAATGGCTAAACGATCATTTGAAAGATTTATTACACTACATCATTGCTTTACTTGGTGCAAAAACACATTTATCACATGAAAATATTGTTTAATTTTATTCAACTATAAGTGGCTCTTGAATTAACTCCGCTGATTTAAATATTCACTACAGTACAGTAACGTGTTCAGTTACCACGAACCATTCAGAACTACCTCGGCGATTTTCCACGCAAATACACCTCGGATATCACGAGGAGCGAAAGTAGTTCCATCATAGAATCTAGCCTCGTTCCCGACGTTTGGAACGCTGGCACACACCAAAAAATGACGGACGATTATGGGCAGTTAAAGCTCTTCAATGCCTGTAACTGATATTCACTCAAATCAAAGTTGTTCCTCAAACATTTTTGTGTACTCGATACTTTCTGCAAAATTTGTGTACTCGATACTTACTGCAAAATGATCTGCCATGATGATTATTTACATCGGCACTACTTAACCTATGAGGTTAATCGCCTGACCTCATAACTTTGTTGTATTTCTACTACGATTGATATCCGAGGTGTATCCTCGTAGATGATCACCGAGGTCGTTCCGAATGACCACGAACGTTACATAACGATACATTCGGAACTCCTCGGCCATTCGCTGCGAATAATCTAATCTAATACACAAATATGCGATCGTTAAGGCAATGAGTTATGTTTCAAAACACCGGTAGTTTCAAAATAGCGTCTAAATACGTCCGAGATTATTCGCAGCGAATGGCCGAGGAGTTCCGAATTTATCGTTATGTAACGTTCTGTAACGTTGGCGGTAACTGAACACGCTACTGCTGAACTCATGACTGATACAATTATATTTAGATACGTGGAGTTAATGCACGCACCACTGACAGTTGAATGAAAATTGATAATATAACAAATACATTTAATTAATAGAACAAATATATGGGTATTAAAATGTTCACACATGTAAGCAAATAATCACGCTTTCTATGCATAAAGCCAGGACTTTCTTAACACTTTTACAGTACAAAAGGAACCAAACGATCCATGCATACAACAAAGGGAGTTAACAATTAAAAAAAACAAAGGGAAGTAATAATAGACAAACAGCAGATATTCGGATGGCTCGAACTACTGATTATCTCGAGCAATTGGGGACTTTAGTCAGTTATTTCCCTTTGTAAAGTCTTCAAATAGGTATGTCCAATTAGTTGGATTACTCGGATTTTACCCTTACTTTTCAATTACAATTTGCCAAAATTAATCTTAAATAACTTTTTTGTGAATAATTAAATTTGTTTAAAATTCAAGCTAAGTATTTTTAGGGTAAAGAACTCTCTAAATTTTATCACTTTTGTAAATATCTTCATTGACAAGAATGATATTAGATGAAATATTTTGTTATCCTTACATAGGAATTCAATGATAAAATCCGAGGATTCCAAATGTAAGGACCTACTTACCAATTGGATTGCTTCAGATTTTATCAGGAAAAGACAACTGACTAAAGTCCCTAATTCATCAGTTATTTTCGTTGGTTCGAAACAGGCAAAGGCTGTTGTCTTTTTATCAGGTTATATTGTTTTACCTTAACTCTAAATTGACTAACTAAGAAAAAACTTTAAGCTGATCAGCACAAAAGTCATTGACTTGCCGTGCCTTAACAAAAAAAAATAGGAACACAGACATGCTAATGAATAAATTCTTCACAAACAATATCTAGAAAGCAAATCCAAAGGATGTTTTGTTGCCAAGCAATAACAACAACAATACATTGGTCGAGTACAATCCCTGTCTGTCAAACTGTGAGCAGTACTCACGTTGCTTCAACACAAGAACGCCATAACAAAGGATATTATATAAAAACTAAAGCACAAATAACCCTCACATAAAATACAATATATAATGAAATAAAATATCTCGTATTTAGTGATGATATTAAAGTTATATAAATAAATATAAAGAAATGAATCATTTACACTGCAGTACACTCAAAGAGTCCTTACAAATGTCGTTTTTTAGAACAAACCGATTTACATTTACCCATGAAAAAGAATAAAACTACATCTGAGCAAATTCCAAATTTAGCATCAATCAGCATCAACATATTATTTAAACAAGGAAACGTGAATATGCTTCTACTATAGCAAAATACTGCTTAGCGATATCCCAGATAGCAGGCAGGTGTTGGGCCAATCAAGGGATTAGATAGTGTTATCTATGTCTCTGAGCCAACGCATATTTCTTTGGTAGTCCAACGAATGAAGCCAATATTGGGTCAACCTCAATTTGCTTATCGGCTCCACACTGGCCCAACTGTTGGCTCATAGTTGGTCCACCAGTAGTTTGACATGCATTCGACAGTGGGCCAACCAAGATATACACTGTACATTTGTACTTCCATTTAAATCCGTCGTTGACCCAACAGACGTCTGCTATCTGGGATGCATGATCGGTTTTCTTTAGTTTTCATTTTTCAGAACTTTTGAAGGGTACTGCATATTTCATTTGAACAGCTTTCTAGTTTACTCTTTTTTCTCATATATCAAAATATATCTGAATTGAGTCTATAACCATAATGATAACTACTAGATCACAGCGACGCTCATTACTTTAGCCTATTCCCTTTCCAAACTTATTTTTCGTTCGTATCCTAAATCAAATATTAAGCCAGGGTTTCTGTTGATATTAATACTGTAACAAATATTGAGTCCTAAAATTCAGTCCTAATATGAATAATGACATAACTGGTATCAAAGTTTGGTCCTAATATATAATGTCATCAAAACGATGAGTTAATATTGAACCCAGTATATAGCGGATATACATTGTATAAAATCCCGCATAAACACGGCACTATGTTATCTTCAACAATTTTGACATCATATGAAACATGCCATAACTGGTATCAAAGTTTAGTCCTTATATATAATGCCATTTAAACTAGGATTTTATATTGAACCCAGTATATAGCGAATACGTATCAAATATAAAATCCCGCATAAACACGGCACTATGTTATCTTCAACAATTTTGACATCATATGAAACATGCCATAACTGGTATCAAAGTTTAGTCCTTATATATAATGCCATTTAAACTAGGATTTTATATTGAACCCAGTATATAGCGAATACGTATCAAATATAAAATCCCGCATAAACATGGCACTATGTTATCTTCAACAATTTTGACATCATATGAAACATGCCATAACTGGTATCAAAGTTTAGTCCTTATATATAATGCCATTTAAACTAGGATTTTATATTGAACCCAGTATATAGCGAATACGTATCAAATATAAAATCCCGCATAAACATGGCACTATGTTATCTTCAACAATTTTGACATCATATGAAACATGCCATAACTGGTATCAAAGTTTAGTCCTTATATATAATGCCATTTAAACTAGGATTTTATATTGAACCCAGTATATAGCGAATACGTATCAAATATAAAATCCCGCATAAACACGGCACTATGTTATCTTCAACAATTTTGACATCATATGAAACATGCCATAACTGGTATCAAAGTTTAGTCCTTATATATAATGCCATTTAAACTAGGATTTTATATTGAACCCAGTATATAGCGAATACGTATCAAATATAAAATCCCGCATAAACATGGCACTATGTTATCTTCAACAATTTTGACATCATATGAAACATGCCATAACTGGTATCAAAGTTTAGTCCTTATATATAATGCCATTTAAACTAGGATTTTATATTGAACCCAGTATATAGCAAATACGTATCAAATATAAAATCCCGCATAAACACGGCACTATGTTATCTTCAACAATTTTGACATCATATGAAACATGCCATAACTAGTATCAAAGTGTGGTCCTAATATATAATGCTATTAAAACTATGATTTAATATTAAACCCAGCGAAAATACATGGAGTATATGATTCTGTATAAACAGGACAATTAACTATCTCAAATATTGTGTCCTATACTTTTAGTGTTGGTATAAAATATTCAGTACCAGTTCATAGCATAAACAAAATAAGTACAAATATGAAATACCAGTTTATAGCAGAAATCAAATATTAAATATATGTACCAGTTTAAAGCTTCAATAAAGCGAATACAAATATTAGCTACAGTTTTATAGCATCAGTAATATTAGAGCAGAAATTAAACACTAGTTTTACAATGTAGGTATCAAGTATTAAGTATAAGTACCAGGTTAAGCGCCAGTAAAGCTGGCATAAATGTAACATACCAGTTTATAGCGCTGGTATCAAATATTTAGTGCCAGTTTATAGCGTCAACAAACCAAGTACAAATATTAAATACCAGTTTATAGCAAAAATCAAATATTATGTACGTATACTAGTTTAAAGTATCATTAAAACTTTAACAAATTTTAAATAAAGTTTTATACAGTAAAACCTCTACAGAGTGGCCCTCTATTGAACAAATCCTCTGCACAACATCATCTTTAGATATATCCCTTTGGCTAAACTTTAATTGAATTTAACCTCTGCAGAGCAACAACCTCTGAACTGCAACACACTTAAGTCCCCCCCAAGTGGGTGTCACTCAAGAGAGGTTGTACTGTAGCATTATTAAAGTTAGAATTTTTAATTCAATTTTTATAGCGTTAGTTCCAAATATTCTGTTCCAGTATTATTTCGTTGCTGATATTAAATACAGAGCTCCAATTTATAGCGTTGTACATGTAACTGAAAAATTACCAAATCCTATTTCATGATATTATACACGAGTAAGTCAGAGAATGGGTTAAAATGTTTGTTCACCAATCCAACGAATCTTTTTTCTTGAATGTCATTTTAGGACTATTTTCTGAATAGAATTGACCGTACCATCTTCTATGTCGTGAAATCAAAGTATCTTCTGTTGATTTTGTAAACATTGGCTTAGCTTCGTACTTTTTATTATTCCATATCATTACGTCACGTTCAACCTGAAAAAAAACGTTAAATTTACAGTGAACATTAAACAATTAAAACATTTTAATAACAAAATACACTTTTAAATGCGTATGTTATCTGCATAACAACAATAAGTCAGTTTTTTTTCTATGAATCTTGATTCAAAACAATAAAAAGTAATTTTAAATACTCCTGCTTTATTCGAGCAAGAATTGATATAGTTGCCGTTTGTTATTGCTACACAATAAATCAAAGTACTTTACGAGGGGTTATCCAAAAATTCGTGGACTTTCTAAATATCTTTTGAACGTCAAGGTGTATTGTAATGAAATTTCATAAGCATACAGTTTAGAATAATATCACCACATTTTGAAAGGAACATGTAACTTCGTCAATAAATTTTGATTTTATAATGCTTTTGATATTATTTATATACATGTATCTTAAAACCATGAGAAATTATTATAAACATACATTTTGTATTCATTATATTATGTTAATAATTTTGCACTGATAATATTTATTAAGAAAAAAATCTCTTACAAAACTTTTAATGAAAATATTTAATAAAAGTTAGTTATTATCTCCCTTTGATGCGAAAATAGTGAAATATTTAATTGTATACGAAATGGTAGTTGATAAATTTAAACAAATCTGACATGCTAGAAATATAAGAAATACAATGTACAATAAGATACCAGTTCTCTAGGAAATGTTCATAAACATATTATCTCTCTGTATACGTATAGATTAAAACAGAAGCACTTCTTATACATTTTCTACATTCGGTTCAGATTTTTTTCGTCTATTGATGTTTGTTTGTTTGTTTGTAGGTTTAACGCCGTATAGCAACACATTGTATAGGTCATATAACGGCGGTCAGTTCACCTACATACTCCTCCTGGAAAGGTTAAATCTCTGGATTTAGCTGTTAACCAACTACTAAGCGCATACTTTCGTCAGTGACTGACAACTGTCCTACATAATTAAAATCATTGGTAGGAGGGAGAATGTCCGTAGATATAAGTTCATGACCAAGCTCCACGAAAGTATGCCCCGCCCGGGAATCGAACTCACGACCCCTCGATCAGTAGACTTGCGTGCTACCAACTAGGCTAGCCGGGCGGCTCTCGTCTATTCATTAACTGTAGTTATGCGCACTATATCAATAGCCATGGCGCAGAAAATAAACATTTACTGGACCGAAAGTGAAGAATTAAACAGATATTCACAATTAAACTATTGAGCCAAAACAATTTGAGTGCATTCAGCGCTTTGATCACTAAGGAAAATTATACTTTGAAGTAAATATAATTTCTTCATTCGGAATACCTCGACTATTCCGAAGTGAATGACCGAATAGTTCCGAATGATTATTATTTCTTACCTGTATAGCCTCCCCGAACATGAAGAATTTAGCAATAATATTAGGTACAGCCCAATGTATATAAATATTATGCGTCAATTTTTGTACCATTGGCTCCACAGGAGTAAGGGACTGGATAAATACACCCTTACCAAAGAAACTCTCAAATGTCAAATAGACAATAGCTGGACCAATCTGTAAAAAAGAGAAATATTTATTAGCGTATTTACTTATGAGAAAACTGTTGACAAAACATGCTTGCCCTGGCGTTCTATGAAGCAAGACCATTTTACATAAGGCGGGTCTCGAATACAAGATCGCATAGAAGCTTACATACTCCCAAAAATGCGAGTTGGTTTTGAAAATCGCATGTGACCTTTATTGTAACTTGAATATTATTGTCTTTACTAATGAGGCTCAAATCAGCATTGAAACTGCCAGATAGATCGATGGTACAGTCTTTACCTCTACTTACCGATATCGCTACATGCTACAATGAGCATCGAAAGTATATGTGTCATTAAAAAGTTTGAAGAATGAATTTTGAGTGTTTATCATTTTCCAAGTTGAAATAAAATCAACACGCAAACATTTGCAAGTCAATTTTTGTTCAATTTGGACCCTGCAAAATGCTACTTTTCTGAAACCTTTTCTAGCTAAAGCAAGCCTGTACTGCCCACTGCTCATCGTGGGGGTCAAACTAGGTGATCCCTTAGCGCACATCTTAACACTGAATTCCTGCTCCTAATCATACACGCACAAGAACGATAAAAAGGCTGCAATTACCTGTTGAGCATGAACACGTAGAAACACAAAAGGCAAACTGATGCCAAAGAATGTCAGATCGTGTGTTAACTTCAAAGAACCCACGTGTTCATCTGGTTTAGGCATTGGTGACCATTGTGCTGTCCAGCGATGTTGACCAAAACTTAGATATTTATTCCACATTCCAACAAGATCAATACCAGCTGCGATGAATGGCTGATGAACCTGTTTCAAATGAGCAACGTCGGCACCATTTTCAGGAATTTCCTATTTGAAAATAAAAGACACACATTTAAGATAGAGTTTATCAATAGTGTTATCAAAATCAGTTCATTTGGCTTATTGTTAAATTTTATGCACTTATGTTAGTGGCGCAAACATAATCCCCGCTGAATTAAATACTTGATATTTTTTCAATAACCACCATGCATAGATGAGGGTATCTATTTTTATCGATCGAATGTTCGTCACATGGTATACATTTAGGTGCTTCCTCTCTTTTGAGAAGGTATGAATGTGTTAATCTGGTATGACCAATTCTACATCGCGTAATCACTGTTTGAGGAAGATGAATCAAGGGTTGGTTGTCCGACTTCGACCTTACATGTATCGAATGGCCGAGGAGTTCCGAATGGTAAGGCACGACACGCTAAATACAGAAGATAGTTTCTCCTACCTCAATATGAGCGTTGATAAAATGTTCAGTACGACCTTTATATGTCCATGTGCCATTGGTAATTTCTTCCATTTCTACGGGGGTCCAGAATGGTTCTACACCCTCAGCATGGTGCCACACGTATATCCAACCATTACGTTCTAAAGTTGTCCAAGATTTAACTTTGGCAAACTCTGGCACTGAAAAACAGAGAAATTTTAAAACCATTTACAAAAATACAAAAAAGTGTCAAACCGAGAATCTTCAAATTGACATTATTGTGTATAAGCACGACCAAATGAATTTTGCAATAAAATTGGCATGAAAATAAGAAATAATGCTATACAGCTATTTCAGGGCTGAAGAATGGTCTCATATGTTGGCAATCTGATTAAAACCCGATCTAAAATTTTCCGCTCGCCTACTCGCTAATTTAGATCTGGCCTTTTTCAAATGAAGGTCACGTTCAGGTGACCTTTTCTCATCATAATATTCATGACGACATTGTTATGATACGTAACTTGTTTACATCGTCTACGTCACGCAATTTGAACTGAGCTGTCCAATCGCAGACTGTGAATAATACCGCTGTTAAATTAGCTTGCCAACCTTGGTCTTAAAATAGAAATTACGAAATCAAAATATTATTAATAGTGTTTCGTCTAGATGAAAGCTACGCATTGATTGGTCGACACAAAGTTCATCTCGACGTGACCTTCCATGGAGACAGTAGAGATCCTGTACGACAATGCCCTACAGGATATCTGTTTACGGAGATTGATATGTTGTCAATTATCTTATTTCCGCAGAAATGAACTTTGGTTGGAGACTAAGGTAGGTGCGGTTTTCATCCCGCTCTGGTGCGGTAAAACTAATAAGTAAAGCACTACAGAAGCTTTCATTACATTGAAAGTCATTTAAGAGATTTAGGATGACTGTCGCATGTGCCGAAAATGTGTACGATTTTAGAAATAATAGCGGTGCGCAAAGTAGCTAAATTTATGTTTGCATTTGTAGTCCATTTTCGGTGATTATTTAGCTGAAAACTTCCTTTCGTTGTTTTAATTAATTCGCGATCCGACGATTTGAGTAGTGACGAATATTCGTACTCGATTTTCTAGTCGGGATATCGAATATCCAAGTAATCGAATACTCGCAACAGACCTAGATTTACAAATTTTATCTGAAATCCATGAATAACAAACAAAATAGTTATTTTGTTCTCTCTACATTTCTTTTCATTGTAAAAGTACATGTTTGTTTGTAGGCCGCGAGAACAAATTCCTATAATTTTGAATTATGGATAAAGGCTATTAAACTGTCATAGTTCAAAAACTAGCATTCATTTTAAGTTCAAATTGATTATACTAAGTGACGACATTTTCTGGAAAAAAAATAAGTTTACACTTCGATACAAACAAAGAAAATCAAATGAAAACAAATGCAAGAATAATATATTATTCATTAAAATTAAAGTTCCGTGAATTTATACAATAGCACTTAAGTTCACGATAAACATTTATCAAACAGAATCAATCATTTTCGAGAAAATCTTGATAAAAAATCATAAGAACAGAAAAGTCTCATGGATATCAAGCTGTGTGTTAAATCTAGAATAGTTCGGGCATGCGCAGTCAGAGTTAAACGTCACTTGAGAATATTAACCCTAGTTTGTCCCTATGATACTTAAGGGAGTGATTTGATCGAAAATTTGTTTTTTTTTTAATTCCAAAGACGTAAGCGACCGCTGGTTTCACACATGTGACCGACCATCCTGAGAGCAGCTTATAACTGACGGTTAAGAAGATTTAAAACGAAGACGTGATTTTCATAGAAATATTTATATTAATGCTGCTTTTCCACAGATTTCAACTTAAATATCAACTTTTCTAAAACGCTCAAAAACTGTGTAGAAACACTTTGGAAACATTAAAGCAGTGCTCTGGTAATTGCAAATAGACATGTACATGTATATAACTGTTAAAGATGATGATTGTTTTTATAAAAACCTACTCCGTTCATAACGGTATATATAAGTATGTATACTAAATGATTTTTGGACTTTTCTATATGTCTTAAAACCTAACAGACCAACAATTTTGATGTTCCTAATTGTGGAACTTGATTTTGTTATCCTAACTATATAAAACTAAAAGGGCCATGATGGCCCTTTATGGCTCACCTGAGTACCTTTGATATAAACATGAATCAGAGTAAAATTAAAAATCAAACTTTCAAACTAATTTGACACTAAAGCATTCTCGTTCCCAGAGTCTAGTAAGATTCTCAATACTTGAGAATCCTACTAGACTCTGGGTACGAGAATGATAGAGAATCCTACTAGACTCTGGGTACGAGATGATATAGAATCCTACTAGACTCTGGGTACGAGAATGATAGAGAATCCTACTAGACCCTGGGTACGAGAATGATAGAGAATCCTACTAGACTCTGGGTACGAGAATGATATAGAATCCTACTAGACTCTGGGTACGAGAATGATATAGAATCCTACTAGACTCTGGGTACGAGAATGATATAGAATCCTACTAGACTCTGGGTACGAGAATGATAGAGAATCCTACTAGACTCTGGGTACGAGAATGATAGAGAATCCAACTAGACTCTGGGTACGAGAATGATATAGAATCCTACTAGACTCTGGGTACGAGAATGACACTAAAGTGATTACAAAGAGTTTCCATGTTGGAACTGTGTGAACTATCTTTCGACCAAAGGTGGCCCATGTTCGAACACATCCAAGCAACTAGACACGCATGCTGACCAAGTTTGATGACAATTTAGGCAATATACGCGACCACTAGAGTGTACACACACAAACGAGGACAGAGGGACGGACGACCGACAAATAGCGATCTCAAAAACTCATTCTGTCACTACGTGTAAGGTGACTTAAAAATGTACGAACAATCAAACACTCCCGGTTTTATGCTGACGCACCGCAGACCTGCATGGCGAAATTGATAAAACTAGTTCATGTACATCTACCGCATTCTCGTATCAAGAGCTTATCAAGCCTCGCGAGGTCTTGATAACCCTTGGGTACGAGAATGTAGCAACCAAAAACAAATAACCAAAATTTCGAAACTTTTCTGTTATCAATCATTTCGCAATACACAATCGCATGACAATCAAATAAATTAAATCTAAGTAGTTTTAAATTTTCAAGTGGCAATTTCCTTACTAGAAAATATGCATGTAATTAGTTTAAGAGTGTTGTGAATTATGGTCCCATTTTATCATTTCGAAATCGTAGATGGATAACACAAGTGGCATGAATAGATTGATTAATTTAATACATGAAGTAAATACTTAAAATTTCAAGGACGTACGATTTTAATCACGTCGACCATCGACCATGTTTCAAACAGGAACAGCATGTATACTTGATTATTTGGTCTTAATTTCCTACTTCCTTTTGATACAAAGTGTTTTTAAATCAAATAATTAACAAATACTATCCGAGAAGACACTTTACAAGGAAATTTTACATTTTGATAAGAACCGAATAGATGAGTAATATTAAAGTACACAGTGTTTGTTTAAAAAAACGAGTTTATATCAACTGCGTCCGAGCACATATGACTAAATCAAAATGAAGTTAGTCATGTAATGTTAATAGTTTTTTATTATATCAGTAATGATTTTTTGAATGGCACAGTATATACGACGATGATACATTGTTTGATAAACACCAATTCTTAAATTAGATTCAAACAACATGTACAGCAAAATTCTTCTGCTACAATCCCCTCTCAACAACAACCGTTCCTTAACAACAGTCTTTTCAAGCCCCTTTCAAGGTGGGATTCGAACCCGTCCCCCCTTCGGGACACTAGATTCGAAATCCATGCAGGTGCACTACCAACTGCGCTACCGACCCGGGTTACAGTATAGTGAATATAGTAATGTGCATGTTATACGATTAATTCTATATTTAAATGATATGGGGCGTGCTCGATTGGGCTGTCTGAACTGTGCCAGAATCAAATTCCGACTCTTCCACGGAATCTGTCAAACGAGTGAAATTTGGATGACGGAACTGAATCAAAAGACAACATCCGTAGCAAATGTACTCGCTTCTTACTTTATTTACAGCAAATACATGTAGTTAAATAGTTAGCATATAAGCAATCAGGCAAATGTATGATTTTAACAACATTTGCTTTCAAAATACCAAACGCACATGTTTGCAGTGATGCCAACGCCATATTGGGTATGAATTAAACGCGACCGATTCCGTTCACACTACCTATTTCGATAGAATGGGTAGATTGCTGCCAGAGCACTTATTGGAGTTCTCCCAGTTCTAACCGTCGAAATTTCCAATCGAGCACGCCCATAGTGTTTGTATATTTACCTTTGTCAGTGTATGGTATTTCTGTACATTTTCCATCATGACCTCTGAACTTCCAACCATGAAATGGACATTCTATACAATCTCCAACCACTCGACCGCCTACAGCAAGGTTAGCTCCCATGTGTGGACAATAAGCATCAAGAATATGTGCTTCACCTTTGTCATCTCTGAACACAGCAAACTGTTGCCCTGGAAATATAACATATACATGTACATGAATTTATGTTAGTTCACTTAAAGGGATATACAGGAAAATGACTGTGCCAAAAGTATAGAACCAAGTTTAGTGTTTAGCACAGTATTAAGAACGTAAGAAGTCACTTGCTAATAGCATTTGTCACTAATAACATTCAACTGAACGAATTAAAACATGTGGCATACACATAGTTGAAAACGAAAGTAGGATACTGAAGGAATCCCCAAGATATTTACGGATATGTTATGTGTCGTTCTTGTTGAAATTAAACATTTTCTTTGGTCGCTTCTTGTCTTTTCAACATTCTTAGACGGTTGGGATATTTTTTAATAGAATTATACTAATGTTGCACAATATCAAGTTCAAGTATCTTCTCATCAATAAATGCATATTTTACACTAATCTAATTTAGCTAATCTGACCCACGTGGGTCTAGTTAGGAAACACCCCAAATATTACGAGAAAATAAAGAAATATTTTGCCAAGAAAAATATAACAGCGTGTCTGTTGCATTCACAGCTATAAAAATATATTCAAAATCAGGAAATATGAAGTTGAACTTTTGCCTGTATATCCCTTTAAAGTGGAACAGACGTGGTGAAGCTGGTTATCCAAGATAGCCAGCTTCGCACTGATTCAAAACATATTAAACCCAATCTCGTTGTATTCTTAAACAAAAGATTTTAATAGCTGAGAACTGAGGAACTTGGAAATGAACCCGAGAGTCATTGGACAAAAAAACTTTTAAAAAAAACTTATTCAATCTTACACATAAAAAACTAGGAACTCTTCGAGCAAATTCTTTATTCGGCTTTAATTAGTTTAATATCAATTTATGATTCAAACCATGTTGCAAGAATTAACTTCATTAAATTTACGTGCGGTATGTATGATAAATATTTCATTCGTTTGAGAACCTTTTTGAATATATTGTAGGCCTACATTTGATTCATAATTCATTGCTTTGATGGCAAATAAGCAAAACCCGGGTCGATAGCGCAATTGGTAACGCGCCGGGATTTGGATATTCGTGCCCGAGGGGGTGCGGGTTCGAATCCCACCCGGGGAGGTTATACCCTTCCATGAAAATTAGACAATAATGTCAATTTTCCTCCATTGAAAAGATAATATGGTGAAGTTTCCGGCCTTGTGGAAGGGTAGGCGAGTACTGGTTATAGACAAAGGTCCAGGAAAGCTAGGTTAGGTGCGCTGGACGCCGTGAAATGACCTAAATTGTGTTGATACGGCGTTAACTCAAATAAATAAATAAATAAAATTAGCAAATCAATGCATTTTGAAACAAACAATTATCTACGAGTGTGTACAAAGGTTTGTCCGAGAAATGTTGACAATGATTACCTCACTAGTTTTTTTTTTAAATTTTCGTAGAACTAAGACTATTTACTTTTGAATCCGCTTCAAGTAGGATACATGTATATTTTGCTAAATGAAACAACAAGGTAGGGTTTGCGTTGTTTTGTTGGTGAATTTCGACCAACGCGGATGTAATCATTCTAAAGATGTCTCATTCAACGTGATAGCCATTCTGTCACTCCTGATATATGAGTTGAATCATACAATCTATTTCACACAAGAATATGTCATATGACTCTCCTATACTTTCCATATATGTGTAAACATACGTAATTTATCTATATGAAATTGAAAAAAACAAAGTCCAGGAATGTTCCATGACATTTTCCAGTTGATGTGTCATTTCGTCGAGGTGGTAATTGCTGTCAACAAAGGTCAAGAAAGGTCTTCTATTTGTACATACAAATAAAACATAGGTGATTCTGTTTTCTTTGTGCGATGTATAATGAATACAGTAGCCTGTTCAATTACCCTAAACGTTCCAAAACATTCCGTAACGATACATTCGCAGCGAATAAACTCGAACATATCTAGACGCTATTTTGAAACTACTGGTGTTGAAGTAAACAAATATATGATCGTTTAGGCAATGAGTGATGTTTCGTTTTTAGTCCGTAAATTTTGAAACATCGCTCATTGCCTTAACGATCGTATATTTGTTTATTAGATTAGAATGGCCGAGGCGTTCCGAATGTATCGTTACGGAACGTTTTGGAACGTTTAGGGTAATTGAACAGGCTACTGAATTAGGAATAGAATTTCAACAACCTTTTCAAGTAAATGCGTTTACCGAACAACACATATACCCAGAAAAGTCCGATTCATAAAGTGCATATATCACACTATCCTTCTGAAACTGTCTTTTTTTATTTTGTGTTAAATGGTATGAATTTAAAATTGATGTAATATTTCACATGAATTTAAAATTTACAAATATTTATTGCCCTCACATTTCGTTTTACAACTGCGTAAAGATTTTTTTGTTTAAAAAATGTGTCTCTGCGATTTCAAAATGAAACCGGGTCGATAGCGCAGTTGGTAGCGCGTCGGGATTTGGAATCTCGTGCTCGAGGGGGTGCGGATTCGAATCCCACCCGGGGAGGTTATACCCTTTGAAGAAAATTGACAATAATGTCGATTTTTCTCCATTGATTAGATAATATGGAGAAGTTTCCGGCCTTGTGGAAGGGTCGGTGAGTACTGGTTATAGACAAAGGTCCAGGAAAGCTAGGTTAGGTGCGCTGATTGCCGTAAAATGACGCAAATTGTGTGACATAAATAAATAAAAAGAGTAAAATGAATAACAGATGATATTATGAAACGTTGGTCAACAGCATTTAGTTATAAATGTATATAGAATGACATAAAATACGCAAACGGTTTATGAGTGTAGCAAAACAAGAATACATAGTGTTTGTTAAATTGTGATTGTCCCCATTACGGTTTTATGAAATTATTTTTATCAATTTATAAATAACTATTTAGTCAAGTTATATACATAGTCATAATATTATATGAATTTATACGCTTAAAAGTGTCAAATAGTTCAACGAGGCATTGAGTGCCAACATAAGAATTTTTTGTACAAATATGACTTAATTGATTTAACAATACGCCAATATTGACTTTGTAATCAAAATATTGTTACTGTTTTATCAATACACTAAGTGTATGACGTAACCATGGGTTATAAAAGATTGTGTTGACGTCATCAGTCAGGTTATTGTTAAACGGTAATCAGTAGACCATGACTGTACTTTTGTACCTAATAGACTTGGTTATACATAGCTTACTTAAATCATACACAATAGAAAGGCGTATAAAAGTTCTTTCACAAATTTTGAGAACACTTAAAAGCTGGACATGTTCATTTTAGAAGTACATACTCAAGTAGCGTTTAATGTACGGCGCTTGCATTTTGTCACGTGCCATTTATAAGACGCTTGCATGTTATCACGTGCTCTTCGTTTCGCACAGAAGAAAACTAGATCTATTAAATTTCTACGTATTTTATATAACAGGGATTTGTAACGACATAGATTTTCATAAAATTTCACTGTCTTTACTATAATTTTGCCCCTCATGGATAACAAGTACATGTATTACATGAAATTTTGTACCAGTACCATTCAAATTAACATAAAGGTTATGAAAAATGAGTTTCTAGATGATTTTGAGGTAAATTACGCTCACAGACTGTTTCACAAAATACTGCATTTTCCCACCGATCTGCCATTTTTAGCCCTATTTTACATCACCTTAAGTCATATTTTTGGTCATTATTGCGACAAATTTTAGTCAAAAACTTCAGAAACATTCACAATTAATTTGTATGGAAAACATGTACAAAAACATAAATCAAGTTTTTAAACTCTGGGATAGTTTGTACAGCCTGCTTTAGCCAGTTATAGACAGTGAAGATTGTGAATATTCAAAAAATCACTCCGTTACAAATCCCTGTTATATAAAATCCCTGGTCCATGTAAAACTGTGAATTGTAATAAGGGACCTTAGTCAGTTATTTCCCCTTGAATACTCTTCAAATAAGTAGGTCCAATTAGTTGGATTACTCGGATTTTACCATTGCTTTTCAATGTCAATTTGCCAAAATTAATCTTCAATAATTTTTGTAAATCATTTAATTAGTTTGATATTCAAGCTCAGTATTTTTAGGGTAAAGAACTATCTAAATTTTACCATTTCTGTTAATATTTTCATTAACAAGAAAGATATTAGATGAAATATTTTGTTATTCTTACATAGGACTTCAATGATAAAATCCGAGGATTCCAACTGTAAGGACCTACTTACTAATTGGATAGCTTCAGATTTTATCAGGGAAAGATAACTGACTAAATTCCCTAATTGTTAACACTGGATCCTCTGCACCAATTACATGTATGTACGCAAATGACCTTTTTAACTGATTGATTCAATCATTTTGTAAACCCTTTGAAGCTAACGAGCAATATCTGCGGGACCTATAGGGAATTTTCAGTGAAAGAAATGTACACTCTAGTAATTATTAGATGTACTGCAAAACATCATTTAATTATCTGCCTAGAATGTGAAATCAGCGAAAAAAGTCATTCGGAACTCCTCTGTCATTCACTTAGAATCACCTCGTAGGCCTATATATTTAGACGCCATTCTGGAACTACCTTTGCGTCACATATCCAAACAAAATACTTCAACCAGCTGCGTGTTCAGTTACTCTGAACATTCCACAACGTTCCGTAACGGAAGTGTCGGAACAACTCAACCCAAAGACAACTTAACCCGAGACAACTCAATGTCCTACGAACAAATTGAGTTGTCCCAGCTTTGATTTGAGTTTTTCACGGGTTGAATTGTCTTCGGATTGAGTTTTCCCGTATCATTAACGTTGGCTAACAGTCGTTTAATTTATTTACATAGCCTTATGTGTTTGCGACAAGAACTATTTTGCACACCCGTATCGTGCTTCGCCTCGCATATGAAGTAAAACCCCTGATATATTGGTGGACCCCCACGAATCCTTCCGACCTTATTCATTCAATGAATGGTCGAGGTGTTCCGAATGCTTGTTTACCTTTTAAGGTGTTGTAGATCACGTGACTATGGACCTTGTTAAACGTCAGATTAGAAAATATGCATGGGTTTTCTGAACTCACCTTTCTGCACTCGATCAGGTAAGTTCAATGAAAACAAGGAAATTGGTGAAGACATCCGAGTTGCTACGATTATCAATTTACTAGAACTGCTACATGGGTCATTAATATTGTAACATTTCGATCCCACATTGGATTTTCTTTAGTACATTTCCGATCATGGTTGTCATGAAATGTATTATCTAGAATTTATTGAACGCTGAGAAATGTATTGAACATTATTTTCCAATCTGTTTATTCAGTACATTAGCTACACAAAACTTTGAATGGAATGTTGAATGATTTATTCATGGAAATTTTAATCGATTTAGATAATTTCAATTATTTGCTCCATCCCTGCTTAGACACATTTTATCGACTGTACATTACAATAACACTTATCAGTGCAGTAAGTCAATTCAAAAAAATATTCATGTATTAAAGGTACAGTGTGACGTGTTAAAGGTACAGTGTGACGTATTAAAGGTACAGTGTGACGAATTAAAGGCACACTGTGGTGTGTTAAATTACAGTGGGACGTATCAAAGGTACAGTGTGACGTGTTAAAGGTACACTGTGACGATTAAAGGTACACTGTGGTGTGGTAAAGCTCATTTCTGCCTTGCTCAGTTTATTGCTGCTATGACTAAGTGGAAATTAGTCTATTTTAGTGATATTTTTACGTTTGAACAAAATTGATCTCTCAACTATATAGACATGTAGTTCTTAAACCTTTTAAAAACATGACATCACACTTTTCACTTCAAAATAATAGTTTCGATCAGTTTTGATATCGTACATGTATACAAATTTCGATGTTCTTACATACGTTTAAGACCTTTTACACTGTCTTAAATTATCTGTAACTTTAATTTTCTCGTTGAATTTAATAGATAAATATCCCTTTAATTTATACATTTAATCACTAACTATTCAGACCGTGGAATAAATTACAGCATGTTTCTATATATCATGGCATAGAGCATGCATTATTAAAACATTCCACACTTAAACGCACCGGTGCGTGCGTATTTTATACAATATCGTGAAAATCACATAGTTTAGTGTACGTGACAAAAATCAGAGATTCAATAAAAACAATTTATATCCAGTACTTCGTTGTGAACTATTTGATTAATTTAAAATTGTCATTTTATATATAATTTAATAAAGTTTGCAAATTATCTTGTCAACAGAGTGTCAAAGAAAAAATGAAAATATACAAGTACATACTTAAGGTTTATTTCCCAACGTAGGAAAACAGTTTTATTTGTTTGGCATAATTAATTAAACTGTTATTTGAATCAGGCGATCAACCGCAGGATGGAAGACGGATGGCGTACTGTGATATATACATTATTGCATCACACAAATATTACCCAAAAATAACTGTGGAGTTGAAAAGGTGTAAAGTTTTTTTTTAATTATTACGCCAGTCAAGTCAACACAGGTTTAAAGTTGTCTAAAAATTAAAATTACAAACGTTCTAACAGGTCAACAGAATTATGAGTAAATGTCTGATATTACCATAGAACGGCAAATATTTTTGTTTCATCAATTAAAGTTCATGGTTCATGAACTATGTAAACTACAAATAAACTATTTGTACCTATAAAAAGATTTTAACTTATTATCAAATGACAACGTATTTATAGACCTAGTTTAACTTAAGGTATTAATTTACTTGACCTTAAAAGGTTAAAATATTTAAAGGCACGGTTATGAAATCATAATGAACTTTTATTTCAGTCAGAATGTACGGCTATGGAACGAAACATGTTAATATGCCATTCAATATAATCGCTTATTTTCGTAAATTTTCGTAGAATATGAACATTACGAAGCTTAAAAATGTCTGAAGCAATATGAACTTATGCATACATGCACATTTACTGGCTTGATGGTATACCATGGTCATACATTAAGGTATAAGCAGTCCGGACCATCAAGGATTTTATCCGGCAGTGTCCGTAGAAATTCTGGGGTTTTTTTTGCGGTTACACAGAAATAATGCGTAAACGTGCTCCATGCCGTGAGTGTTTAATTAACGTTCAAACGTCCAATCATAACTACTAGGTAATTTCAACGACCAGAATTTGATAAATACGATCGAGTTCGAATTCGAGTACCAAAACATCAAATATTTTAGCCTTAAATTCAACACCAATCGTTTAATTTTCGTCCGTGCCCGACCGGTACCATCGTACATGTACATGGGTGTGTGACCACGGATTCAAGAATATGAGTGCATCAACTTCTAAAACACTTGACCCTTGCTTTAAACATGATCAGTAGATATTGCATAGTTTATCAGCACATTTTATCGTGTTAGACGAAAATGCTTAAATCATTCCCTACTGTGCATGCCGTAAAACATGGCTTAATACAGCGAACTGGGCCTTTAATTATCTTTACATCTATGGTTTAATTCTTTAAAAGTACAACACATAAAGTCTCTGAGTTGAGTACAAAAGAACTCCTGTCATCAAATAAATCATGTGTTTAACGATCTTTAAAACAATAGTTAACATAGGTCATACCAATATGATTTTATGTTGAGCGTTCGCGGACTGGTAGGTTTACGACCTGCAGCCTGTTCAATTACCCTAAACGTTACAAAACGTTCCGTAACGATATATTCAGAACTCATTGACCGTTCGCTGAGAATAATCTCGGACATATTTAGACGCTATTTTGAAACTACCGGTGTTGAAGTAAAAAAATATACGATCGTTTAGGCAATGAGTGATGTTTCGTTTTTAGTCCGTAAATTTTGAAACATCACTCATTGCTTTAACGATCGTATATTTATTTATTACATTAGTTTATTCGCAGCGAATGACCGATGAGTTTCGGATGTATCGTTACGGAACGTTTTGGAACGTTTATGGTAATTGAAAAGGCTACTGATCAAACAAGCAAACATTTTAGAAAACGTACCCAACGCTAAAAACCTATAGCTCGATGAAAGGAAGTGTAACATATACGTGTGCTCTAAAATGAGTGTTACAGCATCATACAGCGTGGATGTTTAGTTTTGCAATGCGGACAACAGCAGCGTGTTCATTAACTACTGTTAGCTAACGTTACGGGAAAACTCAACCAGAAGACAACTCAAACCGTGGATAACTCAACTCAAAGTTGGGACAACTCAACCCGTTAGTTGGGAATTGAGTTGTCTCGGGTTGATTTGTCTATGGGTTAAGTTGTTCCGACCCTAGTGTTACGGAACGTTCGGGGTTATTGAACAGGCTACAATACATTTGCATGTCTTAAGATTGTGTACACTAAATGGTTGAGCAACTGAATAACTGTAACGTTTTCGAACATAACTTAACGAACAAACCGGTTTGTTGAGCAAAACCTGTGTGTGGGGTGGGGTGTTTTACATGAATTGCGTAAGCAAGTCCGACAAATGACGCCATCAGTTTTTTCCCTGACGAATCCAAGTCCAGGCAGCGCTATCAGTGCTTTGATTTTGCTAGTCAGGGAGTCGTTTGGTTTTTTCCAGCCTGATAGGTAGGTTTTAAAAGTTTGACAGGACGCTTAACAAAGAATCTAGTTGGCATGCCCTAATTGGTACCGGTCTACTAAGGGTGTTGTTTGTATTGGAGACTGTATTGGTTCCATGATAATGTCCTTGGTTATCACGTGAATAAGGACAAAAATGTCATTGAACCGAAATTTGAAGAATACAATAGAATAATGACAAAATTAGATCGTGTCTGTGAATGGCTGTCAACAGATCAAAACAATCAAAACGCTCCTAGGTATTATAATTTGAACACTCAAGTATTATAATTGGAGATAATGTGTATTGAATACTGTCACATGTACGGGGTTACAATTTTGCCCTCCGAAAGTTTTGATCACATTTTGAGAAAACCTAATCATGCATACTGCAAGGTACTGGGATAAAGATTTTTCTTGTAACATAATAATGTTAATAAACTAACCTATGCTCAAATAAGTCTTTGTTTTTTAGGGGGGGGGATAAAATGTCGATCGGTTTATTCTAAAGTATGAGTTTTGTCCTATAATTTTTAGGTTTTATTATTGCATAAATGAGTGAAAGAATATGCAAGACAGTAAATAGTGATTTAAATGAACATGTGTGTGGCGTTCTTTTAATGAGCGTAAAACCATCCTAGCTGTCACGATGTTCCTTTCTTCATGTCAGAAATTCAATGCATTTTATTCGGAATTACAAGAAACAAGACTGACTAACTTATTTATAACAAATGTCACTCGTGTTTAATACGGGTATTTTTGTAACTTCCTTTAAAATATAAACACATTTTCAAAGATTAGTCGGTACACGTATAATCAATGTGACACTAAGTTAAGGGCACGTATAATGTTCCATGTATATGCACTTCCGGTACGCTATTTTTACACTTATGCACGGTGTAATTGGAAGGCAGAGGAAAATTCATCAATGCCGAGTCAAATACATGTATAATCTTCACGCACTTCCTGTACGCTTAAATAACACTTACACACGGTGAAATTGGGAGGCAGGAGACAGATTGATAAGAAATTAGAAGATTGAACCTTAAACATCGGACCCAAGACTTCTAGCATTAAGTTAGCGTACAGTTTACAAATCGTGCGTATTTGGAGCATGCAAAACTTAGAATATGGCTATATGTACTTCCGGTGGACTTATATGACGGTTGTGCTCGGTGAAATTGGAAGGCAGTGGACATTTAGTAAGCAATTAGACGGTTAAACATTGGAATCAAGGATTCTAGCATTATGTTATTTAACATTAAGTTATCAAATCATGCGTTTTTGTAGCATGCCAAAGTTGTCACGTTCCTTAAAACGAAGTATTTGTAATAAAGTGTGATAAATTATTCATAATTTATAAATTTTACAAATGTCAGTGTAAAAGATAAAAGACTTATTTACATATTTAAATTAACAACCATTTCTCCAATTTACTGAAAATTACAGATAATGCCTGTTTTATTGATTTATATTGTAAAATAACTTACAAAACAAATTTAGTAAATATTTTATGACATGTAGTTAACGCTGGTATTTCTTTATTTAAATGTCAGAACAGAACAGAACAGAACAGAACAGAACAGAACAGAACAGAACTTTTATTCTACTCTTAGGCATCTAGCAATTTATCGCCATCGACTACATACACTGGGGTCCAAAAGTTTCTTCACACATGTAATTTTTTTCATATTTTTACTGATAACTTGAACTTTTGTATGGAATTTAATAATTATGAACTAACATAATTTTTCATTAAAACTACATTTTGACAAAAAGTGAAGATAAAAGAATATAATTAAGTGTTCATGTTGAAATGTACATTAGTTGTGAACTAACAACAACAACATGTGAACTATATCTAAATATAGTGTAATATGGATATGTGTAAAGAAACTTTTGGACCCCAGTGTATATGAGGTACATATGAAATGCAAATGTAATACAAAAATACATCAATGATTTCTAATCGCATACGGGTACGTGTAGCTTTGCTGATAATGAATATCGGTTATATTTGAAGTTTTAAAATAAATTTTTCAACAAGTATCATTATCATTTTTTATCAGCTAAACATCAAAAGACCCGAATGTGAGTGTTATACAGAACGAGGGCACATTACAAATATAGTAACTTGTAGCAACTGTACACGCACCGTTTGTTTATTTAAAAAAATGCGTCTATGAACATGGACGGTTCCATTTAAAACACATTTTGGGGGTGTAACATTACAGAGAACTATCAATGTAAAAGTTAAGTTAGTTAAAACATATTCCATTGACATTTTAAGCCATATTCACACCAGGGGCGGATCCAGGATTTTTTTCTAGGGGGGGGTCCGAACTTTTAATGGGGGGTCCGAACTTTTCAAGGGGGGTTCAAACCTCGAACCACAACCACATTATACACATTTTGCGGATTAAAACTACATAGCCATTAAATCTATGTTAAGCACCAAGAAAAAATACTTCATACTACTTAAAAATGACTTAAAAGCACGAAATACACTAATGGACATGCACGTTTTTCAAATTCTAGGGGGGGGGGTCCGGACCCCCCTGAACCCCCGCTGTATCCGCCCATGCACACAATAATTATTGTGTGTTAGTCATGCACTGTTTATAATGAATGTTAAATGTAAATCATGTCTGAATAAATTAGTAGGCATACACTGATGAACATGCATCACCTTTTTCAGCTGTTGAGTGGGCAAGTCACTCTATATAACTACATAATTATGCATGACATGTTTCTAAAAATGAGAGTCATGCCATCCCAGGTGATTGGTGATATTTTAGTGAGTATATCAATCATTCAGATATTTCGAATATATTTTACATAGTGTTTATATCGTAAATCGATATAAATCCATGGTCCGAACTGAGATATAAATCCATGGTCCGAACTGAGATTTAAACCCACGACCTCTCGAGTCGTAAGCGAACACTCTACCATGTCGCCATAAAAGCTATCTTAAAGGCAAGAGGGTAAAAGTGCCGTTTTATACCTCTGCTACAATATTACATAGTTTCTATTTTGAAAATATTTGAGGTCAACCAGTCGCACTTAACAAACGTGTTGCAAATCCGATCAAGTTTAGGCTGAACTTTTCATAAGATTAACACAAGGTCGACAGGAACTTTTCAAACGTTGGGCAACTTTGGTCATGTCTGTATTAAAACCAATTAAAGTTTATATATGAACTTAAATAGGCTTAAGTCGTAATCCTGCTTGTATTATGTACATGGAATGTACCTGGTATTTGTGGACCCACCCTTTTAAAAATCAATCGGTGATATAATTCTAAAAATATCGTATAAAAATAAAGACAGATTTATTGAACTAGTGAATGTACTTATACTAAATTATAAAATGCCTGACCTCATTGACGGACAGCAATTCATACTAGGACTGCGACAATTCATTCCGATAAATCGAAAATCAATGCGAGGGCGCCGATTCAATTTCGATTCGGGACCTGTGGTTTTCGATTCGATACCTGCCTTTAAACTTGTCCATAAAATTTATAAGAATTTAGGACTTTTAGTCCAAATGAATGTTTAATGTACATTTGGAAAAACACTACTTTAAATATTAAATGAATCGAATGGAAAAAATCGAATCGAAAGAAAATAAATCGAATCGCATCGAATCGACTTTCCAGTGAATCGTTGCAGCCCTCATTTATACAAGCTTTATTAGATTGTACAATTTAAGACTACCTTTCATAGGGTCGTAGGTTCAGTTCCTGGGCGGGCATATTTAAATGGAGCTTGGTCATGATATATTAGACGGTCATTCTCCCTCCTATCACTGATTCTAAATAATGTAGAGCAGTTGTCAGTCACTGACAGCAGTATGTGCCTAGTAACTGGTTAACGCATAAATCCAGAGATTTACCCTTTCCAGGAACTGTGAGTAGGTTGACTGACCGCCGTGATATGACCTATACAATTGCATTGGGTTTTGCTATGTACAGCGTTAAACCCATTCGCGTTCCCCGAGGTTCATCAAGGTAGTGTAGGAGCAGTGGTCCAGTGGTAGGACGCGCGCTTAGGGATCGAGAGGTCCTGGGTTCGAATCCCACCAGGGGCACTGCTAATTTCCTTGAGCAAGAAATTTACCTGCGATTGCTTCACTCCACCCAGGTGTAAATGGGTACCTGCGAGGGTGGTATAATTCCCCTGCGCCAATTTGTCGGCTGCACTAATAAGCGGAGTAAAAAGACTCCCCAGGGAGATTGATAGATAGATACCAGTAGCCCAGTGACCAGGGGTAATTGCTGTAAAGTCGGTGAACATGCGTAAGCATGAAACTCAGACTATAAAATGTAATTACATTTTTTACATTTTTATCAAGATTCCTACTAGAATCTGGGTACGAGAATGCGTTAAAGCCAACCAATTAATAAATAAATGAAAACACTTCGTACAGGCTTACTTGAGTACGTGAGTTTCTTTAAGCTATGCCAATGGAAGTTATGAATAATTCAAAAGAGATCAGAAGTGGGTAGCCATTGTTTTAATTATTTATATATCTTGATAAACACCAATCATTCCTGTCAGATTCTTCGATCGTCAATCGTTATATACGTAAATACCGGTAGTCTTGTGTCAATAGCTACATTAGTATTTCCATTAGAAGTATATGACTTTGCTCGCTTTATTTCTGTATAATAATTTGATGTAGGCACAGTCACATACAGAAAAAGAACTGCATTTAGCATGACTAACTTAAAGCGGGGGAAAGGTAATGACCTAAGAGTTCAAGTAGGAAAGGACCAACTGTGACTGTCTTATTTTGATAGGATGGGGATATGAGGGGCAATGACATACAGAACAAGAACTGCACTTAGCATGTTGCTAAATTAAAGCGGTGTAGTACAGGTAGGGCCGTAGTTCATGCAGGTAATGACTATGTTCGCGTTACCTAGTATGGTGATTTGGTGTATGCGCAGAGACATGCGGAAAACAAACTGCATTAAGTATGACCACAGGAGCTTGACAGTTTATATCATACTACCACAGGAGCTTGACATTTTATATCACACTACCACAGGAGCTTGACATTTTATATCTTTCTACGAAAATTCCCCTCCTGCATATAATAAAACACATATGAAGGAGGGGAATTTTCGTAGTATGATATAAAATGTCAAGCTCCTGTGGTATGACTGAGTTAAAGCGGTGAAAAGGTAGGGGGCCGTTAGTCAGAAGGAAAAGGTCAGGGTAATTTGAATTCATGGAAATTTCAATATACTCGCAAAAATGTGATAATTAAAGAACAATCTTTGCATTAATTTTGATAGTCTAGGTTTCATGCCGAAGCACGTCCACCGACTTTGCAGCTATCATCTCCGCTTAATGGACTACTGGTATGAATGGTCTTAACGCCACTTATAAGCAATGGACACTTAAGCAATGTGTATGTATATGATTATGTTAGTGTTTTGACTCGGAACCGTGCTGGTTGCCTATTGGTGCTACAAAATTATACCACCCAGGTAGTCATTATACCTGCAACGTGTTCTGTTACCATGATAGTTCCAAAACGTTCCGTGACAGAAGTGCCGGAACAACTCAACCCATAGATAACTCAACCCGAGACAACTCAGTCTCCTACTAACGGATTGAGTTGTCCCAAGTTTGAGTTGAGTTATGCACGGGTTGAGTTGTCTTCGGGTTGAGTTCTCTCGTGCCCGTAACTTTAGCTAACAGTAGTTACTGAACACGGGGCTGGGGGAAGTGAAGGGACCACGAGTTAATCTCATTGTCAATAAAATAAACAGTGTTCCTAGAGCCTAGTAAGATTCTCGATACTAGTTAGATCGAGAATCTTGATAATCTCGGGGTACGAGACTAAGTTGAGGATGGATTCGTGACCTTTAGATCCCTAGGCATGCGTTCTTCGTGCATAGAAATTGGATGAAATGATGAAATTGTTATTGAAGACCAAATGAAAAATATACTTGAACCGCTGGAAAACAAAATTTTTAAATCTGCCCCTTGAATATACGGTTGAGTCTCGAGTCGACATCAATCTATCTTTTTGTTTTGTAGAATTCTTTAAAATTGTATATGGGTACTGAACTAGTAAAACGTATACACGCACTAGACAGTCGAGAAAAAAGTAGAAATGACGAATCAACGATACAAAGTACTTGAAAGTTATTTTTGCTGATAAATTTAGGGTTCGTGATATTTGGTTTAATAAATCAAGATCAGTCGTTTTTTATCATACAGTATTTTATTGCATGGAAAAGTAAACAAACCGAACGGAAGTGAAGATTTTTTATCTATTTCATAACACGCCGATTAATTTATGGCGGCCATTTAAAAAAATGGGACCACGTGGTCTTATTTAAAAAACAATAAATTAAAGTATGAGTAAAATAAACTTGAAAACATTAATAAAAACTTTTTGAACGCTTTTTTAGATAAGAGCACTCCTTCCTTTAAAAAGTTCATGAGAAATTATGTCCATATTTGACATCGTGGGTGTTTGATCTTCATGTACGTTGTATACATTCTTCATGAGTGTAAATCAAATTAAAATGGGTCTTTCAAAATACAGCTTGCGTTATATTATATCTTTAAAAATTAACAATAATGACGATAGAACCCCTTGGTTCATAGACGATGATATCTTGATAGTTCACAAAAATATACTGTTCATAGGCGAATCTACCGGGGGTCAGTCGGTAGGGGTTTCGGACCCCCCTCCTCTTAAATTTTCAAAATACACCTGTCCATGAGTGACTTTTTTTAATAAAAGCCATTGTTAAGTAGCATAAATCAATTTTCATCGGGATCGCTTCGCTCGCCTTTGTGCTTAACATAGATCTAATTGTTATGCAGTTTATAGCATCAATATTTTGAGTTATCTTGCAAACAGTGTAGGCTAATCATATGGTTGTGGTTCGTATGTATCGTTTTGATTGGCTTATAGCAACCGGTGTCGACTACAAAATGTTCAAGTCTTGATAAGTGTGTATATCGCCGTTCAGGAACGGCGATAATAATACGGTGACCAGCAGTATTCAGATAACCGACGTTTTACTGTACATACATACATGTACATGTATATAGTACGAGTAATTTTGATCGTATATGTCATATCATAGATGGCATGACTTATATTTAAAAATAAATTGTGAGAAAAAATCCCATTTAAGTTTAGAAAGTCTGAAGGCTTTAAAACTATAAATACATACAAAGTTTATATAAAACAGTGTCGTTAAGTCAATATCAAATAAAGCAACGTAGTCAATTTATAGCTTCATACAAATCGGGTATTCTAAATGGCGGCGATGTATTGATCTGAGAAATAGAGCCTTTTATACTCTCCATGTTAGGAGAGCTTTGAAATTAATATTTAATAAGCGATTTTTATGTACATACAACCTTTATATCTCAACCACGTTTACATAAAATATCCGTTAGCACTTCGCCGTATGAAGAAGTTCTATTCAAACAGGGCTTAACAGTTCAATATTAATTCCGCAAGCATATAGATGCGAAATATATGTAAATTAAAATAGGTCGCTTTAAAGTACTTTAATTAAATTCCATACAGAAAAAATCGAATATGAAATTGAATTTTTAATAACTTGACCGAAGGCCTACGTGTAAGCACCCATGTTTCAATAGAAGTTTCAAGGTTATATTCAGTTATTTGCACACATCACATACATGTACGCACTTCATGCATTGATTTTTAGGATTTCCTTACAATTTTTAAAGGTACTACATGTATTTCACAAATTTTGTTAATTTTTTTCTATATTTTTAAAATATCATTCAGTGTTTGTAAATGTGTCCAAAAATAAATTCTTAATATTTTAAGACAAACTGACCTAAAGGTTGCAATAAATTCATTAACATTGTCTATATCGTTACATACGGGGTAGATATTTACTACATAAAACACCATCATTTGTAGTTATATGTCAATTTGCACTAAAATTGTCATTATCAGAACACTAATTTCCTGCTTTCATATATGTTTCCATACAATGTTGATAGTCTAAGAAAAAGTTTATATTTAAGTTGAAATCTGTGGTTGAATACCTTTAAATGAGAAATTATTTTAGCTCAATTGTGAAATAAGTTCTTATAATTTAGACTAATCGTTTTCAAGTCCTTGGGCCCGTATTATCAAGAGTCTTACGACCGAATTTAGTCGTAAATTCTTCTATGTTGTATAGTTAAATTATCCTAAGAGTTTTTGATAATATGCTGTCCATGTCCCCAAGTACTGAAGTTTCTTGATCAAGCGACCAACAAGGTAAGTTTTCGATGTGATTTAAACCGACACAGAGCTGGCTATTAAACGATTAACGCCCAACAGCCTATCCACTCGACCACGCCCACTCTATTAAACATGGCCGATGTTTTATTATTTTGTCACGAGCAACCGACATGTCTTTTGTGTCACAGAGATATTTCTAAACAAATATGCTGCCAACTACGTAATAATTTATAAATGTATGTAAACATGTAATAATCAACTTTTTTACTTTGTTTATGACATTAAAAATAAATGCCAATTATCAATTAATCAGCCAATCAGTCAGTCAGTGGTTTGTTAGTGTAATAAATTAGTCCATACTAGTTTTACCCAGTCTGTGTTTCTCCCAATTTTTGTACAATAAATAATAATAAATGTTCTGCGATCATTTGAATGTGAGACTAATAAAGATGATTTTTTTAATTATCATTTGGACTAATCAATCAATTATTGATTTATACCCTAAGTCAATTATTTTCATCAGCTGAACTTATATACTCTTTATTTCCACCATTAAAGGGATATACAGGCATAAGTTCAACTTCATATTTACTGATTTTGAAATATATCTTTTATATAATTGTGAATGCAACAGACACATTGTTATATTACTTGGCAAAATATTTCTTTATTTTCTCGTAATATTTGGGGTGTTTCCTTACTAGACCCACGTGGGTCAGGTTAGCTAAAATTAGATTAGTGTTAAAATATGCATTTATTAATGAGAAGATACTAGAGCATGTTATTGTGCAACATTGGTATAATTCTATCAAAAAGATATCTTAACCACCTAAGAATGTTGAAAAGACAAGTAGCGACCAATGAAAATGTTTAATTTTAGCAAGTACGACATATAACAAATATATAAATAGCTTGGTGATTCCCTCAGTGTCCTACTTTCGTTTTCAACAATGTGTTTGCCACATGTTTTAATTCGTTCAGTTGAATTTTATAAGAGACAAATGTTATTAGTAAGTGATTTCTTACGTTCTCAACGACTAAACTTGGTTCTATACTTGTGGCACAGTCATTTGCCTGTATATCCCTTTAAGGTGATATACATTATTAAAAACATGCAAAATACAATGTACATGTTTAAACAAATAAACAGATAAACAAAATGTTAACTAGAAATGAACAAATAAACTACATGTTTGTATATAATTTATTATGATGACATGTTTAGACAGAATGTCACATTTGTAATTTTGTCTGTAAATAGACTGGTCATAATTTCTAATGTTTTAACATTGTGTAAATAAATTTGCACAATTGTCTTATATATAAATATTGTAAATTGTTATCACTTATAAAATGTTTTATAATATTGATGTTAAATAGAGTCTCTATGAAATTTTCACCGAATAAATAACTCAAAAGCTGACAAAGATTAATTGAAAAATGTTTAAGTACATTATTTGAATTTGACGATTTACCGCAAGATTTACGTCAATCTGATTAAAACCCGATCTAAAATCTCCCGCTCGCCTACTAGCTAATTTAAATCTGGCCTTTTTCAAACGAAGGTCACGTTCATGTGAACTTTTCTCATCATGATATTAATGACGAAATTGTTATGATACGCAACTTGTTTACATCGTCTACGCCACGCAATTTGAAATGAGCCGTCCAATCGCAGACTGTGAATAATACCCCTGTTAAATTAGCATGCAAACCTTGGTCTAAAAATAGAAATTACGAAATCAAAATGTGAATAATAGTGTTTTCGTCTAGATGAAAGCTACGCATTGATTGGTCGACACAAAGTTCATGTCGATGTGACCTTCCACGGAGACAGTAGAGATCCTGCACGACAATGCTCTACAGGATATCTGTTTATGGAGATTGGATTTACGTAAAATATAAACAGCTTCCTTTTCCTTCATGTGAGATTTTATCTTGCAAAGTTTTAAACACTTATGAGACAACGTAAGACAAACGTCAAGAAAACTATGGTGGCAAATTTCTGCCACCAGATAACCACATATCTAAGCTTAGTAAGTGGTTACAGTGCATGTCTAATGTTGCCTGATAATGAAAATGTTTACTTGTTCAAATGTTACCGTTATAAATAAAGTATTTATCTATTTACGTATTTACTTGTTTGTATTTGTGTTTAGTTAGTTTCTTTTATGTGTTAAACATTAAAATCATTTAAATATGGAATGTATCATAAAACATGGAATTCACTATATAGTATAACCTCTGCAGAGCGGCCCTCTACAGAACAAATCCTCTGCACAACAACAACTTTTGCTATTTCCCTTTAGTGTAACTTTATTTGAATTTAACCTCCGTAGAGCAACAACCTATGAACAGCAACTCAGTTTAGTCCCTCCCAGTGGGTGTTGTTCAAGACAGGTTGTACTGTAGTCTTTCGTTATACAAATCTCTGTTATTCGCCTTTTTATAATGTTGGGATGAGAGGACTGCCTCTCTCTGTCAAAACATACTTTGTTTTATATGACTGCATTACTGCTTAAAATAATGGATCCCTTTAAAGGTGATGTTTCGACACCTTTAGGGAATTGTCTAGTTAAAAGTGGCGTTATGTTACACTGTTCAGGACAAGTCCGGTTAACAGTATTATCATGTTATACTGTTCAGGACAACAACTTTCAATATCAAATTAATAAAAACAAATGTAAAAATAAAGTCAAATCATAAACTAAGATAAACTTGATATAATGAAAACCAAATGCACAATCACACTAAATAACATCATGTGTGATGAATTTTATTTTGTTTTGTGTTATTGTATATATTTATGGCGGAGGGTTTTTACTTATTTATTTATTTTTTATAATTTATCTTTTTGTACAACGCTATTGAATATATAATATAGAAATAGGCGTTTAATCAAAATGAAGAAGTTTAAGTTTAAGTTTTAGTGGACAGTTTTTCCGTATTTGGAGGTCTCAGATTTGGGACATGACCAAAATTCACAATCTCAGTTTAATATTATATATGTACCAGTAATTGTTTTATATAGACAAAAGAGATTTTTCTTCATGTGCCACGCGAATGACAGAAAATTTCTACATGTACATTGAGGAGCGCCAATGTCTTTGAAGCTTATGTCTTTAAAAAAAATAATCGTGACGCAGTAAGTGCAGTTAGCAATAAATAATCAAACATTATTGTGCGCTTTCAAAGTTGCCAACAAAAAATGTTTAAACTACAAAGAAATAATTTCAAAACCAATTGTTCGTGATAGTCGACAAGTAATGGGTGAATAGTTTACTTCCCAACCTCAATCATAATTCAAACATGTATGTTATTCAAACATAACTGCCGTTTATTCATGTTTTATGTACAGTGCCCGCCAAAACTCCTTTCAGAATAATCCAATTCACATTGAATTATGAACAGAACAGAACAGAACGGAACGGAACGGAACGGAACGGAACGGAACGGAACAGAACAGAACAGAACAGAACAGAACAGAACAGAACAGAACAGAACAGAACAGAACAGAACAGAACAGAACAGAACAGAACAGAACAGAACAGAACAGAACAGAACAGAACAGAGCAGAGCAGAGCAGAACAGAGCAGAACAGAACAGAACAGAACAGAACAGAACAGAACAGAGCAGAGCAGAACAGAACAGAACAGAACAAAACAGAGCAGAGCAGAACAGAGCGGGACGGGACGGGACAGAGCAGAACAGAACAGAACAGAGCAGAGCAGAACAGAACAGAGCTGAACAGAAAAAAGAACAGAACAGAAAAACACAGAACAGAACAGAGCAGAAAAGAACAGAACATAGTAGAAAAGAACAGAATAAAACAGAACAGAAAAGAACAGAACAGAAAAGAACAGAACAGAAAAGAACAGAACATAGTATAAAAGAACAGAATGGAACAGACATTTATTCACAAAACTATAGATTCTAGTGTTTAGCAATGATAAACATGCAATGATTACATCACAGTCAATATGATCATAACATGAATAGACAATATTACTTGTTTTTTTTATCATTATTTATTATGAAAAGAGAGAAGAAAAGTCATCTAAAAGAATTTCAAAATCAGCATCAATAAGTTAATCAACGTGTGATTCAAACTCTAATACATTAATATATTTTATCATAGTGAAATTACTTGCGGTACAGTATACATAATCTGTTTTTCTCAAAATGTCATTTATCCAAGATTTTTTTTGGATGGCACTGTACATTTCATGAATGAACTGAAATAGTATCGAATAACATATAATGAAAAGGTTCAAGATATTTTAAGCACATTATTACAGGTTATAATTTTAACACGTTTTTATTATAGGCTAACAACGATAACGTGTCACTTGTTTCATGTACATGTACGGTTTTAATTTTGTTGTTGTTGTTGTTGTTGGGTTTAACGCCGTAGCAACACATTGTATAGGTTATATCACGGCGGTCAGTCAACCTACTCATGGAAAGATTAAATCTCTGGATTCATACTTCCGTCAGTGGCTGAGTACTGTCCTACATGATTTATAATCAGTTGTATGATAGAGAATGGCCATAGACATTTATTTTATGACCAAGCTCCACTAAAGTATGCTCCACCCGGGAATCAAACCTAAGACCCCTCGATCAGTAGACATGTGCGCTACCGACTGAGCTAGCCGGGCTCTGTTCTGTTCTGTACTATTCTGTGTTAAACTATGATTAAGTTTTAAACGCTTGTGTCATTGTGGCTTTGGTTCCATCGTGCGTTCACCGAAGAAGTTCACGAAAGTGTAGACCACATTTCTACTTATCTGTGACGCTTGCTTATTTGATTATGCGCAAATGTAAAATAATGCCCTCCAAGAGTGCTTGGACACAATCCTGTTTTTATGATAAACCTACTAACATTTACCCATGAAAATAAAACTAAGAGTAATCTGAGCGAAGTCTACATCTATCAGCTGAGGTTATATTATGATATTGACTTAAGCATTAGTTTTAATACAAACAATCTCTTTGACCCAGTTTATATGACCTGAAAATTAGATCAAACAGAATAACGCCTAAGTAGACTGAATTATTGTGCCTTAAGTAGCATACAGAATACACGCAAATTAGAGCTGTCATTGATCGGGCTTGAAGCGTATCGACGGTATCAATATATCGAGAAATAAATATCGAAGAAACACCGATAAAATATCGATACCTTCACTGCAGTACTATACAGACCATTTATGTCGTCATAAACTCATAATAGATATATATTTGTCAGGAATGTTATACCTTATGTAGACTGGAGCTATTCTAAATGGGAGTGCTGCCAATTTTTTTAGACCTATCAGTTCATATTATGACAGCGCACCCATTTCTGCTTACAATAGAAGTTTCGTCTCACAAATTTGACCGTACAGAGTGACTTTTATTTACTTACCTATATAGGCTTTATTATCGCTATTTCAAAATGCATATTCCGAACGTCAGGTCACCTCAGTTTGAACGTGAAGTAAAAATTTTATATTACGGAGGATTACGGAAAGAGGCGATGTTTTACGATTGTTATAAATGGCTGTAATAATGTTGTTTGTATATACGTTAAATATATCAGTTATGTTTATAACTAACGCCTTTAGAAATATTGGATGACATTACTTTCTGACTTGAGATTACAGTAAAACTTGTAAAGTAAAACCGACCAAGGGTTCTAGTTTTCTAGATTACCTCAAAGTTCTCACAGAAATATCTCGATTTGTTCAAAACCTCGAGGTTATCTAGAAAACTAGAACCGTAGTCGGGTAGGCAGAACTTCCGCTCAAAAGAGAAATTTGTGCTGCTTAGACTGCACCATGTCTGATAAAAATTGGTTTCGTATAAATGTCATTTACCTTGTCTTTTTCATTTAAATTTGTTTAACTTGTCGTCATTTTTGCCGTGTTAGGAACCATATAGGTCACGTGATTCCCAACACTGATACTTTTTAACCACATGTTTAGGTTTATTTGTCTATATAACTTTCTAAATTAAACCGAGCTCGTGTCATTTTTGGTCTTAACGCAAATACAAATTCGGAACACCTCGACCTTTCATGAATGATTAATGCCCGATGAGTTCCGATTGCGCAAATACATTGTACATGTATCACACGTGGTCGGAATATCCGGATTGTATGTAATACTGATGTATGGTCTGTACACCGAGGTTGTACGGTAGTTTTAAATATGTTAGGTGTGTTTTACTAGTGTGGAAGCCACAGTTTGTAATCTTGTATGTATACTGCCATAAAATTAAGGCGAGGGAGTTTTTACTACGAGTGGCTGTTACAAAAATGAAGCTAACCTGCTTCATTCTAAAAGTGCAATATTACATTGTATTTTATAATAATGCTAAAAGCACTTTACTTTATTTATGAGCGTTCTGCATGTTAAACTTTGTTTATATCACATGTATTTATATAATAGGCTTTTAACGAGGTTGATTCAAACAGCTTTAATAATAAAAGAAACTCCGGAATGTGTTTCAACTCATGTATACAGGAGACTTTAAAAGTGTTTGATTTTAAATACAGGTATTGTTAACTCAATTTTAAAACAAATTTTACTCAACTAACAGTGGCGCATACATTAATCCCGCTGATTTAAATACTCAATACTTATTTGACAACTCCCGTATCTATTTTTATCGATCGTGAAAACAAAAGTACTGAAATGAGTATTTATATCAGCGGTGTTACCGATGACCCACTGATAGTGGAATAACATTTTATCAAAATAATCATGAAATAAAAAAATAGTATATAAATATTTACCTATCATAGATAAATTCGCTGTTTCTCCATTTTTCAATCTCCAGCTCTCGATTAATCCATACCATCCGTTTGGATACACAGGTGGGATGTCCCCTATAGCCCTTCGTTGTTTCACATTGTTAGCTATTTCTTTCATAGAAAATTTACCATCAGCGAGGTATCCTAAGTCACCTAAAACTCGTATTCTGTCAATAGGCCGGAATATAAGCCCATATAGATGATAACTTATGAATGTTAACACTGCGAGCCCTATGTAGAAAGTAGGAGCGTAAATATCCACAAAATTCCAAATATAGTTCAGTAAGTTTGCGTTTAATTTGTACACTGATTTCACCCATATTTCACCAACCTCGAACAGTGGAATCTTCAAAAGCTTCTCAGACACTGACGCCGAAACAGCGATGGTCAGCACGCACAGAATTAAAATTTTCACGTAGAACGACATGGTTAAGTCTAATGTACAGTCAGTTAAAAAAAAACGTGTCCGGTTTGATATTGGTTAATAAAACTACGAGGCGATATTGGTCCTCTTAAAACAATCAAGTGACAATAAAACTTTTATTTAATATTGTTCATGTATATAGCTTTCAATAGCCGGAGACAGACTAAACTTCCGTTCTTAATTATCTTTTTCTACAGTTTCGTTTAAACAATGACAAACCTCTTGAAAGCATGTGAAGTTAAACGACAACTCAGTCTATTATAAAGTCATTTGTTCGCTGCATGTAACTGATAGACTAATCCTCCTAATACATGTGAACGTCAATGATATACTAAATCGAACTGCGGGTATTTTGAAATAAATATTTTAAGTACAGACGCATGCGAATAAATACTCTGCTACTGGTCGCAACGCCTAGCGTGACTTCTTATCTATTAAACACTACAGCGTCCGCTGCGAATATAGTCCACTTTTGTATATAATTGAAACACAATTATTTAGAAATTTGTATAATGAAAAAAGATGCAACTATCGTAGAATTTAATCCAATATTTCACACGCGAAATGATTTAACGAAAGATCAATTGACCCGTTTAGTACTATTACAATTCTCATATCGACTATACAGAAGTTATTTATAAGTAGAAGTTATATTTAACGTGTACCCATGTTATTTGTTTACAACCGTTGCTAAGCAAAAAAGAATACATCGAAAATTTTAAAAAGATTGTATATAGGCCAGACTAACTTAACGCTCGATAATTCTGCCAAGGTTTTATGAATGCAAGCATACGCTGCGATGTATAGGGTATAAGTGTCAATAAAGAATACGTATAATTAGGGTTTCATGAACTACAAGTTATAACTTGGTTTTGTTATTGATTGCTGACACGATTTTGACTTTTAACGCATTACTGTTTAAATAGTATAGTATCAATTCATTGCACGAAGCATGGTTGCTTAATCGACTGAAAAGATCAATGGATTATTATATTTGTTTGTTATAAATTTTGTTTGTTTACATGTTTGCGCATATGGTACACAAAAAACCAATAAAATACTTGAAAGCGGTCTAAACTTGTTCAAGAGGGCTAGTCCGGTTGGGGTGTGGTAATTTTTCGAATTTCATAACGATATTAAGTCGGTCATGTATAAGCATGCGTTTTTAATCGGATTTTTTAAACTGCAAATTTACATATCAATGAGATCTATCTTTAGACATGATTTTAAAATCGCCGTTAACTTTTTAAGCAGTTTTACGTAAGGCTTAAAGCGTTTTAAAAATATGTGTGCCTGTTTAAGGTTGGTTAAAAAAATATTAGCCTGAAGTTCAAAAACAGTGTACGAAGAGGACACGGCTGTATAACATGTGCGCATATAATCAGAGTAGCAATTATAGTTCGGTAGCCTGTTCAATTACCCCGAACGTTCCGTAAAGTTAGGTTCGGAACAACTCAACCCATAGACAACTAAACCTGAGACAACTCTCCTACTAACGAATTGAGTTGTCCCAACTTTGGATTGAGTTATCCACGGGTTGAGTTGACTTGGGGTTGAGTTAAGTATCCCGTATCCGTACGTTCGCTAACAGTCGTTACTGAACACGCTGCTGTTTTATTAACCTGTCACAACTTAAATAATCAAACGGTCACTGAATCTGTTATTTTTTACTCCTTTCGGATTTGTTTTTTTTCGCGATATTAAAAATCGCCGCATATATTATAGTTAAATCATTAATAATTAACATGGATCCGGGTGAGTCAGTGGTTAAAAAGAAGTTGAAAAATAACACATTCATTGGCCCTGTAATTATTCAAATTGTGAATAAAAGTTAATAAAACAGAACTTATCCTACATGTGACAATGAAACTAGATTATTTTATAATAATTGTTTTGTACCGTAACAATCTGATTAAAACCCGATCTAAAATTTTCCGCTCGCCTACTCGCTAAAATGCTATTTATAGTGTTTCGTCTAGATGAAAGGTACGCATTGTTTGGTCGACATAAAGGTCATTTCGACGTGACCCTCCATGAGAACCTTAGAGATCATGTACGACAACACTCTACAGGATGTCTGTTTACGGAGATTGGTACCGTTAGAATGTTCCAATTATTATAAATTTGTCTTCACAGTGACGTTTAAAAAGAAAACACCCGGCAGAATCAAACTCCGTGGTTGAATGAAAAAAAAGATCGACCCTAGCTATTGGCAGGGTATGGGGCATCACCGCCACCATAGCAATATATGATTTTCTTTATTTTCATATACAAATCGGTGTTTCCCCTGAAATTTAATTTCCGTTTTATTTCTACACTATTTTTTTCATCTAGTAAAGAAATAGGTTGATCAAAAAATTAAAGTAAACTTATCATGGCTCTACATTAAAAGTATACAGTCTACACGTACGGTTTTCTTTTGGGAAGTTTTGCCGTATTGTTTCCATAGGCGGATCCAGGGGGGGGAGCGGACCCGGCGCACGCCCCCTGAAATTGCCTAAGCAATTTTTTTCTATCATGTAAAAAATATATAAAAACAATATCTTCTCATTTTTTTTGTAAAATTACATTAAAATTAACATGATCAACGGCTGTCATTCTCGTACCCAGAGTCTAGTAGGATTCTCAATACTAGCCTACTATACTCTGGGTACGAGAATGGAGAATGATGGCTGTTAAACATTATAAGATATATCTAGATGCTTTTTATTGAATACCCTGCAAAGGATAGTTGAGGTTCTGGACATGTGCCTGAATGCCTTAGAAATAAACAAAACTGAGGAACTTCCGGGCGCCGCGCTCCCTGAATCCCTGGTCAAGGCTTTGCCCTGGACCAATCAAGGGCCCTTACAGTCCATTCATTGTCCACGCTCTAAATAGAATATTCCGCTCCCGTAAATAGAAATCCTGGATCCGCCTATGGTTTCAATATGTTTGTGACATTTAAAATTGTGGCCCATAATCAATGAATAGGCCTACTATGTTAGTGGTATATCTTAGTCCATAGGCTACAAGTTCAACTAAGTCGATCCGTGTTTTTCCATGGACCCTAGGTTTATCATTCTCGTGCCTAGAGTCTAGTAGGATTCTCGATACTAGATCGAAAATCTTGATAACCTCGGGGAACGAAAATGTGTTTATGTAGGACACTTTTTTTCGCAATTTTGCACAATACATAAATTTTGTTTATCAACTGACACTAATTTATAAACATTTCAATATTTTACATCTATTTTCTTCTTAATCTGCCATTCTATTGCAAATTTGAAAAAGGGCCCAAGACAAAGAAAAAAAAAACAATCGCCAGGCAGTTGCGAATAAAAAGGGAGGCAAATGTGTATAAACTATTTATCAATTTACAGGAGTTCTCTCCCTTGGAGTGTAAATCAAGGGAAATCACTCTTACAAACTCAAAATGTTGGACGATTCTTTGAAACCGAAAACGAAAAATCCAAGATTCTGGTTGGTGTCTATTGGATCATTATTGATTATTTCTCATTTTGGTCACAAAATATTCAAGTATGTGTATGTGGACAGAACCAACAAATCATCTCAAATTGGCTCTGATACTGACAGGTAGCAATTGTCATATAATTTCGCGACCTAGGTCAAACATAACGAAGTCATTTTTATTTTTATTGGCTGTTTAAAGTGTTTGGTTTATTGCTTCTTTGTAACGAAAACACATGTGCATTCTAGGTAGTATCTTGGTATTGTACATGAATGTTTATGACAATATTGTGAGATTAAAGTAATGAGGGGGGTTATAGAAGACTGATAGTCTTGCGACCCTAAAACAGGAGGTGTAAGATGTAATAACAAGTATATACAACATACACATGTACATTTCCATTTATCAAATACACAAAAACAAGGAACTATTAACATTTCCCGAGAAAATCAGTTATCAAATCTTGGAGGCTGGAACAACAAAATTATTTAAGAAAATTTCACCAACAATTCTTTATTTTGGATTGATTATTGAGGACTCTAAAACCTATGTGCACATAGACGTTTGACAAAAATTTTCGGTATGGCATGTCCTAAACCATTTTTAAATGAAGAAATTTTTCTGAGCTCACTTCGCTCACCCTTGTGTTAACATTAATCTAATAGTTATGTAGTTTTTATTATTAATTTATTTTGTATAAAAAGCATACAATGTGGATGTCGTTCATAAGTTTTAACCCCCTTTAGAACAAAAACCTGGATCTGCCCCCTGTAATATATTTTATTTTTATTTGATTTACTTGCCATATTTTTTTTGAGTCAGATTTTTTAACAGCATCCTATGACATTTGTTTCATTTCCTTCACATAAGAAAATTTAAGTTAAATCTTAGAGTCAGTTGTCAATATGTGTAATCTTATAAGCCATCTGTATAAATCAGTCTGTCAGTAGCATGCAAGTCCACCGATAGAAGGAAATGTGAGTTCCATTCCAAGGTGGGGCATACTTTCATGAAATTGGGTTATGAAATACTTCCCACAGCCATTCTCCCTCCTGCTACTGATTCTTTATGATGTAGGGTATTTGCCCAATCTCCATAAACAGATATCCTGTAGAGCCTTGTCCTACAGGATCTCTACTATCTCAATAGAGGGTCACGTCGAGATGACCTTTATGTCGACTAATTAGTGGGTAGCTTTCATCTAGACAAAACACTATTAAAAACATTTTGATTTCGTAATTTCTATTTTTAGACCAAGGTTTGCAAGCTAATTTAACAGCGGTATTAGTCTGCGATTGGACAGCTTATTTCAAATTGTGTGACGTAGACGATGTAAACAAGTTACGTATCATAACAATTTCGTCATTAATACATGTACTATGATGAGAAAAGGTCACCTGAACGTGACCCTTGTTTGAAAAAGGCCGGATCTAAATTAGCGAGTAGGCAAGCGGAAAATTTTAGATCGGGTTTTAATCAGATCGGGTATTTTGCCAGGCACTGTCCCTAGTAAGTGGTAAACAGCTAAATCCAGAGATAAGGACTTTTCAGGATCAGTGAGTAGATTGACTATGGAGTTAAACCCAACCAAACAAAGTTCTCTTTTAATTGATTTTGTTTGTTTTGTTTTTTTCAGCAAGTCAAGTTGATACAGATGAAAGCTGAATGCTGTAAATATATTGAAAAAGAATGAGTGCATTAGCTTTGAAAAATAGAACGAAATAATAAATTAATCTGAATTTGTGAATACTAGTGTTGATGATGTGTTAATGTATTTATTACTTGTGTGATAACATTTATTATTGGATATTTGTGTTTGTTTGGTTTGACATTATTTGTAATCATTTTACTTCTCTGCTAAATATTTTAGTTGATTGAGGATATTCTATTTAACTAGGGTGTTGGCATCTATTGTATAATGCACTGGTACCTGTTTTGTTGAATTGTGACACACAGTAGTGAAGTATATGAAGTAAATTTAAAAATAACTTCAAGTAATGTAACATGAAATTGAAAACAAATAAAATAGTAAAGAACTGAAAAAAATTTCAATTTCAATTAATTGAAGCCTTCGCCACATTTTTGCAGAAATGAGGTGTTAATATCTCTGGGCTGTAGTTTATCAAGAGTTAATTGTTTGAATAATGTCATCTATTAGAAATCATTCACCAACTTTGATGACGCTTCCATTGGAAGTCATTTGTCATATCCTGAAGTTCCTACCAATTAGGAAAGTGTTACAACTAGAGAGTGTATCTAAAGGGCTACAGCATGCAGTATTGGAGCATTTAAGAACCCTGACCAAAATTGACTTCAAAGAAGATGTCCCATATGAAGAGATGTTCAATTATACTATTAGCAACCTGTCTGACTCTACTTTTGATAGTTTCCTAGATAAGTTACCTAAATTGAAGTATATATATGGTTTTTATCCAGAGAATATCTTGACCTCTTGTGATGATTATGATTCAGTATCTGTATTGTCCTGTCGTGGTGTCTGTAGTTCACTCAATGATCATCGAATAAAAGGAATAGAAATAAACAATATACGCTTACTGGAGTATATTTGTAGTTCACACATGGATTTACAAATCATTGGTATATTTAAAAGCTTCAGAAAATGTGAGATGTGGCCTAAAATCATTAAATTGAATGAGATAAGTTTGCAGATCACCCATTTACATCTTGAAAATTGTGCTGTTGAGAAACTTGTAAACATGGATGACTATTTAGAAGAAGTGTATCTGAGGTTGGTATTATTAACAACCTTGACTTTTTCATAGTGACACCAGTCTAAGTTATCTCCCTTTAAGTTGATATATAGAAGGAACAAAGGGAGGTAACTAGAAACGTCGCATTCAACACATATATCGTTCATATACTTGACGACCAGCTCTTCCTACTATCGGTTTCCTGGACACTTATCGATCACCAGTACTAACTTACCCTTCCAAGAGGCAGACAACTCATGTATAGGGTATGACCTGCCCCGACCGGGTTTCGAACCCGCGATCTCCGGATTCGAAGTCAGACATGCTAACCACTATGCCACGACCACGGCTACTTATGTCTTTAACAACAATTTCATCATTGCTCTAACTTTGACTATATGTATTTTTTGTAGGAATGTAGTATTTACGGATGAGAATCCTTTTATCAATGTCTCCATGAGAAAGTTAAAATCATTTTCCATGTCAAGGTGTCTAATAATTGGACCAAATCTACATCTTCCTGAAAGATATGAACCGTTGATTCAAGCTTTAGCTGAGGCATATCAGCTCCATACATTACATCTACAGGATATGTACTATAGGGGTAAGTCAAAAGGTTTCTTACTTGATTTTTTGTTACAGTCCCTGCAATCTCCGTAAACAGATATCCTTACTGCTGTTGTACAGGATCTCTAAGGGTCGATCAGAGGGTCAAGTTGACATGACCTTTGTGTCCATCAATCAATACTTAGGTTTCATCTAGACGAAACACTATAATTAGCATTTTGACTTCGTAATTTCTATTTTTAGACTGAGGTTTTAGAGCTAATTTGACGGTGGTGTTATTCGCAGACTGATTGGACGTCTCATTTCATATTGCGTGACATACACGATGTAAACACGTTACTAAACATTATGAATGCATCATGAATATTATAATGAAGGTCACCTGAAGGTGACCCTCAAAATGAAACAGCCAGATCTATATTAGCGAGTAGGCCAGCAGAGAATTTGGTTTTAATCAGATTGCAGTCCCAACCTTTAAAATGTGCATTTTATCACAATATTATCTTTCAGAACTGTGAAATAATTTTTAGCTCGACTATTTAAAGAAAAGTTTGGCTGTCCTACTCAGTTGTGCGACAATGGTGGCATAACACTTCTTGGTTAAGTTTTCATCAAGTGCATCATTTTATCTTTGGAAGTACTGAAAAGATTCACTTGAAACTTCACACATGTCTACAGGGTTACCATTGGATGATAAATTCCAAGTTGCATAATTCTAGCCAGCCTTTTGACTGGTTGTTGCTGTTATTAACATGTAAATCCCTAGTTGAGCGCCCTGGCTGTGGACTGCTTTTGTTATAGGACAATTGATTGTATGTTTATCATTATTATAATTACAATAATTATGTTATTTAAATTTTATTCAACTGTCTATGGTACATAGATTACTATCCCTGACATTCAGTCTAGGGACAATTTTTCTCCGACTTGTTTCGCTTACATTTGTGCATACCATAGATCTATGTGCTTATGTAGCTTTTTTATGATTATTTTGCGTTATTCTGCAAACAGTGTATAATGTTGTTGTGGTTAGAAAGTTTGGACCCCCCAAAATAAAGTTTTGACCCCCCCCCCCCCCCAGAAAAAGTTTTGACCCTCCTGCCCCAAAGAAAAATTCTAGAAACCCCCTCCCCCGAAAAGTTTGGACTCCCCCCTTGGAAAAAATTCTGGATCCGCCTCTGGATTAAATCACTATGAGCAGATTTCAATTATACTGACTTTGTTTTTTATTTACAGATAATCCTTTTGTTAGAATATGTGAAAAACCCGAATATCAAGAATCATTTAAAAAACTTGAATCTATTGTGCTAGGAAATAATAAATATTTCAAAATAGAAGATATTGTATGTCTACTCACTCGCTGTTCCAATATGTAAGTGTTAACTCAAAAACAGGATTCTCATTCTGCAGCCCTGGCAAATATCTCTATGTTCAATGTTATTGGATGCTTAGTACATAAAGAGGGTCGCCCGACTAGCTCAGTTGGTAGCACACTCGTCTGCTGAGCGAGGTCGAAGTTTCGATTGAAACATACTGTATACCGGTTGGTTATATCACGGAGGTCAGTCCACCTACTCTCTGTTCTTGGAAAGGCTATATCTCTGAATTTAGCTGTTAACCAACTACTAGTCGTATACTTCAGTCAGTGACTGACTACTGCCCTGCATGATTTAGAATCAGTGGTAGGAGGGAGAATGGTAGAAATTATTTCATGACCAAGTTTCACAAAAGTATGCTCCGCTGGGGAATCAAACGTAGGACCCCTTGATTGGTAGACCTGTGCCATACCGACTGAGCTAACTGGGTGGGTACTTCAACTGTACAAGCTGTGTTGTCTATCTGTAAACCCTAAAGTGGACTACTTAAATTGCAGTTGTGATTGTTCCTTTTATTGTGCATGGAAGGTGTAATGTAACTTATTTATTTATTGGAGTTAACGCCGTGTCAACACACTTTAGGTCATTTTACGGAATCCAGCGCACCTAACCTAGCTTTCCTGGACCATTGTCTATAACCAGTACTCACCTACCCTTCCACAAGGCCGGAAACTTCTCCATATTATCTAATCAATGGAGGAAAATCGACATTATTGTCAAATTTTCATGGAAGGGTATAACCTCCCCGGGTGGGATTCGAACCCGCACCCCCTCGAGCACGAGATTCCAAATCCCGGTGCACTACCAACTGCGCTATCAACCCGGGTAACTGTCTGTAGTGGATTAAAAAGAGGATTTTCTACAGTCAGCCCCTCAACTATCCTTTGAGAACCCTTTGAATTGCCCTTTTCTTACATGAATTTTATTTCCTATAAATTTTTCATCATAATTTTTGTAATTTGCAAATCTATCAAATTATCTCTTGTATTAATAGAGGAACAACTTATTTTAAGGAGGAAACTCTGAATAATTGCTGAAGGATTCCCTCAGAATCCCTTCAGAATCCCTTCAGAAGTTAGTGTCAGGCCTAGTCCACCTATTCACAAAAATTCTTACGAAAACAATGATCGTAAGTCAATTTCATAATTTTGCAGTTCAAAGTCAAAAGGATAATGAAAATAGTTATGATACGATATTCAAAAGGTATACAATTTTTTACATAAATCAATAATATATGGAATTAATCGGCCAAAATATGACCACAACGTCAGACATGAATGTTTCTTGCTTTTGACTTACGATGATTTTTATCGTAAGATTTTTTGTGAAAAGCATCAATGCTCTATGTTTTACAGGTTGACCTCATTGACATTACAACCATCTTTGTGTAAAGACAGACTATTTCAAACTCTGAATGATTCTGGTGTAACAATGAATACTGGTTTTAAAGAGTTATACCTAGGATGGAAAGATGATATTGATCAGACCCTAGGTAATGTGCTCATTTTATTTCAGTGTGAGAAATCATGTGACTTATATGGTTCCTAACACGGCAAAAATCAACCAGTACTAACCAGCACTCGCCTACCCTTCCACAAGACCGTAAACATCTACATATACTTTTGATCAAATCCCATCCAATACCTACTAAGGGTGTAACAATACGGTAAAAACCGTATTGCAATGTATTGCAATATGCAGGACCTGTATTGTAATATATTGCAATAGGTACCGGTTTTTCGCTTAGACATGCAAGCATTAATTAATGTATGTACCTCATCATAATTGGATCAGCATAGCATGCATATGGGTATTTTCAAATGATCTCTTATCCAAATGTTTGAATTACAAATGTAAAATGGTCTATATGTTAGAAAAATTTGTGGTTTGTAACAGACTCTTAAAGATATTTTTCTTTTAATTGACTAAATGTTTTACCTTTTAAAGCACAGTATGAGTATTTCAAGTATTCAATTCATTTGAACATTTGTTTAAACATTTAACTATCAGATTTTGATAAAAACAAATAGTGCGACACATAAGTACAAAAACCGGTTCAAGGAAAAACGAACCAGGTATAAAAACCCGTTAGAACTCGTATTGCTGTATATTAACTGGTATATCGGTTAACCGTTACACCTCTAATACCTAACCTGTTGTTTCCTTGAGCAGGAAACTTTATCCTACTAGCTCAGTACTGGGGGACCAGGAAGTGGGCTCTAATGTGATTACTTTAAGTTGTAAGAACTTGTTTCACAATCAAGCTAAAATAGATAAGTATAAAATTTATTGAAGTCACTGAACGGACAACAGTTTTAGTGGACCGGGTTCACAATCCAGCAGTTAAATTCAAAGACTGCGGTATATATTTCAGGTGAAGAGATTCATGTAGATGAAAAATATTCTAAGATAACAGATAATGGTTTGCAATTAGTAGGACAATGTTTCCCTTCAGTTGAGAAACTAGATATAAGAAACAGTCTACATTTGAAAGATCCAGGAAAATGGTTCACTCCAGGTACTGTATATTGAGCATTCGGAACTACCTTGGCGATCATCTACCAAGATATACCTCGGAATCTCTTATTAAAGCCCCATTACTAAATAGAACGCTGATAATTGTCATGTATCATGCTTTTGCTTAAAACTCATGCAACCATTAAATGAATACATAAAACGCATCTCAGGCACAAAAACTCAAGTATTTTCTCCAGAATTTATACTAATACTATTTTGAAATTAGTGATGAAAACCTAAAGTAATGACTATAAGGAAAATCACGGAACTCAACGAACGAAATCGGAACATCCCGTCATGGCTAAAAATAATCACAACTTCAAATGAGAAGTAAACAAATTTTCTGCTTTGATAAGTACACGTTTTGTATAGTGAATTTTGTGCGAAAGCCAATTAAAACTTACGAACTCATGTAAATAGTTTTATAGATGAACATATACTGAGAGGAAAAAGAAACAGACCAATTAAGTCTTACGTTATACAGAAACGTTTGCTAATAGGCCATGTTTAGGTAGAACGAGTGTAATTTTGGCAAGACAAAACAACTAGATAATTTATATTTACGCTAACATCATTCGCGCAACAGATTTTCGTGGCAGTGTCTACACCATGTGTGGTAAAAGGGTAACTGTGCCAAATAAGTCGAAAAACAATTGGAAATCTACTTGTTTGGCGCAAACCGTTCAGAAGTTATGCCACCGTCACAAACGTCTTTTTCTCCGCTCGTATCATCGCAGTGTTGGGAGAATGTAGAGCTTGAGGATTCGCGTTTTGGCTTATGTAACACCCTCAGATTTATCAATGTTTCAATACGAGTTTAAGTCACAACTCGTTGTTTCCTAAGGTAATCTCGTGGACATACACATAGACCAGCTACTCGTATTATGCCCTGAGAGTGTCTCTATACTCTGGCATTGTTACGACTGTGTCTATTAACATAGTAAAGACAGACCTTCCGTTGCACATGTCACTAAGGACTTTTTACTAGGTGACAACATTAATGTTTCTTTATTCTGAATCACGAAAATTATGTGAAATGAGGCATTTCTTTTTAGCGTCAGGTTAGATGTGTGCATACTCAAAACTTGCACGTACTGATTTCTCAAGTAAATCACTGGAAAAACGATAAGACATATCCAACACTTTACAATTTTGTAAAATAGCTATTATTTAATACAAGTGTTTATCAACTACTCAAGTAACTTCATACAATGATAACCTACCATGCCATGAACAGAATTAGACAGTAACCACAACTCTACCTGGCTTTATTATGGATTATTTCCCTTTGTAATTTTTGCAATAAAGTTTTTAAATCAAGCTTTAATGTAGTTTCCACATTACATTTCTTGTTATTTTTCTGATACATTTCAGGTAGCCATTATTTCAAATCTATTGAAGATTTATGTATAAGTGGTTGTCAAGGCATAGAACCTGAACTATTTAGTCAATTTATTAAAATGTTACCTAATCTCACGTCGTTGTGCCTAGAAGAAATGTTTCTACATCGCTCTGGAGGAATTACTGTGTAAGTAAAAAAAAGTAAACAATAAATGTTATTTTGTAGTCTAAGTTTCATGCGTATGCACGTTTACCGACTTTACAGCAATTACCCCTGGTCATCTGACTGCTGGTTTTTCAACAGTTTTGACCTGTCTGCTATAAATGAATATATCATCTATTAGGTGCTTTAAGGATGAGTTAAAATCAATATTTCATAGGGTTTATATATCAATGGTAGTAGTATGTGCACTGCTTAAAGGAGCAAGTTACTATACTCCCTCAATATACAAAGTGGAAAATAATGGATAATGAGATTTTACTATTAAAATCATGGAAAATGGGATTTTTTTCTGGAAAATCATGAAATTTTGATTTTTGGGAAATTGTCTCAGAAAAGTCATGGAAATTTAGAAATCATAATGCAAAAAGTTTGTCGTTGGATAACTATTGTATGTCTGATTTGATTTGAACCCATAAAATGAATGAAAACCATAATTTTAAACAAAAATTGCAACTTTAAATGTTGTGTAGGAATTGTGCCTGTGTACGAAATTAGAATTTTACAAACAACAATAATAATCATTAGCTGTATTACAAAGAAGAAATGTAATTACATTTTATAGTCTCATGCTTACGCACGTTCACCGACTTTACAGCAATTATGCCTGGTCACTGGGCTACTGGTATCTATCTATCAATCTCCATTGGGAGTCTTTTTACTCCGCTTATTAGTGCAGCCGACATATTGGTGCAGCGGAGTTATACCACCTTCGCAGGTACCCATTTCCACCTGGGTGGAGTGAAGCAATCGCAGGTAAATTTCTTGCTCAAGGAAATTAGCAGTGCCCCTGGTGGGATTCGAACCCAGGACCTCTCAATCCCTATGCGCGCATCCTACCAATGGACCACTGCTCCTACAATGGGAGTAATCAAAAATATAATTGTACTTATTTTGGGCTCTGTATGTGTTTCTGTTGTATCATGGAAAACTGAGAGATATTAGGCCACAACAAATTGATCTTTTGTTCGTCGGATTTCCCGCACCTAAAAATCCGAAAATGGAAAAAAAATATTTTTTTTTTTTTTTTGCTCCCGCACTTCAAAATTTTTACCGCATCAAGATTTTTTTTGGATTCAATTTTTTTTGGCACTCAACCAAGAAGTTTTACGGAGAAAATCAATTTTTTTGGTCTAAATATCAAAGCTTATCACCATGACATTGCTATATTTGTAACAAAACAGTAAAGTATTCACGTTTACATACGTAACTATGATGATCGTGTCGATCCTTTGTTCCTTTGTTTTCTAAATCCTAAATTATATTTAGTACACATTTTAACACATGTATACTGAATTTATACGTAATGAATGCAATGCTTAACTTCCATAAACTTGAACTCTTGATACACACAGAAGTTGAACAGTGACGTAGACAGAGCGGCTCCATCAACCCTACAAATATGATCTGGATGTGTGACGTCATATGTTCACCTTCTGTGTAAAAATAATTTACAATTGAGGTCGACTCATGTGTTATGTATTGAGGTAGGACAGAATAGAAGATTTCCTTTTCTAATAATGTTCATGCCGGAGATATTCGAACAGGCCGATTTAAAATGAAGTTGTATTTTGTATTATTTACCAAAAGGCTATACTTTCGACACCAAAGCGTATAGTCCATTTAATTTTATAGGGGTGCTGATTCTATTTTTCCTTCAGGATTACTTAGGTATACTTAGCAGTTGTATGTTGTTTAGTCTGTAGCATAATTTGGTTAATTAATAATCTTCTTCTTCTTTCTAATCAATAAGACTGTATTTATGCACGTAAAAGTTAACAGGTTTTGTTCATTATCATTTTATAGGGGTGCTGATTCTAAAATTCTCATTCAGGAACTTAAGTATACTGAGTAGTTGAATATAAATTGAGCCCATCCTTTATGTACTGGAATAATATTAAAACTTTATTTATACACCAAACTGAGTCAACAGGTTTGGTCCATCATTTTATAGGGGTGCAGAGCCTAAACTTTTTATTCAGGAGGATTTAAATTTGCTGAGTAGCTGTTTGTTGTTGATTCCATCTCTTATTTATTTGGTTAATATAGGGATTTATTTTACATAAAAAGTCACCAGGTTTGGTCCTTTATAATTTTAGAAGTGCTGATTCTAAATTTTTACAATGATCTTGGAAGTTTTGAAGTTCAATATTTAATGAAATCAGTATATTTTACAGTATGATAATATAGTACAGTTCATCTAAATGCAAATGGAACAAAATACAGGCATTTATTTTGTATGTATCATATTAAAAGCATTAATTTTATGAATATTAACAACAAGTAATCTTTCTTACAACAAACTACAAGATAATCAGAGCTAAACAGACATTTCCTTGAAATCCAAGGTCAAGATAATAAAAACCAAGGAAAAAAGACTAAATATGAAACTATAATTGAGAGAAAAATATTAAATACATGCAGTGCTTTTAGAATTGTATCATGTAAGAAAAATAGAATAAATCCATAGTAGTACAGCATCAATCCATGTTTTATATTTAAATAAGCATGTCTATATCCACAACTATAATTTAAGAGATTATTGTGGCTTATATGCACTTTGAAATAATACAGAATGCTATTCATTAAAGTTTTTTCTGCATTTAAGTGCATTTTGACTTTAAGTAAATGAATATTCATAAAAATAGAACTTTTTTTTATTTTTCGCTTTTCGCTCGCTCCTCAAAATGCAAAATGTGGGAAAAAATATTTTTTTTTTTTTTCGCTCGCTCGCTCCAATTTTTTTCGGACAAAATCCATAGAACATATGATCAATTTGTTGTGGCCTTATGGAAAATTCATGGAATTGTGGTATTCAAAATATGTATGAAGACTGTTTCATGTTTCTTTATTTTTCAGGGATAGCTTTAGAGTAATTTTTGACCGTGATGAGTCCTTTATTGCTTCTAATGGCAAGTATTACCTAAAACCTCAAGGGGGTGCTTTGAATGGAGATAATTGTTTAATGGAACTTTATGGTAGCATATTGAACCATCCTGTCATCAAATTATCATGTAAAAGTGATGTAGGGAACCAGCAAATTCAAATTTCAGCCAATCAGAACAATCCTTGTAGTTCAAACTTTATGACCAATCAATATGCTTCTTACAATCATGAGAATGATTCCTCAGCCAATGAAAATGGACGTAAAACAGAAATGAGTGTTGAGCTGTCCAAGCAGAAAGAAGTTAACAGTTTGCATTCTTACCAGACTAGATCAAAGAGTAGAAATGTGAAATCTCCATCTTTCACAGTTTCCCATTCCATGGAAGGCTTGTCTCACCATGGTGATTGTAAAAGAAACTCGGCTGAGTCAACAAAAAGAAACAAAAGGAAATACAAGAATCTTGTTCTAAGGACCCTGTGGCATCAGTGTCTCAAGAACCCTGTCCTTGTGGTTCCAACTGGAATGATGAACCAACAGTTTCTAAAAAGGGGAAATCATCAGGCACAAAGAAAGGGGTAGCTGGTGAATTGAAGTCAGTTAAGCAGAGAAAGTCTGACAGAAGGAAAACTAACAAACTCAAAGGTAAAGTTATAGAATTATGTTTTTTTGTTAGGTTCAATGCCGTGTCAACACAATTTAGGTCATTTCACGGCGTCCAGTGCACCTAACCTAGCTTTCCTGGTCCCTTATCTATAACCAGTCCTCACTTACCCTTCCACAAGGCCGGAAACTTCTCCATACATCTTATTAATGGAGGAAAATTGACATTATTGTCAAATTTGCTTGGAGGGGTATAACCTCCCTGGACAGGATTTTGGGACACGAGATTCCAAATCTTGGCTCTCTACCAACTGCGCCACCGCCCCTCTGACCAAGTTATAGGATTATGTTAACATACAGCAGGGTTCAACAGTTACTGTTCATTATTCAGATTCATCCCTTATGATAAGAATTCTTCTAATGAAAATAAAGAATATGTTCACAGAATATGTTCACAGAATATGTTCACAGAATATGTTCACAGATTAGCAGTCACAAATTGTGACAAAAAAGATTTTTTTTAAATATTTTATCATCTCTTAATCTTTTTCATTTTCATTTGTGTTTAAACTGGTATTTCTTAATTATGCATATAATTGTGAAGCACTTTGGAACATATATTCAATATGAAAAGAGCGCTATACAAATGCCGTATATAATATTTATAATAATAAATAATAAACAATTCTTTGGAACTCCATTTCATGTGAAAACAGGAAAATTTAAAGGGATCCTGATAGATTGTCTACCTAAGTATCACTGGGATTCCTCCCAAGCTTTTGGGGTCCTCAGAACTCTAAGACACTGTTGGTGGCGAACCATGCTATGCCCCCCCCCCCTTAAGTCCTTCAAAATCCTGTTTTTTTAGGGATTGTCTGATTAATATTTATCTGAGACAAATGTCATCTGATCAAAGTCAAAAATAAGCTCTACTTATTTTATTAACATTTCATTCAAGCAAAGTAACGTAAGGCCACACTTTTTATATTTTAGTCTTAGGAGAATTTTCTTCAAAAAATAAATACGGTAGGTCGAAATTTATCACTTTCAAGTCTGCTTCCTTGTCCCCAAGTACTAAGCTAGTAGGATAAAGTTTCTTGCTCAAGGAAACAATGGGAAGGTTTTGGATTGTATTCTAACCAATGCTATCCATGCTTACTTCTGTGTTTTCTGAGCTCGGTCAGTGAAATTAAAATGGATCTTACACTAAAGTTGACTGAGTACTTAGTATTATCATCTTGATATTATAGAATGTACATGTAGTAATGGTTATATAGACAGTGGCAGTCAGACAACACTAGAAGATACTTTACAAACATATCAAAGATGTTACCTTGGTGATACATCTATATCTAGTGGTACCATGGTAACCGATAGAATTATTACGCCGGGTAAGTTGCATAATTCACAGTCCATTTTTTACATGTCACGAATGCCTCCAACGTGAACACGACTTTTGAGCAGTTTTGCTGTTCAAATAGAGCACTAACTTGAATGCAGAAATGATGAATATCCACGTTACATTTCTTGTTAGTCATTTCTGTCTGTGATAATCCTAATTTGATCTTTTACCCTTTTATATTTAATTCATTATTGGGTTTTTAATGTCTTATATTTGAGGGAGAAGACAATATGTGTCTTGCTAGGACATGCATTCATCAGTGTTTAGTTTCACTCTTAGGGGAAAGGTGGCGGGCCCTTTTTGAGGGGAGAATAGCGTCAAAAACCAAATTAGGGGAAAAGTTTTCAATACTTGAGATAACATTGATCTTCTAACAGAGTAACATTTCTGTCTACCAATATAAAATTTCAACTATTGAACCTATATATTCAACTGTGATTTCTCTGTAATGCTTGAGGAATGGGCAAAAATGCTACAAAAAGAACAAAAATTTTAGGAATAGGACACTCTGACAGGGGAATTTTTACCTTGAAAGGGGAAAAATATATACTTTTTGGAGAGGGGAATGGGGCCCAATTTCGGCCCCAAAGTGGCCTGAAAAAAACCACTGATTCGTTTATCTAAGTATAGTGCGTACAAGTTGACCCCGACCTTACCTTTCACATTTGCATTTAATTATCATCTACACATATCCCGGCGAAAATCAATACCACGCCTACTCTATACTTCGGCTCGTTACGTATTTATGATAAAATAAGACATGTTTATAGTATACACAGCCCGCATGTATAACAATTCATGATTCAAATGTATTCAATCGGGAAACTCGTGTTCTTACCTTTGTGATTACAATTAATAATAAAATGGATGGGGAAAGGCGGTTGTGGGGCTAAAACCCACAACATTAGAATTGGTAGCTAGCCTCATCGTATAATCATCTGGTCCGGTCTATGTGTAATTAACACTCATTGTACGCTTTGAATGAACTTTAAAATTAGTCCCTGTGTTATAATTACATTCGAGCCTCGACGATATAATCCGATTGTTATCGATATTTAATATTACAGTCGTATTAAATGTAATGAATATTCTTGCATAAAGGTCAGGTCGGGGTCAACTTGTACGCACTATACCACAATGGAAACAATGAAATTCACATTACTTTTTTGTGATACCCTTACTAAATGAAAATATGTCCTAGCACAATGAATGTATTGCTCTTACAGTATTTTTATTTGTTCTGGACTTCAGTCCTGAACAAATATATTTACCGTATTTCAGACCCTTTCTCACTTTGAAAATTTACCGAATCCAGAAGTAGTCCCTCAGTATATAAGAATAGAGCAATTCAAAAAGATTTTCTGCTATAACGGGCGCATTAATACACTAGTAATCCGAACTATATCTCGTATAAGCATAAGAATATTCGCTCCTATGTTGTGTGTCTCAGTAGGTATGATTACATCATCTTATGTAATAGAATAGTATCAACTATTCAGTCACGACCTGTTGTTTGTGCCAGTTGTCAGTAGAGATGTTACATCATCTTATATGATAGAATGGTTCTATAGGAAAAGTTTAAAGATCGTAATAAATGACTTTGAATGATGCCTGAATAGTGAACTTCATTTATTTTACATACAGGTGCAATAGAATAAATGTGCCTGAATGATAACTTTTAAGCGGCAGTTATTGAATTGTTTTAAGAATGACCCTTTGACTTGTGGTGATTGTATGAAAAAAAATCAGTAGTGAGTTCGCCTATCAGGTTTACCTGTTGTATTTATAGGTCGATTGTATAAAGTGTTTTGAACTGGAACAGTGCTGGTCTACCTATAAAACTTATATCACTGAACTATTCTCTGAGAATGAATGTTTTGTTGGAGCCGGACATCTAATTCCACTTTTCAAACCAACACTTTTCGAACAGATTCAGTGCCTTCAGCGCTTTGATTATTTTATGTAATACTTTATTTGTTATTCATTTGTTTGCTATGTATGTTTTTTTTTTAACTTATTGAATAAACTCTATCTATCAATCTATATTAGAAGAAAAGTTGTATTAATACTTAAACAATGTTTTATTTAACAGGTATATTCCATCCAGATGTTGGCATACAAAGAAGAACATTATCAAATAAATGTAAAATACATACAGCAAACCAAGATACAATTGATAACTGTTGTGGTACACTAGATAGTATGTTAGATTTCAGTGATTTTATTGCGGTAATTTTTATTTCTATTTTATTTTTTTATTATTATTATTATATACCAAGTGTGTGTAGCGCTCTTTTTATATTGAATATATGTTCAAAAGCGCTTCACAATCATATGCATAATTAGGAAATAATTAAAATTTTATTAATTGAAAATGAAAATGGTTAAAAGATGATAAAATAATAAAATGAGGACTTGTACAAAAGTAAGATTTAGTGCTCAAAAAGTGCTCATAGTAGCTAAGAAACATGTACATTTATATAAAGCTACTTGAATTCAATTATTTTTTTACAGCCTCCCTGCTAGCTCATTTATTAGTAACTTGCAAGTCTACTGATCGAGGTGTCGTGGGTTCGATTCCCAGCCAAGTCATACTTTCGTTTTAGCCTGGTCATAAAATAATTTCTATGGCCATTCTCCCTCCTACCAATGATTCTTATTTATGTAGGGCATTTGTCAGTCACTGACAAAAGTATGTGTTCAGTAGTTGGTTAACAGCTAAATCCAGAGATTTAGCCTTTCCAGGAACAGTTATTAAGTTGACTGACCGAAGTTTCCGGAAGAGTTGGTGAGTACTAGTTGTAGACAAGGGTCCAGGAAAACTAGGTTGGGAGCATTAAACCATGTATTGTAACAAAAATGTGTTGACAAGATGTTAAACTCAGTATAAATAAATTCATAGATTTTAATGTTGGTCAATGTTTTATCTCTCTTTTATTTTTATTTTCATGTACCATCATAGAACACCCCCTGTTATAGTCAACCACCATGTGTAAGTAGTATTTTGATGATTTAACATAATGCCCGCCTAGCTAGCTCAGTCAGTAGGACACAAGACAACTGATCGAGGGGCCGTAGGTTCAATTCCCTGATGGGGCATACTTTGTGGAGCTTGATCATGATATAATTTTCTACCGCCATTCTCCCTCTTACCACTGGTTCTAAATTACGTAGAGCAGTTGTCAGTCACTGACAGAAGTATGCACTTAGTAGTTGGTTAACTGCTAAATCCAGAGACTAATGTACTATCTGATTAAAACCCCAATCTAATATCCTCCACTTGCACACTTGCTGTCTTCAGGTCTTACTACTTGGTAATATATGGGTATGTGACTTTCTGCTGACATTTGCTTTTATTAATGATGCTATCCTTGTGAACACATCTAGTCACTGTCTGTGAATCATACATACATTGTACTAGTACATGTAGAGGTTATTAAACAAGGCATGTGTGCCTAAAGGAAGATATCGGCACACTTACTTAGAATTGAATAGCTTCTTGTTGCTAATAACACGCAAATTTCATGTGCGGAAAGTCTGCCGTTGTTGGACTGCAGGTGCGTAATGACCGGAAGTTGCCTCAATATCGATATTTTGGCACACTTGCTCAATACTGGAACGTATTGCCACAATGACTGAATGAGGCTATATTGGCACACTTTTACATCAATTTTGTTACTAGTTATAGTAACATATGCAATAAACTAATTTATTTTTAGCTGGATTATGAAACAAGTTCTTACAACTTATATTAATCACTTTGGAGCCCGCTTCCTGGTTCCCCAGTACCGAGCTAGTAGGATAAAATTTCTTGCTAAAGGAAGCAACAGGGCAGGTTTTGGATTGGATTTGAACCAATGCGAAGCTGTGTGCAGTAGGGGGTCCGGGTTGGAATCCCAACCGGGGAGGTTATATCCTTCAGTTAAAATTTGACAATAATGTCAATTTCATTTATTGATAAGATATATGGAGAAGTTTCTGGCCTTGTGGAAGGGTAGATTATGAGATAGTTGATAGTACAAGCTCCAGTTCAATACATGTACAATTGTACTTATCAACACACTACAGGATTATATTTATATTTTCCAGATATTACAGATTTCTCATGATAAATTAGAACACCTAAGGATAAATGATATCAGTTTATCTGAACTAAATATCAATTGTGATAGACTATTCAACCTATCTGGTATGTATAATTCAGAGCCGTCATTGATTGGGCTGGAAGCGTATCAACGATATCAATATATACAAAAAATATTGACGATACACCGATATATATATTGATACATTCGCTGCAGTACTATACAGACCATTTATGTTGTCATAAACTCATAATAGATGTATATTTGTCATGAATGTTGTACCTTCTGTGGACTAGAGCTATTTCCTCAATGGTGGTGCTGTCATTGTTTTAGACCTATCAACTCGTAATATGACAGCATACCGGTTTCTGCTTATGATAGAAGTTTCATCTCACAAAATTGACCCTCAATAGTGACTTTTATTTATTTACCTACACAGGCTTTATTATCGATATTTCCAAATGCGTATCTATTATTGGAAATAAATATCAGCGATATCCTTGTAATCGATGACAGCTCTAGTAAGATTCATTTTTAAGATACAATAGTTATACAAGTCATGTATATCTCTTTTCTACCTTAGCCCTACATCTTCTGATAATTCTCAGTGTGACAAAACCCTTATCTTATTTTAGCCGTTTTCACATTAGCTTAAATTAAATCATCTGGCTACTTCATAGGGCTGTCTCGATACGCCATAAGCGTATCGTGATATATTGCAATACGCTGGCAACGTATCGCAATATGTACCACGATATATTGTGGGTTTTTATACGCCCGTTTTGAAAAAACGGTCGTATTATGTTATGCTGTTGTCCGTCTGTCCGTCTGTCCGTCTGTCTGTCTGTCCGTGCGACCGAAACGAAATTGAGGGCCTTTTTAGTTGTGTAAAGAATAATAAAGGGCCATTTTACGGCAAGGGGCCATGGCCCCCTGTTTATTCGCTAAAATTGTTATAGAGGGCCATCAAAATGTGTCCAAATAAAAATTACAGAAGGCCCCTTGTTAATTGTGTCCATGTCCATAAGTGATATACTTTGGACTGTCACTAATGATCAGAAATTGACAGTAAGAGTTACCGTTCTTGAAAGTAAATCACGAAATCTGATTGGATGTTTGCCAGTGTGGTCAGAGTGATCTAATTACCACTAGAGTAACCTCCCTTACTGAAACAGTTTTCGCGAGTTTGTGCTACTTACTAGAAGTATTTCACACTGGATTTTTTGCAATTGTACTCTAGTTTTAAGCAAGCATGTGAATTTTAAGTATTGGAACAGATGATTTTTAGGCACACATTCTTTATAAAAAAGATTTGAAAGTATGCTAATGTTTTTTTCAACCAAAATATTTAAGAAATTCAGCGGTTCTGGAAGGTAAATAAAAGTTATAATTGCACTTTGAAACATTTCTGAAAATATAATTTATTACTTTTGTTTGTCATGCCTTGAAAATAACTTGTTTCTTATGTCATTTGACCCTTTTATTATAGAACTCTGTTTGCCATCTTCATTTATTCCTTCTCAGTACTGTGTTTTGAATATGTTAGATACTTACCCTGTAATACCAGCATTTAGTGGGGGTCATTCATTTACCTGTAACCTGGTTTTGACTTTGTGTTAATTAATAATTATGATTGGGATGATTACTTAAAATTTCATAAACTGTCATTATGCAATAAAGTTGGGGGGATGTTGTTTATGCTGTTGTTTTTTTTTAATTACCAATGGAAAAAAAATGATCCTTTGGAAAACAATTTGATTAGATAATCCAATAATAAAAAATTAATGATTGACAGGTCTGATTGTCTACTGGTAAATTATTAATTTCGGAATGGATCATTGCACTTCAGGAAAGATAAATCATGCATGTATCGTCAGTATAGCAATATTCATTGACCATAGTCTTTGCAGTGAGGCGTTGTCGTGTATATAGGTTTTACCTGCCACCCATATGGACTTTTAAATTTGAGATTGTCCATTCTCAATCATATTTAAATTTATAATATATTTTTACACCACTTGAACATGTGAAAAACAATCATCACAGGTCATAAATTAGACATGTAACATTTTACTCAACAGTAGGTCAGATCCTTTTGTTCACAATTCATATCAATAGTAATTTCCAAATATCTACACTTATCTAGTCATAGGGGGCCATTTAACTTTAAACAGAACAAAAGAGAACAATAGAGTTCATTTTGAAACAATATAATACGGGGCCATTGGCCCTCTATTAAAAATTAAAAACAAAAACAAAAAATGGCCCATTATTCCAATTACGGTCAAAATCACTTATCACTGGTCCATAAATGAAGATTTAAGGTCAAAATTGCCTGTGAGGTTTATAAAGGGTTAAGAAACAAAATTTTGTCATTTCGGGTGACCAAAAAGGAATTGTTGGCCATCAGTAGTATTCTGGGATAAGGGGCCGCAAAGCCCTCATTTCACAATTTCTTTCTGGTAAAATTACGTTCCTGTTCCTCTCCCCATTGAATATACATTTTTCCCCTATTTTAAAAAAAATCCCCACCCCCATTTATTTTAGTATGAAACCATTTGCATCATCCTGCTGAAATTTGCTTATTGCAAAATGAAATATATACTACCTAACATCACAAGTATTATTTTTACAGGCAAAGTCCCCATATATCCCAACATTCCCCTACCTTAGGGCACTGGCCCAAGTCCCCATAAGGTAATTAAGACCTTGGATATGGCCATGACTTAGTTATATAGATAAACATAATTTGTCAACTTGCCCTTTACAAATGGCATGTAAAACATCTTTCATACATGTAACTTTGCATGAAGTGTAAGAGAAGGTTGTTCTTGGAGTGAATGGACTAAGGGGCCATTTCATTTCTCTTTTGTTAAATAGAGGGCCATTGGCCCCTTATTTGTCAACTTGCCCTGTAAAACATCTTTCATACATGTAACTTTGCAAGTTCTTTCTTGGAGTGAATGGACTAAGTAAGGGGCCATTTCTTTTTGTTAAAGATAGAGGGCCATTGGCCCCTTATCTGTCAACTTGCCCTGTAAAACATCTTTCATGACTAACTTTGCAAGTTCTTTCTTGGAGTGAATGGACTAAGGGGCCATTTCTTTTTGTTAAAGATAGAGGGCCATTGGCCCCTTATTTGTCAACTTGCCCTGTAAAACATTTTTCATGACTGTAACTTTGCAAGTTCTTTCTTGGAGTGAATGGACTAAGGGGCCATTTCTTTTTTGTTAAAGATAGAGGGCCATTGGCCCCTTATTTGTCAACTTGCCCTGAAAAACATCTTTCATGACTGTAACTTTGCAAGTTCTTTCTTGGAGTGAATGGACTAAGGGGCCATTTCTTTTTGTTAAAGATAGAGGGCCATTGGCCCCTTATTTGTCAACTTGCCCTGAAAAACATCTTTCATACCTGTAACTTTGCAAGTTCTTTCTTGGAGTGAATGAACTAAGGGGCCATTTCTTTTTTTCTTTTTAATTTTATTTTGTTAAATAAAGGGCCATTGGCCCCTTATTTATTATTATGAAATGAACTCTTGTTCTATTTATGCAATTAGATACTTATATATTTATTTTTGGTAGTGCACATTTACACCTTTCTTAGAGTGATCTGTCTCAATCATACATGTTTTCAACTAGGAGTCACTCTTGTTTTAAACATTCTTGTTTCGCTGTATTCAGCGGCCCTGTATGTCTTTATCGTCGTCCTCTTATCCTTAAATGTGGCCCCTTGCCCGGCGCCTCTTTATTCCTTATCGGTAGAACATAGCTTGATGGCCCTCTATTAAGTGGCCCTTTATTTAATGGCCCTCAATTTCGTTTCGGTCGTCTGTCCGTCTGTCCGTCTGTCCGTCCGTGGACAATTGCTTGTCCGGATGATAACTCAAGAAAGGATATATCTAGGTTCCTAAAATTATATGTGTGGATAGCCCTTGGGTGGAGGAAGTTCCCTATTGATTTTGAGACCCCAGGGTTAAAGGTCAAGGTCACTGGGACTTAAAATAGGTAAAACTTGTCCGGACAATAACTGAACCACCAATGTACCTAAGTTCACCAAATTTAATGTAAGAGTAGCCCATGTGTCAAAGATGTACCCTATTGGTTTTGGGGCCCCTGCATGAAAGGTCAAGGTCACAGTGGCATCATATGGGGAAAAAACTTGTCCTGACAATAACTTAACAACCAATCTACCTAGGTTCACCAAATTTTATGTGAGAGAAGCCCATGTGTCAAGGATGTTCCCAATAGGTTTTGGGGCCCCTGGGTCAAAGGTCAAGGTCACTGGGACATCAAATTGAAAAACCTTGTCCGGACCATAACTCAACAATGCCTGTACCTAGGTTCACCAAATTTTATTTAAGAGTAGCCCATGTGTCAAAGATGTGCCCTACAGGTTTATGGGGCCCCAGGTTCAAAGGTCAAGGTCACAGGGGCATTATATTGAAAAACTTTGTCCAGACAATAACTGAAACATCAATGTACCTAGGTTCACCAAATTTAATGTAAGAGTACCCCATGTGTCAAGAATATGCCCTATTGATTTTGGGGCCCCTGGGTCAAAGTTCAAGGTCACAGTGGCATCATATTGAAAAACATTGTCCAGGTAATAACTCAACAATGACTGTACCTAGGTTCACCAAATTTCATGTGAGAGTAGCCCATGTATCAAGGATGTACCTTATCAGTTTTGGGAAGACACGGTTAAGTTTAAATCTTAAACCGGAAGATATCAAATTACCAAGCTGTGACTTCATATGTTCTATCAATATGTTTATGAAGTCAAAACGGCAAACAATGAAACACTTGTCCAGACAATAACTGAACCACCAATGTTCCTAGGTTCTCCAAATTTTATGTGAGAGTAGCCCTTGGGTAAAGGTTATGCCCTATTGGTTTTGGGGCTCCTGGGTCAAAGGTCAAGGTCACAGGGGCATCATATTGAAAATCCTTGTTTGGACAATAACTCATCAACTACTGTACCTAGGTTCACAAAATTTTATGTGAAGGTAGCCCTTGTGTCAAGGATATTCCCAATAGGTTTTGGGGCCCCAGACCCAAAGGTCAAGGTCACAGAGGCATCATATGGAATAACCTTGTCCAGACAATAACTGAACAACCAATGTACCTAGGTTCACTAAATTTGGCGTGTAAGTAGCCCATGTGTCAAGGTTATGCCCTATTGGTTTTGGGGCACCTTGGTCAAAGGTCAAGGTCACAGGGGCATCATATTGAAAAGCATTGTCCGGGTTATTACTCAACAATGATTGTACCTAAAATCACCAAATTTCATGTGAGAGTAGCCCATGTGTCAAGGATGTACTTTGTAAGTTTTGGGAAAACAGGGTTAAGTTTAAATCTTAAACCAGAAGATATCAAATTACCAAACTGTGACTTCAAATATTCTATCAATATGTTTATAAAGTCAAAACGGCAAACAATGAAACACTTGTCCAGACAATAACTGAACCACCAATGTACCTAGGTTCTCCAAATTTTATGTGAGGGTAGCCCTTGGGTAAAGGTTATGCCCTATTGGTTTTGGGGCTCCTGGGTCAAAGGTCAAGGTCACTGGGGCATCATATTGAAAATCCTTGTTTGGACAATAACTCATCAACTACTATACCTAGGTTCACCAAATTTTATGTGAAGGTAGCCCTTGTGTCAAGGATATTCCCAACAGGTTTTGGGGCCCCAGATTCAAAGGTCAAGGTCACAGAGGCATCATATGGAAAAACCTTGTCCAGACAATAAATGAACAACCAATGTACCTAGGTTACCTAAATTTGGCGTGAAAGTATCCCATGTGTCAAGGTTATGCCCTATTGGTTTTGGGGCACCTTGGTCAAAGGTCAAGGTCACAGGGGCATCATATTGACAAACCTTGTCTGGGTAATTACTCAACAATGATTGTACCTAAGTTCACCAAATTTCATGTGAGAGTAGCCTATGTATCAAGGATGTACTTTGTAAGTTTTAGGGAAACAGGGTCAAGTATAAACCTTCAACCAGAAGATATCAAATTACCAAGCAGTGACTTCATATGTTCTATCAATATTTTTATAAAGTCAAAATGGCAAACAATGAAACTTTTGTCCAGGCAATAACTGAACCACCAATTTACCTAGGTTCATCAAATTCTATGTGAGGGTAGCCCTTGTGTCAAGGATATGCCCTTTTGGTTTTGGGGCTCCTGGGTCAAAGGTCAAGGTCACAGAGGCATCATATTGAAAAACCTTGTTTGGACAATAACTCAACAATAGGTTTTGGGGCCCCAGACCCAAAGGTCAAGGTCACAGAGGCATCATATGGAAAAACCTTGTCCAGACAATAACTGAACAACCAATGTACATAGGTTCACTAAAGTTTATGTGAAGGTAGCCCATGTGTCATGGTTATGTCCTATTTGTTTTTTGGGCCCCTGGGTCAAAGGTCAAGGTCACAGGGGCATCATTGTCCGTGTAGTAAATCAACAATGACTGCAATTAAGTTCACCAAATTTCATGTGAGAGTAGCCCATGTGTCAAGGATGTTCCCTATTGATTTGAGGGCCCCTGGGTCAAGTTTAAATCATCATCCAGAAGATATCAAATTACCAATCAGAGACTTCAAATGTTCAATCAATATGTTAACAAAGTCAAAATGGCAAACCATGGAAATAATGCTATATTCAATAAGTAAAATGAATTTAGTTCACCAAATGTTATGTGAGGGTATCCCATGTGTCAAGGATGTTCCCAATTGGTTTTTGGTCAAAACTGGGTCAAAGGTCAAGGTCACAGGGGCATCATATGGAAAACCCTTGTCCGGACAACAACTAAACAGTGATTGTACCTAGGTTAACCAAATTTTATGAGGATCAGCCCATTTGTCAAGATGTAATGTGTTGATAGCTATTTGGTATTTGATGTTCTCTTTTGATTTGGAAACCCAAGGGACAAAAGTCAAGGTCACAGGGACTTAATTCATATTGAAACATTTTCCGGACAGTTACTCAATAATAATTGTACCTACATTGTAGGTTTTCCAAATTTTATTTAAGGGTAGCCTTAATGTCTAGCATATGCCCCTTTTGTTTTAGGTCCCTGGGTTAAAGGTTAAAGTCAAAAGAAAAATCATGAGGAAAAACCTTGTCCAACAACCAACTTTACCTAAGATTTACCAAATTTTATGTATCAATACTCTTTGGGTCAAGGGCGAGAACTTTTGGTTCTGAAGCCCCAGGGTCAAGGTCACTGGAAGTTTGTATGGAAAACTTTGTGTCGGTGATAAATCAACCATGGCTGTACCTAGGTTCTCAAAATCTTTGCTTTGGATAGCCCTCCTGTTAAGAATGGGACCTATTCTGAGATCCCGGGGTCATTGGTCAAGGTCACAGGGACTTTATATGAGATAGAACACAGCATGGACTGCACACGGGCGTATAATGCCCCGCCCAGCGGAGCTCTTGTTAAATTCATCGTGCCTCAGTTGTACTTAACAGAAACAATGCAAATTTAACATGCAGCTACTGATAGAATCTAGCCTCTTTAAGTATTTATGGTCATTTAGGACTGTGACTCGCCAAAATCAGTTAATATTTTGTAACTTACAGTTCAGTTGAATAAACAATGGAAAAACTGACGCTTTACTACTTCTATTCCGCGAAGGGAAGAATTTTCCAATCGCCAAATACCAGTACGTTAAAATAGTACCACGGTATGTATTGCTGCAGCTGCGTATTGCAATATACCGGTATATCGGGACAACCCTACTACTTCATATCACATGTAATGTAGTTGACCTTTGCTTTTGTAATATTCATAACAAAATCATTTTATTCAGTAGACGAGCAGAAAATATTAGATTTGGTTTTAGTCAGACTAAAGTATTTTAAAACTATATGTATATATTATAATATTTTTCAGTATCAGGTTGTGTATTCTTGAAAACTATCAAGTTTGTGGAGACTCCTTGTGTAGAAAATATAGAAATATCAAATTGTTGGAAATTCAATGAAGAACTCTTCCTAAAGGAGTTGTATAAAGTACCTTCTGACTGTAGTAAAATTGTATACCTACGGCCACGCCATTTTGTAAGATTTTATTTCAATATTTTTGTAATATGTTTGACTGATAGCTCCAGATTGTTAGATTTACCAAAAGCTCTAAATTGTTATGTTTGACTGAAAGCTCTAAATTGTTATGTTTCACTGAAAGCTCTAAATTGTTATGTTTCACTGAAAGCTCTAAATTGTTATGTTTGACTGAAAGCTGTAAATTGTTATGTTTGACTGAAAGCTGTAAATTGTTATGTTTGACTGAAAGCTGTAAATTGTTATGTTTCACTGAAAGCTCTAAATTGTTATGTTTCACTGAAAGTTCTAAATTGTTATGTTTCACTGAAAGCTCTAAATTGTTATGTTTCACTGAAAGCTCTAAATTGTTATGTTTCACTGAAAGCTCTAAATTGTTAGATTTACCAAAAGTTCTAAATTGTTATGTTTGACTGAAAGCTCTAAATTGTTATGTTTCACTGAAAGCTCTAAATTGTTATGTTTGACTGAAAGCTGTAAATTGTTATGTTTGACTGAAAGCTGTAAATTGTTATGTTTCACTGAAAGCTCTAAATTGTTATGTTTGACTGAAAGCTGTAAATTGTTATGTTTCACTGAAAGCTCTAAATTGTTATGTTTCACTGAAAGCTCTAAATTGTTATGTTTGACTGAAAGCTGTAAATTGTTATGTTTCACTGAAAGCTGTAAATTGTTATGTTTCACTGAAAGCTCTAAATTGTTAGATTTACCAAAAGTTCTAAATTGTTATGTTTGACTGAAAGCTCTAAATTGTTTTGTTTCACTGAAAGCTCTAAGTTGTTATGAATCACCAAAAGCTCTAAATTGTTATGTTTCACTGAAAGCTCTAAATTGTTATGTTTGACTGAAAGCTCTAAATTGTTAGATTAACCAAAAGCTCCAAATTGTTATGTTTCACTGAAAGCTCCAAATTGTTAGATTAACCAAAAGCTCCAAATTGTTATGTTTCACTGAAAGCTCCAAATTGTTAGATTAACCAAAAGCTCCAAATTGTTATGTTTCTCTGAAAGCTCTAAATTGTTATGTTTCACTGAAAGCTCCAAATTGTTATGTTTCACTGAAAGCTCCAAATTGTTAGATTAACCAAAAGCTCCAAATTGTTATGTTTGACTGAAAGCTCTAAATTGTTATGTTTCACTGAAAGCTCTAAATTGTTATGTTTCTCTGAAAGCTCTAAATTGTTATGTTTCACTGAAAGCTCTAAATTGTTATGTTTCACTGAAAGCTCTAAATTGTTATGTTTCACTGAAAGCTCTAAATTGTTATGTTTCACTGAAAGCTCTAAATTGTTATGTTTCACTGAAAGCTCTAAATTGTTATGTTTCACTGAAAGCTCTAAATTGTTATGTTTCACTGAAAGCTCTAAATTGTTATGAATCACTGAAAGCTCTAAATTGTTATGAATCACTGAAAGCTCTAAATTGTTATGTTCACTGAAAGCTGTAAATTGTTTTGTTTCACTGAAAGCTCTAAATTGTTTTGTTTCACTGAAAGCTCTGAATTGTTATGTTTGACTGAAAGCTCTAAATTGTTATGTTTCACTGAAAGCTCCAGATTGTTATGTTTCACTGAAAGCTCTAAATTGTTTTGATTCACTGAAAGCTCTAAATTGTTATGTTTCACTGAAAGCTCTAAATTGTTTTGTTTCACTGAAAGCTCTAAATTGTTATGTTTGACTGAAAGCTCTAAATTGTTATGTTTGACTGAAAGCTCTAAATTGTTATGTTTCACTGAAAGCTCTAAATTGTTTTGTTTCACTGAAAGCTCTAAATTGTTTTGTTTCACTGAAAGCTCTAAATTGTTAGATTTACCAAAAGCTCTAAATTGTTATGAATCACTGAAAGCTCTAAATTGTTATGTTTGACTGAAAGCTCTAAATTGTTTTGTTTCACTGAAAGCTCTGAATTGTTATGTTTGACTGAAAGCTCTAAATTGTTATGTTTCACTGATAGCTCCAGATTGTTATGTTTCACTGAAAGCTCTAAATTGTTTTGATTCACTGAAAGCTCTAAATTGTTATATTTCACTGAAAGCTCTAAATTGTTTTGTTTCACTGAAAGCTCTAAATTGTTATGTTTGACTGAAAGCTCTAAATTGTTATGTTTCACTGAAAGCTCTAAATTGTTATGTTTCACTGAAAGCTCTAAATTGTTATGTTTGACTGAAAGCTGTAAATTGTTATGTTTGACTGAAAGCTCTAAATTGTTATGTTTCACTGAAAGCTCCAGATTGTTATGTTTCACTGAAAGCTCTAAATTGTTTTGATTCACTGAAAGCTCTAAATTGTTATGTTTCACTGAAAGCTCTAAATTGTTTTGTTTCACTGAAAGCTCTAAATTGTTTTGTTTCACTGAAAGCTCTAAATTGTTAGATTTACCAAAAGCTCTAAATTGTTATGAATCACTGAAAGCTCCAAATTGTTATGTTTCACTGAAAGCTCTAAATTGTTATGTTTCACTGAAAGCTCTAAATTGTTATGTTTCACTGAAAGCTCTAAATTGTTATGTTTGACTGAAAGCTGTAAATTGTTATGTTTGACTGAAAGCTCTAAATTGTTATGTTTCACTGAAAGCTCCAGATTGTTATGTTTCACTGAAAGCTCTAAATTGTTTTGATTCACTGAAAGCTCTAAATTGTTATGTTTCACTGAAAGCTCTAAATTGTTTTGTTTCACTGAAAGCTCTAAATTGTTATGTTTGACTGAAAGCTCTAAATTGTTATGTTTGACTGAAAGCTCTAAATTGTTATGTTTCACTGAAAGCTCTAAATTGTTATGTTTGACTGAAAGCTCTAAATTGTTATGTTTGACTGAAAGCTCTAAATTGTTATGTTTCACTGAAAGCTCTAAATTGTTATGTTTCACTGAAAGCTCTAAATTGTTTTGTTTCACTGAAAGCTCTAAATTGTTTTGTTTCACTGAAAGCTCTAAATTGTTAGATTTACCAAAAGCTCTAAATTGTTATGAATCACTGAAAGCTCTAAATTGTTATGTTTGACTGAAAGCTCTAAATTGTTTTGTTTCACTGAAAGCTCTAAATTGTTAGATTTACCAAAAGCTCTAAATTGTTATGAATCACTGAAAGCTCTAAATTGTTATGTTTCACTGAAAGCTCTAAATTGTTTTGTTTCACTGAAAGCTCTAAATTGTTTTGTTTCACTGAAAGCTCTAAATTGTTAGATTTACCAAAAGCTCTAAATTGTTATGAATCACTGAAAGCTCCAAATTGTTATGTTTCACTGAAAGCTCTAAATTGTTATGTTTCACTGAAAGCTCTAAATTGTTATGTTTGACTGAAAGCTCTAAATTGTTATGAATCACTGAAAGCCCTAAATTGTTATGTTTCACTGAAAGCTCTAAATTGTTATGTTTCACTGAAAGCTCTAAATTGTTATGTTTCACTGAAAGCTCTAAATTGTTATGTTTGACTAAAAGCTCTAAATTGTTATGTTTGACTGAAAGCTCTAAATTGTTATGTTTGACTGAAAGCTCTAAATTGTTATGTTTCACTGAAAGCTCTAAATTGTTATGTTTCACTGAAAGCTCTAAATTGTTATGTTTCACTGAAAGCTCTAAATTGTTATGTTTCACTGAAAGCTCTAAATTGTTTTGTTTCACTGAAAGCTCTAAATTGTTTTGTTTCACTGAAAGCTCCAAATTGTTATGTTTCACTGAAAGCTCTAAATTGTTATGTTTGACTGAAAGCTCTAAATTGTTATGTTTCACTGAAAGCTCCAAGTTGTTAGATTTACCAAAAGCTCTAAATTGTTATGTTTCACTGAAAGCTGTAAATTGTTATGTTTCACTGAAAGCTCCAAATCTTTACAAGAAGAACAATGTGAACTCTCCGAAGTCTCCAGCCAGACTACTATTTTCTGTCAATTTCCACTGTTTATACCCACTTTACGGAAAGCTCAAAATTGTTAGTTTCACTGAAACATTGTTTGTACCGCCTGCACACACTTCATGTGTGTAAATTCATAAATTTAATGACCAGATAAAGTCTGAACCATTTAGCTGAACCATATATCCAGTACTTATGTACAGTTGAGTTCACTCTAAAGTTTACACAAAGTGCACTTGGAGTGCACTTCATCCACACATGGAGTGCACTTCTTGTGCACTAGAAGCGCAGTTTAGTTAAGATTTAATTTAATAGGGTGTATTGTTGTAGGTAGTTAACATGGAGTGTGAAATCAGATTTATAATTATTTGTTTAGTTTATGCTGATGTTTTGACAAAATAGGAATATTATGACTTTACAAACTCTGGAAAATAATTAATAAAAAAATTATTTAAATAATCAAATGTGATTTTTTTTTAATAAAAACCTGAGATTGGCATGAGTATATGTAAATGCCGTTAGGCCACACCAAATTGATTACTTGTTCTACGGATTTTTTTGGAAAAAAAATGGGGCGAGCGAACGAAAAAAAAATTAAAATATTTTTTTTTACTTTTGAATTAAACCAAAGGGGAGCGAATAAAAAAAATTTAAAAAACTTTTTTTTTCCTTTTACATAAAATCTTAAGCGAGTGAATAAAAAAAATAAGCGACAAAATAAGAAATCGCAACAAAAGTTAAGTCGCGACAAAAAAATTAGTCGCAACAAAGCACTTGAATAGGAGCTTTTTCTTGTCTCATTGGATGATGATATGAATAATTAACATCCCTAGTTCTCCATGTAAATACATGTTCAATGGCAATGACTGTTTGTTTATGTTGTTTGCTTACATCTTTGATAAATAAATTCTACGCTTTAATCTATTTAGGACAGCATATTTCTTTTTGTTTTAATAGTATTTTGTACACTAAAGCCCTTTCACCTGTCTGTTCAAAGCCAAATGTCAAAGATATAATCAGATAATAATGTACCTTTTGATCCCTACCATCAGCATGTTCTGTGCTCTAAGATTTGAAAGCATTAAAACAAAAATGATTAAAATTGATGTTCTAGAAATAGATCAATGCCTATGAATGACATAAACATAACTGACATTAATTATTATTAAAATTAGTAACAATTCAGACTTAACGTGAATTTCTGTTAAAATCAACTAATGTACTCATATTCTTTTAAAGCAATGTACATAATCGATGATAGAAAAGAAATTTACACGTCAAAATGCAATTGTAACGTATTTTCGCGACCCCACGAAAATGATTAATACTCTCAGTGAAATAACGTAGATCGACGTAGGTTCTATACGTCACCAAGTATTGAATCTATTCTAGGTGTCCTATTCATTTGACTGTTGCATTGTAAACGAACAATCAAGATTTGTATATTTAAAATGCTAGCAAATACGAATTTCGCTGATTGAATCTTGACGCGACGATAGCGCATCTGTTTTAATTATTATGCAACGATTGGCTCTTGCCCGACAAGGGCACGTTATTGGCAGAATCATAGAAAACAAAACAAATAAATACTTGTTGATAATACGATCAAGGGTTAAAAACCCAAACAATAAGGTCTATCAGACTAAATGTTATTACGTTAAAAAAACTGTGAAATTTTCACAATTATTTAGCATTAATTGTGATAATTATCCTACTTATCGCTAAATTTTAATTACCCTTAGCAAACTTGATGTGTAAGACTATTAGCTGGTCAAAAAAGAAAGTGCAATGTGACTTCTTTATTTTTGGAAAACGTGTTTATAATGTCATCAATTTTGACCTTTCTTCGTTTAAAAAAGAATAGATCTTAAGAAATTGATTTTCATCAAATTATTCGTTTCTGCTACCGAACTTATAGTAAATATTATTTTAAAAGGTGTATACATGTTCTATACACGCACAAAATTCGAAATTTTCTGTCTGATAATTTTTTAGCAAAACAAGATCGCTATTTCGGAGATTGTACGGCCAATACGGGCGTTAAACCCGATCCCGATATGGGTTTAATTGATCAAGGTGTATTACGTAATTCATAATTATTGGATCATAAAAGTGTCATTTTGTTGATTGTATACGCAAACACCTAGTGTTAATGATAGCTAATTATCGATTTTTAAGCCTGCCACAAGACTTGAGATGATAAATTATGATACGACGTACATCCGGCTTTTGATTTGGTGAAAATACGATTTTTTTCGCCAAATGCTTCAACAGCGCATAATTTCTTCGAACGTGCGGGCGGTAAAAAAAATTTTTTTCTGGAATGTGGAGCTTTTGAATGTGCGTGCGGTAACAAAAAAAATTTTTTTTTTTTGGATGTGGAGTTTTTTAATGTGCGGGTGGTAAGAAAAAAAAATTGTTTTTTGGATGTGGAGATTTTGAATGTGCGGGCGGTAAGAAAAAAATAAAAATTTTTTTTTTTCAAAATCAAGAAAACTGGTGCGCTGCATCCGTAGAACAAGTAATCAATTTGGTGTGGCCTTATTTGCTAATAAAAGATGTATGTATGTATGTATGTATTATAGACCCATTGGGGGGTACATGTATATTTGAACACATTGAGTGATAGGTCTGGTTGTTTCAGGTTGATTCCAGTTTGTTTTATGATATAATGAGACAAAGTTCCAGTAATCTGTATGGTTCTGTAATGATGTTTGATTATAGTGATAAACCTAGTCATACAGAATATAATAAATACAGGATGGAATCATGGATCTTCCAACTGGAAAGAATGGCAGAGTAAGTATGATACAAATTAGCAGTATTCGAATTTAGCCAGAGGACTGAGTTCCATCATTGGCAATCACAGTACTTTCTTCCGTTACACTCCATGTGTACAGTGGGCAATTTGACTGTGGACCAAGTTCCATTGTTGGCAACTACAGTACTTTCTTCCGTTACACTCCATGCATACAGCGGGCAATTTGACTGGCAAAAATCTTGTTTTCATGAATATGCATGAGGCAGGGGAGACTAATCTTCTTCTAATGAAATTGTGTGTTACAATTAAATACTCTTCAATAACAATGACGTCTCTTACTTAAAAAAGAGACCAATGCACATGTTGATTTTCAAAAAATGGTTGCATAATTTCATTGGCTAGTTTTCCGCAGTGGTTTCTTTGCCGAACCAATGAAACTGCCTCATTAATTATTCATGATTATGAGATTTTTCTAACCAAATGGCCCACAGTACATAATGCAGCATAGTGCCATAGGGCAGAAGTGTATCGTGGGATAATTGGCGATGCCTGAAATCATGGAAATCGCCGTCGGTCCAGAGGGTTTTAGAAAGTGAGTGGTTTGATGTTTCACCTACATTTTACAACCACAAATATCCTTATTTGGTTCAAAAATCATTATCAGTTGTTATATTGTTAATTTAATTTGGAATATATTTCTTTAAATTGTTAAAATTGACAGCATATTTTAACTAATCACTAAGTTTTTTTTTTGGTCCGATAAACTTTGATTCAGTCCAGTTAAAAACTCATTTCGCTGGACCGATTGTCTATGGCTGATTGAAGTTTTTCATGAAGACTGGCATAAATTTAATACAAAATAATAAAAATTTGCATTTTTAAGCTGGATTTTTCAACAACAAAAATCGGCGAATAGTTTGGCGAAACAGGGTGAGTTGGCCAGGTTGGTGAACGGGCAGTGTCATAAACAATTGTGTTTAAGGTTTTTTTCCATATATTTCTGCCATTTATTGTCAGATCTCGATGAAACTTCATACAATGATAACATACCATGTGATGAACAGAATTAGAAAGTAACCACAACTCTATCTGGCTTTATTCCCTTAGTGATTTTTGCGTTTAAGTTTTTGATATGTTTGATATCTCTGTCATTTATGGTCAGACCTTGATGAAAATCTAGCGTTAATGTGGTTTCCACATTACATTTCTTGTTCAATGAATTAAATAAAGAAAATTATGGGTCATGTAAAATCCATGTAAAGGTTGCTGTTTCAACAAAATGTTTTTTTTAGAAGTTTTACTGGACTGTATTATGTATCTTTAATTAAATTCACACAGAACTCATACTTTCACAGAAATCAAAGACTTGATTATTTATGTTCAATATATTTTTTTTGTTTTACAGGAAAGCAATGTCAGAATTAGGTTTCCCGAAATATTTGGAGATGAAAAAACCTCACAAGGAAATTAGTTGTTTAACAGGTAAATATTTTGTTTATTTTACTTGATTTTAATGCCGTGTCAACACAATTTAGGTCATTTTACGGCGTCCAGCGCACCTAACCTAGCTTTCCTGGACCATTGTCTATAACCAGTACTCACCTACCCTTCCACAAGGCTGGAAACTTCTCTATATTATCTAACCAACGAAAGAAAATTGACATCATTGTCAAATTTTCAAGGAAGGGTATAACCTCCCCGGGTGGGATTCGAACCCGCACCCCCTCGGGCACGAGATTCCAAATCCTGGCGCACTACCAACTGCCCTATCGACCCGGGTTATAGAATGATAGAACTGATTTACAAATTATGCATTCTCCAGTTCAATTATGTTAGAAACATGTTCCCATAGAGGCAGCCATTTTGAAAAAGCAAAAAAATCTATCTACATATCGTTAAAAGCAATTCAGTTTGCTAGTTTGTAGCAAACTATAACATGTCTTGCTCAAGGAAACAATAGGGTAGATTTTTGATGGGATTCAAACCAATGCAGAGCTGGCTATACAATGATTACTAGTCCAACATCTTAACCGCTCAGCCACGCCCACTGGCCATGTGGAATGGGCCCCGAATTAAGGATGCTACTTACGGTGATCTATTTCTACATTTTATAGGAAATAGTGATGATGGTAGTGATTGGACATTGTTAAGTGATATACCTTGGATAGATTTACTACATCAATGTCCAGATGTTGACCATACTGACACACCTAAAGGTATATACATTACATGACACAATGAATTAACAGCAACATTTCTAACATTACAAATACTAGGGCTGTGGATTGTTGAGCTTGTTCCGATCTGATCCGAATCATGATTCATGTGTAACGATTCACGAATCGAACCACAAATCACTTGTTAATGGAGAAGCATACAGGAATTCATGTTATAACAAAACAAGTGAAGAATTTTTTAGCAAAAAACGTTCTTTCATTTTTTTCAAAAAATAGATTGCAATCTGACGAATTCGGACTTGACGAATATTCGTAGTCGATTTTCTGGTTGATAACGCGAATATCCGAGTACTCAGATACCTGCTGCAGCCCTAACAAATTAACTGCCCTCCAAAAGTTCCTTCACACATTCACATTGTACTAATTGGAGTTTCAGAAATTGCAAAACCAGTTTACAGTTATTATTAATTTTGCTAATTCAAACTTGATATTGGTTCATCGTGAAACATTGGGTTTTAGAGGCTAAATTGATAACTTCTGCTGCAACACAAAATATAAAAATTTAAATGTACCAATTGAAATTTCTTTCGATAGAATAAATAATGAATAAAATAAACAATGATATAAACTTATTCAAACTTGAACTTAGACTTTTAACAGTTTAATCAAATGCATTGTGAAGGAACTTGTGGCAAGAAGTGTATATCTTTTGACAATAGCCCATACTTTAATTGAAATTCTTTACTTTTGTTTCTAAATATATCTACAGTATAACCTGCATTAACAGTCACCAGCTACCAGCAGTCACCTTCTATAATTAACCAATCTGGCTTCCTCCCAACTAAAATCCCTCTATTTTACACCTGTCATTAGCAGCCACCTGTTGTCTGTGGCCAGTGGTCACTTATTGTCTTACATATCACCAATTTACCTGTATAAAGTGGTCATAGTCAATTATATTTTAGAATAAAAAAATAAAGAAAGTGTCACCATCATTGTATAATGGCATAGACATGGAAAAACCCACCTAGTTGAGCCTTTAGACTGTCAAAATTTTCTTAAAGCATTTTTTTCTGAACCTGGTTTACGTGATCACTTGCTGTAAGCAGCCAATTTAGTCATGCCTTCTCTGGCTGCTTATTGCAGGTTATACTGTAGTGACAATATTTGACCATTTTCTTAAAAATGACCACCTGAAAAATAGCTTTTCTTTTGTGTAAAATATCTGTTACAAAACACAGAAAGACACCTGAATGAAACAGAATATTCGTCAAAATTGAAATAAGATCTTTTTATTATTCTTGTACTCAGAAAATCTTAATGTGTTGTGTGGTTATGTCGCTTTAGAAAATATGTTTTCTGAGCTCACTCGGTGAAATAACAATTGCTCTTACACCAAAGTTGAGCCGCAACCGTGTGGTAGTGGTTAGCATGTCTGAATTGGAATCCGGAGATCGCTAGTTCGAGTCTGGTCTCGGTAGGTCATACCCTATACATGAGTTGTCGGCCTCGTGGTAGGGTAAGTTAGTACTGGTGATAGAAAAATGTTCAGGATACCTATAGTAGGAAGAGCTGGCCGTCTTATATATGACCTAAATATGTGTTGAATACGACGTTAAAAAAAACAAAACAAAAACACCAAATTTGTAGAAAATCCTCTTTATATTTATAGGTGGTATATATTGTATGGAAGAAAAAGGCCATGAAGATTACAGGGACATGTTGACTGCTATACAAGATTCTCTCAAGGAGAAGATAAAAGAACCATCAGATATTGGATTATATGATCGCAATATATTCACATATATAAACACATGTGATTGTTCCTGAATACCTGCTATGGACGATGACTGGATGTGACTAGGACCCTATATAAACAGGGTCCATGAATGTGATCAATCTACTTTTACCAGGGCACTAGACAACTTTAGGGGACATTCGGGGACAGGTACCAGTACCCTCAGGAAAGGAAATGTTGTGTTGCTTCAAGACAATATGTTAAATTTTCCGTCAACTTAAAAATGCATACAGTTGTGACTTTTACTAAGCATAGGTTCTTTAAACACCTTTCTTTCCTTGATTTGGAAAGCCACGAAACTGACTTAAGAATGTAACAGTAGAATGCATTATGAAACTAATGATCTGAAGCTTATTCTAGAATGTTTTTATTCTCCATGCTCAAAAATATTCATTGGCAAGTACCGTGTACTACATGTATTAATAACAGATATAGTTTGGGGAGTAATTTTCATTTTTTTTCTAAAATATCTAATAATTTTTAGCTGGATTTTTCAACCGTTTAGTGCAGTGAAATTGCCTCTTTACAGGGCAAATAACACATAGTTATTTAATTATGTATGTTAATAATGTATGTTACAAAGTACTATGATTATATTTTCTTTTGTTTTAAGAATGAGTTGACTTGTTTTATATTCAGCCATCATTATAATTATACAATGCCCTCCTCAAGTCTATGGAATAAATTCTGTAAAAAATTTAAATAAATTGATTTATAAGACACGTGTACAAAGACCAATAATAAGCCTTGTCTTGAGTTTTTTCTGCAATATTCTGAAGAAAAATGAACCACCAGTACCATTCACTAATGGAAAAACCAATAATTGGAGTTCCAAATTAGGTCTATTAGAACTGAGTAAATTGACCGGAAAGCCGCCCAGCTAGCTCAGTTGGTAGCTTGCAAGCCTACTAATCGAGGGGTCATGGGTTCGATTCCGTGGCGGGGCATACTTTCTTGGTCATGAAATTACTTTTACCGCCATTGACCCTCCTACCAATGATTCTTAATTATGTATGGCAGTTTTCAGTCACTGATAAAGTATGTACTTAGTAGTTGGTTAACAGCTAAATCCAGAGATTTAGCCTTTCCAGGAGGAGTGAGTAGGTTGACTGACCACCGTTATATGACCTAAACAAAGCGTTGCAACGGCATTAAACCCAACAAAAACAAACAAACAAACAAAAATTGACTGGAACTTGGATGGCCTAATATAAAACACACAACTCAATATTGAGTCTCAAAAATATTTTATTGGAAAGTAGGACTTGTACAATAATGTTAAACATGAAAATATTAACTCTTGAATAAATCAACTAGTTTGAAACAAAACTGGAAACATCATTCGGAACTACCTCGGCCATCTTCTACACAGATGAACCTCGGATATCATAAGGTGAGAAAAGTAGATCTTACATGGATTTCGTTGAAACTGTGAATTTGATTTCAGTGGTAATATCGTCTGAACTACACAGAAATACGACATGTAGGACATTGTATCAATTAAATATTTTGATGCAGCGTGTAACAATGAGTTGTACATGGAAATGACAGGTGGTCATGTTTCAATATATATGTAGACAATCTATGGTAATTTGCTATGATTAAGACTTCTGAGTGTTGTTATGTAGCTAATCAGCATAAAAGCATGCCAATTTTTAGATAATATTGACTTAACAGGTCCACACATAAACAATAATAGAACTGCTTGCCAGGGAGTTAATCACCAGACCTTATAACCTGGTTGTATTCCTACTATGACTGAGTTACGAGGTATATCTTCCTAGATGATCGCCGAGATTGTTCCGAATGTGGAAACGTATGAACAAACTTACATTATTATAATTATGGAACAGTATTGGTGAATTTTATTCAACTGTCAGTGGCACTTACATTAACCCTACTGATTTAAAAACTCTACAATCGATAGAGAGTAAAAATAAAGATACTGTAGTGAGTATTTAAATCAGTGGGGTTAATGTATGCATCACTGACAGTTAAATAATAAATATCACAACACATGGAAGAATGAATTTATTATCAATTAAAAAGAAGTTGATTTATAGTATTATCATAACACTATTTGTAACATCAAAACAATTTTGAAAAATTGAACATAAGCCAAAGAAAATCATGTGTTTAAAGGAATGGTCAAGAAAAAATATCAGAGTAGGCTCCAAGATTTCTTTAACAATGCCAATTGTGATATTTACTTATAAACTTTTTTTTCGGAATTCCGGATGATAAATTTAAAAAAAAATCTTGGGCCATTTGAGATTTTCTATGTTGGGTCAGGTTGCCTTTTACACAAGATTTTTTAGGCCTTATTCAAATACAGCCGTATTGTTATTCTGCACACCACAGCCTTTATTTATACATATGGAAGCAACATCATGTGAATAGCATAAGTAATCCAGATGCAATAGTGAAGAAAACTGTTCTATCTTGAAATCACAGCAACAATTGCATAGATCTTATTTACCACAGAAATAAACACTCGCTAACTATTTGAATACATGTATGTAAACAATGAAGCAAAATGACTGAGCATTAAATCTTGTCAAAACTTAAACATTGAAACAAAACAAAAAAACAATCCTTAAACAATAGCAACATATTATTGCTTAACTTAAAATGTGAATACTCAATGTTTATACTCGACACATATTTATGATATTGGTCAAATGTATTCAACAGTCAGTGGCTCATAAATTAAACCTGCTGATTTAAATACATCACCAATTTTAGTATGTACAAAAATACTGTATAGAGCATTTAAATCAGCAGGGTTAATGTATGATCTACTGACCGTTGAATAAAACTTATCAGTAGCATGTATTGCAGTAGAATTATATTGAAAACAAGAGCTCAGCTGGGGGGGGCATTATACGCCTGTGTGCAGTCCTTTCTGTGTGCTGTCCCGTATGAAGTCACAGTGACCTTGACCTTTGATATAGGGACCTCAGAACCTATATGGCTTGACCCATGGGCTATCCACGCATACAATTTGTGAACCTAGTTATTATGATATTCAAGAGGTATACAATATTCTACACAATTCAACAATATTTGGAATTGATTGGCCAAAAAATGACGATGTTATTAATGTTTCTTGCTTTTCACTTACAATGATTTTTATAGGTAAACATTGTTTGACTTAAAACTGCATTGATTACTGATTGCATTAACATAACTAAAACTGGATTAGAAACAAAACTTGTGAAAGCCTTCATAACAATATATATATACATAGCACAGGGTATGAATTTTTAAGTCTTTATGACAAAACTTTCCATGGAAACAGAATGTACCTCGTACAAAAAACATAAGGAAACTAAACATTTTACTTTGAAGGGATTGAGACATTGTAACATTCAACACATTATTTTTAAAGTCTTTCTGACATGAGTTACCATGGAAACAACATTAGTTACCATGGAAACAACATGATTTACCATGGAAACAACATGATTGTCCATGGAAAAAATATGAATGATGGAGACAACATAAACAGCCATTGTGATAACATTAGTTACCATGGAAACAGTATGTATGGCCATGGAAATAATATGAGTTACCATGGAAACAACAAGTGACTATGGAAACAGGATCATGAATTGCCATGAAGACAACATGAGTCACCATGGTTAAAATTTGAGTTACTATGGAAACAACATATTTAGTTGTCTATTTACTTGGCCAATGAACACAAAAAGTCATCTTCCAATGAAGGAATTACATCAACATTAACACCCAGTCTGAAATATAAGATAGAGAAAATATGCTTTATACAATGTAAAGAAAATAACTCCACATTCTATTTAGTTCTTGGGAAAAAAGATGAACTTTTTAACTGTGAATTTTTGTTGTAATAAGGTTTAAAGTAAAGTTTACAAATATTTGAATTAACTAGACAGGTAATGACAAAAAATGGTATTCATCTTCAATATCTGGAATATTACAAATCTGACAAAAACTCCTTCATTTCTTTGAATACTGTTGAGAGAGTACCTCCCATTATTATGAGGTCTGACACAATTAGCTCATTTTTTTAATCATGAGACAATTACATTCATTATTTTCTTTTTCTTAATTTCATTTTATGGTTCTACGTAAGAAATATTCCAAGATGTAGTAACTGCAACTAAACGGAAGACAGCAGAAATAGAAGAAATTAAGTCCTTGCGACAGAGACATTGATACCATATAATTGTCATGAATGTTATACCTTATATGGACTAGAGCTATTTCCTTAATGGGGTGCTGTCAATATTTAAGACCTATTAGTTCATATTGTGACAGCACACCTGTTTCCACTTACAATAGAAGGTATATCTCACAAATTTGACCCTTAATAGTGACTTTCATTTATTTACCTATATAGGCATTATTATTGATATTTCAAAATCCAAATCAATTATTGATTGGAAAATTAATATTGACCATACAGCAATATCGCTGGAATCAATGACAGCTCTAGTATAAAGTAACCATCATTCTAATATAGAAATGCATGTATTCACTCTATATTTAATGGGACATCATCAATATTTTAACCTTAAACACATTCAGGGCTATTTTAATTTACTCCCTCATATATAGATATTTTAAAACGGGGAAACTTATTCATTTATTAATTTTAGAATCAAAATAACATACATTTTTCTGTAGTTTTCTGTAGTTAGTCATAGAATAAACCATAGACACTTGTTTTGATGCACATATAAAATAACTCGTGCTTAAGCACTCGGTATTTAATTATAGCACACAAAACTTGTGCCTATGTTGTATTCAACAACAAAATATAGACATCTGTATATTATTTCTTTAATAAAAAACTTACTCCTTGAAATTGTTGACAACTTCAGTAACTTTAGATGTATTACAACATACGGCACGACGTAACTTGTTCTCATCAAATAACGGTGCTATATATTGTGAACCAACTCTCTTCATATCACCTAATGTTACCTTGGATACTTTCTTTAACATGTCTCTGTAAATAAAACATACATTGGTCAAAGTTCTGAACATTCAAAGTCGTGAAATTCCTGAATCCCAACTAGCAAGTTCAGTTAGAAGCGCACAAGTCCACTACTAATCAAGAGGTTGCAGGTTTGATTCCCAAGTGGGTATACATGCACTTCCGTGCAACTTGGTCATGAAATAATTCCTGCAACCATTATTTCTCCTACATCTGATTCTAAATCATGTAAGACAGTTGTCAGTCACTGATAGTAGTAAATGCCTAGTGACTGGTTAACAGCTAAATCAAGAGATTTAGCCTCCTGGAGGAGTGAGTAGGTTGAATGATCACAGTAATATGTCCTATACAATATGTGCTATGGCGTTAAACCAACCAAGAGAAAAAAATCCTGAAATTTAATGACTTCAGCAGCTTTTTGATGGAAAGTACATTCTAAGTAAATCATAGTTGAGTCAGTTCCAATTCCTGTACGAAACTTACATACCTTCATAAGTTAGGCCATACAATATTTTTCTACAGTCATTCTACCATCTACCTCTATATCAAGTAGGGCAGTGTTCAGTCACTGGAAAGGGTATGTGCTTAGTAATAAGTTAAAATCTTAGGTTCTAAAATTATCTTAGTTTATCCAGGAAACGTGACAAGAACAACTGGCTCCAAAAATGACTTAATAAAAGCACAGTGAATCAGAACATTAAGCCCCATAAAATGAGCTACCATAAATGACTTAGTCACCAGAATGACCTTGACCTTTAAGGTGCAAAGTTTAAAACATCATCTTAATGGAGGGATAATTTGAGACAAGTAAATGTAAAAACACTTTATAAGTAACAAAATAATGGTCTGGACATAAAATTTCAAACGGATACAGGGACAGATGGTTCTAACCATGACATATGTCCTGCTAACCATATAAAGTTGGAATAAACAAATAAACAAACAAATAAAATATATTGATAAACATGATAAATGGGCGTAAAGTAAATCCCTTCAATAGTTTCAAAAATATGAAAGATAATAAAAAATCTTAGAACTTACTTGTTATAAGTATGTGGTACATGTTTGAAGTAAGCTAACAACGACTGTTGTGTGACATCGGTTACTGTTGTCTCTTTCTCAATAATCTCAAATGTTAGACTGCTTTTAGCTGCTTCAAATTCTACTTCGTTCATTTCTGTGACACCGTTGATATAGTTCATCTGAAAATATTGTAACATTACTCACTATGAATATATGTACATGATAATTGGTGGTGTTTGTTTGTTTAGGTTTTGTTGGGTTTAACCCCGTAGCAATACATGTAAATGGAAGTGTTTAGAGTTTAGAGACTTTAACCTTTTTTTTAACTTTAAGTTTTAAGATAGAAAGTAGACATTCACTATGGTGTCAAAAAAGTTCATCTACTTTCATTGATCATGGTTACACACAGCTGTTCACATTTAAATCACAAGTACAATTCATCAACCTTGCCCTTTGACCCAATGATCTCAAAGTAAGTAGGTCACATTCTTGAATGCTTAATAAACAAATAAAGGCAATGACTGACAACATACCACAATATCTCTTCCTTCTTTATAAGCAGCCACTATATGTGTAGATCTTGCTAATATAAAATATAACAGTCCTGTCTCTGGCTGTACATACATACTGTAATAGAAAGTCATAGCATTTTGTTACAAATACATGTATAAGACACGCATGTAATTTTTCTGAAATGAAATTATCTGAATCTGTACTACATTAGATAGAGCGCTGTGGTATGGGTTTGAATCCCACCCAGGGCAATCATACATGAATTTCTCTATTTTGTTGGATTTAAGGCCATAGCAACACATTGTATAGATCATATACAGCGTCCAGTGCACCTAACCTAGCTTTCCTGGACCCTTGTCTATAACCAGTACTCACTTACTCTTCCACAAGGCCGGAAACTTCTCAATATACCCTTTTAATCAGGAAAATATACAATATTGTCAAATTTTCATGGAAGGGTATAACCTTCCCAGGTAGGATTCAAACCCGTACCCCCTTCGGGACACGAGATTAAAAATCCAGGAGTGCTACCAACTGTGCTACTGACCAAGGTTTTTATACATGAACATTTTACAATAATGTCAATATGCATCCATAAATAAGGTATATGGAGAAGCTGCAAGTCTTGTGGAAGGGTAGATAAGTACTTTTTTATAGACAAGATTCCAGGAAAGCTAAGTTAAGTGTGTTGGCCAACATAAAATAACCTAAATTGTGTTAACACAGGTCTTAAGCCACTATATTAAGATATATTCATTAACAGTAGACTTGAAAACTGTTTTAAGATCATGAAGTTGTCTGAATATAACATGCAATAGAGACACAATAAACAGTTCATAACATTCTGCTTTCTAAATTTGAGTTTAACAAAGTGTCCATTCTTTACAAGAGTAGGATACTTTTCTAAGAGCACACTATATCTATTAATATGCTGATGTTCAATATACCTGATCCAAAATAATTTTAGAGCTTAATTATGTAATTTGTTTTAATTGTTCTAATTTTATGTAATTATGTTTTTTTCTATAACACAACTTCATCTTAAACATACTGTGATCAAAACTATTGGTTCAAGTACAACTAAATTCTACTTTTGGTTTTGATCTACTTTCACTTTGAAATGCAATACATACCATAAACATATCTCAGCAATATTTGCATTTATTTAACCAACTTTTGTTCATTAGAGATGTTTGAAATAGATAAATGTCTATTTTCTTTGCAGTCTAAGAACAGTGTTACTTTTGATAATATATAGTCTATTTCAATAAATTATCTGTAGTCCTTTTTTTCCCAACTGACAAAGTATGATTTATTTCACAGTGATTGAATACACACTATCATAATATCATGAGTATTAAATAAAGAACATGAAATCACCGTGGGATTGTTCATGTTTTGACCGTTGGGAAAGAAACGAACTATACATGTATATGAAATGTTTATTACATATATCCGCGAATGCTATTTTTTGTTCCTTTATATATTATATTCATGTTTGTTTATACCATCATTTTTTGTTCTCATGTATTACATTGTAATTTGAGAAAATAAAGTTCTGTTCTGTTCTGTTTTGATAATGGGATTTAAACTCAGTATAAAACACTGACCTGTAATGGTAAGATAATCCAAGACCTCTGATCTGCCTCCATAATGGACCTTCTAATTGGGATAAATATTGTATAAATACCATGATAGAAGCTAAATCTTCATGTTGAAAACATTTCACACAATCAACTGCCTGTAAATATATAAACATTGTTTATATAATATTTATAATTTGGGATGCCTCTGTTGAATTAAGATATGAATTTATACGCAGATAAGTTTTGCTGCTATTCATCCGCTCTTCAGTGTGTAAATAATAGATATAATATGATGTTGACATTGTCATGGTTGTGACATTATCAATCTGATTAAAACCAGATCTAAAATTTTCTGCTCGCGTACTGGCTAATTTCGATCTGGCCTTTTTCAAACGAAGGTCACGTTCAGGTGACCTTTTTTCATCATAATATTCATGACGAAATTGTTATGATACGTAACTTATTTACATCGTCTACGTCATGCAATTTGGAATGAGCCGCCCAATCGCAGACTGTGAATAATATCGCTGTTAAATTAGCATGCAAAACTTGGTCTAAAAATAGAAATTACGAAATCAAAATGTGATTAATAGTGTTTTCGTCTAGATAAAAGCTACGCATTGATTGGTCGAAACAAAGTTTATCTCAACGTGACCTTCCACGGAGATAGTAGAGATCCTGTACAACATCGCTCTACAGGATATCTGTTTATGGAGATTGTGACATTATATGCTAAGATTTTAGACTTCATTTGAAGATTTTTAAGGAAAAGTTAAATATTTTTCATTTAGAATTTTGAAGGAGCTTGAACATTTTGATAAAGTGTTGTTCTTTTACTAATCTAGCTGATCATTATTTAGAGGAACATTAGTAAAATCATATATTCAAACAATGACATAGTTTTTATGTTACATAAACTATAACATATCCGATACTTAAACTAGAGTGAAGATTTAATGAAAAATGACTTTTATTGCATACCGTATATACTCAGTTGTAAGGCGCTCTCGCCTGTAAGACGCACCCCCAACTTTGAGGCTGGTCACAGGGGAATTTTATGTGGACCCTCGTATAAGACGAGTCCAAATTTGGCCATACCGGCTGATACTAGTTCATCGATTTTGTCTCCAAAATCGCCGAAAATTTGTCTATTTTTTACAGTTTTCATCTAAAATATTGTGAATGCGTTAAAAAAGTTATTTTTGTAATTTAAAACTTCATAAAAAACATAGGAAAAGAAAGAAATTGTATTAATAAATGGCTAATCATACCCCCAATATATCACTGGCAAAGACAATCGAAGACTATGATAAAATTGATTTTAATACAATTTTAATTAATTATTAATCAATCTGATAACTTGGGTCCGTAGCTATTTCAAATATTAATGATAATGTGATAGTTGTTTAGCAGGTCATGCGTAACAGATAGGACTCGGCTTTCACGCCATAAAAAGTTTGGTCTATAAATTACGATTTATAAACTACTGCTAAACTAGTATTTAATTTCACTTGTGTTACGATTCAAGGCTACATCCCTTATCTCAACAAGGTATAGCATTTGCCGTGTGTGGTATGGCGGTCTTCTATGATCTATACTAGGTTGTCGGCATATCAGCCTTTGATGTATAGACTTAACGACTGTGTTGAAATATTTCCAAAGTTTATCCTCACAAAAGGCCTCTGCTATAAAAGTTACTGCGTCGAAATATCACAAAAATCCTAGAATAGCGTGGGTCATCTTGGCAGACAGCCAACTTATTGTACTCGTAATATATTATTTATTTTATTCAGAATAAAATCTGTGATTGTCCGGCATTTCATTACTTTAATTAAGTTAATTTTTTTATTTTTGAAAATGGTTGTTTATCATTGAAAGGTAAGTTAAATTAATTGAAAACAAATATGTTTTATTGTACTCGGAATACAACGGAGGTTTAATCAGTTAAGATAATAAATTAAAGACTGAGTTCTTAGGTATTGAATTAATATTTAATCTTTATTGCAATTTAACAGTTATAACTCAAACTTTCTGACATAATTTAGACCAACTTTTGACTGGACCACTTTTGTTTTTAACCAATCAAATCCTCAATACATATTGTCAATCAAATAATTTTGACACGCATGGCTTGAATTAACAATATACCTGACCTTGGACGAGTGCAGTCAAGGATTAAATTGACTCTGATAACAAAACAATGCTGTGCAATTAGCATGATTCTTTGTTATTTTAGGTGGTTGAATGTGATGACAAACAGTAATTAACTTGGGCATATTATGATATAAAAATGTACAAAACAATTGTCTCTTTTTACTTGTCAAACTTTTTATTGTTGTTATTGACGAATGCATATATTAACAAAATACTTTAAAAGGGACAAAATAATTTTTATGTGCTAACGTGAATACGGTTTTGAAACGGGTCGGGCTTTTACTATGCACCGTTGTGGCCGCCGTTTGACTCGGCTCCAGCTTTTCCTCAGTGAATTCTTGTAGACCCTGCTTGTAAGACGCATCCCTTACTTTTTAATGAAATCTGGAGGGTCAAAAATGCGTCTTACAACTGAGTATATACGGTACTTATTAAATTCTCTAAAAATGTCAAGTTTTCAAAAAAAAATATGAAAACATCAAATGTATAAAGAAACTTATGGACCCCAGTGTATAATAGACTAAACCGTACCTGTATAAGATAAGCTGACTCCACAGAGCCCACGCCCACTACAACCGATTTCATTTTACTGTCAGATAATGGAACAATATAATCATAGGTCTTCTTCATTACACTGAAAATATAATCACATTATTCTCTCTGAATAGACAAACTAAAATACAAAATATTCTTATTTCTCATTTACACTAAATTATGCAACAACTTTGTAATCAAAAAGTGGCTTTAAGCGTTTTTATATACATGTTTAGCCAACATTAGAGCTGTCATTGATTGGACTAGAAGCGTAGCGACAATATCGATATATCAAGAAATAAATATCGACGATACAACAATATATGTCAATAACTTCACTGCAGTACTATACAGAGCATTTAAGTTGACATAAACTCATAATAAATGTATATTTGTCATGAATGTTATACTTTCTGTGTACTAGAGCTGTTTCCTCAAAGGAGGTGCCATCAATGTTTTAGACCTATCAGTTGTATAGTGACAAAGCACCTGTTTCTGCTTATGATAGAAAGTTCGTCTTACGGATTTGACCCTTCTTTGTGACTTTTATTCATTTACCCTATATAGGCTTTATTATCGATATCTCAAAATGCATAATGATTATTGATCGAAAATAAATATGGACAATACAGCGATATTTTTGGAATCGATGACAGCTCTAACCAACTTAACAATTTGTATGATAACCCCTGATCATTGAAATCACCTTCAGACAAGTGACCCCTCACAGTATCCCCCTAGGAGTTGAGCAACAGTTAACTGTTGTTTAATTTCTGGCTCCAGGAAATAAGCAGTGCCTTAAGTGGGGTTTGAACCCTCAATCTCTAGATATCTAGCCCATGTCCTACCACTGGACCACTACTCCTAGTTATGTGATGGCAGAAATATGCCACCATAGCATTGCCTTATGAATTGGCATTAACGGTTCACAAACCTTATTGCGAGTCAAGGGCTGCGAAATCAATTTTCCGTATTGCCCAAGGCAAGTACAGACAAGTGAATTTTTCAATAATCTTATTCTATAATGTTCATACGGACAAGTAACTTTACCAGTTGGCAAGAACAGACAAGTAAACAATTTTAAGATTTCGCTGGCCAGGCGGGTTTAGCCGAAAACGGTCGTAACTCAATATGAGAAAAGAGTGAGTAACAACTGTTTTGAGCTGAACTCAGTGTAATGCTTTTATCTTACCTTCTTTCACGTTTTTCTTTCTCTGAAGGTATGAGGGTTGACCAGACAGTAGCAGGATTATAACCATCCTTACATAAATCATTAACACTAACAGACATATGTACAGTAATATTACCAGGGTTGGTCAATAAATCACGAACTTCTTCCATTTGTTTCTCTACCTAAATTGTCATAGAAACATACAATAATGTTTGAATACAGAAATCATGACAAGTATTTACTGTAATACAGGGCTCAAATTTAACCAAAAAAAATGACTTGCAAATTTTTTCGAGTTGACTTTGTTTCAACTAGCAAAAGGGAAGAAATTTGCTTGCTTTTTTCTCCAAATTTTAATGGCATACATAGTAACTATTTATATATGCAATATAAAGACAACATAGTATAATATTTAACTATATATGACTAATTTATTTATTTATTTATTTATTTGAGTTTACACCGTATCAACACAATTTAGGTCATTTCACGGCGTCCAGCGCACCTAACCTAGCTTTCCTGGACTATTGTCTGTAACCAGAACTCACCTACCCTTCCACAAGGCCGGAAACTTCTCCATATTATCTAATCAATGGAGGAAAATAGACATTATTGTCAAATTTTCATGGAAGGGTATAACCTCCCCGGGTGGGATATATATGACTAAATAATTGAACAGAACATTTTGATTATAAACATTTACCTGTTGAGGATTTGTATCTAATGTTTTTAAGAGATTCTCTAAGAAAGTACTTTGTCTCATCATACTGTTTATTTGATGATTACAATCTGTAAATATAATATAAATAAATAAGTAAATAAGTAAATAAATAAGTAAATAAATAAAAAAAAAATAAAAAAAATAATAATAAAATACAATAAAATACAATAAAATACAATAAAATACAATACAATACAATACAATACAATACAATACAATACAATACAATACAATACAATACTTTATTTTGTTTTACAAGGCCACCGGCCCAAAATACAAATCATTGTCAATACATTACATGGGTGATTTATATATATAAATAAACCCATTAAATATGAAGAAAATGAAAAGGGGGTAAAATAGGTAAAAACACAGGGCCCATCTCGCAAGGAGTTCGCTTTGCATTGCTACCAAGCAATTCCTACAAAAAGGTCAGCTACAATCAAGCAAATTGAATTGCTAGCTAGTGATAGGTAGCAAGTTTTTTTTTCTAGCCATATAATTCGGACCACTTCTGCTTTTTCAAAAAGGCTGCCCCCTGTGGAAATGTGTTTCTTTTTCAAGAATACTGCCCACCCACCTGCCCAGGTTTTGTCGAACTATAAGCTTAATTTTTTCTTAAAAGTCTGGCTAATAAATATAATTACCTGGTGTAAAGAGAATACTTCTAAATACAGCTCTCAACACAGAATTCCCTTTACGTTTATATTGACTGATTTCATTACTCATTTTCTTAGCTACAACCTTTAACCTATCAGCAGGAAACTTGGTACAATATAACATCTCATGTAACCAGTGTACACCTTTCTCATATTTATCTTTCTCTACCTATATTAGAAAACAAACAAATATTCGGATTTAAGGTTTTAAAGATGGAGTTGTAGTACCAATGTATAAGCATACCAACTTTTGTTCATGTATCAACGTTGAAGAAAGTTTACTGAAAACAAAAATAATTTCATGTTTTCTACCATTTGTGGGCGGAGCAATTTGATTGGATGATAGATGTAGCCTGCAGCTTGTTAAACAACAAGTAAATCTGTGAGCTAATGCTCACTAGTGATACCCCCGCCAAAATCTAAAAATATGCGACAAACAGGAAGTAGATGAGCGAGGAGCATGAAATCGCTTTACACCACATGGGACTATAGGATGAAGCAATATGCAAAGTTTCAGGCTGCTGCATGGTATAGTTGCTGAGAAAACTGTGACGGAAATTTTGTAACGGACGGACGGACGGACGGACGCACACACGCACGCACGCACGGACAAGGGTAAAACAGTATACCCCCCTCTTCTTCGAAGCGGGGGTATAATAAGGAGACCATCTTTTAAAGTTTTTCTCACCTTTCACAGTGAGTAACCTAATTTCAAGTCTTTATGGTGATTATCAGCCAAAATGTTTCTATGAGATGGACCAAAAAATCAAAACCTATCATTTAACACCAATAGATTAGTCAGTTTTGCCAAAAATCAGCGGTGACTAGTCATATTAGACAAAAGTCACCTAATACAAAAATTTAAATTGAAAAAATTGATCAAGGGAACTCTGAGCAGTCACTGAATGCAAATAGTTGTTAAAAAGACATGGTCGCTTTTTAGAATAAATGGGGCACAAGTCATTAACTTCAATCAGGCCTTTTTTTCATGTGTTGGGGAAGTAGCCTGTAGCCTTTTACAAGGGGAAAAATGGCGCGCAATAATTGGAAAATGGGGAAAAATAAAACTAGACTATTTAGATCTATATTTAATTTTTGTAATCATATTTCACTTAAACTGTTATTGTTTATGTTTGTCGGGTGGAGATTTAGTAGCTTTAAAGGTATCATCATCAATGGGTGTTGACTCAATTCCATGTTCAACCAAAAGGGCATCAGGTTCTTCATTCACGGGTTCCTAGTTGTCACTGGCAGGGGTACTGTTAGTTCCTTTCTCATTGAAATCATTACTTGTCTTTTCAAACTAAATGTGTTGTGTTTTCAACTGATTAATACCTGGCTAGTACTCATCTTGATGTTTTGAAGTTTTTAAGAAAACAAATTCAGGGTTCAAGTATTTCTTATGTCATTTTTACGTATTTTTTGTATAATTGCGCCAATTCCGTAAGTAACCCAACGATTGCAACATGCTCGGAAAGACACACCACGTGCGTCGGGAAAAACCAAACAAAAAAATTAATTCGATGCCGGATTGGGTGCGAATAATGTAGGGGCGAATGTGATTGAGGACGAATTATTAGCAAGAAATTACCGAACTGGTAATTTAAAGGACTCGCAGACTTGATTACTTATATTTTTGATACACTTATTTAACGAAATGACCATGTTCCGTTCGTGTAATAGAATATTGGTAAATAACCGTTTCGATAATTAAATCCTGCGAGATTTCCGGTTTCTCTTTTGCCGTATTTTCGATGTTTATACATAGTTTTAAGATATTTTGAAGGGGAAATTGGTTGTTGAGGGGAAAAATTGGTTTGTTTTGGGGAAAAAAGATACTTATTTTGCTTGGGGAAGACGCCGTTTAACGGCGTCACGTAACGAAGGAAAAAAAGGCCTGCTTCAATACCTGGGTTAAAAAAAAAAAGAAGAAATATTTCAATTTAAAGCCGCTTATTTATAGGTTTTAACTTTAATATCAACTTTTCTATAGCTTTCCAAATAGACTATATCCGGAATTCAAATATTTGGGCTTTCCCCTCAGGTACAAACAAACTTTCACTGTTACAATGAAAACATGTGTAAAAAGAACAATAGGATTTAATCCATAGTTAGTGCTGTTTAGCATTAATGTGTAGAAAACTTTGTTTGTACTGCCTGTGCACGGACGGAAAAACCCATAAATTGGAATTCCAGATTAGGTTTATTGTAAAGAAACATTATAGAACCAGTACAGGAGCTTTAAGACATTGACAATTTTAGTGTGAACGAGACCATTTACTGAAAGTGAAGATATACTCCCCCTAATGAGTCTTTGTCAAGAAGTTTGAATCAAATCAGTACAATAGGTGCTGAGAAAATGAGCAGACAAGGTTTTTTATCTAAGGGCCATAACTCTGCAAAACATTAATAGTCTGTTACAAGAATGGGATATGCACATGCCAGCTTGATATCAAGTCTATGAGTAAAGTTTGAATCAAATCAGTAAGATAGGTGCTCAGGAATTGAGCGGACAAGTGTTAGCTACAGACCTGTAGCCCGACCAACAGACGAGCCGACTCTTATATACCCCGCCCCCCGAATTCTTATCAATAGTGGATACATAAGTACTTTAGTGTGTTTTTAAATCAACAGTGTTATTGTAAGTGCCACATACACTTGTATGAAATTTAACAATAAGTTCAGTAAAAATGTTACCTGAAGTTTAATCTTGACAATTTGAGGGAAAGCACCACAACTATAAGAACTGGCATTTATACCTAACCCTGTACTTGTACTTAACGTATCAGCTTCAAGTTGGGATATCACTTCTTCATGACTTATAAATACTGTAATATAAAAACATTATAACATACATTGTATAATCATATGACTGAAAAGTTAAAATTTTCAAGCTTTGGAATTTCTTGATTTCTGCAGCTGAATAAAATTAACTTAGTTTTCAAAAATCCTGAACTTTAAAACTAGTCTTGATAAATTTCACCCGAGTGATTAACTGGAACATCACAAACAAAGTAGCCAGGATTTTGAATCTAGTTCCCTGAATGAGGTTTGTGTTCGAATCCCACATGGGCTGTTATATCCTTTCATAAATTTTTTATAATTATTTGAATTTTCCTCCATGACTAAAGTATTAGGAGAAGTTGCCAACCTTGTGAAAGGGTAGGTGAGTACTGGTTATAGACAAGGGACCAGGAGGTAAGCTGACCTCCATAAAATAACCAAAATTGTATTCACACTGCATTAAACCAGTAATAAACTTTACAAACTGAGTATATTACACACAGACATAATGTATCTCCATCCCGTACTATAGGACTTTCAAACAATACCTCACAATACAATGGTACCTACCTCCATCCCGTACTATAGGACTTTCAAACAATACCTCACAATATAATGGTACCTACCTCCATCTCGTACTATAGGACTTTCAAACAATACCTCACAATATAATGGTAAGAAATATTTCATGACCTACCTCCATCTCGTACTATAGGGCTTTCAAACAATACCTCACAATATAATGGTACCTACCTCCATCTCGTACTATAGGACTTTCAAACAATACCTCACAATATAATGGTAAGAAATATTTCATGACCTACCTCCATCTCGTACTATAGGACTTTCAAACAATACCTCACAATATAATGGTACCTACCTCCATCTCGTACTATAGGACTTTCAAACAATACCTCACAATATAATGGTAAGAACTATTTCATGACCTACCTCCATCCCGTACTATAGGACTTTCAAACAATACCTCACAATATAATGGTAAGAAATATTTCATGACCTACCTCCATCTCGTACTATAGGGCTTTCAAACAATACCTCACAATATAATGGTACCTACCTCCATCTCGTACTATAGGACTTTCAAACAATACCTCACAATATAATGGTACCTACCTTCATCCTGTACTATAGGACTTTCAAACAATACCTCACAATATAATGGTACCTACCTCCATCCCGTACTATAGGACTTTCAAACAATACCTCACAATATAATGGTACCTACCTCCATCCCGTACTATCAAACTTTCAAACAATACCTCACAATATAATGGTACCTACCTCCATCCCGTACTATAGGACTTTCAAACAATACCTCACAATATAATGGTAAGAAATATTTCATGACCTACCTCCATCTCGTACTATAGGACTTTCAAACAATACCTCACAATATAATGGTACCTACCTCCATCCCGTACTATAGGACTTTCAAACAATACCTCACAATATAATGGTTACCTACCTCCATCCCGTACTATAGGACTTTCAAACAATACCTCACAATATAATGGTTACCTACCTCCATCCCGTACTATAGGACTTTCAAACAATACCTCACAATATAATGGTACCTACCTCCATCCCGTACTATAGGACTTTCAAACAATACTTCACAATATAATGGTACCTACCTTCATCCCGTACTATAGGACTTTCAAACAATACCTCACAATATAATGGTACCTACCTCCATCCCGTACTATAGGACTTTCAAACAATACCTCACAATATAATGGTACCTACCTTCATCCCGTACTATAGGACTTTCAAACAATACCTCACAATATAATGGTTACCTACCTTCATCCCGTACTATAGGACTTTCAAACAATACCTCACAATATAATGGTAAGAAATATTTCATGACCTACCTTCATCCCGTACTATAGGACTTTCAAACAATACCTCACAATATAATGGTACCTACCTCCATCCCGTACTATAGGACTTTCAAACAATACCTCACAATATAATGGTAAGAAATATTTCATGACCTACCTCCATCTCGTACTATAGGACTTTCAAACAATACCTCACAATATAATGGTAAGAAATATTTCATGACCTACCTCCATCCCGTACTATAGGACTTTCAAACAATACCTCACAATATAATGGTAAGAAATATTTCATGACCTACCTCCATCCCGTACTATAGGACTTTCAAACAATACCTCACAATATAATGGTAAGAAATATTTCATGACCTACCTCCATCCCGTACTATAGGACTTTCAAACAATACCTCACAATATAATGGTACCTACCTCCATCCCGTACTATAGGACTTTCAAACAATACCACACAATATAATAATAAGAAATATTTCATGACCTACCTCCATCCCGTACTATAGGACTTTCAAACAATACCTCACAATATAATGGTACCTACCTCCATCCCGTACTATAGGACTTTCAAACAATACCTCACAATATAATGGTAAGAAATATTTCATGACCTACCTCCATCTCGTACTATAGGACTTTCAAACAATACCTCACAATATAATGGTAAGAAATATTTCATGACCTACCTCCGTCTCGTACTATAGGACTTTCAAACAATACCTCACAATATAATGGTAAGAAATATTTCATGACCTACCTCCATCCCGTACTATAGGACTTTCAAACAATACTTCCTATATAATGGTAAGAAATATTTCATGACCTACCTCCATCTCGTACTATAGGACTTTCAAACAATACCTCACAATATAATGGTAAGAAATATTTCATGACCTACCTCCATCTCGTACTATAGGACTTTCAAACAATACCTCACAATATAATGGTAAGAAATATTTCATGACCTACCTCCATCTCGTACTATAGGACTTTCAAACAATACCTCACAATATAATGGTAAGAAATATTTCATGACCTACCTCCATCCCGTACTATAGGACTTTCAAACAATACCTCACAATATAATGGTAAGAAATATTTCAAATCTTGTGGTAAACAACTAGAATCTAATAATACATTCATCTGAAAATAAAATACAATACAGTAAACGTTCCAGTATAAAAAAACATAAAATAACTGGTCTTAATACCTTTAGCTTCTTAAAGAAAGCATTTAGAATTTAAAAAATCGTCAAAAATCTCATGATTTTTACAATAACCAAGGTATTCTTCAAATTCTTACATGGAAAGTATAAATCTCAGGATTCATCTGTTTACCAGTTACTAAGTGCATACCCCCAGCAGTGACTGACAACTGCCCTACGTGACTTAGAATCAGTGGTAGGAGGGAGAATGGTCATAGAAATAACATTAAGACCTTACTCCAAAAAAGTATGCACAGCCTAATAATCGAACCCACAGCCCCTTGATCAGTAGACTTGCCAACTACTAACTGAGCAAGCCAGGTGGGCTATTGCAAATAACTATTTTGTTAATTTAAACATCATCATATATAGATATATAATCTATATAACACTTTCAAGAGGCTTTAATCTATATTGTCAACAAAACAGCCCTACCTGTACAAAGTTAGTATTTATATCATCCAGTTGAAATCTAAATGGTATATCATTGATAGAGAATCCAGTTGGTTGTTTATTTAACTGTAAACCTTCATCCTTTCTGTTACATGCTGGTGTTATAGAATGAAAGTATATACAATCAACATTAGGTACATCAACACTTGTCAGTACTGACTCAGGAGCTTCTTTCTGAAATATACAAGTTGTTGCATTTTTATAATACACTGGGGTCTACAAGTTTCTTTACACATGTAATGTTTTCAAATCTTCTGTTATCTTTTATTGAAAACTTAATACAGACACATTTTGTTTAAAAGTATTATTATTTCATTTTATTTCATATTTATAAAACATAAAGAACATAATCGATGGTTTATGTTTAACTGTCTTTTAGTTGTGAAACTTATAACTACATGTAAAGTATATAAAAGTATACTTCAAAACATTAAAATCTAATAAGTGTAAAGACTCATGCGTATAAGTTTCATACTTTTGCATGTTAATCAACTCAAAAGCTAGTACCCCATAGGTCATTAGGCTAAAGCTCATCAACCCAAGACCCACCTGTTCATCAATTTACCCCCTACCCATTCAGCCATCCAGGAAGTCATCCATGAATACCCATCCATCCACCAGTCCACCAAGATACAAATCAAACCCACCCTAACTCACTCACTCACTTATTGTCATTAACTGATATCAGTTATCAATATTTTTGGATTACTCATAACTATGGCTAAATATGGCAAAGAATCAAGCATGGCTCCAAAGTCCCTGCTCACCTAATGTCAAACTCTGAATCTCCCCCTATCATACAAAGTACCAGTATTTAAAGCAACAGATAAAAAAACTAATGAAATGTAATGTGGAAACCACATTAAAGCCGGATTTAAAAACTTTTATGCAAAAATTACAAAGGGAAATAATTCAGTAGAGTTGCGGTTACTTTCTAATTATGTTTGTCACAGTTCATGTTATCATTGCTTGAAGTTTTGTTAAGATCTGACAATAAATGGCAGAAATATATGGTAAAGAAAAAACTTTAATGCAATTGTCAATGACACCAGATGCCCGCCCACCCAACTGCTTACCCGCCTGCCCATGTTTCACTAAACTATAAGCCAAATTTTTTCGTTGAAAAATCCGGCTAAAAACAAAAATTCCTACCTCATTATGTTCAGTAGCTTTCTCAAGTATATCAGCTTTCTCCAGTAAACCATCTTTACCTAATTTCTCTCTTTGTTTGTTCACTCTGTCTTTCTCTGTTTGTACCATTCTTTCATTCTCTGCTTTACTGGGTTCACCAATTATCTGTCAATATAACAAGCTTATATTTATACTGATGATGAGGAGGATCATAATAATGATGATGATAATAGTGATAATAATGGAGACGCTCATAATAAAGATGATGATGATAATGATGACGATGATAATAGTGGTGATGATGATGATGATGATGATATTGGTGATTATAATGATGATCAAAATAACGATGATTATGATCATGATAGTAATGATAATGATGATAGTATGAAAATGATGGCCATGGAGATGATCATAAAAATGACTATAATTATGGTAATAATCATTTTGATGATGATAATGGTGATGATGATGGTGATGATAATGGTGATAATAGTGATGATAATAATGATGATAATAATGATGATAATGGTGATGATGATGATAATGGTGATGATAACGATGATGATGATAATGGTGATGATAATAATGATGATGATGGTGATGATGATAGTGGTTATGATAATGGTGATGATAATGGTGATGATAATGATGATGATGAAGATGGTGTGATAATGATGATAATAATGATAATGATAATGATGATAATGGTGATGATAATGATAATGATGATGGTGATGATGATAATGGTGATGATAATGATGATGATAATGGTGATGATGATAATGGTGATGATTATGATGATGCTGATAATGGTGATGATGATAATGGTGATGATAATGATGATGATAATGGTGATGATGATAATGGTGATGATAATGATGATGATAATGGTGATGATGATAATGGTGATGATTATGATGATGATGATAATGGTGATGATGATAGTGATGATGGTGATGATGTTAACGATGATGATGATGGTGTTGATGGTGATAACGATGATGATGATGGTGATGATAATGATGATGATAATGATGATGTTAATGCTGATGATAATTATGATGATAATGTTGATGATAATGATGATGATTATGGCGATGATGATGATGGTGATGATAATGATGATGATAATGATGATGCTGATGTTAATGATGATGATAATGGTGATGATAATGTTGATGTTAATGCTGATGATAATGATGATGATTATGGTGATGATAATGGTGATGATGATGGTGATGACAATGATAAAGATGACAATAATGGTGATGATAATGGTGAGGATAATGATGATGGTGATGATGATAATGATGATGATCATTGTTATTATCATTTTTTTAAAATGATGATAAAAATGAAAACAGCCAAAGTGATGATCATTATGATAATGATAATGATAATGATAATAGAGATGGTGATAATGATTAAATGACAAAAAATAATCAAAGAGCCATAATTCAGTCAAAATCAATCTAGAACTATGTAACAATGGCAAGGCACAACTGAGTAGGGTGATTCCACTAATTTTGGAAAAATTAAACTAAAATACTATTACCACATAATCGCTGATCACCTGGAATATGCCCTTTATTTTACTTATTAGAAGAGATAACTTACCACGACATATTTTTGATCCACCATAAATGTATTAAATAAATTCATCCAGTAGCTTTCATCTTCATTCTTCATTTTCTTATACATTTGTTCTGTTTGAGTACGACTTTCAAGCTGTAATACAAAATTACTTTATCAAAGAACATTTATCTCTCAATACCAGAGCATGTACATGTCGAGGGTTGCCTGCAAGACTGTAGTAAGTGCATTGCGTAAAAGAGACAAATACTAAAGTCTTGCAGACAACCCTCGATGTAGAGAGAAAAAGTAGATAATATGGTATTGTTTATTATTTTTTAGGGGGGAGGAGGGGTTCCAATTGACACAGGGGTCCCTTTTCTTTAGAAATTATGGGGCTTCACTTTCATGGAAAGCTTGAAATAGCTGAATGTTTTGTAAATTACATATATAATATGTGTGAATACACAGTAGATCAAAAACAAATGACATTATCATAACATAAACAACGTAGAATACATTACTTACATCTTTCTGGTTATCACCGAATAAGAAATCACCAATCAGATATGTAGCCATTTTATTATGTGGTTCATCTTCCAACTGAAATAAACATTATAAAGCAAAAATAGTCAATATCCTTCTTTATCAACATGAAATTAGACTAGTTTCATCCATACCCATAGATATACAGTGCCATTCAAATGAAATTTTGAGAAAAATCTTATCATATTAACTGCAGGTAATTTCGTTATTTAAGAAATAACTTACAGTTGTCTATATTTTGTTGTCTAATAAAACATAGGCACGAGTTGTGATGCGCGTATGATTAAATCACGAGTGCTTTAGCGCATCAAACTACATGTTTTACATTTACTGACATGTTCCATGGTCCTGTTAAAGTCAACCCTTATAAACTCGTGCACTATTTTCGGCTTTGCTCATTTAACCTGAGGAGTAAAATTATAACAGCCGTCACAAGCTATATTTTGTTGAATAATAAAGCATAGATGACGTCACATTAAATAAAGAGTGAAAACGCACGTGCCTATTTTAGAATTAAGCTTATTGAACACAGTTTAAATCATGTGCATAAACAAAAAATAATGGTTGTCTCACATAGAACAATATGAATCATTAAACCCAACTACTGTTGTTAATTAAAATAATATAATGATATGCTTCAGTCAAAACCAAATGTTCAGTAGCAGTCGCCCAAACCCAAATTAAGGTCATTAGGGGCAATCAGACGATCTTTCATGTCAAGCCCAGGGATAGATATAAGTAAAAAAAGGGACCAATACCAATAAAAAGAAAGATTAGTACATACAGATGATAGTGCATCTAATAGTTTTCTATGTATAATATTCTTCATTCTAGATATATCAATCTTCTCAGTACCTGTACTAAGTTTCTGTATAACATTTGTTAACCTACAATATAGAAATAATAAAATAACAGCTTATATACAAGTATATCTAAAAGCATTTTGTAAGGGTGAGTACAGTCATTGCCTTAACACATTAGCCCATAGCCAGACACAAAGTGAAAATTGATTTGTGTCAGTAAAAATACCTATCAATTCCAGGAGACAAACATCTACTATCGGAATACTTTGGCCATTTCTGGCTGTTAATCGATTATTCACGCTAATGGGTACATCACTACTAAACATGCCTATGTAATAAAAACAAGTAGCTAACCTTGGAAAGATATCCCTCAATTTCTCTTTAAGAACATTATCAAACTTGAAGTAAAAACTGGACACAGAGTTCTCTATCATACCTCCATGAACCTGAAATATTCAGAGAAATACTGATAATGAGGGACTTTAGTCAGTTATTTCCCCTTGTATACACTTCAAATAGGTAGGTCCTATTAGTTGGATTACTCGGATTTTACCCTCACTTATTAATGTCAATTTGCCAAAATTAATCTTTAATAACTTTTTTGTAAATCATTTAATTTGTTTGAAATTCAAGCAAAGTATTTTTAGGGTAAAGAACTATCCAAATTTCACCACATCTGTTAATATCTTAATTAAAAAGAAAGATTTTAGATGAAATATTTTGTTATCCTTACATAGAAATTCAATGATAAAATCTGAAGATTCCAACTGTAAGGACCTACATACCAATTGGATTGCTTCTGATTTTATCAGGGAAAGATAACTGACTATAGTCCCTCATTAATAAAATATTATGGAACTAACTCAAGACTTTTCTGAGTACTGTAAGTAGACACTCTACCAGTGGTCCAGTGGTAGGACACACGCTTAAGGATCGAGAGGTCCCAGGATCGATCCCCACCAAGGGCACTGCTGATATCCTTGAGCAAGAAATTTACCTACAATTGTTCCACTCCACTCAGGTGAAAATGGGTACTGTGAGGGATCACCTGCCTGAGGGTGATTTCAATGATCAAGAGTTATTGTACAAAATTGTAAAGTTGGCTGAACATGTATATGGAAACCGCACTTTAACTTTTACCATGTTGAGATAAAAGGTAGTTTAAGACATTTGCCCTTCTTAATACAGATGTAAAAGTATCAATTAAACTCCACAAACTTATTAAGGCTTTGTCATGGAAATTAATGAGTACCATATGGTTCCTATTAAGTGCCCTCAACCTCCTGTCAGCAAATGGATGCTTCCAGGCAATCTCTGTAGACAAATATCCTATTGAGTGCTGACGTATAGGATCTCTTATAGTCGCTACACATTAGACAATGTTAACAAGTTACTTAACGAAATGATGAATATTAAAAAAGCAAAGGTCAGATGAATGTGACCCCTGATATAAAGTAGCCAGATCTAAAATAAATGAGTACAGGAACAGACAATTTTAGATCGGGTTTTGGTCAGATTGGCTCCCTAGGAGCTAATTATAAAGAATAACAAAATACAGTTCAACTTACATCACTACAGTAGGGGTCTTCAATTTCCACAAAATCTCTTTGTAAAGGTGATATGGCAGAGTCTGTCATATAATTTAACAATAAATTTACACTCTCAAACTGGTATACATCCTGAAAGTAAAGATATAAACGGATTAATTAAAAGTGATCAATTTTAGCTCAATTGTGAAACAAGTTCTTCCAATTTAAATTAATCACTTTCACATCTGCTTCTTAGTCACCCAGTACTGAGCTAGAAGGATAAAGTTTCTTGCTCAAGTAATTTTTTTAACCTTGTATTCAACACATATTTAGGTCATATTAATGACGACCAGCTCTTCCTACTATAGTTTTCCTGGACACTTTTCTATCACCAGTACTAACTTACCCTTCCACGAGGCCAACAACTTATGAATAGGGTATTACCTACCGCGACCAGACTCGAACCCGCGATCTCTGGATTAGAAGTCAGACATGCTAACCACCAAGCCACAGCCGTCTACATAATCTGTGATTACAAAGATTATATTCTGTAAAAACTTACTTATTAATAAAACTTACCTTAGCTTTAGGACCTCTCCAGCCTACTAGCACCATACCATTAGATAACTTACCTTAGCTTTAGGACCTCTCCAGCCTACTAACACCATACCATTAGATAACTTACCTTAGCTTTAGGACCTCTCCAGCCTACTAACACCATACCATTAGATAACTTACCTTAGCTTTAGGACCTCTCCAGCCTACTAACACCATACCATTAGATAACTTACCTTAGCTTTAGGACCTCTCCAGCCTACTAACACCATACCATTAGATAACTTACCTTAGCTTTAGGACCTCTCCAGCCTACTAACACCATACCATTAGATAACTTACCTTAGCTTTAGGACCTCTCCAGCCTACTAACACCATACCATTAGATAACTTACCTTAGCTTTAGGACCTCTCCAGCCTACCAGCACCATACCATTAGATAACTTACCTTAGCTTTAGGACCTCTCCAGCCTACTAACACCATACCATTAGATAACTTACCTTAGCTTTAGGACCTCTCCAGCCTACCAGCACCATACCATTAGATAACTTACCTTAGCTTTAGGACCTCTCCAGCCTACCAGCACCATACCATTAGATAACTTACCTTAGCTTTAGGACCTCTCCAGCCTACCAGCACCATACCATTAGATAACTTACCTTAGCTTTAGGACCTCTCCAGCCTACTAACACCATACCATTAGATAACTTACCTTAGCTTTAGGACCTCTCCAGCCTACTAACACCATACCATTAGATAACTTACCTTAGCTTTAGGACCTCTCCAGCCTACTAACACCATACCATTAGATAACTTACCTTAGCTTTAGGACCTCTCCAGCCTACTAACACCATACCATTAGATAACTTACCTTAGCTTTAGGACCTCTCCAGCCTACTAACACCATACCATTAGATTCATCATCAGCAGGGTATAAGACAACTTTCTCTACACTTTCAGTTAACATAGGTACTGGTGATTGCCATGGTCGGTTAAAACTTGGTAAACCACCCTATAAATACATATATACCAGATATTTCAGTTAACATAGGTACAGGTGATTGCCATGGTCGGTTAAAACTTGATAAACTACCCTGTAAATACACATATACACAGTGAAATTCTAAAGAGTGTCTAAAATAACTCTGTTGCCATATTTTCTTTTGTTTCTATTTTAAATATCTATGGAATTTCTAGTACATAAATAACTTATGTACTAGAAATTCCATAGACATTTACTTAAGGTTGGGGAAAAATAACCTTTTCTTTTTGTAAGTATTTTCTAAAGTGACTTTGAGAATACCAGCCTTCGAATTTAGCTGATAGACCATGTCCATCGAAAATCCACCATCAGGCCAGTGACTTTTAGAATGTAAGTGGCCCAACGGTCCATCAAGTTTGTACTTCGTAAGTCAATGTTATATTGTTAATTAAATATTATTATATAGCCTAGAACCTTGTTGTATCGATCTACTTAATTGTAAACATCAAACATTAAAACAAAATAAAGCATTTATCTTGTTTTTTCTGCATTTCAATATTCTTTAAAATAATGTCCATTTAATCCAATTATATCAAAAGTTTCTTCAAGAAGTTTTAATTTCATTCAATAACTTGTCAATATACACAAGGGGGGTAAGTCTAAGAAAAATATTACGTCACACCATTGTATCTATGCATTGTGGGAAAACAGTTCAAAATATGGAAGGCCAGAGTAGTTTAAGTGTTTACAACTGTAGACCTACTGACAGAGTTCCTCTCTGTTAAAATATTATAAATCATTTAAAGGGAAGCAGACAAAGACATCAGAGGTAGGTGTTATTGGATATTACACAAGAAACTTACAGAAACATTCAGAAAAACGATGATAAATGGAGAAATCAATAAGGAGAAAATGTTGAGGATGAGGAAATAATCTAATACAAACTGAAGTAAAGATAGGAATATGGTCTCAGAGAATGTGATACATTTGCTGAATTTGCTGATTTGTTAACATCAAGTTAACACTTGTCAAAAAAAATCATATCTGATGTCTTTCAGAGTTTTGTACTTTTTTTCAATCATTTTTGACAGGGATTGCATAAGACACTTGCTTAAGTAAAATGATATAACAGTAACACAAACCTTGGCTAAAATCTTCGTCTCTAATGGTTGTAACATATTAAATACTTGTTCAGCTTTTACTTGTCCAGTTATAATGAGACAGAGATTATCAGGACGATAAAATTCTTTATGATATGAGCACACCTGAAATATGAAATACTGTATACAGTAGAAGTTCTAAAGGTTAAAGTTGAAGGTTGGTTACAAAAAACGGCAGCAATCTGGTCGTTTGATCCATTCTGAATCAACATTATTTATCTATTGCCTCCATTTGTTTGTTTCCCATTTTTTTTGAAAGTTTTCATGGAGATAAATAAGGGATATAAATTGGTACTAGTAGCCTGTTCAATTATCCCTGACCTTCCAAAACCTTCAGTAATGTTAGGATCGGAACAACTCAGCCCAAAGACAGCTCAACCTGGAACAACTCAATCCCCTACTAACAGGTTGAGTTGTTCCAACTTTGGGTAGAGTTATCCACGGGTTGAGTTGTCCCGTACCCATAACGTTCGTTAACAGTCGTTACTGAACACACAGCAGGTATAATGTTTCAGTCATCACAAAACATGGTGGACCGACAGACTAATCCTGTATTACATAAGAAGGTCCTTCTAGATCTCAGGCAAAATTTGATCTCATCCACACAATTTTCAATTCATCAGAATATGTAAAATGTCTCATGTCCTGTAAGAATTGGTTAAGTCCTGTAAAATTTTGATCTTTACAGGACCTACTCTCCAGTAATAAACTGTTGAGTTTCACTGTGACTGATGTTCCACCCATACAGGTAGTTTAAGCTAGCCGAGTCAAACCTAAAAACTTTCTCTGTACATTGATATGGCAAATTTCAGATTAAGAGGCGGAAAATCTGAGTTTGTCTTAATTTTTCTTCACCACAGCCAATGCTTTTCGAATTCTGAATTTTAGTGCTGTATTAATCCCACACTTTTTTGCATTTATTGCCTCATTCACTCTGCCCAAGCATTGCCATGGTAACTGGGATAAGGATTCAAAAGGTTTTTTTGAAAGACTATCATCCCATAGATTAATCTGGCCAAAGTGCATACCTGTCAGTTAATGACTAGTAAAAAAAGACCATCCTAAAAAAGCCCTATAGCATTAAAGTGAAAATATGCACCTACATGTAGGCCAATTTTTGCCCATGTCTTGATCAGTAAGGGTTTAACACAAATACAGTAAAAATTGATCTACCTTCTCATGTGACGTACTTTCACGTAAGTTTTTCATCATACCGCCAGTCTCAGATCTATACCCACAATGCCCTGGGTACATAGCACGTAAAAACTCGAGATGTGTACGACTTTCACCACTGTTTTCTCTAGCTTGCATTTCACAATAAACAACACCAGCATCTTCACCCTCTCCATTGATGTGATGTACTTCTGTTATATATCCCGATTCCTGCAAGAATGTTTTAGATAAAATTTATTCCACTGTTGTGGTGCATACATAAACCCCTCTGAGTTAAATACTCACTAAAGTACTTCTGGCCCCAGTTTCACGAAAAAACTCAAGTTTGTACTCAAACTCAATCTTATGTTTTGATCATTAATTTTACTTTGGTACTCAATATTACAACAAATGTAGTATCATTAGAAACCCCAATAGTGATTTAAAAGCTATATCATATAAAATAAATCTGACTTAAATGTTTGGATAAGGTTTAATTTAATGTTATTGATTTGACTCTGTTAAATGAACTGTTGAGTTTAGACTCGAGTGAAAATTTAAGTTAGTGGCATTAAGTTTATAATCAAACCGATGATATTTTATGTTGTAACATTTAATACATTTTCATTATTATGATCATCTAATAACAACCATTCCAACAACATTTACATGCTATTGAGAGACAAACAAGAGCTGTCAGAGGAGACAGCATGCTCGACTTAGTTAGTGTTTGTCACAGGAGTAAAAAATATGTATAAGGAGTTATAAACCTAGTCACATGAGATGTGGTTGATAATAAGAAACATATATTTAAAGTTTGAAGTCAATACCTTAAGAAATAAAACAGTTGCAGTAAAAACAAACATTTTTTAAAGAAAACTCTAAGTTCAAGGGGAGATAATTCTAAAAAAATATATTTGGAGTTATACACCTTGTCACATGAGATGTGGTTGATAATAAGGAATGTACATTTAAAGTTTGAAGTCAATACCTATAAAAATAAAACAGTTGCATTAAAAACAAACACTTTTTAAAGAAAACTCTAAGTTCAAGGGGAGATAATTCTGAAAAAATATATTTGGAGTTATACACCTTGTCACATGAGATGTGGTTGATAATAAGGAATGTACATTTAAAGTTTGAAGTCAATACCTATAAAAATAAAACAGTTGCATTAAAAACAAACACTTTTTAAAGAAAACTCTAAGTTCAAGGGGAGATAATTCTGAAAAAATATATTTGGAGTTATACACCTTGTCACATGAGATGTGGTTGATAATAAGGAATGTACATTAAAGTTTGAAGTCAATACCTAAAGGAATAAAACAGTTGCAGTAAAAACAAACATTTTTGAAAGAAAACTCTAAGTTCAAGGGGAGATAATTCTGAAAAAAATATATTTAGAGTTATGAACCTTGTCACATGAGATGTGGTTGATAATAAGAAGCATATATTTAAAGTTTGAAGTTAATATCTTAAGAAATAACAAAGATATAGGAGAAAGTATTTTACTGCACAAAAACTTTAATCTGTGCACAAAAACTTTAATCAGTTCAAGGGGAGATAATTCTGAAAGAAATGTGTTTGGAGTTATATACCTTGTCACATGAGATGTGGTTGATAGTAAGGAACATATATGTAAAGTTTGAAGTGAATATCTTAAGAAATAACAAAGATATAGAAGAAAGTATTTTACTGCACAAAAACTTTAATCAGAAAGGTGGACGCGGACGCGGACGCCGACGCCGACGCCGACGCTGGGGCCAGTAGGAGAGCTCTACATTACTACGTAAAGTCGAGCTAAAAACACTTGAGTCTGTTATTGAGCTTGTACTTAAGTTTGTTTGTTTGTGAAACTGGGGCCTGTACTCATCATCAATAATTGATATCAATATCTATGTAAGATAGTTATCAAACAAATAAGTATTTAAATCAACAGGTATAGATACACTTTTAACGCAAAAATTACAAAGGGAAATCATCCATAATAAGGGCAGGTAGAGTTGTGGTTACTGTTTAATTCTGTTCATCACATAGCATAATATTATTGTATGAAGTTTCATAAAGATCTGACAATAAATGGCAGAAATATATGGTAAAGAAAAACTTTAACGCAATTTTTAATGACACCTGACGCCCGCCAAACCTTCCGGATTTTGCCAAACAATAAGCCGAATTTTTTCATAGAAAAATCTGGCTAAAAAACAAGTCTGTGTGCAAGTAGATACAGTACAACATCTTTTGAACAGCACCCACTGGAAAGAAGTGTAGCTGTCCAGAGAATGTTGCTCTGCAGAGGTAAAATTCAATTAATTTAATGTCAAAGGGCAATATCTACAGCTGTCTATGTGAAGAGAACTAGTTCTGTAGACTGCCAGCTCTGCAAAGGCTAAACTTAAATAGTTTTATATTAAGTTACAGTTAAACTTGGATATAGTACATGATCTAGATATATCAACTTACAGTTAAACTTGTATATAGTATATGATCTAGATATATTAACTTACAGTTAAACTTGTATATAATATATGATCTAGATATATTAACTTACAGTTAAACTTGTATATAATATATGATCTAGATATATTAACTTACAGTTAAACTTGTATATAATATATGATCTAGATACATTAACTTACAGTTAAACTTGTATATAATATATGATCTAGATATATTAACTTACAGTTAAACTTGTATATAATATATGATCTAGATATATTAACTTACAGTTAAACTTGTATATAATATATGATCTAGATACATTAACTTACAGTTAAACTTGTATATAATATATGATCTAGATATATTAACTTACAGTTAAACTTGTATATAATATATGATCTAGATATATTAACTTACAGTTAAACTTGGATACAGTACATGATCTAGATATATCAACTTACAGTTAAACTTGGATATAGTATATGATCAAGATATATTAACTTACAGTTAAACTTGGATATAGTACATGATCTAGATATATCAACTTACAGTTAAACTTAGATATAGTACATGATCTAGATATATCAACTTACAGTTAAACTTGGATATAGTACATGATCTAGATATATCAACTTACAGTTAAACTTAGATATAGTACATGATCTAGATATATCAACTTACAGTTAAACTTGGATATAGTACATGATCTAGATATATCAACTTACAGTTAAACTTGGATATAGTACATGATCTAGATATATCAACTTACAGCTAAACTTGGATATAGTATATGATCTAGATATATTAACTTACAGTTAAACTTGGATATAGTACATGATCTAGATATATCAACTTACAGTTAAACTTGGATATAGTACATGATCTAGATATATTAACTTACAGTTAAACTTGGATACAGTATATGATCAAGATATATCAACTTACAGTTAAACTTGGATACAGTATATGATCTAGATATATCAACTTACAGTTAAACTTGGATACAGAATATGATCTAGATATATCAACTTACAGTTAAACTTGGATATAATATATGATCTAGGTATATTGGCATCAGATTGAGAAAACCTTGACTACCAGCGTTAGTCATAGTATAGCAGGTATGATCCGTGTCAGTCCAGGCATTGGTACCTGATGCTAAACATCTGTTAGCCAAGAGATCTAGTACTCCCTGAAATATATCAACAGTTACATGGGTACAAATGTTCATCAAGATCTGACCAAAAACAACAGAGATATACAACATATTTAAAACTTAAACGCAAAAATTGCTAAGGGAAATAATCCATAATAAAGCCAGGTAGGGTGGTGGTTATTTTCTAATTATGTTTATTACATGGTATGTTATCATTGTATGAAGTTTCATAAAGATCTAAAAAACAAATGGCAGAAATATATGATAAAGAAAAAAACACAATTGTCAACGACACCAGACACCCGCCCGCCCGACCACCATGGTTTCGCCAAACTATACGTTGAATTTTTTTTCTTAAAAAATTGGGGCTAAAACTAAATGATTCATAATAGGCCAAAGTGTATACCTTATAAGGAAATTCTTCACTGCCCATAAAGACGAGATGTTCCAATGTATGAGGTAAACCATCATCATCATGGGCTTCAGTCGCTGAAAAAATATATTTTATGACGTTATAAATATAATAAGTACACAGAACATTAAGGGTAGTCAAATTGCCCATAACTACCTATATTTGGGTTCATGCAACTTGTTACTGCTAGTAAACATTTGCAGAACACATCTAGTTAAACAGACCCTGGAGTAAATATAAATATGCGTGCACACCAAGCTATAAACCATGAGCAGGTCACAAAGGGTCTGCTAAACTAGATTCTATCCAACAATTCCTTTGGGCATATATAGCTGGTTGCTGAGTAATGTTGAGCCATGACTCAGCTTCAAAAATACAATATTTGCTCAACTGATTTGCCATGACAGTCTAACTTTTGTTTCAGGCAACAAGTTTTTGCTACAAGTCATCTCAACTTTTAGTTATTCCAATACTCTTCAAGGTTTTTTGTTAGGCTGTCCTAATTAATTAGCGCACAGTGGCTACTACATATTTTAGCGATGAATTAATGTAGGCCTATGAATTATGAGAAAATTACATAATGAATAAAAAACTGCATTGTCATATTTAGGGGATTATGGAGACTTCGGTAAATGACTATATCGGTAAATTGATTTTATATAGTAAATCGTTTGGAGAGATCGGTAAATTGATATTGTATAGTATAATTATTCTGAATGTGTGATATATATAACTTTATTTCCTCCAGATTTGAAGATACAAACAAACATATATATATGGAGATAAACAATAAAGGAGAAAAATTAAGTAAAGAAGAAAAGATGAACATATGTACATACATGTAAATAACATGAATAATTGCACAAAGAATGAATTTTAGCTCAGTTTTTGTAATGTCTTTAAAAGTTCTTATATGTTTTCTTATGTAAATCAAATAATTAACAGGTTATCCGTATTAATAGCTTGCTATTCAAACACATAAAGTTTGTATAATAATTTTGTATAAAAACATTCAGTGAGCTATCAGTATAACCAAGTAGGTAAGTCAGAAGAGTAATGTTTGAACATTGTTGAAGAAAACAACAAATGTTGTCTCCAAATAATGATTGCAAACATTTATAGTAGTCATCAAATGAATTTGAAACATTCAAACGATTTTTGTAACAATTAAACAGCTTGTGATAAATCATAATGTCTACTTCAAGAGAGCAAAGATCACAAGTAACTTTCACGGGATATCTTGTTTTACACAATTGTTTGGCGATGAAAGACATCAGACCTAAACATGATGGATTGTCTAAGGCAACTCTCCAAATGTTTGAAACTGTTAATACAGGGTGTACTTGTCTGAAAATGGCAAAATCGTTGCTAGTACTCATCAATGTTCATTATGATTTGTTTGTACATTATTGTTTGAAATTGTTTGTTAAATGTTGTTATATGTTAATAAAATCATAATTTCTCAATATTGAATAATATTTTCTTTTTTCTTGATATATACGAGTGATTCATATAAGTCATGGAGTTCAGATCAAATTGCATATTTTAAAAAAGATATAAGAATAATAAATAACAAACATAAATTCATCTATTTTATTGTTTTATTAAATATGTCATGCATAATATATCATATTTAAAAAAAATGATAACAGTTGATAGCACGTCGTGAAACAATTAATTATAAAAAGATTATGTTATATAAATAAATAATTTGTTCCAATATTTTCGACGGGAATCTTACCAGACCTGAAATAAACGAAATAAAATTAGAACAAAGTATAAAAAAATACATATAATATACATTAACTAATGTTATTATAAAAAGTACATTGAATGTATCAATTAATAAATCGTTGTAATATATCGACGGGAATCAAACCATGCCTGAAAAAAAACGATAAAAAAGGTAAATAAAATCATATTTTTTATAAAATATTAATGAAGTCAAAAGATAATTCAGTGAATTTATTAATTAATCCACGGGAATCAAGCAAACAACATAAAAAGTATAAGATAATACAGAATTTTTAGACATATATTTATCAAACCATGTGATAATAAAAATTACATCGTATTATTTATTATAAAATGCAATATATTCACGGAATCGAGCCTGAAACCTAAAACAGTAAAAAAACTGGAGTCGAAAAAAAACTATGTTCACTCAAAAGATAAATTGCCATTGATGACAGCCAATTAGCTAATAAAATACCGGTGCGTTTAAAACAATCATGATTGTTCATATTCGTTCATATTAAAGTTTGAATGGCTTAATTGTCATCAATTGGCCAATTAAAGTTTGGTCACAAACAAGTCAGGTGTGCACATAATTAGCACAATATTTGTTGTAAATCTTTTATTTCATATCAGTCATTAAGTTGATAAAAAGTCAACAATAAAATAGATTTATAAATTTTATTTACTATTTCATCTAAGTTAATACACATTCACAATGATCCACTTTCTTTACTTTATCAAACGTTATTTTTTTTAATACAATGAATAATAATTACATAGAAATGAGAATATAAGATCGGACAAAACACATTCTTTAACATTTTCATCCAGTCTTTTACTTCATATATGTACATCTTCAAAAGCGAATAAACAACGATAAATAAATGATATTATTATACTTTTTCCCTGTTGCTGCCAATGTATCTTCATTGTCCTCTGTAATAGTAAAATGAAAAAACAACAGCAGTGTATTTTTACAATAGTAAATCGTAAATTTCAAAATATAAACTGTCAAATAGGACAACTTAAATAATAAATATTTTAATGTAAGTACATTTGTATATTAATTCATTTTTATTTAATCATTAGCCACTGTTATTCACACCTACTTAATTTACACTATACAATATCAATTTACCGATCTCTCCAAACGATTTACTATATAAAATCAATTAATTTACCGATATAGTCATTTACCGAAGTCTCCAGATAGCCTGGAACCCCATTGTATCGATCTAGTTAATTGTAAACATCAAATTTCAATTCAAAATAAACCATTTACCTGATTATTTCTGCATTTCAATATCCTTCAATGTCTATATAATCCAATAATATCGAAAGATTCTTCTACATTTATTATTTTCAGCAAATATTTCGTCAATATACACAAGGGGGGTAAGTCTAATAGAACTATGACGTCACTCCATTGTATCGATGCATTGTGGGAAACTGTTAAAATTATGGAAAGCCAGAGTTGTTTTAGTTTTTACAACTGTAGAATTAGTGACAGAGTCACTCACTGTTAAAATTGTATTAATTATATAAAGTTAAATATTATAAAAGAAATTGCAACACTGTCAAAAGATTAACTTTGAAGATTAACACATAACAAAAATAAACTATGAAGTTAAAAGTGTTATTGTTTTTTTTTAATCAGAGGTACAGTGAGGACATAAAAACTCACTGTCACGGCGTAATGCCCGCACATTACAACAAAATCTGAGATGGGTCCAGTGGGAGCATATGTCACACTTTCCCCAGGAAATTATAGCTACAAATGGGAACTTGTGTAGATTTGCTGGTTCCAATTGCTTGCAAACACAACATTTTTCACTGTCAGGTATGGTATCTTCTAACTCAGACTCTGACTGTGAGTCTTCAGGGTCTAAATTGATGGGACCTCCACTTTTGTGACAACCTGATGTGCTTGGTCGTGGCTCCTCTACATTAACTTTTTGTTTATTGTTGGCTATGTTGGTCAAAATTTCTGTATTCTTATCTTGTAATAAATTCCCGGAAACTTTGAAGTGTGGGATGAACTTCCTTGGCTTTGGTTTAGGCACAGCCTTTGTAATGGTTCTATGGGCAAAGAAATCCATATTGGATTCTGCAGATTGTTTGGGTTGTGTAGAAGTCTGTGATTCTGTGTCATATGTAGAGCTGAATATGGTAGATGGGGCTAGTTGATTATCACTGATGGCTTGATTACAGAATGGGGAAATGCCAGTGCGTCTAAAGGCTGATGTAAGATTTTCTGGAGTCAAAGCTCGCATATAGGGTTTAGAGGTAAGTTCAGCAATATCATATTTTGTTATGTTAATTCCAGGATTGACTTTCATATATTTCTGACACTCTTGAGAGTACATTTTTTTAAAAGGGCCAAAGATTCCAACATCCAAAGGCTGTGTCACATGGCTTGAGTGTGGAGGTAATACAAACAAGATAATGTTATTTGACTTAGCCCATTCTGTTAATGTGAGGGAGATATGGGACCTGTGTCCATCATATAGAATAAGAGTAGGGAATTCACTGTCCTTGGTTGCCACGTATTTAGCAAAATGTTTGGTGAGATAGTTCAGAAAGACAGTTGAATTTGACCATCCTGTTTTTGACATCTCCCCAGCAGAACCAGTGCAGGCTCCCTTCAGAAAATCATCGTTCCAACGTTTACCAGGAAAGATGTAATAGGGGGGTATGCTCTGTCCAGCAGCATTACCAGCAGCAATAACAGTTACAGTGGATGACCTAGTTGATGTTACATTCTGGGGCACTGAGCCTTTTTCACAAACAATCTTGGGTGGAGTATGCTCAGAATTTACACCTGTCTCATCTATGTTGAAGATTTTGAATGGTTTGTCTTTAAGATTACTATCTGAAAGGACATCATCTAGCTCTTTATAGTACATATCAATACACTCTCTTGAAGTAGATTTGGCTCTGGCAATAGAGAGCTTCTGTGGTTTTACAGTCTTAAGGTTCGGCCATCTTGATGTAAAGCCATAGAACCAATTGTCACTAAGATACTTCTGAGCTTTGACACACTTGCCTAAAGAATCTGCATAGTCTTTAGCCATGTATTGAATGGAAGTTTTGTTGTACCCAAAACCGATCTTGGCCATGTAAATGATATGTTCATTCAATTTTTGCTCTTCATATTGCGTGAAGATAGTTTCATGACCAACTTTTGCATCTTGCGCAATACGACCACTTAATCTGTCCCTTAGAGTTGTTGGTGGAACTGAATAGATCTTGGCTGCTCTATATGCAGACATCCCACTCTTGGTGGCATCAAGGGCCCTCTGAATGTTATCTCTATTATATTGAAGTCGTCTCCTTTTTGCATCTGGTTCCTAATATAAAAAAAATGTTGTAAGTTTTCATAATAAAGCAAAAACATTAGTAAAACAATCATAAGGCATAATAATAAATAATGATGACATAATTTTTCCAACTCCTTATTGGGTCTACGATTTTTTTGATAAAAGGAAATAACTGCTGCAGGAAATTTGGTCATTTTTATGAGAGAAACGGCGTTCCATAGTTTTATTTTTTTGACAGCGGAGTCACGTGACCTGTCAAAATTTTCCCAATGTGCAGACGAAGACATCTGAGGTAGGTTTTATTGGATTTTATGAATGAAACTTGCAGAAAAACGATGATAAATTGTGAAAACATGCTAAACAAGGTACTTACCATTGCTTTAAACATTTTTTTATCGTAGAATTTTGTAGAATTTCGTCAAAAATCTTAGCAAACGTAAATTTGACCTAGTTAACGGTGTAAACAATCGGCAGGTGGCGTTGCAATCAAAATATCGCGAGATCAATAAATAGCACGATACAATGGATAGATCGATACAATGGGGTTCGAGTATACCTATTTAGGACTAGGATAGGGCTACTAGGCTCGGCTTCCAATTTTTGGTAAAGGTGATGACAGAATACACCTACAATGATAATGACTGAAGCCACTTCATTTTAAAATTGACAAAAAAATAGAGCAATGTCAGAGCTGGTCAAAGAAAACAAATCTAACCAAACTGTACAAGAAATCGGTCAACTAAATTCGGATGTTTGCCGGCATGTAGACCTGTTAATTTTAGGTAGAAAAAGGGCATGCCTTACCGACACAAAAGTATCCATTCACTAAAGGACCCTCTACTTCTGCAATAACAACCGTTAAACCTGTTTTCTTGGACCGATATTTTGTAACAGGAATATTTCCATCCGCTTTCACGGAGCAAATGGTTTCGAAATCTTCCATTTTGTTTGAAGAGTATTCAAGAAAAGATAACTCTTAACGGTTTGTTTGGATTACTCCCCTTTATGCAATGAGTCACTATATACTGTCATTAAAAGTAATATAGCGTAATCGTTCATATGCAGTGCCAATTAATGACTGGTCATTATCCGATGGTAGTCTTAGCTAGTTTTACTGCACATCGAATTTACATATGTTGGGTCAAGGGAGGAAGGGATCCTGCGCAGTAACTGGAAGAAAGAAAGGGGGTCAAAAACCTTGGAAACACCATCCTTGGTAACCGAGGATATTATTCGTCAACGATAATATTAACACGTAAGAATACCGTGGGTTACCGATCATGTAGAAATACATGCCACAGATAATATGAACTTAGGTGCTACCTATGGCGCAGAAAACAGACTTACATGTATTACTTAAAAATAATAAAATAAGATTGTTACTTTGGCAAAATAAAATAAAGAAAAGATATTCGGCGCTGTGAAGGATTTATTTTGTTTGAGGGCCTATTAATTAGATAAGCTAGGGGAGATAACTGCGTAATTTATTGCATTCAGAAAAATCAGACAACATTTCATTCTTTTATGTCGGAATCATATTTCAATTCTGAAAGAAATGTATTGTACATATTTATTTATCTTATGAATAAAGATGAAGATAAAAAAGCCTCGACAAAACATTCATTTTATTTTATGAAGATAGAAATGTTTTCCTCTTTCCGTAACGTTAAGTTACGGAAACGTGCCGGTTTTATCATGAACGTCTCTTAGCGACGTCACGAACGGTGCGTTGGTAAGTATTTCCAATGTAAAAAGTCATAAAAAATACTTTAATGAGGAAACGAACGAATAAAACGACCAAATATATTTTGGATTGTTATCTTGGAATAAGCATCGTAAAAAAACACATTTGAAATTATTTTGTAAGCGGAAAAGGCCACGAGTAAGCTGCCAATATTTTTATCCAATGAAAAGCCGCCAGTTGCTTCATTTATTGATCCGAATCGTTGAACGCTTGTTGTGCAATTTTCTATAGAGCGTCTTTAATCTTGATTAGCAGATGTTTGATTAAGCGTCTAATAAAATTGATGAAAATGGCGGCCCCCATATACTGGAGACGTTTTTCAAACTCATAGGACTATATATTTTTCATTAATTTTATCGTTTTTTTCAATTTTAAAGAATTAACGTACGTCATACCCGTTGTCTAAAAGCGCTCAAAGCCCTCGCGGGCCTTCGGCCCGGCTCGGGTTTTCCGCGTATTAATTTATGTTAATAGAGAAAGGGAGACTATCTCCGTAAAGTGGCCATGTAGTCTCATTCATACTTAAAACTCCACAACAAGATCAATGTCCCTAATAAAACCAATTTCAAACATAAAAACTATATTTCAAAAGTAGGATTATTCTTAATGATTAATTCAATTTGAATAACAAAACCATACTCATAAGACCAGTCTATAGGATTACACCAATCTCAAAAGCAATTTTAATCTCAACATAGGACAATCTTAATACTAAAAACAGAATCAATTATATGAGCAATATTCATATTAAAGCCAAAATCAACAACAAATACAATGCTAATGATAAAGTCACTTTAAACAATAAAACGTATCTTAATAACAAAACAAGAAACGTAATGTGGAAACCACATTAAAGCCGGATTTAAAAACTTTTAAGTACAAATTACAAAGGGAAATAATCCATACCGCCTGCCCGGCCGCCCATATACCCGCCCGCCCGTGTTTCGCCAAACTATCAGCCCAATTTTTTCGTTGAAAAATGCGGCCAATAATCCTAAAAAAGGTCAATCTCAATAACATGTCAATCTCAACAATTCAAATTCTCGTAACTAGAGGTTATCAAGATTCTCGATTAAAAATCTAAAATCGAGTATCAGGATAACCTCTGGGTACGAGAATTATCAATACCTTGATCTCAATAACAAATGTCATAGAGGATATTTGTTTATTTCGGTGTAAGATCGATTTTTATTTCACGAGTGGGCTATAGCCTATAAGTATAAGTTAGATTATGTTTTCATTTTACTATAAGGTTTAGTGCGAGGGGCGGAGTAATATAGTACATGTTTACTATCAACAATCCTCGACAGCTGATTGGACGAGGGGAAAATGCTATGTGCTAAGGATGCAATATTCTAACAAGTGGCATCGCCACGAGTGAAAATATAATATCATAAGCTCACGAGTGAAATGAATAGATCTTACACCAAAATAAACAAGTTTTCTGGTTATTATATGTTTTAAACTGGCTTTTTTAAAGTTTAAGTATGATATGTCATCAGAAAGGTGCATCCAAACAATAACAAATTTATTTTCAATGTTTTAAAACAGTGGAATATCGATTTTCTTTTCACTTATAAATCCCGGCATTCCACTGGAAAATAAGCATATGATAAATTATCTTATTTGTTATACATCAACTGTAAAATAACATCAACAAATCGAGAACATGTAATGTTTTTTTTAATTGTTGTCGCAGGTGTTCAAATTTCTCAGTTAAAACTATATCAAACATTTATTATGATTGTCGTTAATACTTAATTGTAATCAATGATACTCGAAAGAAAAAGAGTAGAATATCATTTTACTATAATACTTTTATGGTAATGCCTGGTGAAGCCTGTGTGTATGACCATACGTCCATGCCAAATTGGAATTCTGTTAAGCGTCAACTCAAATTGACAAATCTAGGTACGTATTCACAAAACACACAAACCAAAAACGAAAACACAAAATTTTCATGGCAAAAAACAATGCATTATAAAACAATTTCAGTGGAATAACATCCTCATAATATGAAACAATGGTCTGAATTTAGTATAAAATGACTAATGTTTGTTTTCACATAAATATATATTGTATTAATGACGCGGACCTTATGATAAATTGCTTACGATGAATAACGTCGTTGTCGAAAACAATTTTCCCTGAATTAAATTGTCGTATCGAATCCCGAAACATCGGAATTATTAAAGAAATTTTCACCAACAATTTGTTTTTTATTTTGATAGAGGACTCTAAAACCTAAGCGCACGCAGACGCTTAACAAAATTCCGATTGGCATGGCCTAAACAGTCTCTGAACAAATGGTATTTAAAAAGTTCATAATTATTAAGCAATTAAGCATTTACAATGGCATATTGTGTTATTTTTCCAAAACAATGGATTCCAAAAAAATCAAATTTCACACAGTAGTCAAATATATATCTTTCGTTTGCTTTGAAATAATCATCATCGCCATCAACCCTCACAAAGGTCTTCAATTCCTTAAAGATAAAAATCGGAAACTGGACTAGCATCGTTTAGTTCACATGTACCCAAACATCCAATACGAAAATAATATATATATTTTAGATCCAATACGGGAATATATTGGACGGTCACGTAGTACAAATGCAGATTGTCGATCGGTTAGATTTATTAGATATATAATAAACACAGTTATTTTTTAATTCGGTGTAAGATCGATTTTTGTTAAAACTTGTGAGATAACGCCATTAACTTTTTACTCGTAACTTTATTTACATGTACGTCACTTGTAAAATATTGCATCATCAGCTCACTCGGTTGTATGAAAACCGACCTTACACCGAAATAAACAAACACCCTTATTTTTGAATTTGAAAACTTAAAGAGGGGTTCCGAACCTATTCATTAAAAGTCTCAACTAGCTGGATCCACTCTCGGACATCATGTTTCCATCAACATATTTGCATTCTATAAATAGAAGGTGAAGATATTACAAAGGTCAGTAAGACCGTTTGTGTACAGAATGTCAGTAAGACCGTTTGTGTACAGAACGTTTGTGTATAGAATTCAGTAAGACCGTTTGTGTACAGAATGTCAGCAAGACCGTTTGTGTACAGAACGTTTGTGTATAGAATTCAGTAAGACCGTTTGTGTACAGAATGTCAGTAAGACCGTTTGTGTACAGAATGTCAGTAAGACCGTTTGTGTACAGAACGTTTGTGTATAGAATTCAGTAAGACCGTTTGTGTACAGAATGTCAGTAAGACCGTTTGTGTACAGAATGTCAGTAAGACCGTTTGTGTATAGAATGTCAGTAAGACCGTTTGTGTACAGAATGTTTGTGTACAGAATGTCAGTAAGACCGTTTGTGTATAGAATGTCAGTAAGACCGTTTGTGTACAGAATGTCAGTAAGACCGTTTGTGTATAGAATGTCAGTAAGACCGTTTGTGTATAGAATGTCAGTAAGACCGTTTGTGTATAGAATGTCAGTAAGACCGTTTGTGTACAGAATGTCAGTAAGACCGTTTGTGTACAGAATGACATATTTGAAAAAGATCCATTGGCAGAGCTATTTTTAAACACTTCACCACTTAGATAAAACATCTTGTTATCAAGTGTATGCTAGACAATACTCTAGAAACATTTAAACATTTCTAATGTTTATGCGTTAAGTAATATTATAAGTGATACCAAGTGATAGACACGATGAAGCCAGTAGACTTTATTTTTGTAACTGTTTTATATAGACTATTGACGTCATATTTTACACTCAGTCGGAACTTATCGGCGACTTTGTCAGTTTTTCGACGCAAATTTATTACGCATATATCTTCGCAAGAATAATGACAGTCACACCCGGTAACCCGCTAAATCGGGCGCGTAGTTTAATTACTAGTTAAAAATGCAGGGGTGTTCTTTTAGCCATTCAAAGCATCTAATTATAGGTAGATTGACTAGATTCCCAGTAAGTTTTTTAAATGTTCGATTAGAACAAATTTGATCTAAATATTTATTAATAACTTTGCTATTCTGCTGGCTCTTATCAATGCAAGAGAAGTACCTATAAAGATTGGATAGTCTGGTAATCACTATACTCTTAAGAGTACAACAGACTTACCTAAATTAATAAGTATTATTTAACCATCCAATAGGTGTTGGTGACAGTGGTGTTTCAAATGATATCGCACTATGCCACTGTGATGTTGCGATTATGATCACAAAAGTGTCACGTAAAACTATGAGGTATATGCTTATGTTCAAATATAGCAGTTGATGAAAGAATCACTAGAATCACGCTTGAATCTGTTAAAACCAGCCTTAGCCGGTCTTAAACCCGGTTCAGAAAAAAACGGTGCGGGTCACCAACATTGGTTAGAACCTATACAATATATACAGTATGTAAGAGGACCAGCTGAGGTAAAAGATTCTTGAAGAAATGAAGGAAATTTGTGCTTAAATGTCAAATTTACGGAAGAGACTCAATGAGTTACGTATGAAAAATCTAAATAAGACGCCATATACAAGCATTCTAGCAGACATTCACGAAAAAGAGGTTTTTGATGAAGGTTCTTTTTTTAAAACATATATCATTCAGTGTGTATTTTCATTAAATTAAAGAACATGCTTTATTAATTAACTAGTGTTCTTACATCTAAAAATTGACGTAAATCAGTTTTTCAAGAGTACACAAAGGACACCAATCTAATTTATTTGGCCTGGTAAATAAAGAAACATCATCAACCTCTCATTAATGATTTCAAAAAGACTGACATTGAATACATTTGTGACTAACTCTATTACAATAATGATGTCATTAATGGTAAAACTGCTCCTTGTTGGATGCTCAACAAAGTTTTAAAAAAAAATATATTTTTTATCTTAAAAACATTATTTTTTCACTCAATTATTTTTAATAGAAAAAAAACAATTTGAATACGGAGTTTAAAAAAACACCAAGAGTTTAAAAGGTTTTGCAAGGAACCGTGCAAATATTGAAGTTGCAACAATTGATCATAAATATTAACAAGATGATATATGTTTTAAAGCAGAAAAAAATAGCACAGCGCATGGAAATTAAGTACATGTAGCATACGGTCGTCTCAATCTAACTAAATCCTATCTCCATTTTAAAAAAAAATGAGATAAACACCCCAAGCATTTTGTTTGACATTGACTGTCTTCTAAAAAGTTTCTTGACTCTAACATTTCAAACAGTTCAACCCAACAATCGTATGGTATCCTATCTTCACACATTTTACCTGCTCGTAGCGTTATGCTACAGCCCCATAAGCATTATCAAAGTATTAAAATACAGAAAGACTTTAGTGCACATTGAAACCTAACAAATTCATACTAATGATTAATCCGTACTCAGTAGATTCAAGTACGAATCAGGCGGAGCAAAAATGCGGACGAAATGTAAATTCTACTAACAAATACTATCAGGTTAAAATACAAAGATTTAATTCTCCACGTCTTCCCATACATGTATACTGCTTAGTGTATTAACGAGAATTGACTGTCCCCCTTCCACGCACTAACACTTGTCTAATAACGGAACTACTTAAAGATTGACTGCGTAGAATAGCAGAGACACGTGTATCCCTCCGCAAGTTAAACTGGTCAGGCATTTGAATCGTCGATAGTATTCGACTTGTGGTATAGCGTAAGCCTTTCGGTGAAATCGCCGAAAGTCTAAAAATAGCTGTGAGGGCACCGTACGGGCACCGAGTGATATAGCCCCGTAGGGAGTCGTGCGAACTCTTGCGTACCCGTACGGACTGTTACGTTTTTACCAGGGTCCATGAGATGAGCCGTGGATACACGTATCAGTTTTAAAGTCAAATCTTGAACAAAATTGTGGCCGAGTATGGATTGAACTTGCATATCTTTCAGCTACGGCTTCGTACGGGTGTGTTGTTTTGTGCCATGTGCGTACCGTCGCCTTAATACGCAAGGCTTCCCACGGCTTACGACTGCCTGCACGTACGAGTCCGCAACAAGCCACGATTTATGGGACTAAGGACATATTCACGATTTAAATCAGCATTCTGGCTGAAAATATCGAATAATATCCTATTTGTGGCTTACAATGCTCTATGTATCTACTTGCTAAATTCCATGCCAATACTTTTTGAAACAACAAAGATATGGCCCTAAGAATTTTTAAAGCAGATTTTCAGAAATTGTAAATTTTGTAGTTAGTTTGAGGCGACGATAACTGTTTAAGGATTATCATTGAATTATGGCGGGTTATCAAGGTTCATATACATGTAGTTCATAGGAACAACCTTGCTATCACCGATTTACCCATGTTAGAAAATTCGCCGAACTAATTTTTCACGCGGAGGCACATTCTGCCAACAATGGAAATTGTTGCGCGTCTATTTGTAGAATGATGTATTCATCTTTTGCATCTGTATTTATTTCTACTCAAAGACACGGAAAGCAATAGTCCAGTGGTGGGACGCGCGCTTTGGGATCGAGAGGTCCTGGGTTCGAGACCCACTAGGGGCACCACTAATTTCCCTGAGCAAGAATTTAACCTGCGATTGCTTCACTCCACTCAGGTGTAAATGGGTACATTTTAGGGCCATGCACTGTGTGCTGTGGCTGCAATCTGCGTCTTATGTCAACAGTTGGCGTAAGACTCGATGATGGGCAAATTAATGTCAAGAGTCGACTGAATAGTGATACAAAAAGTAGACTTCAAAAACCTTGCTTTAACATAACATTAAAGAAAATCGGTCAAATATTTACGGTGGCATAGAGGTGACAAGGAGAAATATTTAAAATACGGCTGCTATTACGTGGCCACGCATAGCAGTAGCTATTACTTGCGCACGCAATAACGTTTACGTGGCCACGCAATAGCAAAATACGTGTGCACGCAGTAGCTATTACGTGCGCACGCAATAACGTTTACGTGGCCACGCAATAGCTTTACGTGCGCACGCAGTATCTCTTACGTGCGCACGCAATAACGTTTACGTTGCCACGGAATAGCTTTACGTGCGCACGTAATAATTGTCCAATGAAAATGCTCGTTAAATGACCGCCAAATTCGACAACTCTCATTAGTCAATTCTAACGTGCGCACGTAATAGCTACTGCGTGGCCACGTAATAGCAGCGGTATTTTAAATCTTTCTCCTTGTCACCTCTATGCCACCGTAAGTATTCGCCTTAGAAGTAAAATAGTTCATTATATCGGTGACCGTGACCGTACTCTTACGGAATATAGAAAATAATGAGAAAATGTGCTTATAACATTTCACAAGGAGAGCGTATTACAAAAAGTCGCTGCTAAATTGTCCGAAAAACTATAACAGTTTTGTTGTTTTCTAATGAACAAGTGATAATAGTATTAATGTACATATTTCCTCAGGTTACAGAATGTGTTGATGATGTTGAATAAGGCATTTGTTATTACTATCACACGAACAATGATTCCTGATGGCTGCCATAATGAACTAGTCTCCGTTTTGATGAATACCTTATTTTATGAATGGAAAATGTGTTGAAGTTATAATTAATTGGAAAATAAACTGTTTTTATTTCACAAAGCAAGTGTTAAGTACATATATCCCGATATAGACGTTGAGGCAAGCCTTTTGTTACTTTGGCTCATCAAAGAGACGATTCTAAGGTGAGACAAATGGGTTACAAGCAAAGGGATTGGTGTTTGTTATGGAATGTAACGATGTTTCAGCGCGTTAAGTACCTATCACACAGCCATTCGGAACACCTCGGCCATTCGCTACGAATAACCTCGGACATATATAGGCGCCATTTTGAAATTACCGTTGTTGAAGTAAATAAGTAAACAAATACACGTTTCGTTTTTAGTCTACACAGTTCAATGATATCGGTGAACAATATTTGGTTCAATATATAACATAGAAATATGTTTTGACAAAGATATGTGTGTATTCTACAAGAACTATTTCGCATAACCGTTACGTGATTCGCCTCGCGTAGGTAGTAAAATCCCAAGTAGCCAGGGTAGACCCCCATCCACGAATCCTTCCGAGATTATTCATTCATGAGAGGTCGAGGTGTTCCGAATGTCACACAGCAAGGATATTGTAGTACTGTTTGAGTCGGTTCTCAACAAATCATAGTTCACCGTTGTTGTGTTGCTGCATCGTTTTCGTCTCAAAACATCCAAGACTTTTGACAATTCAGTCCTCACTGCATGAAATGGAGCAAGGCTTATCTCAAAATCTACAAAAGGATGTTCACCAATATAAGGCATATTCATTGTCCGTACAGCATGTTGCAAAGGCCGAAGAGAATAAAGGACCTTAGTCAGTTATTCCCCTTGTGTATTCTTCAAATAGCACTGGCACCAGAGTCCTTCAATTAGGTATGTTCAGTTAGTTGGATTACTCGTATTTTACCCTACCTTTCAATATCAATTTGACAAAATTAATCTTAAATAACTTTTTTGTTAATCATTTAATTTGTTTGGAATTCAAGCTAAGTATTTTTACTGAAAAGAACTATCTAAATTTTATCACTTTTGTTAAGATCTTAATTAACAAGAATGATATAAGATGAACTATTTTGTAATCCTTACTTAGGAATTCAATGATAAAATCTGAGGATTCCAACTGTAAGGACCTACTTACCAATTGGATTGCTTCAGATTTTATCAGGGAAAGATAACTGACAAAAGTCCCCATTTCAAGTTTCAAAAGTCAAAGGACATCATTTTCTCGATTTTTCGCTGTGAAAAGCCGTCGTGAAACACCTTTGTAACATAATCACATTACTAAGTGTTATGTGTGTCCCGTATACACGGTGGCGAACCCACGTGACTTCATCCGGGTATTTTTTACCATATTTGGAATATAGGTCACTCGCATAAGGTAGGTTTTTTGCTTTTTACTTACTAATCACGTAGTGTTTTTTTCCAAGAATACGCGCATAAACCCCCTGTTTACGAGTTATGATTGCTGCAGTAATTGTTTTCCTGAAACGATTGAAATTGTCAGGGTAGCGTTCATTGTATTTCAACGGTTTATGTGTTTAAATGCCTTAATTTGTGCCGACAATTATGCACATGGTATAATTATTTCATATACACTTCCAATTAACCCTCTATAGACGATAACGATCTTTGAAAAGAGCTAGTTTGAAATTATGAGAGAATGTGGATAATGATAACGTTCATTGCCCGTGATTTTCCGGATAACGTTCATTTCCTACGTAGTGTTGTCCAATTTACTCACCACAGTTTCTTAAAAATGACCTAAATAGTGCATTGCATTTTATGACTACGTACAGGGATGTATCATGTGACCTTTCTTTGGTTTTCAAACATTATACAAATTGCATGGGACACAACTTAGAGTTTATATACATATACAAAGGATTCAACATAGATTTTAGTTGACCGCTTAATGTAGATTTAATACAATGACTTTTTAGTGACGCACAAAAAATACGTATACCCTGACGTGTACAACTATTAAATAGGTCAAAAATTAAAAGTCAATGTACGAAAGTGCATGAATTCTAGGATGACTCTATTTTTTGCATAGACATTTTTAAATGAATTTACATTAGCAATCTTTCTTATTGTTCAACTATTTTCTTTATGTTTTAAATTTCAGAAATGGGCAAGACAAAATTAAAATTAACACTTAAAAGAAAAAAGATAGATGAGAAAATGGATGTAGATCGGCACAATCAAGTCCTAAAAAAGCCAAGAGTGGTCCTCAGTATTGGCCTGACTCATTTGATGAAATTTTTGGACAAAAAGTTACCTCAAAGTATCACGATATAAATAATATTTCAATTGAAAGTCCCATTGATGCTGTTAGTTATACTCACCATGACGTTTCTTCAAACTGCGATGGCTTAATGAGAACAGAGATTTATTTTAAACAAAGTTACATTAAATATGGCAATTTATAAGGCTATTTTGATTAATTTCCCAAGGTATTATACTGAGTGTTTTTTTTGTATGGCAGAAGGGATTTCTGCTAGAATCCATATTATACAAAAAAAATCAGAAGTTTAGTGATAAAGTGTTTACATGGATCACATGGATAAAGTTCAAGTTTACATGGTATATACAATTGATCATGACTTTGTATGATTATTTTTCTTGTTTAATATTTTAAGTATGCATACACAAATTTGAAGAATAACAAGTTAGAAGTCATCTGACATGTCATATATAGATAATATAATTGAAAACAGTGAATCTCTTCTTTGTTTTTTGTGGCTTTTCAATCTCAGTCATGAGACGGATAGTTAATCTGCTAAATCTGCTAAACGTTCCAGTTGTGTGTGAGCATTAGACTTTATTCCTGTTAGCAATTAAACGCCATTGTCAGAAGCTGGTTCGAACCCGTCACATTTATCATTCAGAGGTTGCAGATCGGCCTCTAAGTTATTTATATCATGGAGGAAGTTAGTTCGATTTTTAGTTTAGATTTGCATATATGCACTGCTATACCGTGGTCACATCGATAAGACACGTGATGTTGCATAGATGAAAAAAAACACAATTCGTTAATCAATATAAACTTTTCATGAAAGAATAATTCACCATAGTAATATCTGTTGAAAAATATCCCCAAAAAAGTCGTGAACACATGCACTTTTTCAGTCTGCTAAATGACCATGGGCTAACGGATATTTCTATTTTAGAGTAAGACACAACCATGTTTAATTACATAACTTTTATTGGTTGTTCAATAGTTCAAAGTGAATATCATAAATCATGAATTTACTAATTTAGCATGTTCTCTGAGCTGAGAAGGGAGCGTAATCCAAAAGATACTTCACTTTAGAAAGTGAACGATAGTTAAACATACTGTCCATGAGCTAGACAGTACCTCCCTATTTGTACATACATGTATGCTCTAACTTTTCATAGATAACTTTTTTAAAATCATGCTGTGTGATTTTTCAATTCTCTGCAACAAGCAAACGATAATAGGATCCCAGGGTAGGTTGCACAGTTTGTCATTCTACCTTATGTGGCATCGAATTTGGACTAACGTTAATAAATGAAGTCGACTATGATAGATGTTAAATGACTTAATCGATTAAAAAAGTAACAATATGTTAACTCGTGGATGACGAATCTAATACTTCGAAGACGTCGCTGGTTATTCCTTTCCATGAAAATTTCAATTGTCGATTTTGCCCGCTGGAAAAATAAATTTATGGACATTTGTCGACACTGTGGAATGGTAGGTGAGAACTGGTTATATGCAAGGGTAAAGGAAAGCTACCCAAATCAATCAAACTTGTTACTTGTTAATAGTCGGACATAGATCTACTTATGTCTAACAAGGTCTGCTCTAGATAAGAAGCCATTGACACAACAGTAGTTTCTATACTGGCCTTTGCATCTTCTTTTTCTTGTTTTTGAACATATATCCACACATGTATGTAACACAAAAACGACATTGTCTGAAATATATAAAAAAATAACATGATTGGATTAGTAAACAATTTGAGATTCATGAATATATTTTACTACTTCTGGATCGTCATCGTTATCTTACTATAGTCTAGGGATCTTTATTACCTTGAGTGTACGATATCTCATCATAGTTATAAATCAAAATAATCAGAGGTTTGCAACATTAGACTGTCAGCCGTTTGAAAATGACTCCTTCAGATTGAAGAGATACAGAAACGATACTAAACGATTCAGAGCGTATGTGTCACAATAGCGCCAGATAATTAAGGTACACTTTTACTGCTAAAGTACGTTGGCATTTATAAGACGTTCAAAGATCGATCATAGTTATGTTAATTGTTTAACAAAACAAAACAAAAAACTAAGATTCTAAGACATGAGAGATGGTAGTACGACACCGGGATTTTAAAACGGCGTAAAGAAATTGCAATACCATGGATTGCAACTTGGTTCTTATTATGACTGCATACACTTTCTGTTTTCAAATATCTTTGATTGTGAACTTCAATTACTAAAATCTGCAAGGTATTTAATTAATTGGATTAATCATGTACCTTTTCCATCTTTTAAAGAAACTGTGGTGAGTAAATTGGACGTAGGAAATGAACGTTATCCGGAAAATCACGGGCAATGAACGTTATCATTATCCACATTCTCTCATAATTTACAAACTAGCTCTTTTCAAAGATCGTTATCGTATATAGAGGGTTAATTGGAAGTGTATATGAAATAATTATACCATGTGCTTAACTGTCGGCACAAATTAAGGCATTTAAACGCATAAACCGTTGAAATACAATGAACGCTACCCTGACAATTTCAATCGCATCGAAATTTGTGTACCAAATTACTCCAAGACGACTAAATATTTCAGCAAAACAATTACTGCAGCAATCATAACTTGTAAGCAGGGGGTTTATGCGCGTATTCTTGGAAAAAAACGCTACGTGATTAGTAAGAAAAAAGCAAAAAACCTACCTTATGGGAGTGACCTATATTCCAAATATGGTAAAAAATACCCGGATGAAGTCACGTGGGTTCGCCACCGTGGTATAGTGAAGTACTAAGAACAACCACAGTTCAGTTTCTACGACTTTTATTGCAGTAAAATAAGTGTAAGTTTCAGTCTGCTGTCCACTACTGTACACACTCTCTCACATTTCCTAAGTCTTATACATGTATAGTATTGAGGCTTATTTAAGTATTGAAATTGGTTTATATAACAGGCTAGACCAATTATTACCACTAATAAATAGTACATGGAAAATTATGAATAATATTAACAACATTGAAGAACATGAATAACAGAAGTAATTAAGAACAGATGTTTATTGAAAGGTACCCCAATATCCGACAAAATCGTCTATCAACTGTGACACATGAATGAATTGATAGCTAATGACCAATGTAATATTATGTAAATAGTCTTATGGAATGTTTCAATCTTTGACAAATATTTGACACTACGCGACATGTGATACTATAAAAAATACAAACCGGATATGCTTTTTAACATGAGCGACCCCTTAATCGGGCATTTCTGTAATTATAAGGATTTTTGTAAGTTATCTTCCCCTGATAAAATCTGAAGCAATCCAATTCGTAAGTAGGTCCTTACAGTTGAAATCCTCGGATTTTATCATTGAAGTTCTATGTGAGGATTATAAAATAGTACATCTATAACTTTCTTGTTCATGAAGATATTAACAGACATTGTAAAATTTAGATAGCTCTTTACCCTAAAAATATTAAGCTTGAATTTCAAACAAATTAAATGAACGTTATTTAAGAATGATTTTGGCAAATTGACGTTGAAAAAAAAGACTAAAATCCGAGTAATCCACCATATTGGATTTACCTATTTGATAAGTATACAAGGGAAAATTACTGACTAAAGTACAAGTACCTTATTCTTCTTTTGTTTACTGTGATTTTTCAGGATAACAGACAAAGGATCTGATTGGTCATTCCAATTGTTTATGACAATCCAATCAAACGAGTGGTATTATTGGGTGATGCGATGTACATCGACTTGTCAATATATGTACGCCTGCTAACACAGACAAACAAACTAGAGATGTCTGGCATGAAGTAGTCACTAAACCAATAATGTAAAATACGGCAAGTTTGCTAAACGATTAGACGTTCGTTAATTGATACAACATAGTTAAATTAGAGGTTGGTACAAATCTATTTCAATTTTATTTCGCATGGTTTTTTTTATAGAAATACAGTAAAGTTTGGCTATTAGGACATCAAACTTAACGGTCTTAACATCGGAGTGGTCTTAATATGGGGACATTATTCTTCTCAAATTAAAGGTACTTATTAACAGATTTCAACTTAAACATCAACTTTTTTCTAAAACTATCAAAATTGTTTGGAAACAATTTTTTAAAGCAAAACATTAGTGATTCGATAATGACAATTTAAGTGCAAATTGACATACAAGAACAAATGATATTGTAGGTCAGTTTGTCTTTAAAAAATAAGTATTAATATTTTTGACACAATTACGGACACTGAATGGTATTTTGAAATTAGAAAAAAACAAAACTGTGAAAAAGTACCTTTAAGCATTTGATAAAAAAATACCAACACTTGTATAATAATACGATTATAACAATTGTCTTTAACGTAGAACTTTACTGTATATAACATTTAGCTTTTTATGTCATATTTTGACAAAATGAAAATGGAGTTATGTTAATAATTTTTGCGCTATAACAAGGCAGAGAATGCGGCTTATTTAGCGCAAGCTTGGAACGGGTTTTCTTTTTGTCAATATGGACCGCCATTGAACATTAGTACCAAAGTTGTTGACGTTCACAAGAAATTAAGAAAATTGTTGATGTTCGCAAAAAAAGTAGAATAAAGCGTTTGGAATTTCTGAAAAGGAGTGATTTTAATCGAAAAAAAACAACATGCCGTTATATTGATTAAAGATGTTTTTAATTTTAGAATCGGTCGAATTTGATAATTTGACAAAATCATCGAAGTGGCAATATATTCGGACAAAGACTGTCAGTTGTGACTGAATAGCCATTTCGGACATATTACGTTTGACCAAGTCAATTCATGTACGTCGGGAATGGCTTACATTTATACTTCAAACGAAATAAACCCAGCATAGCTAAGAATATATCTCTTTAAGATATTTCTTGTTAAAATGTATAGTGCCTAAAGTAACATGTCTTTTATCCATTTCCGTATAATTTGATAAAATTCCATTGGACCAACGAGTATGTGCTGGAGCAAATAGTATTGGTTAAAAATATAGGTCAAAATTTGACAGCTGCGCTGAATAAAACGTGCAAAAAGGGGTTAATTTAAATATTAATGTACGTTTCAGAATATGGCAGCGCAAAACACATCGCAAATGTACTTGAATCTATCAGAAGCGGAGGAAAGAAATTTGACGGAAGTGACGTCAGACGCTGATACATACAATTTCTCTGTACATCCGGTTATTCTATCTATCGTATTTGTCAGTATAAGCTGGATACTGTTGGCAAATACCGTTATTATTATTTGTTACTATGTCAACAGAAAGAAGGTTTGGCCAGTATTCGTAGCACAGATACTGTGTTTATCTTTAAGCGATCTTTTTGTCGGCTTTGCCGCTCTACCATGGATAATTGTGCCCATATTAAAACCCGACTCACAGATACCATACGTTTTATGTTCTACAAAATTGTACTTGCTAATGAGTTCGCAGTGTGGTTCACTATATCACATCCTCACTATCTGTGCTTATCGCTGCTTTAGAATTGAGAGTGCAACACGGATAAATGAAACAACTAAACCAACCCGTACTCCAGTGTACTCCGCGGTGACAGCATGGATGATAGGTCTTGTAATTTGCCTATTGCCTTTTTTGTTGTGGCGTGCCCCTAACACAAATGAGATAATGTGCGTTATTCATAATGTTTTTAAAAGTGAGAATAAAGCGACTGGATTTTACATCTTTATTTTGTTAGTACCTCAGATGCTCACCAATATTTTATACATAGTTGCTTGTTGTAGACTAAGAATTTTGTGGCGTCGTGTATTTCCAGCTCGAACCGACACATCTGTGGCTCAGCCGACAGCACAAAACTCACAAAACGGCGTAAACAATTTTATTTCAACCGGACACAGTCGCACCAACTTTCGGATTCAAAGACGTTTCATGGGCACATTGGGGCTGATTATGGCATTGTATAATATTTGTACACTTCCTCTTTTGTTGCTGACATTTGTGGAACACACCTCGCACCAAACTCAACGAAACATAAGATACGCTGCTTGTGGACTTTTTATTATGAATTCTGCATTTAATCCTTTTGTATATGCTTTGCGATCACCATGGCTTAAAGACGCTTTAAAGCGCTTGTACGGCAGTTTATGCGGTTGTTTTATTTGCTTATAAGTAAGACATCACACGAGGCTCCGTTTTCAAGAAAAAAAAGTAAATATTCCTCCTTGACTGAAATTTTATTGCATTTATTATAGTTTTGTTGATTGGGCATTCATCTACTATGGTTTTATTTTATATTTTACATTTTTTATTGTTTGTACATTAGTATACAATTCTGTTGTTAAGAAAATGTATTTTGTTCATTGTTGTTTGTTGCTTGTTTAATTTCTTTTTGTACCGTAACAATATTTGCGAATGATTTTGGAACACATCTTTTCTTTGATTGTGCATTAACAAGGGAGTTGAGCCGCGAACGTGGCGTAGTGGTTAGCATCTCTAACTTAGAATCCGGAGATCGCCGGTTCGAGCCCCGTCGCGGTATGTCATACCCTATATATGAGTTGTCAGCCTCGTGGTAAGGTAAGTAAGGTAAGATAGAAAAGTGTTTAGGAAACCTATTATAAAGAGCTGGCCGTCGTAGATATGACCTTAATATTTGTCGAATACGTCGTTAAACAAATTAAAATCCAACTAAGTCTGATCTGGAATAAGTTGCTTGATGTTATTTTATTTTTGAAAAGGGTGTTTTGTCATTTTATTCAGTTATTTCGATAACTTTTCTATGTACCGGCTAGTGAGTCAATTGAATATATTCAAAATTATATATATTCATTGCACATGTTACTATAAATAGTAACAAAATCAAAGAGAAAATGCGCAAATATAGCCTCAATGTAGGCAATACATTACAGTATTTAGCAAGAGTGCCTCAATTTCGATATTTGGCTCACTTCCTAGTGTGCCAAAAATCGATATTGAGGCAAATTCCGGTCATTACGTACCTGCAGTTTAACAACGGCAGACTTCCCGCTCAAGAAATTCGTACGTAATTAGCAATAAGAAGCTATTCAATTTTACGAAGTGTGGTTTTTTTTCATATTGAAAATTAATAAGATAATCAACAACCAGACTTACGTTTTATAACAAGCGTTCATTAGATTCCAACGTTTCGCCGTTAAAAACAGTACATGTGACGTTATATATATATACTAACGAGCAAAACAGCGCGTAGCGTCGAGATTTTTTATGCCATAAAAAGGTAATGAAACAGGGCAAGGGTGCTAAAGGTGATAATGGCTTATTTTCCCGGCATTTGCCCTCGGGCCAATACCTAAGCAAGTGTGCCGATATCTTCCTTAAGGCACACTTGCCCTGTTTAATAACCTCTACGTTATTAGTTATAAATGTTTCTGGTAAAAACGTACTATGTTTATACAGGGTTGTGCCATAAGTGAACGTACAAACTCAAAATCGCCGACGTTACACACGTAATCAACGTCAAAATAAACAACGTTAAGAGAGTTTCAATATTAAATTCACGAAATATTATTGGTGGCCTAATTGTAATATTATGACTATATTTTTCATGGTTAAGGGGTCTAAGATCTTTGCAAGCATGACTTAAGGACCCAGAATACGAAGCAATATCATACATATACGAATTATATCAAACAACAACTTACATAAACAAATATCATTATATACATATATCAATATTATCATACAACAACTTACATAAACAAATATCATTATATACATATATCAATATTATCATACAACAACTTACATAAACAAATATCATTATATACATATATCAATATTATCATACAACAACTTACATAAACAAATATCATTATATACATATATCAATATTATCATACAACAACTTACATAAACAAATATCATTATATACATATATCAATATTATCATACAACAACTTACATAAACAAATATCATTATATACATATATCAATATTATCATACAACAACTTACATAAACAAATATCATTATATACATATATCAATATTATCATACAACAACTTACATAAACAAATATCATTATATACATATATCAATATTATCATACAACAACTTACATAAACAAATATCATTATATACATATATCAATTATATCATACAACAACTTACATATACATTTATCATTATGTACATATACCAATTATACAATACAATAACATACATATACATTTATCATTATGTACATATACCAATTATACAATACAATAACATACATATACATTTATCATTATGTACATATACCAATTATACAATACAATAACATACATATACATTTATCATTATGTACATATACCAATTATACAATACAATAACATACATATACATTTATCATTATGTACATATACCAATTATACAATACAATAACATACATATACATTTATCATTATATACATATACCAATTATACAATACAATAACATACATATACATTTATCATTATGTACATATACCAATTATACAATACAATAACATACATATACATTTATCATTATGTACATATACCAATTATACAATACAATAACATACATATACATTTATCATTATGTACATATACCAATTATACAATACAATAACATACATATACATTTATCATTATGTACATATACCAATTATACAATACAATAACATACATATACATTTATCATTATGTACATATACCAATTATACAATACAATAACATACATATACATTTATCATTATATACACGTATCAATTATACCACACAACAACTTACATATACAATTATCATTATGTACATGTAACAATTATACCACACAACAACTTACATATACAATTATCATTATGTACATGTAACAATTATACCGTACAACAACTTACATATACAATTACCATTATGTACATATATCAATTATACCATACAACTACTTACATATACAATTATCATTACATACATATATCAATTATACCATACAACAACTTACATATACAATCATCCTTACAAAATTTACAATACAATACAACATATTCGCAGCAGAGTCTGAAACTAGACTTTCTGACAATTCCTCTCATATTTTATGACGAATCAGACACCAAATGAATTGTTTACGAACATCTCGTGATGTTTTATGTTTTTTCACTCGCCCACGTACGTGTCAGTTAGCGACGCAAGTATTTTAGTATCAGGAGGGGTTCGACACCCTTAGTGTAACAATTTGAACCATACTGAAAATAAGAATATAGTATTAACAGTTGCAAGAAACATTGACAGGTTTAGTTGTCGACTTTATTGACACAATTCTAGAAGTGGTGGATTCTGATACAATAAAAACAAACTGGTCGTGGATGCTTTCAAGTATGTCTCCTAAAGCAAATAATGGTAATATTGTTCACACTGTTTGTGGTGTGTGGGGGGTGCGCGGGGGGGTGGGTGTGCGTGTGTGAGTGTGGGGTGTGAGAGTATGTGTGTTTAATTTATTATTTTTGTGTGTTTTGTTTAATGCTCTTACATGCATATATGTTGTTTATATTGTTTTGCATTATTGTTAGATGACCTTCTGTTAGATAAGCCTTGCGCTTAAGGAGTTTTCATCTTTAAATAAAGACATTATTATTATTATTATTATTATTATTATATTATTATTATTATTATTATTATTATTATTATTATTATTATTATTATTATTATTATTATTATTATTATTATTATTATTATTATTATTATTATTATTATTATTATACACATGCTTCGCAGCGAGTACGATGAAACAAAGTCATTAAATGATACTTTATGGTAAGTATCAAAGCTATCAAATCCCAAATACAGTACCCACCAAAAGTTTGGAGACATTTTCACATTGTAAGCCTACTACATAGGTTTTATCAAAAATTTGATTACCATTTATTTTGAAATGCTTCTTAGTTTTGCTTTTTGGAACGATTTATCGTTCCAGAGACATGACAAATCTTAAAACCATTCTGACTCATAAATATTCATATTTCCACGCCTATCAACAAAGACAAAGAAGCGTAATTCAAGCGTACTGGCTCATTATCATATAACTATACGGAGCTAGGTTGTCTCCCCTTGGAATCTACGATTCGCTAACAAACGTAATTATTGAACAACTCCGAAACGACGCAAACCAGTCAATCATAAAAACTTGTTACGAAATATAATTTTTTGCGGACATTCACCCTCACGGTGTCAATACCGCGTGACTAGAAAGTCACAAATACCACGTTTCCAAGAAATAGAATAGTGAACAATTCGCCTCGTTTTAGAGTTTTAAAGAGTTTTTAAATAGTATTTAACTCTTGTCAGATTTCCATGATTCCCACACGAGAACACGCAAAAGGTGTATACACTGATTACTGCGCACCACATCTCTTCCGCCAGTTGAATGCTTTTGCTAACTCACTGGAAAAAACTGCTAGGTCATTCCCTTGCAATAAAAGACGACGGCTTAATACTGAAGCGAGCTAAAAAGGGAATAGCGTTGGTTGGTTTTCAAGGGTGTTAGCAGGTGTCTGCTTTCGTTTTGAAAAATCGGTTTACAGAATGACAATTTTAACGCATTAGCAGGAAAACAAAGAGGAAAACGACTGGTTAAATGTCATGTTTAACGCCTTTTTATCATAAAATAATATCATATTGAGGATCAACAAACATATTCAATTTGTTTATGGCAGTTTAACGGAGAAGGTGAAAGAATAGAAACATTGCCACTTGGTTTTCGATAAATAAACATTTTACCCATAATGCTTTGCGTTGTATCGCACGGACTATTCTGTGATGAGCACTGTGATGTAAGGAATGTTAATATTGCGGATGATACGTTTAGAAATGATTTAGTCATTTGTGATTATAACGACGATGGAGAGTCGAAGACTTAGTTCTCTTTTACTGGAGACGCATGAAATTGTAAATTGTTTAAAACTCCGTGAACATTTATTCAATTGTTAAACTAGCAGTAGATCTAATAAATGAATTGATGGAATAGAAATTATAAATAACTTAATTGAAAGGTTTGTAAAGATTTAATAAGAATAATTGTTACTTATGTATTGTTTTTCAAACTTAATTATTTTAAATTTAAATTTACGAGTTTGACAAAAGTATAATGTAGTTTTTGTAATGGATATTGTGAATTAATTGTACATAATAATTTATTATACAATAGTATGAAGTAAGAAATGTATCATTTAACATTTAAATTGGAGAGTTTGGCAAAGTTATAATGGAGTTTTTGTAAATGATATTTTGAATTAATTGTGTAAAAAAATGTCTATGGCGAACTAGGTCGTTTCCCACTACATATAAACCGATCTGTACGAATTTTAAAATATTGGTATAAATTATGTTATAAGGAAAACATTATTATAAAATCTATTGTTGAATCATCGCTTGATGACGTAAATAAAGGCCACGTTAATTGGTTTAGCAATGTAAAAAATGTATTAGAAAAATATGGATTTCTACATATTTGGCATAATCCATATTCTATAAATATCAAACAGTTTATACCCATATTTAAACAGAGGCTTTTTGACGAGTTTTTACAATCATGGTACAGTAAAAAAGAATCCAGTAGTTCTCTAAAACTCTACAATTCTATTAAAGACTCTTTTTGTTTAGAAACATACTTGAATACAATTATATCTCGAAAATATAGAACATATCTTACAAAATTACGTATATCTGGCCTTAATTTAAGAATTCAGAAAGGTCGTTACTCAAACACTAGAGTCGAACGAAATCAGCGATTTTGCCAAATTTGCAATTTAATAGACGTCGAAGACGAGTTTCATTTTATTTTTAAGTGTCCTATGTATGACCATATTCGAAAAATTTACATAAAGAAGTTTTATAGAACTAAACCGAGTATGTTCAAATTCATTAATCTTTTAAACAGTAGTAATAAATCAAAATTAATTTCTCTTGCGAAATATATAGAAGAAGCTTTAATAATTCGAAATAATGTATTAACCTTAATCAATTAGTTTAAATAAATGTAAATATATTACAAAGTAACATATTATAATAGTTTTGTTTTGATACTATTCTATTACATCAATACTTGATGTGTATATTGTCATTGTCAATATGTTGTATTTATCTTTTGATTTAAATGTAATATAATCAGACATTTCTCTGATATTATGTCTCTATGTTTGTCATTGTCATTGTATAATCTTGTTCACCCGTGTCATTGTAATTTTGTCATGTCTTGTAATATTGTAATATTTTCACGTCATTGTAATTTTGTGATGTTGTCTTATCATGTTATGATCGTTTTGATTGTGATGTAAGCATTGTATTGTTATAATTGTTAATCACTAGAAACTGTATAGTTTTTGTGAATAAATGTATGTTCTGTTCTGTTCTGTTCTGTTCTGTTCTGTTCTGTTCTGTTCTGTTCTGTTCTGTTCTGTAAAACCATGGTATGAACAATTTTTTTTTTAATTTGGTTTAACGCCATGTCATCACAATCTATGTCATTTTACGGCTTCCAGCGCACCTAACCTAGCTTTCCTAGACCCTCGTCTATAACCAGTACCCAACTACCATTCCACAAGGCCGGATAATTCTCCATATATCTTATTAATGGAGGAAAATTGACATTATTGTCAAATTTTCATGGAAGGGTTTAACCTCCCCGGATGACATTCGAACCGGTACCCCCTTCTGGACACCAGATTCCAAATCCCGGCGCGCTACCAACTGCGTCACCGACCTAGGTTAAAATATATCAATTACTAAGTTAGAACGTTTTTGAATATATATTTACATCGTTCATTTGCTCATACATGTATAAGCACGATGGTCTGCTCAATTTTTGAAAACACTTTTCTTCATGCAGCATTTCCCTTTTCTAAGAAAAGGCTACTTCACATTCTGGGGAAATTGACATTATTGTGGATTTTTAATGGAACGCTAATTTGTAGTTTTTTGTAGCTTTTAAGGTTATATCTTATTCAATGACAAGGTACATGTGTTCATTTCAGAATATGACAACACCAAACACATTGCAAGAGTACTGGAATCTATCAGACGCCGAGGAAGGAAATTTGACGGAAGTGACGTCAGACGCTGATACATACAATCTCTCGATACATCCGGTTATTCTATCCGTCGTCTTTGTCAGCATAAGCTGGATACTGTTGGCAAATACGATTATTCTTATATGTTACTATGTCAACAGGAAGAAGATGTGGTCAGTATTCGTAGCACAGATACTGTGTTTATCTTTAAGCGATCTTTTTGTCGGCTTTGCCGCTCTACCATGGATAGTTGTGCCAATTTTAAAACCCGACTCACAGATACCATACGTTTTATGTTCTACAAAATTGTACTTGCTAATGAGTTCACAGTGTGGCTCACTATATCACATACTTGCCATTTGTGCTTACCGTTGCATTAGAATTGAGAGAGCAACACGGATAAATGAAACAACTAAACCAAACCGAACTCCAGTGTACTCCGCGGTGACAGCATGGGTGATAGGCTTCGTAATTTGTTCATTGCCTTTTTCCTTGTGGAGTGTAACAAATCAAAGCAAGTTCAAATGTGTTTTTCATCTTGTTTTCTCTGACAAAAAGAAAGCGTTTGGATTTTATACATTCATGCTGATAGTACCACAGATGCTCACCAATATTTTATACGTAGTAACTTGTTTAAGGCTAAGAACATTGTGGCGTCGTGTATTTCCAGCCACGACTGACACATCTGTGGCACAGTCGACATTACAAGACATCGTTAGCAATCCAGTTACAACCGGATACAGTCGTGCCAATTTCCGAATTGAAAGACGTTTCATGGGAACCTTGGGACTGATCATGACCTTGTTTAACATTTGTACGGTTCCACTTTTGCTGCTTGTGTTTCTAGAATACAACTCGCATCAATTGCAACGAGATATAAGATACTCTGGTTGTATGCTTTTTATAATGAACTCAGCAGTAAATCCGTTTGTATATGCTTTGCGATCACCATGGCTAAAGAACGCTTTGAAACGTCTTTACAGCAGTGTATGTAGTTGTTAGCCACCCACCGGAGTTCAAGCCGGAGAGAACTATATATTTGCCCTCTGTCCATCCGTCCGCCGTCTGTCTGTCTGTCTGTCTGTCTGTATGCCTGTCTGTTTGCTCAAATCTAGAAATTACGATTTCTGGAAAAGTATCCAATCTATATTATTGAAACCTGGCACGTTAATAGATTGCAATGTGTAGAATTTGCACATCGTTGTTTTGTTCTTCTCGTCAAATTTGCGGTTGCTATGGATACTGAAATTTAAAAAATATCAAAATATCTGTATTCCGGTTTTATTCACGCTCTATTTAAACCAGCTTGATTAAAGTTGGTACCTTTGTAGTTAGAACTTAAATTATGCAAGTTTTTATCTCCTGCTTGCAAATTGTTTTTGCTATGGTAATAAAATTAGTAAGAACATCTGGATAATAAGAAAATTAAAAATCAAAATGAAGCTATTTATTAAGAAACAGAAGTGAAAAGAGTTCTGTGTATGAGGCATTGTATAAATTGTATTAATATTTCTTATGTAAGAATGGTGCCAGTTTTAATGGAAGCGGAAAACATAACCAAAACATGCCCTTGAAATAATATTTCTGTGCAACAGTGGACGTTGTTTTGACATCGGATTTTAGGCCCTTTGGAAATATTGGTCCTTTTCATTAATTGTAGATCGATTTTCTTCAAAACAAAATACTTTTTTGATTGGATCATTTTTATAGCAGATGATCAGCTATTTTGGAATTTTGTTGAGTTTGACAAACCTAGGTACCTATTCACAAAAACACACAAATCGAAAACAAAAACACATGTCCATGCTAGCTAGTATTCATACCAACAAGAACTTGGTAGTACATGAATGTTTATGACATTAATGTGAGATTAAAGTAATTCTATAAAAAGTATATATACAATGTACACATGTACATTTTCATTAATCAAAAACACAAAAACAAGGAACTATCAGTATTTTCCTAAGAAATGTCAGCTATCGAATCAAACAACAATGCAATGCTATTTCAGAAAATTTCGCTAACATTTTTTTTTGGATTGAGGACTAAAACCTACGCGCACGCGGACGCTTGACAAAATTCCGGTATGGCATGGCCTAATGATTTTTTACACGAATAGAACATGGTACAAATGATTCCCAATCCCAATTTTCTTTGTGAAGAATGGATGCAAAGATGTGTTTTACAATTTATGATGAACATACAAAGGTGTAGCTTAAGTTTGACCTTTATGGTAGTATACCATTGAACTGAGGGTGGTTAGTTCTTTTATTCAGCGCATCGACATTGTTGTGTATAATATTACTGAGTGCGAAATATGTGCGAAATATCGACACTTAGTTCAATAGAATACTGTTTCCTGATAAATATATTCATTTTCATTTACATCAGGGAATTAGATATCGTCTCTGTTTACATCAACTTGCATTTATCATATTAAATGACGATGACATTGCATTTACAATTATACATTTGTCGCAGTTTAACAGTAATCTGTCCGCTTTACCTGATCCTGGTTGTTAAAGGTACTAGTTCACAGCTTTAGTTATATGTTTATATATTTCAAAATACCATTTTGTGTCTGTAATTGTGTCAAAAAATCGTAATTCGTAATATTCTAAGACAACCTGGACTATAGGTTGCAATAGATATATAATAGATGTCACAAAAATGCTCGTAAAATGTCTATACCGTTACATACGGGTAGATTTTCACTACATGAAACACCATCATTTGTAGTTGCATTTCAATCTCCACTAAATTGTCATTATCAGAACACTACTTCCCTGTTTCCAAAAACGTTTCCATACAATTTTGACAGTTTTTGAAAAAGTTTATACTTAAATTGAAATCTGTGAAGTACCTTTAAATCAACAGTCTGATATTGTACTGATAAGACGGTGCTACTGAAATTGTAAATCAGTTGATCAAGACGATTGATACTGGTAAAATCTGGTAAAAACATCAAAAATTAATAAAAAATGTGAGAACATAAAGTTGACAGACTCAGCAGACACAGCAGAAGGATTGATCAAATTATTGAAACTACTAGCTGATTGTTCACTCGATAAATAATGAACATTTTGTAACTATGAATTATGATTTATTTTAATCAAATAGCGCTCTTCTTGTATATGTTTTTAGCCTATACAATTGTATTCTATTTGATTTAATGTGCTCAGCTGTCAGTATAATAATGCCATACCTATAAAATTGGAGACAAAATCCATAAAAAATGCTATAAAGAAAAATGTTGCTTCTTTTTATGCTTGTATAGTTAACTTGAATTGCTTGGTCATATGAATATATTAATACATCATACACCAGTTGTTTTTCTGTAACAATGATTTTACCAAGATATATGACCGTTTTGTCATGGTGACGGAAATACGAATATGCCTGTATTTTTTCTAGATGTTTATGACAAACGTGAGTGTATGGAAGTTTAGTACACTCCATTTCACCTTTCACGAAAGATTTTTTTTAGGTATTTGTAATGCGAGGATTGGTTGAACTGAATTTGGACCTAGGTGTTGAGCGGCGTAACCTCAAACGGTTTACGGTACAGTGGTTGCCATATGATATACTTTCTCGGAAGGTAAAATTCAAATGAGATGTAAATATTCATAGGCGGATCTAGCGGGGGTCAGGAGGTCCGAACCCCCTCCCTGAAATTTCCAAAATGTACCCGTCCATGAGTGTATTTTTAAGCTGTAAGCAATTTGTTTCAGTAGAATGAAGTTTCGCTCGACCTTGTGTTTAACATAGATCAAATTGTTACGTGTTTTTATTATGAATTTGTTGCGTTATTCTACAAACAGTGTATGATGAGGTTGTGGTTCAAAAGTTTGGAACCCCTAGAAAAAGTATGCCCCCCCCCCTTAGAAAAAAATCCTGGACCCGCCCTCTGATATTTGTTTTTAAATCATTGTCCTTAACTCATACTGCCGATTTTTTGCATACCCCCCCCCCCCCCTGATTTAAAAACTCACTATAGTCAACAGTTCGCGAACGTGGATAGCTTTTAGAATTTCAAAAAAAAAAGGAAAATGTATCAAATTACATTTATACTCAGCAGGTAATAAAAAAGTATACTGCATTGATGTCATTATTTATTATTAATATAATTATTAGTTGATTCTCTATATAAATGTAATTTGATATGTAAACTTTGGCCTTCAGTGTCGAGGATAGTGTTTTGAAATGTTGCACTCGGTTTACGACCTCGCGGGAAGCAGTTCAAAACACTACCCCCTCCAGCTTGGGCCAACAGTTTGACTGTTCCCAAATCACATATGGAATAACTGCTTACTGAATGACTTTTGTCAAATAAATATAATACAAAGTTTTATATGTAATAGTATATTCGATGTACTATCAAATAGCTCTGTTGGTCTTAGGCTTAACTACGAAAATGAGCAATATTATATTTAATTGTACATTTGTATATCAGACATTCTTTTTAATTAACTTTGGTAACCATAGTAACATGTAATGTATCTCTGAATGACTTTTTAATCAAATGTTTTTGTTAAACAATTTCTTGAACTTGTTGCATGTGATTTTAATAATGTAAATTTTGAATAATTTCCTCTTTAGGCTCTTTAGTATCTGATTGTATGTATGCTACCGCTACATGACTTGATTATCGTGCAAAAGCTGCCCTATATCAGGGTGAATTTACCTCGTCCAATCAACAAGTCGCTATCATCCAACCGTAGATTCAAGGTCAATACCGATTTATTAAAATTGTATATTTTCTTTTGTTTGTGTAGTTTTACACAGTTCTGTAGTTGAATAAATTTGTATTTGTAAAGTTTATTGCCGATTCCATTTGTTTTCTGTAGCGTTACTCGGGTTCCACTATTAATACTATATTACAACAATAGTGATGCATGTAATATACGCTTATATATAGTGCGTACAAAAAAACAAAACGTGTTTTAGTAAACATAAAAAGTGAGACAATTCATTTCAGGGGTAGGCAGTAATGAAAATAAAAAATGTGTAATTCATTTTAACAAAATTAGCATGGTTGATAAACCACCACCACTTGGTAAATCATGCTTGTTATGGTAGAACGCTTTCCATTACACCATCAACTAAGGCACAAGTAAAACATATCACAATTTGTTATTTCAAAGTCATCCTGGGCATCCCTCGTTGTGGGTTAGTTCATTGTATTGTTATTATAAACAGTGTTTTGCTTTTTTGTACGCACTATAAATATCGGCACAATCATTATTATTGTAACAATAAATAACATATGCCTGACAATCTATAATATGTATGATAAATAAAGTCATTAAATGTGACCCCTATTAATGAAGTGATAAATAATCTAGAGCGTCTGTTAATGAAATAGTACATTGTATTGTGATGGTTATGAAAGGGTTGCCATAGAAACACAGTATGAGGTCATGGCATGAATGACAAATAATAATGGATCAACATTGTACTAACTGTGACCTGTAAAGCTTGGCATAGATCACACACCGTATTAAGTATGGCAAGTATGGTTCAACCACCTCATCATTAAAGCAACTACACATGACGTCACCTCTGTGACGAGTTTGAGCCGAGTCTTGCACACTAATTGCCGGGCTGTATATAATACCAACACCAAAGGTTCTGTAGCTGAGGTATAATACGGCACTTGTATTCCCTTGCCCTCAAGCTAGCTTTTATGGCGACGTGGTAGAGTTTCCGCTTACGACTCGAAAGGATGTTGGTTTGAATCCTAGTTCGGACCATGAATTTTCATTGTGTGTTATATTTTGCGCCCAACGTAAATAACCCACTAGAAATTGTGTAATTGCACCCTTAGATAGTCCCACAGACAATCAAGCTCCAAGAATTCGAGGACGAATTCTATGAAAGAGTGAGTATATGTAGCAGAGGTATAATACGGCACTTGTACTCCCTTGCCTTCAAGCTTGCTTTTATGGCGACGTGGTAAAGTTTCCGCTTACGACTCGAGAGGTCGTGGGTTCGAATCCCAGTTCGAACCATGAATATTATCGGGTTATATTTTATGTCAAACAAACAACACCGTCAGTTAACAAGTTTATAGTTTATTCGAACACTAAGCATGCATATATGTTATATCTAAGATTTGTGAGATAGTCACACATACAACAGTCTACTGCTCAACAGTTTCCCTTGCTGTCTGTTATAGACTCGATCCGAGTCGGGTCCTAAACTGAGCGCTACTCAACCCAAGATGGGACCATAACTAAGCGCCACTCATTCTAAGCTTGGCCCAACACTCAGCGACAATACAAGCTGCATTACAGTTTATATATTAAACATTCCCTACGCCACGTGTTAAGTTCTGACTACCTGTTACAACATGTGTAATTGCCACCATGGTTATCATTTTAATACGATATAATTTCATCCGTCCTAGCTCAGCCCATATTAATATTATCACCTTTGAACGAACACACCTCGCCACCTACCAGGTTGTATGATGTCATATTTAATATATCATTACATTGCGCAACACGACACGACTGTAAAAATATGGAAAGGAAAGAGAGACGAAGGAAGATAAACGGGCGTTAAAAACGCGGAAATATAGAAATAGGGCTGTGAAACGAATTGTCCCGGGTACGAAAACATAAATTGTTCCGTATTAATAAGTATCGTCATGCCTCGAATTTAACACAAACTAATTTATTCGAACGCTCTTGAGTTTATCAAAACGAACTTTTTTGCTGGCGTACATGTCCGAGAATTTCGATTGCGGATAAAAAACCTATACCCTACTGGTACTCGAAAAGCTGTTTCGTCCCTCGTACGTTTCATGATCTCTGGCATAGGCCCGGGACCTACATACATACGTATATGAAATTGGTCCATTAGAAACACTGCATGTGCACTAGTTTCTGCTTTACTTAAAAAATACGTACAAAAACGCATCGCGATGAAAATCCTTCTAAGTTCCAAATCTTCTTCAGAAATCACTTGTCAGATTAAAAAATGTTAGACTTGTCTAAATATATAGTTTATGACACTGTAAAACTGCGATAATATGTGTTGATGCGGCTGTAAACCCAATGAAAAAAAACCACAAAAAGTACAATCACAGTGGGTTAAATAATTATGTTCATATTTTACGATGCAGGGTGACTTAAAATGTTTCATTAAAACTGGTGTTAATGTCTCGTCAACACATTTTTTGTTATTTTATGACGGCCAGCTATTAATATAGCCAGATGTTATTATCTCCCTTTGATAGAAAAAAATAGTGTATTTCAATTGGTCCATGTAAAATAAGAAAATAGTGTATACATATTTTAATTAGTCAATGTAAAAATAGTTTATATAATCTAAAAATCTAGCTTGGTGAAAATATTAGAAATACAATGTACAGTTATATGCCAGTTTTCTGGGAAACTGTCTGGGGTCATAAAAGGGTGATTTCTTTTTAAACTTCTCTAATAAGACATGATCATCTTGTATTAATTTTATTCACTAATTGGCTATTATCAAATATCAATGCCATATATTACATTTATAAGAAAGCATGTCTATAAAACAGACAAACAAGAAAGAAAGTCCAATAATACAAAAGATAATGATTAACAGATAGATCTACATGCAGCCTATATGTCAAAAATATGATTGTAATGGTCAGTAATACCACGCCCCCATGCTATCTCGCTAACCAATGGAATATTTTTATGCATGCATGTTGTCTAAGAACATTACAATGATTATTTTGGTTATCATTAAAATATTTTTGTTAAAGCCAACAATAGCAAAATTTTACTTTTAACTGTAGTTGGTAGCGCGCCTGGATTTCATATCAAGTGTCCCGAAGGGGTTACGGGTTCGAATCCCACCCAGGGAGGTCACAATCCAAATACGAAAACACTTGGGCTTTCAGTATTTGAAAAAAAGATTTTTCAACTTTGTACATGTATAAGGTTCCACTATGCTTACGTCAACATGGCTATTCATGTACAGGTTCGAGGCGTAGATCAGTGGGTTCGATTCCCGTATTTTGACTTGTATGGTTCTTTTCATGATCGCTATATAACACATGAATGTATACACAAGGACCCTGTATTTAGGGTCCTTGTGTATACTAACAAGATTAAAATAACGGATTATTTTGTCGTAGCCTATGCATAGCAAGGGAAATAAATATTGTTTATTTTTTCAAATTTACGTTATGGTTATTCCCCTTGAATTTAGTTTTTATACTGGGTTTAACATCGTGTCATCATAACTAGGATGATTTACATCGTTCAACTCATCTAACCTGGATTTCCTGGACCCTTGTATAACCAATACCCTACTACCTTTCCACAAACCTTTCCACAAGTCCGGAAATTTCTACATGTATCTTATGAATGGAATAAAATTGACATTATTGTCAAATTATCAGGGATCCCGGTTGGGTTTCGAATCCGTACACCATTCGGGACAATAGATTGGAAACCCCTGCGCTACCAACTGGGCTACAGACACTGGCTTGTATTTATTAGAATACTTATATTAAAACTGACAAACATGTCATTATACATGATGTATGGCGATATATAATAAATGTTACATTATATTTTCATGCGAAAGATTTAACTTAATATTAAGTTCTTCTAAAACCGTCAAAAACCGTGACGCGACATTTTGGAAACAGTAAAAACGTGTGATAATAATGACATAACGCTAGTGCAATTTTGCTTAACAATTGAAGAATTAGATTGACAATTTTTTGTATAGAAACCTACTCCGTCACAGGGATTCTATATAACATAAATATAAAATCCCTGCCCGAAAGTAACGAATTTAGATGGGTTTAGCGCGTGTGAATTTTATTTCATATTATATAACTAAAAACCAGTATGTAAGTTTGCTTTAATATATCAACTATTGATTTCCTTCAAACCATTACTGGTACTTGTAGGTTCTTTTAAAATATTATATAAATACGCTAAATTGATTTATCACAATCAGGGACGTTTCCTGGTTTGTGGTCAGGGAACTGTCTTAAATATTTCCTTGATATACATGGTCCAGATTCCAAACGCTTCAGAGTTCTAGGAAGAAATTCTATATCCCATTTTTTTAACATTATTGTTATCTTGGGACAATTATAGAATGTCTATTCCAGCACCCCAAGGACTTCTTAGGAACCGCCCGACGACAGTGAAGAAACTGGAAAAAGCCGGAAGAAATTTAGTACCGGAAATTGGATTTTAATGCATACCATAAATTTAATGACGTCATATGAAAACGTGCTTGTTAGCAAGGAAACATCAGCGCGCTTTAGTTATTGATGTTTATTTTAGCTTTCATGATCATTTGACAGGTATGAATTTATGATCAGTTATTTGTTTTTGTTTTGACGTTCTTGTATTCTTATAATGCAACAGTTGTCACGGTATAATGCGATCATACGCTGAAGGAAATAAACATAATTTACCCAAGTTTTGTTTACTCGCTCATTCGTCCCTTGATCAATTCGTACTAGGTAGCTATGTATTTGTCACAAATTGTGTGACTTTTAGTTTTAGCCATTTTCTCATGGCTATTTGATTCATATATTTAGTTATTTCCCATCTTTTCATACTTTTTACAATCAACGTACCAAATAGTTTGTTATGATTATTAGAAGAATGATATCAAATCAGTGGACAGTTGTCAGTTTTTTTTCTTCAAGTTCAACTTCCAGGTTTTTCATAAACTGATAAAATTATTCTCCTAAATCAACGACAGGTGCAGACCATTGATATGTTTAATCTAAGTATAATAAAAAAGTTGCACAAAGCCATACTGATAGATCAGTGCAAAATTACACCAGTGGTGGCAAAATCAAACGTCCATATTGTCCTTGTTGTCCCAAGGCAGGTAAGGACAATTGAATTTTTCAATAATTTTATTCTTTAAAGTTCATATGGACCAGTAACTTGACCCGTTTGCCGGAACGGACAAGTAAACAATTTTAAGATTTCACCGGCCCTGTACACTCTTCCCGGGTGACAGTTACGTTTTTATGAGGGTATCCCAAAGGAATATGTAGTCAGTAATTCAGAGATCCCTCCTTAACATTAGGCCTTCCTCCTATGATAGAAAAGAGTTAGATAAATATAGTGTCAAACCACACCTTCTTTAATATTTATTCTAAATGAAATTATTAAGCCAGTTATTAAGATTACTCTTTTCAACAGTTCATAAATCAGTTTATATTTGTCCATACTATAGTATTTCTTCTTAGTCAAGTAAACTTATTTTGATATCTGTGTTGGCACATTAGCTTAAATCTGTGTTTATTATTATCAATATTATTTGATGTTTATGCATTTGCATGCCCTTGACATTTTGAAATTTATTGCCCCAGTTTTACTGGATGCATGCATTCAATTTATTTTCTTGAGTGCACAATGTCATGCGCTGTGTGAATCTATGGAGGTCTTCATTTTAAGTGAATGTCTTAAGTATAGAATTCAGCGGCCATTTATGGATTTCGTTACTTAAAAAGTAATGTTAAGTTGACTTTGTTATTATGTCTTGATATCAAGGAATACACCAAGGCTCATGTGGACACACTTTTACCTCCTGTCACTAATTCAGTGTTCTCAGTAAAATTTTGTTTACATAAGCTCATATATAAAGGAGTAGACTTTCTAATTAGCACAGTCCGGAGGCAATTTCTTTCTGCCAATTTTAAGAGGCCTTTTAGTCTTTCTAACTGACTGTTAAGGTCGGCAGTCAGTTCTTTTAGTCAATTCTATTTGAAATGATATTAGGTTGGATTTTTTCATACTTATGCTGAGCTGTTGTTATCAACCATCTGTCTTCGTTCATAAACTTTTATTTGGTAATTATCATAATTTTATGATAGTCAATGGAACAGATCAATTTTATATTAATTCCATTCTATTCTAAAATGCTTAAGAGCTCTTGTGTCTGTAAAGATCTAAGTAATTAAAAGTGAAATTTACATTCATTGGAGTGTACAGGTATAAAATATAGAGTTGAAAAGGTTGTTCCATAAAAAAGGTTCCTCAAAGCAATGGAAATCGATATCAATTTTGTTGAGTTTGTATTTAATTCAAAACATTGTATTCATATTTATTTGATAACATTAAGTCTTATCAGTGTCTCTTGTATGAAATGTCAGTTTAACTTTCAACCTTACACTGCAAAGATTTATACACTAATGTAACATAATGAACTTTTTATTTAAGTTCACGGTCGAATTTATGTTTGATATCGTCCTTTACATGTTACGTTCTGTGTTTACTGAATTTTGTTTAAGGTTATATTTGCTAATATTTTATTTTCAATGCACATGCAAACCATTTCTGCATACAAGAAGCCTGCAGAGTATTCTGGTATAAAACATCTTTGTACTGCTATGTCTACCTTGCTGACTTCAATGAAGTGAGGGGAACCTATAGTTGGGCACTTTTTTGTTTGAAAATGTATATCCTTTACTTTTACTTTCTGTATTTTGTTTAAACCATATACCAGATCAATTCAGTGAATTCAAGTTAAGAAAATGAAGCTTATCCAAATTACAAGGAAATAAAATTAATGATTAAAAGATATTATGGTAGTAATCATTTCTTAAGTTAATAAAGAAAACATGCTAAATTTGTTAAAGTTACATATAATTACTTTTATGATGATTTTACGGTATCATATAAGTTGATAGATCTTAGTGTTTACTTTTCAAATTGAATCTCTTGACTAGGTTATTGCATAAAGAAATGCAAAAATTTATGCAAACATTAAATTTTCAAGAAAACTATCTTTGATTCATGATTGTGGGAATGCTTGTCACTTTTAGTTTAGATCATGTAAAATAGTTTTTTCTAGATAAACTATGTTTACATTTGTTTAAATCATGCTTATAAAGACAGTGAAACTTGAGTTGTCATTTATTGCTCTGAATTGATATTATTCATTTCGTCTAGTGCATCATTATGCACTTGGGCTGTGAAGAATATATTAATGAGTCAACGCAAAAGTGGCCTAAATTACATATAAATAAATGAAGGATGTAGACTAGCTTTGCACAGTTCTGTCAATTTGCTTTTACAAAGAATATGAGATGTTTGCAATGAACTGGAGGCGGTTAAGTATAAAAATATAAATCTCAAGGTTCAAGTGGGATAACTTGATATTATTTAAGTCTGGTCAATTTTAACAAGTTTGCGAATGTAATTATTATAGAGAAGGTAGTCTGACATTAATTTTATACAATGGTTGATATGCTATATTCTTTCTTTCAGTCAAACTTTTATTCAGCACTAGCCGAGTTTATATTATTATACCTCATGTGATTTGTGTACTATATAGCCCAATGTGACGTCACTGGATAACAATTTGTAATGTAACCTTCTTAACATTACCTATCGGCCCGCTTGACATTACCTATCGGCCCGCTTAACATTACCTATCGGCCCGCTTGACATTACCTATCGGCCCACTTGACATCACCTATCGGCCTGCTTGACATTACCTATCGGCCCACTTGACATCACCTATCGGCCTGCTTGACATTACCTATCGGCCCACTTGACATCACCTATCGGCCCGCTTGACATTACCTATCGGCCTGCTTGACAACACCTATCGGCCCACTTGACATCACCTATCGGCCCGCTTGACATCACCTATCCGCCCGCTTGACAACACCTATCGGCCCGCTTGACATTACCTATCGGCCTGCTTGACATTACCTATCGGCCTGCTTGACATTACCTATCGGCCCGCTTGACATTACCTATCGGCCCGCTTGACATTACCTATCGGCCTGCTTGACAACACCTATCGGCCTGCTTGACATTACCTATCGGCCCGCTTGACAACACCTATCGGCCTGCTTGACATTACCTATCGGCCCGCTTGACAACACCTATCGGCCCGCTTGACATTACCTATCGGCCCGCTTGACATTACCTATCGGCCTGCTTGACAACACCTATCGGCCTGCTTGACATTACCTATCGGCCCGCTTGACAACACCTATCGGCCCGCTTGACATTACCTATCGGCCCGCTTGACAACACCTATCGGCCTGCTTGACATTACCTATCGGCCTGCTTGACATTACCTATCGGCCCGCTTGACAACACCTATCGGCCCGCTTAACATTACCTATCGGCCCGCTTGACAACACCTATCGGCCTGCTTGACATTACCTATCGGCCTGCTTGACATTACCTATCGGCCCGCTTGACAACACCTATCGGCCCGCTTGACATTACCTATCGGCCTGCTTGACATTACCTATCGGCCCGCTTGACAACACCTATCGGCCTGCTTGACATTACCTATCGGCCTGCTTGACATTACCTATCGGCCCGCTTGACAACACCTATCGGCCCGCTTGACATTACCTATCGGCCTGCTTGACATTACCTATCGGCCTGCTTGACATTACCTATCGGCCCGCTTGACAACACCTATCGGCCCGCTTGACATTACCTATCGGCCTGCTTGACATTACCTATCGGCCCGCTTGACATTACCTATCGGCCTGCTTGACAACACCTATCGGCCCGCTTGACATTACCTATCGGCCTGCTTGACATTACCTATCGGCCTGCTTGACAACACCTATCGGCCCGCTTGACAACACCTATCGGCCTGCTTGACATTACCTATCGGCCTGCTTGACATTACCTATCGGCCCGCTTGACATTACCTATCGGCCCGCTTGACATTACCTATCGGCCTGCTTAAAGCGATGGAAGACCACTGCGTTGGAGTTTGCTGAATATCAGGACACAAGTTTTATTCATTCAATTTGAATAACCTCCCTTGGACAGATGCTTGCTTTTTACCTAAGGACAAACATAAATGGTGTAAAAATGTCTTCAAGTTGAGAAGAAATAATAAATTAAACTGTGCTTGCCTATTAAATTGTTTACAATTTCTTTCAGACAAGATTTTATTCAGCACTAGCCCAATTTTGTTTTTTTTATTGAGCACTGGGTTATTATGTTTTTTAGTTATGGGCAAACTTATCAACTAGCCTGACTGTATGAAATCAGAAACTTCCACTAGCCCAAATCTATGTTCACTTGTCTTAGGCTTTGGGATAGAAGGCTAAGGCAATGACTGTTGTTTGCTTGTGGTTTCCTTATTAGAAATTTTAGTTGCCCAAAATGAAAATAGTTTACCTAGGCTAGTTGACAGCTTATTAATTTTCAATGAAAAGCATTTGGCTTATAAATAGCAGTCAGCGCAAAAAAGGCGGACCGAGAAGGTCCGTCTAGGTCTGCAGGTTTATGGGATCGACTGTCCAGCAAAAATTTTTGATCTCATCCTTGCATTTTTTAATTTTTCAAAATATGTAAAATGTCTACAGCCCTGTAAGACTTGGTTTGGTCCTGTAAAATTTTGATCTTCACAGGACCTACTGTCCAGTAATAAACTGTTGAGTGTCATGATTGAAATAGTTTAGAGAAACCCGGGCAGGTGCCAGGCGGGCGGTATTTTTGTGTGTGACTGATTTCCTACTCTGTTTAAAAGACAACTTACATCACTTCTGCCTCTAAAATAACACTATCGTTAGTCTATAGCTTGTTTTTGTAGCATGGAAGAACATAGTTTTGTACAGGTAACTTGGCATGGAACATTGTAAGCAAGACTTTCTCGTGAGGAATGTATTAGTAAATTATGAATGAATAATTTCTCCTGTTATTAGGATAGCATTTACGCTGTACAGCTCTTTAGTATTTGTTATGTTTTGTAGAGAATTGTTTTTATTGTATTATATACAGTGTCGTCCAAATGTTTTTGGACAAATGAGGTTTTGAGAAAAAAATGAATATACATTGTACTTCAAGTAACTTTACTATCATTAAAGCTTATTCATGTAGTATCGTTTGAATCATATGTTAATAAACTAATAAAAGCTGCAGGGGCAGGATTTTTTTCTAGGGGGGGGGGTCCGAACTTTTCTAGGGGGGTCCGAACCTCGAACCACAACCACATTATACACATTTTGCAGAAAAAATGCAACATATTGATAATAAAAACTACATAACCATTAAATCTATGTTAAGAACCGAGAAAAATTGCTTCATACTACTTAAAAATTACATACAAGCAAGAAATACTCTAATGGACATGTACATTTTCCAAATTCTAGGGGGTCCAGACCCCCCTTGCCCCCATTGTGGATCCGCCCATGAGCTGATTTATGAATTTGTTCAGAATCAGATGACTCTGGTCTTTTTTTTCATGTGGAAATGATTGATCAGTTTATCAGACTTTATTCAGGACTCAACATTATTTTAAAGTAGGTTTCCCAGTTGGACAACCAGCTATATGATTTTTATACCCCCCCCCCCTGACTAAATGTTTACTTGCATTAAAGTAAAAGTAAAGTAATTGCATTTTATAGTCTTAAGTTTCATGCTTACGCATGTTCACCGACTTTACAGCTGTTACCCCTGGTCATTGGGCTACTGGTATCTATCTATCAATCTTCCTGGGAAGTATTTTTACTCCGCTTATTAGTGCAGCCGACAAATTGGCGCAACGGAAATATACCCTCGCAGGTACACATTTACACCTGGGTGAAGTGAAGCAATCGCTGGTAAATTTCTTGCTCAAGGAAATTAGCTGTGCCCCTGTTGGGATTTGAACCCAGGAACTCTCGATCCCCAAGCGTGCATCCTACCACTGAACCACTGCTTCTTTATTTTGAGCAATTATTAACAAGTTGCCCAAACTCAAATATAGGCTGTCAGGGCCAAATAGGACTACCTTTTAATGTGGAACACAGAACATATCTTTAAAATAGAGTTTTGTTCATAGACTTTTGAAGGGAACGGTATAGAGATTTCATTTGTTAGGTTTATGAGAAGAAGGAATTAAGAGAACCATTGATGTTGTATTGCATTGTAAAGATTCTCCTGGTGGGTTAAGAACTAATAGAAGATAGTACAGGTTTTAGATTTCTGTGTAGGTAGTAGTGGGTGGATATCTATTGATAGTTGTGAATAGTTTCTAGAAGATTTTCGAGAGTGTTAACATCCTCGTTATAAGTTTGTTTATCATTGTATTTATGTATTGTTGTGACTTTAGTTGACTTATATTGATAGGTTATCCTCTCCTACAGGTATGTCAATGTTGAGAAGTTTGAATTACAATTTCTTAGGATATAATTGTTTTGATTGGTTATTGAGTATGTATGGGAATTTTTATGTCATTTATAAAGATTAGGGTTGCACGTTGTCAAACATCTTACGATAATTTTTACCAAACAATTATAGTAGGATTTATGACTGTAAGGGTTGTAGGACTGTTAGTAAAGAGCGTGGTATTATAGTGATTATCGTAGAACTTGGAGATATGTATGGACCGAGGCAGAAAAAAGGGGTAGGGGCTGCAGGATACATTGAAGGGTTGATGTTTCAGAGTATTTTTTACAAAGGGAGATGCTAGACAGGAGAAAACATTGAAGTTAGTCCTATTTCCCTTACAAGTTACGATTATTTGGGTTTGGGCAACCTATTATTGCTATTAAAGATATGGTTTGGGCAAGTTAAAAATATAGCTGGGCAGCTGGCAGTCAATTCAGGCAACCTTGTTTTATAATCAGTGTCACGCCCAGGGAAGGAAGAAGAGAAAAGGGCAGTGCACTGGTTTTCTACTTTAGAACAATCGCTATGGTATCAAAGATCAGATCTAATTATCCTATGTTAGTTATAAATCCTACTATATTTTATTATCAAACTATCGTAAGATCTTTGAAAGTATGCTGTCCCTGATGAAGATAGTTATGCCATTGATTCTTTGAACAAAAACTTAGATGATTTGATGATTTCGTTGATTCTTTGGTTGATTGATAGATCTAAGTCACTGTCAGGGAAATGTATGTGATTTGATGTTAGATTTGGATAGTTCTGAGTGATCCAGATATTGGACGCACATTTTCTCTCTGTAATCCTATTGTTTATTTGCATGGGTGAAAGCTTTCAGGACTTGTTCTGAAATTAAGAAACTTTCGAGAAATGAGAAAGGGTTTTTTTCTGTGTAATTGTGGCTGGGTTTATGAAATTTAGGAATTGCAGGATTACAAGAATTTCAAACTTTCAGTATTGTTAAATTTTATTCAACTGTCAGTGGTGCATACATTAACTAAGTTGATTTGAATATTTACTGCACTATTTCTACACTTATGATCGGTAAAATATAATTAATTCAGCTAAGTTAATACAAGCGACACTGACAGTTGAATAAAATTTCACACTATTTGGATATAATGCAATTTAACAACATTTTTGTATAATTCATATTGAGCGGCTCGCCTAACCAGCATAACTGGTCTCGTTTCTTTACGAGTACTGGCTTACCTCTTTTGATATTCATGCAAATATTATACCCCCAACTGTTAGATTATTTATATAATCTATATTTTTTATCAACATTATATAAAAATCTATTTTTTATTGACAATTATATAAAAGAAATGTATGCATGTTTAACAAGATACGATTGAAATCTTTTGAAGTTTAGTATTAACTCGGCCAAGGTTAGACTCGATACATTTCTTTTCAAAATTTCTATGAAAAATGATAAATTTAATACTTTAAGACCTTCCATATAAATGGCCTGTCATTGCCTTAGTGCTGGTCTGATTTACCATAAACTTTTATCATAAAGTTATCAACTAGCCTGACAATATGAAACTAGTCATTTTCACTAGCCCAATTAAATAGGTTAGTCCCAGTCTTCCCTTGAATATTACCAAGCACTACCCCCAATTTATTACATTTTATTGTAATTCACCAAATTATCACCTGGCCTGACTGTATGAAAAACCTGGGTCGGGTGCAGTTGGTAGTGGGCTGGGATTTGGAATCTCGTGCCTTGAATGGGGTAAGGGTTCAAATCTCACCTGGGAAGGTTATACCCTTCAATGAAAATTTGGCAGTAATCCTTAATGTAAATTTTTCACCATTAATAAGATATATTGAGAAGTTTCTGGCCTTGTGGAAGGGTAGGTGAGTACTGGTTATAGACAACAGTCTAGGAAAGCTAGGTTAGGTGCGCCAGACACTGTAAAATGACCTAAATTGTGTTGACACTGCGGTAAACCCCATTAAAAAAGACGATATGAAATAAGTTATTTTCTCTAGCCTTCATCAATTTTCACTAGTTGTAGGCTTTGGGCTGGTGGATTAAGGCGGCGACTGGCATGGCGTTAGTGAGATAAGTTAAAGACTTAAATCCAGTATGTGGCTGTTGAAGAGAGGTGTTTCTGTATTATATGAATATGTACCAGCATACAAATGGTAGACTAAATATAGAAAATATATTACATATTTGTATTCATAGTCATGTAAGCATGATATATATATATATAATAATAATATATCCCAAAGATTACAATTTGGAAACAGTTTGACCCTGGATTTTAAGTACTGTGGTTTTTTCAGTACATTTTGGGGCCGAAATGGGGTCCCATTCCCTCCAAAAAGTATATATTTTTCCCCTTCCCAGGTAAAACATTCCCCTGCCAAAGTGTCCTAAAACTTTTTTTACTTTTTATAGCATTTTTGCCCATTCCTCAAGCATTACAGAGAAATCACAGATGAATATAATTATGGGTTCAATTGTTGAAATTTCATATAGGTAGACAGAAATGTTAGAGGATCCATGTAATCTCAAGTATTGAACAATTTTCCCCCTAATTTCATTTTTGTCGCTATTCTCCCCTCAAAAAGGGCCCTCACCTTTCCCCTAAGACTAGAGTGAAAATAAACTCAGAAGTATCTCCAAAGCTTGAGAGGAATCTGTTTGATTCTTAGCTAGGTACACCGTAACTCAAATGCCGGAACCAAATAATCCCCTTAACTCACTAGTGCTAAGCCATGAATCGGCTAGCTCATTTAGTAGCACTCAAGTCTACTGATCAAGGGGTTGTGGGTTCCCAGGCGGGGCATACTTTCATGGAACTTGGTCATGAAATTATTTCTACAGCCATTCTCCCTCCTACCAATGATTCTTAAGTACGTAGGTCAGTTGTCAGTCACTGACAAAAGTTTGCGCCTAGTAGTTGGTAAACGGCTAAATCCGGAGATTTAGCCTTTCCAGGAGGAGTGAGAAGGTTGACTGACCACCATTTTATGACCTGTACAATGTGTTGCTATGGCGTTAAACCCAACAAAAACAAAATCACTTCCACCCACTTGCCTGAAGCTCTGGACTAGCGAAAGTGAATTCAGGCTAATTTAAATGCTTATTTTATATTTTCAGGCTAGTTGATATTTTTGCCTTTTAATTTTATAACATAATTTTCAATTGTAAAAAGGCAAAATTTTGTCTCAGATGTGGGGGCAAATGGTTATCTCTTAGTCATGATTCCTCCTGATAAAAGTCATAAAAGAAAATTGATAAAATTATGCAGATTGAATAAACACTACTATAAGCCTTGAAAAGCTAGTATTTATTTATAAGACTTTTTAGTTCAGTATTTAAACATTTATGCGTTTACTTGATTCTATTTGCCGATATTATATATTTACATTTAAATACATGCTTCTTGTTTAAATGTAGAATAAATTACCGCATGGTTTAATACTATGATACTGTTTGTCCATATATGGTGCAAACATGTGATCACTTGGTCACATGGTGTATGTGTTAAGGTCAAGGTCAATGTCATAAAGACGTCACATGTTGTAAGAATGACCGATACTGGACTTAAGAAATGAAATAATAGCCAAGTACAGTTTATAATGTGAAAGATGATAATTATGGCTCTGTCAGTTACATTACTCTGATGGACTGAAGTGTATTTATAAACAACTAGGCTGAACAAGCCTTTCATACATATTCTCGTTTACAATCATATGCTACAGTCAGCTAAAGTTAATCAAGGGCAAGTTCAGCATTGTTTAATGATACTTAAGAGCTTGTGAATAGTGTGTTGTTTGATCATGAAATATTTTCGTCGACCATTTCTCCCAATTACTTCTACTACTGTTGCATGTAGGGAAGTAATCAGCTGCAGGCTGTTATGTCAATGGGTCAGCCCATTACTTGACTCCGACATTCTAAGCCTTATGTAATTGTCCACGACTGTTATAATAAGGATTTTTTGCTACAGTAAAGTTCCACTATTAAGACCACTTTTGTTATTTCTAAATAATGGGATTTTTGACAATTACTCAGACCCAAATGCTTAATTTGTGAACAAAATGGTCTCTATAATAAGGCCGTTTTGCTATTAAGACCATCTATTTTGCTGGTCTTAATAGCGGAACTTTACTGTACATTCTGCTACCTAACATGGGAAAACTAAATGAATAAATTTTATAACTGATCTATACAGACCTCCCAATCTTCCTGTAGTCATTTTTTATCCTGCACCCTCCAAGGAAGATATGTCTTGATATACCTAGGTTTATTATAAAATGTCTGGTAACAATGTTAATATCATCATTATGATACTGTTTCCAGATTGTTTCCAAGCTGGCAAGTCTTTATTATTTATCATAATATTTTGTTACACTCAATGTCTTGTAAATGAATTAACAGAACTTCAGAACTTTACAAATCTGCAAATACTTGCCTTTGGTACACAAATCAGAGCAAACATGACATAAATACAAGTATATATTCAAGTACAGTACAAAAACAATACAAGTCACTACAATATGTACAGGTTAATATTGATGGTTTTTGTGGCAGCACAGTCTTAATATACTAGGGACCTTTTTCTTCTCAAGTTAAGATTTTGGACTTGAAAAATGTAAAAATTTGCATGATGTTGCAATAACCTAGGTGGTCTTATTAATGTAACTTGACTGTATTATGATAGACTAGTTTATTACCTTTCTCCAGGAGAGCTGTCAATACTTATTAACTTCTGTAGGGAGTCATTAAAAATATGCCTGCAAGTATGTATACACATTTATATACATTTATGTAGGTATGGCACTTTCTAGGGCTGCAACGATTCGATTCGATACATCGAAACTCGATTGCAAGGGTGCCGATTCGATTTCGATTTGGGACCCGCGAGTTTCGATTCGATACTGACTTTTAAAAGTGTCTACATAAGTTTAAAGCAAAGGCACGCCTAAAAGTCAAAGTATACGTTGACAGTGAAACTGGGTTTCACTTTCTTACATTTCTGTTAAATTTCTATTACGATTTTATGTAGCATGAATAGAAACTCTGTTCGATATTACATTAATAATGCATTTTCGCGACCTTTACATTCGTACCCAATCCAATTCGTACTTGAATAAAGCAAATATAAAAAATTATCAGATTTTCGAGTTTCGTGTTATCCAATTTTAGTAACACTTTAATTTAAATAATATTATTTAGTTTTAAGCTCAAATATGTGTATAAATGCATATTTGTAGTAAATAGTATTTATAAAAGAATCGAATCGAAAAAAATCGAATCGAAAAAAAAAAAGTATCGAATCGACTTTCCGGTGAATCGTTGCAGCACTAGCACTTTCATGAATTTTAGCAAAGGAGTAGTAAAAATTGTCAGTATAATTTAGAAATCTGGCATGGTGAAAACTGAATATCTGGTACAATGTAAACTTGTAAAATTAGATTCTAGTTTTCTGAGAATTCTTCCTTAAGTTCAAATATGTTTATGTGATATAAGCCACCTTATGAGCATTTTATACATTGAACTATGGTTTCACTGACAGATATTGTATATTGTACAGCCTATAGGTTACTTCAGGTTAATTCTGGTTTATTCTGGCTTGATGCAGTATGAAACATTGAACATATACATAATTAATTATTGCAAGTGGTAATAATTGGTGATTATTTCTGATGCATAACTGCATGGTTGTTTTTATATTGACTAATTTTAGTAAGTAATTAAGTCTAGTTCTTATTCATATGTTTTGGGAAATGTTTCGGGACTCTTTTTAGCTTGATATTTCTAAGAAAATGAGATCTTATTAAGTGAAGTGTCAAATAGTGAAATAAGGGGTAAACAAAATTTAATGCTGTCTTTACTTTCAATACTTAGTCTTAAGGTTTACTTTACTAAGCTTTATACTTCATTCTTATGTTGTATGCATGTTATAATTTAGTTTTACAATCAATAATGCATTATGTGATTCAACTGACAAATTTAAACTATGTTGTGCATGAAACTATTATGTCAAGTTCAATTGTATATTTATGCATTTAGTTGTGTATACTTTATTTTGTACAATCATGTATTTGCAACGATTTTCTTGCACTAAAGTTGAGATAAAATTCTGGGAAGCATATTATTAAAAATCTTACGATAATTTAACTTTACAATATAGTGGGATTTAAGACTAAGATTAACTAACTAACTAACTGTTTATTAGTACAAAAAGGCCACCGGCCCATATTACATTTTTCATTTATATACAACAAGTAAATTCCAAATAATGATACAATTGAATGTGAATGTGTAAGGTATCAGCAAGTAATGGCAACCTGTTTTATGGTCTATATAATGATATACAATGTATATACAAATTAGTCTTAAGTCTTAAAACATTTGATAATACGGTCCCCTGCTTTTTTAATGTAGGAAAAAATGATGGAAATTCACAAAAATATTGCCCAAGTGTTTGGGGGGGACACAACATTGGCTATTCATAGTCTTTTCTGTTTGAGCAGGATCAAATGTTTTGTTACCTACTTTTTATGGCGATAATGTCTCTTGATGAGATTTTTCAAAATTTTGGAAAATTGTCCCACAAATTGACAATTTGAAAGGCAGAGTCTGTAGGGAAAAATCTATAAAAAATGTGATGTTTGAGCTGTATAAATGCATTCATATTTGTATAGGATGATATAAATGTACTACGAACAATAATCTACTGTATATTTGCTATTAAATGCTCCTGGGACCGTAACATTATCCAGGTGGGAGGGGATGGGGTGTTTATAAGAGTTAGAAATTATGAAATTACTTCATTGAATAAGTCAGAGTAAATTTATATTTTTCTGAAAATACTTGCTGTGTTGCCTATATAAATTTCCTATAATCTTGTGAAATTGAAGTGCTCGTGTAAGCTGTTTTTTTTTAAAAGAGGGTAGGGCGTTTAATGGAGAAGATATGGTAAATGAAATTGTTTGTTCACCAGAAAACCACTCACTGGTTCATGAATGTGAATAAAAGACAAAAGTCATGTCTCCAGGGGATTAGAATGTTGATGAAAGTGAGACAATGTAATATCTACTTGACAGACATTAGATTTTAGTGATATTTGACTGTTACTGGATCAAGATAGATTTAGGGAGGGAGAAAGAGGGAGAGGGAGGGAGGGAGAAATGGAGGGGGGAATAAGTCATAGAGAGGGAGGTAGAGACATAAAGACAGCCAGGCCTGTAGACAGACAGAGAAGGGCAGGCAGGCAGATTGACAGAGAGGGGCAGACAGACTGAGAGGCATGCCGGCAGACAGACAGAGAGGGGCAGACAGACTGAGAGGGGCAGACAGACTGAGAGGGGCAGGCAGACAGAGAGGGGCAGGCCAGCAGACAGACAGAGAGGGTCAGGCCGGCAGACAGACAGAGAGGGGCAGGCAGACTGACAGAGGGGCAGACAGACTGACAGAGGGGCAGACAGACTGAGGGGCAGGCAGACTGAGAGACAGGCAGGCAGACTGACAGAGAGGGGTAGACATACTGAGAGGCAGGCCGGCAGACAGACAGAGGGGCAGACAGACTGAGAGGCAGGCAGTCAGAGCAGAGCAGACCAGAGAGACAGACAGAGAGAAAGTGAGAGAGACAGAGTTCTCACAATATCTGATACATTGTCACTTGTTAATGTTTCCCTTGATGTTACATTTATAATTTTTGTCAACTTTGTATGATTCATATTTATCACTAGACGATGAGTTAGTTCAATACTAGTCTACTTCATTGCGTATTAACTTGAAGTTTAGACTAGTTTAGCACCGACCAATCTAACTGTCTTGTTTCTGTTATTATACCCCTTCTTTGAAGAAGAGGGTGGTATACTGTTTTACCCTTGTCCATGCGTCCGTTCGTCCGTTTCAAAATTTCCGTCGCAGTTTTCTCAGCAACTATAACATGCAGCAGCCTAATACTTTGCATATTGCTTCATCCCATAGTCCCATGTGGTGTAAAGCAATTTCATGCTCCTTGCTCATCTACCTCCTGTTTGTCGCATATTTTTAGATTTTTACTTTGCTCACAGATTTACTTGTTTTCTATATGAAGGTAACCAAAGCATTGACCTATGTGTCGTTAACATCTAAATGGGTTACAATTAATTACAGTTGAAATGAAACAATGAGAAAGAGTTGTTCCGAAGTCAGTCGCGAATCAGTTACTGTTGTGTAAGGATATTGTTATTGACTCACTTTCTGTGTTCAAAAGACACTTAAGACGACTGTGGGTGTGAGTTATTTATTATCAGCTTTACAATATAGTGCATATGATGAAAGTTGTGGGATTGGGATGCAATGAGTAAAATTTTTCATCTGTTAAGGCCACAACAAGTTGATTCTATGTTCTATGGATTCGCTCGCACTTTAATTTTGACGGTCTTTACAAAAAATCATTTACTCGCTCACTCATAAAAATTTGGTCAAACTGTTGATAAAGTGACTGAATTAAGATTTTTTTCTTCCCTCGCTCGCTCCATTTTTTCCTAGAAAAATCCGTAGAACACATGATCATCTTGTTGTGGCCTAAACCACTTTATAAAACCAGCAAATATTCTGAGAAAAAAAATATCTGTAAAACCGCTTCTTAAAACTAGCAAATATTTCCCGTGAGATTTTCTTGAAGTAATGTAATATGTTTTGTGTATGTTTAGAATCACTTTAATCCACTGATGAGGTAATAAATCTACTGTTTTGAAATGAATTACAAGCGATCAATAGTTTGTCTTTTTTACTCTGAAAACAAAATGAGTTGAAATTACTCTTCAATTGGATTCCACTGGAGATCTCTTGCTGGATTCTATGAAGATCTCTAGCAGGATTCTCCATGGTGATGGAATTTTGAAGAGAATTTACTGATATCATCATGATATTTGACTTTTTTTATTCCACTTGATGGAAGTCATCAGTTTTAAGTATTACGGAAGTTGAAATTGTTATTTATGAAGTGATTTACCTGGGGAGTGTTTTATTGTTTCTCTCTTGGAGTTGAGTTTGTCTCACAGCTGGTTTTGAAATTATTAGAATTTTGTTTTTGAAAAGGGAAGATGAATGGTATTGAAAATTTAGTTTCTTGAATTGTTAAATTTTATTCAATGGTCATTGGCCCATACATTAACCCCACTGATTTAAATACTGATTGTAGTATTTTGTACTCGTGATAAATAAAAATATACATGTATATCTGTATTCATGTATGGGAATATCATACAAATATTGAATATTTAAATCAGCAGGGTAAATGTATGCTCCTCCTACAGTTAAATAGAATTTAATTATATCATATGTAAAATTACTACTTTTATGTCTTATCCTAAAAGAACAAGATTTTGTCCAAGACTTTAAGATTTTGTCCAAATACTTCTACAGGGCACTGTATAATAATGAAATGACCTGATATTTTGATAAAGTATTGACCTCAAAACTAGAATACTACATACATGATCATGAAGCTAAGGTCAGGTCATTTTGAATTGTGCCAAACTCTTCATTATTGACCTTAAGCTTTTCTGTATTAAAAAGAGATTAACTTTTATAAAGTCTCCTGACTTAACTCTTTCATTCCAATGTTGGGATTATAATCATATTTAAGACTTTTTTCATTTATTTAGTTCAGTTGTGCAATCTCCGTAAACAGATATCCTGTAGAGCATTGTCGTACAGGATCTCTACTGTCTCAATGGAGGGTCATGTCGAGATGAACTTTATGTCGACTAATCAATGCGTAGCTTTCTTCTAGACGAAACACTATTAATAACATTTTGATTTCGTAATTTCTATTTTTAGACCAATGTTTGCAAGCTTATTTAACAGCGGTATAATTCACATTCTGCGATTGGACGGATCATTTCAAATTGCGTGACGTAGAGGATGTAAACAAGTTACGTATCATAACAATTTTGTCATGAATATTATGATGAGAAAAGATCACCTGAACGTGACCTTCCTTTGGAAAAGGCCAGATCTAAATTAGCGAGTAGGCGAGCAGAAAATTTTAGATCTGGTTTCAATCAGATTGTACAGTTGTGCTAATGCTTTCAATGTGTATTTTGTCACTGTCTGTTTCAAGGCAGAAACACTGTATGTTCTTGATTTTTGTTATTTGTAGCAATCGTAAAGAAACTGCCATAACAGTTTGTAATTAATGATATAAGATAAGCCATTAGTATGTTGACATATCTATGTACAGTACCCTCCAAAAGTTTAGAGACAATTTCACTTTGTATGCCTAGTCTTCACAGTTTTATCTAAAATTTGATTACTGTTTATTTTTAAAAATTGCTTCTTAGTTTTACTTTATTTTTTTGGTTATCATTATAATTAAAACTGAGACTACAAAAGTAGCATAAAAGTTATGTTATGGAAAATAATTACAATAAACATGGTGTTGGAGGATTTAGGATATCAGCTGCTGAATCATATAAGTGTGTTACATTCATGAAATTTGTTTCCATTTGATCACAAACCATACTTAAATATATGTATTTTGAAAATAATGATGCTACTAAAATAATCATCAAAATTCAAGAATTGTAGTAAATTTCCTTTGTCTCCAAACATTTGGTGGGTACTGTATATAAAATGTTACAGTGACATAATAATCTCCACTTAAGTTTAGTATTGTCATGTTGAACTGTTGTTGAACCCATTTACATGTATGTCTATTGTTTTAAACCTTTGATGGATGATTATGTCTTGTTACTTTTATTTCCTGTCAACATAATGTTAAATTGCAGATATTAATTTTTTACAACCCCTCCCCCAAGATTCTTTAAAGGCAGGCCAGATGGGGAGGTGGGTCATATGCGATGGAACTGTCCATCAGTCTGTCTGTCTTGGTTTCTTGTCTCAGACATAACTTCCTTTTTAATAAAACTTGAGGCAAATATTTGCTGACCTTTGCTAATGTGTTGGGTGTAAAACGTAGATTTTTAACTCCAAGATCTAGTTTATTTTTGTCCAACATATACTTGCCCATCCTGTTTTGGGGGTCTCGGGCTTTTTTATAATATCATGGACCTGAATGCAGCCTTGTATTCTAGACATTTTAATAAAAGATGATATACACCAAAAAACAGGCCTGTACAAACAGGGGACAGGGGCTAAAATTTTAACTCCTCCCCCCCCCATCTGAAAATGCTTCCTATGCCTGTGTACAGCACCAATTAAAACACAAACAAAAACAAACAAATAAAAGATTCATTATTAGAGATAAATAATAGCCTTCAGAAGAATAGTATCGCTATCATGTATACAAAACTTTTTTAGGTATTGTAAATATATGTTATTGATCTGATATTTTATAAACAATGGCTCGGCCCAGCACTAGTCTACATTATTCTTTATTTACATGTAGTAAGACTAGTTTTGCTCTGATCTGTTGAATATCGGACAATTAATAAGGCCACAACAAGTTGATGATATGTTCTATGGATTTTTCTAGAAAAAAAATGGGGCGAGCGAGTGAAGAAATTTTTTTTAAAAAAGTCTTAATTCAGTTGCTTTATATAGCGGTTTGACCAAGTTTTTATGAGCAAGCGAGGAAATAAAAAAAATTTTTTGTAAAAAACTGTCAAAATTAAGGTGGGAGCGAATCCATAGAACATATGATCAATTTGTTGTGGCCTAATATATATCATATAGAACGAATTTGTCCACATTGAGTATTTGTACATTGTGTATTGGTATATATTGGCTTTTTTTTTCGTAAGTGACTCGACATTCTTTCTACTGTATAAGTTTAAAATTCTATACGAACTGCACTACTGATCTGGGTTAAATTATTAACTCAGTTAATAACTTGATTACATAAATTAGGATATTTTCTCTAGACTAAAACAATTCTTACTAGCCCATGGTTTGTGGGTATAGGTGAAGACTGAGACGGCAAATATTTTTAACAGAAATCAGAACATAAAACAGTGTTTTTTTCCAGGCCAGTTTGGGGCCAAAAGTGGGCCCCATTCCCCTCTCCAAAAAGTATATATTTTTCCCCTTCCCAGGTAAAAAATTCCTCTGTCATTGCGTCCTAAAACTTTTGTACTTTTTTATAGCATTTATGCCCATTCCTCAAGCATTACAGTGAAATCACAGATGAATATATGGGTGCAATAGTTGAAATTTCATATAGGTAGACAGAAATGTTACTCTGTTAGAGGATCAACGTTATCTCAAGTATTGAAAAAAAATACCCTAATTTCGTTTTTGTCGCTATTCACCCCTCAAAAAGGGCCCCGCCACCTTTCCTCTCAGAGTGAAAATAAACACTGTAAAATATCGTGGAAATTGAACTCTTTGAAAATTACAACATGTACGGTAATGCGGCAACACATTGCAGTATAAATGACTGCGGTTTAATTTTAAAACGGTTTTAAAATTATGAATACAATATGGTAGCTATTGTTGTGAGGTTTAAGATTTAAAGTTAAATGCCGGCATTATTGTACAGTGATTTGTAATGTATAACAAATACTAAGGCTTTAGTTGTTATTATCAAATGAATGGGAATAATGAATAACATTGTATGATCTTTTATATCCGTGCTTATGTACTTAAAAAATTTGGATTTGAAAACGAATTAATGTTTGTAAACAGTATTAAATACATCTGGTGCGTTTTGTTGATACATGGCATGTAAATTTAGTTAGTGCTGATATTTTGTTTAGTGCAGAAGATTGTGAGAACTGACTGTAAGGACTGATTCAAGTTCGATAAATATTTTGGTGAGTTTAGCTCATTTTTTTTGACCTGATAAAAGTTTGATGAACATGTGAAGTAATGTAATGTGTAATATAGAAATAGGCGTTTAATCAAATGAAGAAGTTTAAGTTTATGAAGTTTCGCTAAATTTTTTATGTTTGATTTGTTTGTTTTTTGGTTAAACACTGTAGCAACACATTGTATAGGTCATATAACCGCGGTCTGTCAACCTACTCACTGTTCCTAGAAAGGCTAAATCTCTGGATTTAGCTGTTATTATAACCAACTACTAATTGCATATTTTCGTCAGTGACTGACAACTGCCGTACATAATTAAAAATCATTGGTAGCAGGGAGAATGGCCGTAGAAATAATTTCATGACCAAACTACACGAAAGTATGCCCCACCCGGGCATCGAACCCTCGATCAGTAGACTTGCGTGCTACCAACTTAGCTAGTTGGGCGTCTCCTTTTATGGTTGACGAAAAACTCATAAAGTAAATAATGGTTAGTTCAACTAATTTCTTCCTTGTCTGACCTGATTTTAGTTTGATAAAGATATGAATTGTCGAGAATTATTTTCATGTTTGATGTGAAACTCATTATGTGAATAAGGAAGTTTTTAATTTTTCAGTTAAATTTATTACTTGCAATTTTGATTTGTGGTCACAGATCTTTGATGAATGAATTGGTTTTGCTGTCATTTGATCATCAAGTGAGTGTTTATTTAGTTTTTTCGTTATTTATTTTGTCTGTGTTTAAAACACTCAAATTATTCTTTACATTTTTGGTTTTCATCCTGTGGTTAGGCAGGCTTTTTTTAGTATTTTGGGGAAGGGACCAGGGACCTTTTTATATGGAACTTTTGGGGAAATATTATCGCAATTTCATAGATATGGAACAAAAAATCCAAAGTTAACTACAACTCTAGGGAAAACTGCTTGATTTTAAAAAAATTTTAAGAGGGGAAGACGCCTATGAACAGCTCCTGTTATATAAGGAAAAAAGGTCTGTTCGAATGATGACATCATATCAGTCACCATCAAACAAGGCAGAGGGATGCCAAGATCAGCATGGTTACAGTACTTATCTACTGTCGGCTAAGAATTTTATCTCATTCACACAGTTTTCAATTCATCTAAGAGTATGTAATTTTACTAAAATGTCTTCGATCCTGTAAGACTTGATTTGGTCTTGTAAAATTTTAAACTGTTGAGTTTTTCATGATGACTGAAATATGACTTATCAGGTTTTATCTAAACTTGCTTCCTGTATGGGTTGGGTTATTACAGTTTAAAGCATTTAATGACAAAGATAATGGTTAAAGTTATTGGGAAAATATACAAAGCTTAATAATTTTTAGACGGATTTTTCAATGAAAAATTTAGCTAATTAATAGTTTGGGGAAACACGAACGGGCTGATGGTCAGGTGGGCGGGCATCCGAGGCTGTTAACAATTGTGTTAAAGTTTTCAATTTAGCATATATCTCTGGCATTTATTGTCAGATCTTTATGAAACTTCATACCATGATAACATACCATGTGATCAACAGAATTAGAAAGTAATCACAACTCTACCTGCCTTTATTATGGATTATTTCCTTTTGTAATTTTGGTGTAAGTTTTTAAATGGGGCTTTAATGTTGTTTCCACATAACATTTCTTGTTTAGTGTTCTTTGTGATGACTGTTCTATAAGGAGACTATTTGATAAGAAATCTAAAATAAACATTTTAATGGTTGGGACATGTCCAAAAGTCAGTCACTGCCAAACATAGCGGACCAACAGACAAATCATGTAAAAAAATAGAATGACCGTCTAAATCTTCAGGTTTACAGGACAGACTGTCCGGCAAAGAATTAGATCTCATTCACATAATTTTCAATGCATGAGAATAAGTAAAATGTCTGGTCATGTAAAAATTGGTTAGGTCCTGTATAGTTTTGATCTTCACAGGACCTACTGTCCAGTAATAAAGAGTTGAGTATTGCGGTAACTGAAAAGTTGCCCAATTTTTCACTTAAATGCTATAGGACTTGGGCGAAAAATCTAAAAACTGCTCTGAAAATAATCTATAGATTGAGGTCTTGAATCTAAATCATGGTCACATTTAAACTTAAAATACATTAAATTTTACGTTGAACAAATATAGATATTTTGAAATCTAGGGTTCTGATCAAATATATTTCATTGATCTGTTGAACTATATAAAAAATAAATTGTTTGATTGTGCCATTTGGCTTTATGTACATGTATGTTATATTTGTATAATCTAACAATGAAATGTGGACCAGTATACCTTGTTTGTACATAGATTGGATTGATAGATTTGTATGGAAGATTAAAAGTTCTTTATGCATGAATATGGTCTGTGATTTTGTGATGAAAATTATGCTACAGTCCCATAAACATAAAAATAGCCGTGAGGGCACTGTGTGGGCGCTGTGCCATCAAGCTACGCAAGGACTCATACGAACTCTTGAGTACCAGTATGGACTGTTACATTTTTACCAGGGTCCTTGAGATGAGCCATAGATACATGATTGTATCAGTTTCATAGTCAAATTGTGAACAAAATCATGGCTAAGTATGGATTAAACTTGTATATCTTCTAGCTATGGCTCCGTACGGGTGTGTTGTATTGTGCAATGTGCCTAACTAACACCTTAATACCCAAAGCTTCTCAAGGCCTATGTTCTTTTTTGTATGAGCTCTGTCATTGTCTTGACTTTTTCTTTAGCCTGAAGCCCAGGTTTTTTGTTAATTGATTCGGACCAGGGCTCGACATTATTTTTCAAATAAGCTGCCTGGTTGGGCAACCAGCGTCCAGCTATATATTTTACTAGCGTGAACCAAATGTTTACCAGCAGTAACAAGTTGCCCATGGGCTTAGTATGGATACCCAAATATAGGTTGTCAGGGCAATAGGACAACTTACAATGTTGAAACTTGCTGGCTAGCAAAAATTTCATCAAGTCAGGCTAGTTGATAATTTTGACCTTTACTACATGTATTTACGATTATGAATGGGGCTAGTGCTCATGAAAAAAAAATTGTTTGTGACTTTGAGAATAGTCTTCTAAGCATATGCACTGCATTCCTTAGCGGGAACGTTCGCCACGTTAAGTTATTGAAAGTGGAACTGGTTTCTGTCCAAGATGTCAACCTCAAACAAACCTTCAGTGATGTGTACTTATGTGGCCGCCATATTTGTTAGCTTCGCTAGCCACTTCTTAATTCAATGTTCGCTTATGTTAGAAACAATTATCGCGGCGTATAAAACGTTCCTAATCGCAAATGTTTGCCGTTTTCTCTAACGTTCACGACATTCTCTCTAAGGAAAGCAATGATGTTATATTTCATGGTACAATACATTTACTGAAAGCAAACTCATATCATGTCATGATGTTATACAATCAATGATTTTTATATCGAGGGTTGACCGAAGACTGTAGTAACTTGCTCTGTAACACAATGCACTTACTACAGTCTTGTAGGCAATCCTCGATATCTTAGTGACAGTCAATATACATCTAGATTCTAGGAAAAGAAATACCACATACATTGTATTATGTTTTCTATATAATGTGATATCCTAGAGGCTATAAATATTCATCCCACAATTTTATGATACAGTAAAGTTCCGCTATTAAGACCACTTTTGTTATTTCTAAATCATGCGATTTTTGACAATTGTTAAGACCCAAATGCTTAATTTGTGAACAAAAGGGTCTCTATAATAAGGCCGTTTCGCTATTAAGACCATCTATTTTGCTGGTCTTAATAGGGTCTCTATAATAAGGCCGTTTCGCTATTAAGACCATCTATTTTGCTGGTCTTAATAGGGTCTCTATAATAAGGCCGTTTCGCTATTAAGACCATCTATTTTGCTGGTCTTAGTAGCGGAACTTTACTGTAGTGTATTCTTTATGCACTGAATGTATGGTATATACAGTGCCCACCAAAAGTTCTTGGATGAAATCCTGTTTTTAGGATAAACTGTGGGACAATTGCAGTTTACGGGTACATAAAAAATCCGCGAAATTGTAGTGTTTATTAGTAACTAAGCCTGGCATATCATTAAAGCTAACAATCAATGAAAATACAGGATTTCATGTTATATCAGGGGCTACTGCCCCCGAACCCTCGTTTTTATGTTTTAAACGAGAAAAAAGCAACGGAAGTGCATCTGCTCTGACTGGTTAGGCATGCGCAGAAGTGGTAAACAAACTCGTACTGGTAAACTGCAATCTAGCCTAAACTTTTTAATGTTTATCAATGGAAAAAAAAGAATAGAGTCATCTGAGCAGACTTCCAAAATTATCAACATATCTGGGTCGACACTATCTGTTCTAATCAGGGTTCCTTATGAAATCCCTAGTCAGTTATTTAGAGATCCCTTCTTAATGTCAGGGATTCCTCTATAACTGTTGAATACAGATTTGCTGGCACAAATTTTAATTAACAATTGATTGGAACTCAAATTCACTTAAGAAGAACATTTTTTTAAGTGATCCTGACAGAATCCCCAGCTAAGGATCTCAGGGGTTCTTCCCTAGTTTTTGGGTTCCTTGGAATCCTCGGGCCCTGTTTGAGTCGAACCCTGATTACAATGATGTATGAATAAACTTATTTATAGTAAAATTACTTGCAGGATCAAATAGCCTATCAGTTTTTCTCAATTTTCATTTTTTTCCAAATATTTTTAGAAGGGCACTGTATATGTTGAAAGGAGTGTTCTATAGACATATTACTGGGACCTTTCATTCTCATGTTTTGCCTGGCAGCTATAGATAATTACATTGATTGTTCAAATTTGTTAACTACTGTAAAACTTCCCATTAATGGTCTCCTTTCACAAACAGCAATGCCATTAAGGCTCAAAAACATTTAAGACATAATTTTCTGTTCTTACCGACAAATGGAGGGGAAAAAAATGGGGCATGGCACATCATAGGGCTGATGTTTCAACTTACTTTTTCTGCATAGGGGGGAGAGGGAGCAAAATAGGCGTAGGGACTAGAGGCCTGTATTATCAAGCATCTTACTACCGATTTTAGTTGTAAATCCTTCTATATTGTATTGTTAAATTTTTGTAAGATTTTTTTGATAATATGTAGGGGCACTGCTAATTTCCTTGAGCAAAATATTTACCTGCCATTGCATCACTCCACCCAGGTGTAAATGGGTATCTGCTAGGGTGGTATAATTTCATTGCACCAATTTGTCAAGGTAAAATAATGACCTTGTATGCTGCCAAGGCGAGACAAATGACAAGATTCAGCAGCCTGCTATTCTGGTTTAGTATAATCACTAGTAGTTATGTAAAGGTTGGTGTTTAGAGGTTTTATTGTATAAGTCATCCATTTATTATAATATACTCAAAGTCATTAAGATAATTGAATTTTGTAGCTTGCAGCAAACTTCCATCTATAATGACTGCACAATGACATTTTAATGTTAACACTTTCTGTGAAATTAGCAATTATTTTGTTGTCAATGACGACCATGTTTCAACCAACTTGGCAAACGGATAAATCTCTTGAGCTATGGATGCCAAGCATACACAGAGGGTTTAAGAACTGGCATCTGAAAATCCCTTTTTTACAACCACTTTCTAAACTCTAAAAGATGTACTTAACATTTACTTGAAAAACTCTTCATTTAAAAGGCCCTTATTAGTCCCAAAACAGGCTAATTGAATTGGGTTTCGGGGGGCATCTGGTGTTGTTAACAATTGCGTTAAAGTTTTTCTTTACCATATATTTTTGCCATTTATTGTCAGATCTTTTTGAAACTTCATACAATGATAACATACCATGTGATGAACAGAGTTAGAAAGTAATCACAACTCTACCTGTCTTTATTATGGATTATTTCCCTTCGTAATTTTTGTGTTAAAGTTTTTAATAGGTTGGATATCTCTGTCATTTTTTGGTCAGATCTTGATGAAAATCTGGCTTTAATGTGGCTTCCACATTACATTTCTTGTCCAGATGTTTACTGGTATTTACAAGTGACCAGAAACCAAATATAGGTCATCAAGGGCAGTAGTATGACCTTAAATGTTGAGACCTGATAAACTAAACTTTATCTATGTTAATATGGCCTAGTCTGTAGTTATAGATTGCATCATTTAAGGTCACCTTCGTAAATAATCTCTAGTTTTTTTTCTCAAGGCTGAAGTTATTTACTTGTGTATTAGGTCAGACTAAACAAGGTTTATATTCATGCAGGTGATAATTTCATCAATTTTTATTTCATGATAGGACATAAATTCTTTATCTGAGACTAAAGATTAGGTTGTTTTGTAATGCAGTCTACGTCATTCCCTTCCTTCGTAAGATTAGGGCTGCGTAAGTGTGTTCGTTTGTTTGTTTGTTTTTGTTGGGTGTAACGAGGCAGCAACACATTGTATAGGTCATATAACGGCAGTCAGTCAACCTACTCACTCTTCCTGGAAAGGCTAAATCTCTGGATTTAGCTGTTAATCAACTACTAAGCGCATACTTTTGTCAGTGACTGACAACTGCCCTACATAATTAAAAATCATTGGTAGGAGGGAGAATGGCCATAGAAATAATTTCATAACCAAGCTCCATGAAAGTATGCCCCGCCCGGGAATGGAACCCACAACCCCTCGATCAGTAAACTTGCGTGCTACCAAGTGAGCTAGCTGGGCGGCTTGCGTAAGTATGTATCTTCACTCAAGATATGCTATGATATAGGTCACAATATGAGTTACTGCACGATATGTTTTTAGGTAAAATAACAAGTATCTGGGCCTACTGGAATATGCATGATAACCCCCGCTGTAATGATTTGTTTTAAAGGTTGAACATTTTGTTTTGACAGTTTTACTGATATTTGTCAAGGTAAAATGTTACAAATCTTATCAAGGTTGTTTGAAATCAATTAAGATATTGCTTAAGTTCCTGCCAAGAAATTAATATGAGATCAATTGTCTCCCTTTGTCATTGGTACATCTGCACTCAAATAATCATTTCATAATGTAGCTTCCCCTGTTGTGAGCAGACACCACATCATGTTGCCATATTTACTGTCCTAAAAACTCATAGTGCTCAAATTCCTAGAGCTTAAATGTCTGTTGGACAATCTAAGGTTGTTTTAAGTAATTTTTTATGGTTTACCTACATGTGGCCTAACTTGTAGTCCGATAAAAAGCTGCAGCTTTCTAAGTCCTAAGTGGACACAATCATGTCACTATGTAAGCTAGTTTGAAGTCAAGGGAGTACAAAGTGCAGTGTTTAACTCCTCTATGATATTTTAAGGCAAAGAAACAATTGTTAATTCAGACCAATTAAAAAGCAAATTATGGTCATAACCTTATGTACATGTTTAAGTCCAATGTTTTAAGTATTTTTTAAGTGTTAATCTTTTTAAGTCTAGTATTAACTATAACAGTAACAATGAATAGAGTTATGTTTATACTACAGTGCTGTTAAAAAATTTCGAACAAAATCATGTTTTTATGATAAATCAATTCACGTTAACCACAAACAGTCATCTGAGCAAATTTATAAATCAACATTAATTAGTTTATTAACATATGAATCAGGCTACGTAACATGCTAGCATTAGACCCAATATAAACAAAAAAACAAAGAACATTTTGAGGGTTGCCTGCAAGACTGCAGTAAGTGCATTGTGTTAAAGAGCAAGTTATCATAGTCTTGAGGCAAACCATCGATATGTATCTTCAACTAATATCAACTTTGTTGTCATGCAATGTGTTTAATGGGTTTTTTCTACTTCTTCTACTTCTAAGTGATTACTGCACTCCCTCATTACTTTAAGGATTATGTGCAGGCTCTGGCAAAAGTTAATTGATCAAGGACACTAGGGGGCAACCCTCAATTTGGAGTGTACTGTATATTGTCATACTTGATAGATAAATGTTAACATTTTGACATGGTGGATTTACTTCCTGTTGTTAAATCTACATAATTTATTACATTCTTATTGTTGAGATTGTGCATTTCCTGGAGTTTATATTACTATTGAAGTATAGCTCGGATGAACTTGATAAACCAGTGGATCAATTTATCTTGGCTAAACAGAGTTATAGACCTTGAATAGACTTTATACAAAATTAAAATTTGATCCCACACTGAAAAAACACAAGTACAGGGGAACCTCAGAAAACCGAACACCCTTGGGACTGAACAAAATGTTAGGTTTCAGAGTTTTCTAGAATTCTGAGGTTTTCAGATCAAATGAACGGCTGGTCTATGATGCTGATATAATGTAGTCTATGACTATGCTTACCATACTCGTACAACTGCTTGTGTTTACCTTTTTGTTTTGTTTATAAGTGGAAAACCCATTCTGTTGGGAAAACCCAAAACCATTAGAATGTTTGATAAGTATATTGTTTGCTAGCTAACTCTATTAAGTTTGAAATAATATGATATTAAAACAAATATATTTTTTATATTTTCAGATTAGCCAGAGAATGCTATTGACCCTCTGACCTTGACCTTCGACACATTCTTATATCGTAAATCAACGAAAAGTTCTCAAATGAAGAAACGAAACATGGAGCGTACAGAGTCGGAGTCTGAGATGGTCCAGCCCCATCTAGATTATCAAGACTCGACTCATACCACTCATGTCTTATCACAGCTACATAAGATGCATCGACGGGACCAGTTTTGTGACGCCAAGTTGATCGTTGGCGATCACGAAACATTCATACATAGAGCTGTGTTAGCATCTGCCAGCTCTTTCTTCTTTAAAATGTTTGAAAAAGGAGTGGAAGATGACAAGAATCAAGCCATGTTCAAACTGAAAGATGTCCGCTGGGACGAATTCAAGTATCTTATGGATTACATATACACTGGCAGGTTAGTTAAACTAGTTGTATTTTTTTAGCTCGACTATTTTGAGAACAGTAGGGCTGTCCTACTCAGTTGTGCGTCGGTGTCAGTTTAACACTTCTTCAGGGTTCATTAAAAAACATCATGCAAAAAGGTTAATATGGCTTGGAAAAAGTTTTTGTATGTCTATATCGATTTCAACCCATAAAATGAAGGAAAAACATAAAATCAAACATAAATCACGACTTAAAATGTTGGGTACAAATCGTGTCTGGGTATGAACCACACTTGGGTACAAAAATGATTATTTTACAAACAAAATAAGTCATTAGCGGCAGTATAAAGAAGAGATGTTTTTGGTTCTGTATGTGTTTCTGTTGTATCTTGAAAAACTAAGAGGAATCATGGAAAATACATGGAATTCTGGTATTCAAAATATGTAGGAACCTTGAACTTCTTGTTAAAGGTTTGAGGTTCAATATTTTTATATCTTTTTAACTATGGAATGGATTCACTTACAGCTTCACACATTATTATGAAGTTATCATTAGAAGTCTGGTACAAAGTTCTGTAACTCTTGCATAGAATTTTGTCTGGATTATGGCCCTTTTTATACTTTATTCTGAAAGTTTTGCATGCAAATTCTAGTTTTTATTCTAATGAAACATATCTTTAGTACTCTTCACCTAATAAAAAACTCTCTGACCTAAATTGAAAAAATTAAGAATTTAATAGAATTTTTTTTTTTGACGAAGTGTCAATTTTTTTCAATCGATTTGTCAGCCCATGTTCATTTGATTTGTTCAAAATATAGTTCCATTTTGAGGGAAGATTTTTCTTGTATTTGGAGAAAACAAGTCTCTTTAGTGCCTAATTTGGATGATTGTAATTTAATGAAGGTTTTGTAGCTTGCTCTTTTTGTTGAGAAATTTCCCAGATTTATTAGAGGTGATAATGTAAGGTTCCAAATTCATTAGATCATGAATGAACGTTTTCTGGATTGGTCCAGAAGTTTTGGATTTCTGAAACCTGAGAAATAGTACTATTTTTATACATGTAATAGTTGATGGAATTATTTTTAAGAAATTTCAGAATTACAAGAATTTGAACTTTCTTCCACATGTTTGTTATTTTTATGATCATATGAGATCTATCATCATCAGTATTTATGTTTGATATACTGTTTGATGTTCTTTTTATAGTATATTGTGTATTGATTATAATAAACAATTTCTAATAGGAATATTATCAATATTTATGTAGATTTTAATTTAAGTATGAAAAATATGTACAGCAACACTGCTGCAACTGTCACCACCTTTACTCACTTATGCTAAAAGTAATTAATAATTTTAATAAATAATGATAATAATGATGAAAGTAATAATAACAATAATAATTATAATGATGATTATAATGATGATAATGATAGCAATAATGATGATAATAATAATGATAATAATAGTGATGATGATGATAATAGTAATGATAATGATAATAATGATGATAATGATGATGATGATGATTATAATAGTGAAATAATGATAGTAATAATAATGATAATAGTAATAATGATGATAATAATGATAATTATAATATTAACAATGAGGTAACTCAGTTGGGCAAGCTTAGTCTTTCCTAAAGAGCCTCTACAATGTTAGCAATGAAATACATACCCACCATAAAAGTGCCATAATGTTAAACCCTAAAAAAAATTAAACAAAATATAAATTTGAATTTGTAATTTTTGTTACCTATCCCCCTCACCCACAGTCTGGCAATGTCTATGCATTTATATCTATATTTAGTATTATTACATATCCATAAGTCAGTATATGATCAGAGTCAATAGGTCAACACAAAATTAGTCTTACTTCATGTAAACAAAGAAGAATGTATGCTATTTTTTCACCGACACTTCTGCCCTGATTCTTTGATGTTCTAAATAAAGATAATCTTGTAATTAGCTCAGAAATCAATTGGTTTCCATGAATTATTCAATCTCAGACTGTTGACCTTTAAACTACTTTACAGACAGTCATATTATAGACATAATATACAGCTCAGTCTAATTTATTGGCATCCTTCAGTAGGTGCAAAACCAGTCTATATCTTTCTTTATTTTTCATGCAGTTAGACTAGTTTGCACTTACTCATCAGCATAATATCATTTTACATTCGAAAATAAGATTTAAATAAAATATACATAATATTGTATTTGTAAATACATTTGGGTCATAACTCACTCTTTTCTGCAACTGAGTTATGACCTTTTTGCGCTAAACCTGCAAATTGTTTATCTACATTGAACTCTAGTGCTTATATAAAACATTATAATGGGCGAGTGCAAAACTATTCTAACTACATGTTAAATAAAGAAAGATGTAGATTAGTTTAGCTCTGACCTGTTGATAATTGTATACAGCTGTTGAACTTTGTGATACTGATTGAAACCAGCATGTTATTGTATATACCCCCCCCCCTACTTCAGGGGCGGATCCAGGAGTTTTTTCTAGGGGGGGGGTCCGAACTTTTCTAGGGGGGGGTCAGAAATTTTCTAAAGGGGGGGTCCGAATCTCGAACTACCAACCACATTATACACGTTTTGCAGAAAAAAATGCAACATATTGATAATAAAAACTACATAACCATTAAATCTATGTTAAGCACGGAGAAAAATTGCTTCATACTACTTAAAAATGACGTACAAGCAAGAAATACACTAATGGACATGTACATTTTCTAAATTCTAGGTGGTCCGGATCCCCCTGACCCCCCGCTGGATCCGCCCATGTCTTTTATATATTGTTTATTGGATAATAATTAGTTACAGTGATATATTGATATATAGATAACAGATCTCATTGTATACTAACTAGCACATTGTCTTGTACAATTATCTACATGTATATTATATATAATGTATAATTTTACATGAAGATTATTTGATAGTTAATGATTAATCGGCTTTTTCTTGAGGAAATGTTGATGACAGATACGGTTTGGAGTGTTAAGAAATGTTGCATCAAATAGCTAACTATATTGTAGTTATTGCCTTAATTCATTCGCCTGAGGCAGTAGGTAGCACATAAAACTACTGATCATGGGGTCCTAGGTTTAATTCCTGGGCGGGGCATACTTATGTAGAGCTGGGTATAGCAAGCTAGTTTGTATCATGATACGTATCACGATAGTAGCATTGTATTACGATATGTATCACGATTGTTTATATGCTATATGTCAATTGGCTGAAAGGAGACGAAAGCAAAGAAGCAACTTCCCAAAATTGTAGTAATATTGTGTACGACAAGTATGACCTGTTTAATTATGTCAAAATTGAGGATGAATGTTCCCTTAATAAGTACATCTTTCTAGAGACATGTTACACGAAAGTGTATTCAGTCTTCATTTGAGCGTGATCAGTTACTATCGTCATGTATCGATAGTTTGTGGTACTATCACGATACACTATCGACATGCTAATATCACGATATATCTATGCATCAAGAATATCGCCCAAACACTATATGTGTACTTATGTATAGCTTGGTCATGGAATCATTTTTACAGCCACTATCCTTCCTATCACTGATTCTAAATCATGTAGGACAGTTGTTTTGTCACTGACAGAAGTACATACCTAGTAATTTGTTAACAGCTAAATTCAGAGATTAAGCCTTCCTAGAAATGGGGAGTAGGTTGACTGATCATGTCTGTGGTATGACCAAAATTAAGGGCATTTGCCTGAAGCTTGGGGGACTTGTAACCTCAATCTGGGCTTGTGATAATTACTTATTTTGTAGAGTAGGGCTAGTTGATTTTCCCCTTTACTATATAACAAAATAAAGTTGTCTAAATGCACAAAAACTTTAGACAATGACTGATAGATATTGTATATTGTAGAAAAAAGTAGTGAATTTTTTTACATGATTATATTATTATACACTATCTGAAAGTTGTACAATATTTTACATACCATTCATTCTCGGCAACTATCAATTAAGTATAAAAACTTAAGTTATATATATGAGGTTGTTAGCATTTAGGTTACAACAGAGATATTCACAAACAAATAGTGTTATTGTTATGCTTTGGCTGTTGATAGTTGCATGTGTATCATGCATGGAGAAGACAGCTGTTTTATGTCATTTATTATTGCTTACTAAAATTAAAACTACAGTAAAATGCTGATATTAGGACCATCAAACTTCCTCGTCTTAGTACTGGAATGATCTTTTTATTAGTGCCTTACCAAATTAAGCATTTTGGACTAAACAATTGTCAAAATCAGTGTTTACTGTATTGACTGGTAGTGTTTATTGAAGCAGTGTTTACTGTATTGATTTGTGCTTCAATCAGTGTTTACTGCATTGACTTGAGGTTTAATCAGTGTTTACTGCATTGACTTATGGTTTCAATCAGGGTTCACTGTATTGATTTGTGTTTGAATCAGTGTTTACTGTATTGATTTGTGTTTAGATTAGTGTTTACTGTATTGATTGATATTTCAATCAGTGTTTACAGTACTGACTGGTGTTTAAATCAGTGTTTACTGTACTGACTGGTGTTTAAATCAGTGTTTACTGTACTGACTGGTGTTTAAATCAGTGTTTACTGTACTGACTGGTGTTTAAATCAGTGTTTACTGTACTGACTGGTGTTTAAATCAGTGTTTACTGTACTGACTGGTGTTTTAATCAGTGTTTAGAATATTGATTGATATTATTTAAATCACTGTATTTACTGATTTTTAAATCAGTGTTTATTTATTGACTGGTAGTGTTTAAATCTGTGCTAACTGCATTTATTTGTGTTTAAATCAGTGTTTACTGTAATGACTGGTAGTGTTTAAATCTGTGTTTACTGCATTTATTTGTGTTTAAACCATTGTTTACTGTATTGCCTTGTAGTGTTTAAATCAGTGTTTACTGTAATGACTGGTGGCGTGATCATTAGTGAAGATTTTGTTTATAGTCCTATGGTATTTACATACTCTACAAAGACTGTGTTATAAATATTTGACAATATTTCAGTTGGCAATAGTCATGTACTGTATGTGTAAATTAGCCAATTTGGCTTTATGTGAGTGGTTAGATTTAGAAGTATATGTATATATACCATGCAATGTTCACACCAAAGAAAGAGTGTTTGTTATTGGTGGTCATGATCTATTATGGCTGATCTTGATTTGTCTTGATAAGTACTGTTGTTCTTGGGTCAGTTGCACCTCCACTTGCCTCCTAAAACGCTAACCCCTTATAGGCTGACACCCATGATACTTTGTAACTTTTAAGAAACAACTACCTCTAAACCGTGCAGACCGTTATTCACTTATGCTGGTCAGTTTGAACTGCATGTTAGGATTTACTTTTTGGTTCGTGTCACTAAAATTTGTAAGTGACTGACTAAACATCATCTTCAAATTAAGTGTTTGTACTCACTTATTTGACAACCATTTTGTGTGCAATTAAGTGTTTGCACTCACTTATTCGACAACCATTTTGTGTGCTATTAAGTGTTTGCACTCGCCTATTCGACAACCATTTTGTGTGCAATTAAGTGTTTGCGCTCACTTATTCGACAACCATTTTATGCGCAATTAAGTGTTTGCGCTCACTTATTCGACAACCATTTTGTGCGCAATTAAAGGTTTGAATTCACTTATTCGACAACCATTTTATGCGCAATTAAGTGTTTGCGCTCACTTATTCGACAACCATTTTGTGTGCAATTAAGTGTTTGCCTTCACTTACTCAACAACCATTTTGTGCGCAATTAAGTGTTTGCGCTCACTTATTCGACAACCATTTTGTATGCAAGTGAGTGTTTGCACTCACTTATTCGACAACCATTTTGTACACAATTAAGTGATTGCACTCACTTATTCGACAACCATTTTGTGCACAATTAAAGGTTTGCATTTACTTACTCGACAACCATTTTGTGTGCAATTAAGTGTTTGCACTTGCTTATTCGACAACCATTTTGGGTGCTATTAAGTGTTTGCGCTCGCTTATTCGACAACCATTGTGTGTGCAATTAAGTGTTTGCACTCACTTATTCGACAACCATTTTGTGCACAAATAAAGGTTTGCACTCGCTTATTTGACAACCATTTTGTGCGCAATTAAGTGTTTGCACTCACTTATTTGACAACCATTTTGTGTGCATTAACTGTTTGCACTCACTTATCGACAACCATTTTGTGTACAATTAAGTGTTTGCACTCACTTATTTGACAACCATTTTGTGTGCAATTAAGTGTTTGCACTCACATATTTGACAACCATTTTGTGCGCAATTAAAGGTTTGCATTTACTTATTCGACAACCATTTTGTGTGCAATTAACTGTTTGCACTCACTTATTTTGACAACCATTTTGTGCACAACTTTGTTTTATTGCTGGAAAGCCTGGTATTGTGATAACTTCTGTCACTAGTAAATAATTGTTTGTTGTTTATATTTTCAGACTCGATGTACCAGATGACAAAGTCACGGCTGTATACAGATTATCTCAAGATCTAAGAATACATTCAGCAACGAGAGCCTGTGTGAAGTATTTGACGTCTTGTCTCACCCCTGACAACTGCCTAGGTATCAATCCCATGATCACTTCTCTGTTTTAATTACAGAGTTACTTCCCTTTAATGTTTGACCTTTGATCCCAGCTACAGGGCTTACAGGAAAGACATTGAACTCAGTATGCTGCGTTTTGATTGGCTGATATTGGCAGATGAGCTCATTAATATGCAAATGAGCTGACCAGCTGAATATTCATAAGGTGAGGATTTTTCTAGAAGTATTCTCCTGTTAAATTTTTATAATCAGACATTTAAAATTTATACAAAATTTCGTCGCCTAGAAAAATTATCTCGGAGAATTGTGATCATCATGGATGCCGTCTGCTTATTCCTGTTACGTTAAATACCATGTTGCATGAAAGTTTGTGCCAAGTTTGCAATCTTCCCGTAGTTCATTTTGCAACAGTTGATTTCATTGGCTAATGATTTATAATTTCGTTGTATCCTGATTGCTGATTGGTCCGTATGACATTTCTGTTTCTAGCCGTTCAGTTATGGTGAGCTTCTTATTGCTTTTAATTATATATTAAATAATAAGATTTTAATATTATCTTCATTTTTCAATGTTTTTTATTGCGTTACAATAAAAATTTTCACAAAACGTTTGAAAAAAGTAGGAAATTTAGAGAATTAAATATTTTATTTTTTTCTGAAGCACAAGTGCATTTTAGATTTGCATGTACCAATATTTACGTTTTTTTCGATCACAAAATTTCGTTTCTCACGTAAGTTGAGCCACACGGTAAGGTAAGTCATGATTCTCTATTTGGACGAAACTGAAGTGTTTCCCTTATTGATATTAGTACATGAGCATAATAAGAAATGAAACATTTCTGAAGGTAATTATTTTAATGTTTTTATATGCCGGAAAGAATTTCGGGCATATTATGTTATACCCCCTGGCGTCTGTCTGTCCGTCCGTCTGTTAGCAATTTGGTTTCCGGAGCATAACTTAAGTTCCATTTGACCCACAATATTCAAACTTCATACGATGATTGACCATATCGAGTAGAAGACACCTATTGATTTTGGGTCACAAGGTCAAAGGTCAAGGTCACTATTACCTTAAAACTGAAAACAGTTTGCGGAGCATAACTATAGTTCCATTTGGTCCACAATATTTAAACTTCATACGATGATTGTCCATATCGGGTAGAAGACCCCTATTTATTTTTGGGTCACAAGGTCAAAGGTCAAGGTCACTATTACCTTAAAACCGAAAACAGTTTCCGGAGCATAACTTAAGTTGAAATATTCTTATGTTTTACAAATGCTTCATCTTAACTTAAAAAAACAACACTTTTGGGCGTATAATGCTCCGCCTAGCGGTGCTCTTGTTTATATTTTTGATAAAAGTTTTTGTTATATACAGAATTAAGAGAAGTATAACCAAAGTTGCTGAATTCACTGAGTAGCTTGCATGTGTTCCTAGTGGACACGCTTTGAATGAATAAAAAATTGGAATTTTCAGCAGTTATAATCTTAAATTTTCTCATTAAGTTTCAAACTAGGGTCGGTAGCCCAGTTGGTAGCGCACCAGGATTTCGTTGCCGGGAGGTTATACCCTTCCATGGAAATTGGACAAATTTGTCAATTTTCCTCTGCTCATAAGGTATATAGAGAAGTTTCTGGCCTTGTGGAAGGGTAGGTGAGAACTGGTTATAGAGAAGGGTCCAGGAAAGCTAGGTTATGTGTGCTGTAAGCTGTTATATGACCTATACAATGTGCTGCTACAGTGTTAATCCCAACAAAATAAATAAATCATTAAGTTTCGGCCATAAGCTCTTGGTTATTGTTAATTGATTCAAGCTACAGGGCTTAACATAATTTATGTGGTTGTCTGATTTCCCCTGACCCACCTCAGCCCTTGGCAAGTGAAAATTTATTTAAACTTATAGGTTCAACATTTTAGGTCATCAGATTGCCGCTGACTACCCATATTTGGGTTTGGGCAACATGCTACAGCTAATGAACATTTGGCTCCAACCAGTAAAATATATAGCTGGTTGTCAAACCAGGCAATCCACTTTAAAACATTAATAAAGCCCTGAGCTACTGAATATTAAAATTCATATAGTAAAGCCAGTTGACAATTGTGCCCCAATTGTGCTCTTAGCCGCGGTCATGGCATAGTGGTTAGCATGTCTAACTTCGAATCCTGAGATCACGGGTTCGAGCCCGTTTGTGGTAGGTCATACCCTATACACATGAGTTGTCGGCCTCGTGGTAGGGTAAGTTAGTACTGGTGAAACCTATGGTAGGAAGAGCTGGCCGTTGTATATAAGACCTAAAATGTGTTGAATACGACGTTAAAAACAAAACAAACAAACAAACAATTGTGCCCTTTACTATAATAACATTAACATGATATAGTCACTGCTTGAGAACATTTCAGACTAAGACTAGTGTTAGTAAGTTATTGATTTTACTGTCATTATATAAGACTGTGATATCTAGTAAGTAGATGCTTTTTCTTAATTAAATTTTAATGAGTATTTAATTAGGCTTCAGTGACAGATGTATTAGTTATTAGTTTGTGATGATGGTAGACATTTCCTAATGGAGATCATGTTGTCACGAGATGCTGTGTGACGTTAATTGAAGTCGTGAGCTGGTTTCAGATAGACATGTATTTTCAAAACCCAACATACTAGGGCTCAATATTAAATTTAGAAATACCTATAGTTTGCCCTGTAGGACAACTAACTTTAACTTTTTTCATCAATCAAGTGACTTGTGGTGATTCCCTTGTCAGGACTTATAAATTGGTGACTTACTGAAGTATGGTTATATAATATTATCTATGAGTATTCTCTGGCCTGCCTATGTATCAAGTCGTTGAGCGCCCGGCCTAGCTCAGTTGGTTGCATACAAGTCTATTGATCGAGGGGTCGTGGGTTCGATTCCTGGGCAGGGCATTCTTTCTTGGAGCTTGCTTGTGAAATTATTTTTATGACCATTTTCCCTCCTACCAATGATTCTTAATCATGAAGGGCAGTTGTCTCTCACTGACAAAAAAATATTCCCTTAGTAGTCGGTTAATTATAGCAAAATCCAGAGATTTAGCCTTTCCAGGAACAGTGAGTAGATTGACTGACCGCTGTGATATGACCTGTATGAAACTATTCAAGAGAAATTTTAAAATTCGTCCTTAGGGTCTCCATCCTGGACATTTTAGGGGTCTGCATGTGTAGTGCATGGTCTCCCCTGTCTGACAGGTAAGTTGTTTTTATCTTAGTTACCATGACAACGACCAGCTAACAGGAAGAATATTGATAAGTATTTTTTTATTTCAATTATTTCAAAGTTAGGTTTGTTAAGTTATTGTTAAGGCCATGATGTATAAGGGCAATACTCATCAAAATTATTCACAGTTTTATACTTTGGGATGGGTTTAACGTTAGAATAGTACGTCTGCTACCCCTGTATACTTGGAGATATAATTTTGGCTTGCAAGCATTTCACTTAGAAATTCACCAAGTTTGATTGAATTCAGTATGCTTAATAAGCACAACATTTGTCATAGTCTATATGCGCATAAGCATTTGAGCACCTTCTGCACAATTGAAGGGACCTAAAACCCGGGTCGATAGCGCAGTTGGTATTGCGCCGGGATTTGGATACTCATGCCCGAAGGGGTGCGGGTTCGAATCCCACCCAGGGAGGTTATACCCTTCCATGAAAATTTGACAATAATGTTGATTTTCCTCCATTGATTAGATAATATGGAGAAGTTTCCGGCCTTGTGGGAGGGTAGATGAATACTGGTTATAGACAAGGGTTCAGGAAAGCTAGGTTAGGTGCGCTGGACGCCGTGAAATGACCTAAATTGTGTTGATACGGCGTTAACTCCAATAAATAAATAAATGAAGGGACCTAAGGGGTTTGATACTTGAAGCAGCTGTGGTCCATGAACAATGTTCAATCAGGCTTCCTTGCAGAACCTTTTAAACCTTTATTTCTGCTAACAAAACATTAAAGCATTTTCCTTTTCTCTGAAAATCTTTAAAATCGATAAAAAGCCTGTATTTTCAAATTTAAACCTGAAAAGTTTATTTCTCCCCAACTGGTCTGTTATACTAAATCAAATGGATTTACTATATAAATTGAATTGTGACCTGTATTGTATTTAAGTTTGATGTGAAAGTATTCAGAAGTTGTATTTAACTTTATTAGTTTTATTTCAAACTGTGAATAATCTTGATGTATTGTTTCAAACAAATGTGAAAAAAATATTTTTATGAAATCTTAAGTGCTTTCAGATAATTTATACTTAAATGCCTGTCTGTCAGTTATTTCTTGACAAGGGTCCATCCACTCCATAAAGACATATAATGTTAGCCAAGATAAGCTACTGTCTATTAAAATTTTTGAAAATTCCCAGTATTTTTCATAGGCCTATCCAGTGGGGACCCCCCCCCCCCTGAAATTTCCTAAATGTACCCCTCCATGAGTGTAATTTTTAGCTGTAAGCCAGTTTTAAGTAGCAAGAGGCAATTTTCTCAAGCTCACAGAATTTTGACCACCCCGCCCCCCCCCTAAAAAAAGCTTGGACCCCCCCCCCCCCCCACCTAAGAATAAAAATCCTGGATCTGCGCATGTTATTCATAGCGGAATAGCCATCAAGTTGCCAGTGTTTCCAAGTTTTGGTTGCCACAAGTTGACTCAGTACAAAACATGCTCCCTATGAATGTATATTGTAACATTAATGTGTATAATTGTATTGGCACAATTACTAAGTTACTTGTACAGATGGTGTTAATCTTGGATGTTATTTGGTACCACTAGACAATAGTTGGTATATAACTTGATTACCATCTATCCTAATTATGGGGGTTGGGTGTTGCCAGAAAAAATTGAGTGCAGAAATAAAGTGCAAAATGGTGACAGTACAAGATATTTCAGTTTCTGAATTGTACTAGCACCATAGATTTCTTTTTGCAAAAAATGATTTCTGGGATTTGGCTAAATTGGCCTTTCTGTAAGATAATCAACGTGTGGATAATTTAGCCAAGTTTCATCTCTGTTAGTTATTAGAATTTTTAATAAGCACATTTTGAAATAGCTGCATCCCATTAAGGTGAAAAAATGGACAATTTTTGCCATTGCCCTAATCAGTAAATGGTTTAACATAGAGATTTGTTTTGCAATTTTTGAATAAAGAAGGTTTAGGTAGATGAGAGATTTTTATTAACCTTTTTTAGCAAGATTTTTGAATGAAAAAATTTGGCTGATAGTTTGGCCAAACATGGGCGGGCAGGTGGGTGGGCAGTCAGGTGTCCGGTGTTGTTAACAATTGCGTTAAAAATTTTCTTTTCCATATATATCTGCCATTATTGTCTGATCTTTATGAAATTTCATACAATGATAACATATCATGTGATGAACAGAATTAGAAAGTAACCACGACTCTACCTGGCTGTATTATGGATTATTTCCCTTTGTAATTTTTGTACTTAAGTTTTTAAATTTTGCTTTAATGTGGTTTCCACATTAAATTTCTTGTTGCATTTTTGCTTGGCAGTTTTGGAGATGAAAAACTGCCTTAATTATCAGGTCAATAATGTTGATATCTGGTGTTAATTTATGAGAACACAGTGTGATCTGTTACATGTGGATTGTATTATCTTGTATCTATTATGTTGTTAATTATGTCCATGTAAGATCTCCTTCTTGATGCTGTGTAACTATGGCAATGTATGAATACATTGTATTTAGTGTGTGCTTTGATAAACTATTAGCTGCCAAGCTAGTGCAGTTGATAGCACACTAGTCTACTTATTGAGGGTTTGAAGGTTCAATTCTCAGACAGGGCATACTTTCATGGAATTTGGTCATGAAATAATTTTACAGCAAATTTCTCCTTTATACCACTGATTCTAAATCATGTAGGGCAGTTGTCAGTTGCTGACTGAAGCATGCACCTAGTTACTTGCTACAGTGGGAGGTACCCTGTATTTGGTTGTATGGCCTCACTGGTTGACATAAAAAGTGTTTCTTGTGTTAGTATTGTTGGAACCATCTTCTTTGCCTTTTTAAGATTTGTTTTAAATTGAAGATTATTTCCATAATGGTTTTGCAAAAAGTTTGACAACCAGACCAATGTGCTTGGTGATGCCTGAGTTATGGTCCCTGAATTGTATGGTGTGATCTTTTATGAAATTGTCTCCCTTGTTTTCAATGTAAATACAGATTGGAAATTTACTCTAAAACCGTGCTTAGAGCAAACCTTAGCTCCTGTCTTACATATGGCATATAATTTAAATATCCACCTGCTCAGGGGAGGTAACCAATTTGTTTTAGGACTTAAATTTAGATAATAAAATTATGATAATAAATATGTATATTTAACTACATAATTATCTGAGAGCACTTTAGATTTTATGTTTTTCTGACAAACAAAATGCCAAATTTTATACGTTCTATATAAATATGCTTGCCGTTTGTTATTGTTCGTTGCCATAGCAACAGGGATTTCGACATGATTTCTTTCTTTACAGATATGTACTTGGGGATTTTCAACTCCCGTCAACAGGTTTTCTTTGACTTATGGAAGGATATTTATGTGTTTTGTAAAAAATAAAAATTCATCATTCTTTTTGATAAATATACATTAAATACCAGTTTACATCTTTAAGGGCCAGAGGTTCCTGGCCCCTTTTTATTACAAGTCCCATTTTGAAATTATTTTGAGTAATATTATGATTTTGATTCTTAAGTTTTGTTTTTATATTTTCATTTTCTCTATTTACATAGTCTTTTGTATTTGGTCAACATATAGATCTTGCAATGTGCTTTAGTTGTTTGTCCGTATGTCTGTCTGTCCATCTGTTTGCTCTTAGATTGCGTAGATCTATGTGCATTTCTGCATTTTTGACACAAAATGAGCATAAAAAATGTTAATGATGATGCTTTTATTGTTAAATAATAATCAGAGATTAAAATTTTAGTAAATTTTATTTCATCCAGTCAATTTAACACTGAAAAAAATATGTAGGTCATTATAGTTGTGACCTTGACATTTTCAAAATGACCTTGATCTTGATGTAAAGGTCAATAATGAAATTTTTGGGTTTTTGATGAAAAACAATGAAAAGCATTGTAAAAGTGTATGTTGATTAAATACTAGATCATTCTTTTATACTGTTGATAAAAAATACATTAATAAAATGAAATTTGTTGGTGACATTAGATTTCTATGTGGAATGACTTTAACATTCTTACAAAAAGGATCTTTTATATATTGTATTTTTGTAGGGTTTTATTTCCGTGTGAATTATTTTGTAATTAATAATTATTCATAAAACATAGAGTTAAATTGATTCTCTTTGAAAGCAATAATTTGTTTATGTCAGAATTGTTGCTCAGAGTGCAGAAGAAATTTAACTCTATGTAAGATCAAGCATAGAAACCTCTTTGGGCTGTTATGCTACATCAATTATTGAAATTGTCAGAATACCAACTTATTGTATTCTAAATATTGACCGGAAAGTACTATTACTCGTACAACACACATTCATTTGTTGGTAGCGCGCCGGGATTTGGAATGTCGTGCCCGAGGGGGTGCAGGTTCGAATCCCACCCGGGGAGGTTATGCCCTTCCATGAAAATTTGACAATAATGTCGATTTTCCTCCATTGATAAGATAATATGGAGAAGCTTCCGGCCTAGTGGAAGGGTAGGTGAGTACTGGTTATAGACAATGGTCTAGGAAAGCTAGGTTAGGTGCGTTGGACACAGTAATATGACCTAAATTGTGTTGGCACGGCGTTAAATCCAATAAAACAAACTAACAAACAAATGTTTGTCTGACACAGAGAGCTTGAATTTTTAGCTTTGATAAAAAATCCTTCATGTTTAAATATTGAAAATATTTTCAGTATTTCATGTACTGGTGTTATCCCAGGAATGATGGTTGGGTGAACTGTCCACCTCATGTCTGTTGGGTTTGTGGGGCCGCAGCTGTGGCGTAGTGGTTAGCATGTCTGACTTCGAAACCGGAGATCGGCAGGCTTTACCTCGGTCGCAGTAGGTCATACCCTAAACATGATTTGTCGGTCTCGTGGTAGGGAAATTAGTACTGGTGATAGAAAAGTGTGCAGGAAACCTATAGTAGGAAGAGCTGGTCATTGTATATATAACCTAAATATATGTTGAATACGACGTTAAAAAGAAACAAATTGGGGTTTGTGGCTTTAATCAACATAATAATGTTATGTTGCACACAGACTCTGTCTGTAGAAAAAGGGGAGTTTTAACTCAATAGCTTATTGCAATCAAATTTTGCATATTGCTTATTGTTAAATTTAATCAACTGTCAGTGGCTCATACTGCAAACCCTGCTGATTTTAATTGATTACTGAATTTTTATTATTGAGTATTAAGATCAGTAGGGTGAATGTTTGCACCACTGATAGTTGAATAAAATTTTGACAATATTGGGGTAAAAATCCCATTACACAAATTTAAAAACTTGGTTTCTTATTGCTAGTTTTTATTGGTACTGCATTGTATATAGACAATCTTAATGGATGCCATGATAGGTTTCATATTTACCTTTCAATCTAGATCCTCTTAGCTAAGTATAAGCTAAGTATATCTACTTATGCTATTTGAGGGTGTCAAAAGATGCAGACAAGCATTTTTTTTATGTTAAATAAAGATGATCTTGTTTAAACTTGGGTTAAATACAACAAACTATAATACTTGTGATGAATTGGTCTTCAAAATTGGATTAAAAATCAATATTCATCTATCTGAATAAAATAATGCTTTTATCATAAACTTTTTTCATTGACTTTTTCGTAAATCAATTCTCTTAATGTCAGTTTGAGTCATTATGTTGTTTCTGTCTTATATTAAAAAAGTTACAAAATTTTGACTTTCAAACTGACAAAAAACAAGTTAAAATTTTAATTATTTATGCAAATTTATGTATGAATATGCTAATTAAAGTATGAATATGCTAATTAATGTACGAATATGCAAATTTATGTATGAATATGTATGTATTTAGTCTCCAGAAGGACATATATGTGTATAAATGATGTTTTATGATTTCAGGTGTACGTATATCTGCGGCTGATGATGATTTTAAGCGTGAAGTTAATCAGTATATTTCTGATCATATCAGAGATGTCACTAACAGTAAAAAGTTCTATGGTCTAACTAGAATATCCCTGGAGATTGTCGGTGAGAATATTTCCATTGATAGAAATACACCAGTCTTTGAATTAAGACAGTGGACAGAGTCCACCAAAGTGGCCTTCAGTGAAATGACTTTCATAATGTTAGTGACCCGACTGTCCACAATCTCTTTACACCTTATATTTTCCATATTCAATAAAAGTGGTGTTTGTTGTTGCATTGTTTATTTCAATTAAGGATACATTATGCTAAATCATTTATATGAATTTGCTATATTAATTTTGGTCCTGTAAACTTGTTTCAGTAAAAATAATCATTTTGCTAGTCCGTACATCCAAAGTTTGTCATGAAGACTGATACAGTGAAAGTTTGAAGACTGGAAGGGGCAACCCTCAAATTGTGTCTTTTGAACTATATTTGTAATATTATTTATGCTATATATTATTTTTTTTATTATTAACTCATTGTATTATACTTGTAGTACCAGATGAACATCAGATCAACATGGCAAGTAATGAGGAAATATTACCAGAGGTGTTAAATTATCTTAGACATAAAATTTGTGCTAGTAAGAATAAAGTGGAACCACTCACTGAAGATGTAAGTAGTTTTATAGATTATTATTGCTGACAGGTTTTAGCATTCTCGTACCCTGAGTCTAGTAAGATGGGTACGAGAATGGGTTTTAGGAACTTTTATAAATATTTATTACAGGAGAGTATGTGGGACTTGATATTTTAGTCATTTGCTTGTATTAAGTATTATAATGGATAGAAACTGGTAGGATAAATATTAGGATAAATTCTGGCAGGCATTGAGTTAATGCTGGATTTAGTATATTACTATATATGATATATTATAGTGTATAACTATACATGGGTGGAAAATGAAAGTTTTGCAAATACTGAGTGTCTACGTTCAATATTCTCAAAAAGACACATTTCTTATGAGTTACACTGACTAATTTATCTCAAAATACTGAAATCAGTATTAATACAACCATGTACTATATCATATCATTGTCAGAATTTTTTTTATCTTAATAAAAAAGTTTATTAATTGAAAGCATTTGATATAAATGACTTTTTTTATAAAAAAATCATAAGTATACTCTTCTCAGTCACTTTTCTGCTGTTATTGAGCATTGAATGATTGAATAAAAATTTTGATTTTGAAGTATTTACATGTGTTTTTATATCTACTAATATAATAACCAATAAAGGGTCAATTTGATGTGGGAAAAATATACATATTTTTATATTTGAAATGGTCTTAAATGGCCTAAACTTGGTAAGTTGACTGACGTGTATCGTGAATGGACTATCATACCTGTTATCAATTCCTTAGTTGTCTATAAATGATGAATATATAAACCATATGAGCATACTTCCACACATTCCATGGTAAATATTATAAACATGGAATAGCATAGAAGTGTGGTCAAATGATTCTTAACATATCTCTGCTCCTCTAAATCCTTCCTTTCCATCCATAATCCAGGTAGTAATCCATCCTCATTCCAAATTCTATATGTAAATTCTGTGTGTAGTATTCATCATCCGGAAGAGCATACTTGCAAACATTCCATTCATACTAACAAATGGAAAGCATGCAAGTGTGGTCCTCAGAATGATATCAAGTCCTTCCTTCCTCCTATATGTCGAGTTGATAATCCTCTCAATGTGTAGATTTCTTGTCTTGTATGTATACATCAGTAGTTGACCACTGCATTGATGAGGACTTTGGGGGTTAACCTCCTATTTTATCCACTTTGCTACATACAGCTTCTTACTGAGTAAAAATATCCACCAATCAGATTGGAGCATGATATTTGAATTAGCCAATCAGAGATTAGATAAGATTTGAATATATTACAGGCAGCCAATCAGGAAGTGGGTTAGTTAAATATGCAAATAAGGCTATAGAGCACATGTCACATTGTTTATTCGGTATATAGGATTTTTTATGACACTTTGTTAATTAGAAATAGGAAGTTGTTAATTGAAAAAGTTAGGGGATTAACAGTGGGGTGTTGGAGAGGGATTAGTCTAGGGAACACATTAGGGGGTCTTCCTGATAAGGTCTTCACACCATCATGGCCCCTTTTTGTGGTATTTCCTGGTTTCCTGATTATATTGTTATGTAATAATATATTAATGATAAAATATATTTTTGGCAATGTTTTTTTAAATTATGTATGAAAATTATTAATTTTTGTTTGAGTTATTTTTAGACTAGTTAATCCCAAGTGATATTTTTGTTAAATCAACTAAGTAATGGATTTCATATTATAAAAAACTTGAATTCTCAAATATTAATTATAAAAATAAAAAATTTATTAATAAAATTGGCCTTGAATGAACTTTCATTTTAATTTTGTTTTTCTGTATTATAATAGTTTTATATTTTTTTATAATTTATAATATTTTAATATATTTTTTATAATTTATAATATTTTTATATTTCTTTATAAGTTTAAAGTATTGATGTATAATAATGTATAGTATATATATAATTGATTTGGGGCTGTGATTATTCATGAAATTATAAATTGATAGAATTTAGAATGAATTTATTGAATTCATATATATTTTACATGTAGCACAAGAATGACTAAAAAAGTAGTATTGTAGAATTTTATTACTGTAAGTACATGTATAGTCCATTGATTGTACTAGGACATAATTTTATATTTTAAGGATAGCACAAAAAATATTTGAAATTGAATTATCCTTTTATCTGCAGGATTGATTTTTAGATCAAAATATCACTATATCTTATAGTATTTTGTATTGTATTGCATTATAGTGACATTAGACACTTAGAATGTATAGAGGTTTTATGTAGGCACACTTGGATGTAAGCCAACTAGGCTTCAATTGAAGAAAAAATCTGGTGACAGACAAAAAGTCTTACATACAATAATTTACTGAAGCTTATAGTTTATTTATCCTGCATAATTTTCATTTCTTTGATTATGATATTATTAGATTCATAATTATAATAGGTCAGACTATATCATAGTTTAATTTCTTTTTTTTAAATCTTTAAAATTAATTGAATAGAATACATTTTTACATTTTTTTTGCCAATTTTAGGTCATTATACATAGTATTTTAGAATAATAGAACAAAAAAAGTCTTTTGTGTTATAGCTTTGTTCATTATAATATTTATTGGGAAGTTTTTTTTGTATACAATATTCATGTCAAATGTGTGGATATATTGAACATGTGGTATTTATTTCATAACACAGTATACTTAATCATTAAGGTCTGCATTGCATAATCTTGTTCACAGACACATACGAATATTAGCAAATTGTCATTAGTTTAAAAGCCTTGTTCTCCTGTTCAATGTAATATATATTTCATAAGGGGTTCAGAATTTTGAAAAAAAAAAATTGCTTTTAAATTTTATGAAAAATTAACAACTTTTCATTTTTTGCCTTCTTTTCATTATGGAAGAAATGTGATTAGTAAAATGTGGTATCCGGACATTTGCCCCCCCCCCCCCCGAATTTTCCAAAAAAACTTGAGGGGCAAATGTCCGCCCTGTCAAAACACACGGGGACCAAATGTCCGACCTTCCAAAAACTTAAGGGGGCAAATGTCCGCCCTGCCGAAAAAAAGGGGGCAAATGTCAGGGGGGCAAATGTCCTAGAATCGTAAAATGATAATGAAGTTATTATTATAAATTGTAAAATGTTGACTATGTACTGTTAGATTTTATTTAACTGTCAGTGAGGCATACATTTACCCACTGATTTGAATACTCAATACATTTGTTACATAATCCCCACACGTAGATAAGGGTTTCTATTTTTTATCGCATGTGAGTACATGAGTACCGTTTGTAGTATTTAGTGGAGTACAAGTATGCATAAATATCCCAAAAATCCTTGGTTTTTTTCTGAGTAGTAGTGTGTATTTATTTATACTAGCCCATATGCCACTACGGGCTTCGGGCGAGCGTAATTTTAATTATTTTTTTTTCTGAATTTGACTCAGTTAAGACTTTAATTCAAAGTCTTGTGCCTGAGTCTGCACATGATGGTGAGTTGGTAAATTGAGTGACCCCGAACTCCTCCCCCCCCCAAAAAAAAATTATTTTTTTTTAAATTCAGTGTAGACATTAATTTTAGAGGTTGGTGTTGCAGACCTTAACAAGCTATATTTTTACATGTATAATTATGAATACATTAGCAAAACAGAAACATGTGCATAAAGTATGTGCGTCATGAATAATACATTTATCTAAAGTTTATATTGTTGTGAAATAGTCAAAGTTTTGTCTGCTACATAAGGATTCATTTTGTGCTCTAAGATTTTAATACAATGTAAAAATATCTCTGCGTAATTATATTCAGTAATTTTTTTCAAAATAGTGAAATCAGTATCGATACTGAAAAGTTTAACCACTGTTAGTGATTATGGACTATTATCAAAACATATATTTGCTAAACATCGAAGGCTGAACAAAACATTATATTACTTCATTTGAAAATAAAGGGAGTTACAATAGCATTTTGTCTAGTCCTTGACATATATCTCTTGCATATTTAGATATTTGAGTATTATTCTTTATGATATTTTAATTGATTATTAGCATTGACTAATAGTAATACATGGAACTTTTCATTCACCAAGTGAAATTAATGTAGGCTCATTTTTGTCTAGCTACCAAATACAATACAATAAGATAGAATATTTGATATTTAGAAACCAGATTACAATCTCTTAATACTATTTAAACTATGTACCCCCCCCCCATCCTCTCCCATCCCCCACCCACCTACAGATTTCCACATGTCCACTCTGCATTCTTGAAAGACCTAATGTATAATATATTTACATAGCAGATTGTCATAGATAAAATAACTAAAGTTTTCCCAGTCATATTAAGATATTTACAAGTGGAAACAGTCTTGTACAGTACCCTCCAAAAGTGTGGAGACAAAGGAAATTTAATAAAAAAATTAAATTTCATTGATTGTTTTCAAAAAATTCATTATTTTTAATATATATAGTTGATGATTAAAATGAAAACAAATTTCTTGAATGCATCACATTTATAAGATTCAGCATCTGATATCCCATAGCATCCAAAACTAAATTCAATGTAACTATATATTCTATAACATAGATTTTATGCTATTTCGGTAGTCTCAACTACAAATAATACCATAAACAAAAAATTGGCAAAACTAAAAAAGCATTTCAAAATAAATGGTAATCAAATTTTTTGATAAACCCTATGTAGTAGGCTTACAAAATGAAATTGTCTCCAAACTTTTAGTGGGTACTGTATCTACAAAAAATGTTGAAACCACATGTTTATTTGTATCACATGTGATACTAGGAAGTGAGAGGGGGGGGGACGTAATGGGTGGAGATTATCTGTATATTTCATCTGATGTATTATATTGATGATAATTATCATATACATGTGGTCATTTATTGTTTTTTTGATAGTTAGCGTGTGGCACAGTATGTTCTAACTAATATTGATTTAAACATTTTTCTTTCATCTGTTGTTCGTATCTGATGATGATGATAATATTAGTTCTATGTGTTGTTGTACTCCCTTCTCCCCTATGAAGTTTATAGGGAAAGTGCAGAGATTAGGGGACAGGGGGGGGCTGTTCTGAAGTGGAGTGGCTCATGTTGGTCTGTTATATTCTTTCTGGATTCTGGTGGACTCGTTGTCTCCCTATGATCTACTTTGTGTTGATAATTTTGTTATCTTTTACTTACACATGTGTTAATGATAATAATCTGGTGGAGACAAAAATGAATTTCCATGGGTGAAAGTTCTGAGTTGTAAAAATACTAAAAAATCTGAATTGAAACAACTTAATGTTAGAAAAATCACCTTTCTTAAGTTCAAAATTGCATTTTTCAAAGACTTAAGTTGAGCAATTATTTTTTTGAATATTGATGAAACAATCCAGCTCTCAAACATATTTATTTCTTTATTCTGCATCATCCAATGTTTTAGTCTAGGTCCTTCTTCAGTTATAAAACACCATAATTATCATACAACATAATACATTTTTTTGGATAACATAGTACAAAAAATATCTTCTGATGAATTGTGAATGAAAAACAATACGTCACGCTTGAGCTCCTATGTTATATTAAATTGTATTCTACTAAAGTATTATATACAATAAAGTAAATGTTGTAATAAGTGTTAATAGATTTATAGAGATTTAGTTAATGTGATGATGTATTTTCTTAATTTGTTTGTTAATCCATGGATTAACTCTCTAGTACCTCATATAGCTTGTTTATATTGACTTAAGATGGATTATTATATTTACTTATACAAGCTTCAGTAAATAAAGCAATATGTAACTGATGTAATATATAAGTATTTTTGTGGATTATCTAAGTGCAGTTTTTGTCATGAAATATTTTTCTATGGCTATTCTGCCACCTATCTCTGCATCAAAATAGTTTTTCACAAGGTTCTGTTGGCTGTTATGGATACATTATGTACTGATCCTGGCTAGAACTTTAGCATAACTTAAGTGTTTTAAAAAGACATTCTGTTGGACAAACCTTCCTCTGCTTGTCGATCACTCTCACCATTTCTTAACTAGGACATAATGTGGTTTTGGATTTTTTTTTCCCAAATTGTTGACAATTTAAGGTTGCTAAAGATGGGTTGTCTCAAAACTGCTAATTTACTTCTATAAACTTAGAGACTTCCTTTGATACAGATAATATGATTATTATTTGGAGCAGTGGTCCAGTGGTAAAATGCATATTAGGAATCGAGAGGTCCTGGGTTCAACCACCACTGGGGGTATTGCTAATTTCCTCAAGCAAAAAATTCACCTACAATTGTTCCACTCCACCCAGGTGTAAATGGGTACTGTGAGAGATTATCTGGCTGAAAGTGATTTCAATGATCAGGGGATTTCTTACAAAATAGTAAAGTCGGATGAACATGTATATAGAAGTAGACATTTCACTGCACTTAAACGTTAACTTAAAATTATAATGTTGTTTTTTGTTGTATATTTTCAGTTAATGGTTGTATATTTAAATACTAACAATACAGTCACTGATTGTAACGATGTTGATGATGTCACAGTCAAAGATAACGAAGTGGTTCAAGATTATAAAAAACTGACTAAGAAAAAAATGGTAAATTGATATTTGTCAGAATTACAGTGTTCTGTTTCGAAGAACCTTGGTTATTGCATAATTATGCAATTTTTGACAATTTTCACGTCTCAAATGCTAATTTGATGGTGGTGGAGGTGGTGATGATAATGATGGTGATGGTGATGATGATGATAATGGTGATGATGAAGACGATGACATTGATGATGATAAATAACAAAAGAACACAACACAAGGGACGTCAACATGTAAAATGGCGCCTTGTGTTGGAAAAATTATTTCCATAAAACCTCAATATATGCAAGAAAAGGCTCATTAACCCTGGCAATAGCTCTCTGGCTTAAGTCCTTGGGCCAATACCTAAGCAAGTATGCCAATATCACCCTTAAAGCACCCTTGCCTTGTTGAATATACTTTAATTATAAATTGCAGAGTGGTTTTACAACCCCACAGAAAGATGTTTCCTGTAAATCAACATCCCCAGAAGCTAATGGTACACCAAATTATAGAAAATTTAATATTGAACCATCGGCATCATTACCTAATTATGAACAAGAATGGTCTATTGTTGCCTCTTATAAAACTAAAGGTTAGTGTTAGGTGAATGTTTTGTTTGATGACGATGTGCTGTGTTGTTTTTTCTAACCATTTTGTGGTAAAAAATCTTGTATCATTTCCCTCTCACAAATGTATGTGTTTTTTCTCCATTGCTGCTGTGAAATTTCATGGTCTTTAAGAATTTGTACTGTTTAAAGCACTTATGGCATTCCATCACGTGATTTCGCTATAACTTGATGATAATAATCTTTCCTTCATCCTCTTCACAAATTATTTTTACAAATGACATAGTTAACAGTTTGAATCCATTTTTATGCGACAGATTTGAAGCTAACAATTTTCACGGGACCAATTGGGAATTTTTGGGGAAGAAAGGTTGTATTTATTTTTAGGCTACATGATGTCATTCAATCATTTGTCTTGAAAAAGAAAGCATCACAAAGTATTTGCTTGAATACCTTCTTAAATGATTGTAGTCACATGACTATAGACCTTGATATATAAATGCTATACAGATTATAATTATGTTGTATATATACTTTCAGATCGTTCCTATATGGTTATAGCAATGTTAAACAGTACTTTAGTGACTATATCTATACATTATAGACCAGCAGTGTCAGCTAGTAGCGGCCCTGAGGACCCTGACTCACCTGTACATTCTAACAATATACATAATATATTTGATAAGTATGTATTTCTTTTTTAACCTAGGGTCGTTAGCCCAGTTGGTAGTGCGCCTGGATTTCAATACTAGTGTCCTGAAGGGGGTATGGGTTTGAATCCCACCGTCCGAGGTTATACTTGTACTCTTCTATGAAATTTTCACAATAATATCAATTTTCCTCCATTAATAAGGTATATGGAGAAGTTTCCGGCCTTGTGGAATGGTAGGTGAGTACTGGTTATAGACAAGTGTCCTGGAAAACTAGGTTAAGTGCATTGGACACGGTAAAATACACTATAAATTGTGATGACATGCTGTTAAACCCAGTACAAATAAATAAATATAATAACATCTATAGCTTGGATTGAGATAGGTACGGCTAGCTCAGTTGTTAGCATGCAAGTCTACTGATGGAGGGCTTGTTGATTCGATTCCTCGGACAGAGCACACTTTTGTAGAAGTTGGTCATGTGCCACAGATTTGTTTTGACTCCCAGACAACATGCTGGCAAGTAAATGTGTCCATTAAATGTCTTGGTCTTTCAAGTACCACTGGGTGGAAGACACGGACTCTAACCTATAGGCTCATTGTAGATTATGTGACACAACAAAATAAATCGCCAGCTTGGCTAGTCAGCCCGTAAAAACTTACAGTGCTTGAATTTGGCGCTTTTGTCCTTGAGCAGTGCTTAAAAAGTGCTTGAAGTTAGTCACCAAAATTCTGTACGAACCCTGAAAAACTTACAGTACTTGAATTTGGGGCTTTTGTCCTTGAGAAGTGCTTAAAAAGTGCTTGAAGTTTGTCACTAAAATTCTGTATGAACCCTGTAAACTATATGCATACAGATAATTATGTATAATTATGTATAGATACTTCATTGTTACTCACAATTGATGTTTTTACTTATTGACGTATATATATTACAGAGGTAATGATCAGACTGTTGCTAGTATGAGTACTAACAGATGTGCATTTGGTATGAAAGCTTTGAATGGAAAACTTTTTGCTTGTGGTATGTATAACTAACCTTTAACCATTTGTGAAGAATGATCATTTTTAGCCGGATTTTCAACGAAACAATTTGGCTAATAGTTTGGTGAAACACAGAGGGTTGGTGGGCGGGCAGGATGGCATCCGGTGTAACAATTGAGTTAAAGTTTTTAATTTAGTATATAATTATATCTCTGCCATTCATTGTCAGATCTTTATGAAACTTCCTACAATGATAACATACCATGTGATCAGCAGAATAAGACAGTAACCACATGTCTACCTGCCTTTATTATGGATTAATCCCTTTGTAATTTTTGGGTTAAAGTTTTTAAATCTTGCTTTAATGTGATTTCCACATTACATTTCTTGTTTTTCTTAGGGACAGTCTTATTTACAACATACTCTCAGCCAACATGGGAAGCCCTTAGTCATCAGGGCTGCCTAGAGAGGGAAGCCTACTCTTGATGAAACAGTGAAGTAGTTGGAGAGCCATTTAACACATCCAGCATGGATATCAAGTCTATATGAAATCACTTATTTAAAAACATTTATAAAAACTATTCCAGGTGGTTATGATCGTGGAGAATGTCTCAAGTCTACAGAGATTTATGATTTTAAAACCAACATATGGTCACCAGTAAAAGATATGAAATCAGCTCGCGGTAGATTCAGTATAGCGGTCTATGATGATAAAATATATGCTTTTGGTGGCTCAAGTGGTAACCATGACATGAAAACTGTAGAATGTTACGATCCTATTGAAGATAAATGGAATGTAATTACTGATGCCCCTAGAGGCAAGGCTTCCCCAGGTTTGCATCGTCCGATTTTTCTCCATTGTTAAAGTTTGAATAATTTTTAGCCTGATTTTTAAATGATAAAATTCGGCGAATAGTTTGGCGAAACATGGGCAGGTGGATCGGGCTGTTTGGCGTCAAGTGTCGTTAACTATTGTGTTAAAGTTTTTAATTTAGTATATAATTGTATCTCTGCCATTTATTGTCAGATCTTTATGAAACTTCATACAATGATAACATACCATGAGATGAACAGTATTAGACAGTAACCACAACTCTACCTGCCTTTATTATAGATTATTTCCCTTTGTAATTTTTGCGTTAAAGTTTTTAAATCCGGCTTTAATGTGGTTTCCACATTTCATTTCTTGTTACGGTTTTTAGTATAAAGCAAACATATTAACTACCCTGACTATATAAAATAAGTAATCTCACTAGCCTGTATTATTTTTCATTAGACTAGAGGTGAGTTCAACAATATGAGCGCTCGGAGCGACAATGAGCGCTTTTATTCTGAATGCGGGTGCTGGCGCCAGTGCTTGCAAACGATGACAATTCAGTTCAAGAGGTGTTTTGCTTAGATATTGAAGATGGCGACTGAAAGAAATTCTGTTTTGTATCTCAAAGAACTATCCCTGAACGTGGTGTGCAAATGTATGTGTTACTTGTTCCTCAAATATATGCATAGAGTATAGAATGGAAGTTTTTTGGTACAGAAAATATTATCATATTGATTCATATAAAATGAAATATGTAAAAGATCTATTGTATTAGCAGAATAAATTATTCCCCCACCCGCTATTTTCAATAATGTGCTGTTTGACTCCGTCTTGGATTTTTCAGCGAGCGCTTGCAAGTTGCAATCATTCAAACAGCCTAACAATTGGTGAAGCAGGCGCTTACTCAAGTGCTAGAGATTGTTGAACCCACCTCAGGTTTTAGGCATGTTGTTAGAGGACGTGTTAAAATACTAATTGATGTATGTTATATTCTAGGTATAGCTATAATTGACGGTATGTTTTATGTACTGGGTGGATGTATTGGTCAAACAACATCATCATCATGTGAGACATTAAATCTAGAAACATTACAATGGAAGTCTATCTCCCCAATGAGATTACGTAAGTTATATATCCTAGAATTTATAATTTTGTTGCAGCCCATGCGGGGCTTTTTTCCTTATATAATAGGGGCCGTTTATAGGTGCCTTCCCCTTTTGAAATTTCTTTGAAATCATGCATTTTTCCCCAAATTTGGAGTTTAATAACTAGGAATTTTTGTTCCCCTATCTATGAAATTGCTATAAAATTTCCCAAATGTTCTATATAAAACAAGGTCCCAAGCCCCTTCCCCAAATACTGAATAAAAGCCCTGCCATGCCTTTGAAATTTAGATTTTAGTGAGTTTTTCATTTTGCCCAAAATTCTTATTGCGTGTTTTAGTCATACCTGTTAATAGTGCAAAGTGGTAAGCACAGGAAACAGAAGCATTCTGAAAGTGCAAATTTAGTTTGAAAAAATGAGGTTATGTTATCTCCCTTTAAGTTGATTTATAGAAGGACCAAAGGGAGGTAACTAGAAAATAGAAATATCAACACTAAATACAGTTTGGATAGTATACAGAAATTAATCCAACAAAACTCACATGATACCTTAAAGTGGAAAAGGCATTCATCTTTTCCATATTATAGCTGGATTTTTCAACGAAATAATTTGGCTTATAGTTTGGCGAAACACGGTCGGCGGGAGGACCTCCGGTGTTGTTAACAATTGCGTTTAAATTTTCAATTTAGCATATATTTCTGCCATTTATTGTCAGATCTTTATGAAACTTCGTACAATGATTACATACCATGTGATGACCAGAATCAAAAAGTAACCACAACTCTAACTGGCTTTATTATGGATGTTTTCCTTTTGAAGTTTTTTAATCTGGCTTTATTGTGGTTTCCACACTACATTTCTTGTTTTAACATGATTTCAGCTCGTTACCAAGAAGCAGTAACTGTGTTCAGAAACAAGATTTATGTGATTGGAGGTACAAACGGGTGGAAATGTTTAAATGAAGTTGAGATATATGATCCTGTAACTGATGAATGGTCTAATGGTCCTTGTTTACATATTGGTAGAAGAGGGGCTGGTGTGGAAGTTTATAACGGTAATGTTATTGCTTTTGTAGCAGAGGTATAATATGGCACTTGTACTCCCTTGCCTTCAAGCTAGCTTTTATGGCAATGTGGTGTCTGCTTACTATCAAGAGGTCGTGGGTTGGAATTTTAGTTCGGACCATGGATTTTTATCAGGTTACCAATGTAAATAGCCCACATTAAATTGTGAGATTGCGCCCTTAGATAGTCCCACAGACAATCAAGCTTCAAGAATTTGAGGACAAATTCTGTTTATGAGGGGTGTATGTAGCAGAGATATAAAACAGCACTTGTACTCATATTTTTTAAGAATATATTATTCTTTATCATTACTATGGTATGAAAATTTTGAAATATCACTAAGAATGTTTTTTGTCCTGTAGACTTCTTTTTTAAGTTAGACCCCCCCCCTTTGCCCTAGTCCACACATTCAGCAAAAATGCTTTGTGTGCTTTATCTTTATAATAAACTGATCTTTGACCAGTATGTTGATTTTTAGCTCGATTTTTCAACGAAAATCCGTCCGGCAGCAGGTGTCATTAACAATTGCATTAAAGTTTTTCTTTTCTATATATTTCTGCCATTTATTGTCAGATCTTTATGAAACTTCATACAATGATAACATACTATATGATGAACAGAATTAGAAAGTAACCACAACTCTACCTACCTTTATTATGGATTGTTTCCCTTTGTAAATTTTGCGTTAAAGTTTTAAATCCGGCTTTAATGTGGTTTGCACATTACATTTCTTGTTATGTAAAGGTTATTTTGTTTTAAATTATCATCAACTCTTTTTCAGGTAAAATCTATGTTGTCGGGGGCAATGATGGACAATCGGCATTGAATTCTATTGAAATATACGACCCAGAGACACATCAATGGTCTGTTGGTCCGTCATTGAGTAGTCACCGTGCCAACTGTGGTGTAGCCATTCTACAAGATAAAATGTTTGCTGTCGGTGGATTCAATGGGAAAAAGTTCCTCAATTCAGTTGAGTATCTGGACATGAAGGGTTTAGACTACTGGAGCATGTTTATGCCTGGCGAGGAAGTCCTTCAAGTCTCTGTAAATTCCAGTCAGAAAACACTTAATGATGGTGCTGAACACATGAACTCTAACCATGTGATCACAGAGAATGATGATGTCATCAAAACGTGTGCACATAATCAAACTGTTGTGAAGAATAAAATGATCTCTGATGAAAATGCTGGTTCAAGTACAGGCTCTACACAGAATGGAGACTGTAATGGTGAAATCAGCTCCAATGGTGACAGTCATTCTTAATGTAAACATTAACATTGACCATGGCAAAACCATGGAATCTTGCATGAACTTTGAATAACCATGGATACTTGCCAGATAGGAAATATATCCATGAAAAAATAACCATGGAGATATGGGAAAAATATATAAATAATTATGGACACTTGCAAGAATTGAAAATAGCCATGGAAACTTTCAAGAACTGAAAATAACCTTGGAAATTTTCCAGAACTGAAATAAACTTTGCAAGAACTTAAAGAAACCTTTCAAAAACTTAAAATAATAAAGAAATCTTGCAAGAACAGAGGATTGTGTATGCTATTTCAGATCTGGCTGTTATTTGTATGTTTTAATATTTTAATATTTTTTCAACTTATTGAGTTTATCATGTAACCATTATTCTGTTATTGATCTTGTAAATCAATTATGATAGATTTCCCATAATGCATCTATTTGAGTTATTTCTTGTGACATCATCAAAATATGTGCAGGAATTTAGAAAGTTTTGAAGGAGCATGATTTTCAAGCTCTCAGCATATTGACATTACTGGATGACATTTTTCGCAAAGCACAATGAGTAGGAAAGGTTTACTTACAATTTTCTTAGGTTTTGCAGGGCCGGCGAAATCAAATGTCTGTGTTGTCTCAAGGCAAGTACAGACAAGTGGATTTTTCAATAATTTTATTCTATAATGTTCATACGGTCATGTAAACAATTTTAAGATTTCTCCGGCCCTGTTTTGATGTGAAGGCCTACATTTGAAAGTGGGGGAAATTTTGACTTAAATACAGAAAAGTCATTGCCCCTTGGTCTAATGTTGTGAGTTAGTCCATTATGGCTTGACCATTTGATAAGAAGACTTGGGGAAGCTTTGACTTTACTACCGAGAAGTTATTGTCACATTGTCCAATTTGGCTTGACAATTTGAAAAGAAGCCTACTTTGAAATACTCACAAGACATTCTACAGAATCATATCATTTATTTCTTGATATCATTTACATATTGGATAAGGGGTCATGAATATTTTATTACATATATAGGGTATTTTTGTGTGATTTTACATTAATCAAGACCCCATTTTACATAACGGTTCATTCTAGTTTGCTCATCACAAAACATGGAAACTTTCTATAGTAGATACATAGAGAATATTCGTCAACTTTGGTGCAAGATTGATTTTTATTTCACCGAGTGAGCTCAGAAAACATATTTTCACGAGTGGCATAGCCACGAGTGAAAATGTCATTTTCTGAGTTCACGAGTTGAAATAAGAAAGATCTTACACCAAAGTTGACGAATATTCTGTTTCTTTCATGCTTAGTTTTGTGTTTTATTTGATGTATTTTACACAAATTATAACGTGACTTCATTTCTACTCCAAGATGACGTCATTTATCTTCTAATATGACGTCATGAACGATGAAAATATAAGGTTATATTTTCACTACGATGAAAATAAATAAAATACATTTTCATCGTTTATTTTCATCGAATAACGCGACATTTCACCATAAAGCATGAAAGAAAATACAGTTGCGTGTCTGATTAATTTTGTTTACCCTATCACTCTGAGTAGTGGAAACAAGCTGTCAGTTGACTGCTCTTGGTAATTATAAATTGTATATTGTTTAAATTGTATATAAAAAGGTTCATTTGCAATTGGAATTATCGTTCCTTGATTTCTATGAAATTGTTATATTACCCCCAACCCCAAAAATTAGGGGTTTGGGAGTAGAATAGGAGTCAGCTTTGTCGGTCCATTGGTTAGTGTTATAATATATCTTTCCAATGATATATAATATTAATAATAATAGATTAACAAGATTCACACTGTACTATGATAAGCTTTATTCTCTACGATAGAAAGGTGGTGTATACAAGCATACATGCATTATATATAGTATTTAAGATCAAGGGAGGTAACCCTTGTAAACTAAAATCTAATACTATAACATCTCCCTTTCTTTAAAAAGATTAGACATATAATCATAATATTATAGCAAGATTTAAGTGTCTAGAAAATTAGGAAACACTTAAAGTCATTTGTCTGGGAAATGTGGCTATTGTTTAAAACACGATACACTTTCTCCACAGGTGTTTATCAGAATGTTTATTGTCCAGTTTCACTTTTCTTGAGAAGATTTCCACATTCACTAATTATACCGATAGTACTGATACAATAATGTCTTTGAAGTAATGTTAATGTCTGTTCTGTTTGTTTAATTGTTTACACGAAATAATTTGGTATTAACATTTATCAAAGAATTCTCACAAGTTCACAATGATTATCATAAACCAGATGGCTTAATTAAACATTAACTGCTACAATGAATAAAGATAATTACATTGAATACACTAAGATAATTATCACATTGACTCTATTTTTCTTGGTTTAACTTGCCGTCCAGATCTGGTTAAGTATGGTGCTTGAGTGATCTCTGGTGGTTTATCAGTATTTGTTGAAACAGGTGACTGATAAGGGTTGCTTGGAGTGGGGTTACTAATTACACTGGCACGCTGCTGTGAAGGAATTTGTGATGTTTCAGTTTGTAAAGTTTTAAGTTTACAGGGACTAGGTGATTCCAGGGGCATACCTAGGGATTCAACGGGGGGTTTTGCCAATGAACTGACTGGAGTTTTCTGCAAATGTATCCTATTGCGAACATATTGTCCTCCATCTGGGGTCTTTACAGTGTAAGATCTTTCACTATTTTGCTTTATTATTTCTGCGGGTTTCCAAGTTCCTTGTTGTAATGTAACCTTTTCCCCTATATTAAGTGGTTTTAAAGACTTTGATTTTTTATCATAATACTTCTTTTGTTTTTGCTTTTGCTTAAGAAGAAGGGATCTTATATGTTTTATATCAATGGGTTGAGAAGCAAATTTATTGGATTTCATAGGTAAAAATGTTCTGATTTTTCTACCCATCAATATTTCACAAGGTGATATACCAATGCTTAGTGGTGTAGCACGGAGCTCTAATAATGCAATTGATAAATCAGTATTATCTTGTTTACATTTCTTCAATAGTGTCTTTGCAGTCTTAACACAAGACTCGCTCAGACCATTTGACTGTGGATAATGGGCTGATGATGTGACATGTTGTATGTCCCATTTAGTAACAAAATCTTGAAATTGCTGTGAAGTATAGTAACTAGCACCATCTGAGATAAGTTTCTCAGGAATGCCGTGTCTTGAAAACCATGTTTTCATAACCTTTATTATAGTTTGGCTGTTTGTATTACTGAGTTTTTCTATCTCAAAGTAGTTACTCAAATAATCACATACTATCAAGTAATCTTGGTTGTCTAATGTAAATACATCAGATCCAATGACCTGCCATGGGTACATAGGTATCTCGTGAGAAATCAATGGTTCTCTAGTGTTTGACCTTTGGTGTTCAATACATGTTGAACATTGTGTGACTGTACTTATTACATCTTTTGTAATATTTGGCCAAAACATGGTATCTCTTGCGCGACGGAGGCTACGCTCCTGCCCTGGATGACCAGTATGGATAATTTTCAGCATTGAAGATCTTAGAGGTTTAGGGATAATGATCCGGTGACCTTTGAATATAAGATTATCTACAATACTTAATTCTTCTCGATAATTCCAATAATCGAGAATGATTGACTCACAATCTTTACGTTTGTTAGGCCAACCCTGTATAATAACCTGTTTAAGTTTCATTAACTCAGGGTCTTGTAAGGTTTGTAACCTTATTTCATTTAATTTCTGATCAGTATATGGTAAGTTTCTGGCTACAAAATGTACATGTAAGTTAGTTGTCTCTGATAGTTCGGGGTACGTATCAGGAAGATAATTTCTTGACAATGTATCTGTCAATGGTATCTGAGAACCAGACTTATGTTGTAACTCAAAGTCATAACCATGCAGAGCTAATAACAGTCTCTGAAGTCTAGCAGGGGCACTATAAAGTGACTTTTTAACTACACTAATAAGTGGTAAATGATCAGTCTCAACTAAAACATGTCTACCGTATATATACTGTCTAAATTTAGTCATACCAAAAACTATTGCTAATAGTTCTTTTTCAATCATGGCCCAGTTTCTTTCTGAACTTGTTAACGACTTGCTAGCATATGCAATTGGTTTACCTTCTTGCATTAATGTAGCAGCACAGCCATGTTGAGAACTGTCACATTGTAAAACTATTGCTTTGTTTGGGTCAAAGTATGACAATATAGGTCCTGGGCATTCAGTCAAAATGTCTTTAACCTTTTGAAAGGCTCGATCCTGTTGATCGTCCCAATGAAATATAACATCTTTTCTCAAGATTTCAGAGAGGGGCTGAACAATCTCTGATAATTTAGGTGCATACCGCGATAAGTATGTTATCATTCCTAAAACAGTCTTTAACTCTGTTTTGTCTGTGGGAATTTTCATTTCCTGAATGGCCCGTACTTTATCTGGGTCGGGTTTTAAACCATCTGATGATAGAATGTGACCAAAGTATTTAACCTCTTGGACACCTACCATTAATTTGTCTTCATTTAACCTGATGCCTTTTTCTTGACACCTTTGAAGTACATTTCTAAGATTTCTGTCATGTTCCTCTACAGTGGAGGCAAATATTAACAGATCATCTACTATGACTGCACAACCAGTTAGACCTTCTAAACATTCATCCATTTTCCTTTGAAACAGATCTTGACTACATTTAAGACCCATAGGACATCTTAAGTACCTATATCTACCTTGAGGTGTATTAAATGTAGTTAAGTGTGATGACTTTTCATCTAACACTAGCGACCAGTAACCTGACCTACAGTCCAGTTTTGTAAATATCTTAGCTGACCGTAACTGTGGCAAAATATCATCTAAAGTCTTGGTCGGATAATGAGGTCTAAGTATTGCCTTATTAAGGTCTTTGGGATCTATTACAATCCTGACTTTGTCTGAATGGGGCTTGTTTACAACTACCATACTGTTAACCCATTCGGAAGGCTTGTTTACCTTAGCAATGATGCCAGCCTTCTCCATATTTTGGAGCTCTGTTTTGACTTTCTCTTGAAGTGCTACAGGGACTCGTCTCGGGGGATGCACAACGGGAGTAACCTTGTGATCTAATGTTATTGAACAAGTACCTGGTAATTTTCCTATACCCTGAAATACTTGTTTGAATTCAGTCAACACTGATTCTTTTGTCATGCCAGATTTACCCTCAATTGTCATAGCAATTTTAATTAGATTGAACTCTATGCAAGTTTGCAATCCTAATAGGGATATTCTACTGGTCTTGGCTACATAAAATTCGACATCTTGGACATGATTCTTAAATCTACATTTTAATGTTATCATTCCAAGAACAAGGATTTCTGAACCTGTGTATGACGTGAGCTTAGCTTTTGGCTTCTGTAGAGGGATTTTGACCTTAAGACTATTATATTCAGTCTCGGAAATGATATTACAGCAAGCGCCAGTATCGAGCTTAAACTTCAAGGGTTTACGATTGGGGCCCACCTGTATATCAACAAATACCTGATTAATTGCGTTTGACTCTACCGAACCAACACAAAAATCCTGTAAGTCAGAATCTGGATCTTCCTCTACCTCATACACACTTTTGTCCTTATAGTTCACACGTTTGTCCTTGTTTCTACAAACATTTGCAAAATGGTTCCATTTCTTGCAACGTTTGCACTGTTTTCCCTTAGCTGGACACGGATCTTCATTTTGATGAGATCTCCCACAACGTCCGCATTCAGGACAGTTTTTTCTTGCCTTCGTAGGTCTTATGTTAGAGTGATAATTACTTCTGTTTTCTTTAACCGTTGATTTCGGACTGACCACGTCTACTGACCGTCCGTTATTCATAGATTTTAATTGCGTCTGGGAATACTGATAGTTCTGAGCTATCTCTATAGCCTTGGACAATGTCAATTTGTCACCTTCATTTAAGAGTTTTTCCCTTATGATACTTGAATTAATGCCAAACACTATTCTGTCCCTAATCATGTCATCTTCGTTATCATACTTGCAATCTTTTGCAGCATTTCTTAGAATTGTAACGAATTCTTCAATAGAATAGTTTTGTTGAACAATATTATGGAATTGATATCTCTTGAACACACTATTACATTTTGGTTCCACATACTTATCAAATTTGTCATATAGTGTATCTAAAACTTTTGAATCTCTATCTGATAAATTCCATGATTTGTAAATATCTCTTCCCTTTTGTCCAATCCAAATTAGTAAGTACGTGCATTTAACACTTTCCTCCTTACTTGACAAGGGTCCATTAAAAATTAGATCAACGTGTTCCTTGAAATTTTTCCACTCTAACGGTAAATTATCACTTGACCAGTCTATGGTAGGAGTAGGAATTCCAGTTAAATCCATTTTATTATTATACTATTGAATGTTAATTATATAACCAATTTATTAACAATAATGTTAATTAAATCACGAAATTGGTAAAATTAAATTCAAACTACTTTTTATCCCACTTCTGACACCATGTTATAATATATCTTTACAATGATATATAATATTAATAATAATAGATTAACAAGATTCACACTGTACTATGATAAGCTTTATTCTCTACGATAGAAAGGTGGTGTATACAAGCATACATGCATTATATATAGTATTTAAGATCAAGGGAGGTAACCCTTGTAAACTAAAATCTAATACTATAACAGTTAGTCTGGGGCTTTTTTGTCTGCTCAATTTCTCAGCACCTACTTTACACATATTTGATTCAAACTTTACACATATGTAACATAGAGCATTTAATGCAAAATTTTATTTTAAGAAAAACTTCATAATTCTAATATATTTAATATCAATATTTAAATCAATATTTTCCCAGCCAAGCCAAGTGTTTATGTTAATGATTTTGGTAGATAATTAAGTTCTCAAATAATCTTATCAACATAAGTAATCAGCATGTTTTTGTTTATGTTTTTTGTTTGTAACGAATAATCACAGTTTGAAACACCTTCTGGTGATGTCTATTGTTAGATAAATTATATAATCAAAATTCTTGATCAGTCTCAAGTATTGACAGATGCTAGTCTGTTTGTTTTATAATCTTATTGATAAGATGTCAGGTCCTGACATTTGCTACTTAATTATTTTACAAGTAATTGTCAAAAAGTAATATTCCTATTGGCTGATTAATACTTTAGATTATTTTTATGTTACCCCGCCCCTAATTTTGACTTCCCCTATAAAACTTTTAAGTTATAGAAAAAAGAATAGAATTGAATATGTAGGCAAACGTTATACTTAAATTAATAAGTTTATACATAGGAAGTTTTAACTTTTACCATATTTTGGACACTTATTGAATACTTGCTTTATAATTCATACTGTTATTCTAATTGTTATTGATGATTTGAACTCATTAAAATTAATAGAAATTGGAAACAGTGTTGTGATTCATCATAGAACATTTATGTTTAGTTTCTTAAGCCGATGTGTTGAATCGGCTGACCCTTCTGTTCGCCAGAGTTTATGTGATTTGTTTCGAGTCGTGGCATTCCTGCTAATTCCCCATTACAAGGAGCCCGACTCTAAGTTAACTGCCCGGATTCTCTTATAATTCTGGAATATTTGAAAGGAATAACATATTAATTATAATTTTGTTTTAATGTTTGAGGACAAACATATTTGAAGTAGGTAGCAATTGTAACATAGAGCATTTAATGCAAAATTTTATTTTAAGAAAAACTTCATAATTCTAATATATTTAATATCAATATTTAAATCAATATTTTCCCAGCCAAGCCAAGTGTTTATGTTAATGATTTTGGTAGATAATTAAGTTCTCAAATAATCTTATCAACATAAGTAATCAGCATGTTTTTGTTTATGTTTTTTGTTTGTAACGAATAATCACAGTTTGAAACACCTTCTGGTGATGTCTATTGTTAGATAAATTATATAATCAAAATTCTTGATCAGTCTCAAGTATTGACAGATGCTAGTCTGTTTGTTTTATAATCTTATTGATAAGATGTCAGGTCCTGACATTTGCTACTTAATTATTTTACAAGTAATTGTCAAAAAGTAATATTCCTATTGGCTGATTAATACTTTAGATTATTTTTATGTTACCCCGCCCCTAATTTTGACTTCCCCTATAAAACTTTTAAGTTATAGAAAAAAGAATAGAATTGAATATGTAGGCAAACGTTATACTTAAATTAATAAGTTTATACATAGGAAGTTTTAACTTTTACCATATTTTGGACACTTATTGAATACTTGCTTTATAATTCATACTGTTATTCTAATTGTTATTGATGATTTGAACTCATTAAAATTAATAGAAATTGGAAACAGTGTTGTGATTCATCATAGAACATTTATGTTTAGTTTCTTAAGCCGATGTGTTGAATCGGCTGACCCTTCTGTTCGCCAGAGTTTATGTGATTTGTTTCGAGTCGTGGCATTCCTGCTAATTCCCCATTACAAGGAGCCCGACTCTAAGTTAACTGCGAGATCTACAACTTACACTGGTGACACATATACCAGATATCAGACAGACATGTGCATATCTCATTTTGGTAACAGTCAAATAATATTTCACTAAGTTATGGCCCTTTGTTAAAATATTTTGTCCCCTCATTTTCTCGGCATTCAATTTCTTCACAAACACCTGTTGGGGGTATTTTATCACATTCTGTGATAGATGTAGTTTTATTTGTAGCATAATTTATTGCTGTAAGTTTAATTTGTTTTTATGGAAGTTATTTAAATTTATAGAATTGTATATATTTAATGCATGAAATGTTATCAATTAATATATGGAGTTTTGATTAATGATTTAAACCTTTTTTACATAAACTATTATTTTATACAAATATATTTACTGATTAAAGTAGTGAATTTATTTCTCTGTTCATGTTTGTGGCTAGCCGACATTAACATATAGTCTTCAAACGTAGTTTATTTGAAAGAGAAATTTAAGAAGTCCTGGATATGTAATCTTTGAAACATTATATTAGTGCATCTTTTGCCTATAATGTTGAGCTGCCAGACCTTACTGATAAAATTTCCTAAGGTTGGTCAAACTTGAGACTTTGAAACTTTATAATAGACTTACCTGGAATTCAAATTTATGGGTTTTTCCGTCCGTGCACAGGCGGTACAAAGTTTTCTACACATTATTGCTAAATAGCACAAAATATGGATTAAATCCTATTGTTCTTTGTACACATGTTTTCATTGTAACAGTGAAAGTTTGTTTGTACCGGAGGGAAAAACCCAAATATTTGAATTCCGGATATAGTCTATTGTCAGAAATCGCCTGATCTTGCATTAACTTAGGTGGTCTATATAGCAGAACTTCCACTTTCCATTCACATGATCTCATTCTCAGTCAAAATGTCCTTTCTGTAATAATGCATCATTTCAAACAACACAAATATTTACATAGGCCTTGTGTGAATCCTCATTCTGTATTTATCAAATAAATTATCCATTAGGATTAAGGTGGTCAAAGTCGCAAAATTTTTAGTCTCTTCCAATTAATTAAGAGTTAACCCTTCTTTAACATTTAATTTATAAATTAGTTAAGACTTGTTCATTACCATGGATGCAGTTTTCAAAAATTTATACCCATGTTCATTTGTTATTGTACTGTACTTAATTAGATTGTAAAATTGTTTAATTTTATTCTACCGTCAGCGGGGCATACATCAACCCGCCTGATTTAAATACACCTGTTTTTCTGATCTGAAGATTGGTAAGATTGAATTTATATCAGTGGAGTTACTGTATGTGCCTCTGACAGTTGAATAAAATTGAACAATAGATTCATGAGAATAGGTTGATATGTAAAAACTGTTCCATATTGATTGCGATCCATTCCTTAAAGTATAATTATGTATCCGAAATTTTGATAAACTTGTTTTGTATGATCTCTTAAGTCTGGTGTTTGTGACGAATTTTGTCCAAATTCTTGTATTATTGTTTGTGCATTGAACATTCCCAATAACTTTTGCCCTTTCAGCTCCCTTTTTGGCCCTTCTTCAGAGAAAAGTTTGAAAGGGTTTGTAATGAAAATGTGGAATTGTTAGCTTTAGTTGTTTATTTTTAAAAGGTGTGTTGTACTGCTAAAGCCTCAGTCCCATAAAATCGTGACTTGTTGCGGACCCATACGCCGTGGGAAGCCTTGTGTATTAAGGTGACAGTTTGCACATGGCACAAAACAACACACCTGTAAGGAGCCGTAGCTGGAAGATACGCAAGTTTAATCCATATTCGGCCACAATTTTGCTCACAATTTGACTATGAAACTGATAGGTGTATCCTGGGCTCATCTCACGGACCCTGGTCAAAATGTAACAGTTAGTTTTAGTTTGTATGGGTCCTTGCGGAGCTTGATTGCACGGGGCCCATACCCTCATGGCTATTTTTATGTTTATGGGACTGTAGCATTACACCTTTGTTAGTTAACAACAAGAAAAGTGGTCATCGAAAGTTTATGAAACTAAAATGAAATGTTTAGAGAAAATTGATCATGCATGCTCCAGTATTTTACCATATTAGGCTACAACAAAATGATCATATGTTCTATGGATTAGCTCGCACCTTAATTTTTTTTTTACAAAAATAATATTTTCATTTCCTCGCTCGCTCATAAAAATTTGGTCAAACCGCTATATAAAGCAACTGAAGTAAGATTTTTTTTCTGGAAAAATCCATATCATCAACTTGTTGTGGCCTAATTAAGGCTTCTTTATGTTACATGGTTTGAATCTTATTCTTATGTTGATAAACTAATAAATCATGATTTTGGAATTTGCTCAGATGATCATCGTTTATTTTTTCATTGGTAAATGTATTAGCAACAAAATTTGGTTATTTGACCTTTGATTATATCTGCCCCTGTTATAATTTGGGGCACGTTCCGCAAGGCGATCGCTAGCTAGCGCTTTGTGCCCTGGTACCCTCGATTTGGTGTCACATAGTAAATACTTCTGATGCAAGAAAGGTACCAGAGGAGGAAGCGCTATCTGGTGATTTCCTTGCGGAACATGCCCTTGGATTCCTTTATATTAAGAAGGACTCCTGTTATGATAAAACAGGCCCCAATATATGTTGCAATTTTATCAATGAATTAAAGAAATATATATTTTTATGTTTTTGTTGAAGATGTCAGTTCTTCCCATAGGTAGATAGTATGTTATTTTTTTTAAATGATTTATATTTTGGCGCTTTTTAACATATATTCAATATGAAAAGAGCGCTATACAAATGGGGTATATAATATTAATATATTTCTTGTCTGAATCCTGTCAGGTATAATAATAAACCTATTATATACAGAGTTCGACACTTACTGTTTACACTAGGGATCCTGAAGGAATCCTGAGTCAGTTATTCAGTGATTTCTCTATAAAGTTGGCTTGGTTCTAGAGTTTGGTGGCGCTATTTACAAAAAATCTTACGAAAACAAGTATCGTAAGTCAATTTTATAAATTTTGCTGTTCAAAGTCAGAAGGATAAAAAAAAGCTATGATATGATATTCAAAAGATATACAATATTCTACATAATCATCAATAATATTTGGAATTGACTGGCAAAAAGATGATGGTATCATTAATGTTTCTTGCTTTTGACTTATGAAGATTTTTTATCGTAAGGTTTTTGTGTAAAACACCATAGGACTGTGCAGGGATTGGATCAAGACAAATATTTCAGCAACATGACTGCAAAAATGTTAAAATATGACCTATAACATAACATTTAGTTAGTTAGCTTTTGCTTTTGTTATATATTCTTTGCTTTTATGTCTGCTTGCTTAACCTCCTTTTTCAATACTGTGATTTTTTATTAAACAGTATAGTTACCCTATTGGACCATCAAAATTAATGGCCTTAATTGCCAAGCGGTCTTCATGTAGGCATTTTTCTTCTCAAGCTGTCGAAATGACTTGATTTTGTTGTTACCAATGTGGTCTACATAGCAGAACTTTGTATGAATTATGTTTCCTGTGGTAGTTTTATGTTTTGGCCTAAAATTATATCAGGTGCCTCTTTGAAGTTTCATTTGTTTTTCTAATTTTATTAGGAAAATATTTATCAGGTTTTTTTTTAATATCGAGAGTTGATTCTATTAGAAGTAAACTATTGATAAACTCTTGTATTTATTTTTGTCACCTGGGGATTGTGTCATGAGGATATTGCTAGCTTGTGCTTCAACCCCTGGTACCCTCTTTAGTATTACTTTTAGTGTAAGAAGGGTAACAGTGGACAAGGGGCTAGCTAGTAATATTAGGAAACTTAGTATATAGGAAGCTGACCAATGGAATTAAATGACAAACATCATCATTATTAACCAGTTTAGTTTAAACAGGCTGTTAATTATTCCTTTGGCAAGAGTGAGGCTTGTCTGTCTCATCTGGAGTGAAGTCTTCCTCTCCATGATTGAAACAATAATTAAAATCAGTATTATTAAAGAAGGGTGATTATTTGATCATCTTAAAGATTAATGGATTAAATATCGACTATCTGAATTAATCGGATGGAAATGTTGAATGTTACAAGAATATGTTTATGCTTCCTTATTTTACTGTAGAAGAAGTGCATAAAAATATTATTTTTTATATAATCATAAATCAATAGGAAACATTTAGTATTTTATGTCTGTTCTGCACTAAATTTTGTCGATTTATTTTGATACATGCATTTATACATTAATTCATATTTGGTGTAATGTTTTATCATTTTTATGACGTCACATCTCATGTTTTGTTCATTTTATTTATTGTATTTTTGACGAAGACATAATAAAGAGGCATTGATAAAATAAACATTAAACAATAAACATTAATTTGGATTGTTTAATTTTTATTACTGTCTATGGTGCCTGCATTAACCCCACTGATTTAAATACTCACTTCAGTAATTTTGTACTAACTATTGATGGAAAAGCTATCCACATCTATGTACTGGCATTATTAAAAAATATTGAGAACATGTATTTAAATCAGCAGGGTTAATGTATGTGCAATTTAGAGCTGGAGACAATGATCCTTCTTCTTAACAAAAATAACAAATCACATATATTAACACATTTTGTGGGCTTAGCGCATAACAGTCATTACTCAATTTAAAAAAAAGTGAGTTATGGCTATTCTGCGCTAAGCCTGCGATTTGTATTTAATGCTTAATAAATATTTCAATTAGAAATGAAACCTTTTGTACCTCTATCCTTAGGATCACCTTTAATATACGAGAAACTTAAACAAAGTATTTCACTGTATCCTTTCCTCTCCTTAGTATTTTCTTTTTTTCTCAACTGTCAAAACATGAATAATTTCATGGTGAATGCGTTTATTAAAATCATTGTTGTAATAAATTCTTGAGTTTCCGAAAGTGTGTAGTATGATCGAGTAAAGCTGTTTATGCCATATGATATGTTTTTGTCAAGATATTTTTGATAACAGTTAGACTGTCAGTACAAAAACAATGGTTTCAGTCACCGTGTAATTATTCAAGCTTTGACAGTTGAGAAAAAAATGGACAATATGTATGTTTATCTTCCATTAGAATGACCATCCAGTGTTTACTTTGTGTATTGAATGTACAGTTCCGTTCAAAGTTCTTGGGTCAATGAAGAAAATTGATAACATCAAGGGTTGCCCCCTACACTGTAGTAAGTGCATTGCATTAAAGACCGAGTTACTATAGTCTTACGGGCAACCCTTGAGTCATGTGTATGGCTAGTACTTTTACTTAAGTAATAATAATAATAATAATAATAATAATAATAATAATAATATAATATAATAATGATAAAGACTTTATTTAATGAGGCTACACATTTGGATAAATCCAATCCTTCATGTGGACCTCTTAAGTCATGTGTTTATAATGGCTATTTAGGAATTTGTTAAGATTGCTCTGTTAATTTCTTCATGGGTAAAAACAATCTCCATATAAACAGATATTCTTTAGCCTGATGTTGAATTATTATCAATGATAATAATATAATAAAAATAATAAAGATTTTATTTAACGAGGCTACATATTAGCAAGTAAGCAAGTAGAGAATTTTATATCGGGCTATTATCAGATTGGGGTAAAAGTTTATCTTGAAAACAGTATATTGTTCAAGAACATTTGGAGGGCACTGTATAGTTCATATTTGTACGTGTATGATGTATTATATTGTCACAGAGACTTTTTATTCTAACTATATAATCATGTATTGTGTGTTAAATCAATGATATGAAAGTTCAGAGTAAAACTGTTAAATTTTTGTAATAAAATATTTTATCTGTCATCTTTGGTTTTGTTGTTTATTTTGTGTTATAATGTTGGTGAGATGTTTATTTTGAACCACACCATTTGGAACTTCTGTAGCACACAAGTCTACTGATCAAGGGGTCATGGGTTTGATTCCCAGGCAGGGCATACTTTCGTGGAGCTTGGTCATGAAATTATTTCTACAGCCATTCTCCCTCCTACCAATGATATTTAATTATGTTGAGCAGTTGTCAGTCACTGACGAAAGTATGGGCTTAGTAGTTGGTTGACAGCTAAATCCAGAGATCTAGCGTTTCCAGAAGGAGTGATCAAGTAGGTTGACTGACTGCTGTTATATGACCTATACAATGTGTTGCTATGGCGTTATGCCCAACAAACAAACAAACTTTATTGTAATGCATAATCATTATGTTAACAAATGAATAGATATGCATGTGTTAAGCATATAACTATTTCTCATTTCATCAAATGTTGAGAGGTGGGTGGGGTAATGTCTTGTAGAATTATTTCTTGGCAGGTAATGATCCACCTTTTGACCTTGGTGTAACCTTGGATACTGTTGGTGTAACCTTGGATACTGTTTTACTTCCACCAGGTAATGATGACACAGGTTTAGTTGATATAACACTTTTACCAGGTAAACCTGAAATAAACAATATATAGTTATAGTAGATGATTGGTTTAAGGTTTATTGAGGGTACGTCTGCTCCATAAGGATGCATTATATGCATAGAGCCGTAGTCACCGACATGTGATCCTTGAAAGAGTGAATTTTTAGCCTAAGTTGAGTAAAATATGATGAAATATCCAATATAATTCATATCAGGATAGCGATTTAGTTGCCAAGGACCGTATATTACATGTAATATAGAGCCCTTGAGTTGCTGGTTATTTACTAATTTTTAGTTGCCATAGATGTGTTGCCTCCAGATTGCTGAATCAGCACTATACAGTTACTTCCCTTTGCATTTTTGTATTACATTGTATTTGCAACACACGAGAGTGCTACATGTATATTGAGGTTTTTTATGAACTTGAAAAGCAGATAAAATGAATATGCTAAATGTATTTTCTAGAAAAAATCGGAATAACTGATACACTAGATCAATCAATCTGACTGATAGTTTTTTTGTCATCTGCTGCCGGTGTCCCAGAGACTGGGGTAGACAGCAGCCGGCTAGATCTTCTAACGTCTGTCCTCCATGAAACCCTGTCTAGAGGATCACTGTTGTGCATCTTGTATGTCTTCATTTCTGCTTTTACGCATTCTGACCAGGACTTTCTTGGCTGCCCATGTTTGCCAAAAATGCAGAAAAAATAAGGTGCCATTACTGCTGCATTTGATTTGCATTGGGAGTTAGTCAAGAAAGAGGTTTCTAATGTAGCATTTTTTTAAACCTCCATAAATTTTGTTAACTAGCACTTTTGAAGAAAATTTGTCAAAAAAGGACCAAACTTCTTAAAATACAGTAAAGTTCCGCTATTAAGACCACAAAATTGATGGTCCTAATAGTGAAAAGGTCTTATAAAAGAGACCCTTTTGTTCACAAATTTAGCATTTGGGTCTTAATAATTGTCAAACATCGCATGATTTTGAAATAACAAAAGTGGATTTAATAGCGGAACTTTACTGTATTACAGCCAAGTATCAAGAGATCCTACCTGAACCTCCTATACTAGTATTAGTATTGGTTGCTATAACAACATGTGGTGTAGTGTCTGTTACCATGACAGAGTTAGACATTCTATATTGATGATGTTTTATACTAGTAGATGTTCTAAATGGCATATCTCTGTTCTTTTGTTGTTCTACTTCTGTTAAAGCATCTCTTAACTTCTTCTCTGTATGTTGTATCTGTGAATTACATAGTCTTAGGTAAGGCCTAAACTAAAAAATACTTTGTTTGCCCTTTATCAGGTCTAAATTTTTGGGTTGTAGGTAAGAAAAATTATTTTTTGAAGAAAAATTATTTTTTGAAGAAGAATTATCAAAACGTAAAGAAACTACCGGAAAGTAATACGATGGACCGTCGTGACCAATTAAAAAAAACACCACAAGTATTTTTCGATTTAATTTATTTGAGTTGGCGACATTTTTTCGGGTCGGTCGGTAAAAGGCAAACAAACTTAATTTTATTTTAGGCCTAATTAACATTGTATCTCTGAAGAACTTGCTGATATTTAAGAATAATCTAGATTCTAATACTTTTTGAATAACACAGAAATGATTTTGAATCAAGAGATTTAGCCTTTCCAGGAACAGTGAGTAGGTTGTCTGACCGCCATTATATGACCTTTGCAATGTGTTGCTACGGCATTAAACCCAACAAAACAAAAAAACAAACAAAACAAACAAACAAACAAACCCTATCTTCCAGTGATTTCTCCCTCTCCTTATATTCATCGGCCAGTTTTTGTATTCCACTAGATCCAGTCATTGCAGCATCAAGTAATGTTTGTATCTCGGCCATCTTACTATCAAATTCTTGTTTTTCTCTCATGATTTCATTATATTTAACTTCTACTTCTTCTCTCTTCTTTCTTTCACCTACAACACTTATCTTTGCTACTTCATAATCTCTTGTACATTCTTCTAGTTCATCCTTACCTGAAATGTATTTAAAATCAAAACATAACTTACTGTTTTTTTTTAACATTAATTACATAAGTGACTTATCTATTATATTTTCTAAAGATATCAACTGTATGTAGAGAAAATATGTTTTTCATATCTTGTTAAAATGGAACACTATTTGAATCACAAGCAGTGGACACAAGGGGACACTATTAGTAAAAGGGTTAAATACATTTGTATTAGCAGTGACAAAATGGAGAGATAAAAGACCATTGTGTGTGTTGCAAATAGTTCTATTAGTGTCAAAGAGATAGTTTTTAAGTCAACACTTCATAAACCTCTCAAATGAGAATGCATTTCTTAAGTGTGAATTAGATGAAAAAAGTAAATATGATGTTTGAACTGTATTCATTGTCATAGGTCAATGGGAACAAGCTACTAAATGCTATTTAAACTGCACACCTTTGGTCAGTTCAGTATGAATAAGATAATTGTATTAATACTCTCAGGCCATTGTGAAAAGGCTATAAATTTGTATTCATTCTCTCAAGTCAATGTGAACAAGTTATAAAAGTGTACTTATCCTCTCACGTCAATTTTAAGAAACTTTAAAATTCTATTAATTCTCCGAGACTAATGTGAACAAACTATGTTTAATTGTATGCATAAATTTTCTCAGGTCAATATGAACACGCTCTGTTACCTTCTCCAATACTTATATGTAACATTTTTATTTTCTCTTCTTTATCTTGTATTTGTTTTTGTACCTCTGACCTCTCAGATTTAATACCTTCTAATTCTGTCTTTAATCGACGTATTTCTTTCCTGTAATATAATACAGTAGATAGGGGAGGTAACTACAAAATAAATTTGGTATCATATATGAGTCCATACTTTGTTATCTCCCTTTCACCTAACTTAAGTCGCCAAAGGTAAATTGAATGACAAATTACTAGGTAAGTTTAATTCATAGTGTTTACAATACCATTATTTGTACTGCGACCCAAGTATCATCGATCGAACTCACAGACAAAACTATTTAATACAAAAACTTCAATATTCTCGTAGATCTATCTTAAAACGTTTTGCCATGCATCGTATGAAATTATTATGAGTAAGCATAGTCCTATATAGAAGACCATCCGTAACTTTTTCACATTGGGACATTATTCTGTGAAAAAAGTTACGGAGGGTCTTATACAGGACTAGATGTGACAACGTGATGTCCCATGTGAATATTGATCAAATTTTATACTATTCTACCAAGTCACTTCGGATAAGGTAATGTTTGTGCTAAGGTTTGCTATATTGTGGTTTTCGCACAAGAAAGTGCTCTTAAAAGTTCTTGGACGAACGAAATTCTGAGAAAACTGGCCATGTATGCAAGAAATAATCGTATTAGCTCTAATCAAAACTTATTTATGTAACATACTTAGAATCGTGTGTTGATAAACTAAGTACCGGTACGTGTATTATTAATTTTGGAGGTTGCTATAATTGCTCCTATTCTCGTGGGTAAATGTGAATTGGTTTAACAAAAAAAAACCCAAAAAAAAACTAGGTTTTATCCAAGGACCTTTAGAAGGCGCTGAATTGAAACATGATTATAATAAACTAGAAGTCGAAACTTGAATGACTTACCTATCATTGGCCACAATTTTCTTTAAATTAACATTACTATCAGGATTGTTTGGATCTTTCAACCTTTCTAGATCTCTCGTACATGTTTTAATCCTTTCTTCTAAACGAGCCTAGAATTGTTGAGAGAATATAAGAAATAAATTTGTACTGGTCCATATGCCAGCATTCATAAAGCATTCACTCATAATACGATATATCCCTCAAAGTTATATAAATATAAAAAAAAAACAATTTACTTATACCTTCATTTAAAACGAATGTGATGGCTCACATTGCAATTATACGTACTTTGCATTAATTTGAAATAAATTTCAAGTTGTAGATAATAAAATGATTTTTATTATTTTATCAAGTTTTTAAATGATAATAGAAAAACACCCACAAACTACGATGACAAAGCTTTACAAAGGGTATCATAATTTCTGAAGAGTCATTTTAAACTCTAACATAAAGCCAAATTGAGTGTCACAAAATCAAGACTTGATATAATTTTAAACAAGGTTGTCCGATAGGACAATCAGCTATATACCTAACTTCCCCGAACCAAATGTTTATTAGTAGAAACAAGTTGCCGAGCCCAAATATAGGTTGCCAGGGGAAATAGGACGACCGTGTTGGGCCCTGCACGATGCCTGACATAGAACATTTGGAAAAAAACATTCTAGTGTAATTTACTGACCTGATGTATTTGTGTCTCCTGATATTTTTTCCTCATTTTTTCTGATTCATTTTTACTTACATTAAAATTGGAATTAGCTACACCTGTCAATAAAACAACGAGATTACCAATTATGTTTTGTTTAGTTCCTTCAGACATACATAATTAATTATGACTAAACTATTCCATCTTGTCGTTAAAGCAACATAAATTATAAAAAGAGTGCTTTGGTAGATTTTCTTGTGTACGAGGTTAATATAGATGTTCTATGTACTGAATTTACCATTGAACTCGATATATATTTTTAAATTGTTGTATACACTATGTTCATGGGTCATTTCTGACTTAATGTATGACTGATATTTTGTTATTTACTTTAAATTGAATAAACACACTATGTATATGCATGTACATTAGATACAATGGGAAACAATAGTTAATCTACAAGACATGGACTTTGAGCCAAGAAAACTTAATCTCAAAGGCCATTTTTCATTGTGTTTCTATTTGCATTACTTAGAGTTTGAAAGTACATGCAAATATAAAATATAAAAAATATCTAACAATGGGGACTGTGCTAAATTTGCTGAAATTGGGAGTAAACTACTATAGGAATGGTCATTGCACGACATTGGTTAGTTTGGTATGGCTTATATTGAGAGATGGCTAATATAAGGGGGTGAGCGTTAATGTATTTGTTGAACGATGTTGATACATCTATCACTCGAGTACTCACCAAATTTAACACGCAGTGCAGCAAGTTTAGCGTTTAAATCTTTCTTTTCATCTTCTACTTCCTTTAAACGTTTCTCTAGAATCAATCTGTAAATAGTAATGAAAAGTTAAAAATCTAAAAACATCCCCTCTGTTTGCCTTTTGACTGTGTGGAAGGTCTGTGTTTTTACTCATGGGCGGATCCAGCGGGGGGGGGGGGTCAGGGGGGTCCCCTAGAATTTGGAAAATATACATGTCCATTAGTGTATTACTTGCTTGTAAGTCATTTTTAAGTAGTATGAAGCAATTTTTCTCGGTGCTTAACATAGATTTAATGGTTATGTAGCTTTTATTATCAATATGTTGCATTTTTTTTCTGCAAAATGTGTATAATGTGGTTGTGGTTCGAGGTTCAGACCCCCCTAGAAAAGTTCGGACCCCCCCCCTTGAAAAGTTTGGACCCCCATAGAAAAAAATCCTGGATCCGCCCATGTTACTATAGCTACCTCTGGTATATTTATGTCTGTGGACAAGCGTATTCTGAGAAGAAAATATACAAAAATATATTATGTAAAGCAATACTTAATAATATAGATGCCTCAATATTCAATCATAATCAACAGTGATTTTGTTGTCAATTGCAAGTACAATGTATCTATCATTACTTTTAGTACGTACTTTATATCATGGTTTTCAATATTTCTTTTTGAGTATCAAACTTTGTGCATTTTGATAGTGGACACGTTGATTTTTGGATTCTACTTGTCGACGGAAATAACTTGGAATTCCGAACCCCTGTCCGTTAAAAAACAGAGAACAAATAATCCAACAAAAAATTTCACACAGCCAACTCTGAAACTGTTTTTCTGTGGTAGGCCTACTGTAATTACACATACCTTCGATCTTGTTCAATGGACAAATCTCGCTGTACAGCCTCAGCGTCCATCATTATATTACGTAAACTGTTATCAACGCCCGTCATTCGCATTTCTAGTAACTCGGCCGCTCGTAACCGGTTGTAGTCGTATCCTTCCGTAGAACGCCGGCTATGATCGGAGCGTCGTCGGCTATGATCGGAGCGTCTACTTGCGATACTCTCAGCAACTGGCTTCTTAGTTCTGGCTTGCTTCACAAGAAAGTCTCTTTTTGCCTGAAAGGACAAAACAGTTGTGAGCGATATCATCCTATGGATTGACCAACGAACTGAAAGTGAAACGCACACCGCACGCTAAACTATTCTCTATATGACGAGCTGTTTTATTGCTCATTTATTGACTTCATGGAATAAAGTTCAGGGGTGCAGAATTCGTACACTTATGTCTGCGGACAAGACAATATTTTGAGAAAAAAACCCCACAATATTTGTGTAATGTTGATTTAATTAAAACGATGCTCGTGCATTAATTCCTGCTTCGCATGTCTATGCAAAAAGCAATACGTATTGCAACATGGGTTTTCGTAGCATATTGCAATACATTGCAACACATTACATCACACTGCAGTAACTGTTTTACCGTAAAATTGAAACAAATAGTTTAACATTTGATATACATATCACGGTATTTATCGTTAACAACATGGGGAGAATGATAGTTTATGTAGACGACAATATAGCCCAGTCACCTTATTAGCGAGGGGTCTCGGGTTCGAATATTGCGCAGTTAGCATATTTTTATCACACTGTGTCATAATTCTTGTCGTCTTACAGTGATAGTTATAGAAACCATCGCACAAACTCTATAAAAACAAAGATTGCATGTTGTCAAGTGATAAATTGTAAAACGGCTTGCCTGGATTTCGAATCTAGTGTCCCGAAGGAGGTACGGGCTCGAATCCAACCTGGGAAGGTTATACCCTTCCATGAAAATTTGACAATAGTGTCAATATTCCCCCATCAACAAGATAATATGGAGAATGATAGGTAAGTACTTGTTATAGACACAGGTCCAGGAAAGCTAGGTTAGGTGCGCTAGACGCCGTAAAATTACCTATAAAATTGTGTTGTCACGGCGTTAAACCCACTATAAATAACCAAGAGCTGTCAGAGGAGACAGCATGCTCCACTAAGTAAGTATTTGTCACATGCGATGTGGTTGATGATAAGGAACATACATATTTAAAATTTGAAAATATATCCTTAACAGATTTAAAGTAAAATAATAATAAAAAGAAAATGTAAAGTTCATGGGAGACAATTTTGAGAAAAAATGTATTTGGAGTTATGAACCTTGTCACATGAGACGTGGTTGATAATAAGGAACATATATTTAAAGTTTGAAATTAATACAGTAAGAAATTAAAAAATTAAAAAATATTTTACTGCACAATAAACTTTAATCAGAAATATGGACTCGGACGCCGACACCCACTCCGACGCTAGGGCGAGTAGGAGAGCTCTCCATTTACTTCGTAAAGTCGAGCTTAAAAGTAAAACGGCTTGCCACAGTACCTTAATGGAAGTAAGTTTAGGTCCTCTGGCAGTCGTAGAAAGTGACGATGTAGAATCTCCTTTAGCAAATGACTTGGTATATGAGTGATGGTACCTTGGAGTTATATCAGGGTCCGAGGACGGTATATCTTTCTTAGTGTCAGTGTAAGACGGTTTTGACCAAACTTGGTCCGAGTAAATAACCGAACGGGTTTTATCCGAATGTATTGACTCTTTTTCAGAATAAGGTTGAGTTTTAGCCTGTGTGTAATGTGAGGTCTGTGATTTCAGGTAAACGTGTTGTGTTGACAACGTATCACCGCCGTCGGCTATATCGATATCGTCCTCTTCGTCGTCACCGTCGGCGGCTGTATCCGTCGGATTTACGTCTGATTGTTCGTAGTAGTCTGATGAATGTGGTGGTGATACAATCCTCCCTGAAAGAGAACAAAGACATCGTGAGTTGGAGCATTCAATGATGAAGTATGAGCTATTGTAAATGACCTTTACACCCAGAATGACATTGACCTTGATTCATCAGTCATACAACTCATACTGCTTGACCTCTTATCATAATAACAATATCTTAAACATATAATGCTTAAAATGATTCATGGCCTTTTTTTATTCCAATAATCACTTAAAAAATTAGAATGTGATGCCAGTATTTGATTGTAAGAATCAACTAACAAACATCACTTCAACATATACATTCTCATACTTGCTAGCTGGGTCATAATTCCTAATATTTTGCTGGCCATAAGTTACTCAAGGCGATTTGGTTTGTTTATTTGGGTTATTGACATGGATTGTTTTATCTAGACTGTTTTAGCTGGCTTCGGTCCATAAAAGTTCATTAACGATTGACTTCACTTCGAATTTTTATAATTTATTAGAGACCAAGTCTCAATATCTTATTATATGATATTACCTAAATCCTCGTGAGAGTATCTCGGTGTTGTAGACAAGGATCGTAACTCTTCCTCTTCTGTATCACGTTTAGATCCAGTTGTCTGCCCACTATCTCTGGTAGAATAACTTCTGATAGATTTCTGTGGTGATAGAGGATATTTCTTTGGTATATTAGAATATACGATCTTTGATACAGTGTCTTGATTGGTTGTACTAAACTCTAGTTTATCTTGCATACTTCTTCTACTGACGACAGTCTGTTGATGAAAAAACAACTTTATCATTATCATCATCATCATTACATGGTGTATTACTATAATCATTCTAACATGTATTTCAATCATATTAATTGTCGTCATCGTCATCATCATCATTATCAATAATTACTTTACTATTTATTATCATCATAATAAGATAAGTTATTTATGTATTTTGTTTTACATAGATTTACAAAATTTTAATATCAAAAGGATCATTTTAACCTTTTATTTACGTGCGTTGAATTACCAACAATCAAATTTTCTAAAGAATTTATTGTACAACGCTTTTCTATACTTCCACAAAAACAACAAACAACAATTTTGCCCTACGACAACATGTTGTTGAGATTCAATGGAAGGTAATGATCGGACCGCGGTCACAAACCAAATCTATGGTTACTACAAAGAATGAAATCAGTAAAATTATTGAAATGTTACTTATGTAGATAAAATGTATATAGGTATATGTCTTATATTGTACATATGTATTAGCGATAAACATTTATCTTACACATACGGAACATTAGCATTTATTTCGATGTATGAAAGCAACCCAGAGTAAATTTCTAATCGTTTTACAATCAAAGAATAAAAGACAGGCAAAAGTAAAAATATTTAGTATTCAAAAAGTTTACCTCAGTCCGTCGCCATTTTATATAAGACCATGCTACCTACATTGTCCAACATACATATACTTATACATGTATTTTATTATATCGTAACACAACTTTAACTAAAACAGTGAAAAGAACATAAATACTTTTATTGTTTTATTAAATGACACAGTTTTTAAATGTATAGTTTTTCATACATGAATATACAGTACATTCAAAGTCATTGTCTTAGACAATCTAATCAACCGTTTGACCAAGTAGAATTGTTGGTGACAATAGATCTTGTAATTGAACACCCCAAGAAAAACATTAGAAATATTTAGAAATGAAATAAAATATAAAGATCACAAAGATTGTTGGAAAATACTGTATGATATTGGATGGGATTTAATTCTCCACAATAGTTTTAAGAATTTAAAAGTATTGACCATTTAAAGAAATCTGTTATTCACGTAACTCTTTTTTGTATTTGTGCTACGAGTTCTAACAGTGACTTTTGATTTGAAACATTAAATGATAGAAATTTTGTATTATTATGGAAAAACAGTTTCGATGATTCTTTGGTTGTCTACAAATTCTGACTCATCTGGAATGATACCACAGTAGGCACGAATGGTAAGTGTCTATTATTATTGTTGCATGCACGTTAATGCAATGTTTAAATCTTTTGTCAGAGTTTATCGACTGTTACTTTTTCAGATTTCTTTTCTTAACTCCTTTTTTGTTTGATTTTTTGTTGTTGGCTTTAAAGCCGTAGCTACACATTGTATAGGTCATAAAACGGCGTCCAGCGCACCTTACCTGTCTTTCCTGGTCGGACCCTTGTCTATAACCAGTACTCATCTACCCTTCCACAAGGCTGGAAACTTCTCAATTTACCTTATAAATGAAGGAAATGGACATAATTGTCAAATTTTGATGGAAGGTTATAACCTCCCAGGGCGGGATTCGAACCCGTACCCCTTCGGGACACGAGATTCCAAATGCCGGCGCGCTACCAACTACGCTATCGACCCGGGTTGTTTAAATTTGAGTTGTATGATAAGTTTTGGAATAAAAATATTGATAATAAAACTATTACATTTATATACATTATATTTACATTTTGGAGTTGATCCCTTTAATATGTCCGCTTTTGTATTCTGGTTCGAAATATACATTAAGTGCATTATGCGAAAGGAATACGGACGAAAAAAACTAGTCTCTTCATTATTTTATTCATTATACATGTATTTTACAATTTCAGATAAACTGTTGAAAAGTTTAACTATCTAATTCAAACCAAACCACTAGCCACGTAGATAAGGTTTTTCTCCATGAGTTGGAAAGATTTGAAGATGACGCAGTTAACTGGTTACCCCGATATGATGGAGACACCGTTAGACCCACCGCCACAATACCACGATATTGATAATCATCATCATCATCAACATCAACATCATCAGCAGCAACATTATCACCAGCAGCAATTGGACAACTCTATACATAACCTAGACGAGAAAATACGAGCAGCACTAAATGAACTAGACAATGCTAAACAAGAATTAACTAAAGTAAGATCTCTAAATAAAGGAATTGAAACAAAGATCGAAGCGTCTGAAACAGAGAGAGACGCTGTCCAACAGAAGATTGACTCATTAAAAACTAAACTAGGAGTGTCAAACTTGAGTCTTAATAAATGTAATGATGAAAAAGAAGCAATGAGGACTAAGTTAAATGATGCACAAGTTCTTGTAGCTCGTCTTGAAGAAAGAGTATCTGCAGCAAGTTCTGAATTAGATAGAATGAGAGATCCAGCTAACCCAGAGAGTACTATGAGTATCAAGAAGCACGTTGCCAATGATAAAAAGGAAATGAAGAAATTGAAAACAGAAATGCAAAACGAGAGAAATGCGCTAGATCTTGATATTGACACCAACAAAACAAAAGACGCTGATATCAAACTATTTGAAAAGGAGTTAGCATCAACTAAAGAAATGCTCATAATTTGTCAAAATGAAAGAACTGAAATGCTTGAACAAGAAGTTGAAGAAAGACGACAAAAGGAAGAGTTAATTGAAGCTTATAGACTTCTAAAACTTGAAAGAAAGACTTTTGATCAGAGGCTGAAAGACGCTCGCATTGATCTTGGCGTTAAAACGTCTGGTAAGAACGTCAATGAGAAAGTTATGATTGAAATGAAAGCCAGAGAGAAGAAGCTAACCGCAAAACTTAGTAAATATGAAAAGAAACTGAAAGAAGCAACAGATGATTTGGATGCATTGAAAAATCAGCACAAGATGAGTAAAACTGCAATGTCTATCAATAGATACACAAAAAGAACTCAGATAAGCAGAGGCGCTGACCCTGATAAGATCAGCATTGCTCAAAGTGGTCCGGGGCCTGTAAAATTTGCAACCAAAACTGTCAAAGAGCAGACTAGTGTATCAAGCAAATCTAAAGGGTCTGAACAAGGAAGTGTGGTATTACGTGACCGTCAGAAGGGAGCTAAGTCAGGTAAACTATCTGATAGGTCAAATGACGTGTCACAATCAAAAAGGAAAGGGATTGTGGGCAAAGACGGACCAGTTAACGGAAATGGTGGAAGTACAGATAGGTCAACTAAATCTTTACCATCATTGTCAACTAAAGATAAAGGTCCTGGGTTAGAACCTCAAGGAATTTTGAAGAAACTTCAAAATGATAAAAAGTTGGAGAAAAGAAACTCTGTACAGTTTGTGCCTCAACCGAAACCGAAACTTAGTGGAAACAAATAAAAATTAAATATGTTATTCTAATGTGTAATTCACAAAATTCACATTTTGTAATACTTAGTGCAAATTGACCGGAGACATACTATTACTACATTACATTACATGCTTTCATAACTACACTACTCCTAACTGATTTAATAAATGCAAATGATATTTAAATTGTGTATGTTGTCTAAGGTTTATTTTCACAAGCCATACTTTTTTCATTGTTTAGTTATTTAATTTATTTTCTTTGTCAACATTTTTTGTTGGATATTCACAGCGACTAACTCAGCAAGCCAACTCTCTAAAGCTACAGTCCCATAAACATAAAAATATCCGCGAGGACAACGTACGGGCGCCGTGCGATCAAGCTCCGCAAGGACCCGTACGAACTCCTGCGTATCCGTACGGACTGTTACGTTTTTACCAGTGTTCGTAAGCTGAGCCCAGGATAAACGTATCAGTTTCAAAGTCAAATCGTGAACAAAATCGTGGCCGAGTAAGGATTAAACTTGCATATCTTCCAGCTACGGCCCCGTACGGGTGTGTTGTTCAGTGCCATGTGCGTACCGTCACCTTAATACACAAGGCTTCCCACGATCTACGTCTGTCTGCACGTACGGGTCCGCAACAAACCACGATTTTATGGGACTGAGGCATTAGACTTTTTTGTTTTTACCAGACTCACTTATTCTTCGACTAGAAATCGAAAAAACTTGTGCATGTATAGTTGAACTTTCATGGAAGGGAACCATAAGGGTTTCCTTTGGTTTAATGTCTTTCATGTTCTGTATTTTGTTAATAATTATAAATTTTTTGTTCCGATTATCACTGTGAATTTCATGATGCACATGCTTTTATATGTAATAAATTGTGTTAATGATAAAATATAAGTTGTCTTAACTGGTCCAGTGGTACGACACAAGCATAGGAATAGAGAGGTCTCGGGTTGGTACCCCACTAAGAATACTTTAATTTCCTTGAGCAAGAAATTCACTGACAGTTCAATCTGATTAAAACCCGATCTAAAATTTTCCGCTCGCCTACTCGCTAATTTAGATCTGGCCTTTTTAAAACGAAGGTCACGTTCAGGTGACCTTTTCTCATCATAATATTCAAGACGAAATTGTTATGATACGTAACTTGTTTACATCGTCTACGTCACGCTATTTGAAATGAGCCGTCCAATCGCAGACTGTGAATAATACCGCTGTTAAATTAGCTTGCAAACATTGGTCTAAAAATAGAAATTACGAAATCAAAATGTTGTTAATAGTGTTTCGTCCAGATGAAAGCTACGCATTGATTGGTCGACATAAAGGTCATCTCGACGTGACCCTCCATTGAGACAGTAGAGATCCTGTGCGACAATGCTCTACATGATATCTGTTTACGGAGATTGCTGACAGTTGTTCTACTCCACCAGGTGTTAATAGGCACTTTGAGAGTCACCTTTTAAAGATGATTCCAGTGTTCAGGGGTTATCGACTAGTATACAATTGGGAAATCGAAGTATATGGAACCAGACTTAAACCGCACATCACCTTTTTAAATTTAAAGATATAGGTTCGACGTTTTCCTTTAAATCGAAATGTTTTAAGTACATTTTATCAAGTGCATGTACGTAACATGTAAACTAAATAAGTAGGCTTGCGGTCACCAGCTTGCGGTCATCAGTTTCATGGTCTAGCTTGTCTACGACAAATTCATCGGCTGACCGTCGTCGAGTAATAGGGTTCATATTTTATTTATTTGACAGTCTACAAAAATTGTAGGTTTCTGGTTGCCTAGACAACGACTTTAAGTTCGGGCAACCAAAATTTCTTTGGGGAAACCAAGATAATGAATTGTGCTTGTTGCTAAAATGACCTGTTCGAAAAACCATTTTCATATCCTGATTTCGTAGACTGCATATACGGTAGACAGACCATAGAAGAATATATTCTTATAAACAAGTAATGCGTATAACATCATGATAAGCATTTCCCCATTCCTCTGTTGTCACCAAGACAACCCTGACAGAATTAGGAATTGACACTGTGAAACATCCTGAATATTTCCCAGTAGCCTGTTCAATTATTCTAAACGTTCAAAAACGTTCCGTAACGATACATTCGGAACTCCTCAGCCATTAGCTGCGAATAATCTCGGACATATTTAGACGCTATTTTGAAACTACCGGTGTTGAAGTAAATAAATATACGATCGTTTAGGCAATGAGTGATGTTCCGTTTTTAGTTTGTAAATTTTGAAACATCATTCATTGCTTTAACGATCGTATATTTGTTTATTAGATTAGATTATTCGCAGCGAATGGCCGATGAGTTCCGAATGTATAGTTACGGAACGTTTTGGAACGTTTAGGATAATAGAACAGGCTACTGATCTAGTACCATGTACCATGTGATTTCTGGCTATTTATATATATTTTCTTGTTCGTGATTCACTTAGTGTTTAGACAATGGAAAATGATATTGATTAACCAACAATCTATGTATACAATTTAAAACATAATTGTTTTATAGAGTCATAGAACAAAAGACAGAGTACGCCTCATTGGTTTCCGTTTTCAATCTTATCATTTTGTGACAGTGTCTTTGCGTACACTTCGTACAAAACATGTGAATCTACAGTGTGATTGAATAAAATCATTTACATTGGACAAGTTTCTTATACATGTACAAAAGTTGTGGGTATGAGAATATGACAAAAATGGTTTGATTATACGTATAACATAACAGGGTAAGACTTTGTTCAATTTGCTACTTAAATATCTCGTGTTTTTAAGTTATACCACAAGTCAAAAACTATCGACGATTCATATGCCTGACCAGTTTAACATGCGGAGTGATACACGTGTCTCTGATATACTACGCCATAGACGTAGAATATTCTACGTCATTGTATCACGCAGTCAGCGATAAAAGTAGTTCTGTCATCTCGTTAATACACTAATCCGTATACATGTACCTAGTAATCAATGAAGTGTTAATACTGCGGTCATTCATTGTATTACTTGAAGTTTAAGTTGTTTTACAGTATTGTACCATAATTATAATACTTACAGAATTTGTATGCTAAGTGACAAAGTGTACAGGGAAAACTGTACTTCAAGATTTTGTATGGGAAAAAGAGGAAAATAAATCTTTGTATTTTGAACTGATAGTATTTGCCAGTAATACAGGGTAGAATTAACATTTCGCCCGCATTTTTGCATTGCTCGATTCATACTGTTTAAGAAGTAATATTTAGTTTTGATTTGTTAGGTTTCAATGTGCATGAAAGTCTTTATGTTTTCAATACTTTGATATTTGTATTTCGCCGTCTAACGAGGGTCTGTTCATTCATCAAGCTTCGCTAAGATTTTTCTTTGAAAGTATTTGTTTACCACTCCACGAAGAATTGTAGATTTTCCTTACACAGAAAAATTCCTCTATCAGAACCATCAACATCGAGGGTCGTAATAAATTGGATGTTCTGAACATTGTTTTCCTCTCCAATTAAACATTTGGGTGTGCAAAATCGTCTAAAGTCGAATGTTTTTGTAATAACCAAGATGGTCTCTATAGTGAAACTGTATTGCACGAAGAAAATAGTTATGATGGTCGAATAATCATAGAAGGGTTAACTTTCCACGATAGTAGTTCAAGTATTTAATTCAATGCTAAACTAATAAAAAAAGATCACATCAAGTTATACGCAGGCTTAAGGAGGCAGTCCAAATTGGACAACCAATGGTCGATGGGGAATCTGGTCAGATACACAGGAAAATCCACGATTGCAAAATACTAATTAATATGGTGTTTCTATGAGCAAGAGGAGATACCATGCTGCATTTAGAAAGCTAAATGTCTGTATACAATGGGAATAGATAATAATCAACTTCAAATATCAAATTATTTCAGATACAATAACACATAATGAGTAAAACACCAACAAGTAAGAGAGGCAATACTTTGATGCAGAAAATGTATGAACTGGATTCTGCTTATAGGTGAGTGATACGACATTTCCGATCATGAACTTCAATAAACAATATAACTTATATATATCACGGTGCCTATACCATGTCACAGTTTGCGATGAGCGTGGTTCAAAATATCAAAACAAACTTTCAAAGTAGGCTTTCCACAACTTTCTTTAGTTCGTATTTTTTCAACTGTAAAAATGGTTCAGAGTAAAAAACACATTTATACATGTATACATGTACAACTTAACATAGCATTTCGACTCAGAATCGTACCGGTCGCTTATGTGGCCAAATAAGAGAAACCAGTTTTTTTCTTAGTTAATTTGGTTGACAATTTTTATACATGTTAAAATCTTATTTACCTCTTGTTTATGTTAAACTATTGTTTTCAGGGAGATCGAGGCTAAAGATCGAGAACTAGTTAAATATAAACTTACAAGTAAATCTGAACAATCTAATAGACATGAAGATGATGAGAAGGAAAGGGAGATAACCAAGTTAAGATATATGGTATGTAGTTATACGAGTTACCTCCCTTTGGTTATGCTTCGTAAAATATACTTTTTCAGAACTAGCGATTTGGACTTTCACTTTAAATTGTTGTATCAAGTCTGCTTCCAAATTTTTGTTTAGTAGATTTAAACAGTTTGTGCGATAATTCCTGAGCATTGAAATCTCCTTCAAGCTGGTGACCCCTCATAGTACCTATTTACGCTTAATAGGAATGAGACAACTGTAGTTAATTTCTTGCTTAAGGAAACTAGGAGTGCTTCTAGTGCAGGTCGAACCCGGAACCTCTCGATCCTTAAGTACACGTCCTACCATTGAATCACTGTTCGTATGTGTTTGTTGCAGAGTCGCATTTTTAAAAAAAACTCCTCACTCTGTGGTCAATTGAATGTAAGACCAATACATAATTATGCCATTTTAAAATACGTGTGTCATAATGCTGCTTACAGAAATATGATTCAAATGTCACGTGGTGGACAGGTTAGAATCAAATCCGAGGCGGTTATACCCGTTCTTGAAAATTTTACAATAATGTCAATTTTTCTCCATTAATAAGTTATATTTGTCGAAGTTACCAGCCATGTGGAAATGTATGTGAGTATACTTGCTTATAAATACTGATACCTGAAACCTAGGTTAGGTGAGCTGTTCGTCGTAAATAACCTAAATTGTGCTGACACGGCGTTGAACCAGGTATAAAAAGTACGATTTTTAGACCTTTGTTCTCAAAAAATTTTGACAATCTTAATGTATAAAAAATCAACTCCGACCACTAATGTCTTCATAATTATCAAAATAATTTATAAGTTGATAAATAAATACAAAAAAACTACAATAGCATTTTGATATGTCAGGACTTTTACTTTTTTGCGATGTAAATAAAAAAAACCTAAATATTTGTACTAGTTATAAAAGTTCAAGGTTAAATGTATAGACTGACCATTAGTGATATTGTGACCGACGTTTGTGATCGTTTATTAACTAGTTATTATTCTAAAGCACATTAGCACTAGGGCTGTCACAATACGCCAGAAGCGTATCGCGATATATTGCGATGCGCTATCAACGCATTGCGATACGTACCACGATATATTGCTTTGCATACAAAGACACGGCTGCATAATACTTATGTTACAGGATTGTGTAGGGTAAATGCCTATAGCAGACTGAAGAAAAACTGGAATTTTTGTAGAGTTATGGGACAATTCTAAACGCACCCAGATGGGTTAAATTCTTTGAGGATAAGCTTAAATCGAATGAACCATGAGAAACTGACGTTTCACTTCTTTCATTAGGCGAAGGGAAGACTTTTCAATGAAAAAATATCGCTAAAAAAACGGTACATTGAATTCGTATCGCGGTACGTATTGCCACAGCTGCATATTGCAATATACCGGTATATCGTGGCAGCCCCAATTAGCACAGCGCTGCACCTGGCCCTATCTCTTCCCCATTGTCCGTTTATTCCTCGTTGTGCAAAAACAGTAGCATCAATCATCTAAAACATCCTGCCATTTTCCTGCCTTCTCGAAATATAGAATACATGTAATTAATATGAACAGAAATAAGCTAACTCAGAATTATACATAATAATTATTAAGATAGATCCCTCGCACCTTTCACTGATCGATTAAAATGAATTTACAATATAATCTTTGTAGAGCGGCTCTCTACAGAACAATTTCTCTGCACAACAACAGCTTTTGATATTTCGTGTAGGTCTAATTTTTATTGAATTCAACCTCTTTAGAGCAACAACTTGTTAACAGCAACACAATTTAGTCCGTGCCAGTGGGTGTTGTTCAAGAGAGGCTGTACTGTAAATGATGTAACAGATGGTTAGGGCTAACTCATCGTTCAATATAATACGTACAGTAAATCCGCTATTAAACCACCGAAGTTATTGTAAAATCAAATGAAATATGGCGATTTTTAGGACCTTGGTGCTTAATCTAAAAAGAAAAAGGTTACTACATTTAGACCACTCCGCTATTAAGATCATTGATTTTGATTACCTTGCGTGTGGAACCGAAGTGTACTGTATCAATACATGGAGTAATTATAAACGATTCATTTTTGCTATTATAGTCTTAATAAATCAACCAAAACAGATCATCACAAATATGATTTAGTATTTTATAACCACGTTGTACTTTAAAGGTTACAAAAATATGCCTCATAGTTTGTCCGCTACTTATAGTCGGTTATAAAAGCTCTTTAGAGCGTATGATTTTGTTATCATATTTTGCCGACTGTAAATAAAATTTACTTACTTTTGCTTTAAGATAAATAAGCATTCGATATACCCTACAAAAATATTTGGACAAAATCCCGAAGATTTACCGATTTACCATGAAAAAACTAGGAGTCAGCTGAACCAATTTTAAAATCTGAATTAATTAGTTTATGATCATGATGATTCAAACTACATGTCGAGGGGGCATTAAAAAAGTTCGAGCGAGCCGAGTGTTCGACCCAGCCGAAATTCGTCTGAGTTCGACGTAATTGAAGGAGGCATGAACGGGTTTTCTAATTATTTCATGTGTGCAAGAAGTATTTGGTGGGCACTGTATATTAGTTTGTATGAAAGTCACGAAAATGGCTGACATACCTCGCTGGTTTTTGTACTAATAACTCATGAAGATACTAATCTCATTTAATAATTATGAAAAAAATACAACTCAATTTATATAACATGTCAATCCGTGCAATGCACCGTTAAGTAGCGTCATAACTTTTCCATAAACAAACCCGAAACATTCTACTGTGTCGATACGCAACTTTTATTAGTGATCATTAAAATCTATGATCGTATCTTAATTTATATAAGTTTAAAAAATATGGATGTAATTATGCAACAGTCAATAATAATCCAGATTCCCATCATGTGGGAAAAGCGTGGACTTGAATTCTAGCAAACCCACCTGGTAAAGTCGACACCATATTGGACATTCGTACAATAAAATCCATGTTTAAAAACCGCTCCATGCGGGGACGTCCCGGACATAGCTACTCCAAAACCGTGCACAGCAATATTTACATATTTAATAGCTTTCAAGTATGTTACCAAACTCCCCGCAGCGGTTATCTCCCTTTATCAAATCAATAACAGCGTGACGTAAGCACTGTGAGGAGTTTGGTATGTTACATTTCGCTCCCAACTCCGGGAAATACTTGGTTAAAACCCGTATCAATCTCTGTCACAGTACGGGCAGTATCGGACAATAACCACGATCATTTTTGGCATAAAAACAACGACCCTCCATTCATCTGGTATTTCGGAGTAGACTTGAAAGTTAAATTACTAAGTCCACCTTTCCCACACTATCCCCAGTGCTGTCCCCAGAGGAGGGTGTTGGTTATAAAGGCATGGTGCAATAAGAGTATTTAAATCAGCGGAGTTAATGTATGCACCCCTGACAGTTGAATAAAATAACAAATTTATAATATTACTGTACAAAACTTCTCTATCTATATCTGTCCACATCATAATGGCTAGTAAATATACACCTTTATTTCTGCCGTAGCGGAAATGTAATGGAGACTTATTGCGACCGTTGCATCAGCAGCGTGTTCAGTAACGACTGTTAGCGAACGTTACGGATACGGAACAACTCAACCCGTAGACAACCCAACCCATGGATAACTCAACCCAAAGTTGTGACTACTCAAACCGTTAGTAGGGTTGGGCAAATATTAACTTTTTTTAAAAGGTGCAAACCAAACGAGTGTTTTTTATGGCCAAATTATGTGCTGAGTCTGAATATCACAATTAAAATTTTCTACGATGACGTTTTAGGTTCACTTTTTGCGATAATTCAAAATGGCCGCCAAAATGGCCGATTTTGGTTATGCGGGACAATATAATGTTGTCACTATAGCTTGTAATATATCATTTTTTAGGTTTTTATGGTTGATAAACACGTTTTTGGGGTTAAAATACCCAAAATAAGTAGTGGAAGCTTTATTTATTGATAATTTATACAATATTTCAGCAAGACAGTACATATTTTCGATTATTCTGTAAGACAATTACAAAATATGCTACATGATCAAAGAGTTTGTTTTAAAACACTGTCATATTAAGCAAAACATCATTTTCTGGTTTTATGTTTTTGGTTTAATTTTTTTTCAGGGAGTATTTCCATTTTGAGTTTACTATCTTTTTTAATGTGTCGCATTTGGTGTAAATGCGACACAGTTGTGGCTCTTAGATATCTTACTTCACATATCAAACGTTTTTTCTGTTTGTGAATCCTTAGCAAATCAACTGATTTTAGTGTGAATGGACCGATATTAGTTTGTTCAAAATATAATTCAGCAGATAGATATCTTTCTTTTGTTTTTATCACTTCATCAACTATGTGAGCATATAACATATCTTAATCATGTAAGCTTTTATAGTGATTGCCTCTCTTTGCAAGTTTAGCAAGTTTATCATTGTAAAATTTTTAATCTCTGTAGGCTCCTATGATGGACAATTATTGTTTACATGTTACAAATCAGCTCTCAATCAACTCAACAAATAACAAGCATATCTATAAGTCCATGCGGACAACAACAGGATAATCTTCAATATACAGGCTAGAATCCATGAAACTAAAACAAATCTCAACAACTTGACAGATGCTTAATGATATTTAAAAATGAATGACAACTTTAAAGATGAAAATGAACCTATTTAGAAGGAAATAATTGTGTATAAAACTACACAACAATGTCTAAATGGACCTTATATAGCATGGAAGAAGGTGAACAATGCGCAATACCTTTGTGTTATTATGGCCAGATCACTTTACCTTAATCTTACATCACAAAGGAGTATCAGCTTTCACATAAGCAATTACATATCTAAAGACTTATATATACATAGGCACTTGACACAGAAATCAATGGAAGTATTTGTGCATGGTCTTATACACTCCACTCCCACATTGACTTTTGCATGGTTTAAACATTGTACTACCAGCCTACCAAATCAATTTAGCTGCAACAGGTTCAAAATTGTACTGATAGAGTGGTCTTGATAACTCCATTAGAGCAACTGGAACTGTGCTCCTAAAGTCTCCATTGACTATCAATTAAAGTTAGAAGAATCATGTCTGAAGTCCTTCTAATGACCTTGCACCATGTTACTTTAGAACCTTTTTGTCCAAGTGAGATCTCGAGGTCAATTTTGGCTTCGATATCAAAGTTACATATGCTAACTATGCTATTATCGCCTCCATCATTATTAATTTCTAACATATCCATTCATGGAAAAGGAATATATTTGTCTAAAAGTTCATAACTTTTTACACAACTATGAAATCAAGACTTCATATACAGATATAAATATACAGGTACAGCTAGTACAAGCTTGTTCGAGTTATAATCTTCAACTTAATAGAATAATTTCAAAATTAAATTTTTATGATTAAGGAAAACATTTACAATATCTGCAATGCATCAAAATCTATGAACAGTAAATCATTTATAACCAGTAGATGGTTTGTTTTTTAATTATTAATAGCAGTTTAAAGTCATTATACAATAAAACAGAAAGAGCTGCATAGCTCGATGAATGCAGTTTGGCTATTGCCATTAAAGCTACTATGTGTATACTTAATAAAGGTGATAAAAATTCATTCTTAGTAGCATTAATATAATCAAAAGCAGAAATAAGTATGACAATAGTAATATGCAAGCTGAAAAAACCTATGAAAAGATTTATAGGAAATTGATTTAATGCAAAAGTAGATATTATTCTACGAAATTGTGTGATTTTGGCTGAAATATTGTATAAATTATCAATAAATATAGCTTCCCATACATATTTTGTTATTTTTAACCTCAAAAACGTGTTTATCATCCTTAAAAACCTACAAAATGATATATTACAAGCTATGGTGAAAATATAAAATAGTTCTACATAACCAAAATCGGCCATTTTGGCGGCCATTTTGAATTTTCTCAAAAAGTGAACCTAAAACGTCACCTGAGACAATTTTAAAGGTCATATTTGTATTCAGTGCATCATTTGGCCATAAAAAACACCCGTTTCAAAAAAAGTTGGTGATTTGCCCAACCCTACCGTTAGTGAGGTTTTGAGTTTTCTCGGATTTAGTTGACTGGGTTGAGTTGTCCCGACCATACGTTACGGAACGTTTCGATACGTTCGGGGTAATTGAACACGCTGCACCAGTTCAGAATATAAATGTGTGTGTCAGACTTAAACTAATGACTACGGAAGAACAGCGTCCTTTTAAAAAGTTAGACTAGTATAATTTATACATTTTGTACATGTAATTGGTTTTCTTATACTTTCTTGTACAGTGTCATTTAAAAGTTCTTAGGCAAAATAATTTTTAAGAAATACTGGTCATTTATATTTTCATAGTTATTTAAAGTCAAAGGATTTTTTTGGAGGCTTGCATATGGCTCTGGTAAAGCTAAAATGTTCACGAATGGAATTAACACAAACTGTTTTCAAACTCCTCACGACGGTTACTTTACGCGTTGCTTCTTTTCATTCATTATTTTAAAGTTAAGTAACCGCCGCATGGAGTATGTGCTGTTTTACAACGCACCTGTAGGAAAGACATTTTGTTCTCAGTTATGGTGCATTGTATCAGTTTGATCCAAAAACAGGATTTTGCCAAAGGGTATTTGGAGGGCACTGTAAAACACTGACCAATTAGGAAAGTCCCTGTCTGGTAGGAGTGATATTCCGGTATATTTATAGATAATATTATTGTATAAGAGTGAAAATATAATATCACAACCTAAAACTATTGTTCAATTCTATTCAATAATCAGTGCACACCCATTAACCCCACTGATTTAAATACTTACTATAGTACTTCCGTACTCACTATTTATAAAAATAGCCATCCATGTCTATGTAAGGGATACTCGAGTAAATATTGATTATTTAAATCAGCGGGGTTAAAGCATGTGCCCCTGACAGTATCTAACACATGTTAAATGTCGCTAACTCCACGGATGTAAGTCAGTTTTCGTGTCTGCAGTTAATGAATATATCTTCATATAGTGGCATTAAGTGCATTTTGGTCAAGTTGGACCGCCAACACTTAAGTAGGTCTGTTCTGTTCTGTTCAGAATTTATACGTGTGTTTTTGTGCACTGGTTGCTACTTAGTCAACATCTGTACGAGGCTGTGCCAACTAGAATTGACAAGATAATTAGTATTGATATCAAGTAGATGGATATTTTAATGAATAGTTCTCATTCACGTGTTTGTTAACTTTCATTTAACATCTCAAAGTTTATTTTTCAACCTACTTTCAAATGAATTGGAGTGGAAACATAATTATCGAAGTGGTTTATATATTAATGATATTTTATGTTATGATGTAATATTTCGTCTTTATACCACAATATGATCTAAATATGAGACATGCTGAATATCGTTTAAGTTGATTAATTCTATGATCAGGGGCGGATCTAGGATTTTTTTCTAGGGGGGTCAAACTATTTCTAGGGGGAGGGGGTCCAAACTTTTTCTAGGGTGGGTGGGTTCAAACTTTTTCTAGGGGGTCCAAACTTTCGAACCACAACCACATTATACACTGTTTGCAAAATAACGCAACATAATTATTAAAAAAAAACAACTACACAACCATTCTATCTATGTTAAGCACAAATTTGAGCGAAGGGAGCATGAGAAAAATTGCTTATGCTACTTAAAAATGGCTTACATTTAAAAAATACACTCACTAACAGGTACATTTTTGAAATTTCTAGGGTGGTCCGGACCCCCCTGACACTCCGCTAGATCCGCCTATGATGATTATATTACTGAGACCCTAAATAAGGACTCAATGAAACGCTGCTCTAACTCAATGTTACCAAAAATCAATTTTTGCAAAGGTCTGTGAAGTTAGCTATCTATTGTCTATTCTCTATTCAAAAGTCTATTCGCACAATAGACAGCTATGTATTGAGAAATCTATTCATTCAGAAATCTATTCGCATTTACTGTATACATAGATATAGGTAAGTTCAAATATCTGTACAAATATCTGTTCACAAAAAGCCGAAAAGACAGCTATCTATTCGGAAGTCTATTCAGAAATCTATTCGAAAAAAGTCAGTATTGCAATCAAACAGATTTAAAAGTCTTTTCGTGGAATACTTAAAGAGACAAATGTCCATTCAAAAGTCTTTTCAGAAGTTTATTCGCAAATATATAGTAATGCAATCTGAATGAGCAAGGTTTCTATTCCAAGAATGCAAGCGACAAATGTCCAATCAAAAGTCTTTTCGGATCTCTATTCGCAAAATCATATATATATTTTAAGAATGTGTCTGTAGTCTATTATAAAGTTTTGAATGGAGAGCTGTCCATTCAAATGTCTATTCAAAAGTCTATTCGCAAAATCATGTATATGCATTCAGAATGAGTCAGAAGTCTTTTATAGAGTTTCGAATAGAGAGCTGTCCATTCAAAAGTCTATTCAGAAATCTATTCGCAAAATCATATAAATGCATTAAGAATGGGTCAGAAGTCTTTTATAGAGTTTCGAATAGAGAGCTGTCCATTCAAAAGTCTATTCAGAAATCTATTTGCAAAATCATATATATGCATTAAGAATGGGTCAAAGTCTACCATAAAGTTGCGAATAGACAGATGTCCATTCAAATGTCTATTCAGAAGTCTATTCGCAAAATCATGTATATGCATTCAGAATGAGTCAGAAGTCTTTTATAGAGTTTCGAATAGAGAGCTGTCCATTCAAAAGTCTATTCAGAAATCTATTCGCAAAATCATATATATGCATTAAGAATGGGTCAAAGTCTACCATAAAGTTGCGAATAGACAGATGTCCATTCAAATGTCTATTCAGAAGTCTATTCGCAAAATCATGTATATGCATTCAGAATGAGTTTGAAAAATTTATAGAAATCGAATAGAGAGCTATCCATTCAAAAGTCTATTCAGAAGTCTATTCGCAAAATCTGGTAAATGCGTTCAGAATGAGTTAGAAGTCTATAATACAGTAGCGCATACACAGCTGTCCATTCAAATGTCTATTCAGAAGTTTATTTGCAAAATCATATAAATGTATTTAGAATGTGTCAGACGTTTATTATAAAGTTGCGAATAGAGAGATGTCCATTCATATGTCTATTTAGAAGTCTATTCCAAAAAAATTAGTAATGCAATCAAACAGATTTAAAAGTCTTTTCGTGGAATACGTAAAAAGACAAATGTCCATTCAAAAGTCTTTTCAGAAGTTTATTTGCAAATACATAGTAATGCAATCTGAATGAGCAAGGTTTCTATTCCAAGAATGCAAGCGACAAATGTCCATTCAAAAGTCTTTTCGGATCTCTATTCGCAAAATCATATATATGCTTTAAGAATGTGTCTGTAGTCTATTATAAAGTTTTGAATAGAGAGCTGTCCATTCAAATGTCTATTCAGAAGTCTATTCGCAAAATCATGTATATGCATTCAGAATGAGTCAGAAGTCTTTTATAGAGTTTCGAATAGAGAGCTGTCCATTCAAAAGTCTATTCAGAAATCTATTCGCAAAATCATATAAATGCATTAAGAATGGGTCAGAAGTCTTTTATAGAGTTTCGAATAGAGAGCTGTCCATTCAAAAGTCTATTCAGAAATCTATTTGCAAAATCATATATATGCATTAAGAATGGGTCAAAGTCTACCATAAAGTTGCGAATAGACAGATGTCCATTCAAATGTCTATTCAGAAGTCTATTCGCAAAATCATGTATATGCATTCAAAATGTATCAGAAGTCTCTTATAGAGTTTCAAATAGAGAGCTGCCCATTCAAATGTCTATTCAGAAGTCTATTCGCAAAATCATGTTTATGCATTCAGAATGAGTCAGAAGTCTTTTATAGAGTTTCGAATAGAGAGCTGTCCATTCAAAAGTCTATTCAGAAATCTATTCGCAAAATCACATATATGCATTAAGAATGGGTCAAAGTCTACCATAAAGTTGCGAATAGACAGATGTCCATTCAAATGTCTATTCAGAAGTCTATTCGCAAAATCATGTATATGCATTCAGAATGAGTTTGAAAAATTTATAGAAATCGAATAGAGAGCTATCCATTCAAAAGTCTATTCAGAAGTCTATTCGCAAAATCTGGTAAATGCGTTCAGAATGAGTTAGAAGTCTGTAATACAGTAGCGCATACACAGCTGTCCATTCAAATGTCTATTCAGAAGTCTATTTGCAAAATCATATATATGTATTTAGAATGTGTCAGATGTTTATTATAAAGTTGCGAATAGAGAGATGTCCATTCAAAAGTCTATTTAGAAGTCTATTCCAAAAAAGTCAGTAATGCAATCAAACAGATTTAAAAGTCTTTTCGTGGAATACGTAAAAAGACAAATGTCCATTCGAAGTCTATTCAGAAGTCTATTCGCAAAATCATATATATGCATTAAAATGTGTCTAAAGTGTACTATAAATTTGCTAATAGACAGATGTCCACTCAAATGCCTATACAGAAGTCTATTCGCAAAATCATGTATATGAATTCAGAGTAAGTCAGTAGTCTTTCATAGAGTTTCGAATAGAGAGATGTCCATTCAAAAGTCTATTCAGAAGTCTATTGGCGAAATCTGGTAAATGCGTTCAGAATGAGTCAGAAGTCTATTATACAGTTGCGAATGCACAGCTGTCCATTCAAAAGTCTATTCAGAAGTCTATTCGCAAAATCATATATATACATTAAGAATGTCTGAAGTTAATTATTAAGTAGCGAATAGACAGATGTCCATTCAAATGTCTATTCAGAAGTCTATTCGAAAATTACGTATATGCATTCAGAATGAGTTAGAAGTCTTTACAAAGTAGCAAAAAGGCAGCTGTCCATTCAAAAGTCTATTCAGAAGTCTATTCGCCAAATCATATATATGCAGTTAAAATGTGCCAGAAGTCTATTTAAAGATTAGCGAATAGACAATTATTCTTGCACATGTCTCTTCAGAAGTATATTCGCAAAATCATACATTTGCATTTAAAATGTGTCAAAAGTCTATTCAAAGAGTATCGAATAGACAGCTGTCTATTCAAATGTCTATTCAGAAGTCTATTCGCAAAATCATGTATATGCATTCAGAATGTGTCAGAAGTGTTTTTCAATGTCGCAAATAGATTGTTGTCAATTTAAATGTCTATTCAGAAGTCTATTCGCAAAATCTTTTGTATACATATAGAATGTATCACAAGTCTATTATAGAGTTGTGAATAGACAGATGTCCATTCAAATGTTTAATCAGATTTTTATTCGCAAAATCATGTATATGCATTCACAATGAGTCAGAAGTGTATTATAGACTTTCGAATAGACAGCTGTCCATTCAAAAGTCTTTTCAGAAGTTTATTCGCAAAACCTGGTAAATGCGTTCAGAATGAGTCAGAAGTCTATTATAAAGTTGCAAATAGACAGATGTCCATTCAAATGTCTATTCAGAAGTCCATTCGCAAAATCTGGTAAATGCGATCTGAATGAGTCAGAAGTCTATTATAAAGTCGAGAATACACAGATGTCCATTCAAATGTCTACTCAGAAGTCTATTGGCAAAATCATTTATATGCATTCAGAATGAGTCAGAAGTCTTTTATAGAGTTTTGAATAGACAGATGTCCATTCAAATGTCTATTCAGAAGTCTATTTCAAAAGAGTCAGTAATGCAATCAAACATATTGAAAGTCTTTTCGTGGAATATGAAAAGAGGCAAATGTCCATTCAAAAGTCTATTCAGAAGTCTATTTGCAAATTATATATATGCATTAAAAATGTGTCCTAAGTCTATTATAAAGTTGCGAATAGACACCTGCCCATTTAAATGTCTTTTCAGAAGTCTATTTGGAATTTATGTTAATCGATTCAGAATGTGTCAGGTGTTATTGTAATAGACCTGCCATGTTTATTGAAGTTTACGTGCTTTGCCTGAATTAAGTAAGTTTCTTAACTCTCGTAAACATAAATGAATCTACCGAATATTTCGGCAATTGTAGGTGAAGGTCGATTTGCCTTTCCATATCGTCGTAATTTTGCCGATTCTGTAAACCAAATCGAGCCGGCAAATCTGGTTCAAACAAGGTCACTGGTACCGCAGATTACACAAGTGCAAATGCAAATTCGGTAACCAGTGCTGGTTTTATTCGAGGAAGCGCCATTGCTTGAGACATGCTAATATTTCGAAGTTTGTAGGTAGAAACATTTGAATTTCATATTAAATCGTAAACAAAGTGTTATTATCCACAAGAAAAATAAGCGCCAAAGTAACTACTTTAAATTTACATTTAAGTTATTGAGCCTGTAAAAATGTTATTTTTGTTTTATAAGAAACACAATTTTACGCCATTTTGTTAAGTTCTTTTGACGGTGCAACAGCGTGACGTAAATCGTGGTCATTTCTCACAGGTCCGTGCTTGTTGTATATATATATATATATATATATATATATATATATATATAATGTCATTCGGAACTACCTCGGCGATTTTCCACGCAAATACACTTCGGATATCACGAGGAGCTAAAGTAGTTCCAACATAGAATCTAGCCTCGTTCCCGACGTTTACTCAATAGAACAGAGGCGCACACCATAAATGACGGACGAATATGGGCAGTTTAAAGCTCTTCAATGCCTGTAACTGATATCCACTCACATCGCACACAGATCTGCCATGTTGATTGTTTACATCGGCACTACTTAACCTGTGAGGTTAATCGCCTGATCTCATTACTTTGTTGATTCCACCACGATTGATATCCGAGGTGTATCTTCGTAGATGATCGCCGAGGTCGTTCCGAATGATATAATGTTTTCATCTTGTAACCGAAATGAAAAGGGTAGACAAAAATCAATTAGAAGTATTAATCTCATGCAAATAGTTGTTTTTAAAAGTCCGTAAGACCTGATTACAAAAAAGAAGTAATTCAGCTGCCGAGAGAAGACTTACTACCAGGAGAAAAATAGAAATCTTGCTTTGAATAGAAAAAAGTAGACCTTCTTCAAAGAGCATGTCTATTCACAAACCCAGCAAATTATTCTGACACATTAAAATGCATATGAATGATTTTGCAAAGGACTTCTTACAAATAATTTGAATATGTCTATTTATCACTTTTCAAAAAGAAACTTCTGCTACATTCTGAATGCGAACTTTTGTTTGCAAATAGGACAGCAGTCTATTCCTAAACCTATAATTGATTTTGCAAATGGACTTCGGAATAGACATTTGAACGGACGACAATCTATTCACAACTTTTTTATAAACTTCAGACTCATTCTGGCATATTCTAACTGCATATCTATGATTTTGCTAATAAACTTCCGAATAGACATTTGTATGGACAGCTCTCTATTCGCAACTTTATAATAGACTTCAGACTCACTCGAATGCATATACATGATTTTGCGAATAGACTTCTGAATAGACATTTGAATGGACATCTGTCTATTCACGCAACTTTATAATAGACTTCTGTCACATTTTTTATGCATTTATATAATTTTGCGAATAGACTTCTGAATAGACATTTGAATGGATAGCTCTCTATTCGAAACTCTATTAAAGACTTCAGTCACATTCTTAATGCATATATATGATTTTGCGAATAGACTTCTGAATAGACATTTGAATGGACAGCTCTCTATTTGGAACTCTATAAGAGACTTCTGACTCATTTTGAATGCATATACATGATTTTGCGAATAGACTTCTGAATAGACATTTGAATGGACATCTGTCTATTCACACACCTTTATAATAGACTTCAGTCACATTCTTTATGCATATATATGATTTTGCGAATAGACTTCTGAATAGACTTTTAAATTGACAGATCTCTATACGCAACTATATAATAGACTTCAGACTCATTCTGAATGCATATACATGATTTTGCGAATAGACTTCTGAATAGACATTTGAATGGACATCTGTCTATTCGCAACTTTATAATAGACTTTAGTCACATTCTTAGTGCATATATATGATTTTGCAAATAGACTTCTGAATAGAATTTCGAATGGACAGCTCTCTATTGGCAACTTGATAATAGACTTTAGTCACATTCTTAATGCATGTATATGATTTTGCGAATAGACTTCTTAATAGACTTTTGAATGGACAGCTCTCTATTCGAAACTCTGTCAAAGACTTCTGACTCATTCTGAACGCATTTACCAGGTTTTGCGAATAGACTTCTGAATAGACTTTTGAATGGACATCTGTCTATTCGAAACTCTATAATAGACTTCAGACACATTCTAAATGCATATATATGATTTTTCGAATAGACTTCTGAATAGACATTTGAAAGGACATCTATCTATTTGAAACTATATAAAAGGCTTCTGACTCATTTTGAATGCATATATATGATTTAGCGAATCGACTTCTGAATAGACATTTGAATGGACAGCTCTCTATTCGCAACTTTATAATAGACTTCTGACTCATTTTGAATGCATATACATGATTTTGCGAATAGACTTCTGAATAGACATTTGAATGGACATCTGTCTATTCGCAACTTTATAATAGATTTAGTCACATCCTTAATGCATATATATAATTTTGCGAATAGACTTCTGAATAGACATTAGAATGGACAGCTCTCTATTCGCAACTTAATAATAGACTTCAGTCGCATTCTTAATGCATATATATGATTTTGCAAATAGACTTCTGAATAGACATTTGAATGGACAGCTCTCTTTTCGCAACTTAATAATAGACTTCAGTCACATTCTTAATGCATGTATATAATTTTGCGAATAGTTTTCTGAATAGACTTTCGAATGGACAGCTCTCTATTCGAAACACTATCAAAGAACTCTGACTCATTCTGAACGCATTTACCAGGTTTTGCGAATAGACTTCTGAATAGACTTTTGAATGGACAGCTTTCTATTCGCAACTTTATAATAGACTTCAGTCACATTCTGAATGCATATATATGACTTTGCGAATAGACTTCTGAATAGACATTTGAATGGACATCTGTCTATTTGCAACTTTATAATAGACTTCTGACTCATTTTGAATGCATATATATGATTTTGCGAATAGTCTTCTGAATAGACTTTTGAATGGACAGCTCTCTATTCGAAACTCTATTATAGGCTTAAGACTCATTCTGAAGGTATATACATGATTTTGCGAATAGTCAACTGAATAGACATTTGAATAGACATCTGTCTATTCGCAACTTTATCATAGACTTCAGTCACATGCTTAATGCATGTATATAATTTTGCGAATAGACTTCTGAATAGACTTTTGAATGGACAGCTCTCTATTCGAAACTCTATTAAAAGACTCCTGACTCATTCTGAACGCATGTACCAGGTTTTGCGAATAGACTTCTGAATAGACATTTGAATGGGCAGCTTTCTATTCGAAACTCTATAAAAGACTTCTGACTCAATCTGAATGCATATACATAATTTTGCGAATGGACTTCTGAATGGACATTTAAATGGACATCTTTTTATTTGCAACTTCATGATAGACTTCAGACACATTCTCAATGCAAATACATTATTTTTCGAATAGACTTCTGAATAGACATTTGAATGGACAGCTCTCTATTCGAAACTCTATAAAAGACTTCTGACTAATTCTGAATGCATATATATGATTTTGCGAATAGACTTCTGAATAGACTTCTGAATAGACATTTGAATGGACATTTGTCTATTCGCAACTTTATAATACATTTCAGACACATTCTTAATAATTTTGCGAATAGACTTCTAAATAGACTTTTGAATGGACAGCTCTCTTTTCGAAACTCTATAAACGATATCAGACTCATTCTGCAGGCATATACATGATTTTGCGAATAGACTTCTGAATAGACATTTGAATGGACATCTGTCTATTTGCAACTTTACAATAGACTACAGACACATTCTTAATGCATATATATGATTTTGCGAATAAACTTCTGAATAGACTTTTGAATGGACATCTCTCTATTCGAAACTCTATAATAGACTTCTGCCTCATTCTGAACGCATTTTCGATTTTTTCGAATAGACTTTTGAATAGACTTTGAATAGACATCTTTCTATTCGCTACTTTAAAATAGACGTCAGACACATTCTAAATGCGTATTTGCATATGATGTTGCGAATAGACTTCTGAATAGACATTTGAATGGACATCTGTGTATTTGCTACTGTTTGTTAGTTCTGACTCATTCTGAACGCATTCACCAAATTTTGCGAATAGATTTCTGAATAGACTTTTGAATGGACAGCTCTCTATTCGAACTCTATAATAGACTTCTGACCCATTCTGGACGCATTCACCAGATTTTGCGAATAGACTTCTGAATAGACTTTTGAATGGACAGCTGTCTATTTGAAAATCTATAATAGAATTCTGACTCATTCCGAATGCATTCACCAGATATTTTAAATAGTCTTTTGAATAGACATTTGAATGGATATCTATCAATTCCCAACTTAATAATAGACTTCAGACACAGTCTTAAGGCACATATATGATTTTGCGAATAGATATCCGAAAAGACATTTGAATGGACATTTGTCCCTGGCTTTTTGGGAATAGACATCTTGATCATTAAGATTTCATTACTATGTTTTTGCGAATAAACTTCTGAATAGACTTTTGAAAGGACATTTGTCTCTTTGCGTATTCCACGAAAAGACTTTTAAATCTGTTTGATTGCATTACTGTTTTTTTCGAATAGACTTCGGAATAGACTTTTGAATGGACATTTGTCTATTTATGTATTCTATGAAAAGACTTTTAAATATGTTTTATTGAACTAGTGCTTTTTTTCGAATAGACTTCTGAATAGATTTCCGAATAGACAGCTGTCTTTTCGGCATTTTGTGTACAGATTTTTGTACAGATATTTGAACTTTCCTATATCAATGTATACAGTAAATGCGAATAGATTTCTGCATGAATAGATTTCTCAATACATAGCTGTCCATTGAGCGAATAGACTTTTGAATAGAGAATAGACAATAGATCGCTAACTTCACAGACCTATTTTTGCAATATATAAATAATTCCAGGACATAAAGTCGTGATGTAAATGCATTAAAAGGGTTTGAAAATGTTTAGCATTTTAATGGTTCAAAGGGACCAAATGGCATTTTCCTCTGAAAAATACCTGGCTTGTTTTAATTTTCATTTACCCCCCACCCCCTGAAAAAAAAGCTTTTTTCATTAAATCGCCAATCCTTTTTCAGTATTAGATCCTTACTAATTTCACATACTATTATTAAGTTTTTCTAAGAAATTAAAATTACTGTGGGAGACAATGGTGGCAACTGATCAAAAACATGTGGGTGTACATGTATTTCGTAAAAAAACGCCATAAAAGTTCGTAAAATCGAAATAATATTTCATAAAAACGGAATAGTATTTCGTAAAATCGTAATACCATTTTGTTAGAAATAAATGTCCATATAAGGGCTCCGTATATTTACCGTATTACAATATATGTATTCAATGCGTTTTGGTTCGCTTTAACTAGGATATTGATCTTGATGCACTCAATGCAAAAGAAAGTCGGTGAAGCATTTTAAGTGCTGACAGCTTTGTTCCGAAACTAGTTCAGTAATATCAAGTTAATTTTGTAAGAAAACGACCAAATACCGCCAAATAATCCTTGAAATCAAACTGTTCATCAAGACAGAATAGAACCGAACTGAGCCGACACCAACTTCAATGGTCATTAATGCACAACAGGCAAATAACAACTACAATCATTGTTCATTGTTATCATGCATACGCATGTTTTAAAATTCGAAATTTCGTTCCACTAAATTTACGAAATTACAGAGTTTCGTAAAATCATGTTATAATCTAATTATTGGGAAACACATGCTTTTCGTGAATGTTGATCTACAATAAACAATCTCTTGATTTTTAACAATGATCCCAGATTTTTTTCACAATTTTTAACATGATATTTGCTCAGGATATCAGAAACGTGTGACCTTCTTTAAGAATTTCTCTGTAATAATTGGTTATCGGTGATTTATTAAAACATCAATTGAATTCCATTTTAGGTTTCCAAACTTGGTGAGAGGCTTGAGACAGCTAAAGGTGAATGTGAAAACGCCAAGAGAGAGTTCATAAATGAACAAGAAGGTAGAAAGATTGTTGACAAGAAAGTGAAAGCATTAGAAAAAGACAATAAAGATTTAAGAAATAAATTAAGTGGAGTACGAGCCAAGCTTGGTGTGTGTACTGCCAACCATAATGTGATGAAACATGACACAGATGAACTGAAGAAAACTAACCAAGAACACTTGATACAAATAGCTAGGTACGTTCAATGGTAGCCGCGGCCGTGGCGTAGTGGTTAGTATGTCTGACTTCGAATCCGGAGATCGCAGGTTCGAGTCCGGAGACGGTAGGTCATACCCTATACATGAGTTGTTGGCCTTGTGGTAGGGTAAGTTAGTACTGGTGATAGAAAAGTGTCCAGGAAACCTATAGTAGGAAGAGCCGGCCGTCGTGTATATGACCTATATATGTGTTGAATACGACGTTAAAAACAAACAAACAAAAACAACAAAGAAAAAGTTCCATGGCGTTGGTTATTACTTGAACTAATCAAAGCGCTAAAATCGCTGTCGATCATGGGGTTTTGATAGAATATATAAACGAAGGACTATATAATAAACGAAAGCGATACAAAGGAACAATGCATTAAATAAGCCTGATTTCTTATACTTCAATCGCACAAACAGCATAGCCTCGGCTCGTTAACGCGTAATGCGAACTATATTAATTGAAGTAGTAATTATCCCTTGAATTGCGCACGCACAGGCTAATGTAATCGTCCGCGACAAATTTTAATGAGGATTTGCTGCAGTCTGCTTCAAACTGATACACATTTGCCCACCTAAAAAGAACCAACAGGTCATTTTGGTTTTTAGTAAGGTTTTGTTTCAAAATCAGCATTATTTTGTTTATTAACATACGATTCAAGATATTCTTAAGTAAATGAATAATCTTTCATTATAGTAAATTTCTTGAGTTGCACATGAACCAATTTTCTTAAAGTATTGTTAGTCCGAGGAACGTCCAAGGAGAGCGCTGTATATCACATGTATATTAAACCAGTCATATAGTAAAATGATAACATAAAGGGCTAATCAAAAAGGACAGCAGAAAGGTGTGACTAATGAGACATGACATTGACCCACCCATATGATGTTGCAAATTACTCTTTTCAAAAATTTACATTCGATAATCACATAGGCTTCGTATTTATCAAGAAAACAAATTTATATCTGACAAAAACTCACAGCATATCGCTAACAGCGGGATAGATTACTCGTTCCAGTTACAAATTAAAAATGTCTCTAATTTTTCAAACTTGATACCTGTATCATTTACAGCCTTATTTGTCATTCTTTTTATCCTATAATTGCTTCTTAAATTACAATGAGGATACTAAGTGCGTGAAACCTAGAATTAACGCGCTGATTATGATCTAGGAACGGGTAGGTACGGGTTTTAGCCAAAGCCATTTTTATGCAAATGGTTGCTTTTTTATTGAAACCGAATTTTGACACTTTAAAAGCCAGGGGCATAAAAGTACAAGAGATTATTTGTGGAAAATATAAACACGTTTTAAAAAATAAGCCATGTTGTGCTCTATGTGTGACGCATTGCTGTGCACGCAGTTTTGTCGAAATCTGGTACGTGTCGAAGCATTGTCGTGAGTAGCGTAACGCGTCCTTTTGGTATATGATATTATAGAACTAGGTGCCATTAGTCATTTTAAATTTTTGTCATAATCATAAACGAATCTCTTGGTTTGTGACCGATATACAAAAATTCATTTGATATTTAAACCTGAGTATTAGTGGGATTGTCGATTCATTAACATGCTTTCAGTTCATTTTACGTCTGTTTCACTTTGATACAGTATTTGACCATGAAACTAGGTCAACTTCTCAATTTCATAGGTGGCGCTGCAAGTTGTTGTTATCCAACAACAGTTTTACGGCGAAATTTAAATTAACGCCAAAATACCAACAAACTACGGAAGCATGTAAGTGCCATCATCTCAGAACATGTTGGAATGTGTTAGAAAAAGACGTACCATGTCTCTTCTATGTTTCCATAGCAAACACTATTATATATTGACATCTATTTTTAGATTGGAGGAGCGTCTTACAGCAGCCAATCAGGATCGAGAACGTCTAAGGAATCCTAATAACCCGGATGGCAGTGAAGAGGTTCGTCAACAAGTAATGTTTTATATGTTAAAAACTAAAATAAACACCACTTTAATATACATTCAGTTTTATTGACCTACATTCTGTATGGCGTATTAGATAGACTTTAATATCACTTTTTAGCTCACATAAGCACGAAGTTCTGATGGTGAATTTGTGGTGTATTGTCTGTCGCTATGCGTCATGTGTCATGCGTTGCGCTTCGTTCATTGAGCGTTGTGCGTGGGGCGAAGTGCGTCAACGTTGTGCGTGGGGCGTGGTTTGATGAGTAAAATGTGAGAAAGGCCAATGGGCAGTCAACAAATTATCTTACAATGATGGAGCATTGTAAGCATGTCCTTGAAATGAGGTAAACCCAGAAGTAAGCCTAAAATATATCAGGAACACCATTAGTAATAAATACAGATCTTCCATACAGCTAAACAAACAAACAGGTAGATGGTTAAGGTTGTATAACACCTCAGACAAAAAATCCTTTAAGGTTTCCGCCTTCGAACTGACAGATATTTAGGTCAGTACAGAACAGATGTTTTATTAAAGATTTGTACGACCAAGGCACATCATCTTACAAAACATTCAAGGACAAATATAATTCATGTACATATAAGTAGATATTTATAGTAAAATATGTATAACTTTAACATTTCAAATCAGGCGTCTCTTCTGATAGTATCTGATAATATTATAACAATGATACTTGACAAAGTTGAAGACCACATGACGTATGTATATATATAAAATCGGTTATCACTGGGTAAAACCGCCAACTCATACCTTTATACTTACAGTAAACCCTTTCTATAACTATTACTTAAAAACATAGCCCCTAATCCATCATTGACACCTTTCAACATAAGCCATAAAAATATAGCCCCTAATCCAACCAAAGCCACCTTTCAACATTAGCCACTTCAAACGCATTGCATAGTATACTATATTTTAGCGGGATTGTGAAACAAGTTCTTACAACTTAGATTTATCACTTTCGAGTCCGCTTTCTGGTTCCCAGTACTGAGCTGTAAGGATAAAGTTTCTTGCTCAAGGAAACAACGGTACTTTTTGAACTCGTACCCCCTTCGGAACACTAGATTCTAAATCCAGGCGCTTCCAACTGCTATACGGACCAGGGTTCAAAATGGCTATAAAATTGTTTTGTATTAGGGGAATTCCACCTTAAAACGGTGACTGTAAAATGAAGGTCACAATGTCATTGACATTCGGGAGTAAAAATAGGTTATCATTGGAGTAAAAAGTTGAACTCATGTCCCTCTAATTATCAATGATAACATATTATACATTGTTTTAAAATGAGGTTACTAAGTATAAAATTAGAAAACAAACAACTCGTGATAAAACTGGCTGGTGACATTGCAATCTGAATCTTAAAGTGTTAATTATCGTAAGTCTAAAACATGTACTGACCAGGACATGAACGAAAATTGGCTATACATATGTTTCATCGTAACGTAATTGGGCTTTTTCAAGATGCTCTTATTTCATTACGTATTGACTGACATATGTGCAACTTGGCCATACTAATTATTATTCTCTTGGTGACTGCTGTTCAGAAAATATCATTTGAACCATAACCCCAGTTTCCATGGCAACGTTAGGGTTACGCAAAAGTGGCAAAAATGGATTTTTTCAATATCTGTGGCGGCCATTTTGAAGGGGTGCGATCAAGACACGTAAAACACGGAATTTATTCATTAAGGCATTCGGATCTACCTCGGCGATCTTCTTCGCAGATCTTCGTAGAAGATTGCCGAGGTTGATCCGAATGCTATACAGGATTAAAAATTATTTTATGCTCTTTCGTGGAAAATGTAAACGTCCGCTTATACAACGATAAGTCGAATACCAAGGTGAAATATGCGTTAAAATGAATTGAAACAATGAGTCCAGTTTATATAGAGTGCTCACGTGACTCGCGAAAGATACAACAAACACTATTATTATACCTCACGTGATTTTACTATATAGCCTAATATGACGTCATCGGGTGACAATCCGAAATGTTTCCCTCTGGACATCATCTATCGCCCCGTTTGACATCACCTAGTGCCGCTTTAAGCGGTGGGAAACTGCTGCGTTAGTGTTTGCTAATACCGGGACACGAGTTGTAAGCCATTCAATTTAAGTAACCTCCCTTGCGGAGACGCTTTCTTTTTATGAAACAACAAAGTAAATATTACATCTTCAGAGGGTGATAGAATGTAATGTTCACCCTTGACAAGTAACGTCAACCTTGGCTTAATGTTCATTCCGTTCTATCACCCTCTGTAGGATATGATATTTATATGTATGAACTGTATTTAGGATAAAACACTTTCGTCTGTCCTTTTACCTTATCTAATCATATACCACCTTGCCCTGAACCCTTTTTATTCAATCAGTTATGAACGTTTTATCTATCTATCTATATATAAATGACATAATTATTGTCAAAAATTTAGAATAAAATCCCCCATTTTATTTTAAGTTAAATCCCCTTTCGTCTACGATGACGTCTTGGGTTTTTTAATTCAGTCTTTTCAAGATGTCCTCTCATAAGGAGTGCACGTGTGCAAGTATGTACAAATTGGTATCGGGAAGTGTTATCGCGAGATTTTATTGCACTCATATCTGGATAGTTGCTCGGGTGTAGATAAACGACAGTCTGTACGTGCGACGTCCAGGTTGACAATTTATATACTGGGTTACACAATTTATTTTTAGGTCATTTTACGGCGTCCAGCGCACCTAACCTAGCTTTTCCTAACCAGTACTCACCTATCCTTCCACAAGGCCGGATAATTTTCCATATACCTTATTCATGGAGGAAAATTGACATCATTGTCAAATATTCATGGAAGGGTATAACTTTCTCGGTTGGATTCGAACGCGTACTCTCTTCGGGACACTAGATTCGAAATCCAGGCGCGCTACCTAGTACTACTATGCATCATTCATTGATTGCAGCCTCTGGTGATAGCATGTCATCATTATTGTTTCCCGGTAAGTGTACCGCCATATTCTATGAGTAGTCCTCTGTCAATGGCACTATATAAACAGGGTCCTTGCCTCTGTGCTGTATTACTCATCAAGTCCAACTGGTTTAAATATGATTACTAATACTATATACATGTATATTAAATGATACCAAGTTCCTTACATTCAGGCAGGTTCTTGCCAACTTAGAGTAATACGCTGCTGAGTGCCACAAGCCCAACTGTCATGTGTAGCAAAGTACCAAACGCCAAGCCCAGATCTACCACACACTTAAAGTTATACACTGCCGAGTATCCCAGTCCCAACTGTCCTCGTCACACTTTGTCTAACACCCAGCCAAGTTCTAGCCAATTCAGTGTTATGTACTACTGAGCGTCCAATGCTGAACGATTTCTGTCTGACTGACTCACTTAAACTGACCACCCCTATCTACATATCACCATTGGCAGTGGGTCTGCACATAATGCATCCTTATGGAGCGGACGGGCCCTCATTAAATTCAAACAAAAGAAAAAATATATTGGCAGTTGACAAATACCACATGGCCACAGATACAAGCATACTTTGTGCGCTCTGTGATATGTTGAAACATGCCTCGGAAAAAATAGCTTGAAAGATTACTTGAAGCTTTTGTAAGATAAATGTTCATGCAATTCTAGCAAAAAGTCGTATTCTAGGTATTTCGTATCACTGTAAACATTCGTGATCATTCATAAAAATTACTCTCAAAACATCAACAAAACATCCTCACGTAACAAAGGCGGTGCACATTTAGAAATCATTCTTGGCATACGTACAATTATATACACTCAATGCTCTATCACGGGGAATTCCTGGTACAAGGCTGTCTGTGGTATTGTATACCGCCCAGTAAATTTCCTACGCGATAAACCACACGCGGTGTATCACAATGAACAAGCCTGATTAGAATCTGATTAGAATTTAAGAATTCAGTTAAAACACACATGAAGGCACTACGGTTTAAACTTTCTATGTTCAATGTTTCTAAGTTTGTTTTTTGCTTTCGTGGTTATGCATTGCAATTAGGAATCTGAACGTTTCTTCACGTGCATATTTATTTGTTCTCTGTACATCGAACTCTGTCCTGTTGGTTCAGAAGTAAGCATTTCGGCATAGGAATACTGGAATCTTGGGTTCGAATCCAGTATGTGACCTACATAGGGATGGATGCCGTAAGGGACAAAACGATATCGGTACATCTACCAATAACACGATACGATATTTATACCGACACCGATACCAATATGCAACTATAGATAATCGTACAATTTACAATTTTTAAATACAAATAGCAAAAACTTTCTCGGATCGAGACTTACTTTTTTCTGCATTATTGTGTAACCAGTCAGTGAAAACACACGTTCTTTTGGTACACTTGTACCAGAGATAGAGAAGTAGTTCAATGCAAAGTCTGCAATTTATAATGTCATCGTGCTAGTCTGATAGCTTTAAATGTTTGTGCATAGTACTAGGCTAAAAGCCAGAAATCAAGGCTTTTCCAAGAACCCTAAATAGAATGATAGGTCACCCTGATATGACCAAAAATTAGGTTGAAATGCGAAGTAAATTTTCATACATTAAATTACAATTTATGTTCACAGATTGTTTCACTTATGACAATGAGTTTGACATTTTATATGTCCAGAAATGAAATCATGTCTACAGTGAATTTTCTGGTTTTTTATTTGTTCGAATTAATTCACAAATTTACGTCTGATTGCGGTCGCCATAACCATGTGACAAAATGTTATTTGTATTGTCTAAACTGTAAATTGTTGATGTACTATATATGTACACATCGTAAAACCCGGGTCGCCATAACCATGTTGGTAGCGCGATTGGATTTGGAATCTCGTGCCCGAGGGGGTGCGGGTTCGAATCCCACCCTGGGAGGTTATACCCTTCCATGAAAATTTAACAATAATGACGATTTTCCTCCATTGATTAGATAATATGGAGAAGTTTCCGGCTTTGTGGAAGGGTAGGTGAGAACTGGTTATAGACAATGGTCCAGGAAAGCTAGGTAAGGTGCGCTGGACGCCGTAAAAGACCAAAAACTGTGTTGACACGGCGTTAAATCTAGTAAAAATAAAAGTAAATAAAATATGTTCTGTTCTGTTCTGTTAAACAAATTTATAATGTAAACTTCATACATACCATCGGAAAAAAACTCTTAATTGCATTATAAGTAAAAAGCGATAAAACGTATTTATTTTTATTTGAATAGACTTAAATCAACTTAATATTAAGTAAAGAAAGTTTGTAAACAGTTTCTTTCTGAAGAAGTAATATAACCTTTCCTGAATTACCTATCATTTTAACCGATTTCTACATGGTATTCTTCATTGTTCTTTCGGAACTACCTCGACGATCTTCCACGCAGATAAACTTTATAGAAGATAGCCGAGGTTGTTCTGAATGAAGAGTTTAAATAATTAAAGAATGTTAAGGTGACTTTTTATCTATTTTCAAAGTTAATTTGTTGATTAACATTGGCAAGCGAACTTTTTAATTGACAATTTTTCACACTAAACTATTTTAACTAGATAAATGACGCAATAATTTATTCAAAGTCACGACTAATGATCAATTAAATTAAAGTCGGTGTTTGAAATCATTTGTAGAAAATGAATGTATGTTATTTGTTGAAATGTCATCGTTTTTTACTTCGAAAGTAAGAATATTGGGATAGTTTCATTTTTTATTTGACATGAGTTTATTTAGGAGTTGAAAAATATTCAGCGAGGCTTGTCCGCTTTCTATCTATGTCAAAATAAAATATGTGATAAAATATCATGAAGTGCGAAACTTTTACAAAATAAAGCTGACGAAAATGACAAAAATCATATCTTAATATGCATTAATTATATACAGAGCAAAAAATAAATATATCTAGAAATGTATGAATTTACACACTCAGTTGCAATTTTTAAACTTTAAAGCTAAAATTAATCAGAAGCAGTCAACGAAATTTGTGGTTATCCGGTTGTCCGGAACAAACAATTTCTAGTTCAGGCAACCAAAAATTTTCTTTGGGCGACCAAATTCTTACGAACAAAATATAGTGCTAGCTGCTAAAATAACCTGTTTGAGCAACCACGTTCATATCCTAATTCTATAGAACGGTGTCACATTACTTATCTCCTATCAATGCCAAGAAAAGATGTCAACCTTGAGACCGATTTAAATCTCGTTCGAAATATGCGAACAATTTGACCTAGCAGATACATCGCACACTTTCGTCCAAGATAATTACCACATGCCTTTCGGACAAAAAACTCGGGTCATTCCGTACACAGACAATCAACGCAGCTATCACCGAGGTGTCCCGATTATGTTCGTATTTGATGTTTTCTTTGTATTTAACGAATATTTACGTTCTATCATACCATGTTATACTTTAATTAATCAATGTCTATGTATTATTCAGGTTAGATCAAGAATTGTAGTAGAAAATAAACAAATCAAGAAATTAAAGGCGAAATTGGAGAAAATGAAGGTAAATTAGGTCACCCGTATATTTGGTACGGTCTAGACTGGTTTTTAAACATATCAGGTTGATGTTTAAAGTCAGATTTCCGGACAGTTCAAATCGGTACAGGCGTCTGTGTAATTTATCCATAGCCCAAAGACAGGCATGTTTATGTTTAAATATGCGACGCTCTGACTGACGTACTATGTTCAGTCTTTTGATATTTTAAACTCGACATAATTTTACTTAATTATGCAAATTTATAAAAGCATACTTGAGAAAATTTTAATTAATCACTCTGAATTCTGCTTCAAAACCATTAAGTAAAAGTTTTGGAGGGCAGCCGCACTTTTAACCTTCCAGGCTCAGCTTATGGGCTACAATGTTAACATAGCCGACTGGCACGATTTCAAGACAAAACATATACATAAATCATATATATAAATGTTGGCATAATGTTTTCATGTGTGTCATGAAAAATTATTTATGGCTATTTGGATTGTGTCAACTTCTTTTGGTATATGCGACATTTATAATTATGTATATAATGAATGACAAAATCATCATACAAATTGGTCTTTGTCAAGTTCATTATTCCATGTCATATCAGAACAAGCAAGCATCAAACGGGTCGTAGGGCTGACAAGATGGTTAGATTCCAGTTGTTGTGGTTTTAAATGTGTTTTGAATCGGAACCGTGCCTGACGCCTATAATGAATCTAAGCGCTAATAACGCTTTCAGACATGGGACTTATGGCTGTAATATATGGCTGTATACTACAAACGAAAGTGTTACCTTACTTTACCTTACATTAGCCAGATTAGATATATATGTATACTTCTTATCGTCTGCTTGCTACATGTAACGTGTAATGCGGACTACATTAATTGCGGTGGTAATTATCCCTTTAATTGCGCACGCACGGACTAATGTAATCGTCCGCGACAAATTTTAATGAGGATTTGCCACAGTCCACTACTAAACAAGAGGAAACCCCCGTGTAAAAACCAATCATATATGTCACCTAATTTCTGAGTATTAATCTTGCATAAAAATTTGTTGTGTCAATTGTGATCATGTAAACAAGATTATGAAGTATGCATACTTATCTTTCATAAATTATCTGTTCTGCTCTGTTCTATTCTGTTCTGTTCTAACAGACGGAGAAAGAAGAAGATATGAAAAAGATGCGAGAAATGGAAGAAGATTATATCAAACAATCCAGAGATTTAGAATTATGTCATGAAACTATAACTAGTTTAGAAACAAGTATACAAATGGCTGAAATGTCCATTGAGGTAAATATTGGTATTTATAACTGGTTCTCATATTGCAAAAGGATGCCCCTATGACCATAAGTTAGATTACAGAGGTTCAGATTATTTTCTAGCCAAATAGCGATAGTTAAGAAAACCTTAGAAAGCGAACAATCCTCTTCTGGCTCATACTGTAGGCTTTGTGTATTACTGTTGCAGTCGAGGTTTAAACTTTTCACATTGGCTCCTATGAACAAAACCGAGTCAGTGCGATTAAAAATACTGCAAAATTGCATGCGGATTACTCGGGCGATATCGTTACAATCGTAGTCCGAGAAAATGAACATCCATAGCGTGATTATGCTTCTAAAATTAGACAGTAGCAAACAATTAATCTATTATCAGCGGATGAAAGTAAGTACCGCATGATTTCCGCACACTTCTGTAAAACACACGCTGCCTTTAAAACACACACACATTTTTAAAAGTTTTTGGTGCTTACACACGTGTGTTGCTTCATGATGAGCTTTTTTAAACAATGTCACTAGCAATGTTTTATCAGTAGTATCAGTACTTTGATTTACTTTCAGGCAGAGAAAGCCAGTCGTGAGGAATACGAAAACCAAAACCGGAAATTAAGAAGTGAGAAAGCCGGGTACGATGATCAGATAAAACAATATAAAGTTAAACTTGGTATAAGTAACGCTAGTAAAAATGTTAACATACGACAAGCTGAAGTGTTGAGGAAAAAAGACGAGGAGTACCAATTCACAATTGACTCTTTAGAAAAGAAGATAAAAATGGCTAATGCAGAGATAGAAAGGTTAAAAACACGCTATGAAATGACCGGAAAAACGGCTGACTCGCTACAAGATCATAAAGGTCGGCTAAAACGATACAGAAAAACATTTGGTGTGGAATATAAGACCATTCAACAGTTAGACAAGGCTGGTGTGACGGGATGGAGCACCAGCCGAACAACCCCACATGATAGAATAAGTATCAATAGTGGAGGTAGCGTATCTAGTAGACAAAATGTTCTACCAAAACTTAAACTGAACTCTGGTAAAGGGGGAAGAACTTCACTACCATGAAAGAGCTAATATACTTTCATCCTGATTTCAAACTCATGGTGTTTTCACTATGATGCAAACAAACATGTACCGACTCAGTGAATTGCATGTGTACAAAGAGCAATATGATAAATTTTGTGATTCGTGTTTTTCAGCAATAATAATTATGTGCTTAAACTTGTTTGTACCTGATATGCGTTCCTTAACGAAAACGTTGGCGAACATTGGCTAATTTTGCAAACCTTTGTTACTAGGGTCTCTATGTACGCCGCGAACGTTCCGATCATAGGCGAACGTAATTAAGAGTCGACTCGCTAAGCGAACAAAAATGGCGACCACAAACGTTCATAACATTGTAAGCTTATCTAAGGCGACCATCTTGAAAACGTATTCGTATTTTGGCGAGAGCGAAGTTCCATTAGTAGTTTGTCTAACAATAACTTAAAGATACAGATTCACTGATTTCATCCTAAACATTAACTTTTTTTCTGAAACTATCAAAATTGTGTGGAAACATTTTAAAAGCAGGAAATTAGTGATCTGATTATTACATACAACAACAAATAATGGTGTTTCAAGTAGTAAAAATCTACCCTGTTTGTCGTTTGTCACGATATAGACAATTTTAGTGCATTTTTGTGATGTACATTTCTTGCAATCTATACGTCAGTTTGTCCAAAAATATTAAGAATTAATTTTTTGACACAATTACAGTGCTTGTGATTATTTAAATCATAAATTAGCCTAAATATCAGTTTGATGAGTAATATACATGTACTTATACAGGACACTGAATGGTATTTTGAAAATAGGTTAATTCATGGAAAGGACCATAATTGCATAAAATTACTAAAATTGACAATGTTGGTTGTTCGTTAAAAGACCACCAAGGTGAATATCCTTACAAGATTTTGTATCAGTAACCCAAGAGACATTTTAAGATGGACTTAATTGAATAGAATAAACGATTACCACTAGTATGGAAGGATCGTATTGCAAACCTAACACTGACGATGTTTGCTCTGTTGTCTATAACCGGAAGGTTGCCCGCAAGACTGTAGTAAGTACATTGTGTAAGAAGGCGAGTTACTACAGTCTTGTGGGCACCTCTCGAACTATGAGGCAAAAAAGTATAATGTTACTTTGACCTAAGTATTAGAAAATTGATAGCTAATTTGACCTTTTTATTTCTAAAAACTGGAAAAATACCAAATGAGTGCTCTTGGTGTCGCGTCTATCTGCATTTAATTTTGTGGGAATCATATTTTTGCCTCGAGCACTGGAATAATTACATTGCATACAGTATGATCAAAGCACGTACTTGTTGATATTAAGTATTAATTATGATTAAGCTCCGTAGATTATGTTGTTTACTCGTACGTTATGCATTATTCATTTATTAACCTGCTTCCCATAACAATGCTGTTGTACCAAGGATAGTGGGAAAAGAGCCGAGTCGTTAGGAAAACAGTTTGTTTATTGCATATTTCAAGGCCTTCAAGAGGCATAAGAGGGTTACAAACGTACATAAGCAAAGAAATGGATGATAAAACATACAAACAACTCTGCAACAAGAAAACATAAATAATTTTAGTTAATCCGTTAACTGACGAGCAATGTTTGCAGCGCAGCTTAAGCCGAAGTGTTCCGAATGGAGCGTTGTTTTGCTTCAGCCTCCCTTGCACTACAGTGGAGTTATTTTGGCGCCAAAAATGGCGATGACTGCAGCCGTGGTTAAAGGCGGTGACTACGAGAGTTTTACAGCGGTTTATACAGGTTTGAGTCAAATATTCCCTGACTTTTGAATACAAACGATTAATGTTAAGTATGCATAAACAAACAATTAAACTTTAGCTTCAAGATAACTTATATCTGTCACCCTTGACCTTGATCTGTTTATAAGCCAACATCAAATGATTGATGAAGATTGATATACAGCTCGTACAAAAGCAACATCCTGTTTTTGTAAACAGTACAATGAGCTAATCGACGACAGGCGATGCTCAAGATGACAATGAAATGTCATGTAGTATTAATTTTGATATGTTTTAATTAGTGTCTTGTTGAGTCTAATGCGAAAGCGTTCTGCCATTACGAGCATAATTGACTAATGCTACAGTCCCATAAACATAACAATAGCTGTGATAGCACCGTACGAGCGCCGTGCGATCAATCTCCGCAAGGATCTGTACGAACTCTTGCGTATCCGTACGGACTACAATATTACGTTTTTACCAGGGTTCGTGAGATGAGCCCAGGATACACGTATCAGTCAAATCGTGAACAAAATCGTGGCCGAGTATGAATTAAACTTACATATATTCTAAATACGGCTCCATACGGGTGTGTTGTTTTGTGCCATGTACGTCACCTTAATACGCAAGGCTTCCCTCGGCCTACGGCTGTCTGCACGTACTGGTCCGCAACAAGCCACGATTTTATGGGACTGATGCATAAGGTGATGGTGGTTTATCAACACCACGGTTGCAATACCACGTGACTATGACATCACAAATGCTATGGTTTAAAAAAGAAAACTTTTCCCTTTCAGTGTACTACGGTGACAAGTCGTCGTCCATTTTTGAATTGGAAAATCATTGGTGTTAGCAAAAATATAAAGCTGGCGTTGAATATATGATGCACAGCAAACAGGATACACTTGTCTGCTCAGCCTCGCGTAGGGATAATCATGGACATCCAATCTGATTAAAACCCGATCAAAAATTTTCCGCTCGCCTACTCGATAATTTAGATCTGGCCTTTTTCAAACGAGGGTCATGTTCAGGTGACTTTTTCTCATCATAACATTAATGACAAAATTGTTATGATACGTAACTTGTTTACATCGTCTACGTCACGCAATTTGAAATGAGCCGTCCAATCGCAGACTGTGAATAATACCGCTGTTAAATTAGTTTGCAAACCTTGGTCTAAAAATAGAAATTACGAAATCAAAATGCTATTAATAGTGTTTCGTCTAGATGAAAGCGACGCATTGATTAGTCGACATAAAGGTCATCTCGACGTGACCCTCCATTGAGATACATGTAGTAGAGATCCTGTACGACAATTCTCTACATGATATTTGTTTACGGAGATTGCATGGACATCTGACTTGAATTTAAAGACTTTTTAAACCTCTGATCCGAGGCTAATTTTCACTGTCTTCTGCTTCAAACAGTAGCATTTGTGATGTCATAGTCACGTGGTATTGCCATCGTGAACGTATGAATCAAAATATTTACACGAATAAGCTTCTCTTATAGTAGAATTAGTTGCGAACAGCATGATTAGATTTTTCTCAAAATTTCATTTTTCAAAGAACTTTTGGCGGGTACTGTACGGGTAATTGTCGATGAGATAAAAAGATGTAGTATATTTAAAAACGTCAGTCATGTAGACTTTAAACGTCTATTACATCAGCTAGTCTGTCTTTTTATATTAATGGACTGATGTACTTTTGATTTTTATTTGAAATTTTACTTTCAAGGCATGTACTTGCTATAAAACTAAACGAAGCAAAGCTAATTGCTGAAGGCAGTTGACAAGAGTATCTCCAACAAAGGGTGAAACCAATAAATCTACATAATTGTTTTCTTTTTCAACATAAATGAGCCTACCTCGCAGTCTTTGTCAATTCGGTTTTAACAATATTTATTGAGGTAAATACGCACATGTATACATATTATATACAGTGATAGTAGAATGTTACAATAGAGAGGTGTAGTTGTCAGTCACTGATGAAAGTATGCGCTTAGTAGTTGGTTAATGGCTAAATCCAGAGATTTAGCCTTTCCAGAAACAGTGAGTACGTTGACTGACCGCCGATACATGACCTATAGATTGTGTTTCTATGGCGTTAAACCCAACAAACAAACAAACAAATCCTTAGAATAAAAGATATTTCTTCTCCCGGATACATGTAGTTTCTATGTGTACTCTTTATCATGAATATGACGCTTTCGACAACTGAATAGATATTTGACAAAATTGACTGAGGTTCTACATTTGGAGTCGCCTTTGCTGGCAGCGAGGTTGAGTTTAGTCAATGAAGACGGCTCAGTTTGCCAACAACGGCCTGTCATTAACCTTTTATGTATGATTCATGAGATGACAAATACTCGGCTGATTTTCGATTCGTCAGCGTTTTAGACAGTTAAACGATGATCACGCGCCATAATAAAATTGTCAAATTTATCGAATTTACATGAATCACAATAACAAACACCGATCAACAACACGTTTTTAAAATGTTAATATGGAATAAAATGCGTACATACGATAAGTGCAAAATACGTAATGGATTAGTCATGCTGCACTTTTCAAAGTATATGTATCACTTATCGGTGTCACGTGATATTTACCATGATCACGTGGTGGAACTATACGAAACTCACAGAATAACATAAATGTTGTTAAAACCGGATGTAACCAACTACTCAGTGTCCTGTACGTAGCACGCCCCTCGTGCAGATGTCAGCGATAAGAGTTGGATAAATAAAATGGCTATTGATGTTTACTTGATATCGTGCAAGTATGGAGAAAAATATATCGAGTTAAGTGTTTGTGGGGAAGATTTGGATCAAACATTTTATTATCTGAACTGCAATAAATTCCACAATTGTACGTACACTTACAGTTCAACGTGACATGATGTTCCGAAGTACTTAACATATCTTATCACACTTATTTCAAACACTTATGACAGTATGTTTGGTAATACAATATAAAATCTGTATGTGTTGTCTAAAACACCCTATTGTTTAAATATGTGAGTATAGTAAATTTCCATGTGATTAAAGTTCCGGTTATGTGTACTTCTCTTAAACTCGCCCTGTCAGACGTTCAACTGGTTTCAGCCCAAAGTGCTATTGTGGGCGGTACAATGTATACAGTATTCGTCTGTTGCGTTAAGTGTTTGCGTGCGTGCGTCCGTCCGTTCGTCGTCAACAATTTCTTTAAACATCTTGTCAAAACCCATAAGTCTAGAGATTCCATTAGTGGCTTATAGCATCACCTCAATGTCGTTGTACACGTTATTGGTCAATGAAGACTTCTGAAATTTGATTATGCTCCTGATGAACTAAATTTTAGTTTGAATTTTTATAGTTTAAATCCCATGCTTAGCTGTTTCAGCAGCTGATTCAATACCTGTGGTGCTTTTCACAAAAAATCGTACGATAAAAAATATCGTAGGTCAAAAACAAGAAACATTCAAAGTACGGTAATTTTAGCCAGTCAATTCCAAATATTGTAGAATTCTGTAGAATATTTTATACATTTTGAATATCATATCAAAGTTTAATATCCATCTCACGTTGACCTGCAACATTTATGATATCGACTTACGATAACTTTTATCGTAAGAATTTTTAAGAAAAGGTGCCCTGTATTATTAATAGCCATGATATAATAATAGAAAAAGGCAATATTACTAATGAGCCATCGATGTAATATGTTATTACGTTGAACAATTTGAATTATATACTCAAGTAGTGAATAAAGTGAATTCCATCTCATATGCTTTTATGCATTCTCGTAACCAGAGTCTAGTAAGAATCTTGATAACCTCGGGGTACGAGAATGGCTTTTATGTTGAGCAATTTAGTTTATACATGAAGTAAAAAGGAATTCCATGTTATATGATACATTCCATATTCAAATGATATGTTGTATAAAATCTATTTAATGGTGTATATCGCGGGGTAAGCGCAAAACGGTTGTAACTCAAGTTAAAAAAGAGTGAAGTACGACCGTTTTGCACTAAGACCGCGACATGAATTTTGACGTCATAATTTACATCCAAACAACAATTAAGGCATAACATGTTCGTAAACAACAAAACATAAAATATCAATTAATGATATAACAAGGTTTATGTTAACATTTAATACAAAAACATGTGTTTTTTGTATATTTATATATTCATTGTACATTGTAACTCAACAGGGGCCACTGGAAGCCTTCTCAGACAGGGGGAGAGAAAAGGGGAGGGGGTGGTAATTATTTTTTGGTTTAAGAAAGCAGATCTGTTTTTTCGGTTTGGAGAGGTTTAATCTGGTTAAGCCTGAATCGCATTACTTTCAAAATAATTGGGGACTGTTATCTCCTTAGCCCCTTAGCCCTCTAGCCCCCACTGGTCTGCTCGTGTGTTTTAATTAATGACTAAGAAATGATTCATCATGGACATTAAGCGTGCAAAAACTTCACTCACAAGGTGACAAAAGGTTAAGTACTCTTAAGTGTTTACTACTCGATGTTTTTTGTTTTCAACTTTGACTAATCTCAAGTATTCCGTAGTTACGTAGTGAGTGAAAACACTTGTCCTTTCGTATTGTTAAATTTCATTCAACTGTCGGCAGTGCAAAAATTTACCCCGCTGATTTAGGTACTGGATGTTTGTTCGATAATTCACTTACATAAATAAGTAGGGGTGTAACGGTTAACCGATATACCGGTTAATATAGCAATACGAATTCTGGCGGTTTTTAACTGGTTCGTTTTTTCCTGAACCAGATTTTTGAAGTTATGTGTCGTACTGATTGTTTTTATCAGAGTCTGAAACTAAATATTTGAATAAATGTTAAATTGTATTAAAAACTTGAAATTATCTAATTGTGCTTTAAAATGATAAACATTTCTTCAAATGAGAGAATTTTTTTTTCGAAAGTCAGTTTCAAAATAAGCATTTTCTAACATATAATCCATTTTATACTAGTCATTCAAATTTTTGGATAAGAGATAACTTGAAAATACTTGTAACGAATGCAATGCAAGTGCATTAATCAATTTTTCGCATGTCTACTAAAAACCGATAAATATTGCAATATATCACAATACGGTTTTAACCGTATTGTTACACCCCTATAAATAAGGATGGTCTATGTTTATCGACCATGAGCACAGAATATATATAGAGTTTATTTTTAATTGGTCGTAAGTACAGAAGTACTGTAGTGAGTATTTAAATCAGCGGGGTCAATGTATGCACCACTGATAAGTGAATGTAATTTAACAATAGAACGTGTGCTAACGGTTTCGAACCGTACCGTGGGCACTGCTACTTTCCGTAAGCAAGAAATGTACTAAAGATGTCTTCATCCAGCCAAATGTATATGATTACATTCGAGCGTGTAGTAATTAGGGGTGTAACGGTTAACCGATATACCGGTTAATATTGCAATACGACTTATGACGGTTTTTAACCGGTTCGTTTTTCTCTGAACCGGTTTTTCTAGTTATGTTCTGTACTGATTGTTTTTATTTGAGTCTGAAATTTAAATGTTTGAATTAATGTTAAAATCTGATCGGAAACTTGAAATATTTTTCGTAAAGCGAGAGAATAATTATCTTTTTTTTTGAAAGTCCATTCAAAACCTTTTTTTCTAACTTATTCCAACATTTGCATAATATGTGTAGATCATTTGAAAATACAAATATCTATGCACAATGTTGATCAAATTAAGACGATGCACGTGCATTAATTCATGCTATGCATGTACATGCGCAAAGAACAATGTGTATTGCAATATATTGCAATATATTGCAATACGGGTTTCATGTATTGCAATATATTGCAATACGGTTTTTACCGTATTGTTACACCCCTAGTAGTAATTCCACTGCGCCAATGTCTGGCCTGCACATAAGCAGAGTAAACGTTTCCCTGGGAAAGTGATATTTTATTTGGGGGGGGGGGTTAACGCCGTGGCAACACATTGTATAGGTAATAACACGGCGGTCAGTCTACCTACTTACCATTCCAGGAAAGGCTAAATCTCTGGATTCAGCTATTTATCAACTACTAGGCGCATACTTTCGTCAGTGAATGACTACTGCCCTACATGATTTGGAAGCAGTGGTAGGAGGGTGAATGCTAATAGAAAATTATTCCATGACTAAGGTCCACGAAAGTATGCCCCTCCCGGGAATCGAATCCATTACCCCTCGATCAGTAGACTTGTGTGCTACCGACTGAGCTAGCCTTGCGGGGGAAAGTGATGAATATTACAAGTATAGCCTGATGACCGGAGGGGGAATAGTTTGAAAAATAAGTGGACTTTTAGCGGCATGAAACTTAGATAATAAATGCAATTTCATTTTTGACATTTACGTATCTATAGTATTAATCTATTACTTAATGACGACTCACACTATCTGAAATGCCTGAATTAGCTCAGTAAGTAGCGAGGTTGGCTACGAACCCATCGGTTTGAAGTGGTAAGTGGCTTGTTATTGTCTTATATATCCTGTTTACTATAAAATGTCAGAGTGCGGCAAAGTCAAAGTAGCATCATAATATACTATGTTGTTCAAATAATATCGGTCGGGTTTTTGTGTTCTAAGTGAAGTCAGGGTGCCCTTGACACGGATAATGTAGAAATGTATTTTATCTTACATTTCAAGCATACTGCAACTATTAGCATGCGCGTTGATGTAAAATACGACATGAAAATGTAATTATATTGCTATATGTATAGTTATAAATGTAGCGTGTTCAATACTCTTGAACGTTCCAAAACGTTCCGTAACGAAAGTGTCGGAACAACTCAACCCATAGACAACTCGACCCGAGACAACTCAATCTCCTACTAACGGTTTAAGTTGTCCCAACTTTGAGTAGGGTATTGCACAAGTTGAGTTGTCTTCGAGCTGAGTTCTACCGTACCCGTAACGTTAGCTAACAGCAAGTACTGAACACGGGGCTGTATACAAAAGAAACAGCTTGCTGTTGGCAATTTTTGTACTTCAACAAGTTCTACATCTTATAATGGCATAAACATCTGTCACTGTTTTTTTCGATGATGCAGAACTAATTATAAGCATTACGCCTATGGCATGTACTACTATTCATGTAAAACTCCCTCTAAACCATTATTGCGTTCTAAACTTTCTTGGTATACTGTGTAAAATGCACGTATAATACTCAAAGTGTATCACAACCCCGTCCGGCTTGCTCAGTCGGTTGGTAGCGCACAAGTTGGCTGATCGAGGGGTCGTGGGTTGGATTCCAGGGAGTGGCTTTTTTTCGTGGAGCTTGGTCATAAAAAAACGGCCATTTTCCCTCCTAGCACTGATTCTAAATCATGTAGTGCAGTAGTCAGTCACTGACGGAAGTATGCACCCAGTAGTTTGTTAACAGCTAAATCCAGTGAGCAGGTGGACTGACCTCCGTGATATAACCTATAACTACGGCGGACTCGAAAGTGATAAATCTAAGTTGTAAGAACTTGTTTCACTACCGAGCTAAAACAATTAATATACAAGATCTAATATGACGTATATATACTAGTACTACAATGATTGTCATGCACTAAACATCACGTGCGCTCAATCATCACGTGAGTCCATCATAAAGTACAACTGTCTTAGTTTAATTACATCATTGACCGTGTAATGAACATAATATTTGTTAGACTATTAATCTGATGAAACATTGACCCTCATGCCTCATGCCTCATGTTTCATTGGCTTTTACACTGGGGACATTGCCTCATGTCTCATTGGTCCTTAGACGGGGGGCATCGTCCTTGTTGCCATGTAAACAATGCGTAGGTAACCACTTGAACCTTGGTTTCGATAGTTATCGAACATTGGCTGAAACAATAGGTTAGTGCTCATCTGAACATTGACTTTGTAACGAAGTAAACATTGTATTTTAGCCTGTTTGTACGTGTGCTGAAAATGCGCGGTGCACAAATCACGTTAATTAATGTTTTCATACGTAGTGCAGCTCATTTCGATGGTAATTTAGCTGAATTTTTTTCATTTTTTATAACAATAGATCGCGATCCGACGATTTCGGAAGTGCCGAATATTCGTACTCGGTTTTCTAGTCGGAATCGCGAATATCTGTGTACTCGGATACTCGCAGCAGCCCTAGTCATAAACTCTTCTAAGTTGTTTAGTTACATTATCAAAGATTTTTGATAAAATCTTGATATACTGCCTAGGTTTAAACTATTTCAACAGAACCGATACTATCAGTACTGTCAGTACTTTGATTTGATATGTTTTCGTCTGGTTGGCAAAACATTAGAATGAACTGTTAGCACTCAAGTCCGCTGTAATCAAATCAGACGAGGTACTATATTTACAAACTGTAAAGTACAAACCATGGGCGGGTCCAGGATTTTTTCTAGGGGGGGGGGGGGTGTCCAAACTTTTTCTTGGGGGGGGGGGTCTAAACTTTTCAAGGGGGGGTCCAAACTTTCGAACCACTACCACATTATACACTGTTTGCAGAATAACGCAACATATTAGTTATAAAAACTACGAAACCATTAGATTTATGTTAAACACAAAGGCGTGCACAAGAAAATTACTTCTTGCTACTTAAAAAGGCTTACATTAAAACAATACATTCAAGGACGAGTACATTTTGAAAATTTCAGGGGGGGGGGGGTTCCGGACCCCCGCCTATGCAAACAATGAACAGAAACTAAAACAGAAACAATCAAAAGTACATTCACCTTTGTTTACTATACATAACGCTGACCTATAAGCTTACAGCTGTGTTTTACAACACTTATATACGGAAACAACAGATTCAGTAATGAGGTCATGAGATCTCAATGAGGTCATCAGAGCTTAATGAGGTCAGATTATGTTTTTGTTTACATGGAAACATCTTGTTTACCGTGTACTGTACAAATCAAGATTTGCTGGTTATGTATGTAACAATTAGATTTGACAGCCTATTATTATTATCAGATTGCGTTCACCAGTCCCTGGTGCAGATATTAACCCCGCATATTTAAATAGGGTCTACTTACTATAATACTTCTGTACTCATGATAGACAAAATAGATACCAGTGTTTTTTTGTACAGCCATTCTTCCTCCTACCAATGATTCTTAATTATGTAGACAGATGTCAGTCGCTGACGAAAGTATGTGCTTAGCAGTTGGTTAACAGCTAAATCCAGGGATTTATTCTTTCCAGGAACAGTGAGTAGGTTGACTGACCACCGTTATATAACCTATACAATGTGTTGCTAGGGCGTTAAACCCAACAAACAAACAAGCAACAACTAAACTTGCCCCATCCATATCAAAGACATAGCAATTAATACCACACCACTAATTCAATGATTAATGAACAGAACAGAACAGATAATGCATTAGTAGCTAAGAACATGTTTGCATATGACAACATAGTGTGATTAGCGCTTTCCATATTTGTCAGTAGCACATGAATGCTTTCTGAGATATAGAATTGCAAGCATTGGCAATTAATTATGATTGGTGAATCCTTCTGATGAAATAATTACCTGGTGCATATGATAACTACTAATTAATTATTTATACTACACTTTTCGCCACAAACTACATGGTTCAAAAGTTTTGTAGTTAATCCTGCATCATTCAACTTTTCTCCTTTATTATGGGCAATGAGTTTCACTGCTTACACGCGCAATTATGATTTGTAGCGAGTCTTTAAGGTTGGTTGCATCTAATATAATCAATTTTGGCGGGCTATTCATCATAATTTTGATTGCATATAGTTCCTAGTAGTCCAAGAGAGCACCAGGGTAGCTTGATAGTTCAAGAATTCTTATGGTTAAAAAGTTACTGTGTTAAATGTTCTACTTTTCTATCTTGTCAATATATATGCTGCTTTTTTCTTGACCGATTATTTTGTCTAATATTAATTAATTCATTTATTTATTCTTTTTGCGTTTTCTATCCCTAAGGCACCGTCCTAACGTTGTCAATGACGACAGCGTGATGTAACAGTATTACGAAGATGTAGAGTACATTGACCTGTGAAAATATGTCCACCTTGACCCAAGGTCAAATTTTGAACCAAGGTCAAATCTTGACCTACTTGACCCGTATTGTTTATGTCCATGATTTATTGTTGTTTATAAACAGTTTTAAGAGTTTTTGCTGATGAGATGAACACGGACGATTGACCACGTCAGTCATGACCGGGCATGGGGTATTGTAAAAAGTGCATAAGCAAATGAAACACGACCTTGAACCTTATTTTACATTTTTGACCACAAAAACTGCTGATTACATTGATGGATAATAAACAAACTAGTTTAACTGAATTTCCATCAAGTAGGGCATACTTTTTAGAATGAACTCTGAATAGTTAAGCTTCACTTAGCTGAACATCTGTTGTGGCAAATTCAATCAATATCATCGGTCACTATACTGGTTACATCCAACAAAAGTACAGTCATTTCCCACACTTTATTGAACATATTTGAAACAGTCAAATATCATTGAACTGAACAAGTATTTTGTTTACAAATTCGGATGCCCATCCTGGTGGGGCATACTTTGGTGAAGTTTTGTCATTAGATAATTTATACGGTTATTCTCCCTCCTACCAATGTTTCTAGATCATGTAGGACAGTTGTTCGTCCATGAAGGAAGTTTTCGCCTAGAGTAACTGGTTAACAGCTCAATCCAGGGGTTTTACCTTTCCAGGAACGTCGAGTAGGTTGACTGACTGCCGTTATATAAACTGTGCAATTTGTTGTTACGGCAAAAAGGCCAACAAAAACAAATTCCGACGGTGCCATATAAAAGTATACAAATACACCATTAGTCACCACAAAGGGTTTCACTGTATATCACTGACCGGGTGAAAAATACAATACAAACATATACAAATGTACATGGCAACACGCCCTGATTTTTTTTCCAGGAAATACTCTCTAATGTAAACAACAATAACACCATCACGGCTTAATAGAGTGTCTGCGATATAAATACATGCTAGATAGACCCAATGTAATGTAAACATATCATGCGCCTACCCAAGTGGGAGTTTTCATGTGTCTGCAGACTCTTTGACATACTTTTTGTATGGAACTTATGTTGTTTATCAATTTTGTTTCTTGCCTTTGGCGTCTCTCTTGTTCAGCGTGCTTAAAAAATAGTCTGTTATCAGTACTTGCATAAAGATGACCGTTAATGATAACAACTTAATACAATTATATAGTCAGGCATTAATGGATGAGTGAAATTGTTATGATTGTGTTTTGTGAGAGGGATTAGTGGTTCTAGACACGTTTTTCTGGAGAAATCATTCTCCACATTATATGTATTAGGAAATTGCTGCCGGTGTTACATACGGCAAATCATTTTTTCAGGAACCATTTTTCAAGTGTGAATGCATGATTTGAATTTAAATGTATCATTGTATGAAATAAACCGTACCTGTCCAGGGATACCTATATATGAATTTGGTATTTTCTTGAAATGATAAGAGAAAATAAATAATTTACGTACGAGATGGCCTGTAAGGCTTGAAGAGAAAACATAACTTTTGACATTAATGTAACTAAATCGTATACACTGGAATATTTAAAATTTGCATTGATTAATCAAACATTCAAATTATTGAAAGTAAATAAGCCCTAATGCATACTCTCGACTTATTTAACTTGATTATGGTGACATATTTCTGCCACCAGATAACCACCTTAATAAACATGTTAATTAAGTGGTTTACTTTTACATAACTATAGTTAACCTGTTATCTAGTGTCTAAAATATCGCTAACTTATCACTTAATATGTAAACTAGGTACGTTAACTAGTTAACCACTTAATTAACTTGTCTGGTATGTGGTTAGTTGGTGCAGGGATTTTATATAACAGGGATTTGTGACGATAAGCAAATGTAATAGACTTTCATCAAATTTCACTGTCGTCGCTATTATTTCGGACCATACAGGAAAACAAGTATAACAAGTTTAAATAAAGATATTCACATGAAATTTTGTACCAGTACCATTTATATTGACATAAATGTAAGGAAAAATGTGTTTCTAGATGATTTTGAGCTAAATTACGCTCACTGACTGTTTCACAAAATAATGCATTTTCCCGCCGATATGCCAATTTTAGCCACATTTTACATCACCTTAAGTTATATTTTCGGCCGTAATTGCAACATTTTTTTTGTCAAAAACTTCAGAAACATTCACAAGTTGAGTGGAAGACATGTACAAAAACATAAATCAAGTTTTTAAACGCTGGAATTGTTTGTAGAGCCTGCTTCAGCCAGTTATAGACAGTGACGACCGTGAAAATTAAAAATAGTACTTCGTTACAAATCCCTGTTATATAGAATCCCTGGTTGGTGGCAGAAATATGCCACCATACTTTTTACAATTTTACAATACATATCGACGGCTTGTTTATACGACCTTGAGACGCCGTACTTCAATTGTTAAATTTAACCACAATTGAATGTACCCTACAAGCGTTATGCAATTTTTACCTACTTCTATTAAAAAATAAAACCATTGGTCAAAATAGCCGCTGACCATGAACCCAGCTTGACCAGTTAATACTGGCATGATGTAAGCCCAAGGTTAACATTCTTTGTGGTAATAAAAAAGCTTTTTTAATATATAGAACAAGGTTAAAACTTACATTTTTCTACTTTTGTATGTCCGTATACTTTTAATTTTAATTTTAATCGTGATTCTAGGCTTAGAACTCGAATTACCTTAAATCTACTAAAGACCCTGTCACACCTATAACATATTGGACAGCGTGTGAAAAATATACACGAACAAGGGGCCTAGCGAACTCGCCGACGATCGTAGCACTCGTTCTGCGTTAGTTATGATATCGCACGCGCTTATATACGGAGTGCGATTTTGTAGAACTCAATTGATTTCCGAAATTTGCGTCTGCACCAAATTTACAGTGTATATGGAACATAATTGTTATATGACGAACCATCTCTACTCACATGCAATGATTACGCCAGGGCAATCCACAACTGAGCCCCACTCGCGAATTCGAAATAATGCCCTTTACCGCTGCACCAGTGTTACGGATTTAAAATCATGTCCTGAGGCGCCACTTAATTAAGGTCGCATCTGACGCTAAACGTCGCAACTGACGCTGAACGTCGCAATATTAACGCTAAGTATCTCAACCAACGCTAAAAGTCGCAATTGTTTTGACGATACGACGTTTAGCGTCAACGTCACGGTTAGCGGCGTTGCAAAGTTTACCAGCGCTGCTTGTGCAACGCAACTGCATCACAACTGTGTCCACATCGTTTAAACAAATATCAGAAAAAAGCACATTGTACAGCATAGCTCTATTTTTTATATTTAAATATATGCAGCAACGTTCCGCTATTAGGACCATCAAAATGGATGGTCGCAATAGCGAGACGGTTTCAATATATGGACATTTTTTCTTCTCAAATTATACAGTTAGGATTCAAAATCATCGAAAAGTGTATGATTTTACAATAGCATATGTGGTCTTAATAGCGGAACTTTACTGTAAAAAACGGATCAACAAACCAACTACAAATATTTAATTGTTGTAAATGCAACTTAAAAACTTAAAAACATGTAAAACAATACCTTTCTGTACTGTAAGACCGATGTACCCATTACATGCATTTTGTTTGAGTAAAAACAGTAAATGAGATACTGATACATAGTTTTATATCACTGAATTAATATTGTCGTATTTTATACTGACTTTAAACCTGATTTTACAATGATATTATTTGTACTGAATGACTGACGTACTAATCATATTCATGCTATCTAGTAACATAACAAAACAGAACAGAATGGTTTATTTATTTAGAAAGGTGCGCCTATTTATAAGCATAATTATTTGTGTATAATATCCAGAAAACAATGCAGTAAAGTGTCACTACATGTATTAAGGCCATCAAAATTGGTCCTCTTAATAGCGTCGCTGAATGGTACCAAAATTGACCCCTTGAGCTACCGGTTAGCAAGAGTCATTACCAAAGGTCTTTTCTTTTCAATAAAAAAAGAAAATACTATAAAATTACATGATTTGTAGTCCAAATAAATTCAGTGCTTTAGTGTTTTAATTAAGATTTATTTATTTGCACCCAAAACAATTGGAGGCGTTTGAACTGTTTAACTCACACGGTGCTTTCCCCTCCACATTTCATTGAAAAGTCTACGCCCATTACTTTCCGATTATAATAATAATTTTCTATTCATTGTTACTGTAATTCGTACTTCAAGTAATATAGGTGACTAAGTCCCCTCCGTTGATAGAAAACGTAATCTAAATGTATAAACAGTCACAAGAATGGCGATCAGTGAAAAACAAACATTCCACAACATTCAAAAATACAATTTGTATAATATGATATTGAACTAGGCACATAGATCACAGAATGCCTGCTGTTATTTCTTTATCTAAAAAATATGAGCAAATATTGACACACACGTCCTACACCGACTTTCGTACGTCAAACTGTTTAGAGCCAGTTAACTGACTTTTTAATGGGGCTTCGAAATTCAATAAAATAGAATTTGTGTGGTACGCTCGTCGTTTTTGGATTATAATAGTTGTAGACATTCTTTTTGACTATTGACTATTGTTGAAATGGTACTAATTTTTGACATGGATTGCGTAAGCAATTCGGGTCTTAGTAAGCGACATATTTTGAAACGCATCACAAAATGTCGTGGACGTAGACATTCGACGGACATGCGCAGTCAGATTCAGTACAACTGTATGTAGTTCAACGCTTGAATAAATAGTCCCCTTGTTGACAATATCAAGCAGTCTTGTTGTCAACACACAATACATTAAAATATCAATGTTAATTTTCATCATTTTCGATTCAGAAACGCCATTTATCTGCTAAAATATTAAAGACAAGTTATGTAACCTCTGGCCCGTTTCTGTCCTTTTCGTACTTTTAACCTAATCCTCGTTGTGATCAGTTCGTGGTAAATTTAAGACGCCGCAAGTCCTCTTTTTAATGACACCACCAAATTTTGCCATGTTGAATCCGTGTCCGAACAGCGCATTGGGCTTTAGCAAATCCCCATTTTAATACGCCGCAGACGAATACATTAGGCCGCGCATGCGTAACTAAAGGGTTAGTAACAACTGCAATCAAAATACAATGTAGTCCGCTTTACACGTTAACACGCAGGCGATGAAGTTACTGCAATTAAAGTATATAACTGAACTGGTTTGATTTTCTCATATTTGGTAAATGTGTGTATAACTTTAGTTTGTGGTTTAATTCCATGTTTGTATATTCCATCAAAACCCCATATCTGACAGTGATATCAGCGCTTTGATTTTCAATTGTATGTTTCAGTTTTCGACTATAACTGACTGACAAAATAATATCGCTTTGGTTGTTTTTTCTCGCGGTACACGTTTTGCCCCGCTGGTTGTCAATAAGAAATGCAATAGATGAAGTATTTTGTTTGAGGAAAATCTACCTCAAAAATACAAACTTAAGCACTATTAAAATGATTTTGGGCCATATGCATATTCGTATATTCAACATTAAAAATGATATACTATGCTCTTATAAAGGAAAATTCTTTCTTAAGAAATAGGCACTTAGATAAATTAATACTTAGAAAACGAAATGGTTAACATGTTTATTGTATCTCAAATGCATGTATATAAAAAATTTCGCAGTTTTTAGACAGTTTTCTCGTAAAATGTAAATTGATATGTGTTCGTATTATGGCTCAATTTAACCAGTGAATATTGCGTCAGAAAATAATCACGTAGACTGCATAATAGTCTATGTATATGAATAATTTGTTAATCTATTTTAAAGTTTAGGCATGGAGATTAACTAAGAATGAAACAATCAGCAGTGAATCACGTGAACAGAACATGCACTAAAAAAGAGAACGTACAGTATAAACGTACTTGTATTTTTAAATGGCCAAAAAATATGCGTGGTTCAGATAACATTGATAAAAAGATAAGGAAGGTAGGTATGGATTTCATTTTTTAGTTGCAAGTGATAAATATGGGCTACAACAAAGAGCAACAAATAGCCATTGACCATTTAGCAGTACCATTTAGCACTGCCTGCTTGGGTTAGCTAGAGAGTTAGAAAAAAGGAAATAATCGGGTTTGAGCCTGAGGAGCCGTAAACATCCCCTACCAAGTGGCCACCAGCGTTCATATAACGGTGTAGAGGCTTGTGATGAAGGCATTTTTCTACTGTCAACACCAACATCCTTGTGGCGGCCATTACTGACATCGGTATCGATGGACGCTTTACAAGCATTCTAATTTCGTACCCAACACTTTTCGCATCCGGTTAAAAATTCAATTTTTAGAAAACGAAACGCCGAATTTTCAAAAATTTAACCACCCAACGTCGATATAAAAATGGTAGGTTCAGCCCTAAAAAAGTGGTAGATCGGGTTACCTGAAACACACATACATTTTTATTGTTTACTGTTTAGCCTAACCATTTAATGTTCTGTCCTGATGAAGTATATATTTTACATGTGCTTGGTGCATTAGCAATGTAGATTATACGGGTGACTTTCCTTACTTAGAAAGTTTAAATAATTATGCCGTAAATATACACTATATTTTTCATATACTCGGTGTAACGCAATATCAACTCAACTTTATGTTTTTACGACGACCAGTGCACCTAACCTAGCTTTCCTAGACCTTTATTTATAACCAGTACTCACCTACCCTTCCACAAGGCCGGCAACTTTTCCATGTACCTTAATAATAGATTATAATTGACATTATTGGCAATTTTTCATGGAAGGTTATAGCCTCCCCGCGTGGGTTTCGAACTCGTACCCGATTCGAGAAACTATATTCGTAATCGTGGCGCGCTACAGGCCGGTTATATATTTTATAAAAATACAACACCACCGACTTACCGGGAAAATCTTTTATTTGATTTTTATTCGAGCAATGCTCATCATAAATGTAAAAAACCTACCAATAAATTTTACATACAGTGATTTCAGTGCTTTGATTTTTTCAAAAACGAAAGCATGATATTTTTTTAATAAAACGCCATTCATTTTACTAACTTGAATTGCAATAAAGGTGTCTGGTTTATACACATGAATCGATATAACAGACAGGACAATGAATGCATGACGCAATTTTGTTGCACAACCTTGAACAAATTTTAAACTCAGTCATCACGTTGGTCGTATATATAAGCCTATAAAAAGTGTAAGAACTATTTTGTTGGCATTTCAATACAATGAAATTGAAAGCGTTAGCATTAAATATCTATAAAGAAGGTGATCATTGAGTATAATAACAGCAAATGATAGAAAAAAACGCAAGAATACCAAGGAAGAAAGAGATAGCGTCTTTGAAAGGAATTATTGTATTCATGCGCGTAACTTACTCCGTCAATAAAGCTGCACACCGTCAACATTATGATTATAGTTATTTAGTAGTAAAAGAAACTTGTACTCAACAAATAAACAAATTTATATTATCAATCAAAGTAACAAAAAGTAAATAAACGTAGTGTATTGATATTTAATGCATGTGTCATTAGGCCATAGGGGGGCGTGGCTTTGTTTACTGAGTAAACAAGTTACATAAAACATACGTTTTGCTATGTAATTGAATAAAATGTCTTTCATTGAATACAGGGATGGGAAATGACATTATCAACCCTTGAACTAAAAAGTATTCTCTAATAGAAAGGTTATTGCACTGTTTTTCTAGGTACAATAAAATGTTAACAAGTGTATGAATACCATTGATCTAGCATGGAAAAAATAGTACCTCGGGGTGAATGGGCGTTTGAAATGTTTGGGTTTGTAAGGAAGAATATCATTGATTTAGCTTGAAAAATGAGTCGTCAGGGGTGAACTAGTGTTAGAATGGTTTGGGGTTGTAAGTATGAATACCATTGATCTAGCATGGAAAAAATAGTCCCTCGGGGTGAACGAGTGTTTAAAGGGTTTGGGGTTGTTAGTCCAATCAAGTGTATGAAAATTATTGATCAAGTATAAAAAATAAAGCCCATTTGGGGCGGATGAATGTTTGTAAGGGTGGGTGTAAATGCGATTAAATGCATGCCATGCACTGATCTTGTTAAGACAGCCTCTTGGGGCGAGAAAGCGTTCGTATGAGAGGAATAAAGTGCGATCAATGTTAGGAAAATGATTGAGTCTTCATAGAAAGTAATCCCATGAGACGAGCGAGTGTTTGTAGAGAGTTCAACGGATTCGGTTTCTCTGGAATGAACGTTTTCGTTTGTGGGAAATAGTTCATAGGTACATTGTAGTTGATCAATAGTTTAGAAACATTGAGCTTTATGCATGAAGTGGTCCTCCTGGATGATCTAGTATGTTTTTGTGTGTATCGGCTTTACGAAAGCGCAGTTAAAAAGCCTCTAGAAGGTGTTATTTTTTAATCAATTGGATTCCGTATTCTGTCTAATGTGTTTTTTCCATCATATTGATATTTATGGTAAATGTTTTAGCGAATGTTGCTACATTATTCATATTGGCTGATTTCTTGATTCTTGAAGCACCTAGAAATCAATGAAATGTCCTATGTCTTTAGTAGGGTTCGGCCCTACACAAAAGGCTATCCAATAATTGCCAGGCTGTTGTCAAAACCACTTGACCTGATGTACTCGAGTAGTGCTCATATGGAAATTTTCCTAACTATAAGAGTTCGACGATAATTTGAATTAGTATATATTGGATAATCAAATTTTAGCTTGAAAGAAGAAAACAAAGAGTCACGTGATCTAGTTCCTACATCACAATAAATATGTTTATCAGAAACCCGGGTCGGTAGGGCAGTTGGTTGCGCGCCTTAATTTTAAATCAAGTGTCCCTAAGGGGGTACGCGTTCGACCCACCCCGGGGAGGTTATACCCTTCATTCCCTCCATTAATAAGGTACATGGAGAGGTTTCCTGTCTTTTGGAAGGGTAGGTGAGTACTGGTTATAGACAAGGATCCAGGAAAGCTAGGTTAGGTGCACTGGACGCCTTAAAATAACTTAAAAAGTATGTTGACACGGCGTTAAACCCAGTATCAATTATAGTTTCGTTTCTCAGAATATGATTCATGTCACATAAATTAGATCGAAAGTAAAATTACTTGCGATATGCTTGATAAGAGTTATACATGTTTATTGTTCAAGGACTTTTCGAGGACACTGTGCAAACATAATATGCAACTAATTGCCTTATCATGATTTGCATAAAACCAGCTCATTTATTTGCACAGGCAAGGTTAGGGCGTAAACGAGGACAATATAAGGTTATCAAGTAAGCTATTTATATTACTGGGGCTGCTATGAGTATCCGAGTACTCGGATATTCGAGATCTCGACCAGAAAATCGAGTACGAATATTAAATTCGTCACGTCCGAAATCGTCGGATCGCGATCTATTTTTGGAAAAAAAGAAATAACATTTTCAGCTTAATTACCATTGAAAACGAACCGCATTACTAATGAAAACTTTAATTTATGTAGGGATCGTAATATCTTGAATCAAAATTTCAATTGAAACACGTTTGAACAAAAATGCTAAAAAATCCCATAAAAGGTCTGGTAATAGAAATGTTAAGAGTAAATGGTTTCCATATAGTCAAATAATCTGTAATTCTTCACTTATTTTTGTTATTACATGAATTCCTGTATGCTTCTCCATTAACAAGTGATTCGTGGTTCGATTCGTGAATCGCTTCACATGAATCGTGGTTCGGATCGAATCGCCACTAGCTCGACGATCTACAGCCCTATATAATACTGCCCTGTGTTCCGTAATAATTGTTAGCTAACGTTACGGGTACGGGAGAACTCAACCCGAAGACAACTCAACTCGTGCACTACTTAACTCCAAGTTGGAACAGCTCAATCCGTTAGTAGGAGACTGAGTTGTCTCAGGATGAGTTGTCTATGGGTTGCATCTTTACGACACTTCCTTTACGGAACGTTTTGGAACGTTTAGGGTAACTGAACACGCTGCTAATGAGTAGTATGCACATACATGTACACAGTCTTTGAATTTAGCCAGTGGGCCGTGGACCAAGTCCACGGAAATCGACGTTGGTCCAGTGAGAGGTCCGACGGTCCATCAAGTTTTTACAGCCTTGATTTTCTAAATTCAATAAAGAAACCTTATTAGTTGTTAATATATTGCTTATTTAGTTTTAGGATATATTATGCTTAATTATTAAAATGGGCTAAATATTTTAACAAATCACCTATATATATATATATAGTTTGTTGTGAAGACTGCATGTACATTGTCTATATGTACGTTTTACTTAATCTTTTAGTTATCGAATATTTTGTTCTAAAACAGTATAACGGTTATAATTTATTATTCTAGACAAAATATTTGATGGCCTTGAAATTTACTTTCCATTCAGATTTAGTTAAATTCTATACAACTGTCGTTGATGCATACATTAACCCTGCTGATTTAAATATTCAACATTATATTTGATAATCACCGTACTTTGAGTATTTAAATCAGCGGGGCTTATGTATTCACCACTGACTATTGTATAAAAATCAATATATTAATAATCAAGTGGTCAAATCATAAATTTTAAAACTACGTGAGTAATTTATATTCAATGAATTTATTAATAACTGTGCATAATAACATAAGGCTAGCATATTTATTGATAGAGTTTGTTCAACAGTCATTGACGCATGTCAATAGCCACACTGATTTAAAAACATTGTATTGTCCGTTTTTTCTCACCTATCAAAGCTTGAATAATTTCACGGTGACTGAATGCATTGTTTTTGTACTGGCGGCCTAATTGTTATTAAAAATATCTTGACTAAAACATATCATACGACATTAGAAACTTTAATCAATCATAATACACACTTTTGGAAACTCATGAATGTATCACGACAAGTCTTTTAACAAACGCATTCACCGTGAAATTATTCATGCTTTGACAGTTGAGAAAAAACGAACACTATTCTGATGCATTTTTTTATCGACAGTCAGTACATATGTACTGCAGTGAGTATTTAAACAAGCGGGGATAAATGTATTCCCCACAGACAATTGAATGAATACTTCTCAATGACTTTAACGCGCTTGTCCAAACAAATGTTCCGGTTTCAGAGTGCTTTTAAAACACAAATTTTAAACATCGAATACACATCTCGGTTAATGACAACGGCAAAAAAGCACGTGAAAATTTGACATCTACTCACAACAGTATCCGCCCTAGCACGAGATAATAAACAGGCGGAATTCTCCCACGAGGTCAAGGTCGAATTTTGATATCATTTTGGTCACGTGACTAAAGAGGAAATTTCTCCTTACGTAAAATCACTCTGTAATCAGCTGATTGTGTGTTCGCCTCACAGAGAAAGAGAGAGAGAACGTTCATTACGCTAAGTTCAGTGCATTGATACAGTTTGGAATACTAAACTACGACCACACTGTGAGTTTTTTTGTTTTATTTCAATATTTCATCGGAAGTGTTTCAATATGTTATCTATGTATTCTATTTTATTTATGTATTCAATAATTTATCAATGTTTTCTAGTACAGGAACTCATTTTTCTGTACTTATTAGATTTTTATTGATTTAGCTGTGACAACTTTTCGCTTTAATTGTACTATTTAATTAGTTATTGATTTTTTCTGTTCAGTGAAAATTTTTAGCTTAATAAGTCCTGAACTCGCATTATCATTATTTTTACTAGCGTGATAAATTTTTGTCATTTCACTTTTAGTTTATCAATAAATAGTTATTTTACACGTAGATCTTAAACATGAAAATGATGTAAAGGTTTTACATGTAGTACAAGTCATTACTCATGGTGACAAGTCAATTTGTTTCTTGTCACTAAAACATTTGAACTTTTTTGATACCATTTTGAAGAAATATACGTATAGTACAATACAGTAAAAATTCTGCTACATGGAACATCTTATTTAGCGCAAAATCATTTTTATACGATTGACACTTTTATAAATCCCAAAATGGTTCATTTTGTGAAGAGAAAAAAATCCCCATATTACGACCGTTCTAGTATCAAGAATATCGATTTTTGATGGTTTTTACAGTGGAACTTTACTGTACAACATCAGATATCCATGGTTGCGAATTCCGGTAATTTCCATTCCGTTCCGCTCCATATATGATATATGGGCCGTAGGGGAACCCGCGACTGTGCGTATCCGACGTAGGCTAGACTATGGCGTAGTTAAATTAACTTGTCCTGCTATGTACATGGGTGCGTAAACTATTAGCTTCAGTGCGATATTTCATTCAAGGAAGCAAGTTAGAGCATAGAGCTCTCGTTCATATTGGCTTGCCTTTATCTTTAAAAAAGATTAATTTTATACTTCAATCGCTGTACGTTGCGTTATGCTGTTATTTAATGTATAACGTATGTACAGTGAAAGTAAACGATCAGGTTTATTTCACTGCAGTGAAAAGAAAAATTCACGCTGTTTTACATGATTACATTATTATGATATATTATGATTGAGCACAGTGTGTGTTTGTATCAACAATTCTGACTTTAGATATGTTTATTTAACGTTATACGATACATTATCATGTTATTCAGTAGTTCTAAAATAAGACCCTACGTAACTTTTTTTCATTTGAACATTTTTCTGTTACGTAGCAGAAGAACGTCTGTATGATAAAACAGTTATGTAGGGTTTTATATTTAGGCCTAGTTATCCAGTGAAAACTTACTGTGAAAATACGCTTATATTTCAACCATCGGTAGTACAAACATTAACCCCGCTGATTTAAATATTCAACAGTTGGTTCAATAATCTGTGTACATAAATACGAATACATGTTTCTGCCTTATCAATAGTAATCATAGAAACAATAAAATGAGCATTTAAATCAGCGGGGTTGATGTGATCGTCGGTTACCCACGATACCCATACGTTATGAATCGTTGACAAATAACACACTGGGTTACCGAGAAGGAGTTGATGTATGCGTCACTGATAGTTGATTAAAATTAAAAAATACATGTAATGAACTCTCTTGTCTTTAAACGAGAACAGAAGTTAAAGATAGTCGAGATCTTTCAAAACCCTTAGACAAGGAAATTAATGTTCTACACAAATCTAGTATGTAACGAAGGTGTCAGTTACTGATAGTCATAAAAAACTGATTGTAGATACAATTGTTTTATGTAAAGCTCGTTAAAATTGACCTTAAAAAACAAACATTATAAGTATACTAATTTCCCGAACATATGCTAAAGTTACAAAGTGTGTGATGTATTAATCCGTTCAGAGTCAATTTGCACCAACTTTATCATATTAAATAAGAATCCATGGGTCGTTTGTTCGATTTTAGGACCTGACCCTACGTACCTTTAAGGAGATTGGTTGTGATTTATTTTCTACAGTCATCCCTTCCCTATCTGTTACAAAAAGGCAATTGTCAGTCATTTATGATTTGTATGTGCTTGTTACTGGAATACTAGCTCATGTATAGAGTAAACTAAACCAGTAAAATGTATTTGTATTGAAAAAACAAACATGTAAACGTAATGTTATAAAAACGAACTATACTTGTTGTTGTTCAGATATGCATATTTTATTAAATCCTTCATTTTGTAGTCAATAACATGTTTACAACATGGTGCGTATGTACTTTACATGCTCGTACGATTATGTTTTTACCATGAGAAATGAGCAGTCATTAAATTTATACCAGTTTGTAAATTTCCGCGTGTGTATGTCAGGTCATAAATAAGGACGTAGCACTTAAGTTCACTCGTACTTGTGCGTGGTATAATTTATACACAAACTGTTCACATCCTTATCAGGCGTTAAAATATACATAAATTAATACAAGGATTTTTCCTCATTTCGATTGGCCCAATTCGGATCATGCCGGCAATAAATGTGACAGTGTACGTAATAACTCGAGTGGTTTTCCGAATCATGACATCGTATGACGTCGTGAAACATCGGGAGATTCCGTGATTGCAACGTCATGTTGATAACTTGAAAACCGAACATATCTGAAACTGTTGAGTTTTAACTTATTGTGGACTCGATTGGATTTGTCGTATGAAATCACGTTCAATGTCCGGAAATTGCCGAGTAGTTACGATTGGGCTTGTTCTATGAAATTGCGTTCAATGTCCGGAAATTGCCGAGTAGTTACGATTGGGCTTGTCCTATGAAATTGCGTTCAGTGTCCGGAAATTGCCGAGTAGTTACGATTGGGCTTGTCAATGAAATTGCGTTCAGTGTCCGGAAATTGCCCAATAGTTACGATTGGGCTTGTTCTGTGAAATCACGTTCAATGTCCGAAAATTGCCGAGTAGTTACGATTGGGCTTGTTTTATGAAATCACGTTCAGTGTCCGGAAATTGCCGAGTAGTTACGATTAGCTTTTACGTTGTCAAAGACGTCACGTGACGAGACCTTAGTGAGTCATAATGTCATTAGGTTTACTGTTTACATTACTGTCAGTCATATTTAAATAAGGTTTAAAGTTCAACCCAAAACAGTCAATGATCGCTAAAGTGCATATCTTTCCTAAAAGTACTTCAAAAAGATGACTAGCCTTTACGTGTTATAAATTACGCCAAGTTTGGACTCAGTCGTGAAGAGGCTTTTAAGCATCAATTTATTCAATGATGTTATGATACAGTGTTGCGCCCTTTTTGCAGCAATTGTTGAATGACCAAGTCTGTTTTACGTCGATTTGTTCCTATATTGTCCCCACTTTAAGTCAGATCGACATCGTGCATTGGTTGTGCATCGCCGCATTGAAAATGTTTAATGTCGTTTGTAGCGATAGTGTCATCCTATTGAGAATGTTAAACGTCGTTTGTAGCGATAGTGTCACCGCATTAGACATGTTAAACGTCGTTTGTAGCGATAGTGTCACCGCATTAGACATGTTTAACGGCGTTTGTAGCAATAGTGTAACCGCATTGAGAATGTTTAACGGCGTTTGTAGCGATAGTGTCGCCCCATTGAGAATGTTTTACGTCGTTTGTAGCGATAGTGTCACCGCATTGAGAATGTTTAACGTCGTTTGTAGCGACTATGTCGCCGCATTGAGATTTTTCAATATTTATTTATGCAATACAGTTGCCGCTTGGAGTTATTTTGGCGTTGATTGTTGCAAGGCGGTTATTGCGTTCACGCAACTGTATTTTAGCCATTGACATTATTTTATTCACTTATATTATTTTATACAAATGAACTTAGAGCGTCACCTGATTACTTGTGTTCGTAACTCAAAGTGGACATTTCAAACATAAATTTTATTGATTTAGACCATCAGCATAACATGACCATTGAACGATCAACTGGGTCATCGAACGATTTTCTTTTATGGCTACAAGGAATTTTCACTCTTGCAATTACGTCCAAAATAGTACAGTGGCAATTTTAAGACTTAAGTTTGAAAAATCATAAACAAATTACATTGTATTCACATAAAGTTGTTTACTGGTCAAACTTAGGTGTTTGAAATATATCTAAATTCCATTGATGGGCCAGAAATCCTGCGGTGTGGTATAAATTAACTCTTGATATTTTCAAGGTTACAAAAACTTGCAGGTGTCGATCTCCTCAATTAAGTTGTGTTTGTCCTTGTTTTATACTTCTATTAGATAATTCAATTACTTACAAGACCTTACCGGGTCACATGGACTTCTCGACCTCGAAGCTGACCGCTTATGGTAAGTAGTATTAGCCCATATTATTTGTTTTCCGTCCTTGAACGAATATTTATCATCAATCTCGTGACACTACTGACCCGCGTGTCCGTTTTAAACTCATTTTAACCCAGGTCGCGGTTTAATACGTAAAGAAAACCTGGTTGCCGGATTTAACCTACACCGTTCCGTTGTACGGGTTTTTAGCTACAACCAATGGCAATGCTTAAAACTAAATACCGTTCCAAAGGCTGCTTAGAGATTATTTTTGCGTTCTCTTGCAACGATTGCTTTTATTTATATTTTATGTTATATAATCAAGCTAGAAAAAGCTGACTTAGTATAAAATCAATATCTGTGACCGACTTACTATTGTTTATCTGTGAAAATTGTAAAGTGTAACAGTTTGTGACAAAATTACTTTAGCTACGAGGCTATGTGTCTTTCCATGCCCTCGTTGACGTCTGATAGAGAAGATAATTGAATGTTAGGTTTGAGAAAATGACATATATTGGTTGATGAACTATAGAGATGTCATGAAGCAAAGTCATCATTCATTACTCGTTCAAAGGCGTATGTTGTCAATAAAAGCAAATCTCTTGTTAAAGGTTTATGTTTTTCACCAGTGTCTGTCCGACCGTCCGCTCCTAAGGTTGCATTATATGCAGACCCTGGCTAGAACTTGGGCATAACTTAAGTGCCTAGTAAGGCATTCTTTTTGAAGAACCTTTTTAGCTGCTGGACTTCTTCAGGCCCAGCAATGTTGATAGCCATTACAATTTCTCTATCGGTCTTGGGACCGGCTATGGCTGGTTTAATGCAATGAAATTAAAATAACGTAGTTGTATTTATAGTCTTCGTGCTGATGCACGTTCATTGACTGAACAGTTATCACCCCTGATGATCGAGCTACTAACTTCTATGTTTTTATCATTCTCCGTTGGGAGTCTTTTACTCCTCTAATGTGCATTCGGCGTATTGGTGCAACGGAATTATACCAACACGACAGGTAACCATTTTCACTTGTGGAGTAAGGCAAATGCAAGCCAATTTCTTGCTGAAGGAAATTAACCGTGTTCCATGTGGGGTTCGAACCTGGTACCTCAAAATCTCCGAGCACACGTCTTATCGAAATGCCCTGATGTCATTTTGCAACGTCATAAGTCGCCCCACTCTGAACCGGATTTGGTCAATCAAATGAGGTCACGTAAAATGCCGCGTAGTCACGATTGACGTCGCCCTGAAAACGTGACGAATCACAATTGAAAATGGCACGTGCAGGACTCGGTACCAGACGAATTTTTAACATTCAGCATGCAGAACAAGAACATGTATTTTGCTCTAGATAAAGTACAAATGTGCGGCCTTCACCTTCGTTGAATTAAAAAATAATTTCAAAGCAATAAAAAGCAAATTTCAGATTACTTTTCCCACCGTTTTGATAGTGATCTTCATTGCCTTTGAGAAAGTTGTTTTTTTATGATCTACTTTACATGCATTAACTGTATTATGAGTATTATTCACTTAAATGAGTATACAGTACAACCTCTCTAGAACAACACCCACTAGGAGGAGCTAAAAGTGTTGCTGTTTAGAGGTTATTGCTCTGCAGAGGTTAAATTCAATTAAAATTATGCCTAAGAGAGATCAAACGCTGTTGTTGTGCAGAGGGTTTGTTCTGTAGAGGGCCGCTCTGCAGAGGTTATACTGTAACCTGGTGTATGATACATACCGTCACTGATGTATGAGATTACATAAACCCTTTGTATAAACAACAAACACCATCATACAGCAGAAACATAGTTTTTACGTCTAGTTTTAATAAATTTCGGGTTTTTTCATCGATAAAACCAGTTTTTTTTCAATTTGTACAAGTTTTGCTAGTTTATTAGTTTATTCATTATTAAACCCAGTAAATATAAAAAATAAATCCTATGTCATTCATTAGTATATCTCAAGGACCACAAAGGAAATAATGAGTTTATATTTTTACTCTTTTTTGTGTCATCCTTGACGTATAATGTTGTTTGATATGGTTATTATGTAATTCATTCATATGGTTTATTTATTGTAACTTGTATGTTATTATGTGTGCTATGCTATAACATTGTATATCAAAATAAATCTTTTATATATCCATGAAATCAATATCGTTTACATTTGTATATTGAATTTTTGCAATATCAGAACACTTCTTTACTGATTCCAGTAGGCCACAACAAGTTGATCATATGTTCTATGGATTCGCTCGCACTAAATTTTGATGGTTTTTTACAAAAAAAATAAATATATTTTTATTTCCTAGCTAGCTCATAAAAATTTGGCCGAACCGCTATATAAAGCAACTGAATTATGATTTTTCTTTCTTCGCTCGCTCGTCCCATTTTTTCCAGAAAAAAATCCGTAGAACACATGATCAATTTGTTGTTGCCTAATGCTTCAATACAATTTTTTCGAGTTTTTGAAAAGTTGAAAGTTTAACGCAGTGAAAGATCTACTTTAAAACTCCATAATCAAAAGTAAACTGTCCATAGAGTGCAAAGTTTTACAGACTTTCTTGCTGTAAATGAATACATTTTGATTAAGTCACTTCAAGATTGAAATATAGAATATATGTATATGAAGTTTCAATCTCCACTTCTCGATAAGCGGTTATACATCTACAAACTATCATTTCTAACTGTGTGAAAACTATGATTATATATAATTAAACCTCTATCCAAACCCTACCCAACAATAGATGCCCATGAACTGATCTTTTAGGATTATCATATATCATTTAATGAGCCTTTAATGAGGGCCTTTACTCTATCACTGCAATTTCACCTTTCACCTTTTACTATTCGTTTCGTAGGAAGGTTACATGTTTTCATGGAATAAACCAGATCGAGATCAAATTGTCAACTATACACACGTTTTATATGGATTGTTTTATGAAGTGGCAAATATAAATTACTCTTTAAGTCCACTTCCTGGTTCTCGTTTACATGTTCCTGTTCCTGTGTAAATATAGTGAGGTTTTACTCGCAATGAAACAACAAGGGGCGGGCGTGACCCAGATGTTACGACTTTGGACTAGTAATCATTGGATAGCCAGGTATGCGTTGATTCGAACCCTGTCCAAAATCTTTCCCGCTGTTTCCTTGTAGATGAAAACTCATTTTACTAAACCAGTACATGCAGTGTCGAACCAGGAAGCGGACTCGAAAGTCATTAACATAAGTTTTATGAACTTGTTTCACAACCGAGCTATAAATTAGCAATAAATTACGTTGGAGTATATACTAAGTAGGAAGTGTTTTTAAGAAGGGGCTTTTACGTAATTCTCGTATTCAGCGTTTCAAGAATTCAATCCCTTTTTCACTTAAGCGAAACACTGTGACTTGAGATACGGAAGTAATAATTCCTAATACATAATACAAATAACTTAAAACAAAAGTCATTAGACATAAGCCACAATACATTTGAATACACGTTCTTAAAAAGCGCTGAATGACAGATTTATTGGTTGGTCTATTACACTAAAGAAGGTGCTTAAATGCTATAATTTAGATATCAGACATGTACTTATAGGTGACTATATTAAACTGTTAATTGGGCCCCTTTAAAACCCTCGTAGATTATTCATACGCCGGTATAGTTCCACAATAACAGTCAATGATTACGTTACCTTGCACTAAAGACGTTATTCAGGCAAAACAACTTTGAGCGATTACTATAGGCAAGTACAGGAGGCCACTACTTTGTATGACCCAGGTCGGTGACACAGTTGGTTGAGCGCCGGGCTTTGGAATCTTTTGTCCCGAAGGGAGTACGGCTTCGAATTTACATCCGGGGAGGTTATACCCTTCCATGAAAATTTGACAATAATGTCATATTCCTTCATTGATTAGATAATATTGAGTTTCTGGCCTTGTGGAAGGGTAGGTGAGTACTTGACTACTGGTTATAGAGAAGGGTCCAGGAAAGCTAGGTTAGGTGCGCTAGACGCCGTAAAATTACCGAAATTGTGTTGACACGGCGTTAAAGTCAGTAAAAAAACTACATTGTCCATTTCCACTGCGAAGATCTCTCTTCATACAATACAACATTGAAACAGTTAATGGTCATAACCGAACATATCCAAATACTTGTCATAAGGACTAGAGCCGGAGCGTAACCGAAAGTAAATATGTTATAAAACGGTTATCATTTGTTTGTTTCACATAAACTACTAGTTTACTACTGATATGAGTTCAATCATTTGACTGGTCATTGTCACAGATTCCGACCATAAAAGGTTCTATATTTAATTGTAAGTTCAGTGGTCAGTTTATGTCTGGTCATTTTCTAGGTCATCATTGTCTTACTTAGTGGTCATTCAAAAAGGTTAAGATATAGTTATTGACCTTCAATTCTCTTTTTACACTGTGAAATTACGTGGTTTTTGACCATATTAGAAGTTGATACAATTTTTGACCGACGGTCATTATTATGAACTATTTTTATCGCAATTTAGATCAATACGTAACTAGGACATAAAGAACACGTTTTATGAACCACGAGCAAAGAAAATGCACCCGTCTTTTGTATTTTTATGTTGTATAAGAAATGTATTTGTGTACACGAAAAGAAGTCTTGACGTCACAGATTTCAGACAATGGGGCTTTAGATAAGGTAGGTTGATACGTGGTCAAATTCTCAAGTCATAGTTACATACAGAGTTGAAATCTAGATCAAAAGCACGTTTTCAATGTTACCATGTCCAAAATTGGAACGTCATTAGTTGATCCTTACAGAATGGTCAATCAACTGGACATTAAAGACTGTTATACAAGTGTATTCATTTTAAGACATTGCATTAGTCAGTATTCCTGTCCACTTCGTTGTTATTCTTGTGCATTATCTTACTATACTAATGAATTGGTCACCCGCCCTTTGAGTCCTGTCGGAAGATTGGGGAGAAGCTGTCGAGTATTTATCTCAGCACTTGTTACTGAGTCTTTACAAATTTTGTAACCCGGGTCGATAGTGCAGTTGGTAGCGCGCCGGGATTCGGAATCTCGTGTCCCGAATGGGGTACGGGTCATTTGTAGGTGGAACAATTGTAGGTTAATTTCTTGCTCAAGGAAATTAGCAGTGCCCTTAGTGGGAATCGAACCCTGTACCTCTCGATCCCTAAGCGCGCGTCCTACCACTGGACCACTGCTTCCTATAGTCGTAGACAAAACAATAACATTTTGTTTGTTTGTTTGTTTGGGTTTTACGGCGCACCAACACAGAAAGGTCATATCGCGCCGAAACAATAACATACATCTCCTTATGTTGCTTTGTAATTATTCTACAAATAATATTAACCAACGTTTCTGTAAACAGTTGTGTTTTATAGTTTTGTCTCATTGTTTCGTTATTTGTTTAATGTCATTGTTGTTTCTATCTGGATTAGACAGATGACGTAGTAAAACAATAACTGCTTGTCACAGTCACCTATGTTATTGTCAGATCAAATCTATACAAACCATCTTTCGTCTGATAGAATTATCATTTAGCAATATTAGCCAAGAACAAGCCGTTTGTTCGGAATACTTATGTATATGAATTATGCTCCTTTGCGGCGTAGCTTTTTTAAGTTTAAATAGTTTTTTTTTAACTTGGGATGTAGGCTTTGCTTTTATTGAAAAACATTTAGGAGGGACTCTGCTTATATCGCTGTATTGGCAAAAACCTGAGGGTGGGGACCCTGCTTGTATTGCCATGTTGGTAAAAACTTAAGGACGAGATCTGATTGCTGTATTGATTATTTTTCTTTATATCTGAATGTATAAAACATGAAATAGAAAACCTATATGAAAGGGTGTTCATATTTATCAAACAACTACATGTATGTATATTCTGTCTTATGTCAAAGCAGGTCATTGAATGGTTGTGTAACCTGGAATGTTGGTATGTTAACATGTAAAATACCTTTTTATCGTTGATATGTATGTATGCAAAACGTTAATCTGATCTTATTTTATTTGGTTTAATGCCGTGTAAACACTGCTTAGGTCATTTTACGGCGTCCAGTGCACCTAACCTTGCTTTCTTGGATCTCTGTTTATAACCAGTACTCACCATTCCAAAAGGCTGGAAACTTCTCCATATTATCTAATCAATGGAGGAAAATTGACATATCGGTCAATTTTTTATGGAAGATATAATCTCCCTGGGTGGGATTCGAACCCGTACACTCTTCGTGACACGAGATTCGAAATCCCGGCGCCTGACCAACCCGGGTTATCTTATCTTTTTTGGTTGATGATTAGTACGCGTGTAGGCTTTGTACCCACAGTTTACTTGAAATTTCAAAAAGACGTCTTTTTAGAGGGTCAATATTTCATGTCTGGTCGATTTACTCTAATTCATCTGCACAAGTTGTTTTTTTGCAAATGACCTGATTTGTTGATCAGTTTTAAGTTATTTGCTTAGATTTTTTTCATGTGTTAACGTGAATCGCTTTATCTATATCAAAGCGCCGATAGCGCTGTCAGACATGGGGTTTTGGTAGAGTATATGGCTGTATACAACTCATGGAAGCGTTCAAGGGACCTTTACTTTACATAAACCAGATAAGATATTCACGTGCTTCTTATCGTCTGCTTGTTAACGCGTAATGCGGACTATATTAGTTGCAGTGGTAATTATCCCTTTATTTGCGCGCGCACAACCGAATGTAATCTTCCGCGACAAATTTTTATGTGGATTTGCCACAGTCCACTACTAAACATGGGGAAACCCCATGTAAAAAACAGGACTTGCTTCCAATGACTTTGACTGTTAACTTTGTTGGATACTGTATATACCAATGGCACAAACTTTGTGGTAGGGTCATAAACAATGACACTCTGGTTCACCTTTGATTACAAAATAGGTTTTACAATCTTTTGGTCTATGCCAAAAACCTGTCATTAAATGTAATATGAGTATTATTAATAGTATCACAAATTTTGTAAAGATTTTACTAAAGTACATATCATATGTCTCTGTAATAATACAGGTTCTTGTAGCATTGTTATGAAGATGTCATAAATACAGTAGTTGATTACATTACATGTATTTTATTTATTGGAGTTAACGCCGTGTCAACACAATTTAGGTCATTTTACGGCGTCCAGCGTACCTAACCTAGCTTTCCTGGACCATAGTCTATAACCAGTACTCACCTACCCTTCCACAAGGCCGGAAACTTCTCCAAAGTATCTAATCAATGGAGGAAAATCGGCATTAATGTCAAATTTTCATGGAAGGGTATAACCTCCCCGGGTGGGATTCGAACCCGCACCCCTTCGGACACGAGTATCCAAATCCCGGCGCGCTACCAACTGCGCTATCGACCCGGGGTTTCATTTTTCAGCCAAACCAATTAAACGTTCAGCTAGCTAAATAAATTCTTCAAACTGTTCCAACAAAATCTCTACTGACGTTAAAAGTAACCGGTTGTAAAAGTTACAACTACATCGTCGATTGGTAAAAGAAAGCGTTGTATTGACCAGTGGTTAAAGCCATGGCTGAATTGCGAGGTCCAATCTCCGTAAACAGAGATCTTGTTCTACTCGCGTTGTCGTACTGGATCTCTACTTAGTCAATGCAAGGTCACGTCGAGATGAACTTTGTGTCGACCAATCAATGCGTAGCTTTCATCTAGACGAAAACACTATTAATCACATTTTGATTTCGTAATTTCTATTTTTAGACCAAGGTTTGCATGCAAATTTAACAGCGGTATTATTCACTGTCTGCGATTGGGTGGCTCATTTCAAATTGCGTGACGTAGACGATGTAAAATAGTTACGTATCATAACAATTTCGTCATGAATATTATGATGAGAAAAGGTTACCTGAACTTGACCTTCGTTTGGAAAAGGCCAGATCTAAATTAGCGAGTATGCGAGCGGTAAAATTTTAGATCGGGTTTTAATCAGATTGTGCCAAGTCGTTAATGCAAATTTTCCATTGCCCAGTTCGTAAGGCAGAAAAGTGTCGATATTCGATCAATGAAGGTCACAACTTCAGAGATCTGTCGTAAATGAAAATACCCAAGCGGTATCAGCATTCGGAACAACCTCGGCGATCATCTACGAAGATATACCTCGGAAATCAGACGTAGTAGGAATACAACCAGGTTATAAGGTCCGGCGACTTTCATTTTCATGTCAACATTTAATAATGACATTGTAACACGCTTTATCACATCATTTCATCAGTACAATGTCTCACACGTCTGTGTAGTTCAGATTATATTACCACAGAAACCAAAATTCCTAGATCTACTTTTTCACCTTATGATATCCGAGGTTTATTTGCGTAGAAGATCGCCGAGGTAGTTTCGAATGCGATATCAGGTTAAGTCTCAATCTCTCATACAGAGTTGTCGATCTTTACAATGATATCTATCTCTGTTAACGTCTCGAAAGTAGTCCCAAACACGTGATCGTTTAAAACGATTATGTGACAATTTTTGAATTTTTTTCCATACGCAACAGACATTTTGACTAACAGATCACCTTTCTTGTCTTGTAGATGTTCAAAGGCTTGTCGTTGACAGTTCCTTAGCACTAAATTTTTGCCATATTTTTAGCAATATCATCTATTGTTGACATTTTAGCGGATGAGTAAAAAAGGCAAATTACTCAGAATAGGGAGACGTTTCACAAGAAAATAGTTCTTGTAAATATAACTCTTTAAAAATTGGATTTCGCCTATAATAAAATTCTATTTCACGTAAAACTTTAAGATAATATATATAAAAGACGAATTACGCATTCGATACAAAATCTTAATTGTATTACTATTTTACAAGAATCTTGTAAAACCCGAGACGTTTACAGAGATATAGATCACTGTAAGGATCGACAACTCTGTATGAGAGATTGGTTAAGTCTTTGTTGGTACATTTATATAAATAGGGCAAATGTTTTGTCTTTAAAGTGCTCTTGCATGAATTTTAAACAAAGTTTAACCTGAAATGAGGACAAAAGTATGTTATCAGCAAGTTGGGTCAGGTCATTGTATAGTACTTGTTTAATCTATATAATACATCGATGTGTGTACATGTAATACAGCTTTAAAGGTTTGACCTGAATGACCTTGTTATCATAAGAACCTAAAATACCGTATAGATAAAGTAACCGATATAAACAAGGTAAGGGGCCAACATGATATTGTGTTCTTGTCTATTTAATGATCGCTCCAATAGTGTTCAAACAGGGTGTTTTCTGAATGCACCAATAGTGTAAGAACAAGCTTTATGAACGCCGATGTATTGATATTTAAACGGGAAGCTTTGTGAATGCATCGTCGGTTATCCTACGATACATTACTCCGCTATGCTGCGTCAGTTACCTTGGGTCATTTGGTTAAGAAAATCTTGTAATCATGAATAATTAATGAGGCAGTTTTATTGGTTCCGCAAGGCAACTACTGCGGAAAACTAGCCAATGAAATTAGGTTTAATATGTGAGGTTTTGTTTACCATTCAAAATGGCGTCCTCCATGAGTGATTTTTTCTAAAAGCGGAGTGACGAAAATCCCAGTATGACGTCATTGTTACTGAAGAGAATTAAATTGTAACATGCGATTTTATTGGAAGGAGATTGGTCTCCCCTGTCTCATGCATATTCATGAAAACGAGATTTCGCCAATCAAAATGCCTACGGTACGTATGGAGAGTAACGATAAACAGTTCTGTGGTTGCCGACGATGTGTGAAAGCTGCAATGATGTTTAAACAGAGAGTTTTATGATTGAACCTTGGGTGTTTAACCAAGGTAATTCCATTTAACTATAAGCATATATCAAGTATACAAATGTGCTTTGATATCTAATTATGCGCTAAAACTTTTAAACAATTCAAGAATATCGCTGAACATATCCAACTGCATGTTATTTTATAAGAATGAATCCTAAGCGTTACCAAAATGTAAAATTATAAAAAGAGCGAGTGTTTTCATATATTGTATGTATGTTTGTTTGTTTCGTGGGGTTTATAGCCGTAGCAACACATTGTTTAGGTCATATAACGGCGGTCAGTCAACCTACTAACTGTTCCTGGAAAGGCTAAATCTCTCGATTTAGCTGTTAACTAACTGCTAAGCACATACTTTCGTCAGTGACTGACAACTGCCCTACGTAATTAAGAATCATTGATATATTGTATGCGAACTATAATCTATCAAAAATAGTTTGACTTAACAGGGACTTGTAGCAGTCTTTATAAAAATGTCTTCAACGAATACATTGTGACCTTGTTTTCTATCTGGGTGATAATGGAATTGTGTCGTTATTTGTTTAATGTAAGGCGTCGCTGTAGTACATAATTATTGACCTTGTTTTATTGTGACAAGGTAATTAAAACTGAGATAAAAGAATTATTAGGGTCTTCACGCTAGTTTACCATTGTTCATTAACCGATTTAAGCGCTACTTAGTGAAACTACGCTTTGGTCCTTTTATTCATACCACCGCGTTCTAAATTGGGAGTCTTGACTCAATATTCTAACTGCCCGACAAGTTTTTATCCTTCCCTGATAAGTTGGTTAAAGTGTTCTGCTGTATAGGAGTCTCTGGCTGTTAATGAATGGTATGCTAGTATTGGCTGAATATAGACCAGAGGGTCGTATTATCAACGATCTTACGATATATTTTAGTCGCAAGTTCTTCTACCGCTCGCAAGGTATTTGATAGTACGCTGCCCAGATGTGCAATATTTGGAAGAATGCATGCCTACGAAGTTAAAACAAAATACGGTTGACATCCACTGGCATCCACACCCCCTTGAGTAATAACGTGGGGTTTTCATGCGCATGGTAATACTGATATCTCTATAACCGAACCATTAATTTTATACTTAATCCATCCCCCGTTCTCATTAACAATTTACGACTTATGACGCACATTTGTCTTTAAGAAGAACATTCAAGTCCAATGTTGTCATTTTTTGGTGTATTTGCAAAACTTCGTTAAAATATGAAATGCTTCTCAAGCGAGTACATTCCCGGTCAAAATTATAGGTTGACAAAAGTTTACAGTCTCCAACCTGCGTGTATTTTATTACAAATTTTACTTTCTATAGCGAAAAATGCGAAGGTTCGTGTGCAAATAAGTACTGTTTCTAAAAACATCTGCACCGCAGTGTGAATGAACCCTGCAGATATGTACGAGGCAATGCAGACGTTCGTGTTTCTTTTTAATTAAGGGTTTCAATGCTGTTTGACTGAAATGATATATGTCAATTTATTAAATTTGTAATTTAAAAGCATTTTTTCTGCTTCTCAATATGTCAAACTTAGTTAAAATTCACCGTCAACATGTCTCAGGTGGCGTGTATCAAAGAGCTCAGTTTGTTCAGACAGGTTTTTGTATGGTTGGGAATTAATTTGTTTTATAATATCTTGATTCGTTGATGTGAGACTGTCATATCTTGGTTAATTTTTTATCCACAGATACATATGTAGACACATTTATTAGAGAGACCGCTTACAACGTTGCAATAAACACTAAAGATATTAAGACTGTTTTTATGGTCATTTTTCAAAGATTGTTGAAGTCCATCTTAGTCCTACATAGTCATTCCCATTCTCGTACCCAGGGTCTAGTAGGACTATCGATACTACCTAGATCGAGAATCTTGATAACCTCGGGGTACGAGAATAAGTCATTCCAGGGTTCGTAAAGACTTTAAAATGCCTCAATTTTTTATGGTTGTCTTGAAATGGTCCTAAATGTCATGGCTGACCCTGAAAAGCCCCTTTATTTGCACATTCTGGTCCTAAATTACTAATTTGAAGGCCCTACATTTAGTATTGGAAACTATTTGGTTGGTTAATAATCAAAATCTGAATGATTAACAAGACTTATAAAGGGTATCAATATCTTCTATCAATATAACCCGGGTCGATAGCGCAGAAGGTAGCGCGCCGGGATTTGGATACTTGTGCCCGAGAGTATGCGGGTTCGAATCCCACCCGGGGAGGTTATACCCTTCCATGAAATTTTGACAATAATGTCGATTTTTCTCCATTGATTAGATAATATGGAGAAGTTTCCGGCCTTGTGGAAGGGTAGGTGAGTACTGGTTATAGACAATGGTCCAGGAAAGCTAGATTAGGTGCGCTGGACGCCTTAAAATGACCTAAATTGTGTTGACACGGCGTTAACTCCCTTAAAAAAATAAAATAAAATAAAATATCTTCTATCAATAGTTCTAAAAATAAACATGAACCAAATAATGTACGATATGGACGTATGGACGAAATACGATTATACATGTATATACTATTTGAAATATTATTTGTATGGGTAAAAAAACGGTGAACTAGTTTACCGATGAACTTTATGCAGAATGAATGATCTATGCATGTCCTGTACATAATGAAATTATGAATTAACTTTCAAAATATACCTGGTCGCGTACTTGGCTTCAATAGTGATATTATTTTAAGCGACAATTTCCATGAAAAGCTTTCTTACGCAAAGGTTAATCTCCTCAATCGGATTAGTCTTTGCTCGGGGACGTTTTTCGTACAAGTCTAATTTAAGAGTACGCTCTAATCTTCCCTTGTCAAGTTCAAGTCTATTATGATATTTTCTTTCATAATAAATTGTGAAATGCGGTTTTGTTCGAAGGAAGTATATTATGACAATACATAACTTCATTTTTTCATTTTTGTGAAAATGGAAATTTAAAATTACTTTGTACGTCACATCAGAAGATAAATGAGACCACCTTCAGTCTGCCCGGAAGCGCACAAGTCAACCGATCTAGGGATCGTAGGTTCGACTCCCAGGCGGGCATACTTTTGTGGAGCTTGGTCATGAAAAAAAATCTACGACCATTTACTCTCCTACCACTGATTCTAAATCATGTAGGACTGTAGTCAGTCACTGACGGAAGTATTCGCCTAGTAGTTGGGTAACAGCTAAACTCAGAGATTCAGCCTTTCCAGGAACAGAGAGTAGGTTGACTGACCGCCGTGATATAACCTATACAATGTGTTGGTTCACAGCCAAGTCCAAAGATTTAGCCTTTCCATGAACAGTAAGTAGGTTGACTGACCGCCGTTATATAAACTATACAATGTGATGCTACAACGTTAAACCCAACAAAAACAAACTAACAAGCGTGTGTGCTGCAATTTCGTTGTGTTATTATCAGTTATTTGCCAAAAGTGAACGAGTTTGACCAAAGAACGCGTGGTTGTTGACAATCTAAAGATCACGTGACTAAAATTAATACCATAGTTTTTTGCTATCTTTTTGACGGAGATGAAATTCAGTGATCATGAGAAAACATTAAAATGATTTGTCTGTCGTAATTATTTTATTGCAAGTTATTTTTTTTTGAATGATAGTCTTGTTATTTTATTGATTTGTTGTTGGAAATTTACGACCGGAAGTCACGCAATTTCTTCCAGAAGCTAGCGTTTTGACGTGTATTGCGCTGCCTAGGGACTTTTATTTCTGAATTTTAAAGAAATTCTAATATTCAAGAACGCAGCCATTATATTTAAATGTTGGCATCGTCTACATGCCATGGCCGTTTATACATATAACGTCAAGTGTTCCTATCAACTCGTACAATAAGTCAGTTGGTAAATTTATAGTTTATTCTAACACCAAACTTATATACATCCTCGTACCCAGAGGTTATCAAGATATTCGAGAATCTTAAAACCCTTCGGGTACGAGAATGGCATGCTTTGAGTAGGTGAGTAATCCAACTGTTTATGATTCACCAGTCTCCATGACGGCCCCTCAAAGACTCGACTCGAGCTTATTAAATGTAGATAAGTTGGTATGACGTATAAGACAAGTTTCAATTGTTTGCAGCCTACAAATTAGTTCTTAGCTTCACCTTATTGGTTTGGTGTGCTCTGAAATGATGCTACCTATTTTATTTTTAATGGGTTTAACGCCGTGTCAACACAATCTTAGGTCATTTTACGGCGTCTAGCGCACATAACCTAGCTTTCCTGAACCTTTGTCTATAACCAGTACTCACCTACCCTTACACAAGGCCAGAAACTTCTCCATATTATCTAATCAATTGAGAAAAATTGACATTATTGTCAAATTTTCATGAAAGGATATAACCTCCCCGGGTGATATTCGAACCCGAACCCCCTCCGAGACACAAGATTCCAAATCCCGGCGCGCTACCAACTGTGCTATCGACCCGGGTTTGATGTTAAATAACGATCCACTGGAAAGAAAATCGTAGTTATCGCAAAAGCAAGAAATTCTTACTATTTGTAAGTCCCAAATGTTTGAGAAGACAAATGTCCTTATATTAGGACAGTTTCTTTACATAGACCAACAAATATTGAACATCCTTGCAGAGGAACTTGTCTTTCGTTGATATTTAATTTATAAGTGATTTCTGTGTCATTATAAAAACAACCACTTATAATGTTTAAAGGTACTCATTCACTGATATCAGCTTCAATATAAACGTTTTCTAAAACTATCAAAACAAATTTGGAAAAAAATTTGGAAGCAGGAAAGCAGTGCTCTGATAATGGCAATTTTAGTGCATATTGATTTACTACTAAAAAATGGCGTTTCATGTAGTAAATATTTACCTCGCATGTCACGGTATAGACACTTTAAAGTGCATTTTTGTGACCTTTACTGTATATTTCTTGTAGCATATTGGTCAGTTTGTCTTAAAATAATAAGATTTGTTTAAACAATTACAGACACTGAATGGTATTTTGAAATTATAGAAAAAAAATCTGTGAACTAGTACCTTTAACATTGGTATTGCATTGCCGTTACAATCAAGCAGATGTAATACAAAAACAATAGCCAGTGAGAGTTTCATTTATTATTCAAACGTTATAATTACCCAATCGTGCAATTCAGTCTTATTGGATATACAGTATAACCTGCATTAAGCAGCCAGTGAATGAAGGTGCCTAGATTGGTTGCTTACAGCAGGTGACCACTTAATCCATGTTCAGATGAAAATGCTTTGACTAATCCAATCTGAATAATTAATTATTTATGCAGTTTCTTATCAAATTATCTTCAAAAAAGGGCACAAGCGACAGTGTCAGTTGTAAATGGGAAGTCTAACTTAATATGATGACACTTTTTTAAATAAATTTAGACTTTTTAAATACTCAACTGGGGGGGGGGGGGGGGTTTCACACGTCTGGACCATAATACAATGATGGTGACACTGTTAATTCTAAGTTTGATTGACTGCGATTACTTAATACAGGTAAACTGGTGAATTTGTTAGGAAATAGATGACCTCTGGCCACAGACAGCAGGTGGCTGCTTATGACAGGTTAAAAAAAGAGTGATTTTCATTGGGAGAAAGACATATTGGCCACTTACAGCAGGTGACCGCTGATAGCAGGTGGCTGTTAAAGCCGGTTATACTGTATTCAGCTTCTTAAGCCCACTGACGCTCCTAGTATCTAAGTATCATTGCACATCGCATGCACAACAATGCAGAATATTTATAGAACAAAATGACAGCTGTTAGTTTAAGGATGGTCGTTGTTTACGTCTCCGAGAGTCAATGGTATTTCTTTAATTTAAGACAAACAAATAAATTCACGTACACAAACAACAACATCCTTATAAAACATTAACTTCATAGAAAAGTTTAGCAAGAAAATATAATACTTAAGTATAAGCGCTTTTGAACATATATTCAATATGAAAAGAGCGCTATACAAATTTGGTATACAATAAAGTTCAGCAAGAAAATATGATACTTAAGTTTAAAAATTGCACAAGATCGTGCGTTTTTTTTTCACTTATATTTACATCAGTGTCATCTTTATTTTAATATTTGAACACACACTCGACTTTAAGTTACTCTATTGTTTGTAGGGACCCGGTCTGCAAGGCGAGCGCTTTTTATCGCTACCTAGCGATTTCCTACGGAACGGTCTGCTACGAACTAGCAAATTGAATCGCTAGCTAGCCATACGTAGCAAGTTTTTTTGCTCGCCGAAACATTCGGAACACCTCTGCTTTTCAAAATGTCTGCCTTCTTTGGGAACGGGTTTCTTTAAAAAAAAATACTGATTTAATATTATTTATTTAAAGCATATATTTCGTCGAGACAGTTGCAGTAAATAATCGTGGTGAAAATTGATTTTCGTTATTTAATCTCGTCACATCAAAGCGCGCGTCGATGTTTTTTCTTTGCAACAAAATATAGATAGCTTGTTAGGTTGGTTTTTTTTTTCAAGATGTAATACGATGAGAGAATTTTTATTGACACGATGTTGAGCTTTTCCCAATAGCAACACATCTGTTCTGTTTTGGTAGGCTATTGCTGATACGAACTAGAGAAAACTGGTTACATCTACATTGTAGGCTTGTTTGTTGTTTGTCAATTGATTAAATTTGTATGATTATGAAATACGCCGAGTTGTAAATGCCGACGAACTTTACTCTGTCATTTTCTGTTTGCACTAGGTGAGATTTTCGGTCAATTGAGACATAAGAAATAATCTAAGTATTTTATCAGATTAAGACGTTAATCCTTGTTACATTATATGCTTATTATTAGAATTGAAACAAATCTTAGAGATAATCCATTGAAAGAATTTTCAAACTGAGAAATTAAGAGCCTGGGAACAATTTTTGATTACAAAATATGTACACATTTTTATCCACCTTTTGAAAGTTCGTTTTTGTTATTAAATTAAAACCGCTTTTATATACATGTAATTAAATGTAAACATTTTGTAAATTGATAGAACATTTTGCTACCTGTATCGATCTCTCTTTGAATCATTTGCTTTGTTAAAGTCACTGGCTTCTCCCTTCTTCTCCCTCCTACCACTGATTCTAAATCATGTAGGGTAGTAGTCAGTCACTGACGGAAGTATTTGCCTCGTAGTTGGTTAACAGCTAAATATAGAGATTTAGCCTTTCCAGAAACAGTGAGTAGGTTGACTGACCGTCGTGATGTGACCTATACAATGTGTTGCTACGGCTTTAAACCCAACAAAAAGCGACTGGAAAATGGATGAACAGAATATACTTATCTGTTTGCCGAAAATACGATTTTTGTCGTTATTGTTTTAGTTTTGTTTTACGCCGTAGCAAATCATTGTTTATAGTTGACAACGGGTTTTAAATTTATATTAAAGTCTCTGGTTTTGACTTTTGAATCTATGAACAAAGTCTGGAATCTTTCCTTTGAGTGTTAAAAATATTCCAGCAGGAGTACGATAATTGAGAAAATGATATAATACAAACTGGGATCTCGAAATTTTCCATCGCATTGCGTGATACTACCTGATCAATTTGTCAGACTAGAGTCTGATTTGATAAAAAAAAACAATTTCTTGAGTCTATTCTCTGCCTAGTGTTACCATATACGTGGTAGTTATTTAGAACTATAATTACGTAAACTTATTTCATAGTTTCTGTTCTTAAGAAATTTCAATTTAAAGTTACTCTTTCATAGACTAGGTTTTTTTGACAATTTTAAACTACATGTACCTTTTATGGTATCAGTAATTGTGTTAAAATGAATTGTAAATAAACATTTAAACATTCACCCTATTTATAGGAACAGCTTCTGATCTGTTCTGTTCTGTTCTGTTCTGTTCTGTTCTGTTCTGTTTCAATTGATAGGATCTTTGATTTAAGGCAATTCGTGCACCTATTCACAAAAATCTTACGAAAAAAGTTATCGTACGGTCAGAAGGATATTAAACATAACTATAGTATGACATTCAAAGTTATACAATATTCTACATAATTCAATAATACAATGTAAATACTGTAGTGAGTATTCGAGTCGGCGGGGTTTAAACTATGCACCACTGATAATTGAATAAAATTTAACAATAAATACGTATTTGCTATCATTATAATATACATAGTAATTCATAGTATTCTTATAAACTTAAATCATAGGCATATTGAAAATTTGCTCCTGAAAGAAAATGAATGAAGGTTTAATGATTCAGTACACTTAAAAATCTGTCTAGTCACACGTGATCATAAATTTTAACAATTATTTTACAACCGATTTTATATAATTGTTATGTTCTGTTCTGTTCTGTTCTGCTCTGCTCTGCTCTTTACTGATCCGTTCAGTTGAAGTGATTTTATCATTAGTTTATTAAATATTTTTAATGCCAACCTTGAACAAATCAGTTAAGCCTTAAAAACTTGACTAAAACTAAAATTAACTAAATGTACTAAAATGAAGTTGAAATTGTTTAAACTTAAGAACATGTACGACTTAACCACAAATGAAAAACTTGTTGATAATTATATAACTTTCTCATTAGTACATTGAAGTTAGTAAGTCACGGGAAGGAGTTTTATTCATTAACCAATCAGGTCTCGTGATAGAGTCACGTGTCTGCACGCGTTCTGTCAATTTCGAATTGTTTATTATGGTACGGTTGAGTGACTTTACAGTCTTTATATAACTGTGCATTCGCCAACAGCCCTCAAATTGACTTACGATTTTACAAACGAAAGTGTGAGAAACTATTCAAGGTTTGTTTGTTTGTTATTATTTTTTCACTTTTTGTTGTACTTCTTTACTTCAACATTTTCTATTTAAGTATTAATATGTTAACGAACAAATTACTAAATTTTGTATCTTTTATTTGATAATTATTTACTTTTTTCATTTCTTTTTGTTATCCGTTATAGGCTTATTGTGAGTTATTCAGCTTTTAATTGAATGAAGATAAAATTAAAATAATGCAGATCTAAATACATGCAATATTTGGTATTTTTTGTCAAATAATTTTAACACTATGTTAGCGATTTTATTACATGCCTTTGTGGCTATCTATAGGTCGAATGATGTATCTTCTCATGCTTGTATTTATCTAAATAAATTAACGAGAGAGAGACTAAATTCTGAACAGATATGCATAAAATGTGAATAAATGTATGTTCTGTTCTGTTCATCAAATGTAATTAAACATCAATTTTCTTAGTGTTCGTGATCGCATGATCAATAACACATGTTACTTAAGTATAAAGTTATGTTCAAGCTTTATTACTTATGTCCTTGTAAAAATTAACTTGTAAACACAACGTTTTATTGTCACTTTTTATGCCATACGATATCAATAAATATTTTGAATCAAGTTAATTCGGCGATATTAAATTATTATACTATTTGCTATAAAAAAAACATCAATATTATTGAGCTGTAGCTGCATATTTTATTATTTACTTTGCTGTTATCATTGAGTTGTTCAAATATGCATTATTCTGCTCAAGTATTTAAAATCTTAATTATAAAGGAAAGTTACCAAAATGGTTTCATTTTGCTCGGAGGGGGTTTGTGTCAATCTACTTTGGTGGGCTTCAGTCTGTGGTTTCTTTGATATCTGTTTTTTCATAATTATGTAAGAATGCTGGCTGTATTGTCATAGAATTGGTTTTTGCATTATTGTTTCGTGATAGGCTTGATAGCCTATAGTTACGAGGATGTCTTGTAATATAAACCGTAAAAGATAAACTCGAGTGATAACCTTCGCATTGATGTAAAAACAGGAGGAACTTCTTGCCTATGTTTCAGACAGAAGAAGGGGGGGGGAAGCTTAGTTTATACTTTATACAATCCAGATAAGTCGAGTTCTATTTATTGACCAGAAGCGTCTACTGTTACCAGTCTTTCATTTATTTTTTGTATGAATCAAACGTGATCTCATGGTCCACATGGTATGGTATATAATACCACGACACACTTTTCACGCAAAAGTCTTACGAAAAGAATTATCGTAAGTCATTTAATAAATATTGCAATTCTTAGTCAGAAAGATAATAAACATAAGTGTGATTTGATTAATATGTAATAGTCTACATAACTCGATAATATTTGGACTTAAGTGACCGTATTATTATTGCACTTGACTTACAATGATTTTAATCGTTATTTTTTGACGTCCATATTTTTAAGTACAGTGACACCTTCTACGACAGACAGTAGTGGGGCTATGTTAAAAGTGTTGTCAGAAAGAGGTCAGCGTCGTAGGACGAGTTGTTCTAACTCTTAAATGCATAAAAATGGTGAATTTCTCATCGCTGTTGTCACAGGTGACTGACTCAACTTTTCCTTATTATAGTATATATATTCTCTATATATACTATAATAAGGAAAAGTTGAGTCAGTCACCTGTGGCTGTTGTTCACAGGCTGTGTTTTAAGGTCAGGTGGTAGTCAATGGGAGTTTCACTGTCAATAATTTGTGAATTTAAAACTTTGACCTAGGTCATGATACTAAGCCTCCAAGTACTTTATTCTATTTTAGTAGCGTTTGACTTATTTACATTTAAGTAGGTTGTTTACGTAAGGTTAAAGACGGTGGCGTTAACACCTTATATACTAAAATGAGTTTAAAAATCATTATGTATTTATCGGTCAGCCGTCTACGTGTCCATTGATTTATTTACTATAATCAAGGTCAATATAGTTATTTAAAAGATTTGACCTATGTGTCTACCGTATGACGAATTCGTTGTTTACAAAGTCAGTTTATGACTCAAACTGTAGTACACACAAAATAAAGAATATATAAATTCCATTTCTATTTGTTTTTTATTTGTTCCAAGACAGGCGTTACTTACATAAATTATTACATGGAGTCGTGGACAACATTCTATCGAAACGTTTACGTTATTTTTCTATTCTGTTCTGTTCTGTTCTGTTCCGATAAAATGTCATTTTTTTTCATTTTTACGACAAAAACTGTCGTAAGGTCGTTAACCGGTCGTCTGTTAAACTTAGTTTCGTAAATATGTTTGTGATTGTTGTAGTGTCACTAAATGTCGCAAATAACGTTAAACGTCGCAATTACCATGCTTAACGTCGCTGCATGTCGTTAAACGTCACTGGAAAGTCGGCTGACGCTAAATGTCGCGCTGAGCGTTGATTGCGACATTTAGCATCGTTTTTGTGACGTTGAGCGTCGATTGCGACGTGTAGCGACGTTGTGACGTCGTGACAAAATTCATGTAATGGACGTACGATGAACTGTGTCGTACGATTTTCTGTGTATAAACGCACAGAATGTCAAATCGATTATCAAAGTCTGCTACAACAATTGGCAAGTCTATTCTCATCAATATTTCATTTTTCTATTTTCAGTAAAAAATAAAGATGACATCGAAAGATTATTCTGGGACCTTGGACAAAACTGTCCTTAACTATTACATGTCCTTGGAAGCCGATGATAAAGTGATGTGTGAATATATCTGGATAGATGGTACTGGACAGGGTATTAGAAGTAAATGTAAAACCCTAGACTTTGAACCGAGGAAACCCGAAGGTAGGTTTATCAATAGACTTCATCCAGAATTCAATTTTGGGGATTTCACAAACGGTAGCCGCCCGGCTAGCTCAAGTCTACTGATCGAGGGGCCGTGGGTTCGATTTCCGGGCGGGGCATACTTTCGTGGAGCTTGGTCATGAAATTATTTCTACGGCCATTCTTCCTCCTACTAATGGTTTTTATTTATGTAGGACAGTTGTCAGTCACCGACGAAAGTATGTGCTTAGTAGTTGGTGAACAGCTAAATCCAGAGATTTAGCCTTTCCAGGAGGAGTGAGTAGGTTGACTGACCGCTGTTATATGACCTATACAATGTGTTGCTACGGCGTTAAACCCAACAAACAACAACATACGGTAAAAACTGAAGGCGACCAGCATGTTAATTTTGCACTCCGTTATAGTGGAAAATAACGGTATGTTGACTTTGCGACCTTTGTGTCGACCTAGCAAAATCTGCATTTGTTTATACCCCTAAATACTATTAACTAAAATGTTATATATTATTTTACAGATTGTCCAGAATGGAACTACGATGGTTCAAGTACCTACCAAGCCGAGGGATCAAATTCAGACATGTACCTTACACCTGTAGCCATATTCAGAGATCCATTCAGACGTGGAAAACATAAGCTTGTATTGTGTGAAGTTTACAAATACAATAAAGAACCTGCAGGTTTGTTTAGCTATTTTAAATCATTATTATTAGTGTACCGTACACACGCTTGTATAACACGCATCAGTTGTCAACTTATTTTGAAAGGTACCATATATACCCATATATTTGTTAACCTCTGTATAATACGCATTAAGTTGTATACGAAGAATCATTTTAATTATTAAGACGAGATGCTTATTATGACAGGGTGCTTTAAATACTGTTTAGCGCCAATGTAACGCCACTAAACATCGCAGTTGACGCTAAACGTCGCAACCCTAAAGCTAAGTGTTGCAACCAAAGCTAAACTTCGTTGTTGCGCTGCATAGGTTGCTGATGTATGAAGCTTCACTTAGAAGTCTGAGTGCGTATTAAAGTGTTATTGTTTCATGACATTATTGCAATACAAGACATCGATTTTGAGTCAGCAAGTTAGAAAAAATTTATTGTTACTTGACAACATAATCGTCACTAGATTGCGATGACGTAAAGCACGTATAAGTAAAATAAATATTTTTATCTGGGTAACTATGCTTAAACAAAATATGGCATTGTCATATAAATAAACACAAAAAACTGCATATCGTAGAAAAATGTAATGCTATTCATTGAATATGTAAAAAAATGTGAAGCTACTATTGGAAAATATAAAGATCAACATGATATCGGATATTATAAAATCAAGATATTGTTGTATTCATTGTCCCAATGTCATGACTGGAGGACAACGATTGCTGATTTCATAGAACACTTTCGATATCCTTTTTTCTTGCATTATTAATGTGAAAAATTTAGTCTTTTGATTGCCTTAGTGTGAGACATACCGCATTCTTTTGTTTGTTAGCGTTGACAGCTTGTCTACTCTGTCAAGACGTATGACAACTTCACAGGATTACTATGATAATCAATTACAAGTTTTGTTCATTTAACCTTGTAATGCGTAATGCTGCAGTGAATTCTGTCTGGTACGAACTATTGTCATTATTTATTCATTTATTTAGTTGTCATGTAAATAATGCGCTGTAATAGAAAGCATATAATGGCAGAACAAACTGTGTTTAGAAAAGACTGCCTGCACGATGCTGAACCAATGACACTATTCATATAGAAATAAAGAGTCTTTGGTTCGCATTCATGCCAGCCACCCACGTTGTTAAACACAATCTTAGAATACACGTGCTGTTTTTATACCGGTGTTATTTTGTTTTCATCGATTGTTCTAGACCGAATTTCCGGCGATCATTATGATTTAATAAATTAATATATTTGAATAACAGGTAGTATTACCTTATAACGACTCATTCCTTGGCACAATTAAATTCATGTACTGTCATGGTAAAGATGAGACGTTTTTAGCTCGAGTTTACGAAGTAAATGGAGAGCTCTCCTACTCGCCCTAGCGTCGGCGTCGGCGTCCACATTTCTAATTAAAGTTTTCGTGCAGTTAAATATTTTTTACTATACCTTTTTTATTTCTTAAGGTATCAACTTTAAACTTTAAATATATGTTCCTTATTATCAACCACATCTCAAGTGACAAGGTTCATAACTACAAATACATTTTTTTCTGAATTATCTCCCCTTGAAATTAGAGTTTTCTTTAAAAAATGTTTGTGTTTACTGCAACTGTTTTATTTCTTTAGGTATTGACTTCAAACTTTAAATATATGTTCCTTATTATCAACCTCATCTCATGTGACAAGGTTCATAACTCCAAATATATTTTTTCAGAATTATTAACCAACTGTTTTATTACTTTAGGTATTGACTTCAAACTTTAAATGTATGTTCCTTATCATCAACCACAAATACTTACTTAGTCGAGCATGCTGTCTCCTCTGACAGCTCTTGTTATTAGAGTGTGAGGTGTGTGGTTTCAAACTAAGTGTGTGGATAGTCGTGTGACCTTCATTGCCAATCGCTGATTATAGTCAGCTACGGTCTATATTTAGAACACGGTCTATTTTTAGAACACGGTCTATTTTTAGAAACGTAGTCACGCTGATGGTGCTTATTATCTTGGACTGCGATTTTAACGATATCGCGCGAGTAATCCGCACGAGAATCTTTGTATTATTTTAAATCGGACTGGCTCGGTTTTGTTCGTAAAAGCCTATACAAATTGCTCAAATCACCGATTTTTAAATTTGCTTGGTAACTTGATAGGGCACCGCCCAAAAACGTTCCCATAAAGAGTTCAGTTTTAAGGATGCACTTAATGACGAAAGCGATTGGCAATAAAGGTCACACGTCAAACCACTCATTTAGTCGAAACCACACACTACACATAAGACGATATTTAACCTAGAAATGTCTTGACTTTAATTGAGACAAATCAATCTTTGATTTTTAAATGTTAAATATTTGCTAGACAAATTTGCTATACACTGAAAGTGGATCGACAATATTTAATTTTAAAAATATAGAACTATTGACTTAGTCTAGTCATAGTGAAATTTAATAGATGATTTGTTTATATGTCGTTATCTAATTCTATTTTAAGTTACTAATTAATTCACTGATACTTGTATTTCGTCCTTGTGTATTTTGGGAAAATTAATTAGTTTCATCTTCATGCTTGTAACATGGGTGGGAGAAAAGTAGATGACTTTGTGATGTACTGTTAAACCCCTCTACAACAGCGAGTTGTGGGACTTTGCTAAATTGGTTGTAATCGAGTGGGGGTCTTTGTATGGGGTGTCATTTATAGTTGCTAGCTAGAGAAATAGTTTTGAAGTGGCTAGTGGTTAGAGATGACTTGGTATTCGGGGTAACTGTTGTTGAGGGGTGACTGAGTCATGTGGTGGCTGTTGTTGAGAAGTGGCTGTTTTTAGAGTAATTGTTGTTGAGATTAGGCTTGTTCATTGGGTGACTGGTGTTGAAAGGTGGATAGTTCAATGTTTGCTGTTGTTTAGAAGTTACTGGTGCTGTAGAGGCTGTTTTTAAACAGTTGTTTTAGGAAATGACTTATGATTGTCGAGAGAATGCCAGTAAATGGAATTATTCTCTGTATAAAACTTGTTTGTTCCTTTTTTTTAGAAACAAATAAAAGAGTATCATGTAAAAAAGTCATGGACCAAGCCAAGGCAGAACACCCATGGTTTGGTATTGAACAAGAATACACATTACTAGCACATGATGGTCATCCATTTGGTTGGCCAAAAAATGGCTTCCCAGGACCACAAGGTAAGTTTAGATCCTGTAACATTTTTAACTGGACTTAACGACTCCTATATCTTTAGTACGGTAATACGCTGCTCTGTAATATTAGTTTATACTAATTTACACTGGAGTCTAAAAGTTTCTTTACACCTTCTAAATTTTGATGTTTGGGAGTATACACGTGCTTTAGTATACACGTGCTTTAGTATACACGTGCTTTACATAGAGTTTAGCGAAAAGTTTAACAACTAATATACTGTTTAACATGAACCATCAAATATGTTCGTTATGTATTATTAATATAAAATAAAAATACTGAACAAAATGTGTCTAATGCAAAATAAGAGAAAATATGAAAAAATACACTTGTAAAGAAACTTTTGGATCCCAGTGTATTTTAGCTCGATTGTGAAACAAGTTCTTACAACTTAGATTTATAACTTACGAGTCCGCTTTCTTGGTCCCCCAGTGCTGACCTAGTAGGATAAAGTTTATTGCTCAGGGAAACAACGGGGTTGGTTTTGTATGGGATTTGAACTAGTTGTCTATCCAATGATTACCATTCCAACGTTGTAACCGCTTGGCCATGCCCGCTTCTAAATATCTTTAAATGTTTTGTCATGTTGACTTAAGGTGGAAAGTTATATTGAAAGAAATTAAGGTAAGTCAACATTAGCGATAAAGTCAAGTTAATTACATTTAGTTCATTAGAAATAAATAAAAAATGATGGATAGTAACTTACGCTTAGTGATGCGAACATTTTGTTGCCTGAATATAAATGAAAAATAAAATTTATTAGAGGACATGTACGCGTAGAGCATAAAATTACCATCTGACGTATTCAGTATCACTTTAATAATTAGATAATAAAACATAAAAATGATGAATCGAGAAAAAATGTTATTTGATTGATAATAAATTATAAATTTACAATCCGGAAGTAAGATGATATGACGTCATTCCTACGTCATTAATGTTATAAATATTGGAAAACACTTTTATTTCAAGTATTTCAAGTTTGCAAAGTCATATTTGTTAGCAATTTACATATTTTATTGAATTTCAAAAACCAGGAAGTGATCTTTATATTAAAAGTTAACAAAACTACCTGTGTGGGGGATGGTTACGATACAGGATATACATTTATTTAATAATTCACCCCCTAGTGAAGGTCACACCATACTTAAGTAATAATATACTTGTATTCAATATTTTCCTTTTAAAGTCTACAGTATTAAAAGTGTGTTTTCGACTTATCGCCAAAATCTGATGCAATACATTCAAAATTAACCATGCGACAATTTTCCGTCACTTTCAAATATGGTTTTTTTAATTTTTACAAAACCTGTACTGGGTTCCGATTTGCAATACCATAGAGAACTCCTCGGTGATTTTTCTACGCAAATATATTTGTAGAATATTGTCGTAGTGTCCCGAACCTTGAAATACATAAATCAAATCGGAACACTTTATTTCATGACCAATCTCTACGAAAGTATGCTCCCACCCGGCAGTCATATCTACAATCCATCGATCAGTAGATTTGCATGCTAGTGACTGCATGAGCTAGCTGGGCAGCTTATATAATGTTGCTATGGTGTTATACGTGTTGCTGGTGAAGCAAGATTCAGGATCAAACCACGAGACAAAATGTATTTTATTCGAACATACAGTGTTTGATCCAAGTATACATTGCTGCATGTTTCAATTATGTTAAAGTGGCTAATTGTAGGCCGTATGACGACATGTTTCTATTTGACAAGAAAATTAAAACTCCAGTGTTATTTTTTATGCATTTAGATTTTAATCTATCATTGTAAATCACTTTTATTTTAATTTTGTTTACTTGCTCGTTGCACCATATAGCAAAAACTTACACCAATATCTAGGTACTTACTTTTAAACTACTTTTATCTTAAGTCAACGATCTTCAAAAGTCAATGCCTCATTAAATCTTGTTGTTTTTCCTTGTTCTCATAAAATGCATACAAAAACTTAATAAACTTGCGTGTTGTACGTTTAATCGTCGTTTATAGCGTTCAACGAACGAGCTGTCGTCGAACGCGAATTTAATTAAATCCTATACATGTAATTAATTAATTTTATGTTTAAAAAGGAATAACAGTGGGCGTTACTGATGTAGATTTTAATCATGAAATATTTTCTATGTTGGCATATTTCTGCCAACAGATAACCACATAACTAACTAGTTAATTAAGAGTTTAACTAGTTACGGTATCTGGTTAACCACTTAACTTAATTAACCATAATTTTCTCCTGTCATTCTCCAGTCTACTCTCGCACTAAGCGGGCAAGTTGTCAATTTGTCAGTAACCGGCGAGGGTATGTGTTTGTGCTCAGCGCTAGGTTAAAGTCTTGGGTTTAGATAACTAGGCTTGCCCTGCATTTATTGCTTCTTTTGCACCACCACAACGTTGCCATGGTAACAGTGATATAGGTTCAAATGGCCTTTTTTGAAAAACAAACACACAGGGAAAAAATTTAGTCTTGTTGCATATCTGTCAGTCAATTCGTTGTGAAATAAGAGCATCTTGAAGTAGCCCTATTTCGTTTAGGTGAAAAATGAAAATTTTCACCCATAATCCGACCATTAAAGGGTTAAATATATATGTACTAGGTTCTGTCCTGTTAACTTGTGACTTTAGCTTGCAACAGTATACGAGTAGTTATCATAAGTACATTTTACGAAATTAGTAAGTGTCCGGTTGCCCGGGACAACCAATTTTTAGCTCGGATAACCAACACTTTCTATTTTCTGCAAATTCTGCAAATGGTCTGTTCAGACAACCACTTTCGTATTCTTATTTCGTAGGCTGTTAGAACATTTTATCTACGTTAGTACATATAAGCCAAACGTTGTAGCATCCTTGAACAACCTTGGTTGCAACTTGCATGTATGTAAACAACAATAGTAATGACGTTTCTGACTCATTAATGACGTGAGCATGTTCCAATTTACAGAAAAATAGGCAATAAATAATCATACATGATGATCTGCATTCTGCATACATTATTATAGCAATGACAAAAAGTACACATTAAAATCTAATTAGCATATTTTACTTACATTTTGAAAACTAGTTATGTGAATTTTATGTAAATTTTATGACGAGTTTTGATCTATGATATGAAATAAATATTCTGCGTCGAAACAAAAAAAAAAAGAAAATTGACTGCAACTTTTTTGTCATGGTTTGTTGAAAACTATGTCAGCCCAATGTCAATGTCAAAACTGAAGAAATTTATTCACGTGTATGTATTTTGATCTATATTAGACGAATGAAGGTTAAATCTTATTGAAATATTGAAGAAGGTTGACAGAATGCTCATTTTAATTACATCATTAATTTTTACGCTCCACGAACGATTACTTTTTGCGTACTTTGTAAAACTATATAAATCTGACAGTAATGCAGTAATGGATAGATCTACTTGCATATGACATTTTTGTACTTACGCCCTTAAAACAACGATAGAAAACTTATGCATTTATTTGTCTTGGCGATTGAATTAACACAGTTGATCATGCAATTAGTACCCATTACAAGATTTGACAACTTTATTCAGTTATTTATGTAAGCTATTGTGCATTTGTTTTTTTATCTAATTTACGATATTTTTTACCTAAAAAGTTGTTTCTTTCTTGTTCTAACTATGCAAACTGTGTTGAAAATAACCATTCCTTCTGGTTCTATGTATTACGTAATTCAAAGGGAGATGATTTTCTTATACTGACTTTAGGAATATTTATAAGTTATCTCCCTTAAGTCAAATTTAATATGAAATTGTCCTCTACGAATTATATTTTGTAGTACTGTATACAGAAAGAATTATTTTGAATTATTGCTCATTTTTTCTCAACTGTCAAAACATAATAATTTCACTATGAATGCTTTTGTTTAAATTATTGTCGTAATACACCCATGAGTTTCCGAAAGTGTGTATCATGATCGAATAAAGCTGCTTACGCTGTATGATATGATAGTCAAGATTTTTTAATAACAAAAAAAACAATGCATTCAATCTCCGTGAGATTATTCAAGCTTTGACAGTTGAGAAAAAACAGACTATATAAATGCCTAAATTAGTTTTAAAAAAAAATACCGGTGAACTTGTATTTTCTACACGTCATGAATTTCACTTTTCTCTCTTCAGGACCATATTACTGTGGTATCGGAGCAAACAGAGTTTATGGTAGAGATATCGTTGAGGCACATTATAGAGCTTGTATATATGCTGGTGTAAAAATAGCTGGCTGTAATGCTGAAGTCATGCCTGCACAGGTCAGTATTTCATACTTCCATCCGCCATCTTGTTTTTGTTTCGTGACGTAACTTCCGGTTGTGATGTAAATAATCTGACAATTGTGATTGGTCGTTGTCCTCTATGACTTAGTTTTGAGAATTTGAACATGAAGACTTGTTAATTGGGGGTTTAAACTGATTAATACTCACTAATTAGTACTTCTGAGTTTTGTAATGGTTATTACATTAGAATGAACTTTTTTTATTCTTTGTCCTTAAAATAAAGATTACTTAATCGTATCAAACAAAAACAGAGCAGCCTGTTTGGGTGACCATCTTCCATTCATTTGCACCTGTTTTAAAACACGCTTCAAATCGCAATCTTTCGCAATTTTCGTCTATTCTTCACATTTCTGTTATTTCTTTGCTCAGTTGTGTTCAAAATGTTCTTTTATAATCCTTTCTGCTCTTTTGTTTTTCTTTCTGCTCTTTTGTTTTCCTTTCTGCTGTTTTGATTTTCTTTCTGGTTTTTTTTGCATTCCTGTTTGCTCTTTTGCGTTCCTTTCTGCTATTTTGTGTTTTCGTCTGCTCTTTTGCGTTCCTTTCTGCTATTTTGTGTTCCTTTCTGCTCTTTTGCGATCCTTTTTGTTCTATTATGTTACGTTTTGCTCCGTTCTGCTTCATTCCGCTTGGTTTTGTTTTGCTCTGTTCTGTTTTGTTCTAGATATAATATCTTAAATAAGATTATCTACGTGTATATATATAAGATATATAACCTTGTTATTGTAAAAACTATACACCATGTCCTTTTATCTGTACTATTAGTGCACTCAGGTTACATGTATGAATGTCACGGCGACATTGTGTTATATAAAAACAGTTTTTTTGTCTGTAGTAAGTTTATGTCCTCAAAAAATGATCCAATTTCTACCCACAGTATTCTTCTCAAGTTCTCTTTTTGAATGGGTAAAGTTTTTAAATTGACGTTGTGATAACGAAGAGGGAACCACATTTTGATTATTTTAAAATAATATTTTATGAAAACCTACAAAAGTATTCTGGGCCCTGGGGTCTGTATTATCAAACGTCTTACGACCTATTTAGTCGTAAATCCTTTCCGTTTTTGTAATGTTATCGTAAGTTATTAAATTTGATAATACCCTGCTCTGAGGTTGTGTTTGCATGGTTTCGAATCAGGTCATGTAAGGAAGGATTCTCAGCCAAAACATGTTATGTCCTTTTCTTTAAATTGGTTTTTAACGTCGTATTCAACACATATTTAGGTTATATACACGACGGTCAGCTCTTCCTACTATAGGTTTCTTGGACACTTTTCTATCACCAGTACTAACTTACCCTACCACGAGGCCGACAACTCATGTATAGGGTATGACCTACCGCGACCGGGATCGCCCCTTCAGGTTTTAGGCCTTTTGAAAAGTTATGAGTTAGAGCTCAAACTCCAGTAATTTATTTGGGCTATTTGGCCACGGACCCTTGTACACATATATACAGACAATGTTGTTGTACATAACCATGTGCTCATATTACCTGATTGTACGTATAAGTCTAAATGTAGCAAGTTGTATACATGTACGTCATTATAAAATGATGCATTGTCCAAACTCACTTCACGAACTTTATTGTTCAAATATCCTGCAAGCCTTTTGGCCGACGAGTACAAATAACCTAAACAATGTGTTGACATAGCGCTATTCCCAGTATAAAAATATAAAAAACAAAGATTTTTTACAGACCAGTGTTGCAATAAGCGGAAAACATGTATATGTAGGACATTTTGAGACTTTAATGTTCTTGTGCATAAGATTTCACCTTGACCCTTGACCTATCAGGTGACAAAATGTATCAAGTTAGATGTTTTAGTATCAATTAAAGACATTGTGCTTATTTATGTGAACATCTGATATAATCAACCATTAATCATTGACAAAACACACGTACGAGTGTATGTGCTGTTTTTTGTGCACAATGGCATTTTAATTGAATGTAGATCAGCTAGTCTATTATCTGTGTGAAACAGACACCTTGACATGAATTAGGCTGGCAGGCTTGGTGTACTTTTAACTACTTTTAAAGAAGCTTTAATGTGTGCATATATTTTAAAGTTTTGCATATACATTTCATTAAATCAACTAAGTTGTGTATATACTCGCTAATAAGTGTCAAGGACTGGTGTAGACTGGGTCGTAATATCGAACCTGAAAATAGTACATTTAGACTGGTTGGGTCTAAAAAAGTGCTCGTAATACGGAATAGCGGGCGGTCATATTATCGGATATTGTGAGCATTGAAATATAGAGGAAATATTTCCGTTCTTCCAAGAACAAAAGTCACGTAATGTAGGCACCGTCACGTGATGTAGACACCGTCAAGTGATGTAGGCACCGTCACGTGATGTAGGCACTGTCACGTGATGCAGGCACCGTCACGTGATGTAGGCACCATGTTTACGTTATCATTTATTTTATATTTTCAGTGGGAGTTTCAAGTTGGACCATGTGAGGGTATCGACATGGGGGATCATCTATGGATTGGTAGATATATTTTAGAAAGAGTTGCTGAAGATTTTGGTGTAGTCGTAACCTTTGACCCTAAACCAATGCCTGGAGATTGGAATGGCGCTGGCGCTCATTGTAACTTCAGTACAGAAAAAATGAGAGTAGACGGTGGTTTAAAGTAAGTAGTCCTTACAAAAATATTTTCTATTAATAGAACAAATTCTTTTATGATTTACGGTGAAGTGTGGTGCTATTTGATTAAAATATATGATGAAAAATGTAAATTTTTATTCTTGCATTATGATGAAAACAAATAAATAAAAAATGACGAAACTTTAGAAAAAAAGTTTGACGTCATCTTAGAAAAAGAATGACGTCGCGTTACATTTGTGTAGAATATCTCTGACAAATCACTGAAATGAGCATGATAAAAACAGAAACATTTGTCGCTTATGGAGTAAGAAACCAATATAACATTTACTGCCTGCAGGTACGTTCGCGGCAGATAGCCGGTTTTTAAAAAACATCAATTTACAAAGTCATCTTTGAAATTAAAAACATGATCAGTAGACTCGATGCAATGTGAGACGGTATGACTAAAACGCGCAATGGAGATTTTTTGACGAAATGAGGCAGAAATTGGCAAAATGGAGATTTAATAGTTTAAATATAAAGGCTCTACGACCAACTAACTACATGTACATCGGTATTTTAAAGTTGCATGTCTTTTCCATCAATAGGCCATGTCTATAATTATATTATAATTTATTACAGACATATAGAAACTGCTATAGACAGACTAAGTGGTCATCACTCAAGACATATTGAAGCCTATGACCCTAAACGAGGTGAAGACAACAAGCGACGTCTTACAGGTTTACATGAAACTTCAAGTATAGAAGATTTCTCAGCAGGTGTTGCCAACCGTGGTGCAAGTATTAGAATACCTCGTCAAGTTGCCGCAGATGGTAAAGGTTATTTAGAGGACAGACGTCCATCTTCAAACTGTGACCCCTATTCAGTGACTGAAGTTATTGTATACACAGCTGTTTTAGGACAGTAAGACAGAAAGAGACAATGTTTTATTTGAAATACGATTTTATTTTTAAAGGTCAGTTTTATACTTGCATAAGGTATTGCCTTGTAAAATAATTCGTGACCAAACATGTGTAGTTAGGTACTATTTTATGTTTTCTGTGTTCCCCAAAAAGTCAACCTCTTAAGTTAAATCGTGTTCACCATTATGCACAGTGGATTTCCTGTGTACTTGAATTATGACGTAAAGATAGATCTACATGCATGCTTTCAAAACAAGCCATTCCAGAAACTAGAAGTCATAAATGTTGCTAAACTTTCATTTCATTAAAAAAAACCTAAATTTTCTGCATGTTTTCCTTTTCATCATTATATATTAAAGGGCAGCGATGATATGTACATGTGCATTTACAGTCACAGCTGCTAAATTTTACAATTATTCAAATGAACTTGCCATTTTATGTCATTAGTCATTTGTGACGTCATCAATTTATACTGACGTCATTAAAAATTGCACAGTGCGTCAGAGTACGTCATCAAATATGTTGTGTTTCGTCATCAATTTTTGTGTACCGTCTTAGTTATTTGCCTAAGTCATTGATCATGCAATATGTTTTTATGTACACGTCATTTAAATATATCAGGACACGTTTTTTAAATTTCAAATATATTATATATATTTATGGTAAGAATATATTGGATTTTTATAGAATGTATATTTAATCTCTAAACCAAGTATACAAATTATTTAATCTCTAAACCAAAGTATGTTTTTGGTACGTTTATGTAATTATAACAAAAATATCATTGGTATCAGGGATTTGTAATCAAATAAACGTGTACTAGTATTTTAAGTATTTTGTCTCAATATTTTTATATTATATAATTATAACATTATATTTTAGATGTAGATATCGTTTTTTTTCTTTCATGTTTTATCATAAAATACTTAATGTCAGATTGGTGTATTCACAAATACATCATCTACGGATAAATGATGTTTATGGTTGTATCTAACTTTTTTAAAAATATTTTGGGGTTTTTTAATTGAAAACCCCCTGTTTTGTATATTGTTCTGCAATGTAACTAAATATTACTATAAACCTTGTTTAAAGTCATTAAAATAAATAAATGAATGAATTTTATGAAAAAATGTATTTGATACTGTTTATTATTCCTTTATCTTTGTCCCGAATGAAGCCAGGGACCAGTAAGCCATCTTTGCACATGTCTGTAAATGAAACCAGGGACCAGTAAGCCATCTTTGCACATGTATGAAATGAAGCCAGGGACCAGTAAGACATCTTGGCACATGTCTGTAAATGAAGCCAGGGACCAGTAAGCTATCTTTGCACATGTCTGTAAATGAAGCCAGGGACCAGTGAGCAATCTTGGCACATGTCTGTAAATGAAGCCAGGGACCAGTGAGCAATCTTGGCACATGTCTGTAAATGAATCCAGGGACCAGTAAGCCATCTTGGCACATGTCTGTAAATGAAGCCAGGGACCAGTGAGCAATCTTGGCACATGTCTGTAAATGAAGCCAGGGACCAGTAAGCCACCTTTGCACATGTCTGAAATGAAGCCAGGGACCAGTAAGACATCTTGGCACATGTCTGTAAATGAAGCCAGGGACCAGTGAGCAATCTTGGCACATGTCTGTAAATTAAGCCAGGGACCAGTAAGCCATCTTTGCACATGTCTGTAAATGAAGCCAGAGACCAGTAAGCCATCTTTGCACATGTCTGTAAATTAAGCCAGGGACCAGTAAGCCATCTTTGCTCATGTCTGTAAATGAAGCCAGAGACCAGTAAGCCATCTTTGTACATGTCTGTAAATGAAGCCAGGGACCAGTTAGACATCTTTGCACATGTCTGTAAATGAAGCCAGGGACCAGTGAGACAACCTGATAGGCGATTTTCATCGTACTATTTTTTGTGAAAAGCGCCCCTGAATCACATTTACCCGGCACAGAAAGAAACGAAGAACCACCAGTAGCCTTTTCAATTACCCCGAACGTTCCAAAACGTTCCGTAACTTTAGGGTCGGAACAACTCAATCCAAAGACAACCCAACCCGAGAAAATTCAATACCCTACTAACGGGTTGAGTTGTCCCAACTTTGGGTTGAGTTATCCACGGGTTGAGTTATCCACGGGTAGAGTTGTCTTCGGGTTGAGTTGTTCCGACCTTAACGTTACGGAACGTTACGCAGCGTTCGGTGTAATAGAACTGGCTACTGAGCACGCGCCTGAATATTTATTAGTTTATCAGCATATGATTCAATATGTCAAACTTTCGTGCATTTAAATTAACTTCGTAGAATCTCGTGCCCTAGGGGGTGCGGGTTCGAATCCCATCCGGAGAGGTTATAGCCTTCCATGAAAATTCGACATTAATGTCGATTTTCCTTCATTGATTAGATAAAATGGAGAAGTTTCAGGCCTTGTGGAAGGGTAGGTGAGTACTGGTTATAGACAATGGTCCAGGAAAGCTAGGTTAGGTGGGCTGGACGCCGTGAAATGACCTAAATTGTGTTGACACGGCGTTAAATCCAATAAATAAATTAACCGCCAGTGTTGCATACTTATACTACGCTGATTTGAATCTAACATTATCGACCGTGTGTTCAGAATTACTGTAATGGATATTTAAATCAGCGGGATAAATGTATACGCCAATAACAGTTATATAAAATTATATAAAGTAAAAAAAAATGTAATTGCATTTTATAGTCTAAGTTTCATGCTTTCGCACGTTCACCGACTTTACAGCTATTACCCCTGATCTTTGGACTATTAGACTTGTGCGGATGAAGGTGGAGTGTGAACATGGACAGTCGATTCCGAAGATTTATGAGGGGGCATCTCAAAAGTAGTTTACATACAAATAGACATAAATGTCAGTGAATCAGCTTTAAGGTTATTAATTTTGCGAGGCGTTCGTTTAAAACATCGCAAAAAGTATAACAACATAAAACAATATCAGTAGACATACTACCATCTTTATGGAAAAATACAAATTGACATGTAATGGGTTAATCACTTATGTTAACTTATTTGCAATACTACCAATAATTACGTCCTATATCCGTCCGTCTGCATAATAATGCAACACAAATACCACACGGATAGTATGCTACGCGAGTGCCTCCAAAATACTTCTATTCCATTTGTATTTCTATATCTGTGCGATTTATTCTTTCCGATTTTGACAACGAGTGAATTGAATAAAAGTATTTGTTAATTATGCCTACTGTTTACTTATTTTATCACATATTAACACAGTAACGGCTATAAAGTAATGTTAAACTGTAAGATAAAATGATTTAGCCTAAATCATACAAGTTTTGTGTAGTGAATTTCGTGCGAAAACTAATTAAAACTCGTTATTAGGCGTAAATAGTTTTATACATAAATACATACTGACGAGAAAAAGGAACGACTCATCAAAGGCTTAGAGTTACAGAAACGATTGCTGATTGGCCACGCTCATACAGACTGCGTTTATTGTCGGTACGACCAGGCAAATATCTACACCAACATCATTAGCATGATAAATTTATCACTATTTCACTTGTGGTTAAATGGTAACGGTGAACGCCAAAAAAATTGATTTCAATAACGGCGAATGGTCTGGTGTATGCCGTACCCCGTACTTGTTCTAAATGTTTGTTACCATCTTTAATTAGAACAACTTATGTGGACTTGTTACAATCACAGCTAGCGTTGGCAGAATGTCGGCTTATAGAACGTCAACAGACGTATCGGTATCTAAAAAAACGTCAACAGACGTATCGGTATCTAAAAAAACGTCAACAGACGTATCGGTATCTAAAGAAACGTCAACAGACGTATCGGTATCTAAAGACGATGTCATAAACTTTCGAGGAAAAAAACTTATTACAGTGGTGGCAGAGTCATAGTCTGTTCATTGTGTGCTAGGGTAATCTCAAAGACGTTACATCGGCCCGCTATTACGTCCTGTGATTGCCTCTATATTTTCGCAATGCCTTTGTTTATCAGAATGACATTGAGCGACCACAATCTAAAAGTGACCACAAACTTACATACAAAATGTAATTTATTTTAACAATTTGATTGAACACCTGTTGGGATTTACATAAACGGTGGTAACGTCGACAACAGCTGACTTTCAGGAATGGGTTGAGATATGATCCAACGATATCTGCATGTTAAGCAATTTGTATTGTCTTTATAAATTGTGACGGTAAATTTCTTAATGACCACGTATTTTTTTAGATAATATAACTTGCAAGCAGAAATTCGTGTTGACTTTTAACTCTAAAAAATATTTCCGAGTTGTGTGAGGCGTTTCTTTTTGCATCAGTTTAAACATTTGTGAAGTCCCTAGACTTTCACGCGCTGGTTTTCCGAGTAAATTTCGGGAAAACGATGTGATGTATCCATCACTTTAACCATGTAGTGTGCAATTTTATCAAACACTTTTTAAGCGCTTTAATCGGCTGAGGGGCAACACCGTTTCTACACAAATGCCAAAAGTTTAATAAGCGTGGCCTTAAAAGCGATATTCAGTAAGAATATGTATTATTCCTTTGTGAAAACCCCCCATTCTTTTCTCATATCCACTGTTCATGTTCACATCGGGTTTTAACCCGCACAAGTCTATTGTCCGTTTTTTCTCAACTGTCAAAGCTTGAATAATTACACGGTGACTAAATGCATTGTTTTTGTACTTGCGGCCTAATTGTTATTAAAAATATATTGCCCAAAACATATCATACGGCATAAACAGCTTTACTCGATCATAATATACACTTTCGGAAACTCATGGATGTATTACAACAATGATTTTAATAAACGCATTCACCGTGAAATTATTCATGTTTCGACAGTTGAGAAAAAACAAACAATACTGGTATCTATCTATCAATCTCCCTGGGGAGTCATTTTACTCCGCTTATTAGTGCAGCCGACAAATTGGCGCAACGGAATTATATCTTCCTCGTAGGTACCCATTTACGCCTGGGTGGAGTGAAGCAGTCGCAGGTTAATTTCTTGCTCAAGGAAATTAGCAGTGCCCTATGTGGATTCGAACCCAGGACCTCTCGATCCCTAAGCGCGCGTTCCGCCAATTCGATAATATAACAATACGCGCGGTAGGCAAGATCAGGGCAGAATATTATCAAAAATCTTACGATAATTTAACAATACAATATAGAAGAATTTAGGACTAAAATTGGTCGTAAGACGCTTGACAATACGGACCCAGCTCTCTAAAAGTCTCAAGAACATTTGGCCGCATTGTATTTACAAACAATTTTAAGTATAGGATAGAGCATGAGTAGCAGTTTGATATGGGATTTATCAACGAGCGAAGCGAGTTGATAAATCTCATATCAAACTGCTACGAGTACTCTATCCGACTTAGACAACGGGTAGGAAATTATAGGTTTATAATGTCCATTTTCATTTATTTTGTCACGTATTTATACTTATGTCACCTTAAAGCCATATAAAACGCAGAGAAATAAGGTTGGCCTTAATCTAAAGCGTTCGATATTTGTGTCGTGAATTTCGTGCGAAAGCTAATTAAAAGTCATGAACAACATTTAGATTGTGTCATTCATGGATATAAATATTTGTGCCCATGTACATATCGGCACTTAAACAATGAATAAAAAATCACTTTTGATAAATAATCACAGTGGTGAGTCGTCTTAGGAATAATTCTTTATCGCAGAACTAAAGAATGTTTTGGCTAACCAAGAGTGTTATTAGGCTGTAAGTACAAGTTATTGTTTTACGAATATCATCATTTTTATACCTAATAAACATGCGAATATTCAATTTAGACAATATTTCTCATATATAGTCGGTTTAATATGTAATCAAGGGAGTGGATAGATGTGAAATCCATTGTGTTACATAATACTTGTCGTTCTATTATGTAGGAACAAGTGGACCTTTGAATCAACCCCTACCAATATTTTTTTCACCTGCTTAAAACCATCAAGACGATTGTCGTGAACAAAAATGGTAGAAAATCTCAATTACATTGTTAAATACATTATGTTTTATAAACATTTGTGTATGATGACGCCTAAACATTTGTTTCGTTGAAAGTATGAACTATCCAAAATACAATTGATCGAAAAGCTTTTTGTTTTAAATATAGATGTTTTTTTTTTTTTAAAAAATAACATAACATGTATTAACTTGATCGGATGAATTCAATAAAATCATTCGTTTGCAGTAGTTTTAAACTTATAAAAATGCGCTTCCTTGTCTTCCGGTAATAAGCAATAAGGACAGTTAATTTCTCAAAACTTCGGTTAGCTTTCAAATAGATTTGTCCGGTTCCCAGTCGTACTTTGACAGGTAAAAGAACGTCAGGCAAAGCATGATAATGGCCGCGCCCTATTAATGAATTAGGTATTGGATAATAAGGTTTTCATATGAACATTTCTCACTACACGGGCTTAAATCTAAAGATCATTGTACAATAATTACAGTGGATACCTTTTTTAGTAGTTCGGTTACATTTATGATAAATAAAGTTTCCGAAATTCTAACGAGACTATTTCACGTCTGAATTGTGTTCACTTCGAGACATGGTTTTTGCTTAATTGTTCGTAAGTATACGAGCAATCAGTAAATCGACTTTGCATTTCTTATATAGTACCGAATTCCTACTAAAGTTACTATTGTCAGCAAATGATCATGCAGATAAAGAAAACGTATACGATAATTTTGTTATCTGAATAAAAACTGGGAGTGCAACCATGATCGTGCTTTGCCTGACCTGATATCGATAGTGGTAAGGGGCAGGTAATCCAGACTAAATACAGATAAGCTTATTAAAGCATTTCAGTTAATTGTATTAAAGTGATTATGGGGCGGATCTAGACTTTTAACAAGGGGTTGTACTATTTAATGACTTACGCTTGTCAACAAATAAGATTATAATTAGACTTGTCCAATGTTCGTGGCCGCTTGTATACGAACTATAACATTTCATTTTGTTCTTAGTGTGCACCCCACTTAAAAAAAGTCTGGATTCACCCCATATTTTCAGTCAATGTTTTCTCGAGTTTAACGCACGGAGAAAACGATCTGATAATATCAAACACTTTACCGTGTGTTATGGGATTTATCAAACACTTTTTAAGCAATTTGATTGGCGGAGAGGGGGTCACCGTTGTCTAATTATATGTATAAAGTTTATATAACCACGGACTAATCGCTAATCTTAATCTACAATAGTATTATAGAATATTATAAACATGTTGCCTTGACCTGTTTTTAGATATGTGTTGTAACAATGCTCAATGTACACGTGTATCTTACAACCGTTTACAATTTGAAGGGTATAGTGTTCCAATCCAGGTGCGTGAAGTTAGCTGCCAGTTGCCAGTTGCCAGTTGCCAATTCAATCGGCAACTGGCAACTGGCAGCCAACTTCACACCCAGCTGCCGATTCATTTTTTTTTGTTAGCAAGCACTATGTACAGGCACTGCGACGAACGTTCCGCGTGGGTGTTTTGAATCGGCAACTGGCAACTGGCAGCCAACTTCACACCCAGCTGCCGATTCAATTTTTTTTGTTAGCAAGCACTATGTACAGGCACTGCGACGAACGTTCCTCGCGGGTGTTTTGAATCGGCAACTGGCAACTGGCAGCCAACTTCACGCCTCAGCTGCCAATTCGATTTTTTTAGATTTCGGCGCAGATACGTCGCCCTATGCACATGTACTACGATGAACGTCCTGCTCGGGTGTTTTGAATCGGCAACTGGCAACTGGCAGCCAACTTCACGCCTCAGCTGCCAATTCGATTTTTTTAGATTTCAGCGCAGATACGTCGCCCTATGCACAGGAACTGCGATGAACGTTCTACACGGGTGTTTTGAATCGGCAACTGGCAAATGGCAGCCAACTTCACACCCAGCTGCCAATTCATTTTTTTTGTTAGCAAGCACTATGTACAGGCACTGCGACGAACGTTCCGCGCGGGTGTTTTGAATCGGCAACTGGCAACTGGCAGCCAACTTCACGCCTCAGCTGCCAATTCGATTTTTTTAGATTTCGGCGCAGATACGTCGCCCTATGCACATGTACTACGATGAACGTCCTGCCCGGGTGTTTTGAATCGGCAACTGGCAACTGGCAGCCAACTTCACGCCTCAGCTGCCAATTCGATTTTTTTTAGATTTCAGCGCAATTACGTCGCCCTATGCACAGGTACTGCGATGAACGTCCTACACGGGTGTTTTGAATCGGCAACTGGCAACTGGCAGCCAACTTCACACCCAGCTGCCGATTCGATTTTTTTTGTTAGCAAGAACTATGTACAGGCACTGCGACGAACGTTCCGCGCGGGTGTTTTGAATCGGCAACTGGCAACTGGCAGCCAACTTCAGGCCTCAGCTGCCAATTCGATTTTTTTAGATTTCAGCGCAGATACGTCGCCCTATGCACAGGAACTGCGATGAACGTTCTACACGGGTGTTTTGAATCGGCAACTGGCAACTGGCAGCCAACTTCACACCCAGCTGCCAATTCATTTTTTTTTGTTAGCAAGCACTATGTACAGGCACTGCGACGAACGTTCCGCGCGGGTGTTTTGAATCGGCAACTGGCAACTGGCAGCCAACTTCACGCCTCAGCTGCCAATTCGATTTTTTTAGATTTCAGCGCAGATACGTCGCCCTATGCACAGGAACTGCGATGAACGTTCTACACGGGTGTTTTGAATCGGCAACTGGCAACTGGCAGCCAACTTCACACCCAGCTGCCAATTCATTTTTTTTTGTTAGCAAGCACTATGTACAGGCACTGCGACGAACGTTCCGCGCGGGTGTTTTGAATCGGCAACTGGCAACTGGCAGCCAACTTCACGCCTCAGCTGCCAATTCGATTTTTTTTAGATTACGGCGCAGATACGTCGCCCTATGCACATGTACTACGATAAACGTCCTGCTCGGGTGCTTTGAATCGGCAACTGGCAACTGGCAGCCAACTTCACGCCTCAGCTGCCAATTCGATTTTTTTAGATTTCAGCGCAGATACGTCGCCCTATGCACATGTACTACGATAAACGTCCTGCTCGGGTGCTTTGAATCGGCAACTGGCAATTGGCAGCCAGCTTCACGCCTCAGCTGCCAATTCGATTTTTTTTAGATTGCAGCGCAATTACGTCGCCCTATGCACAGGTACTGCGATGAACGTCCTACACGGGTGTTTTGAATCGGCAACTGGCAACTGGCAGCCAACTTCACACCCTGATGCCGATTCGATTTTTTTTGTTAGCAAGCACTATGTACAGGCACTGCGACGAACGTTCCGCGCGGGTGTTTTGAATCGGCAACTGGCAACTGGCAGCCAACTTCAGGCCTCAGCTGCCAATTCGATTTTTTTAGATTTAAGCGCAGATACGTCGCCCTATGCACATGTACTACGATGAACGTCCTGCCCGGGTGTTTTGAATCGGCAACTGGCAACTGGCAGCCAACTTCACGCCTCAGCTGCCAATTCGATTTTTTTAGATTTCGGCGCAGATACGTCGCCCTAGCCACATGTACTACGATGAACGTCCTGCTCGGGTGCTTTGAATCGACAACTGGCAATTGGCAGCCAACTTCACGCCTCAGCTGCCAATTCGATTTTTTTAGATTTCAGCGCAGATACGTCGCCCTATGCACAGGTACTGCGATGAACGTTCTACACGGGTGTTTTGAATCGGCAACTGGCAACTGGCAGCCAACTTCACACCCAGCTGCCAATTCAATTTTTTTTGTTAGCAAGCACTATGTACAGGCACTGCGACGGACGTTCCGCGCGGGTGTTTTGAATCGGCAACTGGCAACTGGCACCCAATTTCACGCCTCAGCTGCCTATTCGATTTTTTTAGATTTCAGCGCAGATACGTCGCCCTATGCACAGGAACTGCGATGAACGTTCTACACGGGTGAATTGAATCGGCAACTGGCAACTGGCAGCCAACTTCACGCCTCAGCTGCCAATTCGATTTTTTTAGATTTTGGCGCAGATACGTCGCCCTATGCACATGTACTACGATGAACGTCCTGCTAGGGTGTTTTGAATTGGCAACTGGCAACTGGCAGCCAACTTCACGCCTCAGCTGCCAATTCGATTTTTTTAGATTTTGGCGCAGATACGTCGCCCTATGCACTAGTAATGCGACGAACGTTCCGAGCGGGTGTTTTGAATCGGCAACTGGCAACTGGCAGCCAACTTCACGCCTCAGCTGCCAATTCGATTTTTTGAGATTTCGGCGCAGATACGTCGCCCTATGCACATGTACTACGATGAACGTCCTGCTAGGGTGTTTTGAATCGGCAACTGGCAACTGGCAGCCAACTTCACGCCTCAGCTGCCAATTCGATTTTTTTTAGATTTCGGCGCAAATACGTCGCCCTATGCACAGGTACTGCGACGAACGTTCCGCGCGGGTGTTTTGAATCGGCAACTGGCAACTGGCAGCCAACTTCACGTCTCAGCTGCCAATTCGATTTTTTTAGATTTTGGCGCAGATACGTCGCCCTATGCACATGTACTACGATGAACGTCCTGCTAGGGTGTTTTGAATCGGCAACTGGCAACTGGCAGCCAACTTCACGCCTCAGCTGCCAATTCGATTTTTTTAGATTTTGGCGCAGATACGTCGTCCTATGCACAGGTACTGCGACGAACGTTCCGCGCGGGTGTTTTGAATCGGCAACTGGCAACTGGCAGCCAACTTCACGCCTCAGCTGCCAATTCGATTTTTTTAGATTTCGGCGCAGATACGTCGCCATATGCACAGGCAATGCCACGAACGTTCCGCGCGGGTGTTTTGAATCGGCAACTGGCAACTGGCAGCCAACTTCACGCTTCAGCTGCCAATTCGATTTTTTTAGATTTCGGCGCAAATACGTCGCCCTATGCACAGGTACTGCGACGAACGTTCCGCGCGGGTGTTTTGAATCGGCAACTGGCAACTGGCAGCCAACTTCACGCCTCAGCTGCCAATTCTTTTTGTTTAGATTTTGGCGCAGATACGTCGCCCTATGCACTGGTAATGCGACGAACGTTCCAAGCGGGTGTTTTGAATCGGCAACTGGCAACTGGCAGCCAACTTCACGCCTCAGCTGCCAATTCGATTTTTTTAGATTTCGGCGCAAATACGTCGCCCTATGCACAGGTACTGCGATGAACGTTCCAAGCGGGTGTTTTGAATCGGCAACTGGCAACTGGCAGCCAACTTCACGCCTCAGCTGCCAATTCGATTTTTTTAGATTTCGGCGCAGATACGTCGCCCTATGCACATGTACTACGATGAACGTCCTGCTAGGGTGTTTTGAATCGGCAACTGGCAACTGGCAGCCAACTTCACGCCTCAGCTGCCAATTCGATTTCTTTAGATTTCGGCGCAAATACGTCGCCCTATGCACAGGTACTGCGATGAACGTTCCGCGCGGGTGTTTTGAATCGGCAACTGGCAACTGGCAGCCAACTTCACGCCTCAGCTGCCAATTCGATTTTTTTAGATTTTGGCGCAGATACGTCGCCCTATGCACTGGTAATGCGACGAACGTTCCGAGCAGGTGTTTTGAATCGGCAACTGGCAACTGGCAGCCAACTTCACGCCTCAGCTGCCAATTCGATTTTTTGAGATTTCGGCGCAGATACGTCGCCCTATGCACATGTACTACGATGAACGTCCTGCTAGGGTGTTTTGAATTGGCAACTGGCAACTGGCAGCCAACTTCGTGCCTCAGCTGCCAATTCGATTTTTTTTAGATTTCGGCGCAAATACGTCGCCCTATGCACAGGTACTGCGACGAACGTTCCGCGCGGGTGTTTTGAATCGGCAACTGGCAACTGGCAGCCAACTTCACGCCTCAGCTGCCAATTCGATTTTTTGAGATTTCGGCGCAGATACGTCGCCCTATGCACAGGTACTGCGACGAACGTTCCGCGCGGGTGTTTTGAATCGGCAACTGGCAACTGGCAGCCAACTTCACGCCTCAGGTGCCAATTCGATTTTTTTAGATTTTGGCGCAGATACGTCGCCCTATGCACATGTACTACGATGAACGTCCTGCTAGGGTGTTTTGTATCGGCAACTGGCAACTGGCAGCCAACTTCACGCCTCAGCTGCCAATTCGATTTTTTTAGATTTCGGCGCAAATACGTCGCCCTATGCACAGGTACTGCGACGAACGTTCCGAGCGGGTGTTTTGAATCGGCAACTGGCAACTGGCAGCCAAATTCACGCCTCAGCTGCCAATTCGATTTTTTGAGATTTCGGCGCAGATACGTCGCCCTATGCACATGTACTACGATGAACGTCCTGCTCGGGTGTTTTGAATCGGCAACTGGCAACTGGCAGCCAACTTCACGCCTCAGCTGCCAATTCGATTTTTTTAGATACCAGCGCGGATACGTCGCCCTATGTTCAGGTATTGCGATGACGATAATCGGCGACGATAAGCTACGGGGTGTTGCGCTCTCTGAACGTGGCACTCAACTACCTTTACATCTTAGCTGCCGATTCAATTTTTTTAGATTTCAGCGCGGATACCATGCGCGGATACCACGCACTATACAGGTACTATGACTAACGTACTATATACAGGCACTGAGAGGAGTGTTTCATAAAGGTATTTTGAATCGGCACCTGGCAACTGGCAGCTTACTTCATACCCCACTCCGATTCGATTTGTTTAGAATTCTGATCGGATACCACGCACAGGCACTGTGTTGTGCATCCCGGACGGGTGTTTTGAATTGGCGACTGGCAGCTAGCTTCAGATTCTATCTCTGCTACATTTCAGCGCTGATCCTAAGCGATATGTGCAGATCTTCTGCAGAACGATACGAAACATCGTCTCTGTAAGATATTTCGATTCGGCATCAGTCAAATGGCTGCCGATACGTTGTACTGTTGAAATACTGCGTCAATACTTTCTTATTTTATAGGAGCTCGGTATTCTGGTGCTCCGTTGGACAATAGCTTCATATTCACTGGAATACAGTACTAATACTAGGTCCAATGTGCAGACGCTATTGTGAACGTTAAGAAACATCGTTTCTTGATGAATGCTACAACGCCTAATGTGCAGGCGCTCCGATAAAGGTTTTCATATAAATATTTAGGGATAGGCAATTACTCACACAGGATTTATTTCTGATACTTTACCCAGTATATAGGCATTCTCATGGTCTAATGGTCAGAGTCTGGAATAATTGGATCGAAAGGTTTTCATCACTTTCGAATAATCTCTCAATACAGAGAAACAAGCTAAACTGCAAGTCTTACGTAAGTAGCCGAAGGAGCACATGTTCCTCATTGTACAAGGGCAGCACTGACACATAAATCAAAACAGGTTTTTAAATTAATATCATTTTAATCAACAAACATAATGGATCTCTACCTGAGCAACTGGTAAAACACAAGGCAAAAAGTACAACAAAGTTAGATAAACAATTATGTACGCACATCATAGTCTAGGCACAGACCATAATGGGTAATTGGACGGACAAACTTTTTGTGGTCTATACCACTGTATCATGGACGCTAGATCCTGAAATATTGCACTTAACCAAATTTGCATGTTCATTGTGACTAGGACCTTGACTGGTTTCAAAACCAGGCAATATATTTCCAGCTCATGCGGCGGGAGATCAGGAATACTTTTAACAGATATATATTAAGACATATATTAATATGATTTTTACTCGATAATTTCCTGTTCTGGACCAGGTAACGAAAATATACCCAACAAACAAATTAAAGGGTCAAGAACACCATTTTTGATTCTCTGCATAAATGTCAATTGTGTTTGTTGTCGGAAATTTTGACACAAATTGTTCAGAATGGTCTATAAGATTTATATGATTTTGATGAAAATTTTGAATTTGAAAATTTTCAATGGCACAAAAAACATGCATTTCTGGAAGTACCGATAAGCCATGTGGCTGTGGTCAAATGCAGCATTGCAGGGATTGATATGAACACAGGACGTTGTTGCTGTAAAAAATTCAGTCGTGCATGCAAAAATAGAAGCTTTCCTTCATTAACAAAAAATCTTTTCTGGGAAATTCCAGGAATTTGGCTTTTCTGCGGAATTACCTGCGAGATCAATGCCAAAACCTGTTTCAATGCTATGAATAGCATGTTAAACAACACCAAAGTGTTAATTCAATACTATCTTTTGCTATTGCTGATTTACAGTTAGCTAATTTTAGCATGTCCCTTTAATATTTTTGTTGAGTATATTTTGGTTTTTTTTTAAATTGTCTCACTCAAATGTTAAAATGTACAACAGATACATTGAATAAAAATATCAACATGAGGGACATGAGCTATTAGGACAACAATAATAAAGTATCAAAACAATTTAACAGTACAACAAAGATGAAAAATAAATATATAAATTAAAAAAAGTATAACAAAGGAAATAAAATTTAGAAACAAAATTATGAACAAGAATGTCACTGGAAGATGACATTGCCCCAGATGGAATATGGGACAGAGATCTACAAGCAATTAAAATAATGGGTCATAAAACAATCAATCACAGTATAATGTATGGAATTTTGACAGATATATCCTGGTCCACAATACAAACATGTACAAATGTAGCCTATCATATTGACAGCCAAGTTTTGAGACATAAGCACCCTACAACTCCTTTTAATGCTGAGAGAAGCTGTCTAGATGATGAAGCCATTATCTGTTGAACAGAGACATGCATTGCAGCAAGATTGTCATAATATCTTTGGCAAAGAGCAAGAGCCAGATACTTATGAAATTCAGAACACTGCAACATAATCATGTTATGAGAAAAAATCAAAGGAATGGACATATGTACAACATAATTTAAAACGTCATGAGCAAATGTCAAATGAATGAACACAAATCCTATGGCAGCCAATTACAAAAGGCTACAACATATAATAATGTTAATGGCACATTATGGCAAGAAAAAAATGAGTGGACCTATATTATGGCAACAAGACAAAGTTCAACACTACAAAATATAACAATGCTATTGGCATATGGCAAGAATAAAATGAGAGGAAATAAAAAATGGCAGCCAGGCAAAGTTCAAAAATACAAAATCTAATAAAATTTTGGCATATGGCAAGAATAAAATGAGTGTAAATAAATAATGTCAGCCAGACAAAGTTTAAAACACAACAAAATACAATAACGTTACTGGCATATGACAAGAATAAAACAAGAGCTCCGCTCAGGCGGGGCAATATGTGCCTGTTGCACAGTCAGAGCAAAATTTGCTAACACACATAGATGCCTTAATTCTAAAATGTCGTATAAGCAAGCTAAAGTGGACTTAAAATACGACCGTTTAGAATAAGGGCCATGATATCTATCAAATGTGGGAATAATTCAAAGTCAAATGAAAAATTTTGAATAATCTGCCCTTTGCGCACAACTAGGCATCAATACCAATAATCTGAGCAAATTTGAGGAAAATCAGTCAAGAAATGAGGAAGCAGTTGTCGGCACAGACAGACGGACGGACAGACAGACAAGCAGCACCATTACATGATACGACCCGTTTTTCACAGGGGCGTATAAAAATGAGTGGAAATAAATAATTGCAGCAAGACAAAGTTCGAAACACTACAAAATTAATACTGTTATTGGCATATGGCAAGAACACAATGAGTGGACATAAATAATGGCAGCCAGGCAAAGTACAGCATATAACAACATTATTAGCAAATGACGGGCATCAAATTAATGGACCTATACTTTGTAGCCAGGCAAAGTTCAAAACAATGCTACATATTAAAATAATACTATTGTCATTAAGGCGAGCATCCATTGAGTTGACATATATATGGCAGCCAGGTAATCATGAATCGTAATCTGCTATGCCATATCATAATGCTATTCACAAATGACAAACATCAAATGAGTTGGCACATAATTTGCTGCCAGGTTGTCACTGTATTTAGTCAGCTTCCCTTTCAAGCCATCATAAAACACCCAACCATGTTTTCCTGTTTTCATTGCTCCGGTGTAATGTCCTGTTCTGTATAAAGTCCCTCCGATCAATCGATATTGTTTATTCAAAATGTTAACATTTCCTTTGTATGCCCTGATGTCCTTAGGAAACCCTAATTTTTCCACAAACTCATAAGTCCGCAGGCATACTATTGGCGGGTGTCGTCCAATCAATTCCCGATGGATTTGTCTGATACCATTGCAGCAAGGCTGTTCCCTAATAAAAGAGTACAAATATTCAGACTTAAATTTTACATAACCTGCTGTATCACATGTATTTGCTGAACTGTGTTGCTGGTAATTCAGGCCATTAAATAATGAGCCAAAAACCACACTTTCACGCCTATTATGATAGGTAGTGCTGGACCTTTTCATCGATGCAACATTTAGATTGGTAACAGTAAAATGTTATCTGATAAATAAACAAGTGCAGATCAAATTGTTTGTATCACAAACTTTCAAAAAAGTCTGGTTAAAGCAAACTTCCACTAAATAATGCCAGATGACTGTCCGGCCCCCAAACCACATTTTGATCTTCCATAAGCTGCATCTTTCCACACAAAAATATGGCTAAAATTACACTACTTTTACCATAGGTAAATTTAGTTAGGAGACATGACGTCATGTTTCATCAATAGTTTTAGTTCCTTAACAAATAAGAATATAAATAACACACTTTTAAAGTACCAAGTTAAGGTAGTCTTTCAGATAATGATATCCGATCAGTAATATGTACAAATAGCTTCTTTTGGTCATTGAGGTCAATATACAAGGCGCACCAGGCAGCCACAATCTATTGACTACAGAATCCTTACAGGTACTCTTTACACCTGGATGAAGTGAAGTAGTAGGCTTAAATGTTTTATTGCTCAAGGAAATTAGTCGACCCTTGAGGTTTCAAACCCTGGACCTCTCGATCCCAAGTCAAATGTTTTACCACTGCACTATTGTTGTCTCAATTGAAATTTTAAATACTTTAAAATGTAAATTACACAATTCAAAATCACTTGTCATTTAAATATTTAAAACATTCACTTACACAACTTTGAGTTTTCTTTTAGATGGAACCGACACATGCTTACTTCTATAGAAATCTGATGGAGGCAGTTTATCATTGTTTTCAAAATTATCTTCACAATCTGAAATAAATCATGAAAATAAACTTCACATTGCTAAGTCTGCTTGCACTGGAGTCTTCAACAAGTGCTCCTGCCTGCTTATATCCCATGGGCCAAGAAACATGAAAAGGCATGAATGTTTATTCAGGATATGGAATGAGACATAGTTTCTTGTATGAGGTATAAGAATTTTAGAGGGATATACACAACAGGATACCGCCCCAGCTAGCCCACTTGGTACCTCACAGCATTACCAAACTAGAACTGCCACAAAAGGCATGAAACATTCCTTCACAGTCACCTTGACCTTTGACCTACCGACCCAGAAGCGGTTGCATGTATAGCTCATCATGGTACATCTGCATATGAAATTTGATGGCTGCACACGCAACCACAGCAACGTAATAGGCAAGGTTAAAGTTTTAGGGATAGACAGACAGACAAGCTGAATCCAGTATATCTCCCTTACGACATTAGTAATGCAAACTATTTAAATTTGACCTTAAATTCGGATATCATTTAAAAATAAGAACTTTAAATCATTGATGATTAAGTTTTCGAACACTACTAAAATAATTACCTGCAGTACCATCATTCCATGTCTTCAAAAGTGTATCCAACTCGACAGTGTCCAGATTCCGCAAACTTGTGCTGAAGTAAATGTAGGAAAAACACAGTATTTGTTAGCTCCAACACATAATTATGATACTTTGAACATGCCTTATAATGCAAATTTAATGATCATTTACAGACATGTACTGATAATGTTTGGGGTGGGTATAATATCAAAGCATTTCACAGAACATAACAAGAGTTCAAGTATAATGACTAAACACATTGGCCATGGACTCATTAAATACATAGTATCAACATTTTATTCAATAATCAAAATGTTGATAATACAAAATGTAGTAATCAAATAAAATATTCAAATCATATCAGAGACCAACAACCTTCCGTTATGAATTAATACTCTGAATTAATACTTGACATATCATTATGCTTTTAAAGGAGCAAGCATGGTCGGGTGATTATGATTAATTTTACAGGCGCTGGCTAAAACCCTGTCAAGTTCACTTATTGTGTCCTTGAGCAATCAATCCAAATGCTAAGTATGAAGACACTATTGCTTTTATCACAATCAATCTAAAATAAAGTAGTATAATGCTTCACATAATTCTCAAACAGAGCATAACGTTACCTCAGCACAAAACTGTGCAAACTCTATTTTCCAAAACTACTTCTTTTTTTATTTAATTCTACTTTTGAAATGTTTTTTTTTTACATGTATTGTATTGAAAAATTAAAATATTATGTGTTTGGTGGTATTAAAGTTTGACAAAGTTAAATTAGTAAAAAGAACATAATTCTATACTGAAATATTGACTTAGCATAATTTTGCGCTGAAATGATCTTGTCGCAAACACGACCCAAAACTATGCTTAGTCAAATTAGTGCCTGTTTTGCACCCTCACACAGTCTAAATATACAAAAATATTAGTTTACCAGTAGTGCTGAATAATAGTGTTGATTAATATGCTAAGTCAAGTTAAAATCATCAGTTTCCATGGTAACCATTGGAACAGGTTCTTTTAATTTTGAGGGAAGATGCGGAATATAATGATATATTAGAATATGTCATTGACTCATTTTACCAAAAAATGAACTTAGCATAGTTTTGCGCTGAGGTGACGATATACTATGTGGACATAAATGACCGGTAATGCTAATGCAACAATAGACCATTTACATCATATACTAACCTTATATATAATCCTCTTCCTTTGGTTTCTTTGAATGGCTGTGGACAGTGTGGACTGCTACATCGGCTGGATAGTTTAAAATTCAAACCTTCATGGATATGTTTAACAAACAGATCATATTCATCACCATAGATGTTGGTAGTCTTGCTCAACACAGTTCCAGTGTTTTTCAACCAATGCGCCTTGGCTTCAGTAAATTCCTTTATTTCCATTAACTGGCAACATTTCTGAACAACGTTGAAAATACCATCCGATACTTTGGTTTGAAGAAGTTTGTCCTCAATGAATGCCAAATAAATAATGGTCAAACAGTTATCTATCGTACAGGTATTGATGAGCGTCGTATCATCCACAGTGCCACCCCATGATGGAACAGCAGGGTAATTAACAAGTGGAACCTCTCTTTCTTTTGGTACTTTGTGGTACGTAGAAGTCTTCTTCTTCTTTCTTCTATCCCACTTTTCAGTACTATTGGACAGGTCAACTTCTGAAACTTTCAAATCTTTCTTTCTTTTCATTGACGGCTTTACGATACTAGGAAAGTTTAATTCCTTCATTCTCCCTTGTATAGACTTCTTCAATTTCACAACAAATCTTGCTGGTCTTTCTCTACTCTTTTTGCTGATATCTCTTTTTACCATCTTGAACCAAGCCTCTGCCACAGCATTACTGTCACGAGTGATGACTACATCCGACTCTTCACCACAATACTTGGTCGGCTGAAGCATTATTCCGCTCCACAATGGAATGATTGGGAGAAATGACTCAACCAGAATCTTGGGAATCATAGGACAAAATGTCTCATTCATTGGAGCTTTTGTTCCTGTAGCTGGCAAAGACTCGAAGATGACGGCAAATTGCTGGGTAAACGGTGAAATGTCCCGAATAGTTTTCCCTTCAAAATGGATTGACTCTTCATCTTCGTTCTTTTTCCCTTGCAAACTCTCCATGTCTTCAAAGTCATCTTCATTTTCGTCCATCGCTGCTATTTTCTTTTTGAGTACTGTTCGGGCATGGTTGACTTCCTCGGACTCTTCTGGTTCCCCAAATACCGTACAAATTAGTTTGAAGATGTTTTCAGCTTCTGATAAGTAAAGACAATTTTGTAGGCGAGCAAAGCTTAACATGGCAAACTTTCTAACACTTTTGTTGCTCACTAGGACTTTTCCTTTATGAATATGCCGACTGAATTCCTTTATCATGTGTGCTGAACACAGATGAAGAACTGTAAGTTTACTGACGAACTCCTTGTCCTTATGACGGTGAATTACATTGGAACAGGTCACCAGATATTGCTTGATGTTCATTAAGTTGAAAGTCTTCAATGCGCTTTGAATGAGCACCCAACTAAAATCTGTTTCAACTTTTCGTACCTGCATTTGTCGACCACCAATTTCAACAAATCGTTTGAGAGAAGACAAGAAGTACTCAATTCTTGGTATTGTATGTGATGTAGAAATCATATCTGCCACCGAAACGGGAGGTACATCTTTGTCAGGCTTGATTACAACGGAGTATAAGTAAGGTCTTTTCTGGTTTTGTATTGAACCAATTACGGAGCCAGTTGCATCAATATATATATCCAGGATTCTAGCAGACGACAATTGACGTATTTTTTCAATTTGTTCCTTGCAAACCAAAAACAAATAAAATGGATCGTCTCCAATTTCTTGTATATATCCATTCACGTTACTGGTAGACTTGTCAGATTCTTCATCCAGATATGACTCTTTCAAAATCTCTAATTCAGTGATTACATTAGAATGTAGGTGTTCCTTACTGACTACTTCTGACACTATCTTTCTGATGACGTTCTTGGATTGGCACATTGTAATATTACCCATCTCTAGTTGTTCAGTTGGTGTCTCCGTTAACTTATCATAGTAGTAGTTAGCAGCACCAATTTTTAAAGCCTCGTTGGCTAATTCTTCTCGTGCTGAACCTTTTATAAACCTCTTATTAACTTCATCTGGAAAATGTAATACATTTCCAGTGACATTGATAAAAATCTCTACCTCTTGTTCAGGAAGTGGTTCAGTAGAAATACTGAAAACAAATTCAGCTGAGCAAGATTGACCCTTGCAATGTGCCTTCCCATGAAAGTAAAGTGAATTGACTTTTCGGCTTCTCTCAGCCTTCACTCTGTTCATCTTAAATACAAGGATACATCCCGGAAATCTGTTATTAACTTTTCTTGAAATAACGTCACTCCACTTCCCTCTGAGCTTTCGTCTAGAGAAGGGTGCAGGAATCGGTTTTATAGATTCCCACTCATCTGACGAAAGAAACACATGGAATGACTTGGGAATGTTAACGAATTCAGGTAAAAAGTCAGCTTCATCTTCAACTTTCAAATGCTTCAAAAAGTCTGTGTAAGATTGTTCTTCAAAAATCCTTCCATACTGTTCTCCACTTTCTTTTTCTTGTTCCTCATGTTTGGTTGTCTTTTGTTTTTTCTTCTTTTTCCTCTTGTTCCTCTTGTTTTTGTCTTCATCTATCTGCTCTTCTTCTTTGTTTGTCTTTTGTTCCTCACAGTCGGATGGGACCTGTTGAGTTTCATCATGTATCTTGTCTTTTTTCTTCTTATGCTTCCTTCCCTTTACATGTCCTTGTTTTGTTTCAACAACCCTTCCATTTTTTTCTTCACTTTCTTCAACCACTTCTGGTATTTCTTGAGCTTCAAATGGTAAGTCAACTGATGGGTCATGTTGAGTTTCATCTTGTATCTTGTCTTTTTTCTTCTTATGCTTCCTTCCCTTTACATGTTCTTGTTTTGTTTCAACAACGCTACCATTTTTTTCTTCACTTTCTTTAACCACTTCAGGTATTTCTTGAGCTTCAAATGGTAAGTCAACTGGTGGGTCATGTTGAGTTTCATCTTGTATCTTGTCTTTTTTCTTCTTATGCTTCCTTCCCTTTACATGTTCTTGTTTTGTTTCAACAACGCTACCATTTTTTTCTTCACTTTCTTTAACCACTTCTGGTATTTCTTGAGATTCAAATGGTAAGTCAACTGATGGGTCATGTTGAGTTTCATCTTGTATCTTGTCTTTTTTCTTCTTATGCTTCCTTCCCTTTACATGTTCTTGTTTTGTTTCAACAACGCTACCATTTTTTTCTTCACTTTCTTTAACCACTTCAGGTATTTCTTGAGCTTCAAATGGTAAGTCAACTGGTGGGTCATGTTGAGTTTCATCTTGTATCTTGTCTTTTTTCTTCTTATGCTTCCTTCCCTTTACATGTTCTTGTTTTGTTTCAACAACGCTACCATTTTTTTCTTCACTTTCTTTAACCACTTCAGGTATTTCTTGAGCTTCAAATGGTAAGTCAACTGGTGGGTCATGTTGAGTTTCATCTTGTATCTTGTCTTTTTTCTTCTTATGCTTCCTTCCCTTTACATGTTCTTGTTTTGTTTCAACAACGCTACCATTTTTTTCTTCACTTTCTTTAACCACTTCTGGTATTTCTTGAGATTCAAATGGTAAGTCAACTGATGGGTCATGTTGAGTTTCATCTTGTATCTTGTCTTTTTTCTTCTTATGCTTCCTTCCCTTTACATGTTCTTGTTTTGTTTCAACAACGCTACCATTTTTTTCTTCACTTTCTTTAACCACTTCAGGTATTTCTTGAGCTTCAAATGGTAAGTCAACTGGTGGGTCATGTTGAGTTTCATCTTGTATCTTGTCTTTTTTCTTCTTATGCTTCCTTCCCTTTACATGTTCTTGTTTTGTTTCAACAACGCTACCATTTTTTTCTTCACTTTCTTTAACCACTTCAGGTATTTCTTGAGATTCAAATGGTAAGTCAACTGATGGGACCTGTTGAGTTTCATCTTGTATCTTGTCTTTTTTCTTCTTGTATTTTTTTGTCACAGGACTTTCAATATCATGTACATCTTTGTTTTCAGTTTCTTTGTTTGAGGCTCCATCAAGTTTCGACCCCTCTTCACCTGTTACAATTTTTAACTGAAATACAACAGAACATCATTTTTAATTGAATATGTGAACACTAGTGAGTTGCATTTTTCAGATACATACGAAGTCACATTCACTATTTAGAGTCGCCAATCGACCACATGTTGAGCCCACTAAGTCTTTGACCGTTTGCGTGAATGTTATTTTAAAATTAAGTATTGATGCAAGTCATCATGAACAATATGTCTACATGAAAAATGTCTTCATCTTGTACCATCTACAACACTTGGAACTATGCTGTAGGGAAACTTTGAACTCTACCAAAAGGGCATATCCTTTACCCAAAGGCTACACACAGACAAGGTTTGGTGGCTGCTCATGCAACCACAGCGACTAGGTTAGGTTAAAGTTTATGAAATGGGACAGCCGGACAGACAGAAAGACAGACAAGCTGAATCTAGTAACCCACCTTTCAACTTCATTGTGGGGGGAATAATTATCACTCAAACAAGGTTTTCTTGTATCACTTCCTAATGACTTTGATCCCCTTTTTTCAATACGGGTTCCATATTTTTATCCGTAAGAAATTACTGTTCTGCAAGATTTAGAATCAATGGTAGGAGGGAGAATGGCTGAAGAAATTATTTCATAACCAAATTCTACAAAAGTATTGTCCGGATATTGAACCAGCGATACCTCATTTGGTGGCTCTGTGCGTACCACTTGAGCTAGTCGGAACAAGACATTTGAGCTATGTCAATAACTGCATATGAGCTTTACAAACAATGAATGTCTGCAGACCAGTAGCAATGAAACGAACAGAACAAATGACAGTCAACCAAGTGGTACATGAATAAACCCTAGGGAGAGAGTACGGGTACTAAGCAAAATTAATATATTTTTAAAATTACCTTTCTACGTGCTTGACGTCTTTTCAAGTTGACAGCCATCTTCAAAAGATTCAGCTCAATGTTATCAACACTAAAAAAAATAAAACTCAATTTAAAATATCTACAGTTTAATAAATAAATAAAATTTAAAACACAGAATACCTTCACCTTTGTGTTTACAAATAATAGTCTATAATACACAAAATCCAATGGAAAACTTGCTTTTAAGGAGATATCAAGTTGGTGAAATCATATAAAATTTATCACATTCAGTTATTCTGAATGGATTTTTTACAATAAATGTGTTCTCACAATGATTTTTTAAAAACCTTTACAGAGTAAAAATTATTTTTTTCGAACAAAAATGTGTATGAAATATTTGTGGAAGAATAATTATATATGGCCTAGAGCCTCCATTGACCCTGTGTTGGTTTATACACCTATGTGACCATTACTGACCAAATAATACAGCCAAGCCGAAATGTGGCATATTTGGTCACTTTTTCTCCAATGGCTTCTAAGGCCAAGTTTAAAATGCTGTCATTTCCTTGAAAAATGTTCAATTCATACCAAACTATGCATGTGTAATCACTAGGCAGTATACTTCCCGAAAATGCTTGTTTTGCCAAAATTCCTGTTTTCATGGCAACCAGGTGGTGTCTCAAAAGTGCCAAAATGCGCAATTTGACACTCTATTTTTAGCCTGTATTTTCATTTAGCTTGCTGCTGAGGCACAAGTATGATACGTGGACATAAGGTGCGCTTATGGCTGCTAGAATACCATCACATAGTCATTTCTTTTCCATTTCTATGCAAATTTTTCTCAGCCTGTCCCCCTTTCAAACCCCATGGTGGAGGGGGGGGGGAGAATTACAATTCTGGCCATCAGAGGCGATAAGGACGGATGATTTTCGTAACTAGGGGTCAAAATGAGTCATCGAACGAGAAAGAGTTGATGAATAGATAACCAATCAAGATTCATTAATTCAGTTTTATGCTGACAAACATGTATCATGGTCGAGTCTATGTCATCAAGTCTCTGCAGGATAAACCTTGTACTTTATTCAGCAGGCCTTGTTTCCACTACAAGATCTCAGTTAGATGTTCCGTAAAAAAACTTACCGCTGTTTTTTTCTTCTTGGTCCCATTGCTGAAGTTTTGTGGTATTTATGACCGCCCTTTAAGACCCCATCATGCTTCTTCTAGACTCAAACTAAAAAGATAACATCAGATTACTATGATAGCAAATAGTTTTGTACAGTTTCATATATCTTATTGGTTATGGGTACAATTTATTTAACTTAAAAATTAAGCATTAGGCTACTTTATTAGTTTCAAAAGGCCTGAGGCCCAACAGAATATACAAAAATACAAGAAAGATAATGTGGGAGCCACATTAAAGCCGGATTTTTCCGCAGATGGGGAACATCAAGAACAAGTTTACGTTGTTACAAAAGAAAGTCATTTGATAAGATGCTGATCAGAAGTAAAACAAAGGGCAATAATCCATCTTGAAGGAAAAAGAGTTTCAATAACTACACTTAATACTATGCTCAAAGTTTCCACTTGAAATTAAGTTATGTCATTATATGTCATTAAAAATTTCAAAGGGAAATAATCCATAATACAGCCAGGTAGAATTGTGGTTACTGTCTAATTATTTTAAACAGAAGTAATACAAAGGGCAATAATCCATTTTGAAGAAAATTTGAAGGAAATTTTGAAGGAGTTTCAGTAACTATGTATTATTATCCTATTGTATCTTATCTGAGTATTTAGCTAGTATTAGACTGAGAAGTCAAAACACATGAAAAACTATCAATGCAAAAAATACAAAGCTAAATAATCCATAGTCAAGCCAGGTAGAGTTACATATACTGTCTAATTCTTTTAAAAGATGGTATGTAATCATTGTATGAAATTTCATATACATCTAACCATAAACTGCAATTTGAAAACTTTAACACAAAAATTCCAAAAGGAAATAATCGATAATTAAGCCAGGTAGAGTTGTGGTTACTGTCTAATTCTTTTAAACAGATGGTATGTAATCATTGTATGAAATTTCATAAACATCTAACCATAAATGGCAGAGATATCCAACAATTTGTAAACTTTAACACAAAAATTTCAAAGGGAAATAATCCATAATTAAGACAGCTAGAGTTGCAGTTACTGTCTAATTCTTTTAAATAGATGGTATGTTATCATTGTATAAAATTTCATAAACATCTAACCATAAATGGCAGAGATATCCAACAATTTGAAAACTTTAACACAAACATTTCAAAGGGAAATAATCCATAATTAAGCCAGGTAGAGTTGCAGTTACTGTCTAATTCTTTTAAATAGATGGTATGTAATCATTTAATGAAATTTCATAAACATCTGACCATAAATGGCAGAGATATCCAACAATTTGAAAACTTTAATACAAAAAATTCAGAGGGAGATAACCCATGACCAGGCCAGATAGAGTTGTGGTTATTTTCCAATTTTGTTAATGACATGGTATGTTATCATTGTATGAAGTTACATAAAGATCTGACAAAAAATGGCAGAAACATATGCTAAATTGAAAACTTTAGCTCAATTGTTAACGACACCGGACGCTCGCCCACCCATTCATCCGCCTCGGTTTCATCAAACTATTACCTGAAATTTTTCGTTGAAAAATCCAGCTAATAAAGCAATTGAATGGTGACAAAATGAATTGACAGAATTAATACATAATATTTGTGTATATCCATTGATCGTTATCACAAAAGGAGAAGGCGAGAGAAACAATATATTATGACAATTATTTTGGACTAATGTACATGAATGGTAAATTGAAATTTATATATTTTTTCATCAAATTTGGAATCATTGGATGTAAACATATATGTATGCATTATGAATAATGTTATAATAATATGAAATATCAAACTTATCTGTACAACAATACATTACAAACAAGTGCAATTTCTGGGTCCATACAGTACAGATGCAAGTTATAATGGGTAAAACCACTACTTTTCTGTATTGAGTTTGTTGCTATGCCAGTCAATATGCATTAAATGCCTAGTTTGACTGGTGTAAATCTTACAGCCAAGCATGGGCAAACAAGTAAATATTGGACTGGCTCTAATACTCATTGTCTGTTATGTATAGTTAATCCATGTCCTCATCATGCTCATTGTTTTACATGTTTTAAGATCCTTGTAAATTTCCATGCGTTTCAACACTCACATTATTTTTACACACTTAATGTAAAATCCATCACTTTCATAATGTATTTCCTATATATATATATAATTTTAATGATGTTATACATAACACAATCACAATGTTCAGATGTCTGTTTTTCAAGATATTTACATTTTATGACTTGAAAATATTGATAAACAACCATGTTTTTATCCGGATCATAAAACGTTTGAATTGTTTTATATCAAACGTCTACGGGATTGGATAATAGTTTTCGGTCCATATTTCCGTACCTGAGTCCGAATTTGATAATGAATACAAGAGTAGTCGTTCTTTTAATAGTCAAAGGAGCTCACCTTTGTAACTTTTTTATCAATCATTTCTCAATACTAATATCAGACCTGAAGTGGTATAGTCATTTAGTTTCCGACTAGAGCACTATATGTTGGGTCAAGTTATGTTAAAAATAATTATTGTCAAATATATGCCATCAAGTGTTTGCATTTCTTTATGTGGTTACAATTTAGTTTTTCACTAAATGTTGGTCACATACTTATGTTTCTGTAAATACAGCTTCCATCAATGAGAATATTTTTTCTCATATCAACATGTACTTTACAAATGTGTATATGTAGTTAAATGTATTTGTCTTTATTTGTATACTTATAAATGTATAGATGGATGTTTGTGTATAAGTGTGTCAGGAAGAGTGATAGAATGTGAGTAAATTTTGGACTAGGGGGTTCAGGTGACGTGACGTTGCATGACGTCGTCGTAACGTCGACGCAATTTTTTGAGTTTTATACTGAAGTTTAATCCCTTAATTTGATTTTATTACGGACAAATAAAAAACAACAAGAATGTGTATTGAAAGAGTAATCGTTAATTAATCATTTCATATTTTTTTCTTGAAAAAAACGTAACAAGAATCCTGCATAAATGCATGCTGATAGAAAACAACTCCTGTTGCCGTCGAACGCGACGTAAACATGCAATGGACGCGGATTTGCGTCATTTTGACGAGGTATGGAAAAGGCTTATGCAGTTTGCTAGAGCTCGCTTCCAACACAGAAAATCGATTGACCAATCAAATTGTAGCTTACACAAGCAGCTTCTCATTGGTGAATGAACGTTGAAAATTGCATTATCAATAATAATTTGACATGTAAACAAAGAAAGTTTTCCAAGTTTTTGTTATGTTTCAATTGATTTTACATTGACGTTCAACTTATTCTATGTTTATCATACCTTTATAAATTAGAAACAAAGATTTATGATGAAGAAACCTGTAACATAGCTCTAGCAAACGTGTATTTCCAACCCTACCGTTCGAGATTTTTTGACATTTTCTGAACGTCACGTCATCCCACCCACCGGTCATCGCTGGCTGACGTCATTTCTCCACTACGTCATTTTTTCTCAGATCAGTTTTCCTCCTTCTACCTTGGTCAATACTCCACTTTCTATAAGTGACGTATATGTACATAGTTACGCATCGTATTTAAGTTAACAATATTCATCTTCAAAAATATAATATGAAATGTTAAATTCGTACAACATGATCATTGCTGGTATTTTTTTTTTAAATTCAACTCACTTGAAAGTTTAATCCTGAATAACGGACATAACTCTTCTCTTACATACGCTTCTGATCAACAATAAAGTTCTGACTTGAAAACGCCGTATTCACCATTCACACGATTTTAATTCATATTAGAATGAAAGTCTGTCTTTTAAATAAATTACGCACATTTCGCACTTATATTCTAAATAGCCGAAGAGAATTTTCCAACGTATGATAGTTTTCTTTGATCTTTGTGCTACTTCAGAATAGTTATGGCGGCAACGTATCTGATCACGTCGTTTAAAACGTTAAGGCACCGTGATCAAAGGCGCGCCGACATTGCTGTACTGATATTAATGTAGACCGCGTCAAATATCGATTTTGTGACTCGAGTGTAGTCGAATACTGAGTACAATAACTGTACCTTATTTAATCTAGTAATTTCCCTATTTATATTTACTCTGTTAAACGCCCTGTTTGGATTATTTTTCTTATAAACGCTATTTTTTTAGTAAATGTTACGCTCTAGGACTTTATGATTTTTGTGGGGGGTTGTTGCTATGGTAACCAAAAAGTATGTTTTCTTTGATACTGCAAAATCGTTGCTAAGTGCTTTGATGTCAAGTAAATTTACAAAAATGTGAATATCATTCCCTTGTGAGTATCCATTTTTTCTAGGTAGGTGATTCATGGGTTTATATATATTATTATGCATTGCTATGGTAACAGAAAAATATAATTTCCTCTATTTTGTGGCAAACATCACTAAAAACAATGTCATATAAATTGCCATAAAAAGTAATGAACAATACACACATGACATTAACTAAAATTCAATGTACTAGCTGTCATAATTCAGATGTAATTTCTTTATTTTGTAAAAATTGACAGCCATTTTGAATTCCACTCGGCCAACCCGACAACATACCCAAAAATTTGTAATGCATCATAATGCATCACATTGCCTCGTTCTACAGCATCCAGAAAATGTATACATTCAGCTCTCATAATACCAAAAAATAAATTGATCATCATCTATAATATCAAGTTTTTCTAATTTTAGTGCCTTTTTTCTGTTTATTTTATATAATAAAGATCTGCCTCATAAAATGGTTCAAATGCCAATATGAAAAAGTCTGTAACTCCTAGACCAAAACATGCTATCAAAATAGTTTACCGGGTATACCTTAAATAAAACCTCATTTCGATAGCTGTGTATTAAGAACTGTAACAAAATTATTCAAGCATGGAACAAGAAGGGTCTGAACCCCCATGTCATGAGTGTGAGTGCATTTGTTGTAAGCGGATGAATCAGACATTATGTGATTTAGTGAGTGTATGAGTGAGTGTATGAGTGAGTAGGAGTGTATGAGAGTAGGAGTGTGTAAGACATGAATGGTAATGTGAATGTAACTTAGATATATTTTGTTTAATATTATGTAAATTTATATCACATGGGCCAAATAGTCCAATTGATTTTGAAATAAAGACATATATTATATAAAATATTATAAAATCCTACAGTATTCTGCCAGCAATGTTAATGTTAGATCTAACTACAATACAAAGGACTCTGTTATTTTTTGGTTCAAGTAAAGTGAACTTTTCCAAAATTACAAATAAAGTGAAAGTAGAAACAGGGTCGTGAAAACCCATTACAGCTGTACCAGTCAAACGTTTTTCATTTGCCTTAGTTTTGTTTTAATATTTTATTCATGTTATAAACTACGCACTTTCTTATTTAGAATAAGAACATTTTTTCTGTGAAGGCCTTCAGGTAAAATTTGAATTTAAGGAAATTTGATAATTTTTTTGCATTCAGCATCAGTTTTGTAAAAACATTTTTGATAATATTTTTTCATTTTTTATTACCTACATCACTTAGTATGTTTGTCAAGAAATATTCTGATGTACAAAACACCACCACTGGTGCAACTGTGTCAGAATAACAGGATTTTGTAATTTTGGAAAAGTTCACTTTACTTGAACCTTAACGTGGGCCGAGTTGACGCAATTCCGGATTATTGCGCAATTGTGTCATCTACTGTAGAGTAAACATAACTGTCGATCTTTGTTTTCTCACGCTGTATCAGTTATGCTTACCCATTAATTGCAATATACTGATATATCATTCCTCTAAGTTTTGAAATAAAAGTTTACCTGAAGGAATCGCTACTTTATCTGAAATCATCATTTGCTTGCTGGACTTGCATGACAACTTGCGAAAGAATATGACCGGAATCGTTGTTACAAGGAATTATGGGGCCCTTTAAAGGTCAGACTAATTTGCTGACTAATGCAGACGGTTTTAGACAAACTCCCCGCAGCGGTTATTTCCCTTTATTAAATTAATAACTAATTAAGTAGCAAAGCGTGACGTAAGCACTGTGAAGAGTTTGGGTTTTAGACTGACTTAAATCACTCTGACTAACAGCGGATTACGGAGGCTTCGGTGACTATATCCGTAAATTGTTTTTATATAGTAACTCGTTTGGAGAGATCGGTAAATTGATATTGTATAGTGTAAATTAAGTAGGTGTGAATAACAGTATAAGTGCTTGTGACTAATGATAAAATAAAAATGAATTAATAAATTTAAAAGTACTTACATTAAACAAAATATTTATAATATAAGTTGTCCTATTTGACGATTTATATTTTGAAATTATGAGGTTTTATTTACGATTTACTATTGTAAAAATGACAAGTACACGCTGTTGTTGTTTTTCATTTACCATTACAGAAGACAATGAAGATACATTGGCAGCAACAGGAAAAAAGTATAATAATATCATTTATTTATCGTTGTTTGTTCGCTTTTGAAGATGTACATATATGAAGTAAAATATTGGATGAAAATGTTAAAGAATGTGTTTTGTCTGATCTTATATTCTCTTTTCTATGTATCTATTAATCACTGTATTAAAATAACTTCACGTTTGATAAAGAAAAGAAAGTGTATCATTAACTTTGATGAAATAGTAATTAAAATTTATAAAGCAATTTTATTGTTGACTTTTTTATCAACTTAATGACTGATATGAAATAAAGAGGTACAACAAATATTGTGCTAATTATGTGCACGCCTGATTGGTTTGTGACCAAACTTTAATTGGTCAATTGATGACAGTTAAGCCATTCAAACTATTAAAGTTTGAACAAAAATGATTGTTTCAAACGCAGCGGTATTTTATTACCTAATTGTCAGTTATCAATGGCAATTTATCTTCTGAATGAACATAGTTTTTTCCACTCAAGTTTTTTTTAATGTTTTATGTTTCAGGCTCGATTCTGTGGATATATTGCATTTTATTACAAATACATACGATGTATTTTTTTTAACACATGTTTTTGATAAATATACATTGTATTTCTAAAAATGCTGTATTTGTATCTTATCGTATTTTGTATCTTATACATTTGATTCGGTTTTAAGGCTAAATTCTTGTGGATTAATTAATAAATTCATTGAAATATGATTTGACTTCATAAATATTTAATAAAGAATATGATTTTATTTACCTTTTTATCGTCTTTTTTCAGGCAATGATTGATTTCCGTCGATATACTACAACGATTTTTTAAAATTGATACATGTTTATACATGATGTTCTTGTTATATTGACTTGAGTTAATGTATAATAAATGTATTATTTTATACTTTGATCTATAGTTGTATCGTTTATTTCAGGTCTGGTAAGCTTCCCGTCGAAAAAATTGGAATAAATTATTTATCTATATAATGTAATCTTTTAATAATTAATTGTTTCATGATGTGCTATCAACTGCTATTTTTTGTAAATATGCCATATTTGTGCATGATGTATTTGAATAAAACAATAAAACAGATGAATGCATGTTTGTTGTTTATTATTCTTATATCTTTTTTAAAATATGCAATTTTAATTTATGATTTTACCTACGCAGTTATACTCATTATGTACAAAATGTTGTAAACATATTCTTACCTTACAGTAAACCACGCCAACATTACTTTTCTATCGATTTTCTTCCACAACCAGCAGCCATATTTGGTAGTCTAAGTGTCAAGCGATGTCCACGATCAAAATTACCGTTTACAAGTTGTTCTCGTCCGAATGCATCATAGAAGCGAAAGAGAAATATCGGCGTTCCTAACAGCACCTGCACATAGAGCGACATATCCGCGCTGAAAACTAAAAAAAAATCGAATTGGCAGCTGGGTTTGAAGTTGGCTGCCAGTTGCCAGTTGCCGATTCAAAACACCCGTGTAGGACGTTCATAGCAGTACCTGTGCATAGGGCGACGTATCTGCGCCGAAATCAAAAAATTCGAATTGGCAGCTGAGGCGTGAAGTTGGCTGCCAGTTGCCAGTTGCCGATTCAAAACACCCGTGTAGGACGTTCATCGCAGTACCTGTGCATAGGGCGACGTATTTGCGCCGAAATCTAAAAAAATCGAATTGGCAGCTGAGGCGTGAAGTTGGCTGCCAGTTGCCAGTTGCCGATTCAAAACACCCGCTCGGAACGTTCGTCGCATTACCAGTGCATAGGGCGACGTATCTGCGCCAAAATCTAAAAAAATCGAATTGGCAGCTGAGGCGTGAAGTTGGCTGCCAGTTGCCAGTTGCCGATTCAAAACACCCTAGCAGGACGTTCATCGTAGTACATGTGCATAGGGCGACGTATCTGCGCCAAAATCTAAAAAAATCGAATTGGCAGCTGAGGCGTGAAGTTGGCTGCCAGTTGCCAGTTGCCGATTCAAAACACCCGAGCAGGACGTTCATCGTAGTACATGTGCATAGGGCGACGTATCTGCGCCGAAATCTAAAAAAATCGAATTGGCAGCTGAGGCGTGAAGTTGGCTGCCAGTTGCCAGTTGCCGATTCAAAACACCCTAGCAGGACGTTCATCGTAGTACATGTGCATAGGGCGACGTATCTGCGCCAAAATCTAAAAAAATCGAATTGGCAGCTGAGGCGTGAAGTTGGCTGCCAGTTGCCAGTTGCCGATTCAAAACACCCGCGCGGAACGTTCGTGGAATTACCTGTGCATATGGCGACGTATCTGCGCCGAAATTTAAAAAATTCGAATTGGCAGCTGGAGTGTGAAGTTGGCTGCCAGTTGCCAGTTGCCGATTCAAAACACCCGCGCGGAACGTTCATCGCAGTACCTGTGCATAGGGCGACGTATTTGCGCCGAAATCTAAAAAAATCGAATTGGCAGCTAATGCGTGAAGTTGGCTGCCAGTTGCCAGTTGCCGATTCAAAACACCCGCGCGGAACGTTCGTCGCAGTACCTGTGCATAGGGCGACGTATTTGCGCTGAAATCTCAAAAAATCGAATTGGCAGCTGAGACGTGAAGTTGGCTGCCAGTTGCCAGTTGCCGATTCAAAACACGCGAACAGGACATTCATCGTAGTACTTGTGCATAGGGCGACGTATCTGCGCCGAAATCTAAAAAAATCGAATTGGCAGCTGAGGCGTGAAGTTGGCTGCCAGTTGCCAGTTGCCGATTCAAAACACCCGAGCAGGACGTTCATCGTAGTACATGTGCATAGGGCGACGTATCTGCGCCGAAATCTAAAAAAATCGAATTGGCAGCTGAGGCGTGAAGTTGGCTGCCAGTTGCCAGTTGCCGATTCAAAACACCCGCGCGGAACGTTCGTCGCAGTACATGTGCATAGGGCGACGTATTTGCGCCGAAACCTAAAAAAATCGAATTGGCAGCTGAGGCGTGAAGTTGGCTGCCAGTTGCCAGTTGCCGATTCAAAACACCCGCGCGGAACGTTCGTGGCATTGCCTGTGCATATGGCGACGTATCTGCGCCGAAATCTAAAAAAATCGAATTGGCAGCTGAGGCGTGAAGTTGGCTGCCAGTTGCCAGTTGCCGATTCAAAACACCCGCGCGGAACGTTCGTCGCAGTACCTGTGCATAGGACGACGTATCTGCGCCAAAATCTAAAAAAATCGAATTGGCAGCTGAGGCGTGAAGTTGGCTGCCAGTTGCCAGTTGCCGATTCAAAACACCCTAGCAGGACGTTCATCGTAGTACATGTGCATAGGGCGACGTATCTGCGCCAAAATCTAAAAAAATCGAATTGGCAGCTGAGGCGTGAAGTTGGCTGCCAGTTGCCAGTTGCCGATTCAAAACACCCGCGCGGAACGTTCGTGGAATTACCTGTGCATATGGCGACGTATCTGCGCCGAAATTTAAAAAATTCGAATTGGCAGCTGGAGTGTGAAGTTGGCTGCCAGTTGCCAGTTGCCGATTCAAAACACCCGCGCGGAACGTTCATCGCAGTACCTGTGCATAGGGCGACGTATTTGCGCCGAAATCTAAAAAAATCGAATTGGCAGCTAATGCGTGAAGTTGGCTGCCAGTTGCCAGTTGCCGATTCAAAACACCCGCGCGGAACGTTCGTCGCAGTACCTGTGCATAGGGCGACGTATTTGCGCTGAAATCTCAAAAAATCGAATTGGCAGCTGAGACGTGAAGTTGGCTGCCAGTTGCCAGTTGCCGATTCAAAACACGCGAACAGGACATTCATCGTAGTACTTGTGCATAGGGCGACGTATCTGCGCCGAAATCTAAAAAAATCGAATTGGCAGCTGAGGCGTGAAGTTGGCTGCCAGTTGCCAGTTGCCGATTCAAAACACCCGAGCAGGACGTTCATCGTAGTACATGTGCATAGGGCGACGTATCTGCGCCGAAATCTAAAAAAATCGAATTGGCAGCTGAGGCGTGAAGTTGGCTGCCAGTTGCCAGTTGCCGATTCAAAACACCCGCGCGGAACGTTCGTCGCAGTACATGTGCATAGGGCGACGTATTTGCGCCGAAACCTAAAAAAATCGAATTGGCAGCTGAGGCGTGAAGTTGGCTGCCAGTTGCCAGTTGCCGATTCAAAACACCCGCGCGGAACGTTCGTGGCATTGCCTGTGCATATGGCGACGTATCTGCGCCGAAATCTAAAAAAATCGAATTGGCAGCTGAGGCGTGAAGTTGGCTGCCAGTTGCCAGTTGCCGATTCAAAACACCCGCGCGGAACGTTCGTCGCAGTACCTGTGCATAGGACGACGTATCTGCGCCAAAATCTAAAAAAATCGAATTGGCAGCTGAGGCGTGAAGTTGGCTGCCAGTTGCCAGTTGCCGATTCAAAACACCCTAGCAGGACGTTCATCGTAGTACATGTGCATAGGGCGACGTATCTGCGCCAAAATCTAAAAAAATCGAATTGGCAGCTGAGACGTGAAGTTGGCTGCCAGTTGCCAGTTGCCGATTCAAAACACCCGCGCGGAACGTTCGTCGCAGTACCTGTGCATAGGGCGACGTATTTGCGCTGAAATCTCAAAAAATCGAATTGGCAGCTGAGACGTGAAGTTGGCTGCCAATTGCCAGTTGCCGATTCAAAACACCCGAACGGGACATTCATCGTAGTACTTGTGCATAGGGCGACGTATCTGCGCCGAAATCTAAAAAAATCAAATTGGCAGCTGAGGCGTGAAGTTGGCTGCCAGTTGCCAGTTGCCGATTCAAAACACCCGAGCAGGACGTTCATCGTAGTACACGTGCATAGGGCGACGTATCTGCGCCGAAATCTAAAAAAATCGAATTGGCAGCTGAGGCGTGAAGTTGGCTGCCAGTTGCCAGTTGCCGATTCAAAACACCCGCGCGGAACGTTCGTCGCAGTACCTGTGCATAGGGCGACGTATTTGCGCCGAAATCTAAAAAAAATCGAATTGGCAGCTGAGGCGTGAAGTTGGCTGCCAGTTGCCAGTTGCCGATTCAAAACACCCTAGCAGGACGTTCATCGTAGTACATGTGCATAGGGCGACGTATCTGCGCCGAAATCTAAAAAAATCGAATTGGCAGCTGAGGCGTGAAGTTGGCTGCCAGTTGCCAGTTGCCGATTCAAAACACCCGCGCGGAACGTTCGTGGAATTACCTGTGCATATGGCGACGTATCTGCGCCGAAATCTAAAAAATTCGAATTGGCAGCTGGAGTGTGAAGTTGGCTGCCAGTTGCCAGTTGCCGATTCAAAACACCCGCGCGGAACGTTCATCGCAGTACCTGTGCATAGGGCGACGTATTTGCGCCGAAATCTAAAAAAATCGAATTGGCAGCTAATGCGTGAAGTTGGCTGCCAGTTGCCAGTTGCCGATTCAAAACACCCGCGCGGAACGTTCGTCGCAGTACCTGTGCATAGGGCGACGTATTTGCGCTGAAATCTCAAAAAATCGAATTGGCAGCTGAGACGTGAAGTTGGCTGCCAGTTGCCAGTTGCCGATTCAAAACACGCGAACAGGACATTCATCGTAGTACTTGTGCATAGGGCGACGTATCTGCGCCGAAATCTAAAAAAATCGAATTGGCAGCTGAGGCGTGAAGTTGGCTGCCAGTTGCCAGTTGCCGATTCAAAACACCCGAGCAGGACGTTCATCGTAGTACATGTGCATAGGGCGACGTATCTGCGCCGAAATCTAAAAAAATCGAATTGGCAGCTGAGGCGTGAAGTTGGCTGCCAGTTGCCAGTTGCCGATTCAAAACACCCGCGCGGAACGTTCGTCGCAGTACATGTGCATAGGGCGACGTATTTGCGCCGAAACCTAAAAAAATCGAATTGGCAGCTGAGGCGTGAAGTTGGCTGCCAGTTGCCAGTTGCCGATTCAAAACACCCGCGCGGAGCGTTCGTGGCATTGCCTGTGCATATGGCGACGTATCTGCGCCGAAATCTAAAAAAATCGAATTGGCAGCTGAGGCGTGAAGTTGGCTGCCAGTTGCCAGTTGCCGATTCAAAACACCCGCGCGGAACGTTCGTCGCAGTACCTGTGCATAGGACGACGTATCTGCGCCAAAATCTAAAAAAATCGAATTGGCAGCTGAGGCGTGAAGTTGGCTGCCAGTTGCCAGTTGCCGATTCAAAACACCCTAGCAGGACGTTCATCGTAGTACATGTGCATAGGGCGACGTATCTGCGCCAAAATCTAAAAAAATCGAATTGGCAGCTGAGACGTGAAGTTGGCTGCCAGTTGCCAGTTGCCGATTCAAAACACCCGCGCGGAACGTTCGTCGCAGTACCTGTGCATAGGGCGACGTATTTGCGCTGAAATCTCAAAAAATCGAATTGGCAGCTGAGACGTGAAGTTGGCTGCCAATTGCCAGTTGCCGATTCAAAACACCCGAACGGGACATTCATCGTAGTACTTGTGCATAGGGCGACGTATCTGCGCCGAAATCTAAAAAAATCAAATTGGCAGCTGAGGCGTGAAGTTGGCTGCCAGTTGCCAGTTGCCGATTCAAAACACCCGAGCAGGACGTTCATCGTAGTACACGTGCATAGGGCGACGTATCTGCGCCGAAATCTAAAAAAATCGAATTGGCAGCTGAGGCGTGAAGTTGGCTGCCAGTTGCCAGTTGCCGATTCAAAACACACGAGCAGGACGTTCATCGTAGTACATGTGCATAGGGTGACGTATCTGCGCCGAAATCTAAAAAAATCGAATCGGCAGCTGGAGTGTGAAGTTGGCTGCCAGTTGCCAGTTGCCGATTCAATACACCCGCGCGGAACGTTCGTCGCAGTGCCTGTACATAGTGCTTGCTAACAAAAAAAAATGAATCGGCAGCTGGGTGTGAAGTTGGCTGCCAGTTGCCAGTTGCCGATTGAATTGGCAACTGGCAACTGGCAACTGGCAGCTAACTTCACGCACCTTTCCAATCCTAGTTTTAAACAATACTGGTCAAAATCTATGGCGTTATTTTTTCAGTCCAAAGTATTGGTATTCCGGGTAGAAACATCCAGAGAAAACCGGACTGGTGACCTAGTGGCAATAATCTTTAACCCCACGTATGATAATAAACCACCGTATCAAAAGAAAAAGCAATCTTTCTCCGACCAACAGAAAAACTTTAACCAAGCGTGGTAAGTCACTATTTAAGAAATGACGATGCGACAAAGCTCAAATTACACGATATTAGATGACTAGGTTATATATCGTCATTTTATAACCAAAAAAAAAGTTTAATTTTCGTCAAATGTTCAAATTTCGTAATGTTACATAACAGGGCAGCATATTATCAAGCATCATACGATAATTTATAAATACATTGTAGAGGGATTTACGACTAAAATATGTCGTAAGACGCTTGATAATACAGGCCCATGGTGCATTGAAGCGCCGCTAAACCTCACAATAACGCCAAAAGTCGCAATTGACGCCAAACGTCGCAATACTGACGCTTAATATCACAATTACCCGGACGATTAACGTCACAACACAGACGCTAAAATACATTTCCTGAGATAAAGAATATCACAATTAATGTTATGAAAGGTACGTACTCAATAAAGAAAAAACATATTTAGAATAATTATATTTGCGTTATAAACATTATTCGGTTCGCTGTTCAGACGTTTGCGATGTCGGTTTGCAACCGCTGTCAATGTCAAGGTTAAATTCCAGTTATGCATGGGTAATCATAGTTCCAATCAGCTGTAAATGCGTCGTATGACACAAGGCGATTTTCGACGGGTCAATCTGATTTGTTTGGTTAAACGCCGTAGCAACACATTGTATATGTCATATAACGGCGGTAAGTCAACCTACTCACTCCTCATGAAAAGGCTAAATCTCTGGATTTAGCTGTTAACCAACTACAAAGCGCATAATTTCAACAGTGACTGACAACTGCCTTACATATTTAAAAATAATTGGTAGGAGGGAGAATGGCTGTAGAAAAAATTTCATGACCAAGCTCCACGAAAGTATGCCCCGTCCGGAAATCAAACTCACGACCCCTCGATCAGTAGACTTGCGTGCTACCAACTGAGCTAGCCGGGCGGCTTGGGTCAATTTTTGAGACAAATGACTCTAAATTGCAGCGTTTATAGAAAAACACATACTCTGAATCAAAATCAAATTAATTTTATATGCAATATTATGTTTTGTGCATTATTCAAAATAATTTTACAGTGTTATTTTATGTGCATTATATAGTATTATCCCACGAAAGTGTGTCAATGTCTTTTAGTTAAATTTGTTTTACGCTACAGGGGTAACTAAAACACATTTATAATTTATAAAGCTTTTCATTGGTGTTTTAAAGGTACTCATTTACAGATTACAACTTTAACATAATCTTTTTCTGAAACTATAAAAAAAATTTGAAACATTTTTAACCAGAAAACTAGTGATTTGGTAATGACAATTTTTGTGCAAATTGACATACACGTACATATGATGGTGTTTCAAGTAGTAAAAATCTACCCCGTATGTAAAAGTATAGAAAATTTTAGTGCATTATTGTGACTTTTATTGTATATTTTTTGCAATCTATAGATCAGTTTGTCTTAAAATATTAAGACTTAATTTTTGACAAAATTACAGACACTGAATGGTATTTTGACAATATTGAAAATCTTTACCAAATCTGTGACCAAGTACCTTTAGTTTTTCTAATAAAATTTTTGTCTTCTAAAACCTTGAACCTTTTAACTAAGAACTATAATAGTATGTCGGCCCAAGGCTAAAAAAGTGGTTCGCTGTACTGTTTCTAAGATACTATCGGCCAAAAACCGATGACGTCACTAATTTTCATTTCGTTTTTAAAGTTCACAGGCGATTTTTTAAAAATTAGTGACGTCATCGGTTTTTGGCCAGTAACATATTCCTGCCCTAAAATTTGAAAAATCACCTGGCAGATTCGAAAATAGCACAATTTTTTCTATCAAAAGCCATTAAAATATTGCTGTTATACTGATGAGTACAGCGAACCACTTTTTAGACGCTTTTCTCAACTGGGCCGACATACTATAAATCACCCTCAGAAACTTTGGAAAGGAAATTAAAAAGCAGTAAAAAACAGATAAAAATGTTTGTCATTTCTTTTCTCCATCCGTATTGACTTAATATGTAATAAAATCTTATGTTTAAGGAATTTTTAATTTTAAAGAAAATCGACTTCAATTTATTTTATCTACAAACGGTGACAAGAAAACAATTGTTTGTAATACGAAACTGCATCTCGTTCATAAATCATAAAATTGGTTTATTTAGCGAATGTCGTCTTCGGCTTTCAGAAGCTAGAAGCAAGATGCACCCGGGTCTGTAACAGTCTGTAGCAGTTGGTAGTGCGTCGAAATTTCAAAGGTAGGGGCAGTAGTCCAGTGGTAGGACGCGCGCTTAGGGATTGAGAGGTCCTGTGTTTGAATCCCACTAGGGGCACTGCTAGTTTCCTTGAACAAGAAATTTACCTGCGATTGCTTCACTTCATCTAGGTGTAAATGGGTACCTGTTAGTGTCATGCACTGTATGCTGTGGCTGCAATCTGCGTCGTATGTCAACAGTTGGTGTGTGACTCGATGATCGGGAAGTTAATGTCAAGAGTCGACTGAATAGTGATACACATAGTAGACTTCAAAAACCCTTGATTTAAATTTGCTTTCACTTTGCTTTTTAGCTTTTAAATTAAGTTAACCGAATGCGTACGAGTCCTACCCGAGGACTTTTATACCCTTCCTTGAAACTGATAACAATGTCATTTTCCTCAAATAACGAAGTATGTGGAGAAGTTTCCGGCTTTGTGGGGTGGGTAGGAAGGGTAGGTGAGTACTGCTTACAGACAAGTGTCCAGAAAAGCTAGGTTAAACCTTTTTTCCCAAAACGTGTTTTAGCAAAGCTAGGTTAGGTGCATATGCCCCCGTAAAATAACATAAATTGTGTTGAAACGGCGTTGAACCCAGTATAGATAAAGAAGCTAGATGGTTTCACCTATTGGAAACGTGGGCGTTTTACCGAATTATAAAAAACAGTGGTTTGAAAATTTAGCTTAATGATACCGATATAGGTTAAATATGCTCAAACGGTGTCAATGTCAGCCATTGGCTACAATAAAATAATAACAATGTTATAGTGTTACAGCCACGTCAAGTTGAACGATATTTTTTGTTCTAGTGTGTCCTTGGGCTTATTTTTAGTTTATCATTTTTTAAAAGAACCACACCATTGAAGATCAACTTAGTGTCACTGACACCTTATTATTTTGACGCCGAGGCCTCATAGGCTAACACATTTTTGGCCAAATAGCATTTTTTCGAGACTTCATTAGGACAAACAAATCGCTTCATTTTGAAATTGAGCCAAGCTAACTGTTTGACGCTTTATGAGAAAATAATTGAAAAAAATGCCTAACCGCTTTGTTCATAGGTCAGGGATTTAGGCAATTTTAAGCCTACATTTTAAACTATCTAAATTAACCCTAAAAGATAGAAAAAAATCGGTCACCTTACGAGACTATGATATGTCTCTTATGTCAAAGTTGAATCATTCGCCCGTTTTGTTGTAGCTAGATCTACTTAAGTCACATCTCATATTTCGTTATCAAAAGCCCAGTGTAATAGTAAAGGTTGAAATCGTGTATATTCATGTAAGTAATACAAATACTATAAAACAGAACAAGGTTGCAATTTGATTGTGGGTAAGCCACTACAGTTTACAAATATTTGTTTGCGATCCGTAATTCACCAGTCTTTTGTAATCCACATGCACTGTAGCGCCACTACACGTCGCAACATCGACGCTGTATGTCGCAATCAACGCTTAATGTCGCAACATCGACGCTTAATGTCGCAATCAACGCTGAACGTCACATTATCGACGCATAATGTCGCAATCAACGCTGAACGTCGCATCATCGAAGCTTAATGTCGCAACCAACACTGAACGTCGCATCATCGACGCTTAATGTCACAATCAACGCTTAACGTCGCAACATTGACGCACAATGTCGGTATCAACGCTGAACGTCGCAACATCGCCGCTTAATGTCGCAATCAACGCTGGACGTCGCAACATCGACGCTTAATGACGCAATCAACCCTGAACGTCGCATCATTGGCGCTTTATGTAACAGTCAACCCTGAACGTCGCATATGTACTGACGATACATGACGCAACACTGACTCTTACCGTTGCACAAAAATCAATTGATACTAAATTTCGCAACCTTGACGCTAAATGTCGCACTGGGTAGGACTGTTTGGTGTCAAACCTTAATGACTCACAATTATAACAATTATTTACCCGTGGTAAAATCCACGCTCTGTAGAGACAATCGGATTGTCAAATCCTTCTTCCGACCAATGCCTATTGCAAAGGTTGGTCACATCATTTTTTGCACCAGTTCAATATATGAATATAAGATACTTGTATTTGTATGTTCTTACTAAATCTTTCAAAAGTGTTTGAACAAATGAACTATTGGTATGATACAAGTAATTTTATAAAAATGAAAACTTTTGTTTTAAATAATATGAATAATTTGTTAATAAACTAACAAATGCTGATTTTGTAATTTGCTCAGCAAGTGACTCAATGACAATGGTCCTTATTTTCATGGGTAAATGTTAATAGGTTCAGACAAAGTGCTGTAGATATTTTGTTTATAACTTGGATAATGGTAGTTTACACTGTCAGGTATTTATAAGTTGGTGCAGTTTGGTGCTGTAGGTTCTATTATTTAATCTTCAAACAGAATGTACCTTTGTACAAATCTCGTCGACACCATTCCCTACTGATTGATTAAAGAGTCAGGAACGTTTTAAATGGACACCCTCATCCTACACACAGGCGCAAAAAATTTGGACGATAACCCCTTATCATTGGAATCACCTTCAGAAAGGCATTCTCCCATAGTACCAATTAAAACACGGGTGTAGTGGAACAAATGTAGGTTTATTTCTTGCTAAATATATACCTCATTTGTATAGCGCTCTTTCCATATTGAATATATGTTCAAAAGCGCTTCACAATCATATGCATAATTAGGAAAAAACTAGTTTAAATGAAAATGGTTAAGAGATGATAAATATAAAAAAAACCATAAACTGAAGAGTAATATAAAACTAAGAATTAGTGATCAATAAAGTGCTAATAGTAGTTTAAAAACAACAACAACAACAACAAAACCATTATATTTTCAACTGTAAAAAATAGTGAATGAGAGATAATGGATTGTTGGTTGAACGGCAGCAAAATGGTCGATGGGGAATCAGGCCAATGCCCCGAAAATCCATGATTGCAAGGTGCAAAGTTGGATTATAATCCAAGGCCCCCGCCCGACCATCCACCAGCATCATCGCCCGCGCGCCCCCCAACAATGCATTATAAAGTGATAAAGTAAAAGTGATAAAAGTTATGATTAGATTATGAGAAAAGGCGGCCACCGACCAATAGGGAATCCAGCCCGATGCCTTGAAAAATCCATGATTGCAAGGTGCAAAGTTGGATTCTAATTCAAGGATCCCTCTGGAACATCCATCAGCGTCTGTGCCTGATTGGTTAGATAAGGTATTAATCTTAAAGGTAATGATTATATTATTGGTGGAAATGCAACACCTAGCCAATGGGGAATCTGGCTAGATGCCCTAGAAAATCCATAATTGCAAGGTGCAAAGTCCGATTCCGATCCAAGGATCCCGCCAGAACATCCATCAGTGTCTGTGCCTGATTGCCTAAAGGAAATTAGCAGTTCCCCCAGTGGGGATCGAACCCATGACCTCTCGATCCCTAAGCGCGCATCCTACCACTGGATCACTGCTCCTGCTAGTTGTTGATGTAAATAACGTGTTTATCGAGCAGCAACTGTTCAATTACCCCAAACGTTCCGTGACGTTAGGGTCATGACAACTCAGCACAAAGACAACTCAACCCGAGAAAACTCAATACCTTACTAACGGTTTGAGTTTTCCCAACTTTGGGTTGAGTTATCCATGGGCTGAGTTGTCTACGGGATGAGTTGTCCCGTACCCTTAACGTTCGCTAACAGTCGTTACTGAACACGCGGCTGATATTTCAATCAATAAAACACTAATTAATTAATCTAGATATTGAACTCATGAAGTATGTTTCTTCAACTTGTTTTTATCATGAAAATATCATTTTACACATTAACATGCCTTGATCACGTAGTCGACGAAGCGTGTCAAAGAGGCACGTGTTTTATTAAAATGAGCTAAATTGAATTGTCTTGTCTGTGTACACAATTACTTTATTTGTGGATTTGACCGTGATAAGGAGTGTTCAGTCTCAAATTTAGGAAACTGGTAAGAATTATTCATTATTTAATTGTTTCAAAGTTTGTGCACATTGCCATGAGACAGATTAATGCAAGTGTGCATTAAAAGTACTAGTTTACATATTTAGTAAAGAAATTTCTATAATTTAAAATACCATTCAGTGTCTGTAATTGTGTCAACAATTTAATTCTTATTATTTTTCGACAACTTGACCTTAGTATATGTTGCAAGAAATATACAATAAAAGTAATAAAAATGCACTAAAATTGTCTATACCGTGACATACCCGTGTGGTAGATTTTTACTACTTGAAACATCATCATTTGTACTTGTATGTCAATTTGCCATTATTAAGGTTCATGTAAAGTCTTGGTTTGCTAAAAAAATAGTAAAACAGAAATAGCTCTAATGCTGTCATATTTCCGCCAACAGTATTGTTTTATACATCAAAATGTTTCTAATGAAACATACAAAGTGATGCTGATCATCAATTACGATAAAAATATTTAGCAAAAGATGTATTTGCAAAATTGATGCTGCATAAATAAAAATACAAAACTACATTAAAATTTTCTTACAACAAAATTTAACATTAATTCCTTTACAGAACCTTATAGTACACATTCCAATGAAGGTACTGCAATATTTATAACCTCAATAAATATTAAAACAAAACTAAGGCAATTGAAAAACTAAAGTGAAAGTAGAAACAGGGTCGTGAAAACCCATTACACTTGTATCTGTCAAAATGTTTTTCATTTACCTTGATTTTGTTTATCATTTATTTAGGTTATACATATTGGAGTACCTTCATTGGAATATGAACTTTAATGTTCTATAAATGATTTAATGTTAAATTAGTTTGTAAAAAATTTTTAATGTTTTTTAGTATTTTCAGTTTTACAGCATCAATTTTGCAAATGCATCTTTCGGTTAACGTTTTCATCTAAATTAATTACCAGCATCACATTGTATGTTTCATAAGGAACATTTTGATGTATAACACACTGCTCTTGATGGAAGTATAAAAGAGTTAGAGCATTTTTCATTTTACTATTTTTAATGCAAACAAAGACTTTACTTGAACCTTAAATCACTAATATCCTGCTTCAAAATGTGTTTCCAAACAATTTTGATAGTTTCAGAAAAAGATGATATATAAGCTGAAATCTGTGAATGAGTACCTTTAATTTTCAACTTATTTAATGTATGCAAATACAAGTGTGTGCAATTCCTATGCCCGATTTGTCCGACTTGTCCGACTCGTACATTTATGTCGCCGGAAAAGTAATATATTTCCTCCCCATTTATTCGTGGACAAGTAATATTTTTAGCCGTTAAGCATACTTACGTAACAATTTGCATTTTACTTAGTTTTGTTTTAACATTTATTGAGGTTATAAATATTGCAGTACCTTCATTGGAATAAGTAAGTTTTAAGGTTCTGTAAAGGATTTAATGTTTAAAAAATTGTAAGAAAATTTAAAGAAATTTGGTATTTTTATTTATGCAACATCAATTTTGCAAATACAGTTTTGTCAAATATTTTTGTCGTAATTAATGACCAGCATCACTTTGTATGTTTATTAAGAAACATTTTGATATATAAAACAATACTGCTGGTGGAATTATGACAGAACTAGAGCTATTTCTTTTTTTACTATTATTTGCCAATACTTTACATGAACCTTAATTATATAGATTTCTCAATGTTTCAATCATATTCAACTATAAAGAGTTTTATGATCAACTATTATTATTACTTATAGAATGTATTTCATATCATAGTCTCGATGTTTCTTTTGAGTATACATGTAGTCCGATATGTAAGACCCGCCGTCTTACTCGTTACACATTGTGACATTATTCTGTTACGGCAGGGACTTATCGGCTCCCAGGTTGATGTAGCAAAACCCTAAAACAGAAGCAATGTCCAAATGAAATATAAGTTACGGAGGGTTTTGTATATAGGACTATTTTGAGTATTGAACTTCTGGACAAGTGCATTAAGGTATTGGCAAGTCTTGGAAGATGAATTCCTGAAAATGGCATCGTTGTTTTCCCTTTAATATATGCACGTATAATTTGGATGATTTATTAGTAACAAATGGTATTAAATGGTAAAATGTCAGAAAACCGTTTTTGTTTGGAAAATGTGTTACTTGAAAATGACCCAGTGAAATGCTTGTAAACTATTTGTAACTTTTGTTTGGAGATATTGTTGCTAAAATGATACCGCGAAATTAGGCTTTTAAAGTATTTGTTCCTTTAGTTTTGAATATGACTAAAATGACTATAATGATCTGTAGCGAGTACTGTGGTAATGTTAATGTATGCACCATTGACAATTGAATAAATTTATCAATAATAATTTTAATATTCACAGCAATTTTGAATTTGCAATGTCTATTTAAGGGTTTATCATTTGTTGAAATTGAAAAATTCTATCAAGTGGGTGGGGTAACTAATTATATCAAAATATCCATAAATTCCAAAAATGATTTTATTTACAATTTTACCACAGGAGCCCGATGAATTTTTCCTTCTTATCACATACATAGAACATACAATATGAGGGGGAAATTGCACTGGGCACTTGTGTGTAAACTGTAATTTAAAACGTGTAATGCTTGTGTTGAGATGAATTATCAAATTTACATTTTGGAAATATCTTTTGTGTAATTCACCGTAAGACACTGTAATATGTTACATGGACAACCTATACCAACATTTGGATTTATGAAAAAAGAACTTTAATCATGTGTTTGGACTGACGTTCGGAAGGCTATTTCAAGGTTAGGTTAAATGTTTTCATTTCTTTCTAAATGTCTTATTTGTTGATTTTTTTATATTTTCACTGTCACATCTTTACATTGAATGCATCACTTACAAAATATATCAAAATTATTTTGGAATTTATTGATATTTTAATATGTTTAGTAACCACACCCACTTCATAGATTTTTTTCAATTTCAAATCCCGATACACCATTAATTTGATGAAGGTTTGATTTATTCAACTGTTTATTTTATTTTGTTTGTGAATAACATTGTATATAATCCATTATAAGGTCACCTTCAGTCTAAGACGTTCTAAAACTTACTTGCATACCTTGTAAGAACTGACCTGAGCCACCGAAACGTGCAATGTAGTATGATTCATGTAAAGTCTTGGTTTAATAATAAAAAAGAAATAGCTCTAGTGCTGTCGTATTTCTACTAACAGTAATGTTTTATACATCAAAATGTTTTTTATGAAACATACAAAGTTATGCTGGTCATCAATTACGACAAAAATATTTAACAATTGGAAAAAATGATGTTGCATAAATAAAACTACTAACTTATATTAAAGTTCTTTTACAACAAAATTTTTAATTAAACCCTCCACAAAACATTGAAGTATATATTCCAATAAAGGTACTGCAATAATCAAAACCTTAATATATGTGAAAACAAAACTAAGGCAAATGAAAAAAACTAAAGTGAGAGAGAAAACAGGGTCGCGAAAACCCATTACACTTGTATCTATCAATTCGGTGTTTTACAACTTGTAAAAATGACCCTCTTGTAAAATATCTATATACAGTAAATTTCCGAAATAAAGACAACATGGTTTACCATAAAAGTATGCAATTTGTATTCGTTTATTACGAAATTATTCCAATTTTACATTTTTTTGTCCCAAATGTTAAATATAAGAGGAAAAAGGATCCTAAATTTAAGACATTTTCGCTATCAAAAACATCAACTTTAGCGGGCCTAGTTCTCGACTTAACTGTTCTTAACTTTTTTACTCACGCGTGTATAAAAGAAATAAATTTGGTAAAACATGCATAAATCATGCAATGAAGCGATCATATTTCCTTTATCGTACCTGACAATTGTTAATCCTAACAATAAAACGCTATTAATTAATACAAGGTCGGTTATGTAAGCATTTAAGTGCAGCGTAGTTGGCAGAAAATCAACTAGTATAATGTCGTGTGTCTGCATTCTTCTTAAATATCGTATGAAGTTCAAGGTTTGGGAAGTAAGCTTTATTTTCTATTAACTACTCAAAAGTTTATTTGTGGAATAAACAGGTTTTTTTATTTTTAAAAATTCAGACGTCTTTTCGAGAACATTGTATTCATGGCTGTACATGTACTTACAGAAATATATTCTCGCAAATGACGCGTTTTATTGGAAAGTTCGGAAGTATATTCGTAAAGTGCCGAATAGACAATTGTCCATTCAGTAGTCTATTCAGAAGTTTTTTTGTTGATTGCCAAAAAGACAGTTGTCTATTGAAAAGTTCATTCGTAAAATGCCGAATAAACCATTGTCCATTCAAAAGTCTATTCAGAGATCTATTCGCAGAGTGTCGAATAGACATATGTCTATTTAAATGACAATTCAAAAGCCTATTCGTGAAGTTTCAAATAGACAATTGTCTATTCAGAAGTCTATTGAAAAGTATTTTGTATTGTGTTGAATAAACATTTGTCTATACAGAAATCTTTCCGCAAAGCACCGAATAGACATTTGTCTATTCAGAAGTTTTTTTTCAGAAATCTATTCGTCAAGTACCAAATAGAGATGTTTTTTTCGAATTGTGCCGAATAGACAATTGTCTTTGTAGTATATTTGGAAAAAATTGAATCGCATCGAATCGACTTTCCAGTGAATTGTTGCAGCCCTATTTGTACTAATGAAATGTTACAAAATGCATCGACGTGGGAGTGCAAAACTAGTCTACATCATTCATTATTTACATAGAGTTAGTATAATTTTACACTGACCAATTTGTTTGCACTGTATCATTTACTAGGAAAATATCTCAGGTTTCAATAACACGATACGACTTCATGAAGTTGTGTCTGTCAATTACTTAAAATATGTAAGTCAGTAGGTCAACATGCATTGCGTGAGTCATACCATATATCTACGTGATTCGACTAGCGTATTTTGTGAATGGCATTGTTTTGGTGTGGTTTTTTTTGTAAAACGCATGTTAGAGTAGTTCAGTGTCTCAAATTTTATGATTTTTGGGTTTCTTGTCACGAGTGAAGAACATGAACAAGTTAAATATTACATAATCGTTGTATCAAAGCAAGTTAACTGCATGTATACGTTTTCTACGCCAATGGTTAAACATTTTATTGATTCTTTCCGTTTACCGTGCACATAGTCTGACTCAGGCTAATGGTTAAACACTTTATTTGTATTTCCGTGCACCGTGCACATAGTCTGACTTAGGCTAATGATTAAACACTTTATTGGTCTTTCCGTGCACCGTGCACATAGTCTGTCTCAGACTATAGGTTAAACACTTTATTGGTTATTTCCGTACACCGTGCACATAGTCTGACACAGACTAGGTTAAACACTTTATTGGTTCTTTCCGTACACCGTGCACATAGTCTGACACAGAATAGGTTAAACACTTTATTGGTTCTTTCCGTACACCGTGCATTTAGCCTGACACATCATTCGTGCTGTCCATGCAACGGGCACTTAGGTTAATAAAGTCCGATGTATAACGCTTTCCTGGTTCTATCCGTGCATCGTGCACATAGGCTGACCCAGCTTAGTGTATTTACTTGTTGCGCAGTGCGTAGAAAAAGCGACATCAAGTGTTACAACTCGCTGTGTGCGACAAGAATGCAGTACAATGGTGATGCTTTGGCTCTGCTCTGTTCTTTATGTGTTTGGCCCCTTTTCCATAGATATATTTATATGGGACCACCTTTATGATCGAATGGTAAAGATAACTATTTCTAAATCACTGTAACCTCTTTCTGTATATATTTTTTCATGTAACAGGTGCAACTTATGATTTTCTCTCACTCGGAAAGTTGGTTGCGATTTTAGATTAAAAGACTTTATTATTGAGGCTACACAGTTAAAACCAAGCATTCACAGTTCTGCAGCTATACTTGCTTTATGATGTAAAGAAAGTCCTTCAATTGATACAAATGTTTGATTTGATTTGATTTGTTTGATTAAAAGCCGTAGCAACACATTGTATAGGTCATATAACGGCGGTCAGTCAACCTACTCACTCCTCCTGGAAAGGCTAAATCTTTGGATTTAGCTGTTAACCAACTACTAAGCGCATACTTTCGTCCGTGACTGACAACTGCCCTACGTAATTAAAAATCATTGGTAGGAGGTAGAATGGCCGTAGAAATAATTTTAAGACCAAGCTCATCGAAAGTATGCCCCAATCGGGAGTCGAACCCACGACCCCTCGATCAGTAGACTTGCGTGCTACCAACTGAGCTAGCCAGACGGCTTGATACAAATGTTGTAAGTTTTATTACAATGTTATTACATGTATAATTATGATATCATATCATATTATGTAACAGAATTGTTAAGAAATGTTACCTTGAATTTTTTAGTTCTATACAGGTACTACTAATTCCTGTCCGCTTTAGTTGACAATGACACGCGTTCTAACATGTGCAGCTTGCTAGGTATAACATTACACCATGAGTCACGGATGTATTTCAGGGTTTTTTTCTTAAATACTAAGATTATAACTAAAGTGCGTGTCAAAAATAATTGTGAGTAAATCTATAAAACGCTATGTAATACATGTTTGACAATGCCGTCTTGATGAGTTGACAAATCATTAAAGTCGGTGTCACGTGACCTGTTTAGTCATTGTTTCGAACTTCTGTTTAGGGAATGTATCGTAATAAAGGATTTGTACGGTGAAAGAGTCTAGAAAAAGCTATATTTTTGTGTTGTCTATGCAGTTCTACCTTTGAAACCTTTTTTATTAGTATATTTTATAATAGCGAAGTGCGCATGCGCATACATCCGGGGACCCTCCCGTTTTGAAAACCACCCGGGTGATTCCTTATACTGACGATCAACAGTAATCACCGAGTCGTTCCGTATAGGAACCCTCCCAGTTAGCTCAGACAATACAAAATTCTTCAGGAAGTTTTAAAACAATATTAAAACAAAGCAGTTCTTTTCCAGATTAAAAAATGAGTCACTGTGCAATGTTCCATTCAGATGACTATTTTATGTATTGTTTATTAACGAAAAAAAAAGAAATTGCATTTTATAGACTAAGTTTCATACTAATGCACGTTCACCGTCTTTAGAGCTATTACCCTTAGTCATCGGTCTACTAGTATCTATCTATCAATCTCCCTAAGGAGTCGTTTCATTCCGCCTAGTGCAGCTGACACATTTGCGCAACAAAATTCTACCATCGCAGGTACCTATTTACACCTGGGTGGAGTGAAGCAATAGCAGGTAAATTTCTTGCTCAAGGAAATTAGCAATGCTCCTGGTGGGATTGGAACCCGGGACCTCGCGATCCCTAAGCGCGCGTCCTACCACTGGACTACTGCTTCTTTATGAACATCAGTCGAATATTGTCTGCGTATTCTTCACAAAACAAATCTGTAACTATAAATTAAGTTGGGTTTTTTTTGCCTAATATGCTAACTTACTTACTTAATCCTTTTCACTCCAGGTTAAATCATAGGACCGCTACCACAGTCCTCCGTCTGTTTCGGTCTGTAACCCGGGCTTTGACCTCTCCCCAGTCTCCATGACATCTTCCTCGTGCGCAGCTCAATGTCAATGGTCCTGCGCCAGCAGTTTTGCCTCATAGAATGTTATTTGTACTCTTAGTCACAACGTACTAGCATTTGACTTGTTAAGTTTGGTCTCATTGTTTTGGGTTTTTTGTTATAGAATGTCCTTGGTCTGAATGTTTAGATATTTGACATTCTATCCTGATTATAATCTGTCAGCAGTTTTTTGTATTCAATACAAGACAAATGTTTTATTTTTATCGATCACATTACCAAACAAAATAAAATTGGAGCGCTCTGTTTAATTTTAACTTTGCTGTGTGTTCGGTATAGGGTAACGGTGGTTAACGTTTCACACCGTTTCGTGACGGTAGCTGATCGATCAAACTGTTAGCCGATTCCATTTACTCAATGGAAACCTAAACTCACTAACTAGCACATGCGGAACTTCTCTGTAATTTTCAACTCGAATGCATACATAATGCGTATTTTCGTGGAAGATCGCCAAGGTGATTCGAATGAAAATACCATTGGTTAACGGATTCAGGAGATAGTGTTCTTGGAGGTTCATTATGGCAATTGTTTTCTTTACATTAAAAGGTAGGGCACAATCTTCTTTTCATATGCAAATAACCCTCAGATCTACGTATACAAACAAATTCGCGCAAAGCGTCGCTTTACGTCGGAACGCCACTAAACTTCGCTATTGACGCCATTCGTCGCAGCACTAACATTAAATATCGCAACAGCAGCGTGTTCAGTTACCTTGAACGTTCCAAAACGTTCTTTAACGGAAGTGTCGGAACAACTCAACGCATAGACAACTCAACCCGAGACAACTTAATCTCCTACTAACGGATTGAGTTGTCCCAACTTTGAGTTCAGTATTGCACTGGTTAAGTTGTCTTCGGGTTGAGTTCTCCCGTACTTGTAATGTTAGCTAACAGTACTTACTTAACATGGGGCTGCCCTGACGCTAAACGTTGCAACGCTTAGGCTTAACGTCGCACAATTTCGACTGACGATAAACGTAAGTAGAAAGGTTTAGTATTGGACATAAACAACACAAACGTATTGAAATGACTGAAATATATTGGCATGCGGCGTAAAGCAATACACTATACTTTTATCTTTTTGGAGTTTTGCTTGATGACTGTGTCAGTAAGTAGGTTATAAAACACATGTTAGTTTAAAAGTTGAATGTCCGACCGTTTATTCACCATCAATGTAAATAGTACATTTACATATATATAAATGTACATATTAGTTTAATGGTGTACTTACATGCCACGGACACAGCCCAATAGTTTGTTGTTATATACGTCATGGACACAGTCCAATGGTTTGTTGTTTCTTTACCGATTTTTTTCCTTGTCTTATAAGTTCATTCCCTTTTATGGAAATTTAACGATACACAGTAATACTTTAAGGACCAATTTGGACCATCAAAATCGACGGTGTAAATAGAGGAACAGTCTCAAAGCCTATATGAAAATTAAGTTTGTTTCCACTTTACCGACTGACCCGAAAAAAATGCCGCCAACTAAAAAAATTATTTGAAAAAATATGTGTGGTGTTTTTAAATTGGTCACGACGGTTCATCGTATTACTTTCCGGTAGTTTCTTGACGTTTTGTCAGATCTACCTAATTGAGGGATAATTCTTGAATAAATAACCGTTCCAACCCAAACATTTAGGGTCGGTAAAGGACAAATAAGGTATTTTTAGTTTAGGCCTAATGTACAGAATTTTTTTTTTAATTCAGGACTTAAAAATCCTCAAATAATGCATGATATTTGTGAAAATGTGGGTGGTATTTGAGGCAATTTTTGTCACGGTATACAGGTATATTGCAATACGCAGCTGCGGCAATACACATGCACCGCGGTACGAATTCAACGTACCGATATTCGGCGATATTCATTTTCATTTCTTTGGAAAATTCTTCCTTCGCATATTTCATTAAAATAATGCAGTTTTATTCTAAAATTGGCTTTGATTGGAACAATATGTTCCCATAACTCCAAAAAAGAAAACCACTCAATTTTCAGCACAGTCTGCTACAAGCACTTTCCCTACAAAGCCCTTTAACATACATAACTACAGAACAACAGAATAAGTTGCTTAAGACAGAAAGATTATGCAGCCGTGTTTTTGGCTTGCAAAGCAATATATCGTGGTACGTATTGCGATTCTGTGCTAGCGTATTGCAATATATCGCGATACGCTTCTGGCGTATCGTGACAGCCCTAGTGGTATTAAGCCGAGTTAGTTGATTTTACTTTATACACAGGGTAATTGTTTGTCCATTGTGAAAGGATATGCGAGATTTGTTAACACACAGTTTCAAACTGATCAGGAAAGTCGACCAACCTTAATGAAACATGCTGAAAATATCGCTTGAATCCAAATGAATAACATTGTCCGACCACCCGTACACTGACCTACCATGCAGATATAGGATACTTAATTTTTTGCATGACAAAATTTTCGCTTAACAATATACTATATGCTTTCATTTTTCTTAAATTCTTTACAATAGATAATATTTTATCTATAGCCTTACTCTGTTTACGTTGAATTACATAATCTACGAGGGGTGGCATTAAATATCATATAATTTTAAAAGTCACGTGGTATCACTTTCATACTCTTATTTGCATAATTTATCTTCCAAAAACGGCATTTCATCAATTCGTCCTAAAAGCCGCCGCTTAGATATATTTTACTTATATATACAATGACATTGAGCCTGTGCTCAAGGTCAAAATTAACAATCTTGACACAAAAGCCGTTTTTTTTCTTTTACTTAAGCGTACAATTTCCTATTTTTTTCAAAAATTCTCAATGACATTGGAAAGTTTATATTACTGACGCACGTATGCTGTTTCCAAATGCTGCAATTGGACAATTTTGCAACACCGACCTTTCTTAACCTAAATCTACATAAAAAAGACCATTAAACATGTTGTTAAACACAATAGGTTGAATAATTATTTATCTTAAGCCCAGAGGTTCGTCCGATTTCTTGGGTAGTTGTCTTAAATTATAGAGATACTATAACAATTTATGGTTTATGTTTTGCATTGATGCGTGCAATCGTATTGAATGGCCAGGGTATAAAATCCTAGCCCACTCTCAACAGCATTACTTGGACGAGGTTTAAGACTTAGTGATCGACGCATTCAATCTTTTTTGGAAAGGAACAAGGTACTAAGCGTTTTTTATTTTTTTAATTTATTAATTATTTTAAATTATTTTTTATTTTTGCTAACTTCCTCTTTATCTTAGTTTGATTTTGTTTTACTTTATATGTTTACTTAAATTGTTATTGTTGTTTTAAACCAAATAAAATGTTGCCTTAATTAGGTATGCTTATAATTAATTAAATATTTGTTAATAAAAATAGTTTGTAATTTTTTATGTTAAATAATATAAGCACATACGTAAACACATTTGATGAAGTTTTCCTATAATTCATTTTTTTTTCAAACAACGCATTACACAACATTTCAAATCAACAACTTGTACCATTTTTAACATTTCAAGGTGAAAGCAAATTGAAATTTGTTTAAAACAAAATTTACCTTTGTTTGCATCAATGATTTTTTATCGAAATCAAAGCGTAATGAACTTACATAGTCATAAATCTGTCGAAAATGTTAACGACTATGTTAATAAATAGCTATAAATGCGTTAAAATTACTTGTGAAGGTTCGTTTGATACTAATCTCATTGGAATACATTATATGTGTATTTTTGACAGAATAGTTTTTTTTATATAATTACGTATTTTATGCCCACCATCAATCTTGCAATAAAGCTCTTTATGTGAAGGTTCTTTGCATGTCAGGTCTCGTGGCAATTGCCTCTAACTTTAAAAAGCAGTGAAAAAATCTTACTGATTTAAAGTCATAGGTTTCGAGCCAAAATATACCAATCATGTTAGATCGATATATTTTGTTATAGACTTGTACGAAAATACTACATTATCGCAATTTGATATACCAATACAAATGGAAAAATACGCTCATGCACTAGTTCACTTAACCACATTTACGTATTCTTCCACGCGCCTTCACGCGCCCTTACGCGCATTAAACACATACATGTACATACAGTTATGGCTTTTATGTAAGAAAGTAGACAGTTGCTAACAGATTGTGGATCTTGTGTTGCATTCTAGAATCCATAGTTTGGTGAACTGTCCGCTATTTATAACTGATTATAGTTTTTTCCATGTTGCTTAAATTTTACTTGTCAAGTTACAGCAATTCAAGAAGTATAGTTCAACTAAACACTATTTAACCTAAAATATACATGGTTTGAGACTATCATATTGTAACAGTAACTTGTTTTAAGGACTGAAGTAAAAGATAGATTTACATTGGCAATATTAGGTCATGAAATGTTCATTTTATGTGCCAATCATATCTCCCTTTTTGCTTTTTGGTGACGGTGAGAAAGCTCTGTGTTTTACTGTTGTTGTTCCTAGTAGGCCCCTATGTCTTCACTCATCTTTCTAGTTTTACCAAAGTTTTTAAGACTTGCTTAAAATGCTCTTTCATCGTTAGATATTTTGTAATTAACATCGTGTGAAATACGCCCAAGATGTATTTACTGTCGTTTTTAAAATTAACATTCATTTGAATATAAAATGGCGTATAATGTATATTTTACTCTTATTTTTATCTTTACATAAAAACATGGGGTGTTTATATATGTTATGGGCTGTAGACGCCGCTGTTAATCCATTTCATATTTGACATCTACATTTGGTCATCAACCTTTTTGCGGAAAAAACGAACTTTTCAATTGATTAAGTAACTAATTTACCGCATTATACTATTTCAATGTAACCAACTCGCGTGGAACCAAACTGCTTGAACACAGTGTGCGTCCATTTACTCTCATAAATCACGTGATCAAATGATATAATACATATACAGGTCGTGTCCTAGGTCATGTGTGTTTTTGTACTTAAAACATTGGACTTGCTCACTGAATAGGTGAGAAAGCTGATGCATTAATAGCATTTTACGGATTTTAACATACAACCTTGATATTTAAGCTTTATTTTAAATACTGTATATGCACTTCGTTAATTTTATATAATGGTATGTTCATAAAATAAATAATAAATAACTAAACTATAAAACTGTAAAAATAATTCACCCATAAATATTGGTGTGTAATGAAACTGGCTATGTTTATATACGCAATGTTTACGTGCACGACCTATACAGATCGTCCACGTAAACATTGCGTATATAAACATAGCCAGTTTCATTACACACCGATATTTAGGGGTGAATTATTTTTACAATTTTATAGTTTAATTACTTTACACTTATTTTAAAAACATATCAATTTGTAAAATTTACAATGTGTATACATATTATCCAAAATAAATGTTACGCACAAAAATGGTCAGTTTAAATCAGTAAAATGTTTTTCATGCATTAGCTTATTCACCTATTTAGTGGGCAAGTCCATTATTTAAAGTACAAAAACACGCATGACCTAGAATACGACCTGTAGTCCTGTTTTAAGGTCAAATCTGAAGGTCAAAGAAGAATTGTAAATTTACTCGGGGCAGTAAGATTCACGGTACTATTATTCGTAAACTGATCTCCTAACATGGCTCTGACTCATTCGGAAAACCACTCGGGTCATTCCGTTAACTTTCGGATCAATAGTGTGTAGCGCAGTTATCGCCGAAATGATCCGAATGAGTCTTGACTGGTGAAATGGGGCGTAAAATAAAAACAAAACAAAATAATGTGCGGATTGTATTTTGAACTAGTGATCTTAAATGCTCTGTTGCGTCCAATTTGATAGTATACATGTATTTGTGAAAAAGTTCGTTGTTTGATACAAATACGTACTAAACAAAAATATTGACCCACCTGGTTTGTTCAGTCGGTGGCGAATCTGCATGACTATAGAATCAGGGTCGTTGATTCGATACCCAGTCTGATATACTTGCCTACTATGGCCTTTCTCTTACCTCTCTCCGTGGCAAGTAGGTCTGTAGGGAAGTTCTTAGCCATCAACGATGGTATGAGTTTAGATCTGATCTTAAAACTTAGGTTAGGCGACTTAATCCTATTCAGGGACATAAAAGGCGATGTAGCAGGCCATACCTTTAAACCTCTGTTATTAATTGCTTGTTGTTTAATTGTTCAAACTTTGAATCATACTTAACCCAGGTCGGTAGCGCAGTTGGTAGCGCGCCGGGATTTGGAATCTCGTGTCCCGAAAGGGGTACGGGTTCGAATCCCACCCGGGGAGGATATACCCTTCCATGAAATTTGACAATTATGTCAATTTTGCTCCATTAATAAGATATATGGTGAAATTTCTGGCCTTGGGGAAGGGTATGTGAGTACCGGTTATAGTTAGCATTGTTTCCATATACACTATACTGTTGAAAAATCGACATAATTAACCATGTCGGCCTCTATTTTTATAGCCAAACGTACTTTGAAGCAAGATAGTGTGGTTATTAAGTAATTTAATATCGTTGTGTTCTATTATATATAGCCGGCGTCATTTTAACTTGCTATTATATCGACACGTATCGCTTATTTTAACAACGTACATATATTAACCAAAGTGGTTGCGAACAGAAAATTATATTACGCATGTACATGAATGTACATTTATTCTAACCGAATCGATCCTCAAGCATGTTTTCAACATCAAAAAAAGACCTTAAGCAATATTTTATGCAGCATTTTAATCGTTTCATCTAAATTGAATAGTTTCATCCGGGTTGTTGTTGCTAATTTGCATATTTAACTGCGAGTTTGCCTTTTTATCTATACATATAAATGAATTATTTATTTGGTCATGCATAAAATACAGTCAAACTCGCTCTAGAAGAACCGATAAGTGGACCGTTATAATTTGGCTGTCGAAGAGAGATAGTTGGTACTGGAAGATTTATTTTCATTTTAAAAAGTACAAAAGATTGGTCAATTTGAGATAATTGAAGGTTAGATGATACTGCTAACAGGAAGTGGTCATAGGCAAAAGGTTTACTGTACTCACTGTACGCCAAAAACACATATGAATTGATGATTAAATCCAATCTACGCCAAAAACATTGAAACCCATTGAATATGATTTAGGTTTTTTTTTTGTTGAATAACTCATTACTCTTTGTAAACTTGAAAGGCAACCATGCACACAGCCTATCACGATGCCGCAATTCGTATAAATTTTTCTTGAGCTTTCAAATAATAGTTTCGCATTACATTAAGTTATGATCCGACGTGAGTAGAATAATTTTAGCAAGGGCAGTTCAGTATTGAAGTTGGAAGGCACTGTGTTAAGGTTTTGTATAACCCATTTTGTAATAAAATTCTTACAATTCGGGTTTGTATAACAAAACGACTTGTAACAAAACTGTCAATGATATTTTTCTATGGTGAATAGTATTTGGACCACTTCGGTGATTTTGTGGTTATTTTTCTCTGCAAATTTATCTGCTTAGAAGTTAGCCTAGGTATTTCAAAAACGATAAATTGCATCGTCGATTATCCACGGTCACTGCTGCCGCCCGCTCCACATCTCGCGATATATTGAATGGAGCGGAGCCAGCGACTGTGGGTATTTGAAGCTGATTTCCCTAATTTCATAGTGCTTACATTGCGTTAGTCGATGGTCCGAATTTCTTCGAAGCCCCGCCCCTCTTGATACGCCATGTTTTATTCTTTTTGAAAGAATGAACATTGAAAAAGACGGATCGGTTTTCAACTATGACATACACGTTTTTGTTACAAGACGGTGTCCCAGTATTGTGAAGGTCGTGTACTTATATAACTGCACAGATATGCTATTTTTAATTTGGATATACATTACATTCATTCAAATTAAAAATAACTATTCGAGACGGTAATCTGATAGGAAATCTGCATTGAATAAGACATAGAGAAGATTCGTCGCCTTTTGTGTAAGATAAAATTTTCAAGAGTACAAATGTACGTGGCGTTGCCATGAGTGAAAATATCATTTTGTGAATTCACGAGTAAAAAATAAAAAGATCTCACTCCAATCTTGACGATTATTCTGTTTCTGTCATGCTTTTTTCTGCATGCTGTTAGATATATTTATAACACAAATGTAATGCAACATTATGTCTTCTCTAAGATGACGTCATTTATCTTCAAACGATTTGGAGGGCACAAACTGTTGACCTTTGAAGGGCAATACTTTTCGGACTGCAAGCACTTTTAAAGGTCATGAACTTTTAGATTGCTTAGAACTTTTTGTTGCCAAGAGCTTTAACATGTAGAAGGGCTAGAACTTTTGTAAGGGCGAGAGCTTTTGGAAGGACAAGAGCTTTCGGAAGGACAAGTGCTTTTGGAAGGGCAAGAACTTTTGGAGGGGCAAGAGCTTTTGGAGGGGCAAGAACTTTTGGAGGGGCAAGAGCTTTTATCAGGCCAAGAGCTCTTGGAGGGACAAGAGCTTTTGGAAGGACAAGAGCTTTCGGAAGGACAAGAGCTTTTGGAAGGAAAAGAGCTTTCGGAAGGACAAGAGCTTTTGGAAGGGCAAGAGTTTTCGGAAGGGCAAGAACTTTTGGAGGGACAAAAGCTTTGGAAGGGCAAGAGCTTTCGGAAGGGCAAGAGCTTTTGGAAGGGCAGGAGCTTTCGGAAGGGCAAGAACTTTTGGAGGGACAAGAGCTTTTGGAAAGGCAAGAACTTTTAAAGGGAAAAGAGCTTTTAAAGGGAAAAGAGCTTTTGGAAGGCCAAGAGCTTTTGAAAGGACAAGAACTTTTGGAGGGGCAAGAGCTTTGGAGGGGCAAGCACTTTTGGAAGGGCAAGAGCTTTTGGAGGGGCAAGAGCTTTTGGAGGGGCAAGAGCTTTTGGAAGGGAAAGAACATTTGGTAGGGCAAAAGCTTTTATGAGGCCAAGAGATTTTGGAAGGGCAAGAACTTTTATAATGCCAAGAGCTTTTGGAAGGGCAAGAGCTTTTGGAGGGGCAAGAGCTTTTGGAGGGGCAAGAACTTTTGGAAGGAAAATCACTGTTGGTAGGGCAAAAGCTTTTATTAGACCAAGAGCTTTTGGAAGGGCAAGAACTTTTATAAGGCCAAGAGCTTTTGGAATGGCAAGAGCTTATGGAAGGGCAAGAACTTTTATAAGGCCAAGGCTTTTGGAATGGCAAGAGATTTTACAAGGCCAAGAGCTTTTGGAATGGCAAGAGCTTTTGGAAGGGCAAGAAGTTTTTAAAGGGCATGAGCTTTTGATAGGGCAAGAGCTTTTGGAAGGGTTAATACCCAAGACTACTGTATAATTTTATAAGCTTTACATTAAATTGTTGTATATTTTTCAGACAGATAAGTCACAATGTCTACAGCATCAGCATTAAGAGGGTTCTCAGCCTCTACAGACAAGAATGTGTTAAAACAGTTCATGGAACTGCAGCAGCCAGATGATAAAGTGATGTGTGAATATATCTGGATTGATGGAACAGGTGAAGGCATCAGAAGTAAATGTAAAACTTTAGAATATGAACCACAGAAACCTGAAGGTTAGTTCACCTAGATTCTTTTTTTTATTTAACGTCGTATTCAACACATATTTAGGTCATATATACGACGGCCAGCTCTTCCTACTATAGGTTTCCTGGACACTTTCTATCACCAGTACTAACTAACCCTACCACGAGGCCGACAACTCATGTATAGGGTATGACCTACCGCGACCGGGCTCGAACCAGCGATCTCCGGATTCGAAGTCAGACATGCTAACCACTACGCCACGACCGCGGTTAGTACACCTAGATTTAAACATTTTGTTAAGCAAATCATTTTTATCAATCACTTGCCATTAGGAACATGGGCTTAACCCCTCCGTAATAAGTTTGATGGTAATACTATTTGGACTTTACCAGACGTTTTCTTTTTGCTTTCCAAAAATAGCCCCCCTCCACAATCAAAATGCTTGCTAAGTTTGTGAGGCATGGCGCTCTACGCACATAAACAGCTTTTCTTCCTTTTATTTGTACTACCTTTCGGACTTAAAGTTTCTCCTAGCAACCCGAGTCGGTAGCGCAGTTTGAAGCGCGTCTGGATTTCGAATCTAGTTTCCGGAAGGGGGTACGGGTTCGAATCCCATCCGGGAAGGTTATACCCTTCCATGGAAATTTGACATTTATGTAATTTTTTCCTCCATTAATATTGTATCTGGAGAAGTTTCCGGCCTTGTGGAAGGGTAGGTGAGTACTGGTTATAGACAAGGGTCCAGCAAAGCTACTGAGCTAGGTTAGGTGCGCTGGACGCGGTTATAGACATATACAATGTTTTGCGTTAATTCAACAAAATAAAATAGTTCTCATAGCATGTTAACTACCCTATAATCAATATTCCTTTATCTAATGAACAAAACTGTTTTCTCGATTTTCTGTTTTCTAAAATGTAACATATGGCTTCGAACGCTTTTAAGCCTCTTTTGTTGAAATTCGATATTTATGCAAATATGTATTGTTGAGAATGTAATATTTATAAAACATAACAGTTGGTAACGAACGCTTATCAAGGGTTTTTATCATTTCATTGATTTATTGGCTTGGGTTTGATATTCACACTCGCCCGGTTATCTGTAGAGCGCCCGACTATGGATCCATAGATCTAGGGTTCGATGCCGAGCAGGACCAAGATACATGTACATCCGTAAAACTTTAGCTCAAGGCATTCTTTAAGTTTAGTAGCAAAGAAGAATGGCAGACGTCAGATAAATGACGTCAAAATGACATCATATGTATAACTTTCGCCTGCTTCTATCTGACGTCGTAACAGTTATTGTTGCTTAGCAACCATTTTAAACAGTTCAAGGTCATAGATAATTTGCATGTATACTGACACAAATGTCTATTTTTTAAAGATTGTCCAGTATGGAACTACGATGGTTCAAGTACCTACCAAGCCGAGGGATCAAATTCAGACATGTATCTTACACCTGTAGCCATATTTAGAGATCCATTTAGAGGCGGAAAGAACAAACTTGTTTTATGTGAAGTTTACAAATACAACAATGAACCAGCAGGTACGAGAACTACTTTTTTGTTATATCGCCATTCGTTCTCGCGTATGAATACATCAAACTATAAATCACGTGACGTAATTCTTGAATCACGTGACAAAAATAGTGCTTGTTTTGTACCTAAGGCTAACAGCAATAGTCTTAAAATTGAGATACATTTGTATTTCAATCTTTGATCAGTTTGAAAAGTTAACGATCTTTCTTAAAGTAATAATTGCACCACTGGACATCATATAAATGTATTACGCATCTGATTTATAAATGTATTACGCTACTTACAACTTGATGAAGTGCTAGGATAATGTGCAAGGCCTACTTTTAAACATCGACACAATGCTAACTAAATAAGCTAACGCATCATGCAATTGTTTTTGATGTATTAATATTTGAGTTTTAACGTAAAAGAAGAATTGATATGTAGCTTCATTTCTAAATTAGCATAAAAGTTGTTTCCATTAATATACAATGTATAAAAAATACGATATTAATTTTGTTGTTAGTTTTGGTTAAACGAGTTCTGTTTGGAAAAGCTTTTGAATATCTAAATGTTTTATTTTTAGACACCAACAAACGTTGTACTTGTGTTAAAGTAATGGAACAGGCACGTGATTCTCATCCATGGTTTGGTATTGAACAAGAATACACTTTGTTAGACTTTGATGGTTATCCATTTGGTTGGCCTAAGAATGGTTACCCTGGTCCACAAGGTAAGTGTAGATTTTATAAATCTAGATGATGGTGTGGGTCCAAATAGGGATCAGAGAGTTTGGGGTCATGAACCTCGAAGTTTTTTTCCCGATAGGGGTCAGAGAGTCCGGGGTCATTTGCCTCGATTATATCAAATATGCTTCAACATGAAAAAAGAACTTTGAAGTTTTAATTTAAAATACATTTTTCAAACTTTTAGGAGTGAGACCTCTAGCATGGATTAAAACCTTTCCTTGTCTCCTATTTTTGGATTTAATGCTGTTTGAATGACACAAAAAAAACTAAATGGAATGTCAATGATGTGGGTGTATACTAACTAGTTTTTGTGCTTAAATTTAAATAAATTGAAATGTTTTATGTACTGTACTTATTTATATTATAATTTCATGATGACGTCATTAAATGACGTCATCATGAAATTATAATATAAATAAACATTAATTCCGGTTAATATTTAGATAATTATACTTCATAAATAATTAGACTTCAAAAAGATTTGTGATAGATGATTACAATAGTTTGAGAAATAATGTGCATATTATAATTAATGAAGTTTTGATGACGTCATTATAAAACCATTATATTTAGCATGAAGAATCAAACTTTAATATTTTCCAATTAATATATAATTAGTTCTGCATCTAATTGAATTATAAGTTTCTGTTTACCATTAAAATTTCTATTTTACGATCGTTTGGTTTCAAATTAAGTTTACTGGTGTCATTTGTCCTTAAACTTTTTCATTTGATTAAACGCCTATTTTTATATTACATATTCAATGGCGATGTACAAAAAGATTAAAATAAGTAAAAACACTCCACCATAAATATATACAATTACACAAAATAAAATAAATTTATCACACATGATGTTATATAGTGTTATTGTGCATTTATTTTCATATATCAAGTTTATAGGACCTACATTAATCACAATTCATGATTTGAGTTAATTTTTATATTTGTTTTTATTTATTTGATATTGAAAGTTGTTGTCCTGAACAGTATAACATGATGCTACAGTTAACCGGACTTGTCCTGAACAGTGTAACATAACGCCACTGTTAACCAGGCATTTCCCTAAAGGTGCCGAAACATCACCTTTAAAAATTTCCAAAATGTACATGTCAAAGAGTGTATTTTTTAATTGTACGCCATTTTAAGTAGCAAGAAGTTATTTTTCTCGGCCACGCTTCGCTTGCCTTTGTGCTTTACATAGATAAAATGGAAATGTAGTTTTTATTATTATTACGTTGCATTGTTCTGCGAACAGTGTATAATGTGGTTGTGGTTCGAAAGTTTGGGACCCCCCTAGAAAAAGTTTGGACCCCCCCCTAGAAAAAGTTTGCCCCCCCTACAAAAAATTTGGACCCCCCACACTAGAAAAAAAAACCTGGATCCGCCCCCACTGATTCACATTTACCTATAAAATGATAAACAAACAAGTCATTCGCACAAATTCCAAAATCAGCATAATTTATTTTATCAACTTACATATGATTCAAACAACGATACGAGGATAAGCTTTCATTATAGTAAAATTACTTGCCATGGGAATGTTCATTAATTGTGGCGAAACTTAGATCTATGCAGATATTAGTTGTCAAACTGGATTTTTTGCCGAGATTGTGTTTTTGTAAACGGTGCCTGATAATACATTTTTAATTATATTTTGTCATCCTATACGTTGTGAACTGTCCAACGAAACCGAACCCCTTCAGAGAAATTGTTTAACACATAACATTGAAATTTGACGAAGCAAACTTCTTCAGTGTTATTTTCATAACCCATCCCATGGCGGCCTTTGTCCTTTTCGTACATGCTTACTTAAAAAACAATTTACTTAATCTTTTAGACAGAAATAAGACCTTTATTTCACATATATCATGATTTTGGAACCATTGGCTACAAGCTAAGTTTAACCTCCGCGACATTTATCAAAGGCTTATATAGTTTCAAATGACCAAAAGTTCAACTGTTTGTCAAATAGTATCATGGCCCAAAGTTTTGAATTACATCTATTTGTATAGGTTTAAAGAAACCTAATCCTTAACATAGTCACCCATCTGGAACTTGTAAATGTCTGGCGGCGAATAGACTTTGGGAATATGATGATGTTTATTTGAAACTCATTTTGACCGAAAAAAGGACGCTTGTCTTGAATGGGTCATAGCGAAACTAGACTAGATTCTTCTTTGTTTACATGTAGTTAGATCTGTTTTGTGGTGACCAATCGCCTTATTTAACTGCCGAGTCATTGACCTTTACCCTTCTGACTTTTGACATTTAATGCGCTCAACTTTGTAATTAACTTTTGTATTTTATGACCGATAAGCTTGGGCGCTTGCCCATAAGTTAGTTGTTGTGACTTTATGACGTGGCTTTGTTCAATTCAAAACATTTCTGTAATCCTACGCTATCTGATAAGGTTAAAATACATATCGATGTAGCCAAACAATTTACATATTAGTATATTTTTTACAAATATACTACTAGCCCGCGTTTTTTTAAGTAAAACATATAATAAACACGTTTATTTATATAAGCACCAGAAGGTCATAAATGTGACAATCATGAAAACATTACTTGTAGCTCATTGAGTATGTAGTACGTATTAACCAACACCTAACTCGCTATGTACGGCTCATTCTTCATTCTATTTTACATTTTGCGGCTAATATCTGTATTACGTCTTTGGCATGTTGCGACAACATCATTGACATGTCATTGATATGTCGCAACTTCACTCAGCTCTCTCTGAGAATGACATAATGCGACTAGTATATTATATAATCTGCTCATTCACTGAAATGTTGCGACAAGACAGTATAATCCGATTATCCGCCGTTTGGCACATTGTATCATAGTGTACCTCGGAAAAAATTAAGCTTAAAATAACAAAAATGAGTAGTTACCGAAGCAAGTAATGTTTGTATCTGTTTGAGGTCAATTTACACAAACCGTATAAGCGTTGCTTGACAACATTAGAATGTAATAGTGCATTGTTTCATAGTTCTTTGTTTTTAACCATCTTCAGGTCCATACTACTGCGGTGTTGGTGCTAACAAAGTATATGGCAGAGACATCGTTGAAGCACATTATAGAGCATGCTTGTACGCTGGTGTAAAAATTGCCGGGTGTAATGCTGAAGTCATGCCTGGACAGGTAATGAAAACATGTCATTTTACTTTTTACTTTTGATAATTTACATAATAGTTAAATGTGTTCTTAATTGAAAAAGAAAGGTCATAGACCCATGGGTCAACATATACATACGTGTGACAAATGGTGAAAAATATGAGTTACATTATATATACGCATCACATAGATAAATATTGATGATATATGATTTGACCAACGTTTAGTTTTACCACTGTTCTTTCCTGGGCCAGGGATTTTATATAACAGGGATTTGTAACGATAAATAAATGTAAAAGATTTTCATCAAATTTCACTGTCGTCGCAAACTCCTTTCTTGGATGGAGAGTACTGGTTATAGACAAAGGTCCAGAAAAGCTAGGATACATTAGTTGACTGTCGTAAAATGCCTGTTATTTGTGTTGACACGGCATTTATTAAATGTGTTGTTATCCAAAATTATAAAAAAAACCAGCGAAATTAAAGTATTAAATTTATCGCAGAAAATACTAAGAGGTACATTAATGCAGTTAATTTTGATATATTTTACAGTGGGAGTTCCAAGTGGGACCATGTGAAGGTATTGAAATGGGAGACCATTTATGGATGGGTAGATACTTACTGTACAGAGTTGCTGAGGAGTTTGGTATTAATGCAACTTTGGACCCTAAACCTATGGAAGGAGATTGGAATGGGGCCGGTGCCCATTGTAACTACAGTACATTGGCAATGAGAGAAAAAAATGGAATCAAGTAAGTGACATTCGGAAATCTTCAGCGATTTACACCGGAAAAATCTTAGTAGAATATTTCCGAACTTAGGAAGTGGTCCGAATGAAGTCATGTAGTAAATTCCATTCTCACTTTTCAGTTTTGATTATTTCGTCAAGACATGATTAAAACTATTTTATGTGAATAGCTTTAATTTATGTAAAATTACTTGCGGTTTTCATGTTTTTATTTAAAAATCACGTCTGCATGAAATTTTGGAGGGCACTATGTTATTAGTAATACATGTACCAACTACCCTATATACATGTTAGTTAAAAGTTACAAAGGTTATGATGAATTGGATTTCTGTCTGGTTATTATAGCTAAATCAACGGGGCTTCTGTACATATATTTTTCTACATTAGGCAACGCTTTGGTGCTTTTTGCTTATTCACTAATTGTGGATGGGCAATAAACAAAAATGATGTATTTCAAAGAATGAATAGCGATCGGACCCAATGCTTCAAATAAAACACAAAATTAAAGAAACTTCAGGATTACACTCACTTAGTAATACACGTTTAATGCACCGGTATTAACATTTACATGATTTTTTTGCCTTTTTGTTGTACGCATAGTCCTCAAAAGGAACTGACCTTAGTTAATTAAAACGAATTGATGATGAATTGTGTTTTCAATCTTTAAATTAACATTTTAATGTTTATTGTTTACAGGGCAATTGAATCCGCTATTGACAAACTGTCAAAGAAACACGTACGTCATATCCGGGCATATGATCCAAAAGAGGGCAAAGACAACGAGCGCCGTCTAACGGGTCTTCACGAAACTTCCAGCATCCATGATTTCTCTGCCGGTGTAGCTAACCGTGGAGCCAGTATTAGAATTCCTCGTCAAGTTGCACAAGATGGCCACGGATACCTTGAAGACAGACGTCCTTCATCAAACTGTGACCCATACACCGTCACCGAGGTCATAGTTCAAACAACCGTCATTGATAATTAACTGTTACTATAAATAGATTTTTCTGAACTGGAACGCTGTATTCGATGATGTTCGGTTATATTCGCTGAGATTCATTTACAGTGAATCTTAAACTCATTTATTCTTCTTATTTCATTATCTTTGACTTATATCGTTGTTCACTGAATAAAAGTGTACGCATTAAGAATAATACTTCTATAATCTCGTTGAGTGAAAGAATCTGTATAGACTTTGTAATTAGTTGAAGAGTTAGTCGGGCTACTGGCGGCTCACATTCAAGTTTTGATATTTCTGTAAAGTTTGCACAGGGCTTGGGCGCAATGTCATTATCACAAGGCAATACCAAAGATTTCTTATGTTAAGAAAATGTCCATATTTTTTGGAAAAATCATTTTGTATTTTTTCCTTCAAGCTGTTCTGTAATGACTTTCCGCTTTGAAAATTCCGACAAAAACGTAAAACCAAGATTCAATATGGTATGGCCTTACGTCGGCTTGCGTCAGATCCCTGTGGGGTAATGGGGATGGATGGAGATTGGTCGTAGTTGTTAGAAAAAGTATTGTTTTTGTTTTGTATATTATGCATTATATTGCCATGTTTCTGGATCTTGCTAACTGGGTATATCAGGATTCCATGTAATAATGATTTATAAAACATATATCTGTATCAAGTGTAAAACTATATTGTATGAAAATAAATATTATATATTTTGTAATTAGATGTTATCAGTTTTTTATTGGTTTGTTTATTTGGTCAATACAATTTTTGATAACTTTACGGTGGCCAGGTCGTCTAACCTAGCGTTCCTGGACGTTTGTCTGTAAACAGTACTCCAGTACCCTTCAACAAAGGTTGATAAATTCTTCATGTACACAGTATAGTACATTATTCGTAATGAATGACCGAAGAGTTCCGAATTTAGCTAGGTAGTAGATAGTATAGTCCGTTTTTTTTCGCAACTGTCAAAGCTTGAATAATTTCACGGTTACTGAATGCATTGTTTTTGTACTGGCGGCCTAATTGCTATTAAAAATGTCTTGACTAAAATATCATACGGCATAGGCAACTTCGATCATAATACACACTTTCGGAAACTCATGGGTGTATTACGACAATAATTTTAACAAACGCATTCACCGTAAAATTATTCATGTTTTAGCAGTTGAGAAAAAAAACGACCTATAGTAAATGAAGGAAATATCGACAATATTGTCGAATAATCAGCCCAGGTTAGGTTTGAACCTGAAACTCCTATAAGATACTAATTAGAAATACTGCCGAGTGTGCCACATTTGAATTGGTAGCCAATCATACCATGGGTTAGCCCGGTCTAGTGGCTACAGTTACTGATAGAGAGTAATAGGTTCAAGCCGTACTCCAAGCATATATTTTGTGTCAGAAAATAGCACTTACATGGGAATATGGAAGATGTCTATGCGATGTTTAAAACAGTGAATCACAGACAATAATATTCAGCCCAAAGCGACTCCACTGTCCCTACTTATTGCTTTGTGTCTTGGTACCCTTATTTTGATGTCACACACTTATTCCTTTTTTGTAAGAAGGGTGCCAGGGCACAAAGCGATACGTAGCGATATGCTTAGACAAATCACCTCAAATGTGAGATAAAGGGACATACCCTCGAGATGAAATCTCCAAATATGTCAGAACAGGATACAACATTTTGTTAGTCAGAAGCAAAATAGCTTTATTATAATCATAAATTACAGTATACTTGTACAACATTGTAACAATATTATAATGCGATGTTTTGTTGGATATAAGTAGTTTTGTCCCTATGAACCGCGAAGCACGATGGTTGTCTGGTTCCCAGTCGTACTTTGACAGGTAAATGTACGTCAGGTCAGGTCTTAAATTTTCCATATGCAAGAACATTTAGTAAAATAAGATTTTATAGTACATGTAGTTTGAAGTCATATTAGCTGGCTAACAGTTATACTTCAAACAAAATGAACCCTGCATCGCGCCGAATATTTTTTAAGGATATTTCTTGTTATTTTTCACGCCAAACCGGTTAGCTAGCGCAGTTGATAGCGCGTCTGGATTTCGAATCTAGTGTCCCGAAGGGGGTGCGGGTCCCAACCGGGGGAGTTACACCCTTCCTTAAAAAAGGACAATAATTTCAATTTTCCTCCATTAATAAGGTATATGGTAAGGTTTCCTGGTCTTATGGAAGGGTAGTTGAGTACTGGTTATAGACATGGGTCCAGGAAAGCTAAGTTAGGTGCGCTGGACGCTGTGAAATAACATTAAAATTGTATTGACACGACGTTAAACCCAGTATGAATAAATAAATTTATCAAGCCATCAATGTAGTCTCGGGATAGTTATTCAAGCGTGTTAACAATTAATTCGTCCCTTGTCATTTCGAAACAAGTTTGTTATTATTGCATGGCGTCTTTTTTAAATTCAAATAACTTTAACCTTGGACATTTTGACCTCACCGGTCATGGTATGATATAAATTTTCTGATTTAAAAATATTTAGTCTCAAACTCAGACAACCGTGTGACCTAAAGCACCTCTCATCCGAATTTGGTAATAATGGACACATTTTGTGTTTTAAGAAGACGGTCAGTGTCATGGGCGAATGACACAGTTCCGAGAGAAACAATATATACATGTACTGTAGTGTTTTTTTGACTCGGGACTTATTGTTGCTGATTTACGCCATGTCGTATTTTCGTTTTTTCGTTTCTCCGTATTTTCGTTTTTTCGTTTATTCGCGTTCCGGTTTTACAAGCGGATGTGCACATCTACTCATAAAAAAAAATAGTGAAAAAGATACTATAGTGATCGCTGTATTTCTCCATTCTTGTTGATGCATACGTGTAGTTGATGTAAAACCGGAACGCGAAGAAACGAAAATACGACATGGCGTAAATCAGCCACCCTACAAACTTACTTTTGTTTGGGAGAAATACATGTATTAAATAAAATTCACCAAATTCATCACGACTGTTACAAACGGGTTAGGTTTTATACACGAAATCATCTTTTTTGCAGTTGTATGTCAATTTGCAAAAATGTTGTCAATATCAGATTACTGATATATTGGTACAAAATGTAATTTCAGAGTTTTAGAAATGTTGAATTTAAGCCGAAATCTGTGAACGATCACCTTTAATGATTTATTTCAATGCTGGTCAGCTAGTGGCTACGTGGACCTTGTTCGTGTTAGAAATGTTAAATTTAAGTCGAAATCTGTGAACGAGCACCTTTAATGATTTATTTCAACGCTGGTCAACCAATGGCTACGTGGACCTTGATCAGGATGCAAAGTATCAAGTTTTCAAAAGTTCAGGTAGATTTAAGTCTACTTCAAAAGGATACTAGAGCTGATACATTGTAATACAATGCTACTTCATCATAATACATGTACATAGGTTGGTGGGGGTGAATAGTTCAACCACGATGGTCAGGATATGAGATTTAGTGGACATCTCGAACATTTAAAGTATTTCATTGCCCTTGAACTAGACCTAGGTACATATAAAATACAATATTAGGTTGCAGTATCATCAATCTCCGTAAACAGATATCCTGTAAAAAGTTGTCGTACAGGATCTCTAAGGCCCGCATGGAAGGTCACGTCCAGATGACATTTATGTCGACCAATCAATGCGTAGCTTTCATCTAGACGAAACGAAACACTATTTATAGCATTTTGGTTTCGTAATTTCTATTTTAGACCAAGGTTTGCGATATATTTAAACAGCGGTATAATTCACAATCTGCAATTGGATGGCTCATTTTAAATTGCGTGACGTAAACGATGTAAATAAGTAACTAAACATAACGATTTCGTCATGAATTTAATGAGAAAAGGTCACCTGAACGTGACCCTCGTAAGAAAACGGCCAGATCTAAATTAGTGAGTAGGCGTGCGGAAAATTTTAGAACGGGTTTTAATTAGATTGCAGTATCATCAATATGGTTTTCCGTTTTAAGAATGAGAAGATGAAAACTGACTCGGCCATAGCTCTCATTTACATATATACGATAAACCAAAATGTCTGCTTCACCTTAAACGTTGCAACATGCTTTGCCGCATCCTCTGTCACCCACTTACCCAGGGTATGTTATATTGTAGCTACTTGACAATTTCCGTGATCTGATTACCAAACTCAATTCGTAACAATTCGACAATTTCCGTGATCTGATTACCAAACTCAATTCGTAACAATTTGACAATTTCCGTGATCTGATTACCAAACTCAATTCGTAACAATTTGACAATTTCCGTGATCTGATTACCAAACTCAATTCGTAACAATTTGACAATTTCCGTGATCTGATTACCAAACTCAATTTGTAACAACTTGACAATTTCCCTGATCTGATTGCCAAACTCAATTTGTAACAACTTGACAATTTCCGTGATCTGATTGCCAAACATAGCTACTCGACAATTTCCGGGACCTTCAAAATGTTTTCATTCGACAAACCTGATCGAGTTAGACATTCAGAACAACCTCGGCGATCATCTACGAAGATATACAACGGAAATCAGACGTAGTAGGAATACAACCCGGTTATAAGGTCGGTAAAGTTGGTAACCTTAATTTGGACAGAAAACTTTAATACTCTTTAACCACATTCCTAAATGTGTATAATTACAATCTACTGTACTTTAATTCGGACATTCGGAACAAGGTTAGTTTAATATAGCCAATAGGCCTAGTCTTGATGTAAAATTGTTTAATACCTTCACATGTGATTCAAATGTTTAAATTGGTCATCTAAAGGGTCAGCTGAAAACTAATCCAAATTGAAAACTTGATCATCAAAACATGGTCAGTAAAGGTCAAGCTAAATTCTTAATTTAAAATTTTCACAAGCGATTAACTAACTATAAAGAGAATGGGGGCAATATGTTACTTTATCAGTTACAATGCGGGCAACCTTGAACGAATTACAAGTCCAATAGCTTTGCGTTGAACAGAACAGAACAGGACAGAACAGTTAATTTATTCAGAAAAGTACAAAGTACATATTCATATATACATTTAAGTATAATCACACATACAATCAATCAATATAGTAACATATACATTTGAATTTTGAAGACAAGAAGATGAACATACTTTCAAATCTAAATAAATATAACTAGGTAGTATCACATATAAACATTATATAAATAAGGCAACAACAAGTTGATCATGTTGTTCTATGGATTCGCTCGCACTTTAATTTCAACCGATTTTACACACACAAAATAATTCCTAGCTCGCTCATAAAAATTTGGTGAAACCGCTATATAAAGCGACTGAATTAAGATTTTTTTCTTCGCTCACTCGCCCCATGTTTTCCAGAAAATCCGTAGAACACATGATCAACTTGTTGTGGCATAATTGGAAATCAAAACTATGAAATTACACTATATTTAGTAGAGAACAAAATGCACCTTTAAAGTTTAAGCTAAAGTTAATACGTATATAAATTTTATCCAAGTGACCGACAATATCAAGGTTGTCCAGATCTGAGATGAAGTTAATCTTGGTAATTTAGGGCTGTGTATTTTATTACTTCGTAAACGAGTTGAAACATTCCACTTTGATTCCAGGAATTGATAGTTTTTTCAATTTTAAACTGTTGTCTGCGATTTTGATACCGTATCTATATATCTCAGCTTTCCTAGTTCTTACGCCGTTAAAACACTCCTAATGTCAATCAACTTGACAAATAGTTTTTGAAAAAAGGGTATCAATGCTAACAAAACATGCTATTTGTGATTCATTAAACCGTGTTTATATCAGTTTGCATAAATTTATTTATTGATAAGTACGATTGAAAATCAGTTATTAATTATTTCCCCCTTTCATAGGAAGATTGTCTCGTTTGTCCATAAAAACAGGGTCAAAGTAATTATAAAATCCGATATGTTGATAAGACTATTGACCGAATTGTAAAGGACTTTTCAGTGCATATAAACAAAAACAGTTACACAGACATTCGGAACTCCTCGGCCATTCATTAGGAATAACCTCGGACATATTTAGACGCCATTTTTGAACTACATGTACCTTTGCGTCAAAAGCCCATACAAAATACTTCAACCGGTTTGGTAAAAACAAATCCATGATCGTTTAGGCGGTGATAAATGACTCGTTTTTAGTCCATAAATTTTCATTGCAAGATTAAATGATATTCACTGAACGATACATAGTCACATTTATAGTAAAGGAAATGTATTTACAAAGTCTTATAATTATGTTTAAGACATGAAATGTTTTGCATTACCATTACGTGCATCGCCTGTGCTTTGCCTCGCGTTTGTCAAAAAAACATTGGTTATTGGGTGGACCCCAACGAATCCTTCCGAGATTATTCATTCAATAAATGGTCGAGGTGCTTCGAATGTTGAACAGAACCTAAGACAACATGATTAAGTAAATAAATAAACAAACAAAAAAGCCCCCGCATTGCCCTCTATTCTCCTAGCATGCCAAGAATTTTGATAACTCATGAACAAGATTGATTGACCTAAAGTTTATTCGGTCTTACTGCGCATTGTTTGTCCGTTTGTTTAATTGGTATGAAGATTTAACATATCTAGGGCACATTCGGTATTCCTCGGTCATTGACAGGGAATAATTAATGAATGGTCGAGGCGTTCCGAATTATCTAGGCCAATTAAGAATGTTTATTAATGTAGGTCAGTCGTTTACTGGCCGTATTATACCGTAATACTTCAGATCAATGCCATTTCTTAAACCTTGTACGTACAACAACAGCACTTTTGTCATATAAGTCTTTGGTCATTACTTTATTACCATTCGTACGGTAAATCATCGAGGCCATCGCTTAAGAATAGAATTATTTAGTGTGCGGTAACAAACTGGTCATTAGTAACCGGCACCCCTTCCCTATAGGAAAAGCGGGAACTTTGAATTTTAGCAAAGCAGACCTTTGGCGAAATTCCCAACCTGAGGGGACTTTCGGGTAGTATAAAAACCAATGGTAAATACCCCACAATTAAATCGTGACTGTTTACAGTCGCTGAAATTTTTGGCGCGAAAATAATTCCGCTGCAGTCGTCCAGCAGCGCAGCGTTATATCCATAGACGTAGCAAGCATTTTGTTAACACTATGGCAGTACTGGGAAAGCTGGTTGGTAAGTAAACCCACATTGTCCCGGGTATTTGATAAGGACCGCCATTTTCATGGCCGCATCACACAGCGTAGATATTTATGATCCCCCAAAAGTAAATACAGTTTGTAACTGCAATACATTTTTGTATATCGAATATTTTTTATTTTTTCATTTACTTTATTTGGAGAACTTTAAATCAACGACGCTAATTTAATGCTTCAGGATTACAAAAATACGTAATTTGCTAAAAATGATTCTGGGCTATTGATTTGCGACAGAGAACGCCACTGTAGTCGCCATCTTGTTTACACCACGTGACCGAAAACAGTTCCAATGGCGTCCATTTTTGTGCATCAGCCTCATAGACAATATGCTATTTGATTGTCGGTTGATTTAATGTTTTAATTGGCTTTATTCTAATTGTCTCTTGATTCTGCTTTTTAAATTGTTAAATTTAAAATGGGTCATGTGATAGCCCTAACAGAGTACCATACATGTAGATATGTAATCATTAACGATCTCCTGACCTTCAAAACAATCTATTAACCGTGGTGAGTTGAAGGATGTGATAATGACATTCTCAATACAAATGAAGTTTTAACTAATACAGTAATACAATGTATAAAGAACGAATTAAAATTGTTAAATAGTACAACAGTATTAATTTAAGTATTACCGGTCTAAACCGGAAATTGAGGTCACGTCTGGTACGTTGACCTCAATACTTGAGTTGTGATTGTCCGTTGTCCAGGCCGAGTCCAACTTTTTTCAAAAATGTATTCCTATGCTTAATATTTAGTAGGTTGAAGTAGTTATGACAGCTTTTGCCAAAAATGTCATTTTTCCTCCAATAGTAAGGGATATGAATTTAAAGAAGTTGTCTGCCTTGTGGAAAGGTTGGTGAGTACTGGTAATAGGCAATGGTCGCCAGCCTTGTGGAAGGGCATGTGAGTACTAGTTTTTGACAAGGGTCCAGAAAAGCTAGGTTAGGTGCGCTGACCGCCATAAAATGACCTTAATTTGTGTTGACACGGTGCTAAACCCAATAAAAGTATTATGGAAGTAATTGCACTAAGACAAATATTGACTACTGTATTGAAATCTTTTTTGCTGTAACTGATAACTTCACATTCATGAATTGAATGTAAGCAAGAGACGTAAAAATGAACTGTTCAAAACTTGTCACGTGACTAGTAAGTTGTTTTGTTTGTTTCTTGGGTTTAACGCCATTGCAACTCATTGTATATGTCATATAACGGCGGTCAGTCAACCTACTCACTCCTCCTGGAAAGGCCAAATCTCTGGATTTAGCTGTTAACCAACTACTAAGCGCATACTTTCGTCAGTGACTGACAACTGCCCTACATAATTAAAAATCATTGGTAGGAAGGAGAATGGCCGAAGAAATAATAACATGACCAAGCTCCACGAAAGTATTCCCCGCCCGGGAATCGAACCCTCGACCTCTCGATCAGTAGACTTGTGTGCTTCCAACTGAGCTAGCCGGACGGCTGTTGACTAGTAATTAACACGTAAATTGCAAAAAAATATACACATCATGTATTATAATTACAAGCAAGAGCATATAATGTGACTTTAACCCTTAGTTATCACAAACATGTGTTTGTATATAAAAAGCATGGTTTCTCCGATTTTTAAAACTGAGGATAACAATAGTCTTAACTCAACATTTTGTTATAAACCAGAGACAAAGACATCCAATGTTTCATCTTTGCCTCTTAAAAAGAAACCTGAAATAAACTAATATTTGTCAAAGACTTTGCATTGGTGGGAAATTGAAGCAACGCCCATTATTACCTATATAACACTTGAACTAGTTGTCTCACTTTAGGCCTTCTCTCTATTGCGCATTGCAAGTAAATTTGCGAGAATGATGGAAGGGAGACAACTCATTATTTTGAAACGTTTATCCACAGTTATCTCCCTTGATGTGTAATTTAAATAACATGTTAAACTAGGTAAGTCTAGGAACAAGCAGAGACATTGATGATATCTAATTTCCTGGAACAAGCAATTCAATGGTGGCTTCAGAACAAGGTTTAAGGGTACAGATGAACATCCCTGATTAAGATATTCAAAATACTTCAGTGATTATATTTCTGGATTTCTCTAAAATAGATGGTAACTGGATGCAATTACATAAGATTAATATTCATTAGGGATGTTATAATATAACAAGTTTTTAAAGGTAGTACCATACTCATTCACAGATTTCAACTTAAATATCAACTTTTTCTAAAACTATCAAAATTGTATGGTAATATTTTGGGAAGCAGGAAAGTAGTGTTCTGATAATGACAATTTTAATGCAGATTGACATATAACTACAAATGATGGTGTTTCGTGTAGTAAATATCTACCCCGTATGTCACAGTATGGACACTTTTGGAGCATTTTTGTGACTTTTATTGTATATTTCTTGCAACAAATAGGTCAGTTTGTCTTAAAATAATAAAAATTATTTTTTGACACAATTACAGACACTGAATGGTATTTTGAAATCACAGAAAAAATAAACCAAATCTGTGAACTAGTACCTTTATTAAAGACTTTAATCTTTGGTAGAGTTCTAAGCAAGGGTTCAACAATAATAATGGCAGTATGTTCCATGATAAGAGGGTTCTGTATTTAAGGTTAGTCATGACTGACAGCATTTCTACAGTCATTGTCCCTCTTACCAAGAACCATATATATACATGTTATATAGGGTCCTTGCTCCTACTTATGTATCAACTAGGGTAGCTGTAAACTGATGTACGAGTTAAGTACAGTTTAAAGAGATCTTTTTTATCTTAAAGTAATCTTAACCTCTCCAGTGATAATGTGTAGCCACAATAAACCACAAAAATTGTGGACAATGCAGAGTAAAGCAATAACCAGGAATGTCACGATTTGACGATTATAAAAAAAAACCTGAAATCCATTAACCATTTTGTCGAAATTTATTAGGATTGTTCTGTCATGGGCCATACTGATTTCAACATACAACTGTAGCAGTTGGTCCATATTATTAGGGATCAAACTACACTGGGTACAAATGTTTCTCAACACATGGAATTGTTTCATATTTTCTGGTATTTTTTTAATAGAAAATTATAGCAGACACATTTTATTAAGCATTTTAAAATATATTTATAAAACATAAAGAACATAATTAGTGGCTCATGTTAAGTTGTATACTAGCTGTGATAATAATAACTACATTTGAAGTACAAATGTATGTCAAAGATTTCTTCAAAACATCAAAATTCAATTTGTGTAAAGAAATTTTTGGACCCCAGTGTAATTTGGGTACAAAATTCAATCTAAATGTTATTTAATTTCTTTAATTTTAAACACAATTTTTGTATCATATTAATAACTTTGAAGATGAAATATAGCCGCTCGGCTAGCTCAGTGGGTAGCATGCAAGTCTACTGATCGAGGGATTGTGGGTTCGATTCCGGGCGGGGCATACTTTCGTGGAGCTTGGTCATGAAGTTATTTCTACGACCATTCTCCCTCCTATCAATGATGTTTAATTATGTAGGGCAGTTGTCAGTCACTGACAGTAGTAACTGTTGGTTAAAAGCTAAATCCAAAGATTTAGCCTGTCCAGGAGGAGTGAGTAGGTTGACTGACCGCGGTTATATGACCTATAAAATGTGTTGCTAGGACGTTAAACCCAACAAAAAAAAGATAATATGAAATAACCAATATATTGTCAATATTACCCACCAAATTTATAAATGAAAACACAACAACAAATTTATTAAATGAAACCCATCAGGGTGTATATTTTTATTTCATTATAATAATTATAATAAACATTGCATTAATTATGACATATAAATATTTGTACAATTAGACTTAATATTTCATATACAAAAAAAAATCATTAATACACTCGCAGATCTAACATACCTGTTTTATATAGAACATAAAACATAGTAAAATTATATATAATGTATACATATATACTCTGCCTTAATAATACCATTCATGATCAAATACAGTGCCCTCCTAAAAGTCCTTCCACAGAATCCTGTTTTTTAGATAAGTTGATTCGCTACCCATGAAAATAAGAAACAAAGAGTCAGTTTTTCTGAGGAAATTGCTAACTAGCTTTGTCCTCTGATAGTACCATACCCTTCTTACCTCAAATGTCATGACTATTTGATATCAATTATTTACCTCAAATGTCATGACTATTTGATATCAATTATTTACCTCAAATGTCATGACTATTTGATATCAATTATTTACCTCAAATGTCATGACTATTTGATATCAATTATTTACCTCAAATGTCATGACTATTTGATATCAATTATTTACCTCAAATGTCATGACTATTTGATATCAATTATTTACCTCAAATGTTATAACTATTTGATATCAATTATTGAGTATCAGGAGCTAAGTGCCATGATCAGAGTCATCTGAGCAAATATCAAAATCAACATTAATAAGTTTATCAACATATTCAAAACATTTTACATAAATAAGCTTTCTGTGCTGTATCGTTATGGTAGTGAAACCTGGGCCACAACAGATGCTGACCTACAGAGACTACTAAGAAACGACAGGGCGATGATACGTTTGATATGTGGGACCAAGCCCTATGATGAGACTCCCACTGAATCTCTCTGCACCACATTAGGCTTAATTGATGTGACTGATGCCCTCAGTACATTAGAAGGCTAAGATGGTATGGCCACGTGATGTGCTCTACCGATTGTATCAACTCCATTAAAAATTTGAGAATCCCATCCTCTGGTAAACGTGGGAGGCCAAGAAAGTCCTGGTTGGAGTGCTTAAAAGCAGACATGAAGACAAACAAGATGCACAGCAGCGATCCTTTAGACAGGGTTGCATGGATGACAGATGTTAGGACAATAACCTGGGACACTGGCAGCAGATGACAAATAAACTATCGGATTTGATTGATTGATCGATTGATGATTTAATTATAGTAGTCATTAAATTTTGTTGTCAGCATTATCAGTTTTCTCAAAATTAATCATTGTATAAGAAACTTTTGGATGGCACTGTATAATTTCATGCTAGTACAATCTAATGATGCTACATTCATGTTTTTAACTGTTTTCTCCAACCCATTGGAATAGCAATATATTCTGCCCGGGACCCCAGTTGGTTTTTTGTCGAGAGTAAATAGATATATATATTTTAATACACATATTCTTAAGTCGGGGACTCCTGTTTTTCTAACAATGAATATAGCATCATCAGTTTGTATTGTTTTCCTTAACAGAATAAGAGGCCTAGATTAAAGTCTATAAATAGTCTTTAGTATCCTCCTTTGGGTAAAATAAAAGAACTACAGAACCAGTCATATGATGATTGGTCAAAACATTTCAGTCAAAAATTTCCAACATCCGTAGAATGACAAGTAATGCATTACCAACAGAAGAGCAAGACTATAGAAAGTCAAGACTAAAACAATTTCAACAGACATTTGAAAATGATTTCAGTTTAGTGCCCCATACTGTTATTTCTTAAGACATTATAATGGTTCATGGTTTAAAGGAACAAAAAATTACATTGCCGCTTATCTATTTATAAATAAACAAATACTACATTTTGTAAAGTCAATAGAACTATTTGATTATCAATTTGAGCCAATCAGAAATGAACGATTTTTAAAATACACTGACAGATATTGAAAATGGGGTAAGATGATGAAGATGATAAACAAAAGCATTGAAAATGAAACTAAAAAAATTACAAGGGGTGTGGAATTTCTATGCCCGACTTGTCCGACATACATTTATATCTGTGGACAAGTAATATTTTTTAGCGGTAAACATACAGTTTTTCACTTCTGAACAAGTACATTTTTATCCAGGACAATTTGATTTTTAGAATCCACTTGTTCATGGATTTAGCAGAAAAAAACCCTAAAATTCCGCAACCCTGTTTATCCAGTGGCCAGTGCAAAGCCAATCTACATCCTTCTTTATTTACACGTAGTTAGGAATTATTTATACACAATCAATATGCATTTTATCAATAAATCAAAACACTGTTTAATGTGCACGGAGTTTAAGTTAAACATGTATTTTGAATTGTTTTTAAGGAAGAGGATAAATTCACTCTAATGTCAAATGATGTTTGTTTGTTTTGGTTTTACGGCGCATCAGCACAGAAAGGTTATATCATGCTGTCTAATGTCAAATGATGAATAAATTAAAGAATAAAATAAACTGAAGACCTATGTCTTCAAAGCCTGAGCTAACAATTAAAACTTTACATTATGCATTTATTATCAATATTAAATAAGCCAAATGACTATGACTCTACCAGAAGTTGACAATGAAATATAAATCTTCATTCACACCGTTTATTTCATGTAATAAGTACTGTTAAATAAATGCATTAATCTTCAGTCAAATTGAATACAGTTAAGTTCAACTAGAAAAAATCTTACGTATTGCAAAATCATGCAATTTTTTGATAATATTTAAGTCTCAAATGCATAATTAGGGACTTTAGTCAGTTATCTTTCCCTGATAAATCTGAAGCAATCCAATTGGTACATGTAAGTTGGTCCTTACAGTTGGAATCCTTTGATTTTATCATTGAATTCCTATGTAAGGATAACAAAATATTTCATCTAGGAAATATCTTTCTTGTTAATGAAGATATTACCAGAAGTGGTGAAATTTAGATAGTTCATTACCCTAAAAAATACTTAGCTTGAATTTCAAACAAATTAAATGATTCACAAAAAAGTTATTAAAGATTATTTTTGGCAAAGTGACATTGAAAAGGGTAAAATCCAAGTAATTCAACACATTGGACCTGCCTATTTGAAAAGTATTCAAGGGGAAATAACTGACTAAGGTCCCTTATTTGAGAAGGAAAAGGCCCCTATATTAAGATTGTTTATCTATTAGGACCATTTACTTTGATGGTCCATAAAGAGGAACTTTACAATATAAGAATGATATATGTACAATTAATGCATTTTAATTGTCATAAGATAAGATAGCTCCAAATTTGAATAGACCTAAAAAATGAGTCGATATAGATTTTATAAAAATATCAGAGTGAAGTGTATTGTACTTTGAATGCAATGTAAGATTTGAAGTGACCTAGGGGCAGTCTAATATACGGTAGTCCTGAATTACTGAAACAGAATGATTACAATGAAGGTAGACAATTAGTTTGTCAATGTTGAAAATAGTGAACATTTAATGTTGTCTACTAATGGATTAGGAAGTGTTTTGTGCTGCGTTCCATTATTTTTTAACGTCAATATTGCGTTGGTCAGTCATCCTACTCAAGATTCCTTGACAAGTCTAGATCAAAGAGCCCAAGCTTTATCTTAGTATTAAAAACATACACAGTACTCTCGCACCTGGCTGACAACTACCCTTCTTGATAAAAAGATAAGTGGAAAAACGGCTACAGAAAATATTTCTTGACCCAACTTCACCTCCAAGGTATGCAGGTCCCTCGACCCCTTGATTTGTTTTCAAAGCCCTTTACTGACTGAGGGGAGACTAAATAATGGCTTAAGAACAGAAGCTTTCAAATTTTTAACAAAACCTGAAGATACTCTAGACTAGAATGATTGTTAGGCCATTCCAATGAAGGCAAAGATTAACTTCCGTAAATGACTCTACAGAAAAGTATCAACAACTATCCAATAAAGAAATACATATTTCATCTCCATAAAATATTGGATTAATTTCCATTATAATTAAATACTATACATTAGCTAATAGCTATAAAGAGTATACATTTTTAATACAAGAAAAAATAACATAAGTGCGGCAAGTTTTTCAGTAATTATATATAATTGCCAATTAAGAGAGTTTTTGATCATTTTCATATACACTATGAACACATTTGCATCATGTGATAAAAATTTCAAACAATATTTAACATTCATATATACTATAAAATTATAAAAGGGGTGCCATGTATAAGGGACTTTAGTCAGTTATTTCCCCTTGTATACTCTTCAAAATAGGTAGGTCTAATTAGTTGGATTACTCGGATTTTACCCTTACTTTTCAATGTTAATTTGCCAAATTTAATCTTAATGAACTTTCTTATATATCATTTAATTTGTTTGAAATTCAAGCTAATTATTTTTAAGTTAAAGAACTATCTAAATTCTATCACTTCTGTTAATATCTTCATTAACAAGAAAGATATTAGATGAAATATTTTGTTACCCTTACATAGGAATTCAATGATAAAATCCGAGGATTCCAACTGTAAGGACCTACTTACCAATTGGATTGCTTCATATTTTATCAGGGAAAGATAACTGACTAAAGTCCCTAATTGAAACAATATCTCAATATATATTGACATATTGCAGCACCTCTGTAATTCAACACTGGCATACATAAAGGAACATAACTCTGTGAGTTTTTGTCAAACACTACAGAGTTCTGTCCCTTGTGATTATAAACACATATTTTAATGAAAAGGGAGAGAACTCAATCAAGTTTTGCCAAATACTACCAGAGTTCTGTCCCTTGTGATTATAAATATACAGAATATTTAATGAGAAGGGAGAGAACTCACCAAGACAAAAATGTTACAAATCCATTGGATTCAAGAATACTAACATTACTAATATAATAATGTGGGTTGTCATAGCAACTGTTTGTAGGAACACACATCTTAATACAGAAATTTCTTTATTTTTGTTTATTTGAGTAACAAACTCTGTTTATTTAAGATGCACTAGATGGGGCCCCGTGCAAGCACGGGCTTTAGGTAATGACAGTTCTTGAAACTGTTCCTCGAAACAGGCATGGTTATTGATTTAATAAAGGGAAATAACCGCTGCGGGGAGTTTGGTCTATTTTTAGTTTTATCTAGAACTATTTTTAGACACAAAAAACCCCACTATTTTTGTTGATTTTTGGAAGTTTTTGCAAATATCAAGAGGCTTTGTCAAAAAAGAATTGTCAACTTGATATGCCGGTATATATGTGCTCCAGCGACAAACAAAAGATTTATTCAAAGCTGCGCAGTTTCTTCCACAAAACAGGAAACTCGCAAATTTAATAGTATAGATTATAAAAAGCGTTAGAAATACAATATTATTTCTAGTATTGCAGCAACATTTTTCAACTCTTATCCCTTAATAATTAATGCACAGTGTAACATCATATTAAAATAAATGGATTTCCTATCATTCAAACAACATTCTAACATTTCACACACAAAAACTGTATAAAAAGCACAAAATATTAACAAAAACAAGCATACAAATGTTGACTATATAAGGCAAGGTTTTATATGATAGTATTTATGTACACTAGATTGGAATGAAAGAAAAAACATAAAAATAATGATATAACAATACATGTGTGTATTATAGAATGATAGTCGACTATCTCTAGTATTCTAGTCTATAAATGTACAAAACATTCTGGTTGCCAAGGCTAAGGATCTGGTTGCTATGCCAAAGCATCTGGTTGCCATGACAAACAATCTAGTTGCCATGACAAACAACCTGGTTGCCATGACAAACAATCTGGTTGCCATGACAAAGCGTCTGGTTGCTATGACTAACTGATTCTTTGACATATAGCAAAATGTATTGCCATGGCAACCACTTACATTAATTACTATCTATAAACAATGTACAAGTGTTTGAACTTTTTTGTTGCCATGACAAACTATCAGATTGCCAGGACAAGCTACTTAGTTGCCATGATAAAGCATTAGGTTGCCATGACTACCACTTCTGGTTGCCAACAACATATTATAGAAAACAACAATAACAGCAACAGAAATGAGCCAACAATTATCAGTTAAATAAATATCAAACATGAAGCAAAATGCCAAACCAACAAAACAATACAAGAAGGGGGGAGCTTATCCAGATTTCATTTAGGGATCAAATCTAAGTTTTTTTTACATTTGTACATTTTTTTATGCAAACTTTTGAAATTCTATTAACTTCAAACCCCTGATTTAGCGAAAAATGTGATCTGCTATAGCTAAGCATCTGATTTCTGATAAATAATACTTTAAAGTAAAAAAGTTTCACTTCAGAAATGGAAAAGTTTCTGTAGCTGGTAAATGAAACATTATAAATATCCAGCATAATTTAGTAGCATTAAAGATGTGACCATTTATAATCCAATATCTATAATGCTTACAGGCAATATATTCATTCTACATCTCAAGATTTGGTGACTAATGTTTCATAAAGAATACTGTTTAAAAATGGTTTTAAAGGTTGTCAATTTTGAATAAAATGTAAATATGAAACTTCAGGTTAAAAATTTCTAATCATTAAACATAACACACACTGTACATAAAAAAATCTACATTACGTACGACCAACCAACTTTACGAATGACAAACGGAACTTTACCTATGACCAACAGAACTATCAAAATTACCCAACATTATACAAAGACACTGATTAAACGAGGACACAAACTTACAGAAATCACACCTAAACATAAAAATTGCACCAAAAATTCATAATCATCAGCAGTTTTTCAACAAAAAATCAAATAATAATAAAAAAAATTAATCAAAGTCGGGATTTAGAAAACATAACAAAAAAAAGTTCAAAGTTCAATGACATACATTTATAATTGATATCAAAGTCTATCAAAAGTACAAGTATTTAAATTCATTCATAATACATGAAATTAACTTTCATAAATTCTAAATGTGTATTGAAACATAACTAATAACATAAGAACCGATAGCTACCTATATTGAGGCAAATCAGGTTTTGCTTTTTTAAAAATAAATTTTTCGCACACAATAAAAGAAAACTCTAATGAATGAACCAGAGCAGAGAAACCTTCAGGGAGTATACATAAGTCTTTCATTGTCATTGAAAATAAATCAAATAGATGATTAAACAACATTGGCCCTTTAATTCTTATGAAATGATGTTTTAATAACAAATATATGACAACTGTATAACAGTAATTTTAGCCGATGAAACAATGACACTTGTGATCAGAAAAGGGAAGCAACTCTTGTAACGAGTATGAGATTGACTGATATAACGTGACATCATTTCTTTATTACTACATTTCGCTGCGAAGCATATAAATAAATAAAAAAGACTCAGAAGCAAACATATGGAATATATAAATTGTAGTATGAAAATTATGAACTTAAAAAATTGTTTGATAATACTTGATAAGGTTTCTAAGAGTCACAAAATATACCAATCAAGGGCAATAACTCTGTGTTAATACACTTGTTACTAAATATAGTGACTGAATCTGAGCTGAAGCTTTCTAAACATAATTCATTCAAGTGGGATGATACATGTAATCGCCACTTAAGCCTTCTTCTGCAGTGTAGAAACCACTGATTAATAGCTAGAGTTCTCAGCACATTATTCATCATAGCCGGACAAAGTCAACACCAGACCCTCCTTTGCTGTATATCAATCACTTATTAAAAGCTAAAGCACTCAGGACATTACTCAAACTAATGGGACAATTATTGCCATTCCTGCCTGCCTTGACTGAGGTTTCAACCTCTTATTACTAAGGCTGACAGACCTTGCTGTCAACTCTCCTTTGAGTTATTCTGGCTGACCCAACATTGTGGACAAGTTTGATGAAAATGGGATGAAAACCACACATATATATAAGCAGACTCAGAGCTTCAAGATTCCAACCACCTGTTACATGTATTTTGACCACCTGTCACATGTATTCTAACCACCTGTTACAGGCATTAACAACCTGCCTTAAACAGGTTCAGATAAAGTGAGGTATTTCATATTTTCTACATGTTTATTGCACAGATAATGTTTTTATAACAGACCAAGAAATCCTAAATGCAAATTGTATTCTACAGTCATAGGTAAAGAATTATTTTAGTATAAACTAACAGCTTTATATACAAATTAAGTTTACATTACAGCTTCATGAGTGAAAGTCTGAAATTTCAAGATCGTGAGATTTAGAAATTTCATTATTTTAGCAACTTTAATATAGGAAAAAATCACCTTTTCTCAGTTCCCAAAATGTCAAACTTCAAGGCATGTCTAAATACCTTTCACCCATGCTGCTAATTATAATAATAACCATAAGTAATTCTTCTCACTGATCTCAATAACTAAGCATTCAGAGTTATGAAGACATGAAACTATGAGTTAAATGAAAATACAAAATTTATGCAAAAAACATTGTATGACTATATGATGATAAATGTGAAGGTGTATGCTGCAATATGTTAAAAAAAATACTGTTCAACACAAAGAGGGCTTTCAACATATGTACAATTACAGGATTTTTAATGCTGGCATTTTTAAGTCTTATAATAAAATATTCATGGATTAAATTCAGAATTTGAAACCTATTCTTGGATTGTGTAAAAGAGCTAACTAGTATTGACAAAAGAAAATGGAATTCCTTGCAGCATGTATGCAGTGCCTGTACCACATAAATCACCTACTAGTCTTTAAGGATTTGAAAAAAAGGAAAGAAACTCCGAGAATATAAAAATTTAAAAAATAAACAAAAAACAACAAAAAAGCCAAAAATTGTATTCAGTAACATAAAATGTATCATTATTAAATTGTCAACAAACAACACCATTGATTGTTTAAATCATCAATTAGTGACCATAACTCGGACAAAATACTGGTAAAAATAAACGTCTAAATATTTTAAAGTGGAAATCTAAACATTCAGTTTCAGTTTTCACCTTAAATGTTCACAAGCACTAGTACCAGGGGCAAAGTGCTAGGAAGTGATATGCTTAGGAAACTCGCTCTTATATTTTTTCATTGTACTTTGCCAAATTTATCAATTTGCTCTTCTGCATTAAGTAGGTAATATTAAGGTGTCCTTAGGCTTCTATCATTATAACTTAAAAGTTTAACAGAAACATTTAAAGGTCAGTAACAAATCAGAAATCATGTGTCCAAAATCAAAATCAAATCAGAAGCATTCTAAACTAGAGCTATCAAAGAAGTGATGAATACCCCCACATGGCACCATGACCAAGGGGGAAGGACATTTGACCCAATTAATTGGCTATTCTAAGTAAACTAATGACGAGCAAAATTAGAGCAGCCCTAATAAAAAGACTAAATCAATCATAAATAAAATCTAATGTATAAAATGTAACTACATCACACATCATGTATACAAATGTACCAAGGCAGTTTTATATCAAAGTATTTTGTGTCAATATCTTAATATTTTACAGTATTAATAGAGCTTACATTACATTCAATGATTTCATTTTTCATGAGCAACAGCTCAAATTAATGATCTTATATCGAGGGCTGAATAAACACTATTGTAACTCTTTTTGAAAATAAAGTGAGTTACAAGTGTGTTTTCGTTCAGCCCTTAATATAGTAAAAGGTAAAATTATCAACTAGCCAAACTACCGGGTAAGTAATATTCACTAGCCTGAATTTTTAACTAGTTCCCGAGTTGGGGCTAGTGGTTTAAGGTAATGAGTGGCTGCACTAGCTTTATACAGAGCAAACAAAAATATCTCCTTGTCCTAAATTTCATTATTTTAGAAAGCTTAACAAAAGAAAATTACCTTTCCCTCAGAACCAGTCCTTTGTTTAGTTTTACAAAATAGTCATGTCAGAGTTTTTTTCAGTATTTAGGGAAAAAGTCAAGTGGATCATTTGAGAAAAATTTAAGCAATTTCAATTAAATTTCATTAACAGTGGAAAGGAAAACTGCAGGATTTTAAAAAAGTTTAAGAAGGGAAAGCCTGTAAATGGCCCCTGTTATAAATGGAAAAAAGCCCGATAATTAGAGCATACAACTCATTCACCAGTCTCTTCTTCAAATTAAGTGTTAACAATAAAACAATAAATGAATGGACAAGGAGAGATTATTGTGTTCTGTTCTGATCTACTACCTATCAGCTATAATAAGGTCACTATGGTCCACTATACAGTGTAAAACTAATGTTATATTTTGGCTTTCATGAGTATAAATTGAGCAGATATATGCTCCTTGCACACATATAGTAAAGTAAAAATATGAGGTATAGATAACCTTCCGTAATTCTGAATATTACAATAGTACACATACATGTATCAATGCTTATTATGTTTCGTAAAGTATGATTATAGAATGAAAATAATTATTCAGGAGTAAATAAATCTTCAATGTCTATCGAAATTCTATAAATAGATTTCTGTCAAAAATCTAAAAATAGATTCATATTGATAAATCTATAAATAGATTTCTATGATTAATTCTAAAAATAGATTTATATCCATAAATCTATAAATAGATTTCTGTCAGTAATTCTAAAAATAGATTTATATCAATAAATCTATAAATAGATCAATTAACATTACACATATCTTCTTGATTATTTATAAATCCTTCATCATTTAAGGTCAGTATCCTTTATCAACAATCAATAGGTTAACATTGTACTATCCACAATGAACTGTTCTCTTCCAATGACTTAAATAATTGGAAGAGTATGGACTACAACTTTAACCCATTGCATTTTTTATACATATCCAGGTTTATGTCATTTTAAAAATGACTGAAGTTCAACCTAACACTTCTGTAGAATCTGACTACATTGCTATGTCACAAGCTTCTCCCAGGTTTCAGTTCCTTCAGTGTTCAATTCAAGAGACTTTCATCTTTATACTTCACGTAAATATACTTCCTTTTTCAATCATTGAAAGATTTTGACATTCATTTTTTAATATATATTTTGACACGACATTTTTGTAAACAAGTTTATTGTTTTTTACTATTAACAGTTTGTGCCGCCTTCTATGCTTGTCAATTTTGATAGTAATTCTTCAATAATGAGCCGCAAACTACATTACAACTACTTCACTACTTAAACTTGAACGCTACACAGCATCTTGATCATAATAATGACATTGAACATATGAAGTAGGAACAAATCCTTCTGAGCTGTCATTTTTTCTAACTCTGGTCCAACCATCTCCTTGGTCTTGTTCTAATACCCACATCTCTTCATTCTCCTGCATACTCACTGATCCTTCATTGATTGCTATAAATAGAAACAAGAAATTCTATAAATAGTAACATATTCTATATTTAGTAACATATTCTATATTTAGTAACAAAATCTATATTTAGTAACATAAACTATATTTAGATTCAATTCTTTATTTAGATACAAATTCTATAAACAGAAATATTAGCAGTTCTATTTTTAGAATTTATTGGTATTGAAATAACAGAAAAACCATATGGCCTGAAAAAAATCTGCACAGTGGAGGAGATAATTTCAACAGATAAAATGATTAATATTTGGATAATTATGATGTCTGAATAAGTAAACATTTAATAACACATAACATGATGCACAACAAAATCTGACAATTAAGAACTCCAAAAACAATAAGAACTCTAATGAATCCTGAGTTCACAAGCTCAAATAAGCACTTTTTAGGAATTCAGAATCCCAACAATTTTCTTGGTCTTTTTTATGAAAGCTGGTTTGAATGCAAGTGAATATAGGTATAGCTAATGAAAATTGATCTGAGACAAAGAATACAATTAACATAAATTAAATCAATTAGAATTAGTTCAGTTATTTCCAAGGAGTGGGCGTGGCCAAGCAGTTATGACATTGAACTGGTAATCTTTGGGTAGCTAGCTCCCGTTAGTTCAAATCCCATCTAAAATCTACCCCGTTGTTCCTTGAGCAAGAAACTTTGTCCTACTAGCTCAGTACTGAGGGACCAGGAAGCGGACTCAAAAATGATTAATCAGGCTAAAATAAATTAGTATAAACTAAAGTAGTTCAGTAATTGAAGTATGTATTGTATTTTTCTCTCACAGACCAATTTACACAAGACTATACAATATTTTCATCTCTGCTACAATATCAAACACCACCAAACTGGATGAAGGTCAGACATTTAACAACAGACTGGTCTAATAACATCTAATATAGACAGAAACTCAATGTGTTTAACAATATGCAGGTCAGTGTTGACATGCCACAGGGAGATTGTGCAACACATGAGTGTTTTTGAACATCAAAACATATTATTTTCTGTGTTCGATAACAATAGAGGATAAACCATGTTCTAGTTTACTGGGAATTGAAAGAAACACTGTTTTCTTTATTGCTTCATTTCATCATTTCATTGTCAGAGTCTTTTCTTATTATCTACAGTAAAGTTCCACTATTGAGACCACTTTTGTCATTTCAAAATCATGCGATTTTTGAATATTGTTAAGACCCAAATGCCTAATTTGTGAACTAAAGGATCTCTATAATAAGACCATTTCGCTATTAAGATTATCGATTTTGCCGGTCTTAATAGCGGAACTTTACTGTATTGCATTTTACGCCATTCATCAGTTTGACACTTATTTATTTGATGACTTACAAAGGCTGTCTCATCTAATAACAGCTTTCCATGACTCTGTATCAGTACTAACTCAAGATTCCAAAAAAGGTATGACATCATATCCCCATATATTGACATACATGTAATTGTATCATTGTTTTTATTTTATTTTTTTATTTCAATGCCGTGTAAACACAATTTAGGTTATTTTACGGCGTCCAGCGCACCTAACCTAGCTTTCCTGGACACTTGTCTATAACCAGTACTCACCTTCCCTTCCACAAGGCCGGAAACTTCTCCACATTATCTAATAAATGGAGGAAAACTGACATTATTGATAAATTTTCATGGAAGGGTATAACCTCCCCAGGTGGGATTTGAACCCTTACCCCCTCGGGCACGAGATTCCAAATCCCAGCGTGCTACCAACTGCGCTATCTACCAGGGTTGTATAATTGTCTTGAAAGCATTATCTGCCCTGACCAGGAATCAAACTTTAAGAGTCAGATTCTAGGCGAAAATGTAATTATGGTTACAAAATATCTATTCTTGATTATAGAATTGATGATGATAATATATATACAAATAGTTACACTTCAATAAACAATACAAAACTAAACTAATGTTTGACAAATCTGGCATTATATTATGAAGTTAAGATAGCATACATATCTTGTATATTATAAGCAATAGGTTGATACAGTGAACTGGTGTGAAAGTAAGTATTCCATTCCACTCCATACATTACATAATGAAAGACGTACTCATAAGACTCGTAAGAGTATTCAGAATTCATTCATATTGCCATTCATAAAACATACTAAGATTCCAAGAAAGACAGATTTGAAAGTTTTTTGCATAGAAAGTACTTGAGAACAGTTCATAGTTCATGAACATATTAATCATATTCAAAAGGCTAAGTTCATGAATACAAATTTTATCAGCAATATCCATTTCATAAACATAACTATATCTCATGCCAGTTATAGACATGAAGATGTATGAATAAGCATTATGGAAGAAGAGAAATAGAGCAAAGTTTATCACGTCCATTAAATTATAATTTTGTGGTTTACAGAGTGTAGTCCGATATAAAACATACAAAGTGAATTGATTGATAACTAAATACTGTTTTTTAAAAAGTAAAGCAAAAAACAATTCTTGATATACTTATGACCCAGCCATACAAATCTAATATTACTAAAAGTCAATTCTAATGCGAGTTACAGATAAATTCCGGTTGCCCAATCAGACCTGTTACAGATTTGTTGCCCAAATCAAATGTAAGGCTGGCAACGGTTAACCCTGGATGCTCAGTTTTAGGGTACAACTAGAACCAATAGTTCAAACAATTTTTAAAATCAACAAGAAATGTAATGTGGAAACCACATTTAAGCCTGATTTTAAAACTTTAATGCAAAAATTACAAAGGAAAATAACCCATAATAAACCCTGGTAGAGTTGTGGTTATTTTTTAATTCTGGTCATCACATGGTATGTTATCATTGTAGGAAGTTTCATAAAGATCTGACAATAAATGGCAGCAATATATGCTAAATTGAAAACATTTTAATGCAATTGTTAACAAAACCGTACGCCCGTCCACCCAAACGCCCGCCCGTGATTGCCAAACTATTAGCCGAATTTTTTCATGGAAAAATCCAGCTAAAAACCAAAATCCTAGCCATCATAATCGTTAATCAGAGAACCAGACGGGACAGAAGAAAGAAGGAAATGTAAGATTGTCAACAACATATACATAGTAAAGATGATGATACTATAGTAACTGTATTGTAAAACTTGATTCAATCTCAGTTGCGCATACATAAACCCTGCTGATTTAGATACGAAATTTATGTTCCATAGTCCCTGTTTATTGTTTGTTTATTTGTTCGGTTTAACGCCATAGCTGATAACTATTTTTATTGATAGAGAGTACAGAAGCACAGTAGTAAGTATTTAAATCAGCAAGGTTAATGAATTTGCAACTGACAGTTGAACAAAATATTACTACATCAATATTGATTGGTCGATACAAAATTAGTCTACATCCTTCTTTATTTACATATAGTTAAGACTAGTTTTGTAACAACCCATCAATATATATATCACAGTAAATCATTATTTTATCTAGTTTATAAATATACCTCCATCTGTTCCTATAGAAACAAAAAATACATAAAAAATACATAAAAAATATAAATATAAAAAAGACTATACTATAACTTTAAAGTAAAATAACTAAATTTTTAACTTAATACATAAATAAAAACATTGTTGCAAAATGAGATTTAAGCTTAAAGTATGAAATAAGGCCACAACAAGTTGATGCTATGTTCTACGGATTTTTCTAGAAAAAAAATGGGGCGAGCGAGCGAAGAAAAAAAAAATCTTAATTCAGTTGCTTTATATAGTGGTTTGACCAAATTTTTATGAGCGAGCAAGGAAATAAAAACATTTTTTTGTAAAAAACGTCAAATTTAGGTGCAAGCGAATCCATAGAACATATGATCAATTTGTTGTGGCCTAAATGCTATTCAGGAATTTGAAAAATGACTCATTTTTTTCAGAGGTAAATGAAATCTGTATATTCTTACAGTGCACTGTATATAAATGATATACAGCCCATTTTATCTCAACGGTCAAAGCTTGAATAATTTCACGGTGACTGAATGCATTGTTTTTGTACTGGCCACCTAATTGTTATTAAATAAATCTTGACTAAAACATATCATACAGCGTAAGCAGCTTTACTTGATCATAATACACACTTTCGGAAACTCATGAATGTATCACGACGATAATTTTAACAAACACATTCACTGTGAAATTGTTCATGTTTTGACAGTTGAGAAAAAACTAACTTTTATGTTGAAATTGAAAATGTCTGCAAACTTTTGCAGGGCACTCTATATAAACAAATAAAACCATGTCATACATACCATCAAAAGGATATAACGCTCTACAAGAACCAATTACAGGATATGAGAACTCGTCACCATCAGGGTCGGGTAATTCAGGCTCTGGTTCAGTTTGTGGTTCTTCTACTGGTCTGAAAAAATATACATTAACACATTATATCAGTCCACGAAAGTAATGGGTTTTCCTATTGCCCAGGACAACCAATTTTCAGTTTGGGCAACCAACAATTTCTTTTGAGCGACCAAAAATCTGCAAATGAGGTATAGTGCTTGTTTTTTTAAAAAAATGATCAACCACTATCATATCCTAATTTTGTACACTGTTATATAATATCAATGGTCAAAGCTTAACATTTACATAATCTCAAAGTTTGTGAACTGTCAAAAACAGGCCTCCTTGCAGGCTTTCAAGAAAATGAAGGTTTTTTTATACTGGTTCAATTTTGTTTTCAAATCTAAAGAGATACTTTTGGTTTTTTTACATCTGAAATTTGTTTTTTAAACAGTTTTATGAAGTGTTTAATTTCAATCTGGTATAGTCAATTATTCCATCATGTGAAAAGAGTAGCACTCTGAAACACTCAAGATTGATTCAACAAAGAGAGTTTCAGAACATCTTCACAACAAACTCTGTCACTATAGTAACAACACTAGATTTGACATGGCTATATATCAAAAAAGTCAAATTTTAACACAAAAATCAGTATTTAATAATTATACTATTGCATGAAGGTCAAGCTCAGATTAATATTGTTGGACTGTTTATACAATGAAACACTCTATAACAGCCTGTAACATGTTTAAATTAATTGGCTGAAATGAATGCAAGGAACAGTAGCAGTGATAGTCATAATAATCGGAGGTTTGTTAGGGGTGACTTAAAGGCAGCTTTTGTTACTAGGTGACACAAGTTTCACTGTATTTCATTATACATAACACCAAATCTTAACAAAATGTTAGTAAACAGCAATATATACAATGGATACATATCTATAATTTTAGTAATTCAAGCTCACATATTGATACAATACATATATTAAGCAGCATTTCAAATTAAATGCACATTTTGCAAACGTCTGTTATAGAGCAGTCAAGTCTACAAATTTAGTGGGTGTCTGGTTGCCCGGGATAACAACTTTTTAGTTCAGGCAACCAACCATTTATTTTGGGCAACCAATATTCTGCAAATGAGATATAGTGCTTGCTCTTAAAATGATCTGTTCGGACAACCACTTTCATATCCTAATAATATCATAGACTGCCAGTCTGTTATAAGATATAAAATACATGTTTTATTTCAATACACCAAGTTATATCCATCGGCACCTATACAATACATAATAAGCACTCCACACATATATAAAGCAACACTTCTAATTTCAAATGCATATTTAGCAAATCTCAATTATAGAGCAGTCTGTTATAAGATATAAAATACATGTTTTATTTCAATACACCAAGTTTATATGCATTGACAATCTGAGTATAATGATATTGACCAAAAAAATCTTTCCAAATATAATTCTGTAGTATTAGCAAACTTTTCATGGCCACAAATATACAAAATTACCAAGTACAAGTATAATACAAAGCAAGGGTTGCCCACAAGACTGTAGTAACTCACTCTCTAACACAATGTACTTACTACAGTCTTGCATGCAACCCTTAAAATATGAACACTGACTGTTATTACAACTTAAGCTGTTGAGCAAAGCAGAGCAACATTCTTACAAATATAAAGCTATAGAAAATTGGGGTATTTTTGATGTTTGTTTGTTGGGTTTAACGCCATAGCAACACATTATATAGGTTATATCACGGCGGTAAGTCAACCTACTCACTCCTTCTGGAAAGGCTAAATCACTAGATTTAGCTGTTAACCAACTAATAAGCGCATACTTTCGTCCGTGACTGACAACTGCCCTACATAATTAAAAATCATTGGTAGGAGGGAGAATGGCCGTAGAAATTATTTCATGACCAAGCTCCACGAAAGTATTCCCCGGCAGGGAATCAAACCCATGACCCCTCGATCAGTAGACTTGCGTTCTACCAACTGAGCTAGCCAGGCGGCTATTTTTGATGCAACATACAAGGGGAACTATTTTATAAACAATTAAATTTTCTTTGAACTGAATTTGTCATACTTATAAAAATAGATAGGAATAGGGACGAGGAAAGATACAGACTGCTATATACAATCTTATAGATCACCATCAAATATCTAATTATAATATTATTACATCATAATAATGTGCTACTACCACCAAATGTCCCATATGAAGTTAATAAGACAAAGTTATCCTTTTCTAAGATGAATAAAGGGGCTGGTTTTCAGTTATATAATGATTTTAGGGGTGGTGCTAAAAGTTGTATGAAGGAGCTACAGTCACATGATGATGTTAGGGGCAGTGCTAAAGCCACATAATGATATTATTAGTAATGCCAGTCACAAAATAAGGGGCTGTGTTTCAGTTATATAATGATATTAATAGATACAGTGATAAAGTTAATGGGCTGTGCTAATGTAGAATGATGGTATTAAGAGCATTGCTAAAATCAAATAAAATACCTAGAGGCAGAGCTACAATCAAATGATGTTATTTATTTTATTAATTGGATTTAACGCCGTATCAACACATTTTATGTCATTTCACGGCGTCCAGCGCACCTAACCTAGCTTTCCTGGACCTTTGTCTATAACCAGTACTCACCTACCCTTCCACAAGGCCGGAAACTTATCCATATTATCTAATTAATGGAGGAAAATTGACAAAATTGTCTAATTTTCATGGAAGGGTATAACCTCCCCGGGTGGGATTCGAACAAATGATGTTAATATAGGCGGAGCTACAGTCACATGACAGTATTAGAGGCATGCTACAGTCACATGATGGTAAGAGGCGGTGCTACAGTCACATGATAGTAAAAGAGGCGGTGCTACAGTCACATGATAGTAAAAGAGGCGGTGCTACAGTCACATGATAGTAAAAGAGGCGGTGCTACAGTCACATGATAGTAAAAGAGGCGGTGCTACAGTCACATGATGGTATTAGAGGCGGTACTACAGTCACATGACAGTGTTAGAGGCAGTGCTAAAGTCACATGAAAGTATTAATGGCGGTGGCATAGTCACATGATAGTATTAGAGGTGGTGCTACAATGGCATGATGTTAATTAAGGCGGAGCTACACAACAAACATGTTATATCACTACAAATACAGCAACTAAACTCTTGGTATAAAATAAAACACAAAGTTACCGGTAACTATATCTAGATCTTTCACTGGAAAGCAAATAAAATAACAAAAGGTAACAAAAAATGTGCAAACAAAATATGATGATGATTAAATACTTTCTAAAGTCCAAAATACATGAATAATTGATTTTTATATTGCGGAATTTAAGACACTTTGAATGCCATCCAGTCATTGCTTTAACCCACTAGCTCGAAGCCTATTACTAAAGAAAACTTATTAAGGCTAGTAAATGGTAATGATTTCATACAGTCAGACTAGTGGATTACTTTGTCCTTAACTAAAAAAACATGAAAAACAAAGCTAGTGACTTATTTCATTTGCAGACTTACTCCAAAGATTTTGCCATAACATTGACCCTAATTGTAAGACATTTATATTTGGTACAAGTTTAATATAATTCAACACAAGCTTTCAGATATAAGGACTTCAGGAAGTAAGTATATAATGAACAGTGCAAAATAATGTAATGGTTAAATAAAAGTAAATGAACATTTTCGGCCATCACCTTTAAGGTACAGATTTCAACTTAAATATCAACTTTTTCTGAAACTATCAAACTTGTATGAAAACATTTTTAGAAGCAGGAAAGTAGTGTTCTGATATTGACAATTTTAGTGCAAATTGACATACAACTACAAATGATGGTGTTTAATGTAGTAAATATCTACTCCTTATGTCACGGTATAGACAGTGCATTTTTGTGACTTGTATTGTAAATTTCTGGCAACATATAGGTCAGTTTGTCTTATGATATCAAGAATTAATTTTTTGACCCAAAAACAGACAATGAGTGGTTATTTGAAAATATAGAAAAATCTTAACTAAATCTGTAAACTAGTACCTTTAGGTTTTCTTGAGCTAGTCCAATTCATTATGTCAAATAGTTAAAGGTGAAATTTATCGTTGGACACAAAAAACGATTAAACATCAAAATATTACGTATTTCTATTGTATTTCAGCAGACACTCACGCTTAACGCATGTAAACAATGTGTATATCGAGATATTTAACTCTGATTTAAACCTGTATCAATTTAGCCGATATTACAACATCGCTTATCTACCGTGTGTGACGTCATCGTAGTCCTATCGATTAAAACCTGTTGTAACAGTCAATGGATTGTAATTTATACACGCCTGTCAATTAATCAGTCGCAAAAACATTTTGAAATTAAATTTGCATTTTTTTATTAATAATTACATTTCCTACATGATTTTTTATATTTCATATAAACCAGTTTAATAACTAGGCTTATATGTTGTATATTTGATTGCATTCATCGACAATTCCATGATATTTAGTAGTTTTTTTGTGATGTATTTTTTATTTGCGTGAAAAAAAGGTTCAAGAAGAAATTAAATCGAATACGTCATTACATTAAATGAGTCTGAAACTGGTTAAGAGCAAGCGCGTTTTTTTTATTTCTATATGATGACCAAGTGAAAGGGGAAAAAGATTGAAAAAACTCGGCAGAAATAACTTAGACTACGTAAAGTTATGATTTCGTCATATTTTGACAGATACTTGCCAAAAAGTGCGGAAAACGCTATTTAATTTCCTTTTTGAAAAGAAAATAGTGTACCTCGTGTTTTTTTCTCAAGGAACCAAAGATGAAAAAAGGAAAATCAGGTGACAGCAATGTTGTGCAGAAAATACTACTCAAATTGTTTCGTAATGTTGGGTGCAGTAAATATTAGTTTGGAAAATAAGCATAAAAATTAATTTTTGTAAAAATCGCATTTAAAAATCATGGAATGAAAATTGATTAAACATTAAAATATATATATATCTTTATATCGCTGGTTGTGCGATTATATTAAATGATGAGACCGGCATTCTAAACCTCGCTATTTTGCACAAAAAATATTTAAATGCGTAATATGAACTTGATCGCCTGAACGGTCATCTACTATCATTTACCTTATCTCCAATATATCGCGTAACATATGTCAGCGGATTAAAAATTTCTTTTGAATTCTCAGCATGACGTCTGTTAGACAATGTTGAAATTGATTGAGGGTGCGTTACGTACTTTGTATATTGATGTCGACGGCAGAGTGATAGCCAACACGTGTCAGGATTTGAGAGTCTGTGTCCATGGAAACACCCAATAGTATCAATAATTTGATGACACAAAAGAGTAATTGATAAATTATTTTGATGTACCCCTAACTTTAAATGTGTTAATTAAGTTTGTGAGGTTCCCCACGGGAAACAATAAAATTCGTACAAGATGACAAAAAAGTCCTGCGGTGAGCCTCTATATATTGGGGTCCTTAATGTAGATTAAGATATCATCGCCAACAAATTGCATTTGTTACACATGACCTGTCAAAAGGCTGTCGCCAATTATATACTTTTTAATTGTAGTTAATATTGGTCTGAATAATGATGTTAGAAAATAATCTTTTGAATCGGAGTTGAAATTGTTTTTCACGGAAGTCAATTCGCGCTAATAAATCTTTGTTTTTACTAGTTTGTTAGACAAATATATTAACAGTTGAATTTACCAAGGAGTTATTTGTGATTTTATTAAAACTTAAATTCTCATATGGAATTACGGAAAAGCATATAAATACAACAAAGGGAATTATTATGAACTATTCGAAACACGATGAAGATACGATTTGAAATTATTTACTTTGTCGCCGAGTTGTCGTCGTTTTGAACAAGTTATCTTAATCTATTTGAAACCACTTTGAGTGCAGTCCCTCGAACAAAGATGGAATTCTTATAAACCATAACAGTGTAAAGTTTTTTTTAAAACATAAGTTGCATCGGAATTAATGTTTTAACATTCTGTGATAATAATTCAAAACTGGTGCTGAAGAAATCTGAAACACAATGATCAACGGTAAGTAATAAATTCTCATCTTCATAAGAATATGGGCTCCGAACTAATACTTCAAATTTACTTAAATTGATATCATGAAAAAATTACAAACTAGTTGTAAATAGCAATTATTTAATTAGCATTTATTTCTAATTACAAGCACAAGACACAAATTTTCCTTACTATAATATATACTTATACTCTCAAAAAAGTCTCAAACACCTGTTTCACGGTCATAATCACCACATTCACAAATAATGCACAATCGTCAAAATTCTTTCGCTATTCGACCTAGAAAGGATTATTCTACATAAAATACTTTTTTTGTGAAGAAAATCGATCTATATCTTCTCTATATATTCTATAATTGGGAAACATAGTATCTTGCACCTGTGTTTCTAATAACCGCTTTCAGGATGTAGGACTACGATGACGTCATACCGATTCCGGTCACGAACGATAACTCATGCATAACTTGATGCAGGTGTGTTTCGCCCAAGAGTTAAAATTCGTATTGCGCCGTTGTTTGATGACCAAATTTCGCGAAATTTTGGATAATATTTTATAATTATCTATAGTTTTTGAAAATTAAAGAATTACAACCAGAAAATTTGAACTTTAAGGTTACAATTATCAACTAGCCCAGCTATACGACACAAGTAATTATCACTAGCTCACATCAATTTCCATTTGTCACTGGCTTTGGGCTAGTGGTTTAAGGCAATGACCAATTTTACATTATAAAATAAATTTACAATAAGTTAAGGCAATGATTGTTTTTAGGGTTATAATTTATATAATATAGATTTTGATTTACAATAAATATAAGAATATAGCTTGGTATTACAATATCAATGTCATGTATAGGCTAAGCATTAAAATAAATAAAGCTATAACAAATATAATGTGGCCTTTTGGATGCATACAATATAATACAGTAGTTTGTTATCATAGATAAAGCAATAAAAATCAGCATATGAATTAAATATAAAATACATTATTGTCAAATTTTCATGGAAGGGCATAACCTCCTCAGGTAGAATTCAAACCCGCACCCCTTCGAGACACGAAATTCCAAATCCCAGCACGCTACCTACTGCAATATTGACCCAGGTACCATTTAAACAAATAGAACACTTAGTCTTGTTTGTTTATGAAATCAAATTTCAATGAATGAAACAATGAGAATGATATCAAAAATGCACAAAAATGCATATTATATTATATTAATTAAACAATATTTAACAAGCTTACATGACTATACAAAACAATATTTAATAAATCTACATTCAATGTTTTAGATGAATTAGTTCAACTTATAACAAGGGAAGTAAGCAATGAATATTAACTCCTAGTAAAAACATGGTTGTCTCCCTTAGTTAACAAAATCAACTAACTCTTAAAGGTAAATTTGCAAAGCAGAGTAAGGAATATGTTATATACTAAATTTCAAACCAACTTCATAATAAATTTAAAATTAATCTTGTTATTTAAAAATAACTTATATCAGTATTCTACAAAAACAATCTGGAACTGCTCGTTAGATTTCAACTTAATATGAAATAAACAGCAATATTACTAAATTTCAAATCCCAAACATCCTGAAACCCTAGAGTCATAGCCCTAAAAAGTTTAAACCATAAAATAACAAGTTGAAATCATCTCAAATTGCCATAAGAACAAGTTGAATTTCAAATTTATTTTGAATCTTAAAATTGTTTACTTGTCCGTTCTTGCCAACTGGTAAAGTTACTTGTCCGTATGTACATTATAGAATAAAATTATTGAAAAATCCACTTGTCTGTACTTGCCTTGGGACAACACTGACAATTAATTTCCCTGCCCCTGCTAGTGAGACAAAGTCCTAAAAAGTTTCATGACTAAATAGGAAGCCTGTAATACTTGTAATAAAATGCAAAAATTTCTAAACCCTGCAAATTAACTCCTTAGAAAACATACTGCCAAATTAAAGCACTATACAATAACTGAAAAGTTACATCTTTGGATATAGTCCTGAAAAGTTACATCTTTGGACAATGTCCTGAAAAGTTACATCTTTGGACAATGTCCTGAAAAGTTACATCTTTGGACAATGTCCTGAAAAGTTACATCCTTGGACAATGTCCTGAAAAGTTACATCTTTGGACAATGTCCTGAAAAGTTACATCCTTGGACAATGTCCTGAAAAGTTACAGTTATAAAATAACTTACTCGTAATATTCTTCTTGTTGTGTAATATGTTGTGGTACAGGTGTACCAGGTACTGGTGTATGAATACCTTCTTGTGATGTTATACTGGAAGTTAATGATTCATTGGATGGATGACGTCCACCCATGTTCATATCTCTCTCTGCGTCTGCTAAATAATCCTGTAATAGTTGCAATAAATATATACATCAAGTTTGAACAATAACTTATAACTAGGAATGAGATGATAAAAGACCTAATCTGGAATTCAAATTTATGGGTTTTTCCGTCTGTGCACAGGCGGTACAAACAAAGTTTTCTACACATTATTGCTAAACAGCACGAACAATGGATTAAAGCCTATTGTTCTTTGTACACATGTTTTCATTGTAACGGTGAAAGTTTGTTTGTACCGGAGGGGAAAACCTAAATATTTGAATTCCGGATATAGTCTATTACTATAGCCACATATCCATACAATATCAATAAGTCAGGCCATGATACGTATCGTGGCCCAGCACAATATATATCACAATATGACCCATACACTTGTTACCGGGAGAAGACACTGTGTAGTAAAATCAGTATTGGACAGTGTTCACGTGATGACAGTGTCATCCCTACTAACAACCAGCTTAATAGATTCCAAAATCAAAAGCAGAAAATATAAAAGGCAGTACTCTAGTACTACTCTGCAGCACTTTATATACCATTACATTATTGTTGCAATGTTTAAACCTTAACCAATACAAATAATCCAGCTAGTTCAGTCGGTGGCGCACAAGTCTACTGGTTGAGGGTTTCCATTCCCATGTAGGACATTCTTTAGCAGAGTTTGGTCATGATAAGCTTTCTATGGCCATTCTCCCACCTAACTCTGATTCTAAATCATGTTGAGGATGGAAGTATGCGCCTAGTAACAGGTCAACAGCTAAATCCAGAGATTTCCCCTTTCTTGGAATGGTAAGTAGGTTGACCGACCACTGTGATATGACCGTTACAGTGTGTTGCTACGACAATAAACCCAACAAAAACATAAACCTACCTGATTCTTCTTCATCTCTGATTGTAACTGATTTAATTTTTCAGCATTTTGTTCCATTTTTTTATTTATAGAATTAGGATCACCTAGTGCTGGATTACCTTCATAAACTTCTTTCATTTTTATCATTCCTTCTCTGTAAACAATACAAGTATATATGATATATGTTATATATAAATGATGATGTTTCTGATCATGATGATGATAATAATGATGATGATGATGATGATAATGATGATGGTGATTATAATAATAATGATGATAATGATGATGATGGTAATAATGATGATGATGGTAATAATGATGATGGTGATAATAATGATGATGATAGTAATAATGATGATGATGGTGATAATAATGATGATGATGGTAATAATAACAACAATAATGATAATAATAATGATGATTATGATGGTGCTGATGATGATAATAATTATGATGATAGTAATGATGATGAACATATATAATATAACAATGATAATAATGATAATTATGATGATAATAATGATAATTATGATGATAATAATGATAATTGTGATGATTAATGATAATAATGATAATTGTGATGGTTAATGATAATAATGATAATAATAATGATAATGATGATGATAATAATGATAATTGTGATGATAATAATGATGATAATAATGATAATTATGATGATAATAATGATAATTATGATGATAATAATGATAATTATGATGATAATAATGATGATAATAATGATAATTATGATGATAATAATGATAATTATGATGTTAATGATAATAATGATAATTATGATGATAATAATGATAATTATGATAATAATAATGATAATTATGATGATAATAATGATAATTATGATGATAATAATGATGATAATAATGATAATTATGATGATAATAATGATAATTATGATGATAATAATGATAATTATGATGATAATAATGATGATAATAATGATAATTATGATGATAATAATGATAATTATGATGATAATAATGATAATTATGATGATAATAATGATAATTATGATGATAATAATGATAATTATGATGATTACCTTCTCTGTAGAACGTGAGTTGTGTTATAATAATAACAACAAGGAGCAGTGGTTCGATCACAAGTCAATTTCAAATATATAATTTTTAAAGCCTATGAGATATGATATCATAATATTATGATATGAATTTCAGAAAGTATTTGATAAAATTGAATAATATTATACATTGATAGGACAAAAAAATGAAAGTATTATGAAATCAATGTTTCCTGCTTTTAACATACAATGATTTTTAGTTAATTTTTTTTTTTGAAAAAATGACCACAGGTTAGAATTTAATATTCAGACAATGGCGATTATGACTTGAACATTAAAAAGTAAGACTTCAGCTGTCATATAGGCCTACTAACAACCAAAACTTCATACAAAATACAACATACCTTTCAGCGGTTTCGTGAGCTATTTGTTTTCTTATGTCTTCTATTCTTTTCATTAATTTAGCTTTTCTTTGTGCTGGTGGAATATTACTGAAATCTTCTTTCTGTTCTTCCGTCTGAAATATATGATAATAATTTATGTAACCATGGAAACATGATATAAATAGCATCAAACTATGTAACCATGGAAACATGATATTAATAGCATCAAATATGTAACCATGGAAACATGATATAAATAGCATCAAAATATGTAACCATGGAAACATGATATAAATAGCATCAAAATATGTAACCATGGAAACATGGTATAAATAGCATCAAATTTTGTAACCATGGAAACATGATATAAATAGCATCAAAATATGTAACCATGAAAACATGATATAAATAGCATCAAAATATGTAACCATGGAAACATGATAACATCAATATATGTAACCATGGAAACATGACCATAATATCTGTAACCATGGAAACAAAATCATAATATCTGTAACCATAGAAACATTATCATAGTGATATTAATATAAATTATGTAACCATGGAAACACAATCAGAATAACATCAAAATGTGTACCATGGAAACATGACCATAATATCAGTAACCATGGAAACACAATCATAATATAAGTAACCATGAAAACAAACTCAAATTCTTGACAACTTTCAATCATGCAAATATTTATAATATTATGGTTAGTAGATATACACAATTTTGTGTCATTTACTAATTTGGAATTGATAGGAATAATTTATATGACCCCTTACAACTCATGAATAACTGCATAAAGATGTAGTGACTGTTTACAAAATAAAAAATGTCTGCTGGACATGTATATAAAAGCAGACTTTATACCTCACTTGAACTTTTTTAACTTTTCACATATTTCAAACAAAAATAGACTGCACCAAACTTGAAACACATGAATTAACAGAGTGCAGATCATGGCAGGTTGCCATAGTGAGTCTTGAAAATACTAATCTATCAAAAAATCGACCATAATAAAATGCAGCATTATAAATGAATAGAACAATATTCAGTGACGTATCCAGACAAGCATTAAAATACGATATCAAATATAACATTTTTTTTTTGGCAGTCAAAGACCAACATATTATTTTTGCAGTTTTATACAAATGTATGAAAGTTTAAAAATCTGTTTAATTATTTTAAATATTTTAATCTACTCTGGTAAGTTAATGATATTAATGCATTCCAACTCAATATGTGCACATGCTGTATTCACAAGGTGAGAATTTAATATTATGTCCATAAAACAGTCTCCATTACAAACTTTTATCAAAACTTGAATTTTGGTCCAGAAAAAGGATTCTTTTTACTGAATTGATGGACTAAAAAATCTTATTGATACATTAAAATAAGCAGAAAGTTTGAATTATTTAACAGTGATTTTGCGTGACTCAGTCCACTGCTTAAATTTGAAGACTGAAAACGTTCTGATACCATCAAGAATTCAACTATCAAGAGTTCTACCAAAAAATTTTTCATTCTACCCAACCTTTACTTCTAATAAAAACCTTAATTTCAGATTTTTTTTCCTAGCATTTCAATCAAGGAATGAATAATATAATTCAGAATTCCCTAAATGTACTTGATATGATGTCACCCAAAGTCTTGCAATTTGGAGAACTAATGTGCAAGAAATGACATTTTTACCTGCGAGGGTGGTATAATTCCGTTGCGCCAATTTGTCGGCTGCACTAATAAGCGGAGTAGAAGACTCCCCAGGGAGATTGATAGATAGATACCAGTAGCCAAATGACCAGGGGTAATTGTTGTAAAGTCGGTGAACGTGCGTAAGCATGAAACTTAGACTATAAAATGACATTTTCAGATTATAAAATCAAATTGATCTCAAATTAATGGCATATCAACACTGATAAGTGTCACATCTGAAGTAATTAAACTACATTGAATTATAGTTCTTAAGGTGAAATACACCTTCAGTAAGTGGCTTAAAAATTCCTTCGAAATTCCCAAATAAATAACAATACGTCAATGCAAAACTAGTGTAACTACAACAAAATAAAGAAGAAAATAGACTAGTTCTGCTATGATCTATTGTTATAGAACCCTTGAAAGCATAGATCATATGATACAACATCATAACTTAAACATTCAACAACAATCATCATTACATAACAACAACAACAACAATTTGTACATCATCATTTAAGGTGGTGAGTGCATTATCAAAACTAAAAAAAACTAAGGTAGGGAAACTTAATGTAACAGTCATCACCTTAATGTCAAGTTCACAATGTCCAAGTGTTTTTTGGGTTTTTTTAAAACATTTTTAGGTCATATATACGAAGGCCAGCTCTTCCTACTATAGGTTTCCTGGACACTTTTCTATCACCAGTACTAACTTACCCTACCACGAGGCCGACAACTCATGTATATGGTATGACCTACCACAACCGGACTCAAACCCGCGATCTCCGGATTTTCGAAGTCAGACATGCTAACCACTATGTCCCAGTGTAAGCCCCAATGTTTTCTGGTTATTTTAGAAGTATAACCAGGAAGATTTGTGAAGAAACTCAAGTGGCTGAATCAGGCACTATATCTCCACCTTGGACACAGGCAATACTATGGATTAACCTCCTAGTCTTACCTGAGACTAGTGAAACTGATCCAGGCTTGTGAAAATTTCTTCTTTTATATACCTAGGCTAGTTGATAACTAAGCCTTTTATTATATAACATAATAAAACAGACAAGTGCACAAGAAAAATTAAGGTGATGAGGTAACTATAAAATCATCATATTCATATCTCTATCAGTGCAAACATGATCTACAAAGTGCTTGTGTCATGCAGGATGCTTTTAGTAAATGTACTTCAAGATTACATATTTGATTCACTAACAATATTCATGATAATTCCACGAAATCACATTTTTGATGACTAGGCCGTAATGATATCCTCCCCTTTATAGGCTTTTAAGCCCAAAATCCAAGACTTTGATTTTAGCAAGTGAAAATTATCTATTCATATAGCTGGGCTAGTTTGAATTTTACTTTTGCTAATTTTTTCATTAAGGTACCTGAAATTCAACAGTAGCGTAAAACCTTGACATAAGGACCAAGGGACCATAACCTAACACAGCTGATTCACCAAAACATACAAAACATAAATTACAACATTAAAATACAGTACAGTTCAGTTTAATTTGGAAAAATCAAAATTGATGGTTTAATAGCAGAATGGACCTTTTTCTCATCCCATGCATTTGGAAATTACACCATGGTCTTGACAACCTAGTAACCATTGACTACAGGTATTTATAGGAGGGGGGTATTGGTTAATATCATTCCACTGTCAGTGGTGCATACATTATCCCTGCTGATTTAAATACTTGATATTTGTTAGGTAATCACCTTACATGCAAACATATTATATTATTTTAATACTTCTATACAGTAAAAATGAATATCCATAATTATGTATGGGAATTATCAAACAAATATTGAGTATTTAAATCAGTGGGGTTAACATATGCAATACTTCAGTTGAATAGATTTTACCAATACCAACTAACAAATGATAAAATCAAGTAAACCACTACATAAAAAGGGGTGGGGTGAAGGTCAGGTAAAAAATAAGACCAAAAACTACAAGATGCAATGGAACGAAAACTAAAAAAAACTAAAAATATAACTACAAAAGACGACAAAACAATAAAACAATCACTGATACAACATCTAACTGTCACGATGCAGGCAGTAAAAGTAGAAATAACTTACAGTATTGTTTAATATAGTAAACGTATCCCAAAGTTGATGGTGAATGAAAATGTCAATGAAATATAAATAACATTGTTTTAATATATAATATGATGACATACAAGTAAATTTATAGATCTTAATGTACTAATTATCAACATCAAGAACATTAAACAAAAAATGTAATGTAGAAACCACATTAAAGCCGGATTTTCATCAAGATCTGACCATAAATGACAGAGATATCCAACATATTAAACACTTTTACGCAAAAATTACAAAGGGAAATAATCCATAATAAAGCCAGGTAGAGTTGTGGTTACTTTCTAATTTCCTTCATCACATGGTATGTTATCATTGTATGAAGTTTCATTATGATCTGACAATAAATGGCAGAAATATAAGGTAAAGAAAAAACTTTAACAAAATTGTTAACAACAACGGACACCTGACCGCCCTTCCACCCGCCATTTGCCAAACTATAAACCGAATTTTTTTGTAGAAAAATACGGCTAAAATGGATCAAACAGTAATACAGACGAAATTACCCTCCCAGCTCCATCCCCCTGCCCAAGACAAACTATTCGGATTATCTAGGTGAACAGAATGAATGATGGGAAATATTCAACTGATTAGACTAGTTGAAAAATCCGGCTAAAAATCCATAGATGAAAATAAGAAAACTTTTGACAAAAAGACATAGCACCAATATAGATATAATTACAATTATATAACTGTGGTGCTTTTCACAAAAATTCTTAAGAAATAAATCTTCTTAAGTCAGTTTCATATAATTAGCACTTCAAAGTCAGACCGACAATAAGCATAAGTATGATATGATATTCAAAAGGTATACACAATTCTACATAATTCTATAATATTTGGAATTGATAAGCCAAAAAAATGAGTGCACTATTTAGGTTTCTTGCTTTTGACTTACAAAGATTTTTTTCGTAAGAAGTTTTGGGAAAAGCACCACAGTTATCTAACTAAACAATAAGATAATTAGTCTTCTATCTTTCACCATTAAAACTCCTATAAAAATGGTTAATATAATCTTCATTTATAACTACAATCTTTGCCAAACTTCTCTGTAATATCCCTTATAGTGGGCATTGAACCAAACTGCAATATGATTTAGGTAAAACCCCTGAATAATGGCATTGATAGAAAATACTACATTAAAACAATGTTTTGTAAGTAGTAATGGTACACTTTAAGGAACCAAAATGTGTTGCCGTTCAGAGGTTGTTGCTTTACAGAGGTTAAATTCATTTAAAAAAATGTTGATGGAAATATCAAAAGCCGTTGTTGCGCAGAGGATTTGTTCTCCAGAGGGTCGCTCTTTAGAGTTTATACTGTACTGATAAATTTCGTTCCACTATCAGTGTGGCATACATTAACCCACTGATTTAAATACTCAATATTTTTTTGATAATCCCCATACATTAACATAGTTGATTTAAATACTAAAGTACTTCTGTACAAATTATCCATAAAATAGAAGCCTTTTTATGAATCGCGAGCTTAGCGCAAATACAATTTAAAAAAGAGAGATTTACAACCGTTTTGTGCTAAGCCCGTAGTATAGGAATTATAGAACAAACATCAAATATTTAAATCAGTGGGGTAAATCACTTAATGAATGCGCCACTGGCAGTTTAAATAAAATTTACCAATACTTCAAGGATATAGTTAACCAGAGAAATTTAGCAAAGATTTCTTCCATCTAAATATAACCAATAGTTGTAAGTACAATATTGTTGTGTTCAGGTTTCTTCTGTTGCTTAGCAACAACTAATGAAAGCAAATATCAGAATTATGGGTGGGGTAGTAATAAATAAGGAAGTAGTGACTGAGACATGAAATCAATGAGTAGTATAGAAGTGGGGAGATTCCGTATTGTGGAGATTCCATAGCACATGAATGGACTTGAATATGACCTTGACCTTGGATCTTGCCTGCTGCACATGAAGTAGTGACAGTGAACATGTGTGCCAAGACTCATGAAAATCCATTGAGTTATAAGACAGTAGTGGCTGAGACAAAAAAGGGACAGTCAGAAGAAAGGATGGATGATGGATGGTCCATGCAATTGGTATAAAATACCCCTATAGACCTATGGAGGCATAAAAAAGGTTGGTGCAGAGTAATTTCTTTAATTGCTAGGAAGGCAAAAATGAGAAACATTGAGAATTGTTTCACTATTGCCTCAAGAATATCACGAAAGACTAAACTAGACTAAATCAACCAATCTAGGAAGTATGGAGATCCATAAAGACATGTTTATTAATTTGTTCTAACATAATATAGTAGATATTAATAGTTCTGAGATGTTCTTTTAACAGGTTATTATTTCTACATAAGAACAAATCAATATATATTCTTATATTCTTGACCTAGAGACCAAGTAACAAATATGATATGTAGAGTTTCTGTTGGTGAGGGGGAATAAGCATGATTGACAGATACTGAGAGAAAGACAGACGAGGTGGACACAGGATTTTTTTCTAAGAGGGTGGAGGGGTTGTCCAAACTTTTGAACCACAACCACATTATACACTGTACAGAATAATGAAGCAAATCATTAATAAAACTACAAAACTGTAATTAGATCAGGGCAATACCTAGAATAATTGCTTCATGATACTTAAAATGGTTTACAGTTCAAAATACACTCATGGACAGGTATATTCTGGAAATTTCAGGGGGAGGTCCCACTAACCCCCAGCTAGATCTGCATACGGACAGACAGAGACTCAGAGAGAATCATCAATCGAGGGACAAATATTGAATATCTCAGCCAAGAGGACAAATTACAGTATTAATGAAAGGTTACAAATTAATAGAGAAAAGTCTGTCAGCTCTCTGAGCAGTTAACTTGAAGATAAAAAAACATAATGAAAATGTCACATTCTAAAACAGCCAATCTCTCAGTAACAGAGAGCTAGCCCTACAATTAACTGTAGTAGTCTGACTGTATTATCATACACTGACAGTCTGAGACTAAGACATTATTACCACTATAAATCACATCTTAGAGACGCTGTAACACCATATACAGTACCCACCAAAAGTTTGGTGACAATTTTAGATTGTGTGCCTACTCAGTAGCTTTATCTATATTTTTGGCAACTGTTTATTTTGAAATGCTTTGTAGTTTTGCTTTATTTTTTTGGTACTTTTCATAGTTATAGATAAAACTACATAAATGGCATAAAAGATTATGTTGTGGAACATAATTAAAATCAGTGTTTATTTTCACTCTTAGGGGAAAGGTGGCGGGGCCCTTTTTGAGGGGAAAATCGCGACAAAAATGAAATTAGGGGAAAAATTTTCAGTACTTGAGATAACATGGATCCTGTAACAGAGTAACATTGATTTTCTGTCCACTTTTATGAAATTCCAACTATTGAACCTATATATTCATCTATGATTTCTCTGTAATGCTTGAGGAATGGGCAAAAATGCTATAAAAAGTACAAACGTTTTAGGAATTTTTTACCTGGAAAGGGGAAAAATATATACTTTTTGGAGAGGGGAATGGGGTCCAATTTCGGCCCCAAAATGGCCTGAAAAAAACACTGTGGAGGCTTAAGGATGTCAGATGCTGAATCTTATAAATGTGCTGCATTCATGAAAGTTTTCATTTTATCACAAACCATACTTAAATTTATAAAAAATAATGGTTCAGCAAAAATATTCATCAAAATTCAAGAATTGCAGTTAATTTATTTTGTCTCCAAGCTTTTGGTGGGTACTGTACTACAGATGAAAGACTAACAGGCATTGTAGTCCTAAGTTTACTTTAAGAATAGAAAATTCAAGTATTTAATACATTACAAATCGAGGGTTGCCTGCAAGACTGTAATAACTCAATCTTTAATGCAATGCACTTACTACAGTCTTGCGAGCAACCCTAGAAATACAAGGCAATATAATTTAAAGTTCATAGCATTTTAAAGATTTGATTTTGATGCACTTTTAGCATTACTGTACTTTCTCTAAGATTTTATTGTAAATTTTGGTAGCCCAAACTGCTTCAGACAGTCAGCATCGTCAGGCCAAACAGGAGCTCTCTAAAAATCCACGGTAATATGTATGCAAGTAGTGTAGGACAAATGAAGAAAAAAAGAACACCCCTGTCCATCCCAAAAATCTAAACTAGGGAATCTTTAAAATCTAACCAGTGAGCATAGAGAAGAATGGACACAACAATATTGTACTCTAAAACAGATTGTTGGTAAAAATGTCAATACTATATAATACAGCAGGGTGGGTGGGGTACTGTCATTATTAAAAATGTAAATTATATATAATATAGCTAGGTTGGTGGGGTATTGTCGTATACCTTGCTTCCTGAATGAGACTAGACAGAAATACATCAAGATATACATTAATAATAACATCAACAAATTAACATTCATAGTTTTCATTTGACATTACAGTGACATGGGTGAAAGTTGAAATTTTGAAAATACTGAAAGCCTACTTTCAAAATACTGAAAAAAAACAGTTTTCACAGAGTTCGTTTTTCTCAAAATACAGAAATCAGTATTTATACTGAAAACTTTCACCCATGTAGTGACTATTCTATAGCAGGATAGCAGGGTGCCACACCCAGCCCTTTTTCTTTCCTCTGGGCCCCTTTTGCACCTCCCTATGCTGAAACAACTACTTTAAAACATCAACCTTCAGAATGAGCACTGGCCCTCTTTACTGCATCCCTATCTTTATCTGAGTTCTAGAATAATCAGTAACATTTCCACATTGATGGAGGAAGTTTATGGAGCCAAATAATGAACAAGTAATGTAATGTGGAAACTACATTAAGCTGGATTTTAAAACTTTAACACAAAAATTTCAAAGGGAAATAATCCATAATAAAGCCAGATAGAGTTGTGGTTACTTTCTAATTCAGTTCATAACATGGTATGTTATCATTGTATGAAGTTTCATAAGGATCTGACAATAAATGGCAGAAATATATGGAAAAGAAAAACTTTTAAGCAATTGTTAATGACACCAGACCCCTGCCTGCCCAATTTTTTTCGTCAAAAAATCTGCCTAAAAATAACAAAATTCAAGTCAAATGAAATCTCTGAATATAATTGACAAATTTTAATAATCATATAGCAGGCACATGTTGACCTGAGAATGGTTAATAAGTCACTCATTATTGTAAAATTTTCATGGAAGGGTATAACCTTCCTGGATAGGATTCGAACCCGTACCCCCTTTGGGTCACTCAATTTGAAGTCCAGGTGCACTACCAACTGGACTACCGACCTGTGGTGCTTTTCACAAACATTCTTACGAAAAAAAAAGTCAGTTTCATATAATTAGCACTTCAAAGTCAGATGAATAATAAGCTTAACTGATATGATATTCAAAAGGAATACACAATTCTACACAATTTGTATAATATTTAGAATTGATAACCCAAAATATGAGCTTATTATTAATAACGTTTCTTGCTTTTGACTTACGAAGATTTTTTTCGTAAGAATTTTTGTGAAAAGCACCACTGGGTTAAACTGATTAAAAGAACAGTAACTGATGATTATAGACCTTGTCTCAAGTCATTGTGAACAAGTTAATCATATTGCTAACCTATGATCATCTGTTCTAAACAATGTGATAGGTCAGAGCAAAACTAGTCTAAATACATGAAAATAAAGACAGATATAGGCTAGTTTTGCACCGACTTATCAAAATAGAAATTTCTCATAATAAGACATTTTATACAATATAATACAGTTTGTGAGAACAATAGATAGCTTAAACATAATAGAACAATAGCTTAATTAGCAACAAAATGTATATGCATTAAACATGTATTATACATATATACAGTATAACCTCTGCCGAGCAGCCCTCTATAGAACAAATCCTCTGCAAAACAACACCTTTTGATATCTCGCTTGTGCGTAATTCTAATTGAATTTAACCTCTGCACAGCAACAACCTCTGAACAGAAACACACTTTGTCCATCCTAGAGGGTGTTGTTCAAGAGAGGTTGTACTGTATATTATAAATGGCTTACAAGTGATGAAAATAACATTAGCAAAATATTACAAGTAAATTCTACATGTAGATAAATTGATTGCTCTGACAGCTCAAAACTAGTTTACACTCTACCACATCGCCACAGAGCTAGCTTGAAGGCAAGAGAGTACCAACTCCATATTGCACCTCTGTTACATACAACCCCTCTGTACCAAAATTCATCTGTGAATTGTTTAAGCTTAGATGTCTGTGAGACAAACTAAGAATGCAATCATACAATTCCTAGTGGGGTTGTTCACACTAGACACCAAAAAAGTAATGTAGACTAGTTTTGGGCTGACTAAACAATAAAGCTGGTTCATGTTGAGAAATATCTCATATCTCAGAAAAGTAAAGCATTGCATACATAAGTAAACTATACCATGGAACACAGACTCATTACCTTGACCTACTAGCCCAAACCAAGGGGCTAGTGAAATCTGATTCAAACAAGTGATACTAAAATTTCATATCATTGAACTAGTTGATAATTTTGTTCTCTAACTATTAATTATAACATAAAAAAGTTACAGTTTAGAGCAAGTGCTTGTTGTTGTTGCTGTGCATTATGTGTCTACAGATGGTGGTATCATTGTTTTACTAGATAACTTGGTAAGCAAACATGACACTTAGTGACTTGCTTTGCATTTTATTGTAATGGTAAGTCACATATAACATAATAAAATTACAGTTTGGAGCAAGTGCTTGTTGTTGTTGTTATAGTGCATTATGTGGCTATGGTTGCTGGTATTGATGTTCTACTGGATAACTTAGCAAGTAAATTTGACTCTCGCTTTGTACTAAATGGTAATGCAATATGCAATTTATAAAACATTCCGTAACAAGAAAATCGCTTTGTTACCAATATTTTAAAGGATGAATGTAGAATGAGTAAAATGAGAATGTGTATCAATGTTATGCAATAAGCAAAACTAGTCTACATCCTTCTTTTATCAATACTAAAATATAACTACACTGGTTTTGTGCTGACCCAGTTGACAGTGTTGTATTTGTCATGCGAAATTGTAAAAATGTGAAGTTTTCTCAACCAATGAAATATTCAAGATATGCAGTTATTATGTGCTTCAATCACTCGCCATTAGCACATCTGGCACAGGAGAGCTAAAAATGTGAAATCATCAATACCAATGAAATATTAATGCTAAGTTATGCAGTGTCACAAAATTCTGTTGTAATATAATATGTGATCAGACGGTTTTGTATTGATTGCAATAATGTTGATATTGTTCAGAAAAAATACATAATTTATTCATGAGATCAATGTTGCATTCAATATATCTGGACTACAAAACTTCCCAAATTGAGATTTGTCCCAAGTCAAATTTTAAAAGACAAACGTCTATCTTTGATAAGTACATGCAGGGCTTGACACAAAAGTTCATTTGATTGCCCCTGATAACTTACAATCAGTTAAGGCAACTTGTTACTGCAAGAAAACAATTGGTTCAGGCAAGTGAACAAGTAAATCTGTGAGCTAATGCTCACTGGTGATACCCCCGCAAAAATCTAAAAATATGCGACAAACAGGAAGTAGATGAGCAAGGAGCATGAAATCGCTTTACACCATATGGGACTATGGGATGAAGCAATATGCAAAGTATTAGGCTGCTGCATGTTATAGTTGCTGAGAAAACTGCGACGGAAATTTTGTAACGGACGGACGGACGCACGGACAAGGGTAAAACAGTATACCCCCCTCTTCTTCGAAGCAGGGGTATAAATATTTAGCTGGTTGTAGGGCAACCTACTAAAATTAATGTAAAGAAGTTTTAGACTAGTTTTGCACAGACCCATAAATATATGTGAATTAGTACACCACTTTCAGAAAAACCTATCATTGAGAAGTTTTGCGTAACCAGTCATTCATAAAGTGTCATAATGTAAATCATGCTGGTAGCCTAGCAACCAATGCTGGTTGCCTAACAACCAATGCTGGTTGTCTAAGTTTACCATGGTTACCTTCTTAAAAATATCTGATAAATCCTCAGAAATTATAGAAAAATTAAAACATAATACTATCAAACAAACAACAAATCTATATTATCAATTTCATAATTTCTTTGGAACAAATTCATGGCTTCCATTAGCCAAGAGGGTCAGTAAGACAGTGCCTCACTTTAAAATGAGAATTTTAAATTAAATTAAAAAGAGCACGGACAGCACACTCGACTTTTCGGGTATTCGTGTGAACAATGAATACAACTACTAGTCTAAATTCATGCCAGAGTTATGCAACTTGACATTTGAACTTTTGAACTTCAATGGAAACCCCATAGTTTTAAAGATGAAATATTGCACCAAAAAACTTAATCAAGAAGTGTTACGCTGACTTTACCGCCAACACACAACTTAATAGGATAGCCCCACTAAGAAAACAAAAATCAGGACATTAAAGCAAAATACCCAATGTCATTATATATCCAGGATTATAAACTGAAGTAAAGTTTACATTTCAAATGTATATAATACAGATACTAGTACCGGTATATAATATCTTTACATGGGAGAGGTATAATGTAACCCCACTCCTAAATTAAACAGGAACAAAAATTCAAGCATCTAGTACAAAAGGAAGTCGCTACCATCCTAAGATCAGAATTGTACATATATTCTAGGTATCAAAAATCCTTAATGAAGAAATCTAAATTTTAAGAAAATTATTTTTTAAGTAGACCTCTTGCTTTCTAGTTAAATTGGATAGAAAAGAATCCATTTCAATTTTTCTATTAAGCCAACTTAAAACATCTTCCGATACCATTCTTAATTATAGGCAACTGTGTTAAAAATCTCTAATTCATGCATTACACATCAAACTTGATGGTGTAGTATCCATTAACAGATAGCATATTGTCAGAAATCAATAAAATGTGACACCAAGTAAGTAATTTGATCATTTTCCTTAATTTTAAATAGAACTCCCCATTTTATTGTATTTAGTTTCCATGACAACCTATATTTATTTCAGTATAAAACATTTTAAAACCTATCTTAACAGCTCATGTGTCAACATTAGAAGTAAAACAGATTTATTTCACATTTTCAAACTACATAAAGAGAATTCATTGTATCACTAACAAAAAGCTCCTTCTCTTTTCTTTACAAATAATCTTCTCATTTCAAATAATATATTTAAAACCACTTTAAAATAACCATGATCTCCCTTTGATATCAAATTACCTCCCTTTAACATTTAAATCATCTCCCTTTGCCATTCAAATTATCTCCCTTTAACATTTAAATAATTTCCCTTTGCCATTTCAAATTATCTCCCTTTAACATTTAAATCATTTCCCTTTGCCATTTCAAATTATCTCCCTTTAAAGATCTAGGTTATCTTTCTTTAAAGTTAAACAAACCAATTAAACAAATCTATCTTCTACATAAACATACAAATATTTTCTGATATTTATTTTCTTAATTATCTCCCTTTGCACTGAATTATTCTTTACAGTCTATTGATAGAAACCAGCGTGCATCACAGGAACATGAAAGAATGGTACTGAACTTCCTTTTATCATTAAACAAAAAGCAAATGTGTTGAGCAACAAATTAACAAGCATTATAGGTTATTATACATTTTACTGTAAAATAGGGAAATATTTTTGGACGAGTACACAGCTTGAAAAGTCACATTGGACGAGCCGATACTCGCCCAAATATATTCCGTATCGTACAGTAAAATGTATAACAACCCTTTTATTATATATCTTTCGTATAATTATTCATATACATATATCCATAATAAAACTAGTCGAATCTTGACTTAATAAGTATTATGATGCAATTTTTAAGACATCATTGACGTCAAATAACAGTTAGTGCACATGTACTAAACCGTCCAATACGAAAAAAATATACATTTTTTTGGATCCAATAAGGAATATATTGGACGGTCACGTGGTACAAATGCAGATGGTCGATTAGTTAGATTTATTAGATATATAATAATATATACATATTGGACGTTTTGTTTTTATCGGCAGTATAAGGCAAGGGGGATAACTCATAAATTGACAAGCCATGCCAAAAATTAAAACAAAAAAAGTGTTTGGTCCCATATATACATACCAGAAATCCGATAAACTTCTAAGTTAAATTGAATATATTAATAATTGTAATAAAAAAACTAATTTTCATCAACAGTACTTAAATAACTAAAACCTATATCACATCATATTTGAATCTAATAAAAGTTATACAATGTACAAAGTATGACAACCATCTCAAGTCTCATACAGGTAACAGTTGACATGGGCTACAGTTTAAATATTGACAAACCTACCAAAATATCGACAATGTCTAAATTCAAATGTCTAATATCAGTAATGTTATAAACTGGCACTTGGTCCGTGCCAATACCTGAATTCCCTTAAAAGTGTATCATTTCATTGGCACCATTTAACATTAGTTTCTAAATGGTAGCCTACCCAAAACGTTAATAGTAGTAGTGTTCCTATTATTTTATTATTACTAGTAATAATATAAATTCTACTAACAGATTTTATAAAGTTTTTTAGAAATCATCATCATTTAATATTTAGTGTCATCATTCAATATTTAAAATTGTAGCCCTGTCTTAAAATTTCCACATGAGACAAGTGATTGTAGTAAAACTATAAAATAACCTAATACAATGTTTCAGAAAATTGAAAAGTCATAATAGTGAAAGAACATGTACAAAGAAAACATTATTTTACAAAACAAAGATACTAGTTAGTAAATTATTCTTATCAAAACACTATTTAATATACATGTATATTGACGGAATTCTGATGCCCTGAAAAGTCTAAGCTGAAAAAAACCTGCTTAATACATCAATAAATTTAAGAATGTTGTTAAAACATCTTATCATAATAGTTTATTATCTAAGATAATTAGTAATTTCATCACATAACGTATTGATGCACCTGCTCTTATAAATACAGTGAACACAATGATTGAGCACTATGTAATAAGTTGTGCTTTTAAAGTTTGTTAGTTTTATAAGTATTGTTCAATTTTTATTCAACTGTCAGTGGTGCATACATTAACCCTGCTGATCTGCACAAATACAGCCATCTATATTAATAAACCATGAGTATCAAAAGTACTACAACTAGTATTTAAATAAGGCCACAACAAATTGATTATATGTTCTATGGATTCGCTCGCACCTTGATTTTGACAGTTTTTTACAAAAAAAAATTTTTTTATTTCCTCGCTCGCTCATAAAAATTTGGTCAAACCATTATATAAAGCAAGTGAATAAAGACTTTTTAAATATTTTTTTTCTTCACTCGCTTGCCCCATTTTTTCCCCAGAAAAATCCATAGAACATACGATCAACTTGTTGTGGACTAAGCGAGGTAAATGTAAGCTCCACTAACAGTTGAAAAAAATTTAATAAGAGTAGAGATTAAATTATCATAGATAGATTTGACTAAAAATTGATCAATCAATATGGTAATGCATTCATAAGGGGCAGGTTAGCATGAAAATGTCTGATATACTAGAATAATTATAGTGTTGTATATATCATGTAAATATGTAGTCAAGAGGCTCACAGGGAAGATTGGGCTTTGCCTAACTGTGTTGACTCTATAAATAAAGTCTTTACTATTGTTATTATTATACTATATAGTAATGCTAGAAATTTCAAAATATGTACTTACATTAGGCGGGGCGAATAATTTGAACAATCCACCACGTTTACGATTTTTCCCTCCCCCCAATGTCCCAGATTTGGTATTTTTATTTTCTGGCGTACTAGAGGTTCTAATCACATTATTTGAGTTCACATTATTCTTACACGATAAATCCTCGAATGGAATATCTCCAGGAATAGGAAAACCAGTTCTATATCTTTCTATCACTGTTTTACAATCCTGAAACACAAACAAAATAAAAACGTAATGCATGGGCGAGGAGAAAAGTTAAAAATTTTCAAAATATCAAAATTCCTAAACTTTAAAGTCCATAAGACCCAATGTAACAGAAGCAATGTCCAAATGAAAAATAAAATTCGGAGGGTTTTATGTATAGGACTAGGACTTTAACTGCTTTTGAATTAAGGAAAAGAACCAATTTTAAGTCCTTACATTCCTGAATTTCAGGATCCATCCAGAAACCTTTTTTTGGTTGGTTTTAACACTGTTGCAATGCATTGTTAAGCTATTTAAGGGCAGTCGATCAACCTACTCACTGATCCTGGAAAGGCTAAATCTCTAGATTTAGCTGTAAACCATTACTAAATGCTTAGAAAATGCTGGTGAAATTATTTCATGGTCAAACTCCATGAGAGTATGCCTAGCCTGGGAATCAAACTTATACCCCTCAATCACTACCAACTGAGCTAGCTGGGAAGCTTAAATAAAATATTAATAATGTTAATACAATTTTGGGGCAATTTTGTAAAATTGAGCTACTGAAATAGAAATAACATGCTTTTTGGGAAAGAGAAAATTCTGACCAAGGGGTCCAAATTCAGCCCCAAAATGGCCTTAAAAAACAAAGTTGTAAATACTAACTCACCTGATCAAAACTAATAGAACTGGAAGCTTTAGTCATACCATCTATACATGTTTTTATTATAGGTAATACATTAGATTCTATGTTGGCACTCAATTCTATCACAGACTTTATCTTAGTTACACGTCTTTCGTCTAAATCTTGTAAACCCTGAAATACATGGTTTCAATCATCAATCAATCAAATCTCGATGGTTTATTTGTCAACTGCTGCCGGTGTCCCAGGGAATCGGGTAGACAGCAGGCGGCTAGACCTTCTCACATCTGACCTCCATGTAACCCTGTCTAGGGGAACACTATTATGCAGATTGCATGTCTTCAGATCTGCTTTCACACATTCTAACCAGGACTTTATTGGCCGTCCACATTTACCAGAGGTAAAATACATGGTCTACAGTAAGATATGACGCTCAATTCCTAATGGTCAGTGTAGGAGCAGTGGTAGGACACAAGCTTAGGGATCAAGATGTCCTTACAGGGAAACCCACTAAGCACATTGCTAATTTCTCTCAGCAAGAAATGTACCTACAGTTATTTCACTCCGCCAAGGTGTAAATAGGTACTGTGAGGGATCACCTGCTTGAAAGTGATTTAAATGATCAGTGTGTCATCATACAGAATTGTAAAGTCGGCTAAACAAATACATGTATATTAAACAGCACTTTTAAACTTTTATATTATCAATAAAATATTAAACATTTTATAAACTGAACTCAATTTCCATGGATCAGCGCACAATTATTTTTTTCATGCAAATAGTTTCCAGTCAGTAGCTTGAATAATATTTGACAAGAAAAGAGGGGCTGCAACCCAAAGTAACCCCTATATATCACCCTTTCAAGGTGTCACAAAAACAAAGAAAATTCTACCTGGAACACTTGTGGCATACTAGTTGTATAATAATCCCTTTGGAATTGATTTGTTGTTTGCAATTGAGATGCATATTCATTTTTACTTTCCTCCGCTTCTTGTGCCTTTTTATTTGATATACCTCTTTGCTGAAAATATAAATAACATATCAATGAGTCACTACAGCCCTTATCCCCCCTCCCCATAAAAAGTAAATTAATAGCATATCACAATCAAGTTACCAAATCGTAGCATGAATGTTCTAACTTTTTCACGCTGAATTATTCAGGAGGCTTGAAAAACATACCCAATATGTTTATTTCTAGGACTTCGAAATCGAAGAGCTGATTAATAATAATAATAATAATAATAATAACGACTTTATTTATTGTGGATAACATATTTGGTCAATCTCTCATACAGAGTTGTCGATCCTTACAGTGATCTATATCTCTGTAAACGTCTCGGGTTTTACAAGATTCTTGTAAAATAGTAATATAATTTAGATTTTGTATCTAAAGCGTAATTCGTCTTTTATATATATTATCTCAATTTTTTACGTGAAATATAATTTTATTACAGGCGAAATCCAATTTTTAAAGAGTTATATTTACAAGAACTATTTTCTTGTGAAACGTCTTCCTATTCTGAGTAATTTGGCTTTTTTACTCATCCGCAAAAAATGTCAACAATAGATGATATTGCTAAAAATTATGACAAAAATTTAGTGCTAAGGGACTGTCAACGACAAGCATTTGAACATCTACAAGACAAGAAAGGTGATCTGTTATTTAGTTTGTCTGTTGCGTTTGGACAAAATTCAAAAATTGTCACATGATCGTTTTAAACGATCACGTGTTTGGGACTACTTTCGAGACGTTAACAGAGATAAAGATCACTGTAAGGATCGACAACTCTGTATGAGAGATTGATATTTGGTGTAAACCAATTTTCAATATGGTCCACACAGATATTTACAGTTTACATACATAATAACAATAGCAAAGAGAAACAAAAGTTTAGATTCATTATTATACATACTGAAATTGATAGGCAAATTAAGAGTTTGAATATATAAACATACATGAAACGTAATTAAGTATCATAAAAGGAGACAGTTCATGAAATATGTGAATTTATCATTTAAATTGACATGATAATTTTAAACGAATGTGGTATATACAAACATTTTTTAATGATAAAATAACATATATTTACATAGCACAACCAGAGTACTTCCACCTAAGATAGTTAGTCTTAAACTTACTAAGAGAATCTGACTTTCGAACATATAAAGGAATTGAATTCCAAATCACAGGGCCAGAATAACTGAGGGATTTACGAAAAAATTCTAGTTTAGGTTTTGGGACAGAAATTATTTCTTGGTCATGAGATCTAAGAGTATGGCCATGATTGGGGTTTTGAGAGTGAAACAAGGAGCATAAATAATCTGGACCACTATTATTCAGGGATTTAAACATAAGTATTGCTTTTTTGTAAATGATTCTATCTGGGAAAAGCATCCATTTAAGTTCCTTAAAGAGGTCAGCTGAGGGAGTTGTTAAATCTTGATCTAAAATAATTCTTGCTGCCCTTTTTTGAAATTTGATAACAGTATCTAATAGTTCAGTACTGCAGTTTCCCCAAATAGTGCAACAGTAGTCTAGATGGGGCAGAATATAAGCATTGAAAAATAATTTACGGGAGTGAATACTTAGAAAAGTTTTAATACGTAGTAGAAGGTATAAATTAATATTACATACTTTAAGTGTTTTTTCAACTTGAAACTTCCAGTTAAGATTATGGTCAACATTTACTCCTAACAGCTTTTCAGTAGTAGAGTACATCAAATTTTGGTCTTTCATTTGTAAAGGATTTATATTTGTGTGAGCTAAAACTCTATTATTATTTGCAGATGTGGATATGAACATTGCTTTAGTTTTAGACACATTTGGTAGCATGGAATTTTGTTCACACCATTTAGAAACGATATCAATATTTGTTTGAAGTTCATTATGTACTTCACTTAGGGTTTTACCTTTTGCAGACAAAGTTGTATCATCAGCAAACATATCAACATTAGAGTGTTGTATATGTAGCGGTAAATCATTTATATATAAAATGAATAGTATTGGGCCAAGAACTGAGCCTTGGGGGACTCCCGCTGTTATTTCTTGGGCATCAGATAAACTTCCTGATACACAAACTTTTTGGGTGCGATTAGTTAAGTATGACTTAAACCATTCAATTGTGGAGTTGCTGAAGTGGTAGAGTTTAAGTTTACTTAAAAGTAGTGAATGATTAACAAGATCAAAAGCTTTGGTCAGGTCTAGAAATATTGTTCCTACATAGTTCTTGTCATTGATTGATGTAATCCAGTCATCTATAATAGAGGTAAGGGCTGTCTCACATGAATGATTTGGGCGAAACCCAGATTGTTTTGAATGAAGAAGTTTATTTTCTTCTAAAAATGTTTGCACATTACTTGATACATGTTTTTCAAAGATTTTGGATAAAACTGGCAATACAGATATTGGCCTGTAGTTATTTTTATTAGATTTTGAACCTTTTTTAAAGATAGGAGTTATTTTTGCTTCTTTAAATTTAGAGGGGAATTTACATCTAATGATACTGAGATTAATTATTTTAGTTAGGGGTTTTGCTATGACAGTAGAACTAGCTTTAAGAATTTTAGGACCAATATCATCTAGACCTGTAGATTTGGTGTCATCCAAAGCTTTTAGTTCTTTAATAATAACATTTTCTGTAATTAAAGGTATATCAAAAATCTCTTGATCAATTTTACTATCAACAAAATGTTTGACAATTTCTTCACTAGCTTGATCTAGGCATTGTGGTGGATCAGGAACCATTTTAAATATATTAGCAAAAAATGAATTAAAAGTTTGTGCTGTGGTAAAAGGATCTAAAATTGGGTTTCCATGATCATCATTAATGAAATTAGTTTGATGATTTGTTTCTTTTCCTGATATTTCTTTGATGTTCTTCCATAATAATTTGATTGACAATGCAATCAATTGTAACCACATTTGCTTAAAGGTTATAGCAATCCTTGTCCTACTTTAAGCAAACAAAACTGTGGAACTTTTCAGAAAAAGTCTTACAAAAAATCATCGTATGTCAAAAGCAAGAAACATTAATAATACGCTCATTTTTTGGCTTATCAATTCCAATTATTATGGAATAGACATAATCCGGAATTCAAATTTATGGGTTTTTGTGTCCGTGCTCAGGCAGTACAAACAAAGTTTGTTACACATTATTGCTAAATAGCACAAGGATTAAATCCTGTTGTTTTTTTGTACACATGTTTTCATTGTAACGGTAAAAGTTTGTTTGTACCAGAGAAGAAAATCCAAATATTTAAATTCCAGATAGACTATTGTGTAGAATATTGTATACCTTTTGAATATCATATCATAGTTATGCTTATTATCAAAAAAACTAAGAACTGCTAATTATATGAAATTGAGTAACAAAAAAAAATTTCGCAAGAATTTTTGTGAAAAGCACCACTGGGCTGTAACATATGGACAGAGGAAATGACAAGCCCCATTACACTCTTATATCCAGTGCCAGGGCCGGCGAAATAAAATGTCCGTATCGTCCGTGTTGTCCAAAGGCAAGTAGGGACAAGTGGATTTATCAATAATTTTATTCTATAATGTTCATAAGTAATTTTACCAATGGCCAAGAACAGTAAATAATCTTAAGATTTCGCTGGCCCCGAGTGCCCACCTACGTGTGAAAATGTCTTCTAACATATGGTGGGTAGTGAACTAGAAAAATCAAATTTTTCAGATTCTAACAAAATCATTAATTACTAACCTTTTCTACTTCAGCTCTAGATAAGTTAATATCAGCATCAGCTTTTTTATAAGCATCTAACGCTCTTTCAGAATCACTATATTTCTTCTCATAATTTCTTTTAGCCTGAAATATTACCATCAAAACAAGAAATGTAATGTGGAAACCACATAAAAGCCGGATCCATTTAAAAACTTAAATGCTAAAATTACCAAGGGAAATAATTCATAATAAAGCCAGATAAAGTTGTGGTTATTGCCTAATTCTGTTCATGGCATGGTATGTTATCTTGTATGAAGTTTCATAAAGATCTGACGATAAATGGCAGAAATATATGGTAAAGAAAAACTTTAATGCAATTGTTAACGACACCAGCTGACCACCCAACCGCCCTGCCTCCCACATGACTTGTGCCGAACTATAACCCAACTAAAACAAACTCAACAACCATCATTCTGATAAATTACAACCTCACAATGACTTCAAACGGTAACTATCTTCACTGAACCTACTAGCCTAAGCTCAAAGAAATAACTAATTTCATAAAGTAGGCTTGTTGACTAGGTTAAGTTAGCCTTTTACAATATTACATAATAAACTGGGCTAGTGCTCAAGAAAATTCTAAACTGCAACAAAAAATTGTCACACTTAACTTAAAGAATTAAACATTTGATATGATTTTATAAATGGAATATTGTTTAGTGTTTTAATACGACTTCAGACGTTCAGTAATGATAAAAGGTCCATTCATCTGCTGTGAATTCCAATGGTGATTTGGGGTTTCATGAAGGTCTGCCTGCTCCATTGGGATAAGTTATTAGCAGACACAGGTAGCAAACCAAGATTGCAACCTCCACAAATGAGCTAAAGTTTGAATGTTTTCAGCTAGCAATAAAAAACTTTCCTGGATAGCTCTATATTGTAGCAAAGCATTTTAAAGTAAATCTCCATGTAGAGCAAGGTAGTGATCTTCTCACAAAAAGGGCCAAAAAATCAAATAATAAAATCTTACATTTTCTAACATTCGTAATGATTCTTTCATTTGTGCTTGTATCTTGGCTCCATCTTGTAGTAACTGAAATATAAACATAGATAAATTGATACATTTAACTAAAGACAATTCCTGTTGATGTTTTATTGATAACACTTTTTTTTACAGAAGATAAGTTTCATTTTGTGAGTGAAAAAATCCCCCCCAATAACATTAAGATTTGATATTGATGCCAAGTTCAGTATCAAACTTCTTTTATACAGTCTGACAAAAACAGTCCAATCAATCAATCAAATCCCGATGGTTTATTTGTCAACTGCTGCCGGCGTCCCAGGGACTGGGGTAGACAGCAGACGGCTAGATCTTCTTACATCTAACCTCCATGTAACCCTGTCTAGGGGATCACTATGTTGCAGGTTACATGTCCAATTTTCCAAATTAGTGGAAATTCAGTTGCCCAGGACAACAACTTTTTTTAGCTTGACTTTAAATCAGATTGCTACTTAGTACTAAATAAGCAGCAAGGGCAGATGAATATCAAAACATGTTATTTTTATAAATACTATGTACACCCTGAATTTTCAGATTTTCAGGCTAATAAAAATTTGTTAAGATCAGTATAGCAATATCTACTCAAAGTATTTCAAACATAATTATGGTCTCATACCTTTCTTCTATCTGATTTTAATTCTGCCACACTTTTCTGTATGTCTTGTAATAATTGTGTCTGTGTATTTTCTGCTATAACTTCATGTTGCCCGGCCATATCATGTACCTCTTTGAGCATATCTAAAAATCCTTGAGCCCATGTAAACCTAAAATATAATATAATTAGTTTTTTGATTACGTAATCTAGGGCATTGACAGTAACTACAATCTCAGGAGTGTTGACATCCTGTCCTTCCAACTTTTGTACAAGGTCATAACAAGTTGATGATGACTTGTGTTCAAAGGATTTTCTGGAAAAAATGGAGCGAGCAAAGAAAAAAAAATCTTTATGAGTGAGCAAGGAAATGAAACCATTAAAATGAAGGTGCGCGCAAATCTATAGAACATAATTATGCTCAACTTGTTGTGGCCCAACTCATACATTTTGACATGTAAAATATTCCATTTCACTCGTCCATGGACAAGAAACATCTGAAATGCTGTATATTGTTTTCTGATTACAAAAATGTGTCGATTGTCTTCTTGTAGTTATTAAATTGTTAAAAAGCGGCAATTGGCGACAGACAAGCAGATTTTACGTATTCACTTGTAAGGATGACGTTAAAACTTTTCTAGGTCACATCAACAACAGTGTATGGTGGTACCAAGACAATATTCTAACTGTTTATACTTACTGTGCTTCCTCCTCTTCCTTTTTCTTTAATTGAAAACCTTTTACCAGTTTCCTACAAGACAAAAGTCGTGGATTCATTATAAGAGCCAGAAGTATGACAATAACATCATATAAAGATATCATGAGAGTTTTGGCAGTTTAATTTCTGCATACTGTCCAAACTGACTTTTGTGTTGATCACATCCTTTTTTTAGTTACCTCCCCTTGGTCCTTCTAAAAATCATATAAAGGGAGATAACATACCCTAATTTTTAAAAACTAAATTTGCACGTTCAGAATGCTTCTGGTTCCTGTGCATACCAATCGTTGCATTGTGGGACGGTATGACTGTATGACTGAAGTGTGCAATGAAGTGAAATAAATCAGACATTGGTGAAATGGAGATTTAATTGTTTATTAAATATATATGGCCATTACGAACAACAAACGACTTCACTAAATTGCATGTCTTTTCCATCAATAGGCCGTGCCTCAATAGGTGTAGTGAGAGCAAAATGTACTGTGGTAAGGGATTAATGTATGCATCACGGGCAGTTGAATAAAAATGATACAATAACACAGGACTTGTATTTGTTACAAATGGCAATCAAACACAAACAAAACCTTTATAGATCATGACTTACTTTAAATCACTGGCATATGTATTTTCTATATCACATCTTTTCCTTAAGAAATTATAATATTTCTCTAAGAATTCTATCCCTTTCTCTGTATGTTTACCAACACTGTCATATTGGTCCTGAAAGTATACAAATAAATATCAATATAACATGGGAAGACTTACAACTTGTGTCGCAAATAGCCAATATTGGCAAGACTTACAACTTGTGTCGCAAATAGCCAACATTGGTTAAGTCCAGTATACCGGATTCAAGGTAAAAAAGTTCATCAGATCCCATTATTCGGTAAAATAAAATCTGGTGGTACAGGATCCACTGGATCCCATGGGAGCACTGAGTATATATGCTCGGTAACCCATGTGAACAGGGTTGGACAGGTTAGACAAATTTAGGCTTAAAATATTTCTTAGATATATTGTTACATGATTTGGTGAATTTATTTTTATGTTATTACAATTCAATCTGTTTTATTACTATAATTATAACTTACTTTTTATTCAATTTTTTGGTTACTATTAGCACAATTTACTATTTTTGGGGCTAGTGTTGGTAAAAATTTAAGGGGAATTTAAGTATAAATTCTAGCTGTAAGAATATAGCCATTATCTTATATATACATTGTTGATTGGATAAAAGATAATATCAACAAGGTAGTTAAATAGACAAGATCACAATAGTAGATATCTCAGAATACGATCTTACATACACCAGGATCTAGGCATTTACAGGGAACCCTTCCTCTAAAACAATCATCCATTAACAAAAGTCACTTAAAATCTACCTCTCAACATATGGCTCGACAATAAGCAAGATATCAGATTTTTACATTACAGTACAGTACAACCTTTCTTGAGCAACACCCACTGGGAGGTACTTAAGTGTGTTGCTGTTCAGAGGTTGTTGCTCTGCAGAGGTTACATTAAAAAATTATGCCTTAAGGAAATACCAAAAGTAGGGCTGCAGTGAGTATCCGAGCACTCGGATATTCGCGATCCCGACCAGAAAATCGAGTATGAATATTCATCACGTCCGAGATCGTCGAATCGAGATTTATTTTTGGAAAAAATTGAAAGAACATTTTCAGCTTAATAATCACTGAAAACGAGACGAACTACTTATGAAAATTTTGATTTATGTAGGTTTATCTTGTTATCATTGTAATGTTATCATTGAAAATGCCCATAAAACGTCTGGTAATAGGAATGTTTGGGGTACATGGTTTTCCAGATAGTAAAATCTTCCGTAATTCTTCCCTTGTTTTTGTTATTAATATTACATGCACTAATTCCTGTATGCTTCTCCATTAACAAATGACTCGTGGTTCGATTTGTGAATCGCTACACATGAATCGTGGTTCGGATCAGATCGCCACTAGCTACGATCCACAGCCCTAATCAAAAGAGGTTGTTGTACGGAGAATTTGTTCAGTAGTATATTCTGGTGGCCTGATCAGATGAATTGTGGTGAAAACTTATTACCCTAACCAAAAGATACATTGTCATGGGCAACCAGCTGAGGGTTCATATTGAGCCCTACAATAACAGCCACCTTAGGTTAGCAACCATCTCTAAACAAAAGCCACCCTGAAATTATCACTTGTTATTCACTGTGTAATAATAGCAAACCTCAGTCTACGAAATTTGTGGGTGTCCGGTTTCCTGGGACAATCAATTTTTAGTTCGGACAACCAACATTTTCTATTGGACAACCAAAATTCTGCAAATGAGATATAGTGCTTGCTCTTAAAATGATCTGTATGGACAACCATTTTCATATCCTATTTTCGTTAACTGTTATCCTTTATTCAGCAGTTGTCTCTATAATAATTAGAGTCAACTGATCGCAGTCCTGCTGCATGTTCAGTAATGACTGTTAGCTAATGTTATGTGTCCGGGAAAAGTAAACCAGATGACAACTCAACCCGTGTATAACTCAACTCAAAGTTGGGGCAACTCAATCCATTAGTAGGAGATTGAGTTGTCTCAGGTCGAGTTGTCCGGACACTTCTGTTATGGAACGTTTTGGAACGTTCAGGGTAACTGAACACGCAGCTATATAATACGGTCTGTTCTAGGGGTTTTACTATAAAGTATATACAAAATACTGTGAAATAAAGTTAAAACTTCCTTTTCCAGAAACAATACACCATTGTTTTGACCAGACAAATGTTTGATACATACATACATATATACAGTAAAACCCCGCATAACCTGACTTGCTCTGGATTGAGAAAAACTTCTAGTTTAGAGAAATTTCCTGATCAGGACTTTTACATTCTGACTATATTATGAGTTAAATAGTAAAAATTCAATTGTACCTGGTCAGGGCCGGAGAAATCTTTTAATAGTTTACTTGTCCATTCTTGGCAATTGGTACTTGTCCATTTGAACATAATAAAATAAAATTATTGAAAAATCCACTTGTTAGAATTTGCCTTGGGACAATACAGAAGTCTGATTTCGCCAGCCCTGACCTGTAGAATTCCATTCAAAGAGAATTCCAGTTTGAAGAGAATTGAAGTTTAGGGGTTTCCAGTTTGTACGGGTCTTACTGTATAATATATTACATTAATGTATATATATTATAATAACATACATTGCCTGTACAAACTGATGATATAATTGATAAAACTAAGCAAAACTTTAATTTTTAAAATGATAGGGAAATTAATGCATACAAACATTTACAATAACTTAACATTTCCTATTGTTTAACTTTAAATATCAAGTAGCATTGGCCATTGTTATGTTTAAATACATGCTTTAATTTTCTCTATACAGCGCCCTCCAAAATTTTTTGAACAAGTCATCACCTTAACCCCCAGAGCCCCAGGACTTTACCCCCAGAGCCCCAAGCCCCAGGACTAGTGATATCTAATATTGTCTAGTAAAAATTACTTGTTTCATATTCATAGAGCCAGACTAGCCAATCATTTTGTCTATATAATTATATTAAAATTATAACAAGTTCGGCTATTGCACAAGAAAATATAAGGCAATGACTGTTAGACAAATGGAATTATGAGAAAAACTGATCATCCCTGCAACAAGTAATTTTTCTATAATTACAGCCTATTTAGGTAACATAGTTCTAATCATATATTGATTTTGAATTTTGCTCAGATGACACTTTTTGCTTCTTTTCTCAAAGAGTGAATGTGAAACTGTTTATTCTAAAAAACAGAATTTTGATGAGGGATTTTAGGAAAAGTATGCAGTAAGAAGTCTAAATTTTCACAAGAATGACTCACACACTATAAAGTCTTGTATTTAAACCACAAAAGCACATGGGATCCAAACAAAAGACTTGTTTGAAACACACTCTACTGCACTCAGCTGCAACAAGGAGTGTAAAATGTCTTCATAATTTAACCCTTTAACTCGAAGACATTATTTCTGACGTAATGAGTCATTGAACAGGAAATTTTAACGAGGGGTTAACATTGTCGGCCCATGGATAATTAGCTAGCTAGTCTAGCAAAGGTTTTAAAATCCAATGGATAGCAAGGCGGTGCAAACAAAGTTTGTTACACATGTTTTATGTACACATGCTTTCATTTAAGGGAAAACCCAATTATTTGAATTCCAGATATAGTATATTAAAAACCAATTTATTCACACTTTTAAACAACATTACAAGAAATGTAATGTGGAAACAACATTAAAGCCAGATTTAAAAACTTGAATGCAAAAATTAAAAAAGGGAAATAATCCATAATAAACCAAGGTAGAGTTGTGGTTACTTTCTAATTCTGTTCATCACATGGTATGTTATCATTGTATGAAGTTTCATAAAGATCTGACAATAAATGGCAGAAATATATGCTAAATTAAAAACTTTAATGCAATTGTTAAAGACACCGGACGCCCACCCGACTGCCCCTGTTATGCCAAACTATTAGCCGAATTTTTTCGTTTGCCGCTGACAACTTTATTTTGGGTTCAGGCAACTTGTTATTTCTAGCAAACATTAAGTTTGGGCAAGTAAAATATATAGCTGCCCTTTGTCTGAGTTCTAGGAAACTCACAAATGTAACAACTATAGTTTTACAAGCTAAAATAAATATGTATAATCATAAAACATTAAAAAAGCATACCTAACTTGGTTCTACTCTGGTGGGAATACTTTAAGCATGTGATTATTATTTTTGTTCTTTGACTTTTTTGTTCTTATTTGTTTTCTTGCACAATTATGTACCTGTTTTAATATGCTATATAATACTTGCTCATTTCTTTCAATCTAATTATTATATCATACTGTCATCATCATTGTAAATATTGTGGAGGCTCTCAGGGAAGACTGGGCTTGCCCAACTGAGTTGCCTCATTAAATAGCACGATATGACCTTTTTGTGTTAATGCGCCGTAAAACCCAAACAAACAAACCTCATTAAATAAAGTTATTATTATTTTTATTATTATTATTATTATTATTATAGAAAATGAAGTAAAACTTAAGATTTGATATGATACAGATAATAACAACTTCCCTGTCAGACAGTCAGAAAGTATTTTACAAACAGGATATCAATTAAGCAAAACAAACTTATCAATACACTTATATCACAAGTTCTCTGTAATCAATGATTTAGTTTTATAAATCTATAACTTATTACTCACTTACTGAATCATAACCATTGTCTTAAAATTTCCCAAGCACTTGCCCTACCTATTATGTTACATAGTTGGGGTGTAACGGATAACTACGGTGGCATAGAGGTGACATGGAGAAATATTTAAAATACCGCAATAACATTTACCTGGCCACGCAATAGCTTTACGCGCGTACGTAATAATTGTCCAATGAAAATGCTCGTTAAATGGCCGCCAATTTCAACAACTCTCATTGGTCAATTATAACGTGCGCACGTAAAGTTATTGCGTGGCCACGTAAGCGTTATAGCGTCACCTCAATTTAGCTACTGCGTGCGCATGTAAAGCTATTGCGTGTCCACGTTATAGCAGCAGTATTTTAAATATTTCTCCATGTCACATCTATGCCACCGTAGATAACCCATAAACTGGTTAACATTGCAATATGAATTCTGATGGTTTTTAACCGATTTGGTTTTTTTCTGAACCCATTTTTGTAGTTATGTGCCATACTGATTGTTTATTTCACAATCAGAAATTTAAACATTTGACTAGATGTTAAAATGTGTTGAAAACTTGAAATAATCTTATTGTGCTTTAAAATGTTAAACATTTCGTCAAATGACAGAATAATTCTTTTCAAAGTGCGTTTCAAAATATGCATTTTCTTTATCAGATAATCCACTTAACATAAGTCATTCAAATATTTGAATAAGAGATCATATTATGCGTTTAATGAATGCAATGCATGTATATTAATTCATGCTTTGCATGTCTACTTAAAAAAACTAATACGTATTGCAATATATCGTTACACCCCTATTACATAGTGAAGGGCAAAGACACCAACTGGCCGGACAATATAAAATTTAGTACATAATATATATGTCATTTTCTTCCAATAGTGTACATTACTATAAATTTATCAAGTAGGTGTTGACTATTTCATCAAGTTAGAGGTTGACCATAATAAAACTAAATGAAAACCTGTAATGAAGCCGACTATACATGTACATGTCCTTTTACACCAAAAGGTCAAAAATTTACCCCAGGGCAAAAATATATTTTAAATTAAAATTTTCATTTTTAGATTCAGAAAGAAAATTATTAAATATAGAAAAATAGAAGATGACTATCAGGTCTTAACATACACAGTCATACTACAACTATGACTGAAGCACAGAAACAGCCAAAACTACAAATTGAAATTTTAACATTGTTTCAGTCAAGTTGTCAGTTGTTCCACTCACAGTCCCTGGATAAACTTCACAAGGCTTTTTTTCAGTATTTGGGGAAGGGGCCTGGGGTAGAACATTTGGGAAAATTTTATTGCAAGTTCACAGATAGGGGAACAAAAATCCCAGGTTAACTCCAAATTTTGGAAAAACTGCATGATTTTAAAGAAATTTCAGGAGGGGAAGGTGCCTGTAAACGGCCCCTGTTATATAAGGAAAAAAGGTCTGCTTCTGGACCAAAACTTTTAACCTAATACTAAGCACATTTCCTAATCAGTGGCTCAGATAACTGTCCTACTTGATGCAGAGGTAGGTGGTAGAATGACCATAGAAAATTTCAAGACCCAACTCCAAGGAATTTAAGTCTCAGACATGTGACGAACCCATGACCCCAGGGTTTGTAGTCAACCAAGTTGACCGGACATATCAACAAAAACAAACAGGGTGGTCTGAGAATGTAACCTGTTATGTTTTAGAATGGCATAAATAACCTTTTGAACTAAATCCGAGCACGAGATACCTTATTTTCTCAAATTTATTGGTGTTTCCATATTTCACTTCCTACATGGTGATACACGAGTTGACATAAATCAAATATTGAAAGGTAGAAAACTTGTTTAAACAGGTTAGATGTATACATAATGTATACATTACTACATAGGACATAATTATACCATATAATATAAATGACAGGTTCAAAATTTTACCAGGAAGTTGGATGCATAAATAATTTACCTCAAATATTAAACCCCCATCTCTACCATTAAATTATTAAACAAGTACTTGATTATAAACAGATTAAACAAAATATGTCCAGAACTTGATCATGTAGTTTATGTTGTACTGAGCTAGGGACTGGTTAGTGCCAGACATAAATCTAATAAATACCAAATTATTGATTGTCATGGTTTTAAATTACTAGTATTAAGCCCTGGATCAGGGTGCATTCTATTAGTTGTACATAACTTGTGAAAAACAAGTTCTTGCATCACATACTCAAGAACATGAAGTTGTGATAAAAGCGTCCAGGAGCTTGATTGCAATGATGTAGAGCTAAGAGAGTGGATGTTTCTTCCAACCCAATCATCTTTTATATGCAAAACAGTCCTAAATGACAGTATAGACAGAGAGAGGAAGCCTGATACAGGGACACAGCTATAGAAAGTTTTTAAAGGGCCGATAATAAAAAAACACAAAATTCATAATCCATATTTTCTCTCATTCAAACTCTAAACCATTATCAATAATATATTCTCAGATCAGTCTCCATGGAAATCAATGTCTGACATACACTAGTTACCAAGCATACATAACAACACACACACAGACACAGAGTAGAGGAATAATCTCTACAAGTCATAGAACAATGACTCATACTACAGTTATAATATCATAGTTGCCATAGAGAAAATATTCCCTATAAAAAATACATGACACATTTTACAAGGGGTTCTGGAATCTCACTACATTGGGCCTATAAAAATCTGTTAATGGTTTCGTTTCATCTTATCCAAAAATAAGGTAGATAATATGTATGTAAATTATTTTTGCAAATTTTTCAGTGATATTACAAATATATCTGTCTAGTTAGGGCCCCTGCTTTAAACCAGAACTGTAGGTCTGAATTTATAAAGTATACAAGATCAAGCTTTCACGAGATATCTAAAAACATAAGTCAATGAATGATTCAAATTCTATTTTTTTGTATTATTTTTTTAACAAAAAGTTGATTATGAAGTAAATATATCAGGGCTCGAGATCCCCTACCCCCCCCTATTGACCAATATATTTGGTTTGGGCAACTAGTCACTACTAGTAAACATTCAGTTATGGGCAAGTGAAACATAAAGCTGGTTGTCCAACCCAGAAACCTACTTCAAACATTAACGTAAATCCCTGTAAAATATGGTCAACCTTAAAAAAGGGGTTCATAAAGGGAACCCAGAAACTGTTTCACTTGGGCCTTACCCTGGGAGATATTATCTCAAAGTCTGAAGTCAAGTATAAAATACCATAACACATTACAATCTGTAAGATGTCATTATAATCAGTGACAATATAAACTGATGAGGAGACATGTTTGACTAGACATACTACATGATGGTGGCAAATGTATCTCCAAGAGTCTGAGAGTCTGATAGAAGACTAATCATAATCCAGGGAGTTCAAAGAAATTTACAGGGGGGCAGGGAAGGGAGAAGGGAGGAGGGGGGAGTGGAGAATGTAGATTTTTGTCTACAGAGGAGAAAGGTCCCTTATTCATGATTACAAGTTAACACTGCCATTCTTGAATTTCAAGATTTGATCAGCACATCCCCTTTTTTGGACCCCTACCCGTAGACATCTTTTGGTAGGCCAAGCACACAAAAAATAAGGTCATTTTGGGGCAACTTCCTTTAAATGAAATTGACACTAACCCAGCCATAAACACATATTTTAAGTCCTAAGGTGGCCTTTTTACTGGGGCATTCAGACACCTATAAACATGGGATTGACCATTTAATTATCAATATAATCTGGTGTGTTGATAATTCTGCCTATAATACACAACAAAACTAATCATGCAAAGTGCAAAAGCCAAGTTCAGACGAAGACTAGTTATATGGTACAACCTCCTCCCCCGTCCTGGAACCAGCCATAAACCACACATATATGAAATATTAGGAACTAAATCTATACAGTTATGAATGAAGATGTCATAAAATTTATAAACAAACATAAAACCTATGTTAACTAGAAGTTATATCAGACAATATCCAGACATAGGATCTGTATTACATATGGTTTATTTATCAATAAAATACATACACTAGATAGCTACTCCAGATTTAATGAACTGAAACATACTTTCTACGAGAACATCATGATTTCTATTTGAAATAACTTTATTTTGTAATAACTTAACTTTTAAACAAGCAACATGGTCATTACCTGACTTGGATCATGCATTTGTAGATTATTTAGTCTTTAGCAGCTGGATCTCCCAAGTCAGAGACTTAAACATTACTGCATATCAGGACAAAGGCAGACCAAAGCTAACCTGGGAAGACCTGGTTAAGCGTGATCGGCTGGTACAGAAAATGGATGGTACCAACCCTCAAGACCGCCAATCATGGAGAGGAAGACTTCACTCCAGACGAGACAGACAGGCAAAAGGAATACCGGTAATCAACGGCCTGTTTAAACTATACTGGATGATGTTGATGATGATGATGTCAATAGGGCTGCATTGGAAAGGCAAATCACCAGATTCCAAATTCCGGCGAGCTTCAAACTGCTCTACCGACCCGGGTTGCTAAATATTTCAATGATAGACAAAAACTGGAGAGTACATTGATAAGAGGGCAATGGATACATAGACAGACAGACATAGAGAGAGAGACAAAAATTAATGTTGATTATATCCTTGAGTGAGACATTATTCCTCAATAGATAGTACATCCAAGTGCAAGACAGATATTTTTTATGGAGAGGGAGAACACAAACTAGAGAGTATATTGGTAAGGGACAGATAGTGAGAAAGACTGTGACAGTGAGAGAAGGAGAGAAAAAGCAAGATAAATGGAGAGTTCAGAAATGGCGAGACACTATTTTTTACTGGAGAGTACTTGTGTGAGAGAGGCAGACAAAAAAGTTCAATAATCAAGAAAACACAGTCTGTATATAGAGTAAACCAGGCTAGACTGTAGTCTGTAGACTTTTATTGGTAAGAATAAGTCTCTAAAGTAACAGACTTTTATAGTGACATTTTTTTATTATTTTTTATAACGTGGCATTCAACACATATTTAGGTCATATATACGCCAGCGTGACCTCTTCCTACTATAGGTTTCCTTGACACTTTTCTATCACCAGTTCTAACTTATCCTACCACAAGGCCGACAACTCATGTATAGGATATGACCTACCACGACAGAGCTCGAACCCGCGATCTCCGGATTCAAAGTCAGACATGCTAACCACTACGCCACAGCCGCGGCTTTTATTGTGACAGATAACACACATAAAACATTATCTAGTGTACTAGTCTGATTTATTATGTAATATAATGAAGAACAAAATTATCAACTAACCAGCCTAAATAAACAGGTAAATTTTCACTATTAGCAGGGTAGCACACAATCCCCCAAACCAATGTTTCCCCAGGGGAGCAGTCTATTCCCAACCCCAGGCCTATGTTTCCCTAGGAACATGTGTTAAGTTGATTATATAATCTTTAACAAGGAGATATTTTAGATCATAACATTCATTGCCACATTATTATTAGTCATTATTCAAGAATTCAAATTAAAGGGGCAGGGAGGCAGAAAAAAGGGGACAGAGCACATCAAAAGGTTGACATTTCATGCATAAGAGGGGGCTAACAAGCTGGAAAGGGACAAAATTGGCAGGGTTCTGGGACCCGCTAATACAATTTAACACATACTGGATTAGATAACAGGGATAGCCACACTGCTCTGTTTTAGAAATATCATCATTATATATGTTCAGACTACAAAAATGTAAGATTTACTAAATTTACTAGTAAGTAATAAAAATACCTACACAGTTGCCATAGAAACATATATATCTATATTTGAGTGCCACAGCAACCTGATCATTACTGTCAGGCATTCCACCATTCCATAGACCACTTGAACGTTTCTGTTTTTTTAATGTATTAGACCGTGACATTTTCACTAATTTTATATACAACACATAATAGAGTTCATTCTCTAAAGTCAACATTCATGTAACATAGTTGCACATAACACATAACATAATGCTACATCTGAGCACATATTGTATATCTCATAGCACATAACATAATGCTATATCCGAGCACATAATATCCTATAGCGCAATGTCATACCACATAACATCCAATGAGTGCAATATCAAAGCACATTATATCCTATGTGACTAACTCATATCACTTTATATCCAAAATAGCTATTTTATAAACTTATTCCAACTCCATCTTTATTTCTACATGTATATGATTTAGATTCCTTATTTTCCTTTTCATAACAAATACCACATTTGGTCACTGCTCATTCAATAAAAATTCCAGAATTATTAAAATTTTTTATCAATTATTTAATGTGATATTTTATTCCAAGCTTCTGTTCCAGTTATTCAGTCAAGACAAATTGCCAATTATAATTCAAGTTTTTGTCAGCACAAATTGGTACTATAGAGGTCTTTTATGATTTCTTGAAAATCTCTTTTCAATATACAGAACTATAAATCCAGACAATTTGATTATTTCCAAGAGCTATAATAACAAAATTCATATCCAGACAATAATATAAGAACACCATAAGAGGAAAACAAATTTCTGCAACAATTCTCTATGTATAATCTGCAACCAAAGTAATTCAATAATTGTCTAAGTGTTTTGCAACCACAAGTAATTCTATGACTCTCAAAGCATGAACATTCTTCACTCATTAAATTTCTAAACTTAAAAATAATGTCAACCAAATTAAAACCTTCAAAATCCAAATTCCAATTTCCAAATTAATTTTGATGCAAACACCTGTACCACTTCTTATCAATATCCTGAAGCTGGTGAAAATGACAATGTAAAAATGACACCTTTAAAACCAAATCACTAACAGGGTGACATTACCCATAAACCCAACTTGACTTACTTCAGAAAAACTACTACGACATTGCACATAAAAATTTCTCTCGCCATAAAATCCAAACTTGACTTTCAATAGAAAACTACTAGACCCAAGCAAGCATCAAATATTTTGTCAACATCACTAGCTCAAGGCAATATGTATTCAACATCAGACCAACAAATACCTGTTGATCTATTCGTACAATCAAGTTTGTTTTGTTTACATTTCTTATATATTTAGAATATTTTCGTTACCTAGGTAACACAACAATAACAGTACAGTATTATCTACCTAAGTACCTATGTTACATTATAATTAAGATAGAGCCATAATTATCATATGTACCAAAACTTAACTTATCTGTCATAAGACAAGAATTCCATTCCAATGGCTCCGTGCGAAACTAGACTACATCCTTCTATATTTACAATGTAGTTAGACTAGTTTTGAATTGAACTATCTTTTGGTTTAATGAACTATATTTATGAATGAAAGACCCCACCCGGTAATCAAAGGTGAAGATGTAAACAAATTTAGAACTAAACTAAAAGTTATTATGCTTTTTGACTTTGTGTTCCCAGTTCCTTTTGCCTTAACAAACAATGGACCTTTCCATAACCTGCAATGATTTGAAGTAAGCAACTACATGTATAACCATTTGATGAAGGAGGCGGGGTCACACTAATAGACAATGAAACCAGACACTCACTCAGTAGGAAACAAGAAGTAGAGGAAGTGCAAATCAATTATCAAGTAATTAAATTACACAGGTAGTTAACCAAGTTATTTCATAAATGTTCTCATTAACACATACCATAGTAACTGAGTTAATTATCACCGTACAATTATCATAATGAGGATTATCGGTCATTATCTTTCCTTGATAAAGTCAGAGGGGAGCCAAATGATAAGCAGAATTCTATCAGTTGGAATGATGAAATCCTCAGATTTTACCATTGAATTTTAATGTAAGGTTAAAAAATATTTCATCAAATGTCATTATTACCTATTTTAATTATGATATAAACCAGAGTGATGAAATATTAAAAATTCTTAACCAAAAACATTACTCAACTTGATTTTCAAAGTCAACTTTTAGATTTTCAACAACAAATGTTGTCAATTGACTTCATATGAAACTCCAATTTATGTTTTTTCAGCTGTGCACAACAGGTGGTACAAAGTTTTTCACATATTATTGCTGAAAAGCAGCAACTACAGATTCTATCCTATTGTTCTTTGTAGACAAAATTTCATCATAACGGTGAAAGTTTGTTTGTACCACAGAGAAACACCGCAAATGCGGGAATTTAAATTCCAGATATATTCTATTGGCATTGAAAAGTAAAGACCAAAATCAAACTAATTGGACCAATAAATTTGAAAAGTACGCAAGAGGAGATAACTGACTTATCTCCCTTGTTATCATAATACTACTGGGTATCAGACTGTAAATACAGACATAATTAATTAACTTAATTAACTTAATTAATTACTTATTAGTCTACATAATTATAACCTTATAACTATATCACAAGATGGGTTCAAAACTAATCTACATTCTACCTTTACCGCCTGGCTCGCTCAGTTGGTAGCACCAAGTCTACTCATAGAGGGGTTGTGGGTTCGATTCCAGGGGGGGGGGGCATATCAAACAAAACTATACATCAAACATGATGCAAAAAAGAGCCTTCTGGAAAAGCACAAAATGCAGCAATAAATTGGACAACACCTTAGTCATGAACTATATATGACTTAGCTAAAAGTAAATCCTCACAACTAAAATGATTACAAAATACACTACAACAGTCAACAATCCATTGTTTTTCATCCATAGAATCTATCACTGAAATTACCACTTTATCCGAACAAATAGCACCAATCTTTCATGACTTTTCAAGACCCATCAAAGTTGTCAGCACTTACATGTACAGTACACTCCATAAGTCTTTCGCCAAAAATTCAGATGACCTGAATCATATTTACAAGTGATAACACAGGATAGCAAGGTATATCACCTTGCCCTCTTCCTCTCTTCTCTGCACTTATAAATACCTTTCCCTAGGCAGTAACAGATACTTTAAAGCATCTGCCCTATAATAAACATTGCCCCTTCTTTCTGCCTTGCTTTTTTGAGTTTTAAATAATCACTTACATTTATTAATGAAATAAAAGCAAAGCAAAATGGTTATCTAACCAAATTCCAAAAGCAGCATTTCTTAGTCCATCAACAAATGATTCTAACTATATATATAGATGCTACATGGATAAGCGTAAATAATAGTAAAATTCCAAACGGCATTTAAAAATTCCATTCAAAAGTCAGTGGTGCATACATCAAACCAACTGATTGAAATACACTTCAGTATTGCTGTACTCACTACAGATAATCAATCATAAAAATTTTTTAGTGAGTACATAAGTACTTCATTCAGAACTCCTCAGCCATTCGCTACGAATAACCTCGGACATATTTAGGCCCCATTTTGGAAAAACCGGTGTTGAAGTAATCAAATACACGATCGTTAAGGCGATGGCTGAAGTTTCGTTTTTAGTACGTAAATTTGAAATTGCACATTTCAATGATACCCATGAACAATATTTAGTTCAATTTAAAACAAATTAATATGTTTAGACAAATATGTGTGTGTATACTACAAGAACTATTTTGTGTAACCGTTACGTGCTTCGCCTCGCGTAGGTAGTAAAATCACCAAAATCTAGTGAAGACCCCCCACAAATCCTTCCGAGACTATTCATTCATGAAAGGTCGAGGTGTTCCAAATGGAAGTACTTAAGAGAGAATTTAAATCAGCCAGATTAATGAATGCACCAATGACAGTTCAACAAAATTTTAACAACAACATGAAATGTTCAATTTTTCTGTAAAAAATTATTTGTCCACCAACTTTTGAAAGGCACCATATCATGGATGTACAACAAGCCCTCATATAGGTCTACTACAATCATGATAACAAGCTAGAGTTGACCAGATGTAAACAATCCATGTTCTATATACAATATATCATGTTCTATTAACATCAATCTCTAGTAAAACTTCACTTAACAATCTCAATGATTTATGGACCAACATGAAGATGCTTCAACAACCTATAAACATATCACAGCCTTCACAGGAACATGTGGTTTGTTTGTTTACATAGATTGTAGCCCGATTTCCAACACTCTGGCCTCACACCAGGCTTTCAAGAAAAATACTGGAGCTTTCTCCAAAATGAACCTTAATTTAAATGCAAGATAAGAGGTATGACTTACATCACCCACTTACTCTTAACCATAGGGGTCTGACACATAAAGCCTTCTGAGCCAAAAAATTGGACACAGACTTTAAATAGTCCTTGTCCATTTTTTTTGCTCAGATTTTTTGTTCAGATGTCTGTATGTGCCAGACCCCTATGCGCTTAACTAGAAAAAGGGATCAAAGAATGAAACAAGCAGTCCCAACTGAAGTGGGAGAACCTTAACGCATGTATTCATGAGTGAAAGCTTAAAATTTTCAAAATCCTGAAAATCACTATTTCAACATTATTAAATAGTAGAAGATTCATTTATTATAAGGATTAGGTCCCAAAAGGTCTGGTTTTGAGAACTAGCCCTGATAACTTATTAAACAAAAACTCTTTTTAAATCCCAAAAAGTCTTGAACTTCAGAAGGAATCCTGAAAACTTTCACCCCAAGCATTCCCCAATACCCACTACAAGTATCACCATTCAAATTTCACACATAGAACGATAAATCCACAATTAAAGTTTAGCGTCCATTCATTGGAATTTAAAACAAAGCAAAAATCTACAAATGTACCAACATTACAGTAGTACCACAAAACTCACATAATCCATTTACAATTTCACACTATTTTCAAATGTTTTTATCGAATTCACAAGTATAAGTTGATAAGTCAAATATTCAGTAGGTTATGTTTTCAACTATGTACTCAAAGTCATAGACACCATTTCACCACTGTCTCAACAACAGAAATCTTCTTATTAAATCACATTTAACTTTAACTCCAGGCACATACTTCAACTAACTTCTCTAATCTAAAACACAGGCTTTACTAAATCATCAGAAATCAACTCCAAATTTATGCTAATAAAATCAACTAATCAACCCCTACTTATATCAAACATATGCAAGAACATTGGTATTACGTAATTACATAAAATAAATACATAATTATGCACTAAAACCAAAGCAAGAAACCGAGAAACATTTCAATTAAAATCCTAAAAGCAACATTAAATAAAATGTCAACAACCAATATTTGCATACCAACATAAAAAACATAAAATATACACACAACATTAATTATAAAACGTAATAATTCCAAGTTCTTAACTCTAAGAACACTAAACTCCGTAATAATTCATAATAATTCGAAGTTCTCAACTCTAAGAAGACTAAAACTTGACTCAAAGTCATAACTAGTTGAAAACTATAAAGCCTTCAAGTTGCATAACACCACTACATTCTCCCAACTACAAGATATAACTTCCAGATGTTTCCACATTTCAACTAAACTTTATTTCTAATGTTAACCAGTTATCTAGGTCTACATACAAGAGTAACAGCATCACCACAGCTCATCAACACTTCAGAACTTCACTAGACAAAACAGCGAGAGAGAACCTATAAACCTTCATATGTAAGAATCATTATGTTTATTTATACACCCACACAAAAGTTAAAACAACATTCCAAGCTAACTACCCTAATCACTGTTTTAAACAACAATAAATTATTTCAAAACCAGCATTTCAAGCTAACTACCCCCCATCAAGATTTTAAACAACAATAAATTCTTTCAATAAACTAACAACCCCATCTCTTTGTCTTCAACAACAACAAATTGTTTTAAAAACAACATTCCAAACTGACTACCACCTTCTCTGTCTTAACAACTTTAGCAACAACAAAACCTCTCAAAGGCACAGATTTAAAAACATTTTTAACTATCTATTCCCCCTCCTCTTCAACAACAATAACATATTTTTTAAACAACAACTTCTTGCAACAACAAATTCGTGAAAAAACAACTCTTTCCACAACAATATTTCTAACATATAATTTGACAGTTTTTAATCAAAGAGATGCCATCCTATGATGTACTTTATTACATCTTTCCAACAGAAAAACAACAAAATATACAGACAGAAATTCTACCATATTGAAACCATAGACAAAATAGACGCACATACGTTTTTCAAGTTAATTCGCGTTTCTTTGCATCAAGACTCAAAACAGGGGCAGATTGAATTGCCTTCAAAATGAACAGAACTTTGAAGATTTTTCTTTGCATAATGAACGCAAAGATACATGTAATCATAATTCATATTGCTTTTGAACATTTGGACATTGGAACAATAAAATTAACAAAATTCTACAGTCAACTGCAGCGTGTTCAATTACCCGAACGTTCCAAAACATTTCGTAACGTTAGGGTCAGGACAACTCAACCCAAAGACAACTCAACCCTCACTAACGATTTGAGTTGTCCCAACTTTGGGTTGAGTTATCCATGGGTTGAGTTGTCTACGGGTTGAGTTGTCCCGGACCTGTAACATTCGTTAACAGTCGTTACCAAACACGCTGCTGGTCGGACCCTCCAGACCCAGCCCCCTTCCTCAGACATCAAGCAACTTCCCTTCCCCCTTACACTTAGACTTGTATATACATACACTTGGTCTAAAAGGTTAGACCCTCCAGCCCCAGCCTCTCTCCCCTCAGACATCAAGTAAGCTCCCCACCCCCTCACATTGAGACATGTATTATAAATACACATATTCATTCATTGAAGATTTCAGCTGTTACAGAGCACACATACCTATCTCAATGATAACTAGGGTAAAATTTTGAACAGAATTCAAGAAAAATCTTTCTTATCTAATAATAATCTTGTATAATGTACCTCAGGGAAAGCATTTAAAGTAATGTACAGATACCTGGAAAACATGTGAACTCATAAAAACCTATCAGGACAAATGATCACTATAATAATGACTAGATGGGAGCCCATGCAAGCACGGGCTTTAGCAAACTCCTCACAGTGCTTAAGTCACCCTTTGCTACTTAATTATTGATTTGATAAAGGGAGATAACCGCTGCGGGGAGTTTGGTTTGACGTGTCTATTATTAGTTTTATCTATTTTTAGACACAAAAAAAACCCCATTTTTTTTGTTGATTTTTGGCAGTTTTTGCAAATATCAAGAGGCTTTGTCAAAAAAGAATTGTCAACTTGATACAGTGTTGTATCCAGGATGAACCAAGAGAGGGGGAGATCCCCCACCGATTTTCAAAAAGGGGGGAGTGAAAAGTTGGAATGCACAACAATGATTGTTCGATTATAAATGTCTCGTGAGTGTTGATTTCTTTAAAAAGTACACCCGGCTGTTAACGGTTTTTTTCTTACGCGATTTTAAACAAAGCTCACAAAACATACCCAAACCATGCTCGTAATTTAGCAAAGAGTAAGTCTTTTCGGTTCGACGGGGCTGCTCCCACACGGAGACGAAGATTCATGCATCCGCTATTCCATATTCGAAGAAGTACATGGCTGCGGGTCGATCTCTGTACCCGACTTGATAAAAGTCTGTTATCCGTTTATGTGACATAATCCAAACAGAATTTATCTTACTTCAAAACTATACCGCGTTTGAATTTTTTACACGATATAAGCCACATGTTCACATGGCCGGGATATTGCTCAATAGCACATATCCCTCTACCCGATAAATGACGTCATTTTACAGACCGAGTTACTTTCTCTAGATCTAAGGTATTTCCGTGAGTAAAGAAAGCAGTGAACCAGACTAGCTACAATTACATCATTCGGGAATTTCCCAGGTAGACAGTAGAGATCGAAAGGATTTTCGGAACTGGGATGGGAAATGCAATTTAGTTGCGTACGAACCTATGCATAGCGGGAGATCATTTCTGATTGTGCGGGAGTTGCCACCCACGAAAATTTAAATTTGCGGGATTGAGATTAAAAACAGCAGGATTCGCGCGATTGCGCGTCCTGGATGCAACACTGTGATATGCCGGTAACATAAAAAGAAACAACATAAAAAGGTCATTTTTTAATCTAAAAGTAAAAGTTAATTAAACTTAATAATTTTTATTTGTCCACCATTCGACCAGTATTGACCACTTTTGGCCAGTGATGACCATTAAAACTTTGATGATGACAATAATGTCTTCCAGTTCTACTTAATAAGATTGAATACACTAAATGACATCTCTTAAAAAATTAAAAATGAATATAAGAACAACAAAAAGAAATGACATAAAGAATGCATTTTTTAATCTTAAAATAAAAGTTAATTAAACTTAATAATAATTATTTGTCCACCAATCGACCAGTATTGACCACTTTTGGAGTATTGTCCGGGGCGGTTTTTACCGGTAAAAACCAGCGGTAAAAACCGGGGGCAGTTTTTACCGGCCAACCCTGGCCGGTATATATGTGCTCCAGCGACAAACAAAAGATTTATTCAAAGCTGCGCAGTTTCTTCCACAAAACAGGAAACTCGCAAATTTAATAGTATAGATGGTATTGATGATGGTATTGATGAGTTATCTACAACCAATCAAATAAAGCATTATATAAATCCAAATTTACACAGACATTGACAAATTCCGTCAAAATTTGTAAGGAAAGTAATGTAAGAGTTACTTCCCTTTTTCATGATTACGATCGCCAAACACCAATTTTGACACCATCACCCCTACCCCCCCCCCTCAAATTTTTTCCATAAAAATACAGAAAATTTTCACCCATGGTATTACAACAATTTTACTGTTTATGCCATCAACAGTCATAAGCTAAATATTTTCTTAAGCACTAGCCTGACTTATTATGTAATACCAGTCTAGGAGTTTAGAGGGTGTCGGTTGCCCGGGACAACCACTTTTTAGAACGGGCAACCAACAAATTTCGTTTGAGCAACCAAATTTCTGCAAATGAGATATACCAGAAGTGTTTGCTCTTAAAATGATATGTTCGGACAACCACATTCATATCCCTATTTCAGAGACTATAATACAGAAAACCCCAAATTTATCAACTAGCCAGACTATGTAAAATGAGTAATTTTCACAAGTTTGAATCTATTTTCACTAGTTCCAAACTTCAAGCTAGTAAACACTACCGCTGATTACAAAATTAGACTAAAACCCTAACATAGTATATTAACTACATCCTCTCCTATACAACTGTACTTATATAGTAACTCATAGAAAACTGTTTCTAGAAGCCTTACAAAGAACTAAGTAATGAGAATAAACAATCCATTTTTTCTGACAATTTTGCACAGAACAAAACACCAATTTTCTATCATTTCTAAGTAATTCCAAGTTATTCCTGGTAAAATACTGTACTCCAAGTTATTTGCTGTAATACTGTACTCCAAATTTGAGACACAATACAATAAAGGACACATTTGACTACCTACAAAAAGTATGTCACTTTTTACATTTTCATTATGCAATCAAAAATTAATTTTTTTCATCGGCATTTTATCATACTAGCAAAAACTGACATACCAAATGTAAGGCTAAACATCAATCAATGAACGTAGAACTACACCAACCATTCAGAAATTGACATGTAAGTACATATTTTACTATGTACAGTACAAACATCAATAAATCATAAAATATGATCATGTATATAAAATGTAGTTATATATGTAATTATAACATTACATAATTAATTAATCAATCTGAGTACATAAATTAATCAATTATTGATTAATTAATAAACAGAGCAAAACAGAACAGAATTTTATTATTGATTTTGAGCATTAATAAAAGGTGACTGTTTACTTTAGTTCAAATTATTCTAATAAAATTTTCTAACTTAATGGTATTCTGTTTTTATATTGCCAGGGGCGTGGAATTCCAATTATTTTCCAATTGTCCAAGGACAAGTGAATTCAAATAATCAACTGTCTGGGATTAAAATGCATTTGACCAGACTTTCAATACTCAAAAAGAAATGTAGTGAACTATGATTGATTTATAAACAAGAAATGTAATGTGGAAACCACATTAAAGCCTGATCTAAAAACTTCAACGCAAAAATAACAAAGGGAAATAATCCATAATAAAGCCAGGTAGATTTGTGGTAACTGTCTAATTCTCTTCATGGCATGATATGTTATCATTGTATGAAGTTTCATAAAGATCTGACAATAAATGGCAGAGATATATGCTAAATTGAAAACTTTAACGCAATTGTTAACAACACCAATCGCCCAATCGCCGGCCCATCCGCCAGCCCACACGTTTTTTCGCCAAACTATAGCCGAATTTTTTCGTTGAAAAACCCGGCTATAAATGTATATTTTAAGTAATAATAAATAATTAAATGAAAAGTTCAATGCTGAATATGATTGAAACATCTATATCATTAAGTATTACTATGTTAGTGCATTTATAACCCTAAGCCAGGTTGGCACATTCAAATACATATCCTAAAACTATTTCAATCTTAAATTTCTATTTCAAACTTTTTTTCTGATAAAAACTTGTATAAAATGCCCTCAAGTGTTATTTGATATCATATTAGTTTACTAGAATACAAAGTGAATTCATAGAAATCAAATATATACTCGTACTGGTAGGGTAACATAGTGTAAGGAAATAGTGTATTGAAAATAACACTTTTATTATACCCACAGGGTATTATAGACATCAAACTAATATTAAACATTTGTTGTACAAGTACAATCCTCTAATCAAACATTTTTCTACAATTTTCAACACTCTGGCAACAGAAAGATTCTAACTATTCTATTGACCAATCAAAATGCTTGGTACATTTCAATCAACAAATGAGACGAAGCAACACAAATGATATTTTAAGTATTCCAAGAATCAAAAGGTCAAAATCTAGTACACACTACACAGTGATTAATACCAATGAGATACCACTCTACTTTATTAACTTTACTTTTAAAACAAAGCAACAACTTTAACATTATTTCATAATTTTACCACAGAACACTCTAAAGTCTTTGCCACATTTGTAGATGCCTGGATGTCCCAAGCAACCAGTGTTTCATACGTGGAAGTATATATCTGACTTGGTCAACCAAAATTATAGAGAACATAGCTGCCGCAAGTCTTCAAACAGTCAGTACCTTAAGTTGCCTCAAGCACTAGCCCAATTCATCAAGCTACATAGTAAAACAGCCAAACCATCAACTAGCCAAACTTTATAAAATCCCCACAGAATGAAATAAGTAATTTTCACTTTTTCACAAGACCAAATTAATTTTTTACTGGTCTCGGACATAGGGCTAGAAGGTTTAACCAATGATTTAAGAAGATCTTCAATTCACTAGCCCAAACTCAATTTCCACTAGCCTAAGATTTTGGGCAATTGGGTTACGGCAATAACTTTATATCTTAAATCCGGAGAGTATAAACATCCCTTCTAGTTATAGAACTACACAGATATATATAATACACAATTTCCAACACTACATAACAACATTCTGTCCAGACCAATATATACATCAGTAATACTGTGAAACAGCAAACATAATTCTGTTATACAATAATATTTTGTCCTAGCCAGACAATATTATTTCGGAGTATGTCCCACTAACTTTCAATAGAGCCAGTTAGTTATTGTTTTGAACCGACATAAAATAACATATAATAAAAACCCTACACAAGCATAAAAACCTTCACAATAAAAATTGCGCAATGATCAAATCGACCATAAACAATAATTGACAATTTTTCCTACACTATCAACCATTTATAAAATCAATTAAGCTGGGTCAGTTTACACTTGGTAGAGTAGAGTACCCCATTATAGTTTTTCTCTATCTCTCTCCCGAAGGCCGATATAGACAATTTGCTGTATTTTTTTTATAGTTTGTCGCCATCTATACACAGTAAATCCAGCCACAGCTGTCGTCTCAGAAATTGATTGTGTGAAAGATAATAGCATGTAGGCTAGCTACAAGTAAATCATTAATTAAAACCGTCTAGTAGTCTAGTACCACGGCTACAGTCATGATAGATAATAGAATCAACACTTTTATTAGTCTCCAAGACCTTCCTGGGAAATACCAACCTTGAAATATGAAAGAACTACCACTGTGACAACTAGGGGCCGTCATCAGAAAATGCGATTTCCAGTATCACTGATTTTTGACAGACAATCTGATATAGATTCGCAATTTGGAATATCAATACAATCTAGCATTTTATAAAGCTATAAACTACAGGACGTTTTTTTATATACTTGTACTGATATCTCTGAGTTTTCATGTATTCTGTATTAAAAGGAGGAAATGCAGTTTGTTTTATAGAAACAAAATTCTTATCAATGACAGCCCTAGTGACAACAGAATGTTCCAATCACCAACTTGTCAGAAATAAATGTCATTCTAATCAACAGTGTCTTAGAGACACTGCAAGGAAATTTTGCTCATTACATTTTCAAGGCTTTTTTCAGTATTTGGGGAAGGGGCCTGGTGCTTTTTATATATAGAACATTTGGGGAAATTGTATCGCAATTTCATTGAAAGGGGAACAAAAATCCAAGGCAAACTCCAAATTTGGGGAAAACTGCATGATTTTAAAGAAATATCAAGAGGGAAAGGCACCTGTAAGCGGCCCCTGCTATATAAGGAAAAAAGGTCTGATTTTGATGTGACAGTTTAAAACTAGTATACATTCTTCTTTATTTGCATGTAACTAAACAAGTTTTGCATTGACCTGTTTTGATGGTGTCAGGGAGAACTATATTTCTCTCTATAACAACTTATTTACCCCAGTAATATGATTGTAAATTTGTGATCAATATTTATGCCACTAAAATTCTCCCATATTCCAATATGCTCAATGCAATACTTTATAATGTTTTCATGTATAAATCATATTGTTTATGCTGACTCAGTCTACGTACCGTATATGCTCAGTTATTAGACGCCATCGCCTATAAAACATCCCATACTTTTTAATGAAATCTGGAGGCCAAAATGTGTCAGTATAAATGGTAGTCTAAACAAGCTACAATACAAAAAAACATATTTTCACTGCCCTTAATGCCATGTGAACAGCTGTGGCATAGTGGTTAGCATGTCTGACTTCGATTCCGGAGATCACGTGTTCGAACCCGGTAGCGGTAGGTCAAACCCTATACATGAGTTGTCAGCCTCGTGGCAGGGTAAGTTAGTACTGGTGATAGAAAAGTGTCCAGGAAACCTATAGTAGAAAGAGCAGGCCATTGAATATATGACCTAAATATGTGTTGAATACCATGTTAAAATTTTTTTTATCAATTACCATGTGAAAGAACAGTCGAAAAATACATTGTACATTTGCTTGCTCCAAAAGCAAGCCACATCAGTAGGGTATATATAAGGTTTGTAAAAAAGTTTTATGTGATAAATTTAGAGTATAATAAACTTACAAAGTAACATTATATCACAGATTACATGACAGAACTATTTATCACAAAAATATAATCTTTTTTATGTCACCTACAAAAAAAGTACAAGATGTAAAGCTACTATTCATGAATCACTTTAAAAACTCATAAAAAACAAACAAGAAAAGACAATTTTTTAACAAAAACATTCCTTATATACAAAGTTTTTCAGCTACATAGTTTTGTTAAATGACAACTTGTAGCAGGTCATGAAGGAAGTGTAGATCTATCAGGGCTTTTTATCAGTGTTTGGGGAAGGGGCCTGGGGTCTTTTTTATATAGAACATTTCGGAAAATTTACCGCAATTTCATCGCTAGGGGAACAAAAAATCAAAGCTTTACTCCACATTTGGGGAAAACTGCACGATTTAAAAGAAATTTCAAGACGGGAAGGCGCCTGTAAACGGCCCCTGTTATATAAGGAAAAAAAGGTCTGTCTATAGTTAACATAGCAACATCCAGAGACTTTAGAGCCAATGGCTTTTCTCTAAACATCCCCTGCCTTCAAATTGTGAGTTTGAGCACAGCTCTTTTAGTATTTGGCAACAGGGCAAGGGGCCTTACTTTACAAAGATCATACTGGGAGATGCTATCATAATTTTATTGATCAGGGAAGTAAAAAAAATCAAGGCAAAACTTCAAATTTTTGGTTAAACTGCATGATTTCAAAACAATTTCAAAAAAGATCTTGGCCCCTATTGAGTATTATATAAGGGGATAGTTCAGACAATAAACTTCCAAATTAATGAACTTGCACATACACTGATGGAAGTTGAAAGTTTTGAAAATTTTAATGCTGAAAACCTACTTTCAAAACGGAAATAGTCAGATTTCATATAAATTACAACGTGTGAATTATTCTAAAAATTATGAGATCAGTTTTTATACTGAAAACTTTCACCTATGCACAAAGTCTTTTAGTGTCAAACAGACGAGTAAAGAGTGGTTTAGCTTCTTTACAGTCAGAATCATGAGAGGCATGTCATGAAACATTTCACAACTTCAATGTATCAACTACTTAAAAGAATTTATGTCCAACAAAAATGATACATCATCTGACAAGGTCTAACGTATCATGTTTGCCCGACATGTCATATTGCCCGACATGTCGTAATGCAACATCATCATGTCTGAATAAAAAAACCCAACAAATTTAGTTTTTACATTACATATAGGATATATAATATCTATTTTTTATGATGAAAGATGTAAAATGAAACATGCACATTTTACATCATCATATTAAAATGTTCAGGTAAACTATTTCATGAAGTTGTTAAGGCTTAGCTAGACTGTACAGGTATATGGTAGGGAAATATGTATAGTAAGACGTATACAGTGCCCTTCTAAAGTCCGTGAAACAAAATTAAGGTTTTTAGGATACATTGATTCACAATTACCCATAAAACAAGAAACAGAAAGTCGCAGGAGCTAACTCCAAAATCATAAATAATTAAGTTACCCGGTAATCAAGGTACAAATTAAACAATGTTAGAATAATATTAAAGCTTGAATAATAGTTTTTTTTTGTTTTTGTTTTTTATTGGGTTTAAACGCTGTGTGAACACAATTTAGGTCATTTTTGGGCTTCCAGCACACCTAATCTAGCTTTCCTGGACCATTGTCTATAACCAGTACTCACCTACCCTTCCACAAGGCCGGAAACTTTTCCATTTTATCTAATCAATGGAGGAAAATTGACATTATTGTCAAATTTTCATAGAAGGGTATAACCTCCCCAGGTGGAATTTGTACCTGTACCCCCTTCGGGAACATGAAATTCCTAACCCTGGGGCACTACCAACTGTGCCTATGACCCGGGTTTTGAATAATAGTGAAATTACAAAAAAATATGCAGCAGGGATGGTCTAGATAAAAGATTGTTCGATAGCCCCTGACAACCTATGTTTGGAATTGGGCAAGCTGTTTCAGCTAGTAAACATTTGGTTCAGAAAAGTAAAGCATGTAGCTGGATGACCAACCAGGCATCCTAGTTTTAAAAACCAATGTTAAGCACTGTATGCAAGACCAGTTTTTTTCTGAAAATTTCAAATATCAAAGAAACTTTCGCCCAGATTGCTTGACCAGCTTTTCTCAGAATTTCATACATGGTGTAACATCCAAGAAACTTTTGGCAGGTACTATAAAAGTATGATATCAATCTAATCTATATAGATATATCCAGACAATACAATGATAAAACACACATGAAGGTTAACATTCATGAAATATCAAGTCTGCTAGAAATATCATAATATCAGGAACAGTGTTCTAGTACTTGCAACATTTCTCAGGCAGACAGCCTTCTCTAAGCATGGGGTAGGGTATTCATATAGAGACCTCAGCATGTTGATTTTACGACAATTATTAGTGAAGTTTCTTATTTAACAATTTTTTTGCCACTGTCTGTTATAAATAAGGCTAAAACCCCTTAGGTTCATAATTATGTTATTTGTGGCATCCCTTTTATATCCCATCGCGAAACTCAAGTTTATTATTGGAAAGTAGGTCTGATGAAGATGAAAATTTTACAGGACAAAACCAAGTCATACAGGACCAGAGATTTTTTACTTATTTTGATGAATTGAAAACTGTGTAGATGAGAAATTGAGATTTAATATTTTTGCAAGACAGTCTGTCCTGTTAACCTGCAGATCTAGACAGACCTTCTAATTCTTTATAGGATTTGGCTGATCGTCCACCATGTTTCGCGGTTACTGCTTTTATAACAAACGAACTAACTTTAAAAATATCCAATTTTGCTTCCTGGCTGTAACTATGTGGCCAATAATATACCCCTGAGCCCAATAAATTAGGTGAAAACCCCCTTCCAAAGTCAATACTACACCTGAACAAGGAACTTCTTGCTGATGATATTGCATTCAAATAAAATGCAAATAAAACCACAAAACAAGCTTAAAGTAGGTTTAAAGTAAACAAGTTAACATATAAGTTAAGATTCTTCATAAATTTTCAAGCAGGAAGTTGGCTATTAAATTTGACATAAATAATTCAACTAAATGACCCTAGCTGTTATAATATGAATAAATATTTTTATACTCATAAATTAGCCAGTACATACCAAAATATGACTGGACAGGTGTTTAATTAAACACAAACTGGGTACAAATCATTTCCCATCTATTAAAATATTCACTTAGACTGTACTCAATATGTCATATTACTCACTTTGAGTCTGGTTTGAGTCTAGTTGGCTCAAGTTTTAACAGTTGAGGGTAATTTATATAAATAATTACTATTTTCTGGGAGCTGTTCAACATTTCTTTTGAGAGCCAAATCAAGAGCAACTGAAAATGCCAAACCAATAGTTCATATTCAAAACTCAAATATATGGGTTCTCCGGCAGAATGTTTACTATATTCTGGGAGCTGTTCAACATTTCTTTTGAGATCCAAAACAAGAGCAACTGAAAATGCCAAACCAATAGTTTATATTCAAAACTCAAATATATGGGTTTTCCGGCAGAATGTTTACTATTTTCTAGGAGCTGTTCAACATCTATGTTGAGATCCAAAACAAGAGCAACTGAAAATGCCAAACCAATAGTTTATATTCAAAACTCAAATAGGTGGGTTTTGCAGCCAAATAAGATACATTTGTACTGAATACATCTGTGCAGAATGACATTTTTTAGATATTATTGCTGAAAAACATGCAACACTGATTGAGTCCAACTGTAATGTGGACACACATTTCTATTTCAACTTTATTCTGCAAGTGGGTTACGGCAATATCTGCTTTTAAGCATAAACCTGCCAGATTGTGTCAATTAATTTTCAGTAGTCCAGGACATCCAGCTAGTGTGTCAAGACGATGGCTGCAGTTAAAGCATTAATCTGTCTCAGGTAAATCCACACAGGTTGAATAATTAATGATTAATTTGCATTATCAACAAAATAACACAGATTTTTCTAATACAACTAACTGACAATATGTTGCTCTTACTCTTAGCTTACAGTTTAATCCATTGATTAAATATCCCACCCCCTTCCAAGTCTCTGAACTCATTCACATTCACACAGTCTATTTGCTGTTTTAATAATTATGTCCATCCATTGACTGAAACAGACTCAGTAATTATACAATATAATTACATCAATACTCGGGGACAATTATGTCAGCATTTTATACAATCAATTGCTCTTAATTTTCTCAGTCTATTTATCACATAGAATGAACTAATTATTTTATTATGAGTTTATAAAACAGTACATATAGTTATTATTCTAGATCTCAGGAAATAGCAGACAGCCAGAAAAAAGGGCTAGATCACATCAGAAGGTTGATGTTTTGAAGTAACTATTTCTGAATAGGGAAGAGTAAAAAGGGACTGTGAGGCAGAAAAATAAGGGATGACATGCATCGGGGGTTTGATGTTTCAAAGTAACTATTTCTGCCTTTGGGTGAGCAAAAAAAACTCTTTCCATCCCAATTTCACAAACATTTAATATGTTCTGTCAGCTAATTCATATCATGTCATCTACAATTATTCTAATAGAATAACTTTCACACTAAGCACTTAACATTTACCATATAAATATTGTAAACAAAAAATGTATGTAGCATATATCAGTGTGACATTCCACTATGATAAAACTAGAATATACTATATACATCTAAATGAAGACAAACATAGATGTAGAGTAGACAAATATCTCAAATATGTTTACATTATATACTTTAATATACCATTCATAAATATATCATGGAATGGGGGAGGGTCATTGAAAACATATTATCACGTCATATATGGATTTCAAACACAAATCAACTATATTTGTAGAGGGAGAGAGGAGATATTTAAAGTTGTATTACCATGGATGGAAGTTAAAAATTTTGAAATTACTAAAAGTACTGAAATTGACAAATTTCATATACATTGCAAAGAGTAAATCAGTATTAATACTGGAAACTTTCACCCATGTATTACTCAGAGAAATTCTCTATTGTTGGGTTTAATGCTGTAGCAACACATTGTATGGGTTATAAATATTACGACAGTCAGTCAGCTCACCGTTCCTGCAAAGGCTAAATATCTGAATTTAGCTGTCAACCAATTACTGGGCACTTACTTCAAACAGTGACTGACAACTGTCCTACATGATCTAGAATCAGTGGTAGGAGGGAAAATGGTCATAGAATATATTTCATGACTAAATTCAACGAAAGTATGCCCCACTCTAGAATAGAATCCACGACCCCTCAATCAGAAGACTTGCATGCTATCGACCAAGCTAGCTGAGTGGCCAAAAAAATAACATGAAGCATTTTCTAAATCTTTTAGTATTACATTCGAATAAAGTCAACAGGAAGTTAAGTACTATTGTTACTTTGTTATATAGTATACATGTAATATATTCAGACATTGACATGTTATATACATGTAGACTGTAATACAATATCTCTACATGTGGTTGTAGGACAGAGGTCAAGTATCCAAGAGTTCAATGAGCAGTCAAAGGCTCAAGACAGTACACATTACAACTTGGAAATAACTTGGTGTTAATATTTTCACATCATTTCTTAGACTAAATTTTTACAAGATAAATTCTCACTAGTCCAAGGCTTTGCGCTGGTGGGTAAAGGGCACGAATCCGGATTTCCAAATGACCCTTTTGTGCAACACCCTCTTACACTCCCTAGCAAAAGCATATAACTCATATAATACGGTCATATTATAACATTATAAAATTCTACTGTACCATCAGTGGCGCATACATGAACCCCACTGACTTAAATCCTCACTTCAGTACTCATAATAGATAAAAATAGAAGTCTGTATTATTGTAACAGAGTTATTTGAACAAATATTAAGTATTTAAATCAGTGGGGTTATTAACCCCAGGTTAATGAATGAGAACCACTGACAATAGAACAAAAATTTACCAACACCTACCTTATAGCCGTACATATTATCATACACTAGGGGATTACCCTTAGCAGCAAGATGGCTGAACTGAAACACATTCAGGTTATCCATACTGTCCCCTTTTCCTGGAGAGGGTTTAGGGGATTTCGGAGACCTTAATGACTCCGATATTTCAACCACTGTTAACTGTGGCGCAATAAAAGAAGTTCCCAAACTTAAACTCCTACTCCTAGGATGTAAATCGGCCTTAACAGAGCTCGACTTTCGCCGGTATTTTTTAGTGAGCTTGGGTTCGCTGCTATCCTCGGCAACGGAATATTTATCATTGATTTTATATTTGTTCATTTTGAGGATTTTTACGATGACACAGGTATTTATATATCACAAGTTCATAGATAAGAGTTGTTCATACACTTAACAATAAATTTACTAAATAGTCATCCAAGGCTATGATGTTAAACGATCATTGTACGAATAGTTCACACAAGAAAATCTTTAAGTAAACATACAACGTCCATCTCTAAACAATATCAGTTATTATATGTATACAACAAGATTTGTATAAAATATTCACTTATAACATTGAAACGACACGCACACCTATCAATATCGCAAGTTTTGACCGTCTAAACATAAGTAAAAGTAAGTCGCAAAATGACTAATTATGTATTACTACAAAAAAAATCTTATTTATTTTTTGCATTAATGGCTTAATATCATAATGATAATATGATTAATATATAATTAATATCATAACTCCTTATAAGGTCACTCAGGGTCTTACAGCTATTACATATTAAGTCTATTTTCAACACCTGTCATAAAAAAACAAGTGATGTTTTATGCTGTATTGAGAAATTCATCAACTGCACTAAGTCACAATTTTAAAATCCTATTTTCAGAATTCAGTGCAAACACTATAAAATTTCAAAAATCCAACTGCAATACACAAATGTACCACTATAAGTAATTTTAATTTCAATTTACATAATAAATTACTTAAAACTTCAAAAAAATGAATACCATAAGATCCCTTATCAAACACAAAAACTTTGACATTGCGAATGAAAACCCGGAAATAGCCACCGATACTAATTGATAAAATCAGGGCCCCAAGGGCTGTATCGACAACTAACTGTATAGATGACATTACATTCAAATATATATACATTAAACCCTTTAAGCAATTAATTAATGAGAGAGTGAAAATGATATAGAGAGGGAGATGTGACAAACCACATTCAGGTAGATTGAATTAAACCTCACATACTTGCAAGCACACACTTAATTCATCGTGAGCATCGTTGAGGTATGTACTACATTCATAATTTTTTACTTCATTCAATTTTTTTCTGAATTAACTTTCTCAACGGAGTAGGTGTTTCAGTACTTTGATTTTAACTGAATTTTATGTTTGATTTTTTACTTCATTTTTTCAGAATCAAAACTTTCTCTTTTTTTGTTGGGTTTAACACTGTAGAAGCATATTTTATAGGTTATATCACGGCGGTCATTCCGCATACTCACTATTCCTGGAAAGGCTAAATCTCTGGATTCAGCTGTTAATCAACTACTAGGCACATACTTCTGTCAGACACTGACTACTGCCCTACATGATTTAGAATCAAGGGTAGGAGGGAGAATCAACAGAGAGGGTGCCGAGTAATTTGATTTTAACTGAATTTTATATTTATGATTTAAACCAGAAAGAAGTATTTTACATACAATGTTACTACAAGAGATTATTCCAGAACTTAGAAAAAGGCAGGGAGACAGAAAAAAAGCGGCAGGGTAAATGTCTCGAAGTAATTATTACTGCATAGAGAGAGGCTAAAAAAGGCATGAAAAAGGGCAGGATGCCCCGGAGCAAAGCCTTGCTATTCTGACTTAAAATAATCACTAATATTACTCATTACAAGTTTATTTGTTGAAATAGAACTTTGTATTGAAGTATATGTGTATTACTTGCTACCATTACTGACCGGTGACCACATTTAAAAGGGGAGATAACAATTACAACTTAACAACCAATGAACGAAACAAATTTGGAATAAGCAAACTGTAATGTTTATCAATTTATCATAAAAAATGTTAAACATAAATTTTATGTTTCAAATTATAAAATGCTATTTAAGATATAATAGAATATCGAAAAACTTTCAATTTAACTTCTATTCTGATAAGCCATCATGAAGGAAACTTTTATTACAGATAAGGATCTGGTATGACAGTGAACTTCCTATATGTCAAAGAATTAAATTACGTGCATATCAGAAGCACAAGTCTTTAATTTTTAAATACAATTATTTACAGACAAAGAACTAAACTATTGGGATCATATGTAGTTTAATATTTACAATTCAGTACCTGTCATTTCAAATTCTATTTTAAATTTTCAGTAATTTTGATAATGATTTTCCTCAGCACCATTCAAATTTATGCAAGGTCTGCTAGGGTGAATTAGTAAAAGACATTACATGTATCTTAAAAGACATTACAAGTTAAGTAGGAGCAATGGTCCAGTGGTAGGACGGGCGCTTAGGGATCGAGAGGTCCCGGGTTTGATCCCCTACTAGGGGCACTGCTAATTTCTTTGAGCAAGAAAATAACCTACAATTGTTCCACTCCACCCAGGTGTAAATGGGTACTGTGAGGGATCGCCTGCCTGAGGGTGATTTTCAGTGACCAGGAGTTATCGTACAAGATTGTAAAGTCGGCTGAACAGGTAGATGGAAGCAGACTTTAAACCACACTTTAACTTTAACAAGTTTAATTGGCTCGTTTACTGTTACAGGACTTGAATTCAACAACAGATGAAAGATACATCTTGTTCTAGAACTCTGAAAAGAACAAGGAGAACTGTGAGCCAGAAAATGGGGCAATGTACATCAGACAGTGGGATGCTAATTTCATCGAAACTATTTTCCACACTAAGAGAAGAAGAAAAAAGGAGCAGAATGTAGCACCTTGCCAGACTGTACTATAAAAATTATCGGTGCAATACGAAGCATGTTTACCCTACGTAACAGTAAGTAAAGTTCTTAACCTTTATAAGAATTACTGAGTCACCATTGTCGAGTCTAGAGATAGGATCACTTTTATATGGTCACCAATCTTATTATAAGACGATTGGTACAACAGAATTATTTCCTTTAGATCAATTGATCACTGACTACAAGTGTTAACAATGACATAGACTATACTAAGCAGCCTCAAAGTCAAAGCTGCAAAGTTCAATGATGCTGTTGATTTTCAACTAATTTTTGTTTCATATTAACTTGAATTATCCCAATAGCAAATCATCAGGGATAAAAACCTTAAAACATCGACAGAATAATGTCTACACCATTTTATATTGTTATAAATGCCCCAAACTTTGTACAAACATAATATATTTGTAGGATGGTCTATTGATTTATTTTACTTCCTTAATGTTGCATGTTCCATACATGTTTCATTTATTTCTGTACAGCCAAATAATTTTGAAAAAAAATCTGTAACATTAACATATATGTTTGTTTAGGCTTTGGTTTCTTTTTCAGATATCACGAAAAAGTCAAGTGAATACACTGCAAGAGAATCCAAAGATCAGGAGAGCCTTGAGGAGATACTCAACAATGTTGTCACTGAAAGAATCTTTGAGGCAACCTTTACTTCATTAACACTCTCCTTGTGTATTTTTTTATGCTTGAATGTCAGTTAGACAATATTGAGGTGCAATCACAAAAATCATTTGTAACCTGATTAAGTCCATGGCCCTAGCTTGGATTACACCAAAGCCATCTGAGGGGTCAATCCCATGTTACTATACAGGAAATTTAAAGGCAAAGATTGTAAGAGCTCTAGACGTTAACGAAGAACAAGTGACATATTAATAGCTCATAGTGCTAGTTGCGATAGGTTTATTGTTACAATTTTCCCTCCATAATCAGGGAATTAGATCTATGTCTCCGTCCATAATCTTCTCTGTAGGTTAGCTCAAAGACTAAGGAAGTGGCCCTGTAACTATCCAGCATGTTCAGTGACTTTTTTTAGAGTGGGTATTGTACCCACCAATGTTGAAAAATGTGGGTATGAGGGAAAAAAAGTGGGTACACAGTTTAAATAGTTTTATTTTGACATAAGTGCAAGACGATTTCTCCCCTATTCTTCGACGAGACGATCTGTCCCTAGTCACAATTGTCTTTAGATGATTCGTCCCAAAAATGAACATAGTTTCGGCTAATCCAGGTCATCTTTTACTTTACCCCATATTAGTTTATGATAAACAGCCCAGATGAACACAATATCATCGAATGGCGAGTGAAAATCGTGTAATGTAGCCTCCTTTATTATTACTTTTTGTAAGTGAATCTGGTGCTCGCGCTCGTGTGCAATACTAGTCAACAACAAATCATTAAGATTACGTGCTACTTCATCGTTAGATCACAAATCTGACCATATCATTAAAGTTTAGATTAACGCCTTTTTAATTCGGTAATGCAATCAGTTAAATTCCTTTGTTTAGACATAATTATTGGTATGAATCATCGCGTCGTCAACTCTCTCTAGCAGAAAACTATCGACAACATGATTCTTTATTAGCGACGAAAACAAAAACAATCTGCTTAGCGTTGCTGACGTCATTTCGGTAAAGGCTAAAAGCCAGTAAAAACGTAATAAGCTTAACAGAGTTACCGTTCGTTACATTATGATATATTTCGGTCCGCGTATTCGTACCCGGTTGGGTCTGAATATTCGCGTGAATTTTACTTTTTTGGCGTGAAATACGCGGATTTTCGCGTGAATGAACATGCTGACTATCCAATAATACACCCGTCATGCCATTAGACTTTCTTTGGTACTCGTCTTTGAAAAGTTACCAGGATTTCAACCATTAGACTAGTTGCATGCATTGTCATTGATTTCCATCATTTTGACAATTCACTTGATAATAATTGAAAACTAACAGAAGTGAACTATTCAGTATTTAACATAAATATCAACAAGTGATCATGCAAATAATAAGCATGTTTTTGTTTAATTTAAAAAACTTCTGACATCTAACTGTGAGTCAGAAACAGTGTTAGTCAAACTTAGACTGAGTGTTATGATTTTGACAAATGTCATGTGATATTTCATGCAGATATCAAAACTTTGACAGCTTTGAGTTGACCTCGACATATTTATTGCTGAAATAAAATTATGAATTTGATCTGGCTAGGCCAGTAAGATGATACGCTATGACAGTCAGAGAAGTATCAAGTTGTAATTGTGCCAAAAATATAATTTGTTCCAAACTCTAAAAGTCTCTTCCGGTTTCCGGTAAATTGTCAAAATTTTTGTTTACATGAATACAATGACAATAATTGCGTTCATTTTACTTACCCATAAATCTAATCCCCAACTCATTTTGTCGTGTAGGTATGTAACAATGACCTTAGAATGATTCACATGTTACAAATCCAATTACGGTCTAATTTACTACGAATCTCTTTGATTACAAATCCATCATGGCGATGAAGTCTCGTTGTCGATATCTCGCAAACCGAGAAACCCAAATTATTTCTAAATTTATCAATTTAAAGCACTAAATTGGCCACACGTATCACTCAAGGCAATAATGTACCAATAAAATGTATGTAATGTACAAAATATACGAATTAGTATTATATTTTCATCTGTCGTATCTAGTTCGCACTCAAATCAATTCGTAACCTAAAGTTTCGCCCCACATGCATGTTATACTAACGTTCGCCAAGAACTCTTAGTGGTCTTTTTCTATTTCTATGATTTGAATTTAACACGCACATTATCATCAACAAATTACAAGCAATAAACAAAGAAATTTATTCTGTATTTATTTCTAATTAAGAAATAATCATTTTTTTAATTCATATCAATCTTTTTATCAAGATTTTTGGACGGTCACGATCTCAATCTTCATGATTTATAAATGTATACATTTTTTCTCAATTATTTATTGTCTTAATTACATGGTTTAATTTGTAAAAACAGAAAGGAAAATCGATATAAATTAAATTTTAAGTTGAAAAACCACATACGTGTCTATATAAATTTTTATCGGAAATATGCGACTTGTTATATATACTATAGATGATCTATAGAAGAAGAAATAATTCTTATTTATTTTTACTGGTGTAAAAATTTCGGAAACATGTTTATCATTAAAGATACCCGTGATTGGAATCTCATTCTTAATGTACCTATTTAGCTTAGACCCATTGTCGTAAAGTATTGCAATATTAAATATACATTAATTACCTTCATTAGTTGACATTTTTCCATCTTGTTTCGGGTAAAAATCACATTTAAATATCAAGATAGCAACTTATTTCCAAAGTTGGTTAATTGCCACTTCGTAAGCTTTCTATCTGAAGCGTAGTACCACAATTCTAGGAGTAGGCCTACATCAACAAATTATTATTGTACTTATAGCCACAAAACTCTTGTGATGACAATAAATTAATGCATTTACAACAACTATATTTGTGTATTGTTTAAGACTATATATTTAATATACATGTATAAATATAATATTCAATCTATTACAAGTGTCCAGCAAACAATGAATAAGTTTTTTTTAATCTAAATCATTGTTTCATCACTTAAGACATCATGTACAAGTAAGTGGAAACTGTCGAACTCTGCGAACAATTCAAAATGGGCATATTAACCAATCAATTGTCTTTATTCGAAATCAATTAATTTCATTTATATAGAAAACGTAAATTGATTACAGAGCCAACATTAATCTTTGGTAGCAAGCTAAATACTTAATCAGTTTCAGACATGATGCATCGGCACAGTGATCGAGGACGTATATATATACGAAGTTTATGCATGTATATCACAAAAAACAATATGACCCCCCGTTTCACTAAAGATGGCTCTTGTTCTGGATGTCTTCTTTTGTAGTGAATCTTTGAAATGATATTAATATTTCACGACGATATTAATATTTCATGACGATAACATCTTTTTTTGTAACATTGTAATAACAACTCAGTTTCATCTGAATCTTATATGTATTCAACTCTTCAAAGCTACATAGAATTGGTCCGCACTCAGAAGTTAAAAACTCCATTTAAAAGTATGATCACCAAGCTGAGTCAACAAAGGCAAACATCATCATCATCATCATGTATAGATGTACTGCATGGGTTTTTATTTTCAAACTACATGTATATGGATAAAGTCGTAGACATTTTATTAACAGGAAAAAAGAAACAAAATATGTACATATGCATGTATATATTGTTGATTATCCTGGACATTTTCTATGTTATGGCATAAATATTCAAAACAGGTATAGTCCGACAACATTAACCTGAGCTTGAACTACCTTATTATAATAATTACACACTTCACTTACATTAAATCGTGAGTTTCCGTAAGTGTGTAAACGATAATACACGTGTTTATAACAACCTATATGTGACTATAAATCAATTTTGTACTCATGGCATGTTATTGTACATAACTGTTTGACTTATAAATTCGTTTATGGGGAAACACACAAGTCTGCAATATTGTGGCACAATTTCAAAGTTATAATTCTTATGAAAACAAAATTACAAATTTAATATGTGTATTTTGCCGAAAACCTCCGATAAAACGCGACTTACAAACGGAGGCAAAAATACACAGTAAACACTGAGTTTAAAATATTCTTGCATAAAGGTCAAGCTCAAGTTAATATTGTCGCACTATACATGATCCAATTGGTTCAAATCCTGTCATATTTGTGAATCGGGGTCAGGGTACGTATTTCATCCTTTGGATACATGTACATAATGTAACTACATGTATCTTTGATCGTTGGCTTGAATTCTCTCCAAAACCCCACCCTGAATTTTATTGAGCAAGAAACGATTTCTTTATTGTTTAATTAGTATTGGAGGCCCGGCTGATGATGAAGATAGAATCGAGAGTAATAAAACTAACTTTGAGAATTTGTTTCACAATCGAACTGAAACAATTAGTATACACCAATATATTGATTATTTCTTCTTAGTCGAGTCCATTCTTATCTTGTTGGAATTTTCAGTTGACGTCGTTTCCAAAAGGACACGTAATTGTAAACATAGAACAGAACAAACAGTTAGTTCATCAACATGTTGTTGAACACACTTAAAGAGCAAAGTATATATTTTAATTAACATTTTCATTTTGCATATTACATATATAATATATGATTTAATCAAATGCATGTACAAACTCATAAGAAAGCCAAATATAATGTACGTTTAAGATAAATGCATGTGCATAATGGCAGAATAAAATTTAACAGCTTTAACAAAATGTATAAACATTAAAACATATTCATAGTGTATATCTCTAGTCATACCCATCTCTGTTTCACCAAGTCACTGTTTCACGTTGTTTTAAAGAACTAGGTCAACATGTGTGCCACTTATTTTGCGTTCATTAACCTGTACTAACAGAGAAACCAACAAAACTAAGATTGCATTTTTTTCAATGTTATCAAAAACAGTGATCAAAACAATTCTGACCCTTTTGTTGCATTCCTGGGACACGAGATTTTCACGGACCCCACAAAGATAAGAAAGGAGAATTGTGGCAGTCTCTGGTGAAATAGAATGCACACGTAAAGAAGTCATCTGACATTGAATTGGTAATCACTGGATAGCCACGTTCGCGTTGGTCAAAATCGCACCCAAATCTACCTCGTTGTTTCCTTGAGCAAGGAACTCGACCCCACTAGCTCAGTATGCCCTACTGGGTGACCAGGAAGCAGACTTGAGAGTGATTAATTTAAGTTGTAAGAACTTGTTTTACAATCGAGCTAAAATAAATTACGGTAGTATAAATAATTATAACAAAATGAACAATGATAAACGTAACAAGTAACTAAACAACTTGAATCACAATCTTTATTTCTTTTTCTTCTTCTTCCCTCCTTTCTTTTTCCCGCCTTTTTTCTTTCCACCCTTTTTGGCTCCTTTCTTTCCCTTCTTTCCTTTCTTCTTGCCTTTCTTAGGCTCTGCACCTTCAGGTAAAGCATAGTCTGGAATTTCGGGAACGTCAGGTATCTCTTCAATTTCAGGCAGGTCACCTTTAGACGCGTCATTCATAATGTTCCATAGTTCTGATTCGTGTTTAACAAAATCTATTGGTATCAAACCTGCTGTAGTTTTTGCATCAAGTTTTGCTCCATTTATTACGAGATGTTTAACCACATCGATATGACAGCCTGAAAATTTGTATGTTAATATAATATTGTATGTAACAGTGCATAGTCTTCCAGTAAGTATACAACATGTGCATGGTTTTTATGAAACCTTCTGGCCCAAGAGCTCTCGGTGTTTAATTTGTTTTACTTGCAGTATCGCACACACAGGGTTTGATGAGTGATTCAAACGTAGTTTTGTCGGAGGAATTCGAAAATGTAAGTCTTAAAACTGGCAAGTTTTCCTACAAACTGGGTTCCAAAAAATATTTTACAAAAACAAAAAACAAAATTAAAATGCAAAATTAACTTCATGCACACATTTACAGGCGATCCTTAGATTAAATAATATTTTTGATAAATGATATAGTTTTTAGAAATCACTTTGTAAAATAAATCGTAAGTAAATTTGTGCCAGTACACATGGTAATCAAGATGTGATTTACGTTATGGTAAAACATCACAAAATTGATGTTTGAACTTTTAATAAGGGCTCACCTAGAATAGTTTCATGCACAATGTCAATTTAATCATTTCCTAATGATTTTCGCAACTGCAGTTCATTTTGTCTATTAATTGTAGCATATGTTAACTACACAACCAAATTTGCTCATTTTCATTTAACCCATCAAATACTTTTTTTTTGTTAAAAGTAAAACTGGTTCAAAATGAAATAATTTTAACGGACAATACAAACAATGCATGAAATTAAATCAAAGATGTTTCAGTCAATAAACAATTAAAGCTGTATCTTACATCAGGGTCAGACTCCGTAAGTTATCAATTTCGTAAAAGAAACTTCAAAGAAGAATTTCGACTACATGTATACAAATGATTAAAAAGCTTTTTGTCAGATGAATTATGAAAATTAGTCTATTAGGCAATATTTTCGAACTGTTACTTTGGAAGTAAAGCATGTTAAATACATTGTACGTATCAAAGATTATATATCTTGCTTTCTTTGATTTAAAAATTCTTCTTTGTACATTTTCATGGACTTTAAAACAATTCACTAAACATTCACCAAAACAGGAAGTAGGTTATTTTGCAAGACTGACCTTTGCACAAAGGCCAATATCATAATTATAAAAGGTTGTCCATTAGAAACCCAAGCTGAAATTGCAGTTCTTCTTTTTACATATGAGAAAAATGCCTAACAAACCTCTAGCAGCTAAATGCAGTGAAGTGACCATTCCTGACATTTTGTAGTTGACATCAGCACCTGCTTCAATAAGCATTCTTACTATCTCAGCATGGCCACCTGTATCAGAAAACATCAGTGTATAACATAATAATTTGGATAGACATAACAATAAATATCATGCTAGCATGACATAACCACCTCTGTGGCTGAGTGTATTGAATTTAGTATTACTGGATCAATGGTAGGATCATTCACACAATAAACATCAAATCATTGTTCGAGAGATAGGTAAATAGCTTATTCTTGTGTTCATTGATTTCAAACTTAGCAAGACAAGTTTTCCTTGACATTATGGAGTTAGGTCACTAGGTCTTAGGTCAAGGTTATTGGAACAATTAACGATTTAATATTAATTAAGACACGGTAGAACCACTATATTCTTTGACTTCAACTTGGTATGAAGGTTTGCCTTGACCAATAGAATATTTGGTTTCACTGGATAATTGTCATAAAAGGTAATCAGAAAAATAAAGTTATAACACTGTCTGCTTGATATTAACCAGAAAACTTAGTAGAAAACTTCTTTTTAAATTTAGGTCACAGGGACAATTTACATTTCATTTATACATGTATACATATAGTGACCACCCAAACTATATGAAAAACAATTTTATCCTTTGACAAAATGCTTTAAGTAAAATTTGAATTGACCAGTAGGAGACCTACTCATGCACTTCAAGTGTATATGTAGATTATCAGGTCACTGTGTCAATGGTCTAGGTCAAATTGAACAACTTTACATTTTAATTTAGCCCATCACACAACTGTATATCCCCATTTAGCCTTTGACTTCAAACTTAGCATGCAGGTTTGCCTTGACCAGCATGTCCAGTATTTGACCCCTAATGATTTAAGGGTCACTAGGTCAAAGGTCAGGGTTACCATAACAGCTCTCACTTAAAATATTTACAAAAAATCTATTTTATATTGTTTTGAAATAAAAAAAGTTAATAATGATTAATTGCACTAATTAAAATGATTAGAAAGTGCTACAACAGTAAGTTTTACCTTGACTTGCCCTGGCCAGAACACTTTTCCCCAAGTCATCTTTGGTGTTTGGGGATACGTGCAACCTTAAAATTTTGTTGACAGTTGAAATATCGCCTTTGTCACATGCCTGGAGAAATCTATTTTCAATGTCCTTGCCCGTAAAAGTCTTATTTATGTATATCATTGCCATTTTAATCGTTGTCAGGTTGTTGTTTATATTGGACAAACCATTTCTCTCTCCCTTTGAAGAGTTTCTCGGTTGATTCTAAAAACTTTATAGTCCGTATCATTCCTGGTTAGACATTCGTCCGCCGATTTTACCAAATCCTATTTTTGACAGGTTGCGTAATGTTTTCTATGGAAAAATCAATTAAATAATAGGTATATCTTATAAACTGAAAAACTGTGTAAATCAAAACGACAACTTACGTCTGACTGAAGTGTCACAAGTAAGTTTATTTTTGATGGCTTCAAATTTTCAATTGTCATACAATTTCGCGATAAAATGATTAGTATTAGACTAATGCAATTTTCGGATAAATAAAATTTACAATAGGTGTCAATTGATTTTTTTATCATAAATTATGATGTTTGAATTTTGTTAGTGTGAAGACAGTATGTCTATCATTTTGTAAAGCTACTGATTGATTTGACTTGGGTTGAGTTGTCCAGTCTCATGTGAATAAATATGATAATTTTATACTTGTAGGACTTCTATAGTGTTGTAATTTATTCAAGATGGATAGAATAGGTGATACAATACTATATGTTGGTGACAGAGACTCGGCTGAGTCCCTTCAACGTAGAAATGATGCCAATATAACCCATGTTGTAACGGTTGAAAACTCACCACTGAAGTGGATTATGGTTGGTTTTCATTGTTACCTTTTTGTATTGTTGTGTCAAACTTTATTTAGACTTCCACATGGAATGAGTCCTGAAATTCATGAATTGAGCTTTGTGTAATTGTAGCAGAGGTATAATATGGCACTTGTACTCCCTTGCCTTTAAGCTAGCTTTTATGGCGATGTGGTAGTGTCCGCTTACGACTCGAGAGGTCGTGGGTTCGAATCCTAGTTCGGACCATGGATTTTTATCGGGTTACATTTGGCACCCAGCGTAAATAACCTACTTGGAATTGATTGATTGCACCTTTAGATAGTCCCACAGACAATCAAGCTCCAAGAATTCGAGGACGAATTCTGTTAAGGAGGGTGTGTGTGTAGCAGAGGTATAATACGGCACTTGTACTCCCTTGCCTTCAAGTTAGTTTTATGGCAATGTGGTAGAGTGTCCGCTTACGACTCGAGAGGTTGTGGGTTCGAAACTCAGTTCGGACCATGGATTTTTATCGGGTTACATAATGATTTAAACCAGCCTCTGTGATCAAGTGATCTTAAGGCCTTCAGTGGTAAAGTGTCCGTGCTACTGACCATAGCCTAATATGTGTGAAAGTAGCCAGTCAAAATCAAACTAAAAATAGAAGGCAAATACTAATGCATTCTTTTGTAGGTACCCATTTACTCCTGGACAGAATGAAGCAACTATAGGTTAATTTCTTGCCTAAGAAAATTAGCTATGCCCCTAGTGGTGTTCAAACCAAGACCTCTCAATCCTATTAACCTGGTCCTACTATTGGACCACTGCTCCAACTCATAGAAATTAGCAGTACTTATAGTGGTGTTCAAACTTAGACCTTTCAAATGCTAGGCCCATGTTCTTTTGTTCTACTCTTGGACTACTGCTCATATTTAACTCAGGTCAGGACTACAGTATAACCTCTGCAAAGCATCCCTCTACAGAATAAATCCTCCGCACAAGAACAGCTTTTGATATATCCCTTTGGTGCAATTTAATTGTATTTAACATCTGCTGAGCAACAACTTCTGAACAGCAACACACTATAGTCCCTCCTAGTGGGTGTTGTTTAAAAGAGGTTGTGCTGTATTTCTATTGTTCTTCTATTTTTATAATTGCAGGATGATAAAAGATATAAATATTTATATCATCAATGTTTAGATATGGAGTTTGAGGATTTATTGTCACATTTTCAAAAGTTTTTCACTTTTATTGATGATGCTGCCAGCTTACCAGATGGAAGAGTTCTTATACATTGGTAATGTACTAGCATGTACCTTATAGTTTTGTATTGTGTCACAGGGTAAGAAAAATATACTGCCTGAACTGGATTTGAACCCAGGACCCCTCGCTTACCAGGCAAGTGCTCTTCTGACTGACTGAGCTATCTGGCTGCTTACATATCCTTCTCCCTATAATGTGAACTGCGGCTTACATATCCTTCTCCCCATTATGTGAACTGGTAAGAACACTGTTTTTCTTGAGGACTTGCCTTATTAATTAAATGTTGTTTAATAAAGGGCAAAACAATCAACTAGCCTGACTTTAGGAAATTTGTAATTTTCACTAGTCTGAAATTAATTTTCATTAGTTCATGGCTTCGGGCAAATAATATTGGATATTTCTATTTTTGGAAAAATTTTGGTTGGGTTTAACAACGTAGCAACACATGGAATTGGTCATATCATGGTGGTCAGTCTACCTACTCGGCATTCCTCAAAGGGCCAAATCTCTTGATTTAGCTGTTTACCAGTTCCTAGGCGTATACTTTTGTCGATGACTGACAACTGCCCTACATGATTTTGAATCAGTGGTAGAAGGGAGAATGGCCTTGGAAATTATTTCATGACCAAACTTCACGAAATATGCCCAGCCCACAAATCGAACCCACAACCCCTCGATCAGTAGACTTGTGTTATTAATATGTGTTGTCATTTATGTATTGTATATAATATTTTATCTTACAGTTTTGCAGGCATGTCTCGTAGTGTCACTGTAGCTGCAGCATATTTAATGTATAAAGAGAAAATTTCAGCTAAAACAGCTTTAAAGAAGATACAAGTTTCTAGAGGAAGAGTAAGGTATAGCACATGTACTGTTGAATTGTAATGTTTGAAACTCAAATTATTGAATTTCAAATTTTTAGCTGATCTTGGGTCCCAAAATTTTTACTATTTATTTTAATTCTAAATTAACGTTATGTTTTTCAAACTTTCATTTCTTGGAAGTATTTTGCTGTTTCAAATTTCACTTCAAAAATCATAATTCAATTTATTTAAATATTGACCATTAGACCTTTCAATGCAATCATAGTACTTAATACCTCCAATACTTTTCATATCATTTCTGATCATCAAACTGTTTATAATACATTATCATACATTCTTGTCATAAATCCTTCAATGTTACTTCATTATTTTATCATAATATATTTGGTATTATTATTTGGTAATTCTACCCCTTTGAACTGCATTTGGTAACCCTAACCCTTAGGATGGATGGTTTTATTCAGTCACATACATGCATTCATGCAGTAAACTTTATCAGTCACACATACATGTATATACAATGAAGATTATTTCCAACCTTGTTGTTGTGTATTTTCAGACCAAATGATGGTTTTATGAGACAATTACAAATATTTAATCAGATTTGTATCCTATTTTCAGACCAAATGATGGTTTTATGAGACAATTACAAATATTTAATCAGATTTGTATCATATTTTCAGACCAAATGATGGTTTTATGAGACAATTACAAATATTTAATCAGATTTGTATCCTATTTTCAGACAAAATGATGGTTTTATGAGACAATTACAAATATTTAATCAGATTTGTATCATATTTTCAGACCAAATGATGGTTTTATGAGACAATTACATATATTTAATCAGATTTGTATCATATTTTCAGACCAAATGATGGTTTTATGAGACAATTACATATATTTAATCAGATTTGTATCATATTTTCAGACCAAATGATGGTTTTATGAGACAATTACATATATTTAATCAGATTTGTATCATATTTTCAGACCAAATGATGGTTTTATGAGACAATTACATATACAGTATAACCTCTGCTAACGGCACCTCTAACGAGCGGCAACCTCCGACGAGCGGCATATTAGAATTCCCCCCGTCGATTTTGCTCTATGATTTACCTCTAATGAACGACACCTCCGCAGAGCGGTAAACGGCCGTTCTAATAAATTCCCAAAGTTAATCTTTACCTCTATACAGCGACACTAAGTCTAGCAAGGTTTACATCAATAATCGATAATTATCTATAACCGGATGATTTAAACAATAAGCGATACCCTTAATCGTATAACACTACACTCAAGTGTCATGTTGTTAAATCATTTGACTAACAGGGGTTAATAAACAAGTGACATATGGTTTCCATGACACCAACGAACGGACCTTAGATGAGGAGCGCTTTGTTTGGTAGGCTGACGTCATCAAGTATCAGATGCACATACGTCTAGCTAGTTGACGATAATAAATGAAACTTATTTGTCATTGTTCTTATCATTAAAAGCTTCGATGAAATGTATTGTGTTTTAAGATTATTTGAGGTTTAAGATAATATCAGATATTTACTCCCGAAAAGACGACGATAATTCATGCTAAATAGTATTTGCCATTAGACAAGTATAAAAACATTTTGACAGTAAAAGAATAGATTTCTCTAGTGTATTGCTTTCTTTAGCATAAAACTAACCTTCATGCTAGGAATTGTCAACCGTTATAATTATTTATTTAAAAAACTTTGTAATCTTATTAAAACTTTTTTTACTTTTGTCGATCAGCGCTCGCTAAAAACTGTATTTACATTACGGAACGGATAATGGCCAGTTTTTTTCGGACCGAAAACAGCCGTTTTCGTGATCGGTAGAAAAAGTCTACCTCTGCAGAGCAGCAATTTTTTCAAACTCCGCCGAAAGTGGCTCTGCAGAGGTTACACTGTATTTAATCAGATTTGTATCATATTTTCAGACCAAATGATGGTTTTATGAGACAATTACAAATATTTAATCAGATTTGTATCATATTTTCAGACCAAATGATGGTTTTATGAGACAATTACATATATTTAATCAGATTTGTATCATATTTTCAGACCAAATGATGGTTTTATGAGACAATTACATATATTTAATCAGATTTGTATCATATTTTCAGACCAAATGATGGTTTTATGAGACAATTACATATATTTAATCAGATTTGTATCATATTTTCAGACCAAATGATGGTTTTATGAGACAATTACAAATATTTAATCAGATTTGTATCATATTTTCACACCAAATGATGGATTTATGAGACAATTACATATATTTAATCAGATTTGTATCATATTTTCAGACCAAATGATGGTTTTATGAGACAATTACATATATTTAATCAGATTTGTATCATATTTTAAGACCAAATAATGGTTTTATGAGACAATTACATATATTTAATCAGATTTGTATCATATTTTCAGACCAAATGATGGTTTTATGAGACAATTACATATATTTAATCAGATTTGTATCATATTTTCAGGCCAAATGATGGTTTTATGAGACAATTACATATATTTAATCAGATTTGAACCATATTTTCAGACTAAATGTTGGTTTTATGAGACAATTACATATATTTAATCAGATTTGTATCATATTTTCAGGCCAAATGATGGTTTTATGAGACAATTACAAATATTTAATCAGATTTGTATCATATTTTCAGACCAAATGATGGTTTTATGAGACAATTACAAATATTTAATCAGATTTGTATCATATTTTCAGACCAAATGATGGTTTTATGAGACAATTACATATATTTAATCAGATGTTGTATCATGTTTTCAGACCAAATGATGGTTTTATGAGACAATTACATATATTTAATCAGATTTGTATCATATTTTCAGACCAAATAATGGTTTTATGAGACAATTACATATATTTAATCAGATTTGTTTCATATTTTCAGACTAAATGATGGTTTTATGAGACAATTACATATATTTAATCAGACTTGTATCATATTTTCAGACCAAATGATGGTTTTATGAGACAATTACATATATTTAATCAGATTTGTATCATATTTTCAGACCAAATGATGGTTTTATGAGACAATTACATATATTTAATCAGATTTGTATCATATTTTCAGGCCAAATGATGGTTTTATGAGACAATTACATATATTTAATCAGATTTGTATCATATTTTCAGACCAAATGATGGTTTTATGAGACAATTACATACATGTATATTTAATCAGATTTGTATCATATTTTCAGACTAAATGTTGGTTTTATGAGACAATTACATATATTTAATCAGATTTGTATCATATTTTCAGGCCAAATGATGGTTTTATGAGACAATTACAAATATTTAATCAGATTTGTATCATATTTTCAGACCAAATGATGGTTTTATGAGACAATTACATATATTTAATCAGATGTTGTATCATATTTTCAGACCAAATGATGGTTTTATGAGACAATTACATATATTTAATCAGATGTTGTATCATGTTTTCAGACCAAATGATGGTTTTATGAGACAATTACATATATTTAATCAGATTTGTATCATATTTTCAGACCAAATAATGGTTTTATGAGACAATTACATATATTTAATCAGATTTGTTTCATATTTTCAGACTAAATGATGGTTTTATGAGACAATTACATATATTTAATCAGACTTGTATCATATTTTCAGACCAAATGATGGTTTTATGAGACAATTACATATATTTAATCAGATTTGTATCATATTTTCAGACCAAATGATGGTTTTATGAGACAATTACATATATTTTATCAGATTTGTACCATATTTTCAGACCAAATGATGGTTTTATGAGACAATTACATATATTTAATCAGATTTGTATCATATTTTCAAACCAAATGATGGTTTTATGAGACAATTACATATATTTTATCAGATTTGTATCATATTTTCAGACCAAATGATGGTTTTATGAGACAATTACATATATTTTATCAGATTTGTATCATATTTTCAGACCAAATGATGGTTTTATGAGACAATTACATATATTTAATCAGATGGGAGGTGAGATAGATGATTATTGTCCAGTATATAAAACATATAAACTAAAACGTCTAGCTGAAAATGTGCAATCAGGTATTGTAGACTTTTGTTGGTTTGGATTAAGCACTCTTTATCCACACGTGTTCTGCAATTTTAAGATAACCAGTTTACTTTGAGTATAAATCTATTACTGATGAATGAAGGATGAATGATTGAAAGAATGACCATAGAATATTTCATGCCCAAACTCCATTAAGGTATGCAAGTACCATATACATGTATTAACCAATTGTTATTGGCACTTTAACCCTGCTGATTTAAATACACAATCTTTGTTCTATACTTAGGTACGGATAACTACTTATTTCAATATTGAGTATCGAAGTACTAAAGTAAATTTTTAAATCTTTAAGGTTAATGTATGTACCCAGTCTTTGACTTTAGCCGGTGGACCGAGTCCATCAAAATAGCTCTTGGTCCAGCAACTTTTAGAATGTTAGTGGCCCAACGGTCCACTAATTTTTTACTGCTTACATCTTCCATATTTAATATAAAATTGCTATTGAAAGTTATATTTTTATATGATTTTATTATATATTATGCTAAATCATCAATATGAACTGCATATTTTTATTTATTGCCATTTGCTTAGATTTTTTGTCCAGTGAACTTTCATTCGGTCCAGTAAAAAATTCCATTTTGCTGGACCTATTGTCCAGTGCTGACCAAAGTTTTTTTGTGAAGACTGTATGTACCACTGACAAGTTGAATAAAATTAAAACAATATATTTAATATTACAGGTGATATAAATGTAGATCAGATGGAACTAGCATCAGAAGTTGATAAAACTAAATCTGAAAATTATTATAAATGTATGAAATGCAGGTATGTATATGCTTTGTTTAAATTTATTTACTAAAACTAGGCTTGGGCAACATGGGCCAAGAATATGTTCTTTTAACAATTTGACTGGTATATTTTGTGACTTTTTTCAAATGTGTTTACTTTCCTGCCATGGTTTATGATATGCCTTCCAATTCAATCCAACCAAAGTTGCCTACATTTCAATTTTAAGGAGCATTTTTACCCCTTGAATTGATGCAACCTTGCTCATAGCAAAAATCTCGCACCTAAAAAAATGTAATCTTCTATGGCAAGGTGATTTACTATGTTAATTGTCAGCTTTTTTGTTTTAAAAATTGTACAGGAAGTCCTGTTTGCACCCATGCATTATGGAAGTCTGAAATTTATAGAATGCATGGGTTAAAGTGTTCTGTATTGATACTGATTTTTTCATTTTCAGAGTAAATCACTGTATGTACATGTATAATTTATATGAAATATGTCTATTTCAGTATTTTGAGAAAAGGTTTTAAGAATTTTTACACTTCCATCCATGAGAATGTACAATTTCATTTTCAGGCGACCATTGTTTAGAACATCAAGTTTACTCGTACATACAATTGGTGTTGGCGAAGCAGCGTTTGATTGGCGTGCCTGGTGCCCGGCTGGTAGAAGTCTCACAGAGGAAGATAAAGTTGATGATGAGGACACAGTCTGTGATAAATCATTATTTATAGAACCAGTCCAATGGATGGCAAGTGCTATCAGTCAATTAGAGGGCAAGGTATTACTGTATTTTTATACACATGTTAGATAACGCACCTGGATTTCGAATCTAGTGTCCTAAAGGGGCTACGCGTTTTAATCCCACCAGGGAGGTTATACCCTTCCATGAAAATTAGACAATAATGTCAATTTTTCTTCATTAATAAGGTATATAGAGAAGTTTCTGGCCTTGTGGAAGGGTAGATGAGTACTGGTTGTAGACAAGGGTCCGACCAGGAAAGATAGGTTAGGTGCGGGGGGGATGCTGTAAAATGACCTATAGAATTGTGTGACATTAAACCCACTATAAAGTCATTAGCGCCATTACCTTATGGCAAAATTTACATTCATTATTTTTTGTAAACCGTGGTAAATGATAATATAACATAATTTTTACATTTTTGATTTATTTAACAACATTCTGTTGCAAAGATTTTAATTAATTGTTTCATAAAAGTGAGTTATTATCTCCCTTTAATATGAAAATAGTGCAATTTTTAATTTCTCCAGACAAAATAGTTAATATCTTAAAAATCTGACATGATAGAGACATAATAAATACAAGTAAATTTACATTTAGATATCAGTTCTGTGAGAAAAATTTTATTGTCATAAACTAACCTTGAATAGTTGAGCGTGCTGTCTGTGGACTGAAGTTGTTTATCAAGTTGTTCCATTTGTTTTATAATTCTAAATTTCAGTTTTGTATTTATCAAATCAACATAAATCAATGTTATATATTTCTTACCTTACAGTTGATGTGTCCTAAATGTAATTCTAAACTTGGTTCTTTTGTTTGGTATGGTGAGTATATCTTTTTATGTGTGAAGTATAATCTGATTAAAACCTGATCTAAAATTTTCCACTCGCCTACTCGCTAATTTAAATCTGGCCTTTTTCAACGAGGGTCATGTTCAAGTGACCTTTTCTCCTCATAATATTAATGACGAAATCATTATGTTTAGTAACTTATTTACATCGTCTACGTCACACAATTTGAAATGAGCCGTCCAATCACAGGCTGTGAATAATACTGCTGTTAAGTAAGCTTGCAAGCCTTGGTCTAAAAATAGAAATTAGGAAATCAAAATGTTATTAATAGTGTTTCGTCTAGATGAAAGCTACGCATTGATTAGATGACATAAAGGTCATCTTGACGTGACCCTCCATTGAGATAATACGACAAGGCTCTACAGGATATCTGTTTAAGGAGATTGTACAATGTTCCAATATCAAGGTGTATTTGGAGATTGTGATGTCCCAGCCTGACTCCTTGGTAGGAATTCCAGTTGGAGATGGCTCATAAGTATTTACTTTAAGAAGTAATACCATTGATAGCTTTACTTCAACATGACTGGTTTGGATGGTTTACTGCTTGACTCCATTTGTCAACTGCCAATCAAGAAACAGTTTGCAATCACTCTTCAAATGACCATGACTTTGTGGGATCACATATACTGATGACAGTTCTGGCATTTCTGGTGAATCATTTCTGAGCCATTGGAGATTATTTATTATACGGTCACGTGGTACAAATGCAGATTGTTGATTGGTTAGATTTATTAGATATATTAGATATATAATAATTATATAATCTACTCATTATTTTTACTATTAGAAATGATATTAGACATTTTATTAAGGTATTTCAGCTTTTAAGTTAGATTGATTTTTTGTTCAAAAAGCCAGCTTTTAAATAGTGGTAATAATTATCATTGCATATTTTGTTTGTAGGTGAAAGATGTCCTTGTGGGGCTTGGGTAGCACCAGCATTTCATATACAAAATTCTAAAGTTGATTTAGTGAAACCCCACCCACCTGTGATGATGAAGCAATTTCAAACAAGTCATGTGACACAAGATGGTGGAAGTCATGTGACACAAGATGACCGAAGTCATGTGACACAAGATGGTGGAAGTCATGTGACACAAGATAGGAGAACTCTTCAAGCAGAAGTAGAGGAAGTTACTAAAAAATTGAATGAATTACCTGTTAGTTGAAATCAAACAAATTTTGTCTGTTGATCTAACAGCAATGTTATAATGCTGTATTTTGTGCAGTAAGCCTGTGATATCGCCATCCTAGGTGTAAATAAAATACGCAGTGTTTATTGGTGTAATGCTACTTTAGTCTGTGTTATAGCATCGTCGTTATCCCACAATACATTACTCCGCTTTGCTGCATTATGTACTGTGGGCCATTTGGTTAGGAAAATCTTGTGATCATGAATAATTAATGAGGCAGTTTCATTGGTTCGGCAGAGAAACCACTGCGGAAAACTAGCCTATAAAATTACGCAACCATTTTTAGAAAATAAACATGTGCATTGGTTTCTATTTTAAGTAAGAAAATCCCAGGATGAAGTCATTGTTATTAAAAAGAATTTAATTGTAAGTTGCAATTTCATTGGAAGAAGATTGGTCTCCCTTGCCTCATGCATATTCATGAAAACGAGATTTCGCCAGTTAAATTGCCCACAGTACGTATGGAGTGTAAGGGAAGAAAGTACAGCGGTTGCCGGCGATGGTTTTATAGATGTACCAACTTCTACTTTTTCAGACTGTCTATATCCGTGAACAAGTAGCTTAAATCTGACATTACTAATTGTGACCCATCTCTTCAGCCAAGTGATGTATGTTGCCGTTTTCATATTACTCTCTAATAGAGCAGACTTCCTCAAAGTTCAAAAAAGTGTCAGACATTTGGTCTGACATGCCCTAAAAATCTGTCGGATCGAAATGAAATCTGTCACACCGAAATAAAATTTGTCAGACCAAAATGAAATCTGTTAGACCGATTGAGAATGAACAACACAAAGGAAAACAGGTCATACTTATTTGGTAATATTTCAATGATTTCATTTTGTACACATGGGGCAAGGAAAAAAAACCGGACCGATCTGGCCACTGAAATAAATGCTGGACAGCCAGACTGATCCGTACTAAAAGCTAGTAGGACCTTGTCAAAATTTCTCGTACATGTCCGTTGGACTGACGTGTTAGGGAAGTCTGATAGAGGCCTGTGGATTTGAGCCCCCCCAAAAACCTGTTTTATCCGTCTGGACAGGTTTTGACTAATTGGAAATTATGTGACAAACCAAGTTCATATATATGTTAAATGTTGGCCAAAGCTTCTTCACTTTGTATTAATATCGTTGGTGATTAGTGATGTATTGTTTGGGTTGTTTTTCTAAGCTTCCAACTTTAAATAAAATTTTGTATCATGTGCTATTTTTGATGCAATATCTCTTCTTTTTGTCTTTAATTGCATTTTATGTATTATTTTTGATACAATTTTGTCCTCTTTTTGCCTTTTGTTACATAACTGTATGGTTAATTGCACACTATATGATTTTTATATGTAAAAAATAAAATTGTTGATATTTATAAAATTCTTAAGTTGTTTTATAGAACCATGATGTTCAAAGCTGCTTATCAAAAGAAAATGATTTTTAGACTTTCGGCGATTTCCCGCCGAAGTCTACCACAAGTCTAAAACTATGGATAATTCAAATGCCTGACCAGTTTAACCTGCGGAGTGACTCATGTGTCCCTGATTTACTACGAAGTTTATTTCTAGGCGATAAAAGTAGTTCCGTCAATCAACTGATGTGTCTTTGTTTCAGTGTCAGTGTTTACTTATATTGATAAGCGTGTGAATGTGCGGTGTCAAATCTTGTTAATACACTAAGCAGTAGTATTTGCCAGTTATACAGGATAGAATAAACACTTTGCCCGCATTTTTTTTGCCCTGCTTGGTTTGTATTTAAATCTAATGTGTAAGGAGTAATCATTAGTCTGGATTCGTTAACTTAGGTTTCAATGTGCACGAAAGTCTTTCTACATTTCAATACTTAGATTATTAAATATGGAAAATGGTGGCTTTAAAAAGTTGATGGATTATCAGACTGCTTACATTCAAAGTCTCAAGACTGATGGCAATTTCAATAGACTTGGTCCACAGTTCACTGGCTTAATTCAAAAACTGTTGATATTGTGCGTAAAAATGGACCCTGATCTGACCTTCCACATTTGCATCTAATAATTATCTACACATATCCCGATGAAAATTAATTCTACACCTATTCTACACTTCACACGTAATTGATTCAAAATAGACACTCATTACATACGCTTTAATGTATTTCAAAAATTAATCCCTAAATTAATAATTACAAATGAGCTTTGACGACATACCATTGGTGTCAAGCATAAATACTACATTCTTATTCAATGTAATGAATATTCTTGCAGAAAGGTCAAATCGGTGTCAAACTACGCACAATATTACTGAGTTTTAAGTCAAATTTCATAAAAGTAAAAAAAAACACGAAAATAAGGTCAATATGACATCTTTATTTCTTCTTATCCAATATTTTAACATTTTTATATAAATAAATAATATATTAAATATTTATACATAATTTATTATAATTGTTGTTTAAAAATAACAACATAATATACATATAAAATAAATACATGATTTAGTGATTTAAAACTGTGTAGCAAAATATTAGCAAACAATGTATAAAGAAATACAACTATAGGTAAAATTTATTCAACTGTCAGTGGAGCATACATTTAACCTCGCTGATTTAAATACTCAATGTTTGTTCTATAATTCCTGTACATAAATATAGCTTTGTTTTTTATCAATTGTAAGTACAGAAGTACTGTAGTGAGTATTTAAATCAGCAGGGTTAATGCATGGGCTACTGACAGTTAAATAAGATTTAATAAAACTCACTTTGCAAACTGATTCATACAAGCCTTCCATTCAATGTAAGGTAGAATTGAAAGCATATAAGCTCTCATTTCCCTCAAAAAAGTTCAGCTAAAAATACTGGTCAAGAAAACTTTGGCAGATAAATATAGCATGGATTAAAAATATAGAACGAATAGAACCTATAAAGAACTTCTTAGTGGGTTACAGACACAAGACAAAACATTGATTGGAACATTCTGATTGGATGCTGTGATATATGATCTGACATTTCTCTAAAATAGAAAGCTTGAGAACTTGATTGCCAATTTAAGATTAAATTCCTTTTTATGTAAATCTTAGAAAGCCATAAAACCCATGAAAAATGTTAACATGTGACAATTGTTATTTTTCATTTATTACACTAAGTCAAAGGTTTCCCGCAAGACTGTAGTAACTCGCTCTTCTACGCAATGTACAGTCTTGAAGGCATCCCTCAAAGTTAATCATTTTTCACCAATATGATACATGAAACTACCACAAGGAATTGTCATGTTACCTCCCTTTGATTTTCAAACATTCGGTATATATACACAGTTGTATCCCTTGTATATAAGTATATAAATGGTATGTTTGAAAAATCAAAGGGAGGTAACATGACAATTCCCTGTGGAAACTACATTTCATTGTAAATTATCAATTATTTTGCCATGACCAACTGTGTCTATTAAATCACAGAGATATATATTGTACGTTGTATATTTTTACAACAAAAAAAACGCTCAGAATTAAGGCCATCCGAATGTAAGACCTATAAAATTTACAAATAGATCAAGTAATTACCTCCCTTTTATTTGAAAATAGTGTTCAATTGGAATTGGTCCAATGAGAGTTGAAGCTGACGCAAAGAGAAGTTTAGAAATACTAAGTGCAGGTTAAGCGTGAAACAGTTGTAACTCAATAAAAGAAAAGAGTGAGTTACGGTATTCTAAAAAATTCTAAAATTGTCTTAGGTCATAGATATAGTTTTGTATATAAATAAATTATGTGGTCTAATTATATACACCAGTATGTAATGACCTGAAGAAGGTCAACCTCATCAAAATTTCTCATTAACTTTTCTTTTCAATCTCTTCTTTTTACATCAATGGAGCTTTACATGTATCTCATGAACATGCATATTATGTTGTATGTTTGAAAGAAACTATTGTGCATTTTTTAAAATGTTATTTTAGAAAGCATTTAAACCATATAAAAGGTTTGATTCTTAGATAAATAAGTGTACTTAGGATGCTAATGCACAGCAGGAAGGTCTGATGGCAATAGACAATAACCGAGATTCAAATATTTGGGTTTTCCTCTCCCATACAATCAAATTTTCACCTTTACGATGAAAAGACGTGTACAAAGAACAATAGAATACAGTCCATAGTTCTTGCTATTTAGCAATAATTTACCGCCTTTGCATGAAAGGAAAAAAAACATAAATTAGAATTCTGGATTAGGTCTATTTTCAGCCCTCAATGAATAATGCCCTAGAGCTGTAGCTTTTCATGCATTATTCCTTCAAGCAAGCCAATAATTGTCATCTGACACTCTTCTGCCTAGTATTAAGTTATTAACCACAATACATATATATAAATGTGTTTTGAAACATTATGATTGTCAACAATAATACTGATACACATTTAACAGAATAGAAACATTAGCATACAATGCCCTCCAAAAGTCCTTGAAATACACTGGGGTTCAAAAGCTTGATCATTTTTTATATACTTCACATGTTGTTGTTAGTTTCACAGCTAATGTACATTTCAACATGATCACTCAATTATGTTCTTTCATCTTCCCTTTTTTGTCAAAATGTAGTTTTTAATGAACAATGACTGATTCATAATTATTAGATTCTATACAAAAGTTCTAAGTTTTCAGTGAAAACATGAAAACAATTACATGTGTAAAGAAACTTTTGGACTCCAGTGAAGTAGAAACATTTGTATACAGTGCCCTCTATAAATCAGAGGACGAAATCTTTAGGATAAACTGCTTCACATTTTGATACTAAGAAAAATCTGAGTGAAGTCCAAACATCAGCATTAAGTAGTTTATAAACAATTATGATTTAAACTATGTTACATGAGTAAGCATTCTCTATAGTCTCAGGCCTTTTTTCCTTATATAACAGGGGCCGTTCACAGGCGCCTTCCCCACTTGAAATTTCTTTAAAATCATGCAGTTTTCCCCAAATTTGGAGTTTAACTTGGATTTTTTGTTCCCCTACCTATGAAATTGCGATTAAATTTCCCCAAATGTTCTGTATAAAAAAAGGCTCCAGGCCCCTTCCCTAAACAATGAAAAAAAGCCCTGAATTTTTAGTAAAATTATTTGCTGTAACAATGCTTAAGTTTTTCTCAAATTTTAAATGTTCAAAATCTTTCGGACAGCACTGTAGAGTTCTTTTTCACCAACATTGTGATAAAGGATAATGATTGAAGACATTGTTTATTTTAAATTACTTGGTGGGTTAGTTCTCTATTGTAGCAAGTAACAGAATTTTTTATATTTTAAATATATGTGGCAACACATCCGGCACTGTCACGATCCACCTAACTAACTATTAAGCAGGTCTGGACCCTGCCAGCAGCTTTTATGTTGTTTAGAGTCCAAATGTTTTCTAGCCCTATGCCGAAATGTAACTTCAATAATCTGAAAAAATGACACTGGGTGACAACGACAGGGAATTCACTTTAAACAGACTTATTCTTATCACAGCCTAATAGTAACGGCCTCAGAAGCACTTTAGCTCTCGAGCTATTTCTAAAGACAATTAGGCATTAGCAGTCCAGCTACTGGCTGGTTAAGGTTCCACAGAACTATATTCAAAAAGTTATTAAGTTTGGGATGTGTTTGATTTATCAGAACTTCTAGAACTAAACAAGGTCTGTTTGATTGTTTCGGATGTGGAAGAATATATTCCATATTTAACGACACTTTGATTATCTGCTATTTTCATCTCACCATTCTCATGATCCTTTCCCTCTTCATCATCTACAGCTTTCCAGTCAATATCTCGATGTCTAACGTGAGCCTCGTACACCCAGTCATACTGTTTACCGCTTTTCAGCCTCGCTTGCTCCACTAGACTACGTATTCTTCGTTGCTCATGTTGGGGGTCATGCGCTAGTGACCAGACTAACATGGCTTCATTCTGCTCCGCTTTCACAAACTTTAACTTCGGTTGTTTAGGTTTTGTTTTCTCGGACGGTTTGTTGACCGAGCGTAGAGCCTCGAGTTTCTCTGACCAGGTCAAGTTTGCTAGTTCTTGGTCACGCTTCAAACTTTTCTGAAATATATATTTGAAAAGAAATTAATAAAGAAGTTGATAACAAGGAGCTGTGTTGTAGAAAAGTTATTAAAAATATTTTAAAATTACACATTAACTTAATGTCTTTGAAGTTCCTTAGATTTAAAAGATGGTCAATCACAATTTTAATAAGATATTAAATCATAAATGTAAACACTGGTTCCATGTACACAAAAAACCCCATATTCTTATGCAATAAACAACAAGTGATGAACTGAGTAATAAAAGTAATACAAGGGGGTTTCATTGACCTTTTTTTTTTTTAAATTGTAGACTTAAACCAGCATAATCTGAGAGACAATTTACTTCATTAATTCATACATGAAATGAATGAATATACAATATATAAGTAAAATATATTAATAAGTAAAAATATATGTTCAAAGGTGCATATCAAAAGATTAACCTCTACACTCTTAATAAAATATCAAAACTCAAACTGATACTAGTATATGAATACATTGTAAGGAGAAAATGAAGAGAGCAAGTCAATGTTAAATATAATGTTACATAAGCCAAGCTGGGGTGTTGAATTTCTATGCCCAACTTTTACAACTAGTAAATCATTTATGTCAGCGGACAGGTAAATAATTTTATCCTACTTGTTCATTGACAAATTGTATTTTTTGTTGTGAATATACTAACATAACAATACTTAATGTAGATGTCTCATGGTTCCAGTCATATTTAGCTGGGAACCATTTTTTATAAAAAAATATTATTATTTTTATTATCGTGTATTTTAGGCCACAACAAGTTGATCACATGTTCTACAGATTTTTCTGAAAGAGAAATGGGGCAAGCTTGCGAAACAAATTTTTTTTAAAAAGTCTTTATTCATTTGCTTTATATAGCGGTTTGACCAAATTTTTATGGGCGAGCGAGGAAATAAAAATATTTTTTGTAAAAACCGTCAAAATTAAGGTGCGAGCGAATCCATAGAACATATGATCAATTTGTTGTGGCCTTATATCATAGTTCTCAATATTGCTTTTTGAGTTTTGAACTTCTGGACAAGTGCATTTAGATCACGGGCAAGCTAATTTTCAGAATTCATTTGTCTGCGGATAAACTTGTGGATATTAAGTGGATACAACTTGAAATTCCACACCCCTACCAAGAAATTAGGATTATACTAAGAAAACGTTAAAGTGGTACATTGACTATATTGTATATAATATACATAATGTATATGACTATTTTTGAAAAGATCACTACACTATTATAAAAAGAATTCCAACTATAAAATATCTACACATAAAATATAATGATAATTCTAGGCTACTTCTGGAATTGACAAGTTTCTGAATTACATTGTACTGTATTGACATGCATCTGGCCATCAAATAGTAATATTACAATCAAAGTGCTGAAAGCACTGAATTTGTTAAGAGTTACAAAATAAGTATTCTTAAAGGATTGGAATATTTTCTTTCTTTTTTTTTCTTAATTCAATAGAAATGAGCTTTGACTTTGACTCAAGAAAATCAGGAGCAATTAAAGGGGTCATTCTAAGTACCATTTGCTTTTAGTTTCATTCATTAATTTAAAAAAGCTTTTCTATCAGAATTAAGCAGTATGGTTAATATTATTACATGTACATTGTATTAATACATAGTAAGCTTTAAATCCTTGTATAAGGGTAAACTGACCAACCGACTGGAATTCCCCACCTCAAAAACATTGAAAATGTGTGGAACTGGTTAAAAAGGGAGATAGGATGCCAGCTACAACCTGGCAATCTGCAAGAGCTTTCATGTCTGGTTGCCCATGGACACTGCTCTACAAAAAGTATTTCAAAATGTCACTTTAGGGGATCCATATTTATTTCTTTTTGCTTTTTTGGTTGGGACACCAACACATTGGTTAGGATAGCAATACACTGTGTAGGTCATAACACAGTGGTCAGTCAACCTACTTAATGTTCCTGGAAAGGCTAAATCTCTTGATTTAACTGTTAACCAGTTACTAGGTGTATAATTCTGTCAGTGACTGACAACTGCCCTCCCTTAAGAAAGAGTCTGCATTCAAAGACTAAAAGTATTTATTATCATCATTATTTTTTGTCCAATCAAGGTTAATTTGATCATAGAATAATAGTGCAGAGCGGCCCTCTACAGAACAAATCCTCTGCACAACAACAGCTTTTGATAAATCTTTTATGTGTGATTTTAATAGAATTTAACTAAAGCAACAACCTCTTGAGAAGTAACACATTAAGTCCCTCCCCATGGGTGTTGCTCAAGAGAGGTTGTACAGCATGTACTGTATTTTGTCTATTCTAGGTGTTATAATTATATTCTATAGTTCATTAATTAATGTTTTAATACAATAAATATCTAATTAGGTTTAGAGTAGAATAAGAAAGATTTAAGATGGATTAAACAGTTTATAATTAAAAGATTATAAAGTTCAATGTCCACTCAAGTACAAAAATGTCAAGGTTAAAGAAGTAGAAAGTTCAAGGTCAAATTGTCCAGACCGTGGAAAGTCGACTGACTTAAAACAAGACCTTTCAAGAAACTGTGTAAAAGAAAGTCAAAAATTAAAAAAGAGTTCAAATTGGAAATCTAGTAGTAAAATGTATATTAAGACATTTCAAAGGTAAACTATACAGGAAAGTTCAAGGTCAAACTTCATCAGAAACTTCAATGACAAACACGATTGTAAAAGTTAAAGGTCAAACTAGACAAGAAAAGTTCAAGGCCAAACTAGAATGGAAAAGTCCAAGATCAACTAGATTAGAAAGTTCAAGGTCAAACTAGATCATAAAGTTCAAAGGTTAAACTAGATTAGAAAAGTTCAAAGGTCAAACTAAATTAGAAAAGTTCAAAGGTCAAACTAGATTAGAAAAATTCAAAGTCACACTAGATTAGAAAAGGTCAAAGGTCAAACTAGATTAGAAAAATTCAAAGTCACCTTAGAATAGAAAAGTTCAAAGGTCAAACTAGATTACAAAAGTTCAAAGGTCAAACTAGATCAGAAAAATTCAAAAGTCAAACTAGATTAGAAAAGGTCAAAGTCAAACTTAAGTAGAAAAAATCAAGGACAAACAAGATTAGAAAAGTTCAAGGACAGTTTAAAGACAAACTAAATTAGAAAAGTTCAAAGTCAAAGCTAGATTAGAAAGATTAGAAAAGTTCAAGGTCAAACTACATTAGAAAATTCAAAGGTCAAACTAGATTAGTACACTACTATATATTCCACATTGCAGTTTTATTGTACCTCTTAATACTCATATTTCAGTATATCAATATTTTTTGACAGGATCGTATCGTGTAGCCAGACTTACATATGCTCGTCCACTAGCATCAAACCACATCTGTAAAACCATGGTTACATAAGAACATTATTATTTCAATTATAGTAAAACATGTATAATATTATGATTACATGTAAAGACGATTAAGAGTCTAATTTTAATCTGTTTTTCATGGAGAAGCACTTCTCACAATTTTTTACCATCTTGATTTACTCAGTTAAAGTTATTGTTTTTTTACTGCCAGTGGCATATCCATTAACCCCACTGATTTAAATACTCAATACAATACTCTTGTACAAATTTTCGGTAAAAATAGGTATTTCTTTTTTATGTACATTTATAAAAAATATTGAGTATTTAAATCAGAGGGCTTAATGTATGCACTAATGACAATTGAATAAAATTCTCTATAACAATAAAGGTACATTCAATGTACCATACACAATACTTGTTATTATCCAATTGTCTACATAAGAGGGTTTCATTTAAACAAAACCATAATCATTAACTAATAAATAACACTTATGGTGGACTTATCAACAGAATAATTTCTGTAATTAAATTAACTAAAACGAAACTATGTATATACATGTAGATGTATGATTCATACAGTAAATATAGTTTTTAAGACTTGTAAACAACATTTTAACCATTACTAACTATTATTGCATAACTTACTTAAAACATTAAATATAAATATGTCATACAGTCCCCTGAAGTGACTTTTGTTGAACCTTGTTTTGATATTATTTTGCTTTTATGAAATAATTTTGTTTCAATTTTTATTCTGCTTTTTTTCATTTCTAAAAAGGAAATAGTATTACTTAAAAAAATTTGTACAAAAAATTATAATGAAAAAAGTTCTACAAAAGTCACTGCAAGGGTCCTTATCAGCGTTAAACATCATCACCATGAAAAATATACACTGTATGGGAAGTAAAAAAAGTGCATAAAATGTCAAATCGTGATAGGAGTTTTAACAATCAAGATGCACATGCATTTCATATATGTGAACACCAAATACAGTGAATAAACTCATAAAACAATGTGTAAAAGTGTGCATAAAAGTTTAAATAAAAGGATGGATTCAGGATAAAAGAATGAAGTCTAAAATATCTTAATAAATTGAACACATTATAACCAGTATCCCTGTTGATATTTTATGTGACATACATTGGCTAATCCATATTTTTTTCTACTTAAGTGCATTGATAAAGTTATCATTAGACATTACAAATATCAATTTGAGTCTAAACCATTAAAAATTCCAGGACTTCTGGTATTCTTTGCCCCCTTCCCCTAACCAGCCCTTTAATTTTATTGGATCCACCCTTGAATATTAAATGTGAACAAATATGGGAAAATGTGAAATATAATGTGAAAACAATAGAAAGACAAAATGTGAACAGAAAACAACAATGTTATTGCCATGATTAGCAAGGATAGGTTCTTAATGTCTAAATAAATAGTAGCTGTCTATTTTTCCCTTGGCTCCAGGCTCCACGGGGAAAGATTGGCAGGGCAGTAAGACTGGTCTACTACAAAGGTAACATATAAATTAATCAGATCAACACCTGTATTGGTATGTTGGTATTGTTCAATTTTATTCAACTGTCACTGGCATATACATTAACTCCGCTGATTTAGATATTTACTACAGTATTTCTGTATGAATGATCAATAAGAATATATTAAAATTAGTGGAGTTAATGTATGTGCCACTGACAGTTGAATAACATTAAACCATTAAACATTTCTATGGAAAATGAAAAAATGTTTTCAAATTGGCAAAAAGGTGTTAAAAGGTGGTACATGTAAATATAGGGTTTTCACTTTTATTGGTAGTTTAAAGGGCTTCAAAAAACTGTTTAATATAAAAATCACAAAAGAAGACTGTCAATATTTTAAAATGGTGTCAAAGGGTATTATGGGTAAATTATGAAATGTTCTTTCATACCCCGCTAGCTACTGACGGCTTTTTGGCAATTTTCTTACTACGTTTGGAATCCTCTCCATTTTTGCTTGGTTTATTTTGTTTTTGATCAATGTTCATTTTCACACCTTGTAAGCCGTCAAGCGATGTATCTTTGTCCGAGGTTTTCTCGGGTATTTCTGGAACATTCTCCGCACTTTCCGCTTTCTTTTTTTCAGCTTCCATCTTTTTCCGATTTCTATCATTTTCTTTCTTTATTTTATCATCTTTGATTTGTTCTGAATCAATCTGAAGCTTGAGGCCACCTGTGTTATTTCTGGTACTAAGAGAAGAAGAGGTGTTCCTTTGTTCAACAGGAATGTTAGTTTGTTTACTCGTGCCTTCAGGCACACCGATTGTTTGATGTTCACTAATGGTTATATTAGCTCGATCTTCCCTCGGTGAATTATGACCAAGATCAGCTTTGTTAGTTTTCCTTTTATCAGGTGTTTCACATAGTACCGGAACACTTTCAAGAATCTTAACTTTAGGTACGGGCATATTAAATTTTTGTTCAAATTTTGTCGGTTTATTTATTCGTTCAGAGTATGGGTCATAGATCGAAGGTTTTAACTTCATGTAAAGTTCAGAACTGGAATCAACTCTGCAAGGATAACTATGATTCGTAGACGCAGAGTTGGTTCCCCTAGATATATGACCTAATTTCTTCTCCGTGATATCTTTCTTTAAACTCGGCACATGCGTCTGACAAAAACTAACCGCATTGTCTAACCTAGTAATACTCAGTCTCACGTTTTTCACAGGATTAAAAAAATCGACACGTTCGGAGAACGGTGTTCTTACAGTTTCAGCTTCATTTGTTTTTTGTAATGGAGCAGACTCTTCAGTAGAAGGTCGAAAAGGTGACTGTGTCATGACCGTCTTGTAAGGATGATTGTTACGATCTTTTCTCACGCCATTATGATGTATAGCCGACACAATCGGGTTCCACATGTTTACACGTAGCATGGCATCAACATCATTATGTGGTATCATTAACGATTCCTCGAACCATTTCATCGCAGGACTAAAATTCTGACGCTCGCTACTTGGTCGTAACTCCGGTCTCACGTTGAGAGATCGTAACATCGGATCTTCATGTAAGAATTTCTGTAGATTATCAGATTGGTCGTTGTCATTATTTGGACGTATTTTAGCATCCGCGCTAAGTGGGCATGTTGATAGTTGACCGAGGCTAATCCCGTCATCACTGTTTGTATCACTTCCTGCCGACCCTTCCTCGTCCTGATAACCATAATATAATAATATAACATAATACATCAACATACACAACTTATAACAAGTAGAATGAATTAACTATAATTGATTAACCTCTGCTCCTACAATGGTAAACAACAACAATCCTGGTCATACAACTTGTATCATTTCAATATACCCCCCCAGCATTCATCCCCCCTTTCCAGCCTTCAGGTCAGCAGTAAATAATTTTGTAAGGTTAAAATTATACTTGTTCACATATTCAGCGGATGACTTCAATTATAACAAAAAATAGTCTAACAACATATTTTCTCAAATTTATGCATCTGGGATTTAATAGTTGTGAAAAATCAAAATTTCTGGTTTTAATGCTGAACAGCTATATTTTTAGAATAACCTCAGCAGAGCGACATACCCTCTACAGAACAAATTCTCTGCACAACAACATCTTTTGTATTTGTCCTCTGTATCAACAACCTCTGAACAGCAACATAATTAGTTTATGTCCCTCCCAGTGAGTGTTGTTCTAGAGGTTGTACTGTGCTATATGAACCTATATGAACTTAAAACTCATTAAAACCACCTAGTTTTGCAATAATCAAAGAGGAATTCAAATATTATAGTGAAGTATAACTGCATAATATTTATCAAGAAAGTTATTTGAAAAGATTTACATTTTGTTTCAAATAAATAAAATTAATTGTATAAAGTCATATTTGAAAAATGAAACCAAAACATTAAGATATTAGAAAAAATAGTAAAATCTCCTCAAAAAGTAAAAAATGAAAGTTGACAAAAAATACCAAATCACCTTAATTGAAAATTCATCTTACCCAAGAATGAAAAGAACATTAAATACCAAATATTATCAAATATAAACAAATGTTGTGCTACCGTTACTTACCAATACCATTTATTTACTTCCATTAGGAAACAGAACAGAACAAACTGTTTACGTATAAAATAATACATAAATAACAAGTAAATCTGTGAGCTAATGCTCACTAGTGATACCCCCCCAAAATCTAAAAATATGCGACAAACAGGAAGTAGATGAGCAAGGAGCATGAAATCGCTTTACACCACATGGGACTATGGGATGAAGCAATATGCAAAGTATTAGGCTGCTGCATGATATAGTTGCTGAGAAAACTGCGACAGAAATTTTGTAACGGACGGACGGACGGACGCACACACGCACGCACGGACAAGGGTAAAACAGTATACCCCCCTCTTCTTCGAAGCGGGGGTATAATGATATGATTTGGTACTGTAATAGCAATTTATATCAATATTTCATGCTGATGCATGTGAACCGACTTAACAGCTTTTACATATACCCCTTTATAGAATAATAGTCACAACAATAACACATAAAAACATATCATAATTTTTTATCCAACGTTTCGGCTGATGGATGCCTTTTTCAAGGTTAATAATAATAAACAAAATCAATGGACGTGAGGTTGCAATTATACAACTAACGCCACGCCCAAGTTAGCGGAAAAAAAACCCGAGCAATTACTAACAATTCCAATACATGCCAAACAAATCATCAAAAACATAAGAACAACACAATAGATATCGGATTATTAGATACAAATATTTCCTATGGGGTTTAACAATGTATTTTTTTACATGTATCCCCAATGCTCTGCTAGTAACTATTTATAAATCACTCTCAAACATCATTACCTCCCCTGAAGCCCAGCAGACACATAGGAGTTACCACATTATACCACCCTCCAAAACACATTTAATCTTGGATGGTGCAAAGCAATCATATGTTATTTTTTTTGCTCAGGAAAATAAGCAGTGCCCTAATATCTAAATCAGTATAACCAATGGGACAATAACATTTAGATAATTCACTAAAGCATACATGGCAATAACAATATTCAATATGTGAAGATAATCTCAGGTTAAGAGTCAAAATGCCGTAACTCTCTTTCATTTATGTATTTAATATATCAAAAAGGTGCCAAATTTTTAAACACATGATGACATTTTTAAGTGGCATGACATTTTGTATTGTGCATAAAGTTTGACCCCGATCTGACCTTTAACATTTGCATCTAATAATACAAGTATACATATCCCGAAGAAAATCAATATCACACCTATTCTACACTTTGGCTTATACGCTTTAATATATTATAAAAAAATTTTCCCTGAGTCATAATTACATTTGAGCTTTGACATATACTCCGATCGGTATTGAGCATTAATACTACATTAGTATTCAATGTAATGAATATTCTTGCATAAAGGTCAGATGGGGGTCAAACTTTACACACGATAAAATATACTAATGAAATTCTACCATAACACCCTTTAAGTTACGATATTTTGACATCCAGTTAACCAGTATACAAACAGAACATGAAGCTGAATAGTGAATACATACAATATATAGTTACAGTTGTAAGATTTTGAAGCAAAAAATTGGATTTATTGAAAGTACTGTTTATATTTATGCGTGATGTAGCGACACAGAAGGATGACAACACAAAATACATTAATATTTCTGCATATATATGTCCAAGGCTCAACATTATGTAGGAGCAGTGGTCCAGTGGTAGGACGCGCGTATAGGGATCAAGAGTTCTGGGTTCGATCCCCACTAAGGGCACTGCTAATTTCCTTGAGCAAGAAATTTACCTACAATTTTTCCACACCACCCAGTTTAAATGGTTACTGTGAGGAATCGCCTGCCTGAGGCAGTGATTTCAAGGATCAGGATTTATCGTACAAGATTGTGAAGTCGGCTGAACATGTATATGGAAGCAGACTTTAAACCGCACTTTAACTTTAAACTTTTTAACATTTATTTTTTAAAGTAGGTTCGGATTGGACAACCAGCTATATATGTAACTTGTCCAAACCAAATGTTTACTAGGAGAAGCAGGTTGCCTGAAATCGGTTATAGGTCTTCAGGGGCAACAGGACAACCATTAATGTTGAGCCCTGATGTCGTGTACATGTACAGGAATTTTGTACTGTTACCGTTTTTGATCTATTAAGAACACATGATCCATTAAATATTTTACGTAATTCGTATCTCTGAAAAAATATGTACAACAAAAGTGATGTAAAAAATGAAACGCAACATTGTTTTCACAGAAACAGTCTTAAAGCAGTTATTCATAGCATGACAGATAAACAAATTTCAAAAGAAACACATGATTTGACAGGAACATAAAAATTGCATATTTCTGAATACCGGGTAATTATTATAACAAAAACTTGACATTTTGTGATTTTACAAAATATATTGTTTATGTTAAATCCAATTTCTTCTTCAAATATAAAAGAACACTATACAAGGGCTGCAAAACCAAAAGAATAAAAACTAATAGCAAAGGTATTTGAGGACATAATTAACCAACTTGAAATATCTTAATTTTGTTTTTTATAAATATTGAAAAAAAAAAATTTATGTAACAATGAACATAATAGAAAGAAATTGAGTTGATTATACATGTATATTCTCTTTTACCAGACTACAATGCAAATAATGATCAAATTATGCCAATTATGGAAAACTTGGCCAAAAATCACTAACAAAACAATTTACAAATCGTGGTATGAATGCAACGGTGCTCGAACTAAATTCCCCCCCCCCTAAACTTACTTTTATCACATTTTTTGAAATTCATTCCAGACTAATCACATTAAAAAATTAAAGAATGGTTTGACCAAATTTGAATAGTTAAAGGACAATATGACTAGATTGACATTTTGCTTTAAAATATAAACAAACACTGTACTGTTTTTTCAACTTCCATAATTAAAATAAAAGTTATACTTATTGAAAAATTTGAAAATTGTTAAAATATCTTTGCTATTTAAGGGATAGAAAAATACAAAACTATGTAAGAATTAACTAAAAATAACAACAACAATAATATAAGGTGGAAACGACATGCAGATGTGGGTAAATTTTACTCAACTGTCAGTGACACTTATATTAACCCTGCTGATTTAAATACTTAATATTTGTTTGATAATCACTATACATAGATACAGGTATTGTTCGTTTTTTTTCAGCAATCAAAACATAAATAATTTCACGGTGAATGCATTAGTTAAAATTATCATCGTGACACATTCATGAGTTTCGGAAAGTGTGTATTATCATCAGATCAAGTAAAGCTGCTAATGCCGTATGTTATGTTTGAGTCAAGATATATTTAATAACAATTAGGCTGCCTGTACAAAAACAATGCTTTCAGTCACCGTGAAATTATTCAAGCTTTGACAGTTGAGAAAAAACAAACTGAATCTATTTTTATCAATAGTGAGTACAGAAGATCTGCAGTGTATAATATGTATTTATGTACAATGATTATCAAACAACTATTGAGTACTTAAATCAGTGGGGTTAATGTGCGCCAATGACAGTTGGATAAAATTTATCGCTATACAAAACAACACTATGAATATATTCTTACACTGGTGTGACTATTGTTAGGATTGGGTGGTAGGCTCTTAGGAAGAGCGTAACCCCGTATCGGAGCATCGTTAGCTAACAATAGGTCATTTAGACTGTGTACTCGTAACGCCAATTCTAGATTGGGTTCTATACTCTTTTTCTCCGAGTTGTTGTTGTTGTTACTGTTGTAGTTCTAATATCACAAAAATAATCATGAATATATAATACCTACATTTCAATAGACCTAATCTGGAATTCAAATTTATGGGTTTTTCCGTCCGTGCCCAGGCGGTTCAAACAAAGTTTTCTACACATTATTGCTAAATAGCACAAACTATGGTTAAATCCTATTGTTCTTTGTACACATGTTTTCATTGTAACGGTGAAAGTTTGTTTGTACCGGAGGAAAAAACCCAATTATTTGAATTCCGGATATAGTCTATTACATATAATAATAACTTTATTTAATGAGGCAACTCAGTTGGGCAAGCCCAGTCTTCCCTGAGAGCCTCCGCAATATTTACAATGATGATGACAGTATGATATAATAATGAAATTAAAAGAAATGAGCAATAATGAAAATGAAAGAAATGAGGAAATATTATATAACATATTAAAACAGGTACATATGCAAGAAAACAAATATGAACAAAGAAGACAAAGAACAAAAATAATTATCACATGCTTAGAGTATTCCCACCAGAGTAGAACCAAGTTAGGTATGCTCTTTTAAAAGAACGGAGGCTATTTGATTGGCGTACATGGAGTGGTATGCCCTGATGCCATAAAATGTATAATGATTTAATGGATATACCAGTAATCAAAGTAATTTACAGAGAAGTACAATGTATACAAATGCCTTCAGAAAAATAACAGGGCCTATATTAATCACTTATTGAATGACATATTATAGTCTAAAGGGCATTTAACAGCAAAATAACTAATTAAGGCTCATATCATTTCTTTTCAGAATGTACAAGAGTTGTCCCAGTAAGGATGTGCCACATGATTATCTTTCTTTGTATTAATTTAAGTCATGTCATGTATAAAAGACTGTAGGGCTGACACGATATACCGGTATATTGCAATATGCAGCTGTGGCAATATGTACCGCGGTACGAATTTAAGGTACCGGTATTTGGCAATATTTTTTATTTCATTAGAAAATTCTTCCCTTCGTGGAAAAAAAGTAGTGAAATGTTAATTTTTCCATTGTTCATTCCATCTTACCCTAAGTTACAAGAATTTAACCGATCGGGGCGCATCAGAGTCCTAAATGACAGTATATACTAAAGAAACTAAATTCTATCAGGAACTGCATGTAAGATTTGCAATTTTTCTGTTCAATTCAGCGGAGACGCAACAAATCTAAAAGCCCACAATATTGTGGTACGTATCGCGATACAATGCCAGCGTATTGCAGTAAATCGCGATACCCTTCTCAATCTGGTGTATCGTGAAAGCCCTAAAAGACTGTCATTCAACTACTTTATTGTAACAGTCAGTCTCAAACCACATGCATGTATACAATAACTTCAATACATAACAACAAAATCTACAAGAAATCACATCGGTTGCACACCTTCCTTAGTAAACAAATAGGATTCTTTTGTTCTGTGTATACACTTTTTTAGTTTAAACTTATTTTATTACCCGTAATACATATTTACAATTACAGAAATACAACAAATATAATAATAACAAATAACTATATGTATATACGGCAATCAGGTTGAGCCACAAGTTCTGTAACTTAGTTACGGCTCTCCCCTTAAGGTATATACAATAACCATCGTTATTCCACACAGGTTAATACATAGTTTTTTTAGCAGAAAAAACATCATCTTGAATTTCAAAATGATCAAATATATTTCTTCCTTCCAGAGACAGAACACATAAGTCAACAAATAAATAAATAAACAAATAAATAAATAAACAAACAAATAAATAAACAAATCTTACCTGTTTTTCAGGTGCCACACAATTTAAATTATCTAATGGTTTTGGTGACGGACAAACATCAGGTTTTCCATTTTGTTGTCTGAAACATATAATATATTACTAAGTTAAATTTGTTGAAGAATTCTAAGTGCAGCTAGAATAGAATCTATCGTTACACGTTTGCCTTAACCCGCAAGCCTGAAAGTCTGGAATAGTGAAAAAGAATCAGAAGCAGTCATCATCTTGTCCCACTAACCTAAACCATGGAACTAGTTAAAATTGATTCGGACTATAATATTTCATATAGCCAGTTTTGTTGTCAATTTTGCCTTCATCATACACGTATAAGATAATATCGGGCTAGCGCTCATATTAAAAAGACACAAATCAAAAGATTAACCAAAATAAATGAAATAAAATTGTAAGAACACGAAATAAAATACCGGTAACATAGAATTTCTAGAATAAACTTTTCAGTTATTTGAATAACTCTTTATCTGTAACCAAAAAGATATCCTATACACGTTGTACAGGATCTCTTAGTGTCGCCATGAGGGTCAAGTCAAGATGACATTCGTGTCAACCAATCAATGCGTAGCTTTCATTTAGACGAAACATAAAAAATAGCATCTTGATTTCGTTATTTCTATTTTCAGACCGACATTTGTGAAATAATTTGATGCTGGTGTCATTCACAGGCTGTGATTGGACTGCTCATTTCAAATTGTGTGACATAGACAAAGTAAACAAGTTACTTAACATAATGATCGGTCATGCATATTATAGCCAGAAAAGGTCACCTGAACGTGACCCTCATTACTAAACAGCCAGATCGAAATTAGCGAGTAGAGAATTTAAGATCGGGTTTTAATCAAATTGATCTGTTACATAATAAGGGACTTTAGTCAGTTATTTACCCTTATAAACTCTTCAAATGGGTTGGTTTTTTTAGTTGGATTACTCGGATTTTACCCTTACTTTTCAATGTAAATTTGCCAAAATTAATCTTATATAACTTTTTTGTAGATCATTTAATTTGTTTGAAAGTCAAGCTAAGTATTTTTAGGATAAAGAACTATCTAAAATTTGATCACTTCTGTTAAAATCTTTATTAACTAGAAAGATATTGGATGAAATATTATGTTATTCTTACATAGGACTTCAATGATAAAATCGGAGGATTCCAACTGTAAGGACCTACTTACCAATTGGATTGCTCCAGATTTTATCAGGGAAAGATAACTGACTAAAGTCCCTAATTATGGTCAGGACATAAAATTTGCTAAAGGATGGAGAAGCAGACAGACGTTGAGACAAACATCTGGCATATACATGTGTTTATTTTTGGACAATTTTATAGCCGTTTATGGGCTATATTTCCAATCAAAAATCATATCTTTTCTTCCCAAATTTCAATCCAAAATTCCCAATTTAACTTAAAAAAGAAATTTTTAAAAAGAGATACATAATTTAGATTAAAATTATATGTCTCAGCAATATTTCTTTGCAATTAACTAACTAACTTAATGAAAAATGAAACTAAAAACCTTGCTAAATCTGCTATTGTTATAAAATATGCTTGACATTTTATCCCAATTTAAACCAAAATGCTGATAAAATTCCCAATTCTAGGGGTATGGGTCATATTCCCAATCTGGTGGGAAAAAACATTGTATACAGGTAAAATCATGCATTTAATAAAATAATTGTTATTCAGTGATACTAAATCTATAATATATGAACTACATGAATATACTAATTAACTAATATATAAACTAATTACTGTACTACATTTCGCAGGCTTAGCGCAAAACGGTTGTAACTCAAGTAAAAAAGAGTAAGTACATCCATTTTGCGCTAACCCAATGATTTGCATTTTGTATACTGCATGTACATGTGATTGCTGTGAAGCTATTGAATGCATTATGTATTCATATATATATCTACAGTACCCTTCTGTTTCTTTTTTCATAGGTAAATGTGCAACTGGTTGTTTATCCTACAAACAGAACTTCGTCCAGTTATGGATAGCGCTGTATATATAGTGAATATATAAACATACAATTGTGATAAATAAATATAATTTACTATAATTGATTTAACAAAGAATATGTATTACAGGCTGTTAAATTAATATTTTAATGGATATAAACACAAAACAAGTCTTAAGAATATTAAAGACTAGTTTTGATGCTTTCCATGATGAGCGATTTGTACAACAGGTGAAGTAATAAGTTAAAGTTAAAAAAGTTAAAGTGTGGTTTAAAGTCTGCTTCCATGTTCAGCCGACTTTACAATCTTGTATGATAACTCCTGATCACTGAAATCACTTTCAGGCAGGCGATCCCTCACAGTACTCATTTACACCTGGGTGGAGTAGAACAATTGTAGGTAAATTTCTTGCTCAAGGAAATTAGCAGTGCCCCTAGTAGGGATCGAACCCAGGATCTCTTGATCCCTAAGCACGCGTCCTACCACTGGACCACAGCTCCTATGAAAGTGAAAACCTTAAATACAGAATATGCATCATGCATGTTGGATACCCAAGTATAATTAAATAGATTTTAGAATAAAAGAACCAAAACACAAGTAAAAGTAGAAAATACTAGAGTAGTGATGCTGTATTTTAGCTATACCATTATTTGTACACAAACAAATTAAAACATGCAATAATTTTTAAGACAATTACCAAATATAGACAGGTAAATTTTTGTAGACCATTTTATATAAAATTTAGACTTCACTCAAAGAAATGTTATGCCATTTGTCTGGGAGATATGCTGAAAACTACAGAATTTAAGTTTCTCGAATCCGATAAGTATGTTTTTTTTGTAAGTAAAAAGTTGGTCTGTCAAGATCAGATTTAGAGAAAACAACAGAAGAATGCCCCATCACAGATATACTTGTATATAAAGATTTAGTAAAGCTTGTGAAAATTGTCTCAGGTCAATGTGAATAAGCTACAGATATCAGTTCATTGATATATGTATTAGTATAACTACATTAATATGGATATATATATAAAGTAAGAAATATATAACAGCAGCGTGTTCAGTAACGACTGTTAGCAAACGTAACAAATACGGGACAACGTAACCTGTAGATAACTCAAGCAAAAGTTGGGACAACTCAAACCATTAGTGAGGTTATGAGTTTTCTCGGGTTGAGTAGTCTTTGGGTTAAGTTGTCCCGACCCTAACGTTACGAAACGTTTCGGAACGATCAGGGTAATTGAACACACTGCAGGGCTCAACATTAATATTTTAAGTAGACTGTCTGATTGGACAAGCACTACTGCTATATATTTCACTTGCCGGAATCAAATGTAAACTAGCAGTAACAAGTTGCCCAAAACCCAAATATAGGTCATCAGAGTCAATCAGACAACCTTTAATGTTGAGCCCTGTGTTAAAGACAGATATTGTGAACTATACTAAATGTATAATATGGTTGTTTATCATTCTATATTAACAATCTAAGGTCAACTGTTGGTCTGATTATCCTTTGATGGAATAATTTCATTAAATGTGATGATACTGTCAGGTGCCCATACACTAACCCAGCTAATTTGACGGTGCATATTATCCATAGGCTGTGATTGGACAATTTTTGTGAATTGCATCACATTTTATACATAGACATTGTTAACAAATCTGCGCACAAATGACTGCATCAGGAATATTATAATAGCGAAGGTTTGAAGCATGTGACCTGAAATACTGCAAGCTTGTCAGCTGTAAAAATAGCCTGAGTGCCTTTAAAGCTTACTAGGATGTTTAATTTCGCAGGCTTGGCCCAAAACAGTCATAACTCAATTTAAAAAAAGAGTGAGCTACAAAAGTTTTGCACTAAGCATGCCATTTTCATATCAAAACCTTTGCAACAAAATTAATGTTCAAACTTTTCATTAAGGAACGACTCAGACCAACAGTTTCCCTGAAGTCTGTGAAGAGATATAATCACTATGTATACATGTATATATTGTATAATTATAAATGATATATTATATTTAGATACCTTTGTCTGTATCTAGCCTTCAATGCTCTGTGAAATGTTCATTTTATAATATATTAAATACTATTGTTATATAATGTATTCAATTGTCAATGGCGTATACATTAAACCTGCTGATTTAAATACTTGATATTTGTTTATAGACCAAGTCAATTTTAATACTGAATAGTTGGGATAGAATCTAGTTTAGCGAACCCCGCTATTGCACATGCTCGGACGTTGCGTTGTTTACATTTTGGACACCATTTTGTTTTTAACGATGCAGTTTTTTTATTCATTTATAAATGAATTATTTTCAATAACTATTTTAAAATGCTTTTTTGTTATTCATTTTTATTACCAGCGGGGGTGTGGGGGCAACAGCCCCAATTATAACAGAAAATTAGTGGCATTTACCTTCGCGCGTCTGGTCATAGAAACAGCACGCTGCCCACACATATTTATATTTACTTCCGGGATCCACTAAACTAGATGTGTTCCCAATAGTTGTTTGATAATCCCCATACATATAGAGGGATAACTATTTTTATCAATATTGTGTTCAGAAGTACTATAGTAAGTATTTAAATCAGCTGGTTTAAATACTAATTATTTGTTAGATAATCCCCATACATACATACATTAATCGCAAGTTTAGCACAAAATGGTTGTAACTCGCTCTTTTCCTACATTGAATTACGACCATTCAGCACTAAACCATTCTCGTTCCCAGAGTCTAGTAGGATTCTCAATACTAGTATTGAGAATCCTGTAACTAGACTCTGGGAACGAGAATGGCGCTAAACTGACAATTTGGATTCCTATTTTTATCAAATGTGAGTACAGAGGTATTATGGTGAGTATTTGGCGAGTATTTAAATCAGCTGGGTTAATGTATGCTTCACTGACAGTTGAATAAAAATTAAAATGCTACAATTAAGTTTAAAATAATAAAAATAATACATGAAAATAAAAAACACACATCTAGGTAATTGTTATTTGTAACCATTCACCCTACATGCACCAAGATTTCTACCAGCGTGTATAAAATATATATTTGTATCTAAAAAAAGGTATTCAGTTTCATGATATTGTTGTTTCCCTTGTTATGCCTAGTTTGCCTGCCTAGCTAGCTCAGTCGGTAATGTACAAGTCTACTGATCGAGAGGTCATAGGTTCGATTCCCAGGCGGGGCATACTTTCGTGGAGCTCGATGAGCTTCATGAAATAATTGTCTATGGCCATTCTCCCTCCTACCACGGATTCTTAATCATGAAGGGCAGCTAGTCAGTCACTGACGAAAGTATGTGCCTGGTAGTTGGTTATCAGTTAAATCCAGAGATTAAGCATTTCCAGGATCAATGTAACCAGAACCCGCAGGGGCATATACCACAAGACTAGAACCAAGACTAGGACAATTCATTAACAGGCAGGAAACAACAATATGATGGAACTGACATACCTTATAATGAATGTAAAGCATTCTACACAAATTCTAGAATATTTAATCACTAATTTAGTCGATTTTCATGGAGCAATTTATCACAGAAATGTTTGGTATCATGACTTGAGCTTCCACAGAATGTCTTCCAGCCAATAGGATAAGACAGGGTGGTAACACCCGGTATGTCTACTGTTTATTTCAAAGAAAATGAAATTGTAATGAAGAGCTGCCATCCGAGCTTCTTTGACATTAAAACAAAAGCTAAAAGGTGAAGCCTAGATGCCTTAAGTTGACAAAACAGAGAACAAAATTTTAAGCTTGGTGAGTTAGTGTCAGCCCAGTAAACACCCTCACACATAAAAAAATAAAAATTAACCAAAATACATGCAAGAACTCTACTCAAGATAAACTCTAATGTGATAATTTGCTCCAATGAAAATACATGCTTTTATTTATACCTTGGAGAGGCTAAAAGTAAATCTCCGCTTTAAAAAATACAATATAAAATCATTTATTTAAATAATTAAACTTCAAGAATTTATACATAATTATTATGTTTGTAATAAAAAACACTTTTATAAAATGTGGCAAATCTTCTGTAGTTTCATACAGGTACTTGAAGGTGTGGCTTAGATCTTTATTTTAACCAATCAAAAATTTGTAGGTGTGGCCTAGATAATAACTTGAACCAATCAAAAATTTGTAGGTGTGGCATATGTAATAACTTTAACCAATGAAACTATTTGTAGGTGTGGCCTAGACCATAAATTTTCAACCAATAAAAACATAGCATCAAATTTTGTATCATGATTGTTTTAATTTAAGATGTTAATTTATGAATATTGTCATCTTCAATATTTATAAATAAAACATTTCAGCCTCACTTTCAAATACCTGCATGTGAACACAGATAAAATATTTCTGAATACAGTGATCCAGTAATTAAAATTTATGTATACATTATAACTGACACAAAAATACTGTTTATACATAGAGAGATATATATTTGTGAAAAAGAAATTAACATACAATACAATGTGCAAAAAAACAATGACATGCAACAAGAGCAGTCCAGAGACAGCCCATTCAGCCAATTAGAGTTGCTTGTGTAAATAAAATCAATATTGTTACGCCAAGCCACTGAGATGAGCGAAAAATTCAATCAGATAGTACCCTAAATGGTTTAGGCGCTAGAATTAACAAAAATTCCAATCAAAACTTTCATATTTGTAAGAATTTCTAAAAATAAAAGGGACATAATTCAGTCAAAAGTCATGCAAGAGTTATGCAAATTGGTATTCTATCACATATGATGTGATAGATTTAAGATTTATTTCAGTATTAGGTAACAATTAATATAATCTGACAGAATATGAATGTAAAAATAGTTCTTTTAACTAAAACAATGAATTAAGGTGGGTCGGTATCTTACTCGGAAAAAAATCATTGGCCTCAGACATTCAATACTTTAAATATGTGGGTTTAATTAACTTGCATGCCTGTTTATAGCGCAAACCATTGTGACGTCCATGACGTCGTGAAAATATGATAACGTCGCTAAGGTTACCAGAAAAACAAACAAGAAGCATGAAGGTATCTGCCTGCAAACTTTTATCATAATCGGTGAACATAATATTTTTTTCATTTTTTTCTTCGAGTAAGGTACCGACCCACCTTAAAACAGAACATTTAAAAATTGCTTCCTAAGAATACATGTATGTAAGCCTGATGTACATTAAACATGTACCATATAGAGCCTACATTGTTTTTTTATGTTTTAATCTATAACAGACAACTTTATCAAGTTCGTACATTTAAATAATTTATAACACATGGGTTAATAAAATTGTTATCAGTCTTTTTAAGGTTTGATGTCAGTGACTTCTTACACTATATCCATAATAAAGGTAACCTTGAACAGTGCCCTCCAAAAGATCCAATGAAAATCACAGCCTCTATTGCATACACAAGGCAAAATTATGTGAACAGACGCCAGACTGAAGGCAGACATCCAGCGATCACAGTAGCTCACCATGAGCATTCGCTCAGTTGGTAGCACGCAAGTCTACTGATTGGGGGATCGTGGGTTTGATTCCTGGGCGGGGCATACTTTTGTGGAGCTTGGTCATGAAATTATTTCTACAGCCATTCTCCCTCCTACCAATGATTTTTAATTATGTAGGGAAGTTGTCAGTCACTGACGAAAGTATGCACTTAGTAGTAGGTTAACAGCTAAATCCAGAGATTTAGCCTTTCCAGAAGGAGTGAGTAGGTTAACTGACCTCCGTTATATGACCTATACAACGGGTTGCTATGGCGTTAAACCCAACAAAAACAAACAAACAAATATGAGCATTCGCTAAGGTCAGCTAATAAGAGCTGTATACATGTGTACATGGAAAATAACAATAGAATATTTCTTTCAAGATTTTTCTGAGTACAATGTGTAAAACATGAATATATAATTATATACCATATAATATATGTGTGCGTTTTTAACATGCATTTCTTACCGTTGTAGTCGCCATGCACTAAAATTATACATAATATATAAAATAAAAATCTAAAAATAAGGCCAAAATAAGTTGATGATGTGTTCTACAGATTTTTCTGGAAAAAATGGGGCGAGTGAGCAAAGAATAAAACAAATCTTAATTCAGTTGCTTTATATAGCTGTTTCGACCAAATTTTTATGAGCGAGCGAGGAAATGAAAAATATTTTGTTTTGAACAAAAACGTCAAAATTAAGGTGCCAGCATATTCATAGAACATATGATCAACTTGTTGCGATAAATAATAAATAACAAAAGTAAGGTCAATATTAACAGCTTATGATAATGATCCTTCTCACAAAAATGTAATAAAATACACTATCAAGACTTGAAGTAACTAATGGTCACTCAATCTAGTTTTCCTGGTTATCTTCATTGTGCTTGTTTTTTAATTCGTACTAAGTTGCATCATGAATATCAAAATATAGCGAAGGTCAGTTGAACATGACCTAAGGGTACCCTAATCACTGTAGTCATAGTGTAGAATGCAAAAGCATGAAATTTTCTAAAATGCTATATATTTTACAGTAAAATTTAGTAACATTACATAAAAATTATTACTCAAGGCATAATAAAAACAAAACAAAATATTGCAAAATTTTATTCAACTGTCAGTGGCGCATACATTAACCCGACTGATTTAAATACTCACAACAGGTCTTCTGTTCACACGATCTATAAAATAGATATCCATATTTCGCAAGTTAAGCACAAAACGGTCGTAACACACTCTTTTCTTATATTGAGTTACGACTGTTTTCCACTAAACCCACTATTTATATACCAGGAATAATGAACAAAATGAAAGTATTTAAATCAGCAGGGTTAATGCATGACCCACTGACAGCTGAATAAAATCTAACAATAGTACAAGGTAAAACAAAAAATCAAAGAAAATAAACAGTAAATATGCTGGCTTATCAAATAATCTACATAAAAATAAAACTATAGAATTGAAATGTGACAAAACTAATGTTCACATTCCACAATACATTGATAACACTCAATATCAATAAATACGAGTAAATACCGAAATGTTTCCATTACCCCCTAGTTTATGATAAATTGAGAAAATCAAGTTGCCGATAACTCAATCTTTTTGTTAGTTTGTTGACATAAAATGTTATTTATATTTTGATCAAATTTAACTTGTATAATCAGATAAAGTTTTTAGTTTAATAGGTCAATACTTGATCATATATATAATCTTTTAATAGATTATGGACCTAATAGAGAGAAACCCTTGGATTATCGAAAATAAGTCGCTTTTTTTATCTTTTACTTTTTCAATGCTTTTGAAGTACATATAAAATTGCAAGAGAATTTCACTTCCACACATACAATAACTCATACTCATACTCATACACATACATACCCTCATACTCTTACCCATTGCAATATCTCTCTCAGGCGCAGTCATGTTTGATCTTTTCTTGTCTACTTTTCTTATTTTGCCTGATTATTACTGGAATCATTTTAAACTAATAATAATACAATGTATGTTTTCCTACACGAATAAGAAAAAAGTATAGTTTTGCATAGTTTTGCTTTATATTTACTGATAAAAGGATCTCAAAATTGCTATTATTAATAAACAAGTTTCTAGAATATATAAGTGCGTTTTTCACAAACTTCAATTAGGCATGACATTTTATTATTTAAGACTTCCTGGCAATTTTCGCCAGAAAGTGTTAAGTTATAGCCACAAATCAAAAACTATCAACGAAATAGCCTGACAAATTTAACTAGAATGATATTCACATGCCGACAAGCCTCTGCACAAGTGAGCACTGGGTAAACCTACCCTATGAATATAATCGTAGTCCATCAATGTTTTTGAAGACATAATTCTGGTTTAATTTCACTAAGCGCTGACAACTTTTTTGATATTACAGAGGAAAAATCGAAAAAAGTCATTGTGCTAAGAGAGCATTAACAAAAACGATTAAATAAATGAAATGTTTAATCAATTATAAAAGCGTGAATACACTATATTTAATTAAACTTTCTTTTATAAAATATGCTCAAACATTAATTCTATACCTAGTGTACAAGACTTAGTTTTTTTGATAATAATATAAATATTGATTAAAAAAAAACTCTTCAATCTTCATGAAAAGAATATATAAAATGTCTATAGGCGAGAGTTTCTATATCATTTATGATTTACGAGTAATATAAGATTTTAAAATCCAAGTAAACAAGTCAATTATTCATTATCTATAACAATTACACTGACTAGTGACTACGTCATATATTTTAACGATGATACTGTGACACCTGTTTATATAGGCATCAATCTACGTAAACTGATATCCTAACCAAAGTATTGAAATACAGAAAAGACTTTCATGCACATTGAAACCAAACAAATCCATATTAATGATTACTCCTTACACATTATATTCAAGTAAAAATCGAGCAGGGCAAAAAATGTGGATGAATTGTTTATTCTATCCTGTATAACTAGCAAATACTACTGCTTAGGGTATTAACGAGATTTGACTTTTCGAGGAAATTGCTGAAAGTCTAAAAACAGGGGTCTTGGATTTCCTGATGTCACAGATGAGGCCATACTCAGATGATCTTTGCGTTGATCAATTGAGCATAGACATAATCTAGACCAAACACTCTTAATAACATCGGAATTTCATAAGTTCTAAGTTCACTTAATGAGAATCCAAGAGAGATTGAAAGACTTGTCAGCTTTCTCAAACCTAACGATTTGTGCCAATTTTATGATTTTACTCTGATTGATAACCCAACAAGTAAAGATTCATTTGTGTCCTTGGTAATAATTTTGATACTTAGATATTGACAGGGAGGCAAACAAAAGGGGCAGAGCATGTCAGATGGTAACCATTTCTGCAAAGGGAGAAGCACAAAAGGACAGAGGGGAAAAGATGGGCAGGGTGCAGCATCTTGCTAATCTGCTATAGAATAATCATTTGTCAGTTGTAAAATATTATGATATTTTGTACCTTTCATATTTGGAGGAATGAAAGTAAAAATTATTTAAAGACCCATCAACATCTATGACAAGAAATTATCTTCACTTCAGCCAATTTGTGTCTGACCACTTGACCATACAGACCCCCTACAGCTTACAGTACATAGATAATTGATGCCATTCTCTAGTAAAACATGCATACAATATTTACATAGCTATAATTTGAAGTACAAAGATTTGTACTGAAGTACTCAGAATAAAGAAAATCTATGTTTCATGATCTTTTAAACGACAATGACTTAATCACCCACCATTTAAACAAATGCCACACTTAGACTTGTTTGTTTATAGATTAGTTAAAATTGTCACCATTTATCAACATTTTTTCTTCCAATTATTAACGGTGATCAGCTCACCTAATCAGTTTTTCTTTACTCTTCTTTAAAAGTACGCACTTATTTCTAATCAGTCTTGATTTTAAAATTTCATGAGCGCAGGCCCAATTCATTTTACATGTTGAAGTTATGGGCAAATTATCAATTGGTCTGATTTAATGAAGTCGGTACAGTTCACCAGCTCAAATAAATATTTGACATGGATTGTGCTTGAATCCATTTCCAGGCAGCACAATCAATGCTTTGAAAACTAGTTCTGGCTGTAGGCTTAAAATTTTTAATGGGTTAAGGCAATGACTGGGATGAAGACTAATTTTGTGCTGACCCTTTTCAATGTGATAAAATCAAAGTGCAGTTTAAAGTCTGCTTCTATATACATATTCAGCCGACTTTACAATTTTATATGATAACTCCTGTAGCATGTTCAGTTTAATACCTTGAACATTCCAAAACGTTCCATAACGGAAGTATCGGAACAACTCAAGCCATAAACAACTCAACCCGAGACAACTCAATCTCCTACAAACGGATTGAGTTGTCCCAACTTTAAGTTGATTATTGCACGGGTTGAGTTGTCTTCGGATTGAGTTCTTCCGTACCCGTTACTAATTTTAGCTAACATTAGTTACTGAACACAGGGCTGGTCATTGAAATCTCCTTCAGACAGGTGATCCATCACAGTACCCATTTACACTTGGGTGGAGTGGAACAATTGTAGATAAAGTTCTTGCTTAAGGAAATTAACAGTGCCCCTAGTGGGGTTCAAAGCCAGAACATCTCGATCCCTAAGCGCACGTCCTACCACTGGACCACTGCTTCCACAATGTGTTTTATATCTTGAATGACTAATTCAACATGAACAATGTATAAACATATCACAGGTTTAGCGCAAAATGGTTGTAACTCACTCTTTTCTTTTATTGAGTTACGACCATTTTCTGCTAAACCCGCGATATATATATAATACATTAATAATTCCATTATTGGATTTAGTAGATTGATTAAATATTTGACAGACATTATTTTAAACATTCAAATTCGATATCAATTTAATACTATTAATAAAACAGTAGTCACAATTTATACATCTAGTTTTAAACTGAAACTATTTTCATATGAACAATTTATGATATTGAATATTTCTCACTTTGTTCTACGATAGCAACGTTACATTTTAGATCTAACAGGGTTGGAGTTACTGGGTGGGGGTCAGGGAAATAGCTACTGGGCTGGATAAGGGAAAGACAGAGCTATTTGGTGGCAGGGCTTTTTTCAGTATTTTGGAAAGGGGCCTGGGGGCAAATTTTATTGCCATTTTATAGATAAGGGAACAAAAAGTCAAAGGTTTACTCCAAATTTGGGGAAAACTCCTTAATTTTTAAGAAATTTCAGGAGAAAACGCTTGTAAATGGCCCCTGATATATAAGGAAAAAAAGGTCTGGGTGGTGACGGGGTGAAACATTATAGGAGGGGTCTGGAATAGAACAACTGAGTGGGGTTAGGGGTGGAGTGTCACTTACACGAGAAAGATTCCAAGTTCATCTCCACCCCTACAGATTTTTTATCAGACCTGCCCCAGTAACCCAACAGTTGTAATATAATAAATCAGACAAATTAATATAGAACATATCTGATATATACTGTATATCACACACACAAGTCAAGATAACCGCATTATTTTACAGACTTTAATTGACCCTGATAGATACAAGACAATAGATCTTGATATAAGATTGTTTCAATGATCTTAAACTATGATTAATTTTAAAATAACCTTGTATAATTTATTCATATTTTTTATTTCAATAAAGTTCCACCATTGGTTAAAGCAAAATGATGCAGTTTTTGATGGTTTTAAAGTTTGTTTGGTTTAACGCCATAGCAACACATTGTATAGGTTATATCACGGCCACCAATCAACCTACTCACTGTTCCTGGAAAGGCTAAATTTCTGGATTTAGCTGTTAATCAACTACTAAGCACAAACTTTCATCAGTGACTGACAACTGCCCTACATAACTGAAAATCATTGGCAGGAGGGAGAATGGCCGTAGAAATAATTTCATGACCAAGCTCCAGGAAAGTTTGACCCGCCCGAGAATTGGACCCAGGACCCCTTGATCAGTAGACTTGCATGCTACCAACTGGGCTAGCTGGGTCCAAAATGTATGATTTCAGAAGAAAAAGTTCCCATCAACTTTAATACATACTTCTACAATCATTGTTTTGAATTTCCTTCAGCACAAGCCTGATTTATTATGTCATATAGTATATGGTAAAGGACAAAATCATCATCAACAAGCCCAAATATATGAATACATGTATGTAATTACATGGGGTTTTCCCATGTTTGGTAGTGGACTGTAGCAAATCCTCATTAAAATTTGTTGCGGACGATTACATTTGGTTGTACGTGCGCATTCAAAGGGATAATTACCACTGCAATTAATGTAGCCCACATTATGCATTAACAAGCAGACAATAAGAAATTCATATATATCTTATCTAATTTATGTAAGGTAAAAGTCTCTTGTATCGCTTCCATTTGTTTAGCCATAAATTCCATTGAAACTGTTTGTTGTAAAAGCCATATAGTCCATCAAAACTCTGTGTCTAACAGCGCTATTTAGTCTATTAGCACTTTGATTTTTACTAGCCCCAATGATGGCTGAATTAATTCTTACTTATCTTGGACTTTGGGCTAGTAAAATAAGGCAATGACATCTTTAAAAAAATTTAAAACTCTAATTATGACTATGATAAATCATATTAATCATTTAATCATAAATATATCGCATAATTAACATGTTAACATTAAATATTCAGTAAATAATCTATTCATCATTACCAGCAAATACCAATTTCATTTCATAACTGGACAATTATATAGATTTTACATTAATCAAAATTCAACATAAAATTCTATCGGATCCTTTCTTAAACAACTTGTTTTTGTCGATTTTATACATTATGTTATTATTCATATTTCAACTTGGTGTCAAAACCCACTTGAGCTTATATTATTTATTATATATATATGTACCGACTCAAAATAAAGATTATTCTTTTCTAACAAAACTATTAAAAGAAAAACGGGTATTGAAAGTAAATGTCAAGTATCTTGCACCATTTTTTATACGTATTATTAGGTCAGTGTAAAACTAAACCTAAATTCATCTTTATTTGCACGCATTTGAACTAGTTTTGCACCGACCTATTGGTATATTCAATTTCATTGGCAATTTTCATAGAAAAATTTTCATACTGTTCTGAAATTTTCTAAACTTATTGAAAGTTATTGTCAGGAATTTAATATGAAAATTGGATACCCATTCACAGTTCTACAATATCAAACTAACGTCCTAGATTGTTAGAATGCAGAATCTTAATTGCTTAAGCGAAGGTGAAATGAATTAATTTCTGTATTCAATATATTTTTGTGTTTATCTTTTCTTTACGACAACCGCTTAAATAAAACTTAGTACAAATAAAAAACCATTGACAACTTTATTTTGTCAATATGATAAACAAATTTGTTCACTATTATGATGTGTACAGACCAACACAGACCCCCCCTTCCCCCAAAAAGATATCCATTAACCCATTACTGGTTGGGACATGTGTGAAAAGTAGCTATTTTTTCACATTAACATGCTAGGGCTATTTCAAGATGCTCTAATTTCATTACTTATTAACTGACAGATATATGTAACTAGGCCAAGTTATTCCCTGGATGACTATCTTTCACAAAAAAGCAAATTGAGCCCCGATCTCAGTTACCATGGCAATGCTGGAGTAGAGCAAAAAGGGCAAAAGTTGCAATTTTCGCTCTTTTTTCAACCCAATCTTTGCATTTCAATCAACATTTTCCAAAATTGAGGTCTAAAGTGCCAGTTCTTTTCACAGACTAAAAAAAACATGTTTTCTTATCAACATTTCTCTGCACTCAATGACCCTAGTTGTTTTTCTGGCGATGAGGGATGCTGCACCACCTTCAACCAACAATAAAGGGGGGCACATACCCACTTTGGGACCCCCTGAGACATCTTTTGATGGGGGAGGCACACAAAAAAGTCAATTCTTAGGACAACTTTCTTTAAGTGGAATTCAGTTAAAAAACACTAATTTCAAGACTGAGGGGGACCATTTGAAGGAGGGGAGGGGTTGTTCCAGACACGTAAGAATGCAAGATTGGCTAGTAAAGGATTAATAAAATATGCTTACATAAATCCTCAATAGTCATTGCTTCATATTTGATATGAGCAATAGAAAATTTGTTATTTCATAATTATACTGTAGTCATGTCAGTTTATAATTTTACTATTTGACATATAACTTTAACAAATATCAAGTATTTAAATCAGCAGACTTAATGATGTATGTGCCACTGACAGTTGATTAAAATCTAATGATACATTCATCAACTTACATTGATCACTCAAATAGTAAAATTTCATAAATTTTATACCATGTGGATAATAGGTATGCATCATAAATTTGTATTTTATTGCCGAATTAATTACATTGTAAATCACACTACTCATTCAAGTATATATAAAATGTTCAAACAACAAACAAAGGTAACATTTTAATTGATAAAAAAACTCTTCAGAACGGAGGTAAAACTCTTCAAATTAGAGAACTAATCACCTTTCTTAACATCAAGTGGATGTCATAACTCAAAGTTTTATTTTATAGTAATATTACTGAATATATAAAAGTTTTCTTATGATTATATGTCATCTAAAGACCAAATTAGGATAAACGAACGGATGCCCCACCAGCTAGCTCAGTCAGTAGCATGCAAGTCTTCTGATCGAGGGGTTGTGTGGGTTTGATTCCTAGGTTGGGCATACCTTAGTGGAGCATGGTCATTAAATAATTTCTACAGAAATTCTCCCTCCTACCACTTATTCTAAATCATGTAGGGTAGTTGTTAGTCACTGATGGAAGTATACATCTAGTAACTGATTAACAGCTAAATCCAGAGATTCAGTCTTTCCAGGAATGGTGAGTAGGTCAACTGGCCGCCATTACATGAACTATACAATGTCTTGCTACATCATAAAACCAAACAAAATAAGAAGGCCAACAGGGAAAAGTATAGATTATTGAAGATTTTACCTGTAAAGATAATTTGTAGATTGCTCAAACATGTACATTAATACTACAGACATTTCTTTCCATAAATAGCTATCTATAGAAGTTAAACAATAAAACAGGAAATCCATGTTTTCTGTTATCTCTTTTATTTTCATTTTATAGACTTTCAGGAAATCAATGATAAGCTATTGCCTGTTACAGGGAAAGTTCCGCTTATAAGATAATATCTGTCTTATTCAACTTGTACAGAGGAAATCCGACATAATTGTAAAACAAGAATTTTGAAGACATATCACAGGGCTTGACATTAGTTGTTTAAACTATTTGCCTGGTCGAACAACCAGCTCTATATGGCAATTATTTCTCTTGCTCGAACCAAATATTTTCTTGCAGTAACAAGTTGCCTGAATACAAATTTAGGTTGTAATAGGGCAAAAGGACCATGTTTAATGTTGAGCCCTGTCTCAGAAACAGCAGCAGTTAAAAACCCACAAAGCCAAAAAAGGAAGGATTTTTTGTATGATACGGACCCCACAACAAATAACAAAAACATAAGGGGTTTAAACTTTTCACTATGGAACCTTGACCCCAGAGGTATTCTGTGATGGTCAGAGAAGTAGGGGTAAGGTATTGTCATTGAACTGATAAAATACAAAAATTCATTTGTATGTAAAATTACTTAGAAGTAGTCTTGCAGAACTAAATTTTCCTCCAATTTCAATATTCATACATTCAATTCTTATTATCTTGACTGTTGTACAAATTAAGTAAATCAATTTAGAATTGACCTATTGTATTATAGAATGTTCATGTATGTTCAATTGAATTTTTATCAGCCATTTTATTTGATCAATCTCTGTTATCTGCTTTATTAACATTTTTATTGTTTGTCTGGACCAAATGCAATCCGATTAAAACCTGATCTAAAATTCTCTGTGTGCCTTCTCACCAGCAGTCTATAGCACTGTCTATAGGATATCTGGTTACACAGATTGAATCAAATAGCTGAAAGTAAGATTTAACACTGCTACACATAAACTCCATCATTGGCAACCACAGTACTTTTCTTCCATTAAACTCCATAGGTAACGTAACATAACGCAGCAGAGCAGAGTAATGCATTGTGGGATAACGCACAATGCATAAACTCAAAGTCAACAGTCATTGGCTTAACCCACTCGCCCAAAGCATCTGGCTAGTGAAAAAGGTTACTTGAGCTAGTGAAAAGTACAAATTTCATGTAATTGGGCTGGTTGAAAATTTTTGGTGTAATTATAATGCATTATAGATTAGGCTACATTGTCTTAAAGGTACTTATTCACCCATTTCAACTTAAATATCAACTTTTCTAAAACTATCAAAATTGTATGCAAATATTTTAGAAAGAAGGAAAGTAGTGTTCTGATAATGACAATTTTAGGAATGATCTGAATATTGGGGCCACAGATGGGATGGGTATACAGGAGGGGTGTCCCCTCCTGCTGGTTGAAATTTTTTGTGAATGTAAGCCTCTGAAACTCAATTTCCAGCCCTTTCAGTACCACCTGTTTAAGAACAAATCTTTGTAATAGACCTCAAGATTTTCAATGTGTCATGAAAATACAATGTAACTTGCGGTCCCATTGCTGCTGCTTGCCAGAATATTGGGGCTGTGGCCCCTGGGACCCCAGCTCCTGCTATATGAAAATAAAAATTCACAAGCCTGAAATCAATTTTCACTAGTTTTACTATTTGGGCTAGCTGGATTATATGTCAATTACTGTGGTATAAATTTGGAACCTACGTTAACCTCCAGTTACTAGACATTATGTATGCCTTTCTTGACCATGAGAAAATTGTCGCTTGTTCATTGTTACACCTTGCAATATTATTTTTACGTATTATCTATTGTATAAGTTTCATGAGAAAATTTTCATATTAATATCTTAATATACAAAGTATAATATACTTTGTATGTTAAATTTTAATCTCTTGGATTAAAAAGTCATTCAGTTTTCATGTTGGTAATACAATAGTATTAAAATTTAATATACAATGATTTAAAGGCAGGTCATTTGATAATAATTTTGAATCGAACAACCCAGGTTTTGGTTGTTGAGGCACAATAGGAAAGTCAAGTTTTTTATTTGGTTAGGGATGGTTAAAACAGGGCTCCAATTTAACAAAAAATTGGACAAACTAATTTTTGCAAGTTTTTATTTCAACTCGCAAAATGAAAAAAAATCACTGACATTCTTTTCTTCAAATTTTAAAAGCATATATAGTAACTATTCATAAATGCAATATAAAACAACATAGTAGTATATTTAACTATAGACAGAACAAGGGCGTTATTGTGGTACAGACAAAAAAATTTCGAACATTTTTTGAGCCAGTCTTTAATTAATACTATCGATCTATCTGGTCGTTTCAATGCTGATTTTATCCTCATTAGTTTAGACAGTTATATTTTTTGTGAAAATTTACATTAAAATAAAAGTCAATTTTCAAAGTCCACTTGCATTTTGCGAATATGCAAGCTTAAATTTGAGCCCTAGTTAAAAGTAAGAATATTTACTGCTAAATGTTCAGCCACGACATAAAATTTTCACATAAACTAACTCGATTTGTTTTGTTTTATAGTAATGGGCAAAATTATCAAGTTATAGACTATGGTCCAGGAAAGCTAGGTTTGGTGCCTAGGTTGCTGCAAAATGACCATAATAAGTGTTAATTTAGGTCTAAAACCCAACAAAATTTTAACGGTAACCAAACCTTAGATATAAAACGTAATTTCATTGGCTAGTTTTCTGCAGTGGTATCCTTGTGGAGCGGAACCAATGAAACTACCTCATTTATTATTCATGATTATGAGATTTTCCTAACCAAATGGCAGACGGTAAATAACGCAGCATAGCGGAGTAATGAATTGTGGGATAACCACAACAGGGCTTTTTTTTTCAGTACTTGGGGAAGAGGCAATTCTCTATGTAGAAATTTTGGTAAATTTTGTAGAAATTTGGGTAAATTTTATCGAAATTTCATAGATAGGGAAACAAAAAATCTAACATAAACTCCAAATTTAGGAAAAAACAGCATGATTTTAAAGAAATTTCAGGAAGGGAAGGTGCCTGTAAACGGCCCCTATTATACAAGGAAAAACGGTCAGCACGATGTATCAATGATAAACAAACATTTTATGTAGTCTTGCCTAGTATGCACTCCATGATAAAATACTATAGACTTTGTCAAATATCTACAAATATCATATAGCTAGTTACATATAGCTAATATAATAGTATTGATATATAAATCAGATTAAATAAGGAAATATTTAGTTCAGTTCTGTTCAAAACTGACCAAAGTTATGAGATTAAGCCAATCATTGGTCCAATGTCATGTATTATATCAATGAGTCAGTTCAAAACTAGTCTACATCCTTCTTTATTTACATGTAGTTAAACTAGTTTTGAACTGATCCTTTGAATGTACTATATTTGTGGATTATTTAATTAACTTAAAGTATTTAAAGTGTTACCTAACCTATTAATATCAATCTTTGAGTGACATGTTATATTAGACTTTTAATATCAAACTTAATTCTAATTAAGTTATTTACACACACACACACACACCCTAATCAGGCTAATGAAAGCCCATGAAGCCACCCCTATTTTAAAATGCCTACCCCATAATAAATTCCCATACAGCTGCCCCCTATTTTTTGGAAAAAGAACAGCATATGACTTTCATGTACATTTTGTATTACATTATTATCATTTTTCTTTCTGATTCTCTTAGTAACCTTGCCCCCCCTTTTGAAAATGTAGCACCTTAGAAATGTTCATTAGAAAAACTACATTCAGATACCCTGATGCACAGTTTGTTCAGATATTGAAAACAATGTGATGTAAAATAATAAATGAATCAGCCTAATACTCCAATGACAGGAATATGGAACTTATATAATGAATACTGAGTAAATACAGGCAAATTTACGGCAAACAACATCACTGCAATATGAAATCTGAAAAAAATATTGATCAATCTTGTTACTTAACTAGTTAATGTACAAGCTTGCACATTGTCAGGGCCTTTTTTCAGGATTTAGGGAACCGGCATAGGGACCTTTTTTAATTAGAACACTTGGGGAAATTTTATCACATAGGCCACAACAAGTTGATCATATGTTCTACGATTTTTCTGAAAAAAAATGGGGCTTTATTCACTTGCTTTATATAGCGGTTTGACCAAACTTTTATGAGCGAGCGAGGAAATAAAAATATTTTTTTTTGTAAAAACCGTCAAAATTAAGTTCCATAGAACATATAATCAATTTGTAGTGTCCATAGATAGGAGAACAAAAAATCCAAGTTAAACTGCAAATTTGGTGAAAACTGCATGACTTAAAGGAAATTTAAAGAGGGGAAGCCTCCTGTAAACAGCCCCTGTTATATAAGGGAAAAAAGGGTCTGATTGTTCATATGTAGGGAGTCATTCTTTTCATTTTTCATTTTCGTTTTAATTTAAACTTGTATTTCCTAATTATGTATATGATTGTGAAGCACTTTTGAACATATATCCAATATGAAAAAAGTGCTATACAATGCGGTTTATAATAATAAAAAAACACAATAGATCTTAACTAGCATAAACATATAAACTAGAGTCACAATGCAGTTAACACTAATATACTTACATAGTTAAAGCTTGTAATGGATAAGATCTGGGGTTAGGACTAGCTGGAACTGTAATCTTTGTAGGTGACTTTGTAACATTGCGACTTCTCGCTCGTTGTGATGACGCTGAGTTACTTCGTCTACTCGAACTTCTAAAACGTATATCCCCACAATCACTAGAATTGTCTGAATCGGGATTTCTCATGTCATACACAGTGTTATTCCGAGGAAGTTTGGTATTATTTACTCTATATTTCTGAGCGTGACTAGAATGTTCAATGTGATTTGATTTATTGCTTATATGACCGTTGGTTCCCGTTATGAGCGTTCCTAACTGTTCTTTTCTATTAGCATAATGTAATGAACTTTGGTGATTAGATGAGACTGGTGGTTGAGGTGTAACTGATGTGTAATTAGATTGTTGTACATGTTGTATAGATATCGGACTGTGTTGAGGTGGCGCTGAACCCTGAAATATACATAATTTACATTAACCCACTGATTTAAATACTCTATATTTGTTGGATGAAATACTGATATAAAAACAATAACAAAGGTCTGAAGCTCCATCAATGCTGCAGAAGAAGAACACTAATGTTTTGCTGAAGTTTCTGGCCAGTGTCCGCACATAATGCATCATTAGGAGCAGACAGACCCTGGTGAAAACTAAGCGCTAAACAAAAGAAGAATGAACAAATATTTTTTTCATATCCTCTCACTTCCATTTATGTACCAAAAAAATGTACACATATGAGCTTGACATCATGGCATTTTAGAAACTCAGCAATTCATAACTTGTAAACACGCAAAAATTTTGCTAAGTAAGTGTAGCAGAGGTAAAATACAGCACTTGTACTCCCTTGCCTTCAAGCTAGCTTTTATGGCAACCTGGTAGAGTGTCTGCTTATGACTCGAGAGGTTTTGGGTTCGAATCTCAGTTCTCACCAATTAATTTTTATCTGGTTACATAAGAACAATAGGAAAGCATTAAAGCCTCATCCTAGTTCTCTATCATTCAAATAAATGGAGACAACATTCCAAGATAAAAACCATCCTTGAGATGTATGAACATAGATCATTGAGATTGTCTACTCTATTAGTGATTCAATGATTACCAATCCAACGTTGTAACCACTTGGCCAAGCCTGCTAGGCATTGGTTCAAATCTCATCTAAAACCTACCCTGTTTGTTTCGTTGAGCAATAAACTTTATCCTGCTAGCTCAGTATTGGGGGACAAGGATGTGTACTCGAAAGTGATTAATCTAAGTTTTAAGATCTTGTTACATTATCAAGTTGAAGTAAATCAAGATAAAAACCATATGCCACGACTGGGAATCAAACCTGGTTCTCCAACATGGTAGGCTAGACACTTAACCACATCGCTTAAGAGTTACCCCAACAACAAGCCTGTTGGAAGTGACTATATAGCCACCTACAATCACCGTACTTCATATCAAGGTTTTAATGTATTATTACATCATCACGATTGATTACCTGAAATGCAATTCTACGCATATCTCCTATTTGATTCCCTGAAGGAAATCTATTCACATGACAACCATGTTCAATTCTATACTGTTCAATATATTTTCTATACTCAGTATAATGTTTGAACACAAAACTTTCCTCTTTCCCGCGAGAGCGATAGTCCTTCCACGGGTGAATAAAAGCTGGTTTGGTTTCAGGTCTCTGTAATTCATTTTTACGTCCAACAAACTTTGAATTTGGGAACCAGCCTGTTATACTCTCACTATTTTTATTTTTTGTGTTTCCTTTCAAGTAACTCCAAGAACGGGAAAGTTTTTGGTCGTAAGCGTCATTATCCGAATCCTCATCCAGTTGCAGTAATTTATTCTGGAGTTGCCTGTCCGCGTATAAGTTGTTCTCATGACTAGAATCAGTGGTTTGATCATTTTCCGCACTACTCATTACACTGTCATATGACAACACGGCCATTTAAGCCCGTGATAAAACATATAAAATGCTGTAAAATCGTACATTAATCCATCACGGGCGCATCCATTTGTAAACAATCAGGTTGCGAGGTCTTGGCTGTTCCATGAATCAATTTATCAAAAATTATATCGAATTTATGCAATTATTTGCATCATTTTAAATAAATAAGATTATCGCTATTTATGTTTTTGTATATTGAAACTAATGTCAATTTATAGGATCTACCAAAATGAAATTTGTAGTCATAAAAGACCGAAGATAACATTGGGGTCAATGCGGGGAGTTAAATAAAATAGCCAATTTTACGACTTTCATTCATCGTGATTTTCAACTTTATGTATTATTACTCAATGCCCATTTTATTTAAAAATAAAGTTCATTAACTATTTATTTTATCTACATTTCAATTTTGTCGGGTTTGACTTGTTGCTCTGTTTTTTACGACATCAACAATTTCTACACTTTACGGCAATGAGCATGCGCAGACAACATAAAATTCCAATATGGAGAAGTAAACATTGGAACATGACAGCAAAGTGACATTTGTGTAAACTAGCTCTCGTACGTGGTACAACTTCTTATTTGTCCATTGTTTATTGCTTGATACTTATTGTCCACTCAATCATTTGTCTTTATCGTTAGATCTCAGCGATAAAGATTGATTTGGCTGCAGTCTAGAAATTTCCTTGAATTCCAGTTTTGGCATGTTTATTTCTTGTCATAGTCTCTAGAAGTGAGAATAATTGACTCCTGTTTCAAATTTAAGCTATTTATCTTGACATAAAGATTGTCATTAAACCGTTTTCATGTAATGACTTTGATTTTGTGATTATATGTACTGGACCCCTCAAATTTAAGATTGACCCCACTTTTGGACTTGTCTTACAAGTGCAAGTTGTGCGGTCAATGCCCTTGGTCAGCCAAAGTCTTGGCAGAACCCTGTCATACAATTTTGGTAACAACAATGTCATGCCTTAAATGATACATGGTTACACAGAAATGACAAAGTCATACCTGTTATATTATGAACGTCTCCTAGCAACATCATAGGAACAAACAGTGTGTTGGTTATGATTTTGGATGTAAAGACTCAAGTTTTTGCAATTTATTAATGTAACCCAGTAAAAATCCAAAGTCCGAACTGAGATTTGAACCCATGACCTTTCAAGTCGTAAGGGAACACTACCATGTCCCATTCAAGTACAAGTGTGGTATTATTCCTCTGCTACATTTAATCCCTCTCAAGGCTGCTTCCTGGTTCCTCAGTACTGAACTATTAGGATGCTAAGGAAACAACAAAAAGGTATTAGATGTGATTTGTACAAGAATGAAAATGGCTATCAAAAGGTATAGTATCATTCTTTTAGTTTCCCCTGTAGGCACTCCTCAGCTGGATAAAGTTCTGAGAATAATTCAAAACACACAAATACTGAACACAATTTTCACTTATATACATGTACACAAAACATAACAATGTTGTATCCACTTGGCCACACCCACTCCATCATCCATGACAAAAGATCGCACACTAAGAAGAATCTCTTCATTCCATTATTATTCCTTTAATCTTTTCTCTTACAGGTCCCTGAAGACTGGAGAATGTATATTATAATATATGATATCGTCATGGATACACATACAGAATGGACATAGAACATGAAAGTAACACTAATAGTAGTTTAGTTAGTCTTACATCAAAACCTCCAACGAAAGGTTAGTCTTTAGATATCTACTTTAACATAATGAGAGAAGAGGTTCAGTGAGAGTTCAGAGTTTAAATCCCATCAAGGTCTTAGTCCTAAATATAAGACCCTACATAACTATTTTATTATACTGACGTTCTTCTGTTATGTAGGGTCTTAACGGATTGCTTCAAAAACGCATAGCAAAATGTCCAAATGATAAAAAAGTTACGTAGGGTCTTATATTTAGGACTAATCAAGGTCTATGCTAATTTCTTTGAGCAAGAAATGTTCATCTGATTGCCAATTTTCACCAAGGTTTATTATTATGTGCTATTATTTTATAAACTTTATTGTATGATCTCCTGACATTTCTATTTTGATGAGATTTCATCAGAGCTTACTTGTTATCTCAATGGCATAGCTTGGCATTCCCAGGTGTGATAAAAAATGGAAATCGGTTAAATCCCCAAATCCTTGTACTGTGTACCTTGTACAATTAAACTAAATTTCTACAAGGTATTTTATCCTCTTCTCAACTGCTAAGATTGACCTTATTTGCCTTATGTTATATAATTTGCCACAAGTAAAAATATCATTTTCTGAGCTCAAAGTTGAAAGAGATTTTACTCCAAATTTGATGAATATTCTGTTTCTTTCATGCTTTTTAGCCGGATTTTTCAACGAAAAAATTCGGCTAATAGTTTGGCGAACACGGGCGGGTGGGCGGGCGGGCGTCCGTGTCGTTGACAATTGCGTTAAAGTTTTTAATGTACCATGTATTTCTGCCATGTAAAGTCAGATCTCTACGAAACTTTATACAATGATAACATACCATGTGATGAACAGAATTAGACAGTAACCGCAACTCTACCTTGCTTAATTATGGATTATTGCCCTTTGTAATTTCGAGTGTCTGGTGTCGTTAACAATTGCGTTAAAGTTTTTAATTTAGCATATATTTCTGCCATTTATTGTTAGATTTTTATGAAACTTCATACAATGATAACATACCTTGTGATGAACAGATTAAGACAGTAACCACAACTCTACCTGGCTTAAAAATGGATTATTTCCCTTTGTTTTTTTTGCGTTAAAGTTTTCAAATTGTTGGATATCTCTGCCATTTATGGTTTGATGTTTACGAAGTTTCATACAATGATTACATATCATCCGTTGAAAAGAATTAGACAGTAACCGCGACTTATACCTGGCTTAATAATGGATTATTTCCCTTTGTTATTTTTGTGTTAAAGTTTTTTAATTGTTGGATATCTCTGCCATTTATGGTTAGCTGTTTATGAAATTTCATACAATGATTACATATGATCGGTTTAAAAGAATTAGACAGTAACAACAACTCTATCTGACTTAATAATGGATTATTTCCCTTTGTTTTTTGCGTTAAATTTTGCAAATTGTTGGATATCTCTGCCATTTATGATTAGATTTTTATGAAATTTCATACAATGATTACAAATCATCTGTTGAAAAGAATTAGACAGTAACAGCAACTCCACCTGGCTTAATAATGGATTATTTCCCTTTGTTTTTTGCGTTAAATTTTTCAAATTGTTGGATATCTCTGTTATTTATGGTTTGATGTTTACGAAGTTTCATACAATGATTACAAATCATCTGTTGAAAAGAATTAGACAGTAACAGCAACTCCACCTGGCTTAATAATGGATTATTTCCCTTTGTTTTTTGCGTTAAATTTTTCAAATTGTTGGATATCTCTGTTATTTATGGTTTGATGTTTACGAAGTTTCATACAATGATAACAAATCATCTGTTGAAAAGAATTAGACAGTAACCGCAACTCTACCTGGCTTAATATTGGATTATTTCCCTTTGTTATTTTTGCGTTAAATTTTTCAAATTGTTGGATATCTCTGTTATTTATGGTTTGATGTTTACGAAGTTTCATACAATGATTACAAATCATCTGTTGAAAAGAATTAGACAGTAACCGCAACTCTACCTGGCTTAATGTTGGATTATTTCCCTTTGTTATTTTTGTGTTAAAGTTTTCAAATTGTTGGATATCTCTGCCATTTATGGTTAGATGTTTATGAAATTTCATACAATGATTACATATGATCTGTTGAAAAGAATTAGACAGTAACAACAACTCTACCTGGCTTAAAAATGGATTATTTCCCTTTGTTATTTTTGTGTTAAAGCTTTTAAATTGTTGGGTATCTCTGCCATTTATGGTTAGATTATTATGAAATTTCATACAATGATTAATACCATCTGTTGAAAGAATTAGACAGTAACGACAACTCTACTTGGCTTAAATATGGATTATTTCCCTTTGTATTTTTTATGTTAAAGTTTTCAGTATGTTGGATCTCTCCAATAGCAAGTATTCTGGCATTTTCCAGTCATATTTTCCTGCCATTTTGTTTCAGCAATTTCACCATTTGCCATACAAGGTTCTTTTTTAACAAAATTCTCTCGCTAATTTCATATCATTAGCTTTGCATTATTTCCATCCATAGTTTTCATGTCTTATGCCATCTTAGTCAAATACCAACAAAATACTCAGAAAAGATACAATAGGACATATATATAGTTAATGAAACTCTTTATTCCTTTAAGATTAATTATTGCCCTTTGTATTCCTTCTAATAAGCAATATATCAAATGACTTTCTTTTGTAACAAAGTAAACTTGTTCTCAATGTTCCCATATGCAGAAAAATCCGGCTTTAATGTGGCTCCCACATTATCTTTCTTGTTTATGTTATGTTAGAGATGTTTTAACACAAATGCAACTTGATAGCATTTATCGTCTAAAGTGATGTCCTTTTGAATTTAAATTTTATGTTTTCACTACAACAAAAATATTAAATTTTAATCAAATATGTCTCTGATTTCTCTGTAAAGCATGAAAGCAAAACATTTTATTTTTATTTTTTACAGGGAGGAAGAAGAAGAGTGCTGTCGCTAAATTAGCTGAGAAAAAACGTCTAGGATCTGAAGCTGGTAGTGAATGTGGCTCAGTTACCTCCCTTAGAAAAGATGATATCGGTTCACAGGTTATAAATAGATCTACTAGTGATGTTAAACATTCTACAGAAAATTTGAATAATAAAACTGAGGCAAAGGGAAGCCACTCTAATAGTAATAGTAATTTAAAGGGAGGTCACTCCAATAGTAATAGTAATTTAAAGGGAGGTCACTCCAATAGTATTTTAAAAATTGAAAGTGAGGCTGGTACAATTTCAAAGAATAATGATCACTCAGTGACTGAAAAAAGTTCACCTCCTAAACCTGTCCCCAGAAAATCTCATCGTAAATCACTTGGTGAAAACAATCATGATGCATTCGAAGGTGGAACCGTTGTGAGTATATATGACAAAAGAGAGGGGAAGCCACCCCGGAGAGCTCGACGGGAACCGTCACCTAAATCACAGAATGATATAAATACTTCTAAATCAAAGAAAGAGCTATTTCCAGTTGATATTGATCGAACAAAGGATTTATTTAGTGTACTCGGACCAGTGAAACCTAGACCTGGATTATCTCCATTAGGTGATTTAATTCCCCTCAATAGTGACTCTTCAAATAAAGTTAAAAATGTTGAATTATCTCCTCCTGTTCCTATGGACATTGACCATGAGGTAGAGAATGAAAATAATTCCAACGATCCTAATAGTATAAATAATGACGCCCCTTCTGACGCAACTGTTCATAGATTTCGTTCTATGCGTATGACCCCTGATAGGTCTAGATCTGAAGAATCCCTAAAGAATGCTCAATTTACTCCTAAGCCCCCTACCACTCCTAGATCAGCACGTAAAACTACGCCTCCTAAAGGAGAGAAAAGAAATCGCGAAGCGAACTCCTCAGGCGAAGAGCCTGACATAGAGAATAAAAAACAGAACTCTGATAGCGTAGGTGTTAGTGAAAATATACTGAATTCAAGTTTATCAAATCTTCAACCCGTTGGTGATACCAATATGGATCTTGATAAAAATGTGACTCCTAATAAAAAAGGTCTAAGTATGCATCCTAATGTTAGAGAGGTCAAAGATGATTTCGATGAAATGGATACAAATCAAAACATGAATATAGATTCTGAAACTAATGTTGAAGGTGAAAAATCTAATACCATAGAACAGCATGAATCTCATGAAGATGTTACAAAGAAAAGAGAAGTAGGTGGTTCACCTGATAGCGGACAGAGTGACAATAGTGGTACGAAAAAAAGTGGTAAGAAAAAACTTGGTCGAAAACAGCGAGTTAAACCTATAATGAGAAAAGAAATAGCTCCACTTGATGGGAGTGATATTGGAACGCTTGATAAGACTCCCTTAGACACGATAGGCTCAGCTTCTGATTTAAGAGCTATAAATGAACAATATAAAGAAGTGTTAATGCAGGAGAGCCCTGTTAGATTAGCTAGTATGAGTAACACCAGAGATATATCTGAACTAGAGTCTGTGATACCTGAACCTAAAGCTAACAGCGGTAAACTTTCACCTATTCAACCTAAATCAACACCTCCTCCTCTGCCTCATGATATGAAATCAACGACTTTAAGAACCACATATAAAACTGATCCAGCATATTCAATGACTAAATTCTTTGGGCGTTCATTTTCTGGGTCGTCTGAACGAGAACGTACTCAAACTATCAACTTATCACAGAGATCGTTGTCCATGACAGCCACATTACATGCTGTACCAACTAGAGAAGCCAGAGACAGGTAATTTTACATTGAAGATTTAGGTTTAAGTTGAGTTGTGATTTGAACAAGCACCATCAATCCATATGTAGTTGTCAGTTCAAACCCCTACTTTATAGTTTGGCGAAACAAGAACGGGTGGGCAGGCAATCGGGCGTCCTGTGTCGATTAAGTTTACAGTTGCGTTTAAGTTTTTCTTTACCATATATTTCTGCCATTTATTGTCAGATCTTTATGAAACTTCATACAATGATAACATACCATGTGATGAACAGAATTAGACAGTAACCACAACTCTACCTGGCTTTATTATGGATTATTTCCCTTTGTAATTTTTGTGTTAAAGTTTTACATAGAATATTTAGTTCAAGGGTGTGGAATTTCTATGCCTAACATTTTTGACTGGTGCATATATGCCTGTGGACTAGTAAATATTGCTAACCCACTTGTCCATCATGGTAATACTTATAGGCTGGAAATATACCAATCTGATTAAAACATTCTTTGATCTGACTACTTTGTTATGAGGGTCACGTTATGTAGAGAATACTATTGATAGCATCAGAATTAAATGACTTCAATTTTAACTTGTGCATGTAATTCATTTGCTTTATTGTAAGTTGCATCATAAATATTATAAGGCCACAACAAGTTGATCATATGTTCTACGGATTTTTCTAGAAAATAAATGGGGCAAGTGAGCAAAGAAAAAAAAAATTAATTGAGTTGCTTTATATAGCAGTTTGACCAAATTTCTATGAGTGAGCGAGGAAATAAAATTTAGTTTTTTTGTAAATATCATCAAAATTGTGGTGCGAGCGAATCCATAGAACATATGATCAATTTGTTGTGGCCTAAGACAGCAAAGTTCTTTTGAACTTGATCTTTATATTTTTCAAAATCCAAAAATCCACTTGCATTTTGCAAGTTTGTGTGCTTAAATTCTAGCCCTGCTTATAATACATGTCATAAATATCAGTATAGACTTTTTATGTACTTTTTACTTACAGAATGAAACAAACATCAACAGGTCCTGCATTATTATCATCTTCAGAGTTAGATAAATATTTCCCTGATCGTAAAGTTGGCTTGTGGGTAGGATCATGGAATATGGCAGAAATAAAGGTAAATATTTGTGTACTAAAGTTTGTATGTAATTGATTTGATTAAATATCTAAAGAATTATAACAATTGAGCACATACTTATTAGTTAAAAGTTCACAGTAGCCTATTTAAGATGGAACTTGGATTCAAACAAAAGAGGCCTATGCTCCAAGTTGCTTTGCATTCAAGTGTTAATTTGCTAAAGAACTCAAACTTGAATTAGAAATTTGGGGCTCCAAAGGGCATAATTGTAGCACCCAGGATTTCCAATTCACATATGAACACAAAGTTGTTGCATTTTTTTGCTGGTTTTAGTGTAATCATTCTTAAACTTTATGATGACTTATAACTGCAAGGATGTTAAGGTACTAGAAACCGCAACATTTGGTTTTTAATTTTATCCATAGCCAAACCTTGTGTGTTCTATTTTAATTTTCAAATACCCGTGTGTAGAATGACAGACATAAACATGTTAGCATGGAGGTAAAATTACCAGTTGAAAAGTTTTATTTTAGGTGCATACTTATTAGATAGCAATATTATGTCAGTCTTCGAATTTAGCCACCAGACCGAAGGCCGAGTTCGTCTTAAACACTGACGGTCCGGTTAAGATATACGGATCACAAGACCGACTGTCTGGTGGAAATTTCAATAGCTATATAACTAAAAATGTATAATCGAACATAAAACTTGCAGTTGCAAGTAAGTCAAGCAATTCTTTATTCAATGTTTATAATATAATAATATCATATATGAGGTAGAAACATAAGCAGTACAGTCTAAAATAACATATTAATAAAATATGATTGGTAAGCCTTCGGTCAGGTAAAAGTCTTTTCGGTCTGGTAAAATTTTGGCGTTTACCAGACCGAAGGTCTTGCGCTTTGAAAATTCATTTGTGAAGACTGTTATGTTTGAGTAACAACAAAAAACATATCCAATTTGTTCAGTTGAGTAAAGAAATAATTACAATGTAAACATTACTAGGTTTCAGGTATATAGATATTTTTACCCATGATGCTTAGTGTAGCATCACACACTGTCACAGACTAGTCTGTAAGCACAATGATGGCATATTTAATTAATTAACAATTTATCATTTACATACAGATACCTAAGGTAGTATCAAAGTTAATGTTAAATATTTTATTTTATTAATATTATTGTTAGCGGAATGTTTACAGCTTTATTTACATTAGTATCATTAATTTATTGTTCACTTACCAATTAGCTTATTATTTTGTTAAATTGTTATTGTGGAATGTTGTCTTATTTCACCCACAATCTCTCCAGCATGTATAAGTATTATGTATACAGTATAACCTCTGCAGAGTGGTCCTCTACAGAACAAATCCTCTGCACAACAACACCCTTTGATACCTCCCTTAGATGTAATATTAATTGAGTATATCCTCTGTAGAGCAACAACCTCTGAACAGCAACACACTTAGCTCCCCCCCCAGTGGGTGTTGTTCAAGAGAGGTTGTACTGTATTATTACTTTTTAGCTCAACTATCCAGAGAATAGTGTCAGGGGCAGTGTCAGCATAACACCTCATGGTTAAGTTTTTAGGTGCAACATTTTTATATCTTTGAAACTACTGAAAGGGTTCTCTTGAAAACTTCACACATGTCTATTGGGTTACCATTGCTGATCAAATACCAAGTTGCATAACTCTGGCCTGACTTTGACTAAATTATTACTTATTGTATTTTTGTTTACACATGCACCCCAATAGTTGAGCGTGCTATCCTTGGATGGCTCTTGTTTTGAGTTGTCATGGTTCACTGTAATCACAGTTTATAAAATCTTACCAACAACTCACTACTTCACTTGTCATTCAACAAAACACCTTGAGCCTTCTGATGTATATCTGGGATTATATCCAGTTAGGCCTAAACTAAAAGATACTTTGTTTGCCCTTTACCGACCCTAAATTTTTGGATTGGGTCTGTAGGTAGGAAAAATATTTTATATTTTTCAAGAATTATCCCTCATTTAGGTAGATCCGGCAAAACAACTTGTTTGTTCATGTATATATATAAATTATATTTATCTAATATTCTATGATTTCAACATGTTGCTAAAGCAGAATTATTAGCATCAAGAAACTACTGAAAAGTAATACGATGAACAATTGTGACCAATAAAAAAACACCACATATATATATTTCAAATAAATTTTTTTGAGTCAACATTTTTTTGGGTGAGACGGTAAAGGTCAAACAAACTTGATTTTAATTCAGGCCTTATAAATGGAATTTTATTTTGACAGTGGAGATTGTTTGATATGGCATTGCCAATGTCTTAACCATAAATGTAATGGTGAATTCTGAAATGCAGTAGATCACCAGATTGTGCATGTATGCCATAATAACCTTTCAATTTCTAACAGTTTTAATTAGTAAATATCAATTTGATCATTCACTGATTGTTTTGCATGAACTTTAAGCATATTACAGAATAAATTTGCATGTTTTTCAGTATTAAGGTTATGGAACATTTGTACTTTGTTTCTGTTTAAATTGCTAGATTTTCTTCCATTCTTATTGACTGTTGATGTCTGCATGACACAAGTTTGTACATTTTGCTTATGAGCTTAATCATATTTGTTACCTACTGTGCATGTAGATGAATTAATACAAATTACCTCCCCTTTGCTTTTAGCCCCTCTTCCTTTAAAGTAACTGTTGTTAACAAAATTGTTCATGCTCATTAATTACATAATATATAGTTGGACCAAATAGACATTATTTTTTTTAAATTCGCCACCCTGGTCTGTGGTCTAGTATAGGCTACATGCAAGATTTTGAATCACAGGGGCCAGACCCAAATTCTCTATGTATACAATAATAAGAAAAAATTCGGGTCTGGCACCTGTGATTTGAATCTAATGTTCTGAAGGGGTCAAGGGTCCAAAACCCACCTATGCTGGTTATACCCTTCAATGAAAATTTGATATAAATGTTGGCTTTCCTTTGTTAATGAGGTCTATGTCAAAATTGTTGGCCTTGTTGAAGGGTAAGTGAGCATTGGGTATAAGCAAAGGTTCAGAAAATTTGATACCTGAGCTAGCTGCCATTAAATAAGCATAATTTGTATTGACAAAGCTTGAAATAAATAAAAAAGACTAAAACATTGCTTTATCACCTTAAGTACTTTACTTTAAAGTCATAATATTTTAAGATAGAATATCAAATCAAATGTTAAACTTTTTAATAAATTTTCCTGTATTTTGAAGTTAAGGAAATAACAAACATTTCACTCAAAGATAGAGGTAGACTATTCATAAAAAAGTGACTAAACTAGAATATTCTAAAAATGCTTCATCACATGAAAGTGAATAAAGCTAAACATACGACCTCAGAACTAGTAATAGGTTAAGGAATAGTACTCCTACCTGCAGTTGGCGTTTTGTTAGATATCTAGAGACAGTGTCTAGTATCATTATGCTATGTGTAATATTATATATTATAGGACTGTAAAGATCCCCTGGATGATTTCTTGTTACCAGAAGTTTGTGAATATGTACAAGATATATATGCTATTGGAACACAAGAAAATGCCATGAATAAGTAAGTTAATTTATGTTTTTTTTGGGGGGTACCCAATTTTTTAATCGTCTGAAAAAAACGACATCAATGGTTACTTTAGGTGGCCCTGGTCCCTGTTGGCATGGATATTTCATGGGTGAAAGTTTTCAGGACTGATCCTGAAGTTCAGGATTTTTGGAACAGAGAAATGGTTCTTTCCATATGATAATGCGACCTTAAAAACATGAAATTTGGAAATTTCAGGATTTTGAAAATGTTGAACTTTCACCCATGATATTTTCAGATTTCATCATTTTTGCGATAGACAATCTGAAATTCAAACATTTTGGTTGTTCCCTGCAGAACAAACAAACTTTTACCTTTACAACCAAAATATATGTAAAGACAATAGAATTTAAAGCCCCTATATCAAAAGTAACACTGTTTTTTCACTGCAAAGAAAATTGACATTTATCTATTTCTGACACCTCTAATGAACAAGATTTTTTAAATAAACGCAAATATTGCTCAGTTATGTTCATGCTATTTATTGCATTTCAAAGTGAAAGTAGATTGAAACCGAAAGTAGAATTCGGTAGTAAATACTTGAAACAATAGTTTTGATCACAGCTTGTTAAAGATGAAGTCTTATAAGAGAAAAACTTACTCCAAATTACACAAAAAGGCTTTTAAACTATTTTGAATTAGATATAACTTTATATAACAAAAGAGTAAAAATGAATATAATGTAGTGTGCTCTTATAAAAGTACCCCACTTTTATAAGAATTGCACACTTTGTCAAACTCAAATTTAGAAGGCAGAATGATTTGAACTATTAATTGTGTCTTAAATGCATGCTATATTTAGATAACTTCATTGTTGTAAAACAGTTTTCAATTGTACTGTTAATAAATATATCTTCATATAGTGGCTTTAATCTGTATTTGGTGCATTTCAGCTATTACATATTTGGATGTAGTTCCGAATTAGGTTTATTGCTTGTGAAAAAATATTGGAATAAGGAAATTGTAAAGAAGTCCTTAATTGCTTTTCTCCACACTGGTGTAAAGGATGCCTGTGAGGGCATTGTAATATCATAATAATGCCTACAGGAAGGCTTTACATAAGCAGTGGATTAAATACTCCCCGTAGAGATTGATAGCTAGGTACCAGGGGCCACTTTCACGAAACAACTTAAGTTCATTTTTAAACTTAAGTTGTTGCTTAAGTCTAGTTTTTATCTTATCACTGTTTCACAAAAAAACTTAAGTCGATTTTGAAACATAAACTTAAGACATAACTTAAGTCACCTAGGGAGGTGACTTAAGTCTAAAACAGGTGACATAAGTCAGAAATTTCAATATGGCTGCGCCCAATTTTTTTTATTCGGAGGTGACATTTATGTAGGCCGCGAAAAATTAGAATATATTTTACCCACTAAAAGTGTTTGACGACAAATACTTAATAAATACGTATGTACATGTTATTCAGACCAGCTAGTTACCTACAAGCAGGTCACATAGTTTACCAGTTTACATGACAATTCTTGTTGCATTAAAGTTCTATGCTACTGGCAATTATACCAGAATTCAAATTGCATGACCCATAGAATAAATGGCATTCAAAAACATATATGTACCACTATTTCTATGAAGAGGCGAACAAATAAAATTTGTGTGTAAAGACGATTAAAGCTATCCGACAACAAAATCGTCAGGTTTGAATGCAAAATAAAAGCAAACAAATTAAATAATGTATCAGTGAATGTTAAAAAGCAACGAAATGCAGAATTTAAATAAGAAAATATTGATTTACCTTTTCAGTGATAGCCTTACAAATCCAATTATTTGGCTGCTTTCTAATTAGTCATGAAAGCTTTGCCTTCCGAGTGATTTTGTTTTGTTTTTCAAACTCTACATACATATTACATTAACCCCTTTATTGTTTTACTTTCGTTCCCTGCATGTACAAGGATGACACGAAGACATCGTGTATTGATATTTGATGTGTTTGTGTAATGTGTATATAAGTCCTTGCTAAAAGATTGTACATGTATCATATCATACTATTGACGATTTACACATTACCGGTTTAAAATAGACAGATTTAACAGCGTAGCTATGAAACATTGATATAGTCAAAACTTAAGACCAGACTTAAGTCAGGAACAGATAAGATTGTCATAAGTTTTTTCGAGAAACTGATTTAGAAAAAACTTAAGTTCACCACAACTTTCAACTTAAGTCCAAGCTTAAGTCTTGACTTATGAAAAAACTTAAGATTTTTTGTGAAAGTGGCCCCAGGAGTCTGATGACCAGACATAATCATATGTGTGACTATAGTTTTAGTGTTTGTATAATGAAGTAATGGGTTGCCTGCCAGACTGTAGTAAAGTAAGTGCATTGTGTTAAAGAGCCAAGTTACTACAGTCTTGCGGGCAACCCTTGAAGTATTTTTTTTGCCAATATTGATATATATATTATTATATTTCTTGTAGAAAAGAATGGGAGATTTTACTACAAGAAACAATCGGACCATCACATGTATTATTTCATTCAGCATCACATGGGGCCCTACATCTAGCTATATTTGTTAAAAGGGATCTTATATGGTTCTGTACTGGTAAGTTAAACTATTCTATTACATTAGGTAAGCACTGCCCCTCAAAAGTTCAGAGACATTTTCATGTGTTAGGCCTACAAAGTTAACTACAGTTAAGGTTTCATTATTTGAACCATCAAAAATGATGGTCTTGGTAGCAAAATGGTCAAAATATATATATGGGCCCTTTTCTTCACAAATTAAGTATTTTGATGTCAAATCATAAAAAATCACATGATTTTGCAATAACCAGGGTGGCCCTAATAGCAAATCTGTACTGTATAATAGTGATGTCAATCGGCTGAAAAATCTGTAATTGATTAATCAGAGAAATCGGTTGGGCTCAACCGACTGACTTTCCGATTATAATCGGTTGGATGTCAAAACTTACATAGCTAAATTCTCGTCATTCAAAAATAACTAAACTTTACATGGCTTTAACATTATTTGTGTCAATGGATTGTTGAAGAAGGATAATTTATAGAAAAGTTGTTCTTGACACACATTTTTCTGTCGAATCCACCATTATAGCGTGCAGACAAAAATGAATTACCTCCCTTAGGCACAGGCTATTTTTCAGCGATGTTGCCGTCCACAGGAATCGTAATCGATAATTGTCACTCAAAATTTTTCTAACTGATTTCGGTGACGTCGGCGATAATCGGAACATTACTACTGTATAAATGAAACTTTTGATAACTTTTTATTTTATTTTTAGTTTTCGCTTTATTTTTTTTAACAAATATACAATATAGACCAAACAAATTTGTCTACAAAAATTTCAGCCTCTATCAATCCTTAGGTTTGGAATTCACAAAAAGTTCTGGCTATTTATAAATAACAATGTAAACAGAATGTCTGCTGTGACAGGTGCAGTAATTTCTTAACTCCTTTCATACAACTGAAAACCCAACTATTTCCTGTGTGGGAGACAAATTGTAGGTATAATGACTAATAAATACCAGGCACCAGTTTCACGAAAAAACTCAACTTAGTACTCAAACTCAATCTTATGTTTTAATCATTAATTTTACCTATGAAATCAATGTTACAACAGATGTATTATGATAGAAAACCCAACAGTGACTTAAGAGCTATAATATACAAAATATAACTAATGTAAATGTTTGGGTAAGGTTTAATTTATTTTTTATTGATATGAGTCTGTTAATGAACTATTGAGTTTAGTCTCAAGTGAAAATTGAGTTTGTGGCTTTAAGTTTATAATCAAACCCATGATATTTTATTTTGATTCATTTTACATATTTTCATTTTTATTATCATCTAATGACAGTCATTTAAACTACATTGACAAGCTATTTAGAGACAAAAAACACTTGAGTCTGTTATTGAGTTCGTACTTAAGTTTGTTTGTGAAACTGGGTCCAGGACTCAACAAATAAAGGTTGTTCAATTGACACCAATGATCCATATTTAAGTTCATGGAACCTTTTACTGGTTTGGACAAGTAAAACATATAGCTCGTCCAACCTGGCAACCTAGTTAAAAAGGTCACGTTGAGCCCCGAATACTAATATAGTTTTTTATCTCTTTGTTATATTTTAGTACCAGAAGATGATCTGGTACAAACTAGAGCTGTCACTATGGTGAAAACAAAAGGTGCTATAGCTGTAAGCTTTCAATTCTTTGGAACTTCATTTTTATTCATCAATTGTCATTTTGCTCGTAAGTATTTTATATGGTACTTTTTATATATCAATGAATTTTTTGTACCGTAATATTTTATGTTTACTTTATGATATATTAAAAAAAGTCAAATTTCAGATCATAATTATTTATTTATGTTTAGAAATTCAAGTTAAATTTTGCTAGACCAAAATTTGGGGTTAACATCAATTGGGCACCCTTTTTAGGCCTAGCTAAATTAAAATTAAGTTTGTTTGCCCTTTACCGACCGACCCAAAAAAATGCCGCTGACTCAAAAAATTTTATTCGAAAAATATGTGTTTTTTTTGTTTTTTGTTCAGGACTATTCATCGTATCACTTTCCAGTAGTTTCTTTACGCTAATAATTCTGCTTTAGAAAAAAATGTTTTTCCTACCTACCGACCCAACCAAACAATTTAGGGTCAGTAAAGGGCAAACAAAGTATTTTTTAGTTTAGACCTTAGAACTGTTTTTTTTTAATTTAAAGACACTTCCATTTGATCCTTTATTGACAATTTTACTGAAGTTGACGCTGATTCTCTGGACAGGGTTTTGTGGAGATCAAATGTCAGGTGATCTAGCTGCCTGCTGCCTACCTCAGTTTGTGGGATGCCTGCTGCAGGTGAAATATAAAGTCAGGATATGATATATAATGTATTAATTTATCTCTGTACAACTTGGTCAAGCTAGTCTTATATTTTCTGTGCTGACCAACTTGAAAATTGGTTTTAGCCAAGTTTGTTATCCACATTAAATAAACTTTTTATAAATTATTATAGTCTTTGTACTAACTTTCTATAAACCACTATGATAGCATAAACTATTTGTTGTATATTCACAGCTGGCGATGGTAAAAAGAAAGAAAGATTGGATGATTTTACCAGAATTATAAAAAATTTAAACTTACCAAAACAACAAAATACAGGCTCACCTAATGGTAACTCTCATGGTAAGTTTAAAACTTTTAAGGTCCAGTGACTTTTAGAATGTGAGTGGTCCCATGGTCCATCAACTTTTTATAGCCACCATTTTCCTTATTCAATAGAAAATCCATCGTCGGTTATCCCACGATACATTGCACTGCCATGCTGCATTATGTACCGTGGGACATTTGGTTAGGATAATCTGGTAATCATGAATAATTAATGAGGCAGTTTCACTGGTTTCGCAAGGAAACCACTGTGGGAAACTAGCCAATGAAATTACATTTTATATCTAAGGTTTGGTTTACCATTCAAAATGGTGGCTTCTATCAGTGATTTTTCTTAAGCGGATGAAGAAAAACCCAGTATGACGTCTTGTTATTGAAGAGCATTTAATTGTAACATGAGATTTCACTGGAAGAAGATTGGTCTCTCCTGCCTCATGCATATTTATGAAACAAGATTTTGCCAGTCAATTTGCCTGCAGTACATATGGAGTGTAACGGAAGAAAGTACTGTGGTTGCCGACAATATAAAAAATAATTTTTTGTTGCTTTGTTGTTTATCTAATTTTAGGATATATTAATTAATGCTAAGTCATTCAAATGTTCTTCATATTTTCACTTATTGGTAAGAATTACTTTATTTCAGTAAACTTTCATTTAGTCCAGTAAAAAAGTTCCGTTTTGCTGGACCAAATGTTCAGTTCAGATGAAAGTTTGAAATGAAGTCAATGTTTTTATACTTGCATTTTCTTCAAGTAACACCATATTTCAACATAATGCTTGAAAGAAAAAGATGTATTTTTGTGTTAATGTAATCCTAAAACATTATCTAGTATTTAACAATTGGAGCAGTAGTCCAGTGGTATGATGCTTGCTTAGGGATCGAGAGGTCCTGGGTTTGAATGCTACTAGGTGCACTTCTAATTTCCTTGAGCAAGAAATTTACCTGCGATTTCTTCACTCCACCCAGGTGTAAATGGGTACCTACGAGGGTGGTATAATTCTGTTGCGTCAATTTGTCGGCTGCACTAAAAAGCGGAGTAAAAAAACTCCCAAGGGAGATAGACAGACAGACAGACAGACAGACAGACAGACAGACAGACAGACAGATAGATTGATAGATACCAGTAGCACAATGACCAGGGATAATAGCTGTAAAGTCAGTGAACGTGCGTAAGCGTAAAAATCCGACTATAAAATGCTATTACATTTTTTACATTTATCAAGAATTTATTTTACATATAGATGTTACTACAAGATTTGACTGTGTATTTTGGATGGGAGATTTAAATTTCCGTATAGAAGTTTATAAAGGTAAAGAAGCTGTTGAGAATATAGTTAAATATATAGAGCAACAAGAACATACAAACTTTGAAGGTTTATTAGCCGGTGATCAATTATCTACACTTATAGTGGAAGGTATGATAGCTAAATTTCTGTTGGGCCACAACAAATTGATCATATGTTGTATGGATTTGCTCGCACCTCAATTTTGACGGTTTTTACAAAAAAATATTTTTATTTCCTCGCTCGCTCATAGAAATTTGGTCAAACCGCTATATAAAGCAACTGAATTAATTTTTTGTTTTCTTCGCTCACTCGCCCCATTTTTTTTCTAGAAAAGTCCATAGAACATATCATCAACTTGTTGTGGCCTTAGCTAATGTTTTATTACTTTGCTATGATTTAATATTTACAGTACCCACCAAAAGTTTGGAGACAAAAGAAAATAAGTACAATTCTTGAACTTTAATGATTATTTTTTGTAGAATCATTATTTTAATACATTTAAGTGTAGTTGGTGATAAAATGAAAACAAATTTCATGAATGCAACACTTTATTAGATTCAGCATCTGACATCGTAAAGGCTCAAAAACCATGTTTATTGTAACAATTTTCCATACCATAGTTTATATGCTATTTTTGTAGTCTCGGTTATAATGATAATGATCACCAAAAAAATAATGCAAAACAACAAAGCATTTCAAAATAAACAGTTATCAAATTTTAGCTAAAAGCTATTCAATAGGCCCTCAATCTGAAAATGTCTCCAAACTTTTGGTGGGTACTGTATTATTAAAACTAAAATCCTTTTTGATTTTTTGAAACACAATTTTTCAAATTTACTGGATTTTCTGATTTACCATCAAGGTCCTGCTGAAATCTTTTTAATAAAAAAATCAAAATAAATCGAATCCAGCATTATAACAAGAAGTCAGATGATATAGAATTCAAAGACATGATCAACTAGCCTACATTAATGCTGAACAACCACAGTTTTAGAATTCTGGATGTAATGTCCAGCAATATTTATCAAAATTTTTTGTAGGCTAAAAATACATTTATTCTTCTGTAAAGCACATAATTTTCACATGGGTGAAAGTTTTCCGGATTGCTCCGGAAGTTCCGGATTTAAAATACTGAATTTGAATTGAGCAATTACTCAATTTTACTTGATATGCAGTAAATTTCAAGAATTTGAATTGAGCAATTACTCAATTTTACTTGATATGCAGTAAATTTCAAGAGGTTTAATGTTATATTTTGGGTCAGCATTGATGTCTAAAACCAGTGAATTCAAAACCCCTTAAAATATGAAATAAAGACACAGCAAATATAAGCATTAAACTTATATATATTTTTGATTACAGGAAGTATATTTCAAGGGTTTCAAGAAGGTAGAATTAATTTTAGACCAACATATAAATATGATATTGGTAAAAATACATTTGATACTTCATCTAAAAATAGAATACCATCATATACTGTAAGTATACTTTCATGTAGCAGAGATATAATACAGCACTTGTACTCCCTGGCTTTCAACTTAGCCTTTATGGCGACGTGGTAAAGTGTCCTTTTAGATCTTGTAAGGTCATGGGTTTTGAACCTTAGTTTAGACCAATGGATTTTTACCGGGTTACATTTGGGACCGAATGTTAATAACCTACTAGGAATTGTGTGATTGCACCCTTAGATAGTACCACAGACAATCATGCTCCAAGAATTTGAGGACGAATTCTGTTAAGCAGAGTGTGTAGCAGAGGTATGCATTCTTGTGTTAACGTTTTTAATATGTTGGATATTTTTTATCTGATTTATGATCAGATCTTGATGAAAATCTGGCTTTAGTGTGGTTTCCACATAACATTTCTTGTTTGAATTATTATCCTTTGACTTATCAGACACATTTAGCATATTGTTGAACTTATCATATAATATACTTTCAGGATCGTGTATTATTTCGAGCAAAGAAAAAGAACTCTATAAACTGTACGCATTATGACTCACCTTCTAATGTCACATTATCTGACCATCGTCCAGTGTTTGCTGTGTTTGATGTCGCGATACAACCCGCTAGAGAATGGTATGTACCTTTACCTTATTTTTAGATATTTTGTTTTTTATGTTTTTTTAGCTTGGCTTTAGGAAGAAAATAAAAGCTTATACTGTCACCCAAGTGTTGGTGTTGGCATTGCAAATCAAGGTTAAAGTTTTTACAAATTTAAAAAACTTCAATACTATCAAAGAAATTCAACTCAAACTTGGAATACTTATTCATCATCACTTCTTCCACCTTACTATCAAAGCCCATAACTCCCTCTCTATAATATTTATATGACTATCAAATCCATAACACCAATTCCTGAGAACTGAGAAAAGTCGAGCGCGCTGTTTTTCGGACAGCTCTTGTTTTGGTTGGATCTAATGCCATAGCAACACATTGTATAGGTCATATCACGGCAGTCAGTCAACCTACTCATCATTCCTGTATAGACTAAGTCTTTGGATGTAGCTGTTAACAAGTTACTAGGTACATACTTCCATCAGTGACTGATGACTGCCTAAGATGATTTAGAATCAGTACCTTTATACAAATTGACCATTTACTGTGACTCAAATGTAATTAAGGTATATAATCACATGACCTTTAGAACGCTAACAAACTTTTTTCATCGAATTCATGCTGCAGCCAGACAATATAAAAGATTCAAATAGTTTATAAAATGACTATTAGATCTCTATGTACAAAAATACTCATGTTAGCCTGTATTATTAAAGAACCAGTTTGTACAAGCCAACAAACGTTTGGTACAGGCAAGTTATTTTTAAAGTTGGAAGTCCTATCGGGCAACTTACTTTAAAAGTTAACGTCCAGCCCTGCTTACAGGACATCAACATTAACAATTTTCTCTATATGTATACCAGTTACATGTTGTTTGTTATACAGTACAACCTCTGTTGAACAACACCTACTTAGAGGTATTGTCCATTTTTTCTCAACTGTCAATGTTTGAATAATTTCATGGTGAATGATTACACACTATCTCAAATTCAATATCACGAGTGTTAGACAAAGAGCACGAAGTCACCGTGAAATTATTTATGTTTTGACAGTTGAGAAAAAACGAACAATACTTAAGTGTGTTGCTGTTCAGAGGTCGTTGCTCTGCCAAGGTTAAATTCAGTTAAGATATGCCTAGAGGAAATATCAAAAGCTCTTGTTATGCGGAGGATTTACAGTGGTTATACTGATATATTTACTTTATATTTCAGTAATTTACCCCTGGCAGCTGGACAGTTTGATAGATCTGTATATACTGAAGGTATGTGTATTTATCATTATTTTAATATCATACTAGATGGTCCTTGTTTTAGTGATATCTCCTTGTATTTGTGAATGACATGGCTATGTCACTTTTACTTCAGTTATTGCCTTAAACTCACTTGCCTGAAGACTGGGATCAGTTCAAATGATTTCAGACTCTATCAACCCTTTGGTTTGGAATCTTAAAGTAGATCTATTACTGTGCCTGTCATAGCAGTCTATGTTCTAACCTAGTTACATACATCAGAAAAATAGTCCACAGTTTGTATGAACATTGCTTATACTGTGTGTATTCTATTTTAATTCTTAAACAAGTATACCATTATATAATTTGTTAACTATCAATTCATGGTTTTTCTTTCCTTCAGAATTGAAGAAAGGAAATATTTCAGTCCTTTTAAAAAACTTAACTTTGTAATTTTAACAAATTCATTCTTTCTGTGCATTGATTTATTTTTGATTTTGTTTTTTTACAGCTAATCGCAGACGTACATTAAAGGTAGAAGTTATAAAAACATTCCAGAAGGAGAAATCCAGTAAAGTGTGCTCCATACAGTGAACGTTATACTTAGTCTACTATATTCCTGTATTCCAAGTGCAACCAATGTTCCAGTGACATGTTGCTGATAATGGCTTTATCACCAGTTGTGCTTTTCACAAAAAATCTTACGATAAAAATCAATGTAAGTCAAAAGCAAGAAACAATAATAAGGTCATTTTATGACCATTTCTTCCAAATCTATACTATTAAATTTGCAGGTTTCCTGTTTTGTGGAAGAAACTGCGCAGCTTTGAATAAATCTTTTGTTTGTTGCTGGAGCACCTATATACCGGCATATCAAGTTGACAATTCTTTTTTGACTAAGCCTCTTGATATTTGCAAAAACTTCCAAAAATCAACAAAAATAGTGGGTTTTTTTGTGTCTAAAAATAGTTCTAGATAAAACTAAAAATAGACACGTCCAACCAAACTCCCCGCAGCGGTTATCTCCCTTTATCAAATCAATAATCAAATTAAGTAGCAAAGCGTGACTTAAGCACTGTGAGGAGTTTGCTAAAGCCCGTGCTTGCACGGGCTCCCATCTAGTTTTATTGAATTATGTAGAATATTATATACCTTTTGAATATCATATCATACTTATGTTTAATATCTTAAAATAGAAAAATTAGTGAAATTGACTTAAGATAAAAAAAATCGTAAGATTTTTTGTGAAAAGCACCACAGAGGTACACATGGAAGATCAGATCTAACCAAATGTGTAGCCTCGTTAAATAAAGACTTTATTATCATTACAATCATATATTTTATACTCATTAGTGATGAGGCATTTAAACTTGATATTTGACTGTTTTACATATATAGTTATATTGCCTTATCCCTCTAGCCCAAAGCCGGGGACAAGTGAAAATGGCTTTAAAAGCAAGTGTAAATTATGAACATGTAACATGCCATTCTCGTACCCTGAGTTTAGTAGGATTCTCTCCTCAGGGAACGAGAATGGTAACATGCAGGACATTATGACATAGGGCATAAAATTTACAATATTTTTTTCATTTTAAGGGGAAGTAACTTGACATATCATATTATATCAGACAGAGTTATTTCCCTTTGGACTTTCTAATTACTGTTATTAACTTTTATTCACCTGTCAGTGGGACATACATTAACCGTGCTGATTTAAATACTCAAGTTTTTCAGTAATCATGTTCGCCTTGTTTAAGGCAATGATCTGTATAGATTATGCTAAATAAAGAAATATTGTATTGTATTGTATTGTAATAAAAATCATTATCTGTATTTTTTATGGTGATTATTAAACAAATGTTAAGTATTTTAATCAGCAGGGTTTATGTTTGCACCACTGACAGTTGAATAAAAATAACACACACCAGATTTGTATTTATTCATTGTATCTATCTCTTGAAATGTGATAATTAGTATCATTGTCTCATACATGGTCAGTAGTTTCTACAAGAATATAGAAATTAAGTTTTAACACTTGATGTTAAACAATTGTGAATAAAACAAATTGTTTTGTACCACTTAGATGTGGTTGGAAAATGTAAAATATCTAAAGACCCGTTGCCTAAGCATATGGCTAGGTATCGCTAGGTAGCAAAATCATAGGAAACGACTTGCTTCAGGAAATCGCTTCATTTCGCTACATAGCAAGAGCTAGCATAAAAATCTTCACTACCCGAGAGCGCTGTTACGAATCAAAATGGCCGTCTCCGCAGATATGTGACTTCCTGGCTGACCGTAAATGAAATTAATTAATAGTTGTAATTTTTCATATCGGCGTAGGTTTTTGCAATGATTTTATTCTTTTTAAAGACTTATTTGTTTTGAAAAGCACCCTAAGAACACGCAATTGCAATAATCCCTTTCTGTACATCAGCACAGGTTGCCATCTTGGTTTGTGACGTAAATAGCAAGCCGTTTCCTGTGAAGAATAGCTACAAGAAAGTGCTTTTTCATAGTGATTTGTAGTGAAATTGTTAGGCAAAAGGCCATAAATCTTGTTTCATATTAGTGAAAATCACCGATATTGTTACAATTATCATTCAATATCTTGTAATAAAATCATTTTGTCTTAGATCATACATAATTACTTTAGACTATTGTTTCATATTAAGATCATGTAAACTATTTTATCCCAGTAGTTGAAAGTTAGTATCGGTAAATTTTATTCAACTGTCAGTGGCACATTCATTTACCTTGCTGATTTAGATACTCACTTCAGTCTTTCTGTACTCGGGATAGATAAAATAGATATCCATTTATTTAATGTATGGGAATTGTTGAACATATATTGAGGATTTAAATTAGATGTGTTTATGAATGTGCCACTTAACAATGAATAAATTTTATTAATTATTTAGATAAATGTTTATAGCATGCCAAGCCACATGATATTTCTATGGGTAATCACAAAGTTAGTCTAAGTGTTGGTTTAATAAAGAGGAGCAATTATGGTTGAGTGTTTCAGACATTTGATTGTTAATCATTGGATAGGGAGGTTTTTTGCAAAAATCCACTGAATTGTAGCATGTTTTGTGAGATAGTTGTAGGATTGTTTTTTGTATACGGGACCACCTATTTATGTACATATTTATAATGTTAATTTATTTTTCAATTCTGAACATTTATATAAAGTTATATTATTACTTGATGTGATGTGAATAAATCCAGGTCAAAATAAACATTCTTTCCATCTGGTCTGGCCTTAAATGTGACCCTGCAAGTTGTTGCTGTCAATAAACAAATTTACTTTGAAATTATCATGAAGGTCAAATTAAATAGGTCAAGGTCAAATAGCAAAATATTGGATTTTGTTGAACATGATGTTTATTGATTGAGATTTTTCTTCTTCAGAGTCATTGTTATTGTATATTCCATGTTTAGATTTGTTTCAGAACTCGATGTTGATAAACTTGATGTTTTTTTCCATCTGAAAAACTTTGTTGTTTTGGATCTATGTGTGCGGAACAATGCTTAAATAAAAATATGAGTTCACAGAACATTAAGATTTAATCTGTGTCACATGCTTTTCAGTAATAACAAGTAAATAACTTCGTTCTGCACTGATGCATCTGGTATATGCAAATTTATTTGGCTAGAAAAAAACGTAAATTTGAGTTTTGAATATGTGTTCTATAGAGACCTCGAAAGGTATAAAAACTACTATTAAACGATAAAAACACTGCAAAACGTTTCACAAGTTTATTTCGACATCTCTCTCTAGTGCAACATACAGGAAGGTGGTAAAAGTTGTGCTTGATTTATGTCAATAATAAGGTCTGGTATTTAATCGAGTTACGATCACGATTACCTTCCCTGAATTATCTCCCAAACAATACAAGCTATTGATTGATGTATGTATTGTTAAATTTTATTTAACTGTCTGTAGTTTGTACATTAACCCCCCTGATTTAAATACTCAGAACAGTACTTCTGTACTCATAATGATAAAAATAATAGCTATTTATATCTATCATATAAAGGGGTTTTCAAACAAATATTGAGTATTTAAATCAGTGGGGTTAATGTATTTTCCACTGACAGTTGAATACAAGTTTACAATGCCATTATGCGCTAGGTTTATTTATAAATATAGATATTGTACAAATGTACATGTTGTCTAGTGCTCTAGGTTTTTTGTTGTAATTATTTAATGTATGTTGTTTTTTGTGTTCATAATATTAATTTTATTTTAGGACATTTTTAACTTGGCTCACACCTATAGATGTTATTTTAGTTCTTTTAATTATTTTACACAAAAAATTAGGGCCATCATTTTTAATGTATAAAGCATTTATAAGACTTTATTCAGATTTTGAAATTTAATGGTTTTTATTTGCAGAACAAAAATTGTATAATCGTTTATTTTTCATACATACTGTAAGCCTCAAGTTGTTCAAATTTTAATTTACATATGTAAGTGATACATAGAAATACATTCAGTACCCTCGAACAGCTTGGAGACATTTTCAATTTGTAGCCCTACTGAATAGCCTTAATCTGAAAATGTTTATTTTGAAATGCTTTTTAGTTTTGCTTTGTTTTTATTATAATTATAATTATATCTGAGACTAAGAAAAAAAGCATAAAAGCTGTTATAGAAAATGTAATGTTATTGGTATTGTTCTATGAACGACAATAAGATTTGTGCTCTAACTATAACTTTATTGAACGAATACTATAACAAGTTAACTCTATGAATGTACAATATAAACTGACTGATAAGCCACACTGGCTACTGCTTGTGATATCATGCATAGAATAGGAGGGGCTAATAGGCTATCATATTACATCTCTCTCCTTTACAAAAATATAACACATATGAACTTAATAATTACATGTAGTTTATAAATACAACTGATACAATACAAATACATGCAAATGACAAATGTTTAACTAAAAAATTCAAGCGTCTAAAGTATCAGACACACAAAGTTCATAATGAGAATTTTATTGCTTCTCATGGTATTCATTTCAAAGATGTAAAGTAATTCTATTGATCCTAAAGATCTAAAGTAATTATCACTTTACGGTGGTCAGTTCATTAATTTCTCTTTCCTGGAAAACAACCTTTGAGAAATTGTAAATGAAAGTTCATGAAATTCACAAGCTTGTAAACACTTTGAAATGTGGTTAATGATTGACATAAAATATCACGATTACATAGATTCAATGACTTTCGGTTTCACAGTTCGTCCTGATCTTGTTGTGTACAATTTATTCTCAGATTCATCTTGTGAGGTATTTGCATTTTCTGCGGAAACAGGTCGTCTGTTCTCAGATTGATTTAAATTAGACTCAGGTGTTTGAGAATTACCGGACAAGGGTATCTCAGTATCTGAAAAGGATTGGTTTTCATTGGATTCATTTGTTTTTAACAGATCTTTCCTGTTTCTCCTGTACATGACACCATCTTGGCTCTGTACAATGTATGACCTTTCATTTATTTTATCAACCACAGTTGCGGGTTTCCAAGTTTTGTCAAGTTGCTGTATTCTAGCAGACTGGCCTATATTTAATGGTTCTAATTGTCTAGTTTTAGAATCATAATAATGTTTTTGCTTTTGTTTGCTTGATTCAATACCCTTCTTAATCTTATTAAGAGATATAAATTTGGGTTTCAAATTTTCCATAGTGGTTGGTAAAATTGAACGTAATTGTCTTCCCATAGATAATTGAGCAGGGGAATACCCATTCTCTAGAGGGGTAGTTCTGTACTCTAAAATACCAATTAGAGGATCAGATTTACTTTCCTTGGCCTTTGTAAGTATGTTTTTGCAAACTGAAACATATTTCTCTGCAAGGCCATTTGATTGACTGTGATATGGGCTAATTGTCTCATGTTTAAAATCCCATTCTTTAGCAAAATCAGCAAATTCTTGAGATTTGTAACAAGGACCACTGTCAGATATAACCTTTTGACTAATACCCCACCTGGCCATAATTGCTTTTATCTTGTTAATGACGGTAGAACTTCTCATACTGCTAAGCTCTTTAACCTCAAAATACTTGCTATAATAATCAACCACTAGAAGGTAATTTTTATTATCCCAGGTGAATAAATCAGTACCAATGATTTGCCATGGATAATCAGGGATTTCAGTAGGAATTAATGGTTCCTTGGGATTTGAAGACCTGTGTTTCAAACAAATGCTACATGAAAGCACCATGTCTTTAATATGTTTTGAAATTCCTGGCCAATACATAACATCTCTGGCTCTTCTTAAACATTTCTCTATACCCATGTGACCAGAATGTACTAGTTCTAGCATTTGAGATCTCATTGATTCAGGAATGACAATTTTATTGCCCTTCATGATTAACCCATTAATACTGGATAATTCATCTCTATAATTCCAGTAAGGAACTACCTCGGGTGGACATTGATTTCTTACATGCGGCCATCCGTCAAGAATAATCTCCTTCAATTTGACCAAGTTTTTATCTTTTTCTGTGAGGGAAATAATTTCTTGCAACTTCCTATCAGATACTGGCAATGCAGACATAATTAAATGTACTTGCATATCCATTCCTGCTGATAGGTTGGGAAATGTGTCGCTAACAAATTTCCGGCTCAATGTGTCAGCCACTGGAACTTGTTTTGACGGATAATGCTTAATATCAAGATCGTATCTCTGCAATTGCAGAAGCATACGTTGCAAACGAGCGGGAGCGGAGTTGATTGATTTCCTATGTATGGAAATAATCGGTAAATGATCACACATCACGTGAACTTTCTGTCCATAGATGAAGTGGTGAAATTTTCTACAGCCAAATAGGATTGCATACATTTCTTTCTCTATTTGTGCATAATTGACCTCAGAAGGGGTTAAAGCTTTTGATGCATATGCAATTGGTTTGCCTTCCTGTAACAAAGTGCAACCAAGACCGTACTTGCTAGCATCACTTTGGAGGGTCAAAGGTTTTGTGTGATCATAGTATGCTAATACTTGACCTGGTTTGGTGATGATTTGTTTCATTTCGTCAAATGCATCACTTTGGGGTTTATCCCAACAGAACTCAACAGATTTTGACAGCAGTTGTCTCATTGGGGCCGTGACCTGAGAAAGGTTGGGTGCAAACCTTGATAGGTAGTTTACCATACCCAATATAGTTTCTAGTTCTGCCTTATTCGTGGGAGGTTGCATTTTTTCAATGGCGGTGACCTTGGCAGGATCAGGTTTGAGACCCACTGAAGTAAGTACATGACCAAAATATTCGACCTCAGACAACCCGACTTCAAGTTTGTCTTCGTTAAATCGAATACCTTTCTCTTTTGACCTTAATATGACATCATTTAGATTTGAGTCATGTTCTTCCCTAGTTTTTCCAAAGACAAGTATGTCATCAACAATAGTCACGACACCTTTAAGTCCTTCAAAACATTCATCAATTTTGCGGACAAACAGATCACCGGACAGTTTTAAACCGAACGGTGTACGTAAATATCTGTAACGACCAAACATGGTGTTAAAACATGTCAGCATTGAAGAATCATGGTCAAGTTTCAAAGCCCAATACCCTGACCTAGCATCAAGTTTGGTGAAATATTTTGCACCCGAAAGCTGTGGCAAAATATCATCTAGTGTTCTCATGGGATAATGAGGACGTTGAATAGCTTTATTTAGGTCCCTGGGGTCTAGACAAATTCTTATATCCCCATTGCCTTTTTCAGCTACAACCATAGAGCTAACCCAATCTGTAGGTTCTATCACCTTGGTGATGACCCCTAGTTGCTCCATTCTGGACAATTCTTTCTTAACCTTGTCCTGCAGTGCTACAGGAATCTTACGGGGTGGATGCACAACAGGTGTGACCGATTGATCAATATGGATCTTACATTCCCCGGGTAAAAGACCTATGCCCTTGAAAACTTCAGAATGCTCCTGTAAAATTGAGGCTTTTGTCAGTGGCATTTTAAGAGATTCTGACTTAACTGAGTATGAGAGCTTAATCAAACCAAAATCAATACAAGATTGAAGCCCTATTAGTGGAGGTGACCTAGTGTTAACAACATGAAATAGTACCTCACCCTTTTGACCTGTCCTTGGGTGATTACACTGGATAGTAATGCATCCAATGAGGTCTAACTCATTTCCATTGTAAGCAGACAATTTTATTTGGGATTTTTCAGGTAATGTTTTGGTGCCAAGACTTAAGAATACTTTTTGCGGCAAAATATTCACCTGACTACCAGTGTCTAATTTAAATCTAACTGAATGATTAGACGGACCTACCTCAAAATCTGCAAATACCTGTCCATTGATAATTTGTGACTCTACACTATCAACAAATATGTCCTGTGAATTATTATTATCATTACTAGAAATATTTATTTCATTCACAGTTTTACAGACTGAACCAAAATGGTTCCACTTCTTGCATTTGTAACATTGTTTACCCTTAGCAGGGCACACTTGTTCCTGTTTATGTCTCTGATTACATCTTTGACATCTTTCTTGGTTTTCACTGTTTCTATTACCCCTGTTTGACCACTTCTTCCCCGACTGGCCTGAGGGATTTTGACCAGTCTTCTGGCCTGAGGAATTTTGACCAGATTTCTTCGGCCATGCGCCTTTCTGTTGCTGAACAGCATTGACAGATTGTCCTGTGCTGGTGGACTGCATTTCGCGCAGTTGCTCCTGTGCATATTCAATTGACTGACATATTTGCACACATTTATCTAAGGTTAATTTACTGCCTTCATTTATGAGTTTTTCTCTAATCTTTTGAGAGCTTATTCCAAAAACTATTCTGTCTCTTATCATGTCATCACGTTCTGTAAAATTACAGTCAATAGCCAAAATTCTTAATTTAGTGATAAACTCTTCAAATGTCTGGTTTCCTTGCGTTTCATTGTTAAAGCGATACCTTGCAAACACTGGGTTTATTGTAGGCTGTAAATGTTTTTTCACTGCATCATAAATTTGCTTAAGTTTGGTTTTATCTGCTATGGCTAGGGTTTCAAAAATGTCTCTTCCCTTCTCTCCCATCCATAGCAGCAGGTATGTAACCTTGACACTCTCTTCCTTGTCCTTTAATGGACCAGTGAAAATTAAGTTACAATGATCTGTAAACTTTTTCCATGCCTCAGGAAGATTGGTGCTACTCCAATTTATATTGGGTACCGGAACACCGTTTAAATCCATCACTTTGAAATTCTAAATAATACAGAATGTTCAACAAGAAATTCTTTCACAAGAATGTTCAAAGTAAATCCAAATGAGCTTATAAGCAATTACTTCTGACACCATGTAATGTTATTGGTATTGTTCTATGAACGACAATAAGATTTGTGCTCTAACTATAACTTTATTGAACGAATACTATAACAAGTTAACTCTATGAATGTACAATATAAACTGACTGATAAGCCACACTGGCTACTGCTTGTGATATCATGCATATAGAATAGGAGGGGCTAATAGGCTATCATATTACAGAAAATTATAATAATCATAGTCTTGGAGGCTTTAGTATGTCAGATGCTGAATATTATAAATGTGCTGCATTAATAAAATTTGCTATCATTTTATCACAGACCATATTGATTCTACACAATTAATCATTAAAATTCAAGAATTGTAGTAAATTTCTTTTGTCTCTAAACTTTCAGTGGGTACTGTATAAATACATGGATACATTTCGAGAAGTCACTTGATAAGGTTGAATTTTTATAACATCATGTTGATACATCCACAAATAATGAGGTGTCAAAATTCTTTGTAATCGATAAGATATTTTATTTTGTGCCAAAGTTGATAATCTTTTTTACTTTTTCAATGAAGATTTTAATTTCCTAATCATTATTTTGTCTCATTTTGTTATTCAATATACATGCATGTATAATAAATTTACTTTATACATCCACCTAGTCTTGCTCAGTCAGTAGCCAATCTGACAATGAAACAAGGGTTTTTAGCTGGATTTTCCGACGAAAAAATTCAGCTAACAGCTTTTCGAAATCCGGGCAGGCGGTGTCGTTTACAATTGCGTTAAAGTTTTTTCTTTACCATATATTTCTGCCATTTATTGTCCGATCTTTATGAAACTTTATACAATGATAACATACCTTGTGATGAACAGAATTAGAAAGTAACCACAACTGTACCTGGCTTTATTATGGATTATTTCCCTTTGTAATTTATGCGTTAAAGTTTTTATATGTTGGATATCTCTGTCATTTATGGTCAGATCTTGATGAAAATCAATCTTTAATGTTGTTTCCACATTACATTGCTTGTTTGGTTCTATTCCCGGACTGGACATTGTTTTAGCCTACATCAGTAGCAAGTAGGACAGTTATCATCCCCTTTTAGACTATGTATTATACAAGGTAAAAAACTTGGATCCAGTTAGATTGGCCTGACTGACCACTTCATTATGAATGAAAAAAGCTGAATCATTGAGAGATATATAGTTTGTTTTTTCTCAACTGTCAAAACATGAATAATTTCATGCTGAATGCGTTAGTTCAAATTAATGTCATGATACATTTATAAGATTCCGAAAGTGTGTATTATAATTGAGTAAAGCTGCTTATGTCGTATGATATGTTTTAGTCAAGATACATTTAATAACAATTAGGTCGCCAGTACAAAAAAATGCATTCAGCCACTGTGAAATTATCCAAGCTTTGACAGTTGACAAAAAACTGACTATACCAAACATTCCTTTTTTTCTCTCATTTTACATGTGTGTATTTCAACACTAATTGTATAACAAATTCTACATATTATTCTACATAATCATAATTATGCCTCATTGTTAATTATTATAGAATGAATTCTATTTTACATACATATTACAGGTCGCTTAAAAATGTGATTTAAACCAGCACATTTACAATACAACAGGGTGATAGGTCAGCTGCGTGTTCAGTAACGACTGTTAGCTAACGTTATGGGTACGGGACAACTCAACCCGTTGACAACTCAACCTGTGGATAACTCAAGCCAAAGTTTGGACAACTCAAACTGTTAGTGAGGTATTGAGTTTTCTCCGGTTGAGTTGTCTTTAGTTTGAGTTGTTCCGACCCTAACGTTACAGAACGTTTTAGAACGTTCGGGGTAATTGAACACGCTGCTGATGGATAGGTCAAGGGAAAACTAGTCAAACATGTAAATAAAGAAGAAAGTAGACTAGTTTTTGTGCTGACCTACTCACATACATATTTTACAACTATGTCTCAGATATACTGTCGGATCAGTGCAAATCTATGGTGCTTTTCACAAAAATTCTTACGGAAAAAAATCATCGTAAGTCAAAAACAAGAAACATTAATAATACACTCATTTTTTTGCCTTTTCAATTCTAAATATCATAGAATTGCATAGAATTGTGTATAGCTTTTGAATATCATATCATAGTTACACTTATTATCCATCTGACTTCGATGTGCTAATTATTACGAAACTAACTTATGAAGATTTTTTTCGTAAGAATTTTTGTGAAAAGCCCCACTAGTCTTCAACCTTCTCTATTTACATTAAGTTAAGACTAGTTTTTGCACTGACCTATTAATACGGATATTTTATCATGGCAGTATTTTTATTTTTTATTCAACTGTCAGTGGCGCAAACATTTACCACTCTGATATAGATATTCACTACAGTATAAATTGTTTTTTCTCAACTGTCAAAACATTCATAATTTCATGGTGACTTTGTGCTCTTTGTCTAACACTAGTGATATTGAGATAGTGTGTATTCAATTACCTTGAAATTATTCAAACTTTGACAGCTGAGAAAAAATGGAATACTTTTGTAGTCATAATTGATTTAAATCAGCAGGGTCAATGAATGCACCATCAACAGTAGAATAAAAATTGACAATATAAAAGATTTATTATCGTTATTTATCAATTTATGGTTTTATTTTTTATTCCGTCCCCATGTCACTTTATTGTGTATTTTAGTTTTTTGTTTGTTTTAAAGTATAATAATGATAGTATAAAGAAAGCATTAAAATTCTAAAATTATTGTTGTTTTGTTGTGCTCACACTGATACAGCTATTGTAAAATTTGATTCTAGCCGCCCTGGCTAGCTCAGTTGGTAGCACGCAAGTCTACTGATTGAGGGGTCGTGGGTTAGATTCCCGGGCGGGGCATACTTTCTTGGAGCTTGGTCATGAAATTATTTCTATGGCTATTCTCCCTCCTACCAATGATTTTTAATTATGTAGGGCAGTTGTCAGTCACTGACGAAAATATGCGCTTAGTTGTTGGTTAACAGCTAAATCCATAGATTTAGCCTTTCCAGGAGGAGCGAGTAGGTTGACTGACCACCGTTATATGACATATACAGTGTGTTACTACTGCGTTAAACCCAAAACAAATTTTATTCAGCTGTCATACATTAACCTTATTGATGTAAATACACTCTACAGTACTTGTGTACTTATGATCATAAAAAGATAATTGTATGATGTACAGGGAATAGTGAACAAATATTGAGTATTTACATCAGCAGGGTTAATTATGAGCCACTGATAGTTAAATAATTTTTATACTGGGCTTAACTCTGTGTCAACACATTTTTTAGGTTATTTTACAGCATCCAGCTCACCCAACCTAGTTTACCTGGACCCTTGTCTATAACCAGTACTTACCTACCCTTCCACATGGCTGGAAACTTCTCCATACACCTTATTAATGAAGGAAAATTGACATTATTGCCAAAACAATTTATGGAAAGTTAAACATCCCAGGGTGGGATTCTGACTCATACCCCCTTTCGGGACACTAGATTTGAAATCCCTGCAAGCTACCAACTGCGCTACAGACCCAGTTTTTTGTTAATACAAAAACAGCTAACGTGATAAAATACTACAGTTTGAGCCAGTTTTTGTGTACAGCAGAAAAGCTGGTTAGGGGAACCAACCACTGTATATCAGAAATAAAAGAAAGATATTATCATTTGAAAACAGAAGGTGTATATTTTATATACAAAAATATAGAAACAAATATTTAATTTAACACAACTTGGAACAACAGGTATCAACATTAACAGCAAAACTATACAATTGAAACTTTATCAACAAAAATGTTCCCATGAAAATAAGATATCTCATTGAATTGTGAATCCAATAGGCAATAGCACAATAATTTCATTTTTTAAGCAAATTACTACTTATTATTTGTGGCCTTGACAAACAACTTTAATCCGTTTAAAGCCATTATTATTGACATTAATCTGATTTCAAAACAAACAATGTCTTGACACTGACGTCATTTTTTCCAGATTTCACCAAAAACGTTCAATGGCCAACGACATATGGTCTCGCTAAATTGAAATTTTTACTGAACCAAATGAAAGTTTACTGGACCAAAAAAACCTAAGTGATATGTTAAAACATGCATTTGAATTTATTTAATAGTTAAGCATAATATATCCTAAAATTGAATGAATAAAATAACAACTATGTGCAATCTGGTTTGATTGAATTAGGAAAGCAGCGGATGTTAAAGTCAGTCGACCTTCAGACCACTCTCATTCTAAAAGTCACTGGACCAACGGCGATTTTGGTGGATTCTGTCCTCTGGCTAAATTCAAAGACAAATTGTTTCATCAAACATATAATGTATGGGCGCATTGTCTAACGATTTCGCTACGAATCGCTATGAAAAAGCCATTTCTTGTAGCGCTTCTTCTTAGGAAACGGCATGCTACTTACCAAACTCCCCGCATCGGTTATCTCCCTTTATCAAATCTTTTGCGCTCATTGCAAATGCATGTTTTCGGGGCGATTTCAAACTAAATAAGTCTTTATAAGTATAAAATCATTGCAAAAACATATGTTTAAATGAACAATTACAAATATTTATTGATTTCAATTCATCTTTAGTCAGTCAAACATAAAAACAAGAATTGTCCGCAAACAGAAAGTTACATTACTGAGGAGGCAGCCATTTTGATTTGTTAAAGCACTCTACGGTAGGGAAGATTTTTTCGCTAGCTTTCTCTACATAGCGAAATGAAGCGATATGTTGTAGCAAGCCGTTTCCTAGAATTTTGCTTCATAGCGATATCTAGCAATTTCCTTAGGCAACGCACCCAATATGTTGCCTACGTCAATACAAACTTATTTAAAGACTCTCTGTCATATTTTATGAGTCTGTCTAACAGTAGCATATGACAGACTTGACAGTATGTGTATTGACAAGATGAGATGACGTGAATATACAGTCTACAAATGTTACACCAAATTTAACAGTCACTTCAAAGTGCATTATGGGTAATTCCACTTTAATCATTTTCAATGACTGTACCGTCATGTAGGAGTGTACCGGTATCATTTATATGTTTATACGTTATATTACCAACATGATCGGACTCCACAGCTTGAATAAACTCCGCTACATGCCCGCTGTCTATCTCGTTAAATTCTAGCGATTGCATAAAGAATATACCCTTATCTTTATCATGGAATATATTCGGAGACGCTAGGTTAGACAACGTGAGACCGCTAACGTGACTAGAACTATCACTGATCATAGAGTTACCACTGGATTTCCTTGATCGGTCATCATGTTCTGAGTTCCCGCTACCTTGACGATGTCGTATTTTATCTAACTTTGACATGAAGTGTCCTTGACTTTCAAGGTAATGATCCGATTTTACGTCCAAATGAGAATCAACTCCAATGTGATCCGCAATTCTTTTAGATTTTTCCGAAGACCCGCTAGAATTCCGTGATTTTTTACCACTCATTCCGCTGGCATTTCTTGATCTCACAACTTTCACTTTTACAGACTGTGTCTCTGTTTTGTTAGCTAAACTATCCTCCTCAACTTTTGAACTAATGTACAGTCTATCTTTCTGGTCGTCAGTGGTAACCACATGGATTTGTTCTGAACTACTTTCAGATAGTTTAGGAACTACTTGTTCATGTATTAATTCACAACCAGCAGTACTTTGGTTAACAGGCTCAGTTACAGGCAATGATAACAATGGAAGAGTTACAACACCATTCTGCGGTACAACAATCTGCTGCGGGAGTCCCATTGGTTCCCCAGTGGCTGAACATGTTCTAAAACTAATTTGAATCTGCGAAGGTAAATCTTTATTTAGTTCAGCATCCGCTGTAAGCGCAGGAACGTAATTAACAGGGGTTAATATTTGACCTTGATTAGAAGTGTGTATAGCATCAGTGTGTGTTATTTCATTAACTGGTAGCTCGACTCCATAAGCAGACGACATTGAACGATTGTCAGGTTTAGTGATATTCTCATGACCTGGTAAAACTGTTTTATGATTCTGATTAGATGATTGACTGTAGGTGCTTGTAGGTATGTTATTATTGTGAATATCTAAAGTTCTATTCATAGTGTTAATGGATTGAACATTTCTTAATTGATTTATAATTGTATGATACTTTTTTCTATTAGGTTCCTTTTGCACATTGACTGAAGCCGTTTTATCATTATTGTCTACAGTAGTATTTGTGTTTGAAGACTTTCCTGAGGAATCTTCAGGAATTCTTATATTAGATTGTTCAGAGACATGTATACTGGTTTCCATGGCAACGTTAATGTTTTCTTTCTCAACCACGCTGTTATCAAAGTCTCTAGAAGTCAGGTTTGTCTCAGTGGCGCCATCAGTACTTGTACATTTATTAACATTGATCAAGGAACCATTGCTGACAGTGTCAGTACCATGTTTTGGTGCTTGAATCACAACCATTCCATTGTTTGTAAGTATTTGGTATTCTTGCACTGAAGGCAGCAAAGTCGGAGACTCCATTGACGTTTCCATGGTGTTGCCAAGGTAACAGACCTCATTGTGCTGAGAGACTGGTACAGAACTTTGAGGTATAATCTCTTGACCTTGAGGCACTGGAACCTGACCTTGACCTACATTTGAATGTTGATTCAGGAAACTAGCTATGTAAGAGTTCTGAGGTACCGGAGTACCTAAAGGCTGTAATGTAGAGTTCATTGCATGACCTTGCGGCAAATGACCTTGAAGATCACCTTGGTATTTGAATATTGGAATCATGGGAAGAATCTGTTCTTCTGGTGTTACAACATAGTTTGGTTGATTCAGGTCAATGTGAAGTGTATACTGTAGTGGTTTCTCAGAGATAGGTTGGTTCATTCCAAACTGAGGGGTAGTAGGAGGTTGAAGAACTATTTGATGAATATGACCTTGACCTTGATTGTGAACACTGAGTCCTTGACCTTGACTGTTTACACTTTGACCTTGATTTGTAACAATTTGACATTGACCTAGTTGTGGATGACCTTGAACTTGATTGATCAATTCTTGGTTTGTATTAGCAAGTTGTGACTCGTATACAATTGAAGAGGGACTCTGACTGAGAGTTGATGTTGGTACAGGGTTATATTGTTGCTGGGAGACAGGTGTTGGTAGAATACATGTTGTTGATGTCTGTTGTTGCTGTGCTGAGCCATCTATAACCTGAAACATGATTAAAATAAAGATGTAAATGACATACAGTGCTCACAAAAAGTTCTTAACACAAATGAAATTTTAAGAAAAACTGAATATGCCAATCACAAGTAATTTTACTAAAATCAAAGCTTGTTTACATAAACATACTTAAAATCATATGTTGACAAACTAATAAATGTTGTTTTTGAAGTTTCCTTTTTTCTAATTAGGTTTAACACCATCTCAACACAATTTAGGTCATTTTACAGCATCCAACACATAACCTAGCTTTCCTGGACCCTTATCTATAACCAGTACTCATCTACCCTTCATCAAGGCAGGAAACTTCTCCATATATCTTTTTAATGGAGTCAAAATAATTGTCAAAATTTCATGGAAGGGTATAACCTCCCCAGGTGGGATTCAAACCTGTACCCTCTTTAGGACAAGAGATTCCGAATCCTGGCGCACACTCAACTGCGCTACCGACCCAGGTTTTTTATGTTTGTGAATTTTGATACTGATATTAAGTAATCATTCAAACTTCCTATGGAACCTAAACTCTATTTACTGGCAGCCAACAAATTGGCACGCAGATATCATACCATTCCTACCATATACAAAACAGTTCTCCAATATTTCTATAATAGCTGGATGTTAAAGTAAATAAATCACCATATTAAACAAACCTGCTTATTTTTATGTCTATGAACAAATTCTTTTAATTGTTGAGAAAGTTGTTGTTGTAATGTACTCTTAGCTAACTCTTGTATCCATAGTAATTTGTTCTGTCTGCTCGTGGAATCCTACAATATATACAACTAATTTGTTTGTGCTTAACTCCATAGCAATACATTGTATATATCATATCACTAAAGTCAGTCAGTCAAACTACTCACTGTTCCTGGAAAGACTGAATTCTCTGGATTTAGCTGTTAACAAGTTGCTAGGCACATACTAAACTTAATCTTAAATAATGTTTTCGTAAATCGTTTAATTTGTTTGAAATTCAAGATAAGCATTTTTAGGGAAAAGAACAATCTAAATTTCATCACTTCTGTTAATATTTTCATTAACAAGAAATATTCTTATATAGGACTTCAATGATATAATCCGAGGATTCCAACTGTTAGGAACTACTTTACCCATTGGATAACTTAAGATTTTATCAGAGAAAGATAACAGACAAAAGTCCCTAATTGGTCTTATTTTGTCCAAGTACTTTTGGAGAGTACTGTATACACCATCGTCGGCAACCACAGTACTTTCTTCTGTTACACTCCATACATACTGTGGGCTATTTGACTGGCAAAATCTCATTTACATGAATATGCATATGGCAGGGTGAACAATATTCTTACAATTAAATTGCAAGTTAAAATTAAATACTCTTCAATTACAACGACGTCATACTGTGTTTTTCCCACTTAAAATAGAAACCAATGCACATATTTATTTTCAAAAAATGGTTGCGTAATTTTATTGGCTAGTTTTCGGCAGTGGTTTCCTTGCTGAACCAATGAAACTGCCTCATTAATTATTCATGATTGCGAGATTTTCCTAACCAAATGGCCCAAGGAATATAATGCAGTAAAGTGGAGTAATGTATCGTGGGATAACCGACAATGTGTATACACGTGATCTATAAAATATAAGATGTTGTTTTACCTGTAAAGTGTTTATAGTAGCTGTCACATTATGTGTTGTTGTTTGACTGGTAATATCAGATATTTGTTGTTCCGAAGTGGTGCTTGTCTCACTTTGGGTTCCTTAAATACAATATAGAAAATATATACAGCATTCAGTGAAAAGTCAGTAGGAATCATTGGTTTAAAATAGTACACAGTTTTCATTAAAAATTCAACAGCAATCATTTGGTTACAGCAGCAAAAAAGTACCTTGTACTAATATTTTGATAACTATTTACTTAAGAAATAACCTAACAGTTGCCTATGTTTTATCATATAATAAACTATAGCATAAGCTTTGTTAGGATATAAATCATCCGTTTTTGGTTTGGTTTGTTTAGGTTTTACGGCGCACCAACACAGAAAGGTCATATCGCGCTGAAAGCAATTAATGATACTATTAATTATCCGTTCTTTAGCATGAGTTGAATAATGAGTGCCAATATTATAATGAAACAAAGACAACAGAAAGTTATTTTGTTTCAATAGCCTATTCCTACTTAATAATAACTGATTGATCCTTACTTTTAAAAAGTAATCCCTATATATATAGCTGTATAATACTAATAATGGGCCCTTTTTTACAATAACTGATCCTTACTGTATAGGAAATAACTAATCCCTACCGTATAATACTAATAAGTGATCCCTTTTGTCTAATAACTGATCCTTACTCTATAATAACTGATCCCTTTTGTCTAATAACTGATCCTTATTCTATAATAACTGATCCCTGTTATAAAATAATTGATCCCAACAATAAAGTATATTACCTTCAGTTAATGTTTTATTTCTCTTATAATGTTCTTGCCAGACACGTTTCATACCATGTTCAGGCGGGTCTCTAAGGCCTCCTGTATCTATCATCTGATTATGTACACTCGAAATTGTAGCTCCACAACAACCAGTTACCATGGAGATAAAACTATAACAGTTAACATGTAGAGCACCTGTAACAATATTGGTTACTATAGCAACATGTTTTATATAACAACAACCAGTAACCATGGAGATAAAACTATAACAGTTAACATGTAGAGCACCTGTAACAATATTGGTTACTATAGCAACATGTTTTATATAACAACAACCAGTAACCATGGAGATAAAACTAAAAGAATTTGTATGTAGAGTATCTGTAACAATATTGGTTACTATAGCAACATGTTTTATATAACAACAACAACCAGTAACCATGGAGATAAAACTATAACAATTTGTACGTAGAGCAACTGTAATAATATTGGTTACTACAGTAACATGTTTTATATAACAATAAATAGTAACCATGGAGATAAAACGATAACAATTATTATCTATTAACAAGGGGTGTGCTCAGCCTCTAACAACCAACAAACAGAGACAAAACATTGCTGAAATTATAACTGTGTGCATGGACTTTGCCTACAGTTGTTCCACTCCACCCAGGTATAAATGGGGACTTTGAGGGATCACAAGCCTGAAGGTGATTTCAATGCTTAAAGCTTATTGTACAAAATTAAAAAGGTGACTGAACATATATGGACAAAGACTTTAAACCAAATTTTCACTTTCTTAACTTTCAAATAATGACTCTTCAAGTGCATTTTATTTAATATTTTCTTGAAGAAAAAGTCTTATCTAACATGAAATCAAATTATATACCAACCTGCAGGTGTTAACATTTCCGCTACAACTCTTCGAGCCTCAGCTTGACCTTGTTGTGACCTTGACCTCCAGTCTTGTAATAATCTTTTATGTGTTAATGCCAACTATAATATATGATGATTTGATTTTACTAATCTTAACCCAATAAGCACAGATATAGTACACGGCAATAAAGTTATTTTTGATAAATAATGCATTGATCATTACATTTTGTCAAAACCTGATGAAGGCTTATGGACAAAACGTAGTTTTCATAAATACATAATGCCCAGAAGTTTGATTTCTTGTAATATATTTTCAAGTAAAAACAATGCATATTAATTATAACTTTTGAATTAATCAAATGAACCGAGTCATTTCTTACTTTAAGGAGAAATGAATTAAGAAAGGAGAAATTAATAAACACGACAACAGTGTCAAAGTCAAGCCCAGTCAGGTTAAAAAGTGAAAAAATGACACATTGGTAGTAAGTGTTTTACGTTTGAATGCCAGATTAAGTACCATTCTAGCTTTCAGAGAAGTGGGGCAATCCTACTTCTTGGTTCATGGTTTTAAAGTAAAATTGTATCTTTGCAATTACTGACGGGATTCAAGGAAGGAGTTTAAATTACACTGGGGTCAAAAAAGTTTCTTTACACTTTATTTTGTTTCATATTTTCCTTTTGATTTTTTTATAGCAAAAATTAATGCAGTCACAATCAATTTAACGTTTTATTGTATATTCATAAAAAAATATATATATTATAGAACACAGCTGACAGCTAATGATAAACTGTATATTAGTTGTAAAACTAATAACGACAAGTAAAGTGTGATTAAATATATTCGAAAACGTAAAAAATAACAATTTGTAAAGAGACTTTTGGACCCCAGTGTACATTTGTACAGTATTATCAGTGATGTATCTTACCATAACACAATTATCCATACAACAATGTAAATCAACCATTTGATGAAACTCTGGTAATTTACCTAAAGCAGCTTTACCTCGTGTTCTCTCAATTCTACATGGTCTCTGAAACAATGCAACAATTACAACATAAATAGTTACATTTCGTGGGTTAAGCCCAAAACGGTTGTAACTCGATCTCGATCGTAACTCTGAATTACGACCATTTCCACAAAAACCGGGATTTGTTAATTTTCTGAGTAGTATTTGCCATTTGTTACCAATATCATAACCTGATTAAAATCCATGGTCCAAACCATGATTCAAACCTACCACTTCCCTATTTGTAAGCAGATACCAGTAGCCTGATGACAAGGTGTAAAAGCTGTATAGTGGGTGAATGCTAGGGCTGTGGATCCTTGAGCAAGTGGCGATCCGATCTGAACCACGATTCATGTGTACGATTCACAAATTGAACCACGAATCACTTGTTAATGGAGAAGCATACAGAATTTCACGTAATAACAAAAATAAGCGATGAATTACATTAGCTTTAACTAAATGGAAAGCCGTGTACTCCAAACATTACTATTACCAGACATTAAATGGGCATTTTCAGTGGTAACATTTTTGTCTAAATGTGTATCATTGAAACTTTGACACTAGATAAATCGGTCCCTACATAAATTAAAGTTTTCATTAGTAGTGCAACTCGTTTTCAAAAATAATTAAGCTGAAAATTTTCTTTTTAATTTTTTTTTCCAAAATAGATAGCGATTCGACGATTTCAGACATGACGAATATTCATACTCGATTTTCTGATCAGGGTCGCGAATATCCGAGTATTCGGATACTCACCGCAGCTCTAATGGAGAAAGTGATTCCAAATTTTTTGAAAGACCATGAAACAAATCCAGTACTAAAACATCTTATAACAGCACTGTTTACTTACATTTTCTGTTTTCAATCTTTTATGCAGAAAATTATTAGAGTACAAAAGTATTCTTTGTGTGGCACGCTCACATAGGTGTAGATCTTCCCTCAAATATTGACGTTTTGTTATAACAAACCGTTCAAACTTCTTAGATTTCTTATGTCCATTTCCTAGACCTATAACTCTAGAAAATATAATATATGTATTTATTTTTGGCTGAATGTAAGATGTTTATTGGAGCGTTTAGCACGTTTTTCATGTGCCTCTTGGTGTAGGTTTGATGTAATAATAGGAGGATGTACACCGTACCTGTCCGGGCATACCTATTTATGAGTTTGTTATTTTCTTGAAATGATAATAGAAAATAAATAATTTATGTTTGGCCTGAAAGGCTTAAAGAGAAAGCATAAATTTAATTATTTGTTAAAGGTACTAGTTCACAGATTTGGTTGATTTTTCTATAATTTCAAAATATCATTCAGTGTCTTTAATTTTATCAAAAAATTAATTCTTATTATTTTAGGACAAACTAACCTAAATGTTGCAAGAATTGTACAATAAAAGTCACAGAAATGCACTAAAATTGTCTGTACATGCTGGATAGATATTTACTACATAAAACACTATCATTTGTAGTTATATGTCAATTTGCACTAAAATTGTCATTATCAGAACACTACTTTCCAACTTCGAAAAATTTCCATACAATTTTGATAGTTTTAGAAGAAGTTAATTTAAGTTGAAATCTGTGAATGAGTACCTTTAAAGCCCCCATATGAAGATATATTCATTTACAGCAGACATGAAAACTGTCTTAAAACTTTGAAGTCATTAAATTATAACATGCATTAGAGACATGATCAACATGTAGTACCATTTATAGTTTAAAAGTTGTGGTTACTTTCTAATTCTGTTCATCACATGGTATGTTATCATAGTATGAAGTTTTATAAAGATCTGACATTAAATGACAGAAATATATCGTAAAGAAAAAACTTTAACGCAATTGTTAACAACACCATATGCTCGCCCTGCCAACCACCCAGCCGGGTTTCACCAAACTATTAGCCGAATTTTTTCGTTGAAAAGTCTGGCTAAAAACTATGAATATGCATATACATACTTTCCTCTCTCGGAATAAGCTTTTTCTTTTCTTAGTTCAACAGCTTCTTTGATCAACAATACACAATTATTGACTATATCCATACTTAAATCTGAAAAACATTAATATATTTAAACATTCAAAACAAAGGAGATTGGTATGGTCTTGAACCAAACACTGACTATGTACATATAAGGTATGTTACTACATTAAGGACAGAACAATTTACTTTCTGTTTCTAAAACCTAGGCCACAACAAATTGATCATTTGTTCTATGGATTCGCTCGCACCTTAATTTTGATGGTTTTTACAAAAAAAAAATTTTTATTTCCTTGCTCGCTCATAAAAATTTGGTCAAACTGCTATATAAAGCAAGGAATAAAGTCTTTTTTATTTTTTTTCTTCGCTCCCTAGCCCCATTTTTTTTCCAGAAAAATCTGTAGAACATATGATCAACTTGTTGTGGCCCTAGACACATTTGTTCTTAATCCCCCAATTCAAAATTCTTATTCAATAAAAGGAGCCCATATTTCCATCCAACTAGATCTAGCCTCTGATACCATCAATCATGTTTCAAAATTAAATAATCATAGATTTAAACCCTATCTAAATTTTCCACTCGCCCACTCACTAATTTAGATCTGGTTGTTTCGTAATGAGGGTCACGTTCAGGTAACCTTTTCTCATTATAATATTCATGACGCAATCATTATGTTTAGTAACTTGTTTATATTGTCTATGTCACGCAATTTGAAAAGAGCCATCCAATCACAGCCTGTGAATAACACTGTCGTAAAATTAGCTAAAAAAACTTGGTCTAAAAAATAGAAGTTAAGAAATCAAAATGCTATGTATAGTGTTTTGTCTAGATAAAGCTACACATTGATTGATCAATAAAAAGATTATCTCGACGTGACCCTCCTAGAGAACCTTAGAGATCCTGTACGACAGCTGTCTAAAGGATGTCTGTTTACAGAGATTGAACCCTGCTACACTTACCTCCACTAGATCGGATACATTTCTGTATACATCCACATAATTTCTTCTGACTTAATGGACAATATAATCTCTCAACTATATAAAACAAAATATGTACATAACATATCTAACAATTAAAATATTCATTCAACTATTTCATTCTTCAAAAAATTATTTAACAACACAAAATACTAAATTTCAAAACCAAGTGATAAAAGCTTTGACCACAATGGAAATAAGGGTTTCCCTTCATTGTGTTATCCAGGTTATTGATGTACTTTGGCATAGATCTTTGCTTTTCATGATTGATTATATTTATTGTTGTGATCATGTTTGATGTAATGTTTTAGGTATATTGTACATTTGTTAACCGAATAATATATCTATATCTATCAATAAAGCTAATTATCTTTCATTCAACAAAACTTTTTTATATCAAGGTAATAAGAACGTGAGACCGAAAAAGATTTATAAATTTTGAAATTTATGTAGCATTATTCATTAGTTATAGATTTATTTAGGAAAGGTATAATACGGCACTTGTACTCCCTTGCCTTCAAGTTAGCATTTATGGCGAAGTGGTAGAGTGTCCGCTACTCTAGAGGTCGTTGTTTCAAATCTCTGTTCTGACCAATGGATTTTTATGCGATAACATTTGGTGCCCAATGTAAATAACCCACTAGGAATTGTATGATAGCACCTTAAAATAGTCCCACAGACAATCAAGCTCCAAGAATTCGCGGACGAATTCTGATAAGGAGGGGGAGTGTGTAACAGAGGTATAATACAGCACTTGTACTCCTTTCCCTTCAAGCTAGCTTTTATGGCGATGTGGTAGTGTCGGCTTACGACTCGAGAGGTCGTGGGTTCGAGTTTCAGTTAGGACCAATGGATTTTTATAGGGTTACATATACATTAAAATTTAACGATTCTTCCTTACCATGTTGGCTATCAAATTTTGATTTCAACATTTTAACAAAATTTTCAGCATCAGCAATGTAAGCTTGTTTCTCTTCATCAGACGGAACACAGATTGGTTTAACTATAGAACGTCTAGGTGGTCTGTCATATATCTGAACTGTAATAGAAATACATTGATATAGACTGAAACAGATTTCTAAAATTTTCTAAGTATGAAAGGGACATAACTCTATATACAATCAATTCAGAGTTATGCCCCTTCATGGTTAATAAATAAGTATGCAAACTGCCAATTAAATACAGTAAAGTTCCAATACTAGGACCATCACAATTGTCTCCTTTAAGAATGCAAATGCAGTAATTGCATTTCACAGTCTAAGTTTAATGATTTCACCATTTTCACAACTATCACACCTAATCATCAGGCTGGTGCTTTCTATCTATTAATCCCCCTGAGGAGACCTGCTATGTGCAGTCCACATATTGGACCAATGGTATTATAACATCATTGGAGGTATCTTTTTGTGGCAATCTGATTAAAACCTGACCTAAAATTGTCCGCTCGCTTACTGGCTAAATTAGATCTGGCCATTTTAAAATCAGGGTCACTTTCAGGAGACCTTTTTTCATAATGATATTCATGACAAATCGTTATGTTAAGTAACTTGTTAACATCGTCTATGTCCCACAATTTGAAATGAGCCGTCCAATCGCAGACTGTGAATAATACCGCTGTTAAATAAGCTTGCAAACTTTGGACTAAAAATAGAAAGAACGAAATCAAAATACTATTAATAGTGTTTTGTCTAGATAAAAGCTACGCATTGATTAGTCAACATAAAGGTCATCTTGACTTGACCCTCCATTGAGATCTTAGAGATCCTGTACGACAACGCTCTAAAGGATATCTGTTTACGGAGATTGCTGTTTGTGGTGAAGCATCTGCAGGTAAATTTCTTGCTCAAGGAAAATAAGCAGTGACTCTGGCAGAGTTCGAACCCCAGCTCTTTCAATCCCTAAATGCCATCCTACCAATGAACAACAGATTAAGTTAATAATGATATCTATGATAAATGTAATATACTTACCACAAGCATTACATAACATAATTTCTCTACCAGTATTTTTATCAATACGAACTTTAGGTAATGGTGTGTGACTTGATCTGCCAGACTTCTTGGAGGATTTTATTACTGTGTTAACAACATATGGTGATTTACATAGATGACATAAAAATGGTTCACCTGAAAGAAAAAATAACCTAACTAGGTAAAAATTAATCCTGCCTTTGGGGTAAACTTTGAAAAACTTCAGTAGGGTAAGCTTCTATTTTTTGGAGAGCCAAATAAGATTTTCACTAATAATTTTCTAGTCAATATCCCTGGATGTAAACTTTAAATTTGAACTAAGGTAAAACACTTGCTTTTTTACTAGTGAAAAAAAATCTCTAGGGACTGCAATATAGACTATATCCAGAATTCAAATATTTGGGTTTTTCCTCTGGTACAAACAAACTTTCACCGTTACAATGAAAACATGTGTACAAAGAACAAGAGGATTTAATCCATAGTTCATGCTATTTAGCAATAATGTGTAGAAACTTTGTTTGTACCACCTGTGCACGGATGGAAAAACCCATAAATTTGAATTGCAGATTAGGTCTATTTGCTGGGTGTGGTTACTCTAAACAATATGATCCACACTTTAAGGACTGAAGACAGAATATTTCTTAATTTTAAGTTGCTTATTTTATGGGACCTATATTGAAATATGAAACATTTAGGAATATCAAATTTTGTAAGTTGTTCAGGGGCTGATCCAGGATTTTTTTTCTAGGAGGGGTTCAAACTTTTTCTAGGGGGTCCAAACTTTCAAATCACCACCACAGTCATTATAAACCATTTTCAGAATAACACAACATATTAAATAACTTACAGTAAAAAAATACAATCATGGATGGGTTTGTTTTGGAAATTTCAGAGGGGGAAACCATACATTCCTGATCCCCCCTTTTCTTTTTTTCAAAAATAGAGGGGGCGCATATTACAAGAAAGGCATTAAAAAGAGAAGATAGAGTATATTAATTCAACTACCATTAGGTAAAACATCATAAGGTCTGTTAGCTCTAGATTTACATCTTGATTTTTTAACATTACTCTTCTCATCTTTCTTGTTATCAGGAGAATAGGATTCCTTTCTTTTTCTTTTCCTTTCACTTCTTCTCTCTGGTCTTCCTGACGATTCCATTATCTACATATAAACCTAGAAATAAACATACTATTAACCTAATCTGGAATTCAAATTTATGGGTTTTTCTGTCTGTGCACAGCCGGTACAAACAAAGTTTGTGACACATTATTGCTCAATGCTATGGATTAAATCCTATTGTTCTTTTTACACGTGTTTTCAGTGTAACAGTAAAAGTTTGTTTGTACCGCAGGGGAAAACCCAAATGTTCGAAGTCTATTACAAATGCATGGCACAGGAACATTCATCGCCTTAACCCAATCACCAATATTTTGGGACTAGCGTAAATTGGTTCTAGGTATATTTTACATTGATAGGCTAGCTGAAAATTATGGTAAAATAAATGTCAAAATTTATACATGTAAATTAAAGTTTTCAAACACATTGTTATATAAAATTTCCATTACCAACACTTGCATACAACACAAAACCCTTACAGATCTAGAGCCAGATAATGCTATTAATGGGCTTAATGCACTCCACTGAGAATTTTTTTAGCCAAGTGGCAGTGGTGCCTTTTTTCTCATGCAAAATCTATATATTCACCGAAACACGAGTTGTATTGTGGTTATGACACTGTATTGAGTGTTATAAAATCATTTAATTAAAGAGAAATCAAACAGTAGTTAATATAAAAGACTCGATCAAAACGCAATAAAAATTAAAGTGCATAAAAACATTCATTGTCAAAATTAGGTCATCGCATCTTGGAAGATTTTTATAAATTTTCTATAAAAATCAGCAATGTCGCACATAATTACCTGTGACAACGCAATGTATCAACCTTTATAAATGATTTTATAGATGCATAATAAGTAGCTATCGAAAAAATCAATGGAAATAGTCAGTTTTCTTGTAAACTTTTCGAGAATCCTTTATTCTCCCTACTTCGTTCATAATATTCGTCACTATTGATAAAGGGAAGTAACTCTTGATGTAATGGATAAAGATCTGTTCGTACGTATGCGTGCAGTATCCGGAAGAATTGCCGTTTCGTCCTCTTCAGTAAATGAGCACATGTTGTGCAAAACACGTGCATTAAGTAACAGTGACGTAGTTACGATGATGCTCGTGTCTCGGTATGAATTTTGGCAGTATGTTCTAATTAGGGGAGGAAAAGTTGAGTACCCGATGCGAGTATCAAATCCGCAACCTCCTGTTTGTAAGTCATACCCTCTATACCAAGAACCCTAGAGCCCCTGTCTATACCAACTGAGCTGATCGGACAGATGATAAAAACACACAAATAACTAAAACTATGCATTTAACCCGATAAAATCCATGGTCCTAACTGAGATTCGAACCCACGATCTCTAGAGTCGTAAGCTGACACTCTACCACGTTGCCATAAAAGCTAGCTTGAATGCAAGGGAGTAAGTGCCGTAATATACCTCTGCTACACATATAGGGTACTTATCTTTATACAGCAGGTGACAAATCCAGGTTCTTTCAACTAACCTATACTTTGCTTCACCCTAGCTCTAGAATGACAAGGCTAGCCACACACTCAAAGCATCAATGCAAGGGGATAAAGAGTGTTTCTAAATAAGTTTGATGTCGTTTGTTCGGTTATATTTATATTTTTTTGCAATGTTAACAACCATTGTATTGCATTTTACTAAATGCATATGTGACGATCATTGGTACGAAGATACGGGTTTTAACATTGTCCAATGTGACGTCAGTTCATCTTGGTCAAAGGATGCGTTATTACGTCTTAGTTTTAAACTCGCACGTCCGACTTTCTGAACTCCAGAATTAATTAATAATTATTTATCTACTTCCGGTTATATATTAGATTGACTCTGCTAGTCATTACAATAGAGACAAGGTATGAGTATGTATTCCAGCCATCCTAGTAACCTGCAAAGAGCATTACGTTCTGTTGTAGTTGTGAAAAGTGACAGAGAATGAATACATTGTCTTCCTTATACAACCGCTTGGTGCATTGTGTTCCAATGCATAGGAACGGGGACTAAGTTTGGAGCATACCTTATAATATATATATACTCTTTATTTCCACTTTTCATTGATTTTTACATAAATATTAAATGTACAAAACAACATATGAAAGAAACAATTCATACACATAGTCATATAGTATCGTTCTGCACAATAACTTAAATAAAGAAACATACAACATGTATAGAACAGGTGTAAGACTGCGTACATACATATATTTGTGAGTAGTTTTTAAATGTTTTGCACCTTAATAATCTGTCCTAACCAACATTAAAATGTTAAGACGAGGTTAAGGTAAACAAGTCAGTCCACATTCACACTCACGCATTCACGATTAGCCATATTTAGTATAGATTGTATGAATGTAATTACAACATATTTGAAAAAAGTTTTTTTGAAATTGAGGATCTACTTGAAACACAGCAAGTATATCCTCGTCAAAAATTGTTTTCATGAATATTTTAGCAGGTGAATTTTTCAAGTAAAGACTAACCGATTCACTAATTTGGTAGCGTATTACATTTATGAATTTCACTCTATCTTGCTCGAAAACAACACAGCTAGATATCAGATGACCGTATATGTCAGTGGTTGCAAGATTGCATTTATTACATTTTGTTATGTTGAAGAATGACTTGTATAGTAGAACACGAATTGCAAAAATAGCATGAATTATTTCCCTTTTTGTGGTAGCATATAACCACAAAGGTGATGGTTTCACAGATGTATGAACTGATATAAATCTAGCGAATTCTTGTTCATTAAATACTCTTGACTTCCATTCGCTCAATTGTACATTTTGCATAGCTTTACTGACAATGTTTTTCCAAGAATACCTGCTTGGAAAGATAGCACTTTGTAAATATGTTGTTAAGAAGTGAAATAACCCATACAATACTAATAATTTACATATGTCAGGCACAAATCCTAGTTGATTTCGGTAACCTTTGGTCACATATAGATTGAGACAGTAATTAAACAATTTTCTTGCTGTATTGTTTGTTGACATTGTACATAGTCTTTGAAGGAAGGATAATTTTCTTTTGGCTATATCTGCGTCTATGGGTACCATCCGAGTGTGCTGAGAGCCATATCTGTGCGCGTATGCTGTGGAAGGTGTTGTATCTTTTTTGCCGCTAGTCGCTGGAAGCGCTGAACTTTTAACAAATCACTGTCATATTATGCCAGAGTTCAGCTCCATATAATAAAGAAGAAAATGACACTGAGCGTACAATCGGTGCCATTCGAAGGGGATTTATATCCCCAGCACTATTTTCAATCGAAAGCACAGAATATAAAGATGATTGAGCTTTACTAATTCTATTTTGAATTGTATCTTTCAAGTTTAATGAGCTATTTAGTTTTATACCAACATGCGTTGTAACGTAGCAAGACAGTATTTCCGATAATCCAAACTTGACACTGAAATTTCCCTGCGATTTTTTACTACTGAATAGCATTGTACAACATTTATTGTAATTAAATTCATAACCCCACTTATTCGCGTAAGTTTGAACAATTTCTAGCATAATTTCAAGTGAAGATTTGGACGAACACAATAGCGTCAAATCATCAGCTAAGGTAGGATTTCCACAGCAAATAGTACCAACAGATAAACCATGATTACTTTTCTCTAAAATGTTGAGAAGTTGGTCAATAAATAGAAGATACCACCATGTGGACAGTATGCCTCCTTGTCGACATCCTTGTTTTATAAGGAATTTGGTTGATGTTATTCCATTGACAAAAACGACACTTGATATATTTGAATAGCTATTTATCATTAATTTAAGGAACTTCCCACTGATACCAAGTTGTTGAACTTTATTAATTAATGCACTATGGCGACAATTGTCAAAAGCGCCGGCCGTGTCTAGGAATGCTGCATAAACTTCAGAGCCTTGCTCAGTAAAATGTAGCACACTTTCTTGGAGATTGAAAGAAGCTGTTATTGGGCCTAAGTTGGTCTGATACGCATTTTGCTGCACACTCGGGAATTGAATGTTCTTGGATAATGTCCATTCGTTAAGTCGTTGGTGTAATATACGCTCAAAGAGTTTATACACAACAGAAAGAAGATTTACAGGTCTGTAGCTGTCCGGTTTATGCTTAGACTTTTTGTCCTTATGTATGGGAATTATTATTCCAATTTTACAACCGTCTGGAACATATTGACTATCTATCATCATGTTAAACAATGTTCTTAAGTAATTTTGTAATGTGCTCCCTCCATAAATTATATGCTCAGCACACACTAAGTCAATTCCGGGCGCTTTCCGCGTTTTCATGGCTTTAATGCAGGAGTTTAGTTCATCTGGGGTTACTTCCCTTGTTAGAATAGGATCTTCGGAATAGTCGTTACGTCTTTACGTATTTGACTCATTTTATTTTCAATATCATATAAGAAACCAGTATCGAACTGTTTTTTGTCCTGAGGGGATCTATGAAGTGTTATAAAGGCCGGTTGCTTATTAATATGTTGAAGCTTTGTGAAGCCAGTAGAGTACAAGTGAATGATTTATCGCCTTCCTAGTACCATCTCTCAGAGCAATGCGTTCACGGACTGAGGATAAGAAAAGGGACGAGGTCATCGCTATGGACGTCTATGGCATATATGTATATAATCATGTAGAAAAGCTGACGGCACTGTTGAGTTGAGTTGGTGGTTTAGTGATTATGTGTCGGAGAGCCAGCAATAGAGATTAGCTGTTGGATATAGCCTTGATTATTTAAGAGAAGCTTATGGTAGCCCGGCATATTTATACATCCCCACCCACTCATCGAATATATTGTTAATAGTCAGCGACAGAGATGATTCACTCTGGTCGCTCGTCAACTTGATATAATGCACGAGCTTACGAAGATATTATAGCTCTGTTGAACCTCATTTTTCACAACCCGTGTTTTTCACAACTTGTGAAAAACGCGTATGTATTTTTCACAACTTGTGAAAAACGCGTACGTATTTTTCACAACTTATGTGAAAAACACGTTAGCATGCAAATTTCATACGAGCATAGAGACGCATTTTTCACAACATCAAATCTGGCGAAAAAAATGTTTGAAAAATTTGAGTTTTTTGGTACTAACGCATTTTTCACACATGTAAATTTTTATTGCCAGCTGTAAGTAAGTAAGTGAGTTATTTATTTTCGTGACATGTGTTATGACAATATTACAAACATGAAAACAACATGAAGAGTATTTACAGATAAACACCCGACCCAATGGGTGTAAAAACCACAGTCTTTAAAAAGACAAATTTTGTGAAAAATGAGGTTCAAAGTTTGTTACAACCTGTTTTGAAATAAAAACCCGAATTGTAAAAACTATTACAAAACATAAATTCTTATTAGGGTATATGGAGAATATTTCCGACCTTGTGGACAGGCAGGTGAGTACTGGTTATAGATAAGGGTCCAGGAAAGGCAGGTTAGGTGCGCTGGACGCCGTAAAATAACCTAAAAGTTGTGTTGACATGGCGTTTAACCCAGTATAAATATTTGTGTATGATACAATTCTGGCAAATATTTGTCGTATGATAGGTCATGCATATTTATGTACTTAAAATAGTGGATTATTTTTGTCAAACTACTAGGCGAATAATGGGCGTACATCATTTTACAGATCTCAACTCATCAAAGTAATACAAAGGTAGGACGCGCGCTTAGGGGTCCAGAGGTCCTATGTTCGAACCCCACCAAAAGCACTGCTAATTTTCTTGAGCAAGACATTTATCTGCGATTGCTTCACTCCACCTAGGTATACTACGTATATGCGAGGATGGTATAATTCCGTTGCACCAATATGTCGTCTGCATTTAGTAGAGTCAAATACTCCCCAGGGAGATTGCAAGATTGATACAGTATATGCTAGCCTAATGACAAGGCTAGCCCCTAAATAAAACATAGCCAGTTTCATTACACACCAATATTTAGGGGTGAAATGTTTTAACAATTTAATATTTTAACCAGTTTAAACGTATTTTAGTGACACACCATCGTTCAATGTGCATTTTATATAATAAATGTTGAATGTTAAAGTGTTCTGCTGAAAATCAGTAAAATGATGGATGTGTAACATATTTTTCACCTATTGAGTGGACACTTCTATTGTTCAAAGTATGAAAACACACATGACCTGTTCAACGAACTGTATATGGGTTATAATGTTTCACCTAGTGAATTGTTTATATTCGCATTGTTTACATAAACGCGCTATACAACAGTTGTTCAAAAACCGATACACTTACACATCAAGCTTTGATTAAAATATAACGGCTTACACAACATGTAACGCACGAGTTTTGGGGCGTGGTTAAAATGGTCTACAAATCGTGTTTTCGATGGTTGAGATTATTTTCTGACCACGCCTGTGTTATTTTAAACGTGTAATAAATTTAGTGAATGTGATTTTAGACTAGTTTTTATATGCTCTACAGTTTTTTCAGTGATTTATTTGTAAGTATTTAATTTTAACTAATTAATTTAACTCATTCCGTGGGGTATGTTATTAAGTAATAAGAGACAGTTATTCCTTTTTATAAGACATGCCGTGACTCGATTCACATTGGAATAATATCCAAGGTTAGGTCCAACTGAAAAACATGTTACGGTCGGTCTTGTATTCTTATAAAGGACCAGGACAAAAGGCGCTTGGCAGCATAGGTGTTGGCACATTTTTTTTTCAAAATATACACTATTATAAATACGTTATTTAGTGTAAAATTATTTTGAAAAAGAAAATGTGCCTAACACTTATGCTTGGCAGTGGGCACATAGCTTTTTAAAAAAATAATATACACTATTAAAGATAATTCAAATTGTATATTATTTAAAACATCTATGCGCCTAGCAGCTATGACCAGGACTAACGCCGTAACGGGGACATTCTCGGTTATGTTTAAAAGACACGTACGAGTGAGCATTTCATTTATTTTGGATTTATCATTCACACAGTCAACGTGTAAGTTATTCATACGGATAGGTTAGTGTATTTGGATTGCTATGAATATATTTGGAATAATGTGAATATCAGTGAGTGATGAGTGTCTTCTGCAGTAATATGGTCGGGTGTTTCTGTGTGATTTAGTTGGACTTAGTGCTGGCTTTACTGACGTTATTACGTTTTGGAGTTCGAATATCAATATATACGTATATGTCACGTTACTTATTTGTTGTCAGTATAAGGGGGATATGTAAGCTGTCGGATAATTCAGTCAGTAAAGTACTGGCCATATACTAGTAAGCGATGGGTCCCGGATCCGAGTCCATGGCTGGCTGCATATTTTTCTCGCCTTGCGCCATATGCCGCCAATGAATGACGTAACTTAATTACTGTTAGTTGTTAAACGCTTGTGATAAATGGTTGCTCCTTAAACGGTAAAGGGTCCTGACATTCGAGACGAATTTCCAGTTCGTAGGGGAGTATGTCAAGGTTCTTATCCAGTCTCATTACGGGGTGAAAAATATGTAAGCGGTTGGATAGCTCAGTCAGGAGAGTATTCGACTCGTAAGCGAGGGGTCCCATATTCTAGTATCGGTCAGGCTGCATATATTTCTTACCCTGTGACATGCAGCCAAGGTCAAATACTCCCCTTGTATTCCTTTGCATTCAAGCTTGATTTAATGATGACTTGGTAGGGGGTTCACCATGTAAAATGAAGGATCCTATATATACAGTTATATATTATGGTCCTTGGTAAAATAAAACATGATTTTTGTCATGCCAGACCAATGCACGGTCGTTTACCGTACGGCATAAACTTTAACCTGTTACATTTTTCACCTCATTCGGAACATCCTCGGCCATTCGCTACACGAATTATTCATTCATGAAAGGTCGAGGGTGTTCCGAATGTTGTCACCTATGAACTTTATCCTCTGGCTATTCTTATTCAAATCAGCACTTTTCTGATATCCAATCAAACACCACCAACCACTACCGCCATCTTTAATTTGAAATTTGTAAAATGTGAAAACAAGTGTTTATAGTGAAAGAGATATTTTATATTATATTTGATTATATTGTTCAAGGTAATTTATTTTTTATTTTGTTCCATAGAGCTTGCTAGTTGCTACTCAGCTTTGATAAGTTCTGTAACGTTATTTTGTTAAATTAATTCATTGTAGCACTATTTTCTTGTTCGAGCTAATGCAACCAAGTAGATTTTGCTTTATGTTTTTAGCCCAGAGTTGTTTATAATGCTGAAGCTATTCTACACTGCATGGTCGCTGGGCTTCTAGCATCTTTTCGCCAATCTTCATATGATATACTTAATTCTTTAAATATAGAGTAGACAATTTTGTTTAACATCCCGGACTTAAATGCACACATATACAAAATGGTAAATGAAGCCATCGGAGATATCTCTCTTTCACGATGATATTAGCCATGCCCTTAGTGTGGTTCGAACCTGTGATCTATGAATCCTGATCATAGATTGTATCACAAAAATACTTCTTCATTTTATATATGTCCATTGCCAGTCGCATCTTGAGTACTGTATTTTTGTTTTATATTTGGACTTCAAGCAACTATAGATTTAGTATTATTGCTGTTGCAATCTTTATGTCATATTAAATCATCCATGGTTATGATATAATGTAGTTACATCAGGGGAAAATAAAATAACTTATAATTCTGAAGTAAATGATTTAACAGTTTACCAAAATACATTACACATTGCAAGGGGAACAACTAGTACAGACGATAAATAATGAAATTGACATATTTATCTCCCTTAGTGTTAAGGTTCATGTAAAGTCTTGGTTTGCAAAATAATTCAGTGAAAATGAAAATGCTCTAATTCTGTCACATCTCCACTCAGAAAATTTTTTATACATCAAAATGTTCCTTATGAAACATACAAAGTGATGCTTGTCCTTAATTACGAAAAAAAATATTTAACAAAAGATGAATTTGCAAAATTGATGTTGTATACATGAAAATACTAAAATGAATTAATCTTTTCTTACAACAAAATTTAACATTAAATCCTTTACAGAACATTATAGTTCATATTCCCATGAAGGTACTCCAATATTTATAACATTAATAAATGTTAAAACAAAATTAAGGCAAATGAAAAACTAAAGTGAAAGTAGAAACAGGGTCGTGAAAACCCATTACACTTGCATCTGTCAAAATGTTTTTCATTTACCAAAGTTTTGTTTTAACATTTATTGGGATTGTATATTTTGGAGTACCTTCATTGGAATATGAACTATAACGTTCTGTTAATGATTTAAGGATTAATTATTTTGTAAAAAGAATTGAATGTCTTTTAGTATTTTCATTTTTACAGCATCAATTTTGCAAATACATCTTTTGTTAAAAGTTTTCATCTGAATTAATTGTCAGCATCACTTTGTATGTTTCTTAAGAAACATTTTGATGTTTAAAACACTGCTCTTGATGAAAGTACGACAGAATTAGAGCATTTTTTATTTTACTATTATTAATGCAAATAAAGACTTTACTTGAACCTTAACAAGCAGACTGTAAATAGACTTAGTCCGGATCTCTCTTTTTGGGGGTTTGTCTGCACAGGAACAAACAAATCGTGACTGTAACAACAAACAATATGTATTGATAAGATTGAAACAATGTCACTCAGTTTTCAAAGAAACGTTGAAAGTCTTTCGTAGATTAGTAGGTTTTTCTAAATTTGTCACTACTGAATGCGTCCCATGTCCTCGTCGTTTTTTCCGCCGTCTATATCTGACTCAGTGGCCTATTGGTAGAAACTATACATGCTGTATGTGTGATCACAGTGGTTGGGGTTCGATCACTCGGATGGTACATTCATTTTCATTTCGCAAAGTGTCTGGAGCATTTGCAATGCTGTCGAACTATATCTGTTTTATTCAATAGTATCATATTTACAAGTCATAAAATTTCAAAGAGTGACATAGCCAGAGAAAAGTTTCAACAAAAAAAAGATTGGTGGTAATGTGCTGAAATGACAGGTGCATTTTTACAATCGGAATTTTCTCTGACACATTGTGAGAAAACTTCTTGGTAAAAAGGTAACCAGTGTTCATTTTTGGAGTTAAGATCATGAACCTCCCGATGTTTAACTTCCATTGTACTAGTGCCAATGCTTACACGTTTCTTTTATATTTACATCTTATTGTTTTCAGATTCTGCGAGCTTACAACGTGGATCAATGCTATGGAAGTTTTGTTGTGACACAATGAACTGTTATGTGTATAGATTGGTTTTGAAGACAATGATCAATGTCCTCACTTATATGATAAAGGAAGTATATTTTACATTATTTTCATCAATATTTACATTAAAAGTACGGCAGTTCGGTTTTAAAATCTTCTTTTTTATGCACATTCAATTGACTTAACAATCTTTAGCTTGCTATCTCTTATGGGTCAAATTACCCATCATGATGGATATCATTATATAACTAATTTACGACTGGATGAAACAGTCGCATATTTTTTTTGCTCATTGTAAATTCGATTTGAACCGGTGACCTCTCACTCCAAAGCACATATTCTAATTTTGGATTATTGCTTATATATGACATTTTGCCTGCTGTTATCTTGTAACATTATACAGGTACAATGTGGTAAATATGTTATCAAGCTACCATAGATTATTCTCCTTATGTATACTATGTATAAGTATGTAAATGTGTATATAAAATATGTGTATAAAATGTATAAGGGATTCGAGATTTTCTTATAGTTTGCAACCCTTCTAATCAGCTCATAGGAAGGCATTTTGTGTACAAATCGGATCCAGGCTAGCTCAGTTGGTAGCACGCAGGTCTATTGATCGAGGGGTCGTGGGTTCGATTCAAAGGCTGTGCATACTTTTGTAGAGGTTATGAAATTATTTCTATGGCCATTCTCTCTTCTACCGATAATTCTTAATTATGTAGGACAGTTGTCATTTACTGACGAAAGTTTGTGCTTAGTAGCTGGTTAACAGCTAAATCCAGAGCTTTAGCCTTTCCAGGAACCTATAAAATGTGTTACTACACGCGTTAAACTCATTAAATACAAAAAACAAATCCAAAGTTACCCATCCGGTTAGCTCAGTCGGTAGAACGCAAGTCTACTGATCAAAAGTTCGATTCCCGGGTGGGGCATACTGGAATTTGGTTGCGAAATAATTTCTACGGCATTTCTTCCTCCTAACAATGATTTTAAATCATGTAGTTAAGTAGTCAGTCACTGACGACAGTATTCACCTAGTTATTGGTTAACAGCTGACTCATATGTAGCTTTTCCAGTAACGGTGATTTGGTTAACTGACCGCTGTGATCGGACATTTACAAAGTGTTACTATGGCGATTAACCAATAAAAAGTTAAGATCTTGATGATTTATGCCTGTTTAAGAATAGTGAATTTCATGAACTGAATACAAGTTTTAATGGATTTTTATATTATTCATTAATATTCTTCAGTTGAAAGGGAACTCAGCTAGCTCCTTGATTTTAATACACATGTGATTTCTATATTTTGTTCATTTTTTAAATACGCTTTTTATCTACTTTAAAAATCTTTGCATGTCTATTTATTTGTTTTTAGACTTTTAGTTCGTTACCATTTCTATACGATAAGTTATAATAATGTCTGCTTACATTCGTAGAGCTTGGTCATTAATTAGTATTTACCATTCGCTCACCTCTATCAAGTAGGGCAGTTGTCAGTCAGTGACGTAACGTATTGACCTAGTACTGGTCTGAGCCTTGGGTCAAGAGGTCTAGGACTATGAGTAGGATGCATGACCGCGGCAATGTGAATGAAAACAATTTTGAATTGTATCATGTCTCGTAGCACCCTGAATTACATGACGTTATAATGTCGGATTAAGTCTTATGCTTGGATAATCTCGTCTCGTTTTATGTGTTAATTAAAATTAAGGTAAAAGAAAAAGTTTGTCTTTACATTTTACTGATATTTGTTTTCTTTATTTCAGCTAATGGTATTGTGGTGCTTGAAAGCATGGTGTCTCGAGTTAAGTAATTATTTAAACTTAGATATTAAAATCTGTTATTGAATATTTTCTGAAGGTAAATTAAAAATAGTTATGATTCAACAAGCTGGAAGACGATTTCACAGAAACAGAGAAGAACTGGTAAGTTTAAATTTATTGATTATTTTCTAGAAATGTCATTCGTTTATAAACTTAAGTGTTTGTTAACTTTACACTCATTGGAGAATCTAAATTTGTGTAGGGATTAGGGCGCGTGTTGTTTGTTTGTTGTTTTTTTTTTGGGGGGGGGGGGGTCGAGTGTGCTTTTACATACATGTACTTTGTTTAATGACAAATGACATTTCTAGTTTTTTTTATTTAATTTTTCAAGTTGTGTTGTTATTTAATTCATTATTTTCTATTTGTTTTTTAAATTTTATTTCTTAGTTTGTCCGTGTCTGACCTGAGATTTGCACCAATATCTCAGGTCCTCGTATGCATTTCCCTTCCATTCTGTCCCATCCCCGCCATGATGAGGGTTCGGTCTGTTGGGTTTTTAAGAGTCATTGGCTTCATATCCCCCAGCACCAGGGTTCGGAATACTTTGGTCTCTATTATTGTACTCTTGCTGACTTGTCAATTTTTACATTAATTTTACCTAGTTAAGACATAAAAATGGGGCCTTAGAATATAGCCGGTTGAGGGCGATTTGGGTTATTGGGAGGATTGTAGGGGTTTTATTGGGGGGGGGAGGGTAGGACTGATGACATTTAACTTTATAAGAAAACATGTTGTTGTGGTTTTACTTTAAGAATGTATTATGTGGCTTACTTAGGAACGTGGGTGTTTGTTTGGGGTTCAAATGAGTAAAATAGGGGAATGTTTATACCATGGACATGAGAAAGGATGTTTTGAACTAACTTATTAACAAGTGTTTGTTAATTTTGGTTAAACAATGGTATACGTGTATTTAGATGCTTAATCGAGTTTACTTAGGAAATGGCGAAAATTACTACTAAGAAATAAGAACGTTTATAAAAATTACGTAGCCGGTGCTTTCTAAATATAGTTGTAATAATCATGTTTTTGTTAATCGTAGAAATGTTTTTATGAACTTTCTAAAATCTTTTACATGTACATGGTATCATTAGAAAGCTAAATATTTATTCCAAACTTCATAAACAATAATTTGATATTTGTAATGTCGCTTACGTAGTTTATTAAAAGTGAGTGTGCACACTTTAAATGGCAATACTAATTTTGCATGTATATGAGTCAAGAAATATTGTTTGTACCAATGCGACATACCAGATGTCTAACAACTTTTCCACAATTTCGTATAAATGGTGTAGTTAATAATCCCAATATTCTTATGCCTGTCACATCTTACTATGAAGATTTGTTCACATTAAATCATTCTGTGTGACACTTGAACATAACATTACAGAACGTTTAAATTAAAACAATGTTATGATTTTTTTATGATCAAATTTCATATATATATATATTGAAACTTAAACAGGGATGTACATGATACGTTTAGATTTTATACCAAACATCATTTTCACATTTATTAAAACATTTAGCAGGGGTGTGCAAAAATGAAGTTCATTTGGCGCAATATGATATTACAAAACAAAGAGCAAATACGTTAATGCACACGTTCACTCGTGTACTTACACACATTCTCACGTTGAGATATTAAACATGTGCATTCTTTAATAATATCAAATTTAATTCTAAATTTAATTTAATTTTTAAACTGTTTATCTAGCTGCCTTTCACATTGTAAGTTTTCAATTTTAAAATTACACACAGATTTGACATGTCAAAATGTGCTTACTCCTGGAATAGTATCTGACCTTAATTTAAATAGCTTACACACAATTTGACATAATATCAGGTTTTTTTTCGCATGTCTATTTTTTTCAAATAAAAAAATACAATTTGACATGTAAGAATTTTCTTATTCCCAGGTAAGTATCTGACCCTAATTAGGACAATATACACACATTACGACATTTCATTCAATACATATTCTCATGTAGATCCCTGTCTTCAAATATAAATCTTACACACAATATGATATGTAATTCGGTCGTTATTCTCATGTAGGTATCTTTCTTCAATTAACATCTCACACACAATATTCCATTGTTATTTTCATATAGGTTTCTATCTTCTATCTTACATGCAATATGACATGTCATTCTATCGTTTTTTTTCATGTAGGTCTCTGTCTTTAAATTAAAACTTAACTCAAATGACATGTCAGATATTTTTCCCAGGTAAGTATCTATTCTGTTTTACTTACACACTATATGACATGTTTTTCTATCCTTATTCTCATGTAGGTTTCTGTCTTCAATAAAAACCTTATACACTGTGTAAGACATGTCAGTCGGTCCTTATTCTCTTGAGATCTCTGTCTTTAATTAAAAACCTTACACACAAAATGATATGTCAGTCTGTCGTTATTCTCATTTAGGTTTCTGTCTTCAATAAAAACCTTATACACAGTATGACATCTTAGTCGGTCCTTATTCTCTTGAGATCTCTGTCTTCAATTAAAAACCTTACACACAATATGATGTGTCATTCTGTCGTTATTTTCATGTATGTCTCTGTCTTTAAATTAAAACTTAACTCAATTTGACATGTAGGTCTCCGTCTTTAACTCAGTTTGACATGTCAGAATTTCTTTATTCCCAGGTAAGTATCTATTCTTAATTAAGATAACTTTCACACAATATGACACGTTATTCTATTCTTAATCTTATGAAGGTTTCTGTCTTCAATAAAAATCTTAGACACAATATGACCTATTAGTCGGTCGTTAGTCTCAGGAAGGTCTCTGTCTTTATATAAACAGCTTACATACAAACTACATGTAAGCTGGTAGTTATTCACATGTAGGTTTCTGACTTCAATTAATAAACATTACACACAAAATAACATGTCAATCGATTGTTATTATTATGTAGATATCTGTCTTCAATTAACAAAAACTTGCACACCCCATGGCATGTCTTTCCATCGTTATTTTCATGCAGGTTACTGTCTTTAAATTAAAATCAAACTTAATTTGACCTGTTAGAATTTCTTTATTACCAGGTAAGTATCTATTCTTAATTAAGATAAATTATACACAATATGACATGTTTATATCCTTAATCTCATGCAGGTTTCTGTCTTCAATAAAAATCTTACACACAATATGACATCTCTGTAGGTCCTTATTTTCATGTAGATATCTGTCTTAAATAAAAACCTTACACACAGTATGACATGTCAGTCGGTTGTTATTCTCATGTAGATCTTTGTCTTCAATTCAAAACCTAACGCACAAAACGACATTTCATTCTATGGTTATTCTCATGTAGGCCTCTGTCTTCAATTAAACATCTTACACATAATATAACATGTCAACCGGTAGTTTTCCTTGTCAGTCGGTTGTTATTCTCATGTAGACCTCTGTCTTCAATTAATTATCATTACACATAATATAACATGTCAACCGGTAGTTTTCCTTTTGTAGATATCTGTCCTTAACTTAAACAAACTTACACACACTTTGACGTGTCTTTCCATCATTATTTTCATGTAGGTTTCTGTCTTTAAATTAAAACTTAACTCAATTTGACATGTCAGAATTTCTTTATTCCCAGGTAAGTATCTATTCTTAATTAAGACAACCTTCACACAATATGACACGTTATTCTATTCTTAATTTTATGTAGGTTTCTGTCTTCAATAAAAATCTTACACACAATATGACATGTCAGCCGGTCCTTATTTTCATGCAGATATCTGTCTTCAACTAAAAACCCTACACACTATATGACATGTCAGTAATTCCTAATTGTCATGTTGATTTCGGTCTTCGTTAATATTACACACAATTCCACATGTCATTCTATCCTTTGCCATGTAGGTCTCTGTCTTCTAATTAAAACTTTTACCCATTTGACATATGTCAAAATATTCATTCTTCCAAGTAAGCATCTGGAACTTTTTTTAAAGTATAGAACAAAAATACTGATTCACAACCAATTCAGCAGCACTGTCACTCATTCAGTTTTAATAACGTGTGTAGCCTTCTTTTGAAGCAATTACAGCTTGCATCCTATCTGGCATGCTTCTGATAAGTCTTTAGCACCTTTCTACATGTATTTAGACCCAGGCATCCCGTTATTAGCTTCTAAATCTTTTAAATTTCTTGACCTGTGACATGGAACCCAAAACAATAATGATATTGTAAACTGATTAATGGTGTTTGCCTATGTGGTTTTTTGTCATTCATTTGTATATCAGACATACATATTACAAGTTGTTTTGTCCCATTTCTTATGTAGGTTTGTCCAGGGTCGTTGTTTAATGGTATTCGAATTATCCGGATTTAATTCCTAGGCTCCATAGGATATTTCCTTTCATGAAATATAATCTACTTATGGCTATTGTCTTCCGTATTGGGTGAAATTGTTTCGAAGGGTTAGCCGGTACGGAAAAGCTGGTTATGGTATTTGGCCACCTTTAAACCTTGTTAAATGGGGGCAATTTGTGCATTAAAGTACTGGTATGTTAGTTCTAATCGCTATTCAGAAAAAAGTGTAAGCTTTTATTTAGCCTTTTTGTCCCCATGCTTTGTCTTGCATTTTTGTAACATATTGTTACTGTTTTTTTGAAAATGTGCTGATAGTGGTAGCAGTGAAAAGCTGTTTTATTAAATATTAAAAAATAGCTAATACTAATCAAAATATATAGAAATGGGAAAATTTAAAACATTGTTGATCTGCAATAGATATATAAATGTGTAAATTGTAAAAGCAGGTCTGTTGAAATGTTATGTTAATTTTCGATCTATTGTTTACATTACTTTTTTGTTTTACATTTTTGTCTAACAATGTTGTATTCAATGTAAGTGTTTGACATTTAGATCACCCATAGGACTATTTTACAAAATACTTAATAAGATTTTTATTTCATTTGTCAGTCAGTTATTAAAGCTGTTGACTTGGTACCAACTGTCTGTATTCTCTGTAACAATATAAACTATGATACGCTGTGTAGCATGACTAAATTTCAAATAAATGTCTGAAAATACATAAACGATTTATACTTATACCATTACATCAATGGGTTTAACAACATAATTATTGTACGTAGGTCAAAAACTACTAAAACTATTGTTCTTTCTTTTTTATATACATGTAGTTATCACTTATGATGCTTGATAACGATGTACTAAGACTTTTTATTTGTTAAGAAAGTGAGTTTAAACCTATATACTTCGAATAAAAAAACGACAACAAAAAACAACAACAAACAAAATAGACAATTCCGAGCAATCTAGTGAAGGGCCCATTTATGGGAGGATAGCTAGATCGGAATTATACTTATATATATATGACAAATAATTCTGAGCAATCTAGTGAAGGGCCCTTTATGGGAGGATAGCTAGATCAGAATCATTTTTAAAGATATCTCACATAATTCTGAGCAATCTTGTGAAGGGCCCATTTTTTGGGAGGATAGCTAGATCAGAATTATACTAAAAGATATCACACATAATTCTGAGCAATCTAGTGAAGGGCCCATTTATGGGAGGATAGCTAGATCGGAATTATACTAAAAGATATCACGCCTAATTCTGAGCAATCTAGTGAAGGGCCCTTTATGGGAGGATAGCTAGATCAGAATTATTTTATAGATATCACGCCTAATTCTGAGCAATCTAGTGAAGGGCCCTTTATGGGAGGATAGCTAGATCAGAATCATTTTATAGATATCACGCATAATTCTGTGCAATCTAGTCAAGGGACCATTTATGGGAGGATAGCTAGATCGGAATTATACTAAAAGATATCACGCATAATTCTGAGCAATCTAGTGACGGGCCCATTTATGGGAGGATAACTAGATCGGAATTATACTAAAATATAGCATACATAATTCTGAGCAATCTAGTGAAGGATAGCTAGATCGGATATTATGTCTTGTTAACAATTTTTAATGATGTACCAAATATTAAAGGTACTATTTACAAAACATAATTGACATGGTGATGAAAGTACTAAGTCTGGCTAGGATGCTAATTACATGTAAAAATGTTTCACTTATTTGAAAAAAAAATATCTTTTGGAATTTTGGAAAATTTTGTTAAAAATAAGTGTATTAACAATTTAAACTACGTATAATGAATTATGTTATTGTTCACATGGATGTGGAAGGCATATAGTATAGTTAATTTATGTTCATGTTTGTTACCTAACTGATTAATTTACATATTACAAAAACTTTAAAAACTACAGCATTTTCTAATGATTTGTACTGTGCACAGAAGTGGTCAATGGTATCAAGTAACATGCTTCGCAGCTTATGATTTGATAGGACCTGGCTATATATGTATTAGTATGATAAAGCAATTTTGTAATGTATTTAGGGCGTATTGTAATGTAGCGTCATCATATTTTTACGCTTTGAAAGAGATAATTAACTTGTACATACAATCAGTGTAAATGATCGCATGATCGTTATTATTATTTAACAGCTATTTTAATATACGTATTATTATAATTATTTCAACTTGATTTTGTTTTTGCAATTTAAGAATTTTGTTTAAGATACATTGTTTAGTAATGATATAATATAATTTTACTACGAAACCATTCTGATTACTTTTAGAATAGTGCATGCACTTTATTAGTTTTATTATTCCAATGTCTTCAGTTCAGCTTATTGGTAAAGTCAAGTGGAAAAGATTTCGTTTTTTTTCCTATGTTTTCATACCGATTTTAGTTCTTTAAGATAAGTGATTAGACCCTCAATTAATGTTACACTCGTGTATTGGTTCTGATTGTTTAAATACTAGATAGGATTTTTTTCAAAAGGTATCCCCACAACAAACAAACTATGACAGTTTTATAATGATTGGTTAGATTTGCATGGAAAAAACTTTAATGATCTTATACACTTTCGTTTTGTACACAAACACATGACCTTTGTACGCAGACGCTAGTCATCTAGGGTAAAACTGTTTGTTTACCTGAAACACGTGGCAATGTTTACATTCTAATAATCTACTGAATAAGTGTCATCACAGTTAAGTGTATTTTACTACAGCCAGCACATCTAACCTAGCTTTCCAGGACTGGTGTCTATGTTCTGTACTCACCTACCCTTCCACAAGACTGGGAACTTCTTCATATACTTAATCAATGAAAGAAATTTGACAATTTTCCTGGAAATATATAAGCGGCCCGAATTGTTCTCATTTATGACTTGTTTGTATTACACACGCCTTTACAAACTCATATATGGAAATCGGTCGTTTATTTATTCTACAATATGTACGAGGTCCCAGACTTAAGCTAGTGGTAGTAAGCTATTCAAAGTAACTATTCAAAAGTTTATTTGTGAGTAAACTGTAACTCTCTTGTTCTTTGATTGTCCTTTAACTGACATCCTGTTTCTTGCAGTTTTCCTGATTCTTCTGTATTTATGATAAAGCAGATTGAGCAGATGTACATAATTAGCATAATTTATATAGTCCCATCGCTCGTACAGGGTTCTGTCTTAAAATAACATACCCACAATATGACATAACATTCGATAGTTTCTGTTTTCAAATTCCACCTAACATCTGAATTGACAAGCCACACGATTCAATCGTTCAGTTGGTCTTTAACTTTAATTCAATAACAGTCACACGTTATCACATGCATGTCAGACTGTCCTTTTTCTATCTTCTATTAAAGTAACTAACACACACTATGGTATGTCAGACAGCAAAGATAGTACATAAAATATGGCTTGCCATTCGGTCCTTATTCTCATGTCGGTCTGTATCATAACTTCAAATAAAATTAACTTTCAAATGATATGATAGACAATGTCATTAGTACTGGGCTTTAGTATTTTGATAAATAATGCTTTTGACAAATATACATGTGACAAGCGACACGATTGACCAAAGAATTGAAGTTTTGTGTTCTACTTCATTAATGATTGAGTTGATACCAAGAGAACACAAAGATGTATGTACATTAGAGTATGTGGGTAAATTTTGTATAAGTTTAACACATAATCTATTGCTTCTATCTAACCGTTCCAGGGCAGACTGTGACACATTGTTCCACAGTTTACAGCCGTAAAGAATTTTGGGTATTACAGCAGTTTTATTGATTTTCGACTACGCTACAGGTGATAAGGCTTTTTGGTTGAAGGTTGAAAACACATACATGCAAGTATAACAATACACATAAAATACTCATAATTCAAGTGACTCATCTAAAATTACTTTCTAAAAACCCTTCACAATTAAACAAAATAAAACATCAATGATAATAAAAATCTTGCCCATAAATGAGATGAAAACATTTTCCACCAACTCACCTCTCAAAAGAAATACTGCATGTGGACATTTGTGATTGTAAGTTAATGGAATGGTAATTTTTTTTGTATAATTATTCAGTCCACCCTTATTAAATATAAGTTAAAATTATTATCAAAAAATCTTAGAAAGCTATCAATTTCCAAGGTTCGAATAATTAGAAACACGAAGTCAAGCAACTCAAAACTAGACTATCTGTCCTAAAACAAATTTAGGGACGAAATGTGGAAGAGAGCAAGAAAGAAATATATAGAAATGACTTTTAACGACATGGAGGTCCAATACTAATCTTTATTTATATTATAACTAGACGAAATATTAAGTGCATATTGGTGCTAAGCAATTATTGTAGACTGGCATCAAAATAGCGTCTAATTTCCCGCAGATTCATATTGACCAATCAGAAGCAAGATTGGAGAATCGAGAAAAAAGACGAAAAAGACAACAACAGATAGGATTCTAATATAAGACCTTAATATAAAAAGCCTAGAATCAAGTTCAAATTAACGATTCTGTCGCAAAACTTTTGTGTTTTTGAGTGTCATTTTACTCCACCCGTCTCTATGTCTGAATCCTTATATCAAGTGTTAATGAGTAGCTGTTATGCACATTAGTCAATGTTTAAATATGATTTTCTTCCACAGTTTTGATACAACTTAAGTCGATAGCTTTTATTAGTATGTATACCACCTTCTGGTTTGATTTTGACATAACCATATAAGTGTTTAAGTCAATTATCATTATGGTTAGAATCGATTTTTTTCACAATTTTTTTTTTAGATTTCAATGAAATTACAAGTGGCTGAGTACTTAAATATGACAACACTTGGGGGGTCATTAAAGCTTAATTTGTTTTTTGTCTGCATGGTTGGGGTTATGATTTTAAGGAGGGTTTTTAGTATAGGGTTTGGTTTAGGGGTATTGATCGATTTGTCTTAGCTAGGTAAAAACATAGTTTGTGCAAGTCAGCTATCTTGGAATAATGGTGATCAGAGACTTCCTATAGCCCTGGTAGTTAGGTGGGAATGGTAGCGGAAATGACCGCCCTAAACGGACCACATAACCCCCATGGTGTATAAAATCCCTACCCGTGCCCCTCCCTGGCCCTATTGCATGCTTGTCAGTGCTCCGTGTTTCCCACTATTCTTTTTTATGTTTAATCTAATCTGTTTATTTTTCAGCATTTCTTTAATCACATTTTTTACATTAAACAACATTTTTCTATCGGGTTTCTCTTCTCGTGTTTTGTCTATTTCAGGTTGTGATGGTTGAATCAAGAAAGTTAGACAGGACAAGACAATCTACAAGAAATCTCTTAACGAGAACAAGACAAATATTTATCTACTGGGGTCATAATAAATCTATCGTACGACAAAACCCGTCTTAAGCCAAAATCGGAAAATTATTTATTATATGGTCAATATTTATTCCTATTGATACTAAAATACACAGATTAATTTATCATAGTATAAATTCTGATTATTCTACCAATTGTTTTACCACAAAAGCTTATTCGACAAATTCATAAGATTGACTTTAGATGATTTTTGCTGTACGATATTTTTAATTATGACCCCTGATTGTAGAGGGTAGAGCCAGAGTAACTGTACATGACTGAAGCCACTTGACCATAACTGTATATTAAATGTGGCATAATTAGAATATGACATATAGCAGGATTTTTCTTCGTAAACAAAGTTATATTTGACTTTCTATTTTTTTCCAATTTTTATCCTAACTAGTGAACGTGCTATACATTTATAAATTCAACTAGGTTTGTACTCACATGTAAGTTTTAAGTACAAATTAAGACCGATGAAACATTTCTGCTTGGTTTTTCTCGTACGTTATATATATTACAGATTGTGACTTATGTTTATGGCTCAAGACAGAAAAGAAATACAAGATTTGTTCAACATGAGTTCAGTTAAGAAGTAAATGGTATCATGACATTCTGGTATAAGTACCATTGGTAAGCACATTAGTATTCTTAATCAGAAATGTTGATAATATTTATGTAAACCGGAATTATATGTTTTTACGAATCATGATAATGCCATTTTAAAATGTCAATTATTGCAAAACGAAATACCCCTGAAATATGTCATAAAAAGGAAGCGACATTCACAAACGACGTCTTTTATTGACACCTATATAATAGAGCATTTGACATTAGTCCTACAGGCTACAGCATATGAGGTGAACCGTGCGCTTGAGTCCCTTTAAATAGTTCTGGGGCCGTATTCCCATCTTACCTTAAGGATAAAATTCTCCTCAAATCTACAGATTTTCCTCAGAATAGACCAAAATTTTCTTAAGTTTGAGGAAATATTTTAAGTGGTATTCCCATCCTCACTCAAGTCTAAGATTTTCCTCAACACTGGTCAAATTTTCCTTATCTTTTGAGGAACGTTCGACCTACCTTATCTCAGAAAAATTTCCTCAACTTGTTTTTTTGGACGCCATTTTTTCTCTCGACTAAAACATATTTTTGCGTTTTTCTCTAATAAACAGAGGAATTTATACCAAGGTAAGTCGTTTTTTATCATTTTTTTTCGTTTATACCCTACTTGTAGGTGATCATTCGTCCAGAAAAAGTATTCGTAAGCGTTTTAACCATTGTTTACAATTTCGTCTGTACTGGCCTTGTCAGTGTGTGCGTTCATTTATTGAAACAAAAACATTGATTAGATTTCGGTGAGTTAAACTATATTTGCACTTAAATCTTTGAAATGTATTGTTAGTGAAACACCTCGTAATATTTCATTGTTATTCAAGCTACCTTTCGTATAAAACATGCGATGTAAAAGAAGTCGCGTTTTCGTCCCCAATGACATTCGTACTTGCGTCATGGAGTAAAAATATGACACAGAATAAAATAATTTATGTGATAGTTAAGTCAAATCGGAGATTGTCAAGTGCAGGGATGAAAATTTCCCAAAGGCATGAGTGTATTGTCTGTTTAACTGTGCGGTATACTAAAGTCTAAAATGTTGTTTTGAATCAATGAATGGGTAGACCCTTTTGGATAATATAAAATTAACATGTGGTAATAATTATGTGTTCACATTATGGGAAGAAGGATATGTAAGCGGCCGAATAGCTCAGTCGGGAGAGCACTTGCCCTGTAACCGAGAGGTCCTGGTTCGAGTCCCAGTCTGGCTGCATATTTTTCTTACCCTGTGACATTTTGAGCCCAACGTGGGGCTGTGACAATTACTTGGTCAGTTGAGAAAAGCTTGTAAAAAATAAATGCTTCTTAAATTGGAGTGGTAAGTATAAATATAAACAGGTATATTGGAAGTAACCCCACCTGTCACCCGGGAGACCGAGGTTCGAGTCCCCATCGGTGAACCGCAAATGTCCCAGGGTAAGAAAAATATGCAGCCTGACCGGACTCTACCTAGCTTACAGGGTGAGGCCTCACCCGAATGAGCCATTCGGCCGCTTACATATCCTTTTTCCCATAATGTCAACAGGTAAGTGCCGTGACAATTTCACAAGCTTGTTGCTTACTGATCATTACATTGATCAATATCGTAGACATTTTATATATTGTTTATATGTTTCCAAAACTTGGAATATTTTTTTAAGCATTATTTCATGTATTTTCAGGATTAACCACAAAGGTCATGATGCATTAAAGCAGGGATGTACTTGCTCAATGGGTGAGTGAATAAATCATTTGATGGGCCCAAGTGGTGAGCGTATTCAGAATACTTTGCTTCCCTCAACCCGAGCTACTCCATCTGTGAAAGCCTCAAAGGGTATTTTGTAACAGCTTCCTTAATTGAAATTTGGTTGTGTTGTATTTTTTGGTTTAGTTTGAGGTGGGCTTCAAGCTTCAATGTTGGGCCTGTAAAATCTGCATGTCAGAAATTAGATTTAAGCAATATGTCAGTAGCCTTGTCATCTATCTGTACATATTGACAAGAGAAAAAGATAATGAATTAAATATCAATACTGTATATAAGTTTGGCAAAAAACTGCTGCTACCACGCCTAGTTTGACTGTCTAACAAACTACTCTAGGCTGCTGTACTAAATTTGGTCATAATTGATTTTGTATAAAATATAGATACTGGGTAGATAGATACTTTATTCAATAAACATAACGCCCAAACGTTTACAAGTTATAACATATACAATGTAAATAATTTCACTCTGATTTTATATGCCTTAAAACATGACTTTGCATTTTCTTTTTTTGCAGACTTCAACTGTGAAGATATTGTAGTATGACTTGAAGAGTTTTAAATATGTATGGACCATAGAAAGAAATTTTAACTGATGTTTTGAAAGATGAGGCTACAAGCTGTGATAAGTAAGTAAATGTCTTATAATAGTTTAAATTCCTGAAAATCCTCAAAGGATTTTTGTTATATGGCTTAAGCATTTAGTTCCTAAACATTGTTGCTATAATAACATAGTCAAGTATGAATGTCCAGACAGACCCTGTTCATATATAAACTGCAAAATTGAAGGTCTGAGTTGCAATACTATTTGTTAAATATCAATAAAAATTACCCTGCTGAAAAAAAGGTTTGAAATTCTTTTCAGCTTTATTTTTTCAAAGCAAAAATAGATCCTATAAAAAGTTGAAATAAAAGTTGTTTTAATTATGAGATTTGAACACAAAGTGGTATTCATTTAAAGATTCAGAGTATTTGGCTTGAATATAGCAAAACATCTACAGAGTTATAATGTAGTGCTACTCCAGTTTTAAGGTATGGCTATACTTGAACAGAACTTGTGTTTGAACAGCATATAATGAAATGTAGAAGGTTCATAAGTTTAACACAAAATAAAATTATACATGTGTTCCATTAAATCTGATAAAACTTGTTACTGCACTCTGCAGCTCTTAATATGATGTTAGCCTGTGAAGTTAATGAAAATGTTAGTTTTTTGTTAATCTGTGTATTGAAGAGGAATCATTAATATTGATATAAACCCAGAATACAGGCATCTGGACCAAGTATATCTAATGTTTAGATCAACCTGTTTATGGCTGATCTTCACAAACTTGATCCTTATTTTGACATTTTTTTATTTTTAGGTACTGTTACAAAGTGTAAAAATGTTAAGATATAAAAGAAGTGATATAGATTAGACTATGGTTCAGCCAGACCTGTGACTGAGAGTGTTGTCATATAATAAACACTACTACAACAGCTGCTGATGAAACCCATTGTACTCATATTGAATTCCAAATATAACATGTTTAATGACTGTCTGCTGAGAGAATGTGATAACAATATTACTCACTTGAACCTTAAGAATTCAACTAACAATTTGACTTAGTTGTTCTTGAAATATTTGTTCCCATAGGTTTTGCACTTTAATCAATAAAAACCCGGCATCAAGTACCTGTGGACAGAACTCTCAAACTGTACATCTTGTAACATGACTTTATCATTAGAATACATGTATATTTACTTATTATTTGATTGTTGTGATACAAGTGATGTAATAATAAAATGTTTTATATAATAAACTATTCAGTTTTTCTTTAAGTGTCTTAGGCTTGAAAATTATAAGCTTACAATGAAGGCGAAAGCTAATATGTGTGAGTAGATTACAGATAGTTTTACAGAATATTCAGCCAATACTGCAGCCTAGTAGTTGCTGTAGTTGACACCTTTGGCTGGAAAGTAGTTTTATGGAGGAAGCGTTGTTTTAATGACCATAAAACCACGGCTTTATATCCATTAAAAACTTTTTATTCAATGTGAGACCAATTTGTAGCCAGATTGCAGGCTTGTGTCTGAAGAATATAAGGATCTATTATCAGGTGGACATTAGTTCCGGACCCCCGCTGGAACCGCCTATGATGACTTCTATCTCTAGGTTGGGTCTCTAACCTGTAAAGGTCTGTGTTCATATGTTCAAGTTGAAAAAATCATTAGTTTTTAATGCAATGAATATAAATGTGCTCAACGCCTATCGAACGATTTTTGTATCATGTTAATTTGAGCATGAAATATTGAGAAGTACATATAATATGTAACTATTGTATACATACTCCATGGATACAAATATGCCGTAAATGTTCAACTTCCACACGTTAAACTTGCCGACAGCTTCTGTGTCCGTGATTGTCATCAATATGATGAAGACTATATCGATAATTTGTAAATGTAACAACCAAAGTGGCAAAATTATTACGACATGCAAATATTATATAAATCTATATCGTTCTCAGACTGTTATCTTAATTTAATACTGATATTTATCTATTAATACCGAAATCGACATAGGTACTTTCTACCATCAATAAGCAGTATTTGCTAAGAAATTGTGCATTTGAGTCTTTTTCGTGTCAGATGCATTTATTGTAGACAACAACGATATGCTATGGACGGTAATTGCACTAGTTGTTATGTCAAGTTACTATTTTTAGCTACGTGAAATACCTCCACGCGACATTCCGTTTCTATTTATAGACTAGAAATTCCATTGAGATTTACTTAAGGTTGAGGAAAAAATCAACCTTATCCTTTCGTAAGTATTTCCTTAAGTGACTTTGAGAATACCACTTAAGGTTGAGGAAGACTTTTTCCTTAGCTAAGGAGAAAATGTTGAGGATAAGGAAATCTTTAATTTTATCCTTAAGGTAAGATGAGAATACGGCCCCTGATTAAAGGTGCTAGTTCACAGATTTTGGTTTATTTTTTTCAATACATTGTAATTTCAAAATACCATTCAGATCTGTAATGATGGCAAAAAAATTAATTCTTATTATTTATTGTGTATAATTTTAAGATAAACTGACCTATATGTTGCAAGAAATATACAATAAAGTCACAAAAATACACTAAAAGCGCCTATACCATGTAAAATCGGGTAGATATGAAACACTATCATAGTTGTTTGTCAATTTGCACTAAAATTGTCATTATCAGAACATTTGGTATTTTACGTAATGCAACACATGTTTTTCAGTACAAATAAATGTCGTTTAATTTTTACAACAATATGTTTTGGTGAAATATGATAACGATACGCTAATGATGTAAAATAAGATACAAATACATGTATGACAATTAAAATGATGCATAAGTAAATGATGATTTAAATTTTTTATGCAAAATGCATTGTAAATTGTAGAATATGTTTCTGCCATTTGACTAGCATTCTGTTGCAGTCGCCGCCCGGCTAGCTCAGTTGGTTGCACGCAAGTCTACTGATCGAGGGGTCGTGGGTTCGATTTCCGGGCGGGGCATACTTTCGTGGAGCTTGGTCATGAAATTATTTCTACGGCCATTCTCCCTCCTACCAATGATTTTAAATTATGTAGGGCAGTTGTCAGACACCGACGAAAGTATGCGCTTAGTAGTCGGTTAACAGCTAAATCCAGAGATTTAGCCTTTCCGGGAGGAGTGAGTAGGTTGACTGACCGCCGTTATATGACCTTATATGTGTTGCTACGGCGTTAAACTAACAAAAACAAACAAACTGTTGCAGTCTGACTAAAATTTTTAAAATTAACGAAGTTTCTATATATGTTAAACAGAGCTGGTTCAGAAATTGAGTGATGACACCCTGTCAGCATTAAGTGTTTTGCATAATATGCAAATTACTTTCCACTGTATCAAAATACCAATTTTTGCTTATAGTTTAATTACCAACTACATGTATGACAGAAATTTAGAATGAGTATCGGTATCACATTTGTTAGGTCTATCTTTCTTATGATACCATTTTAATGAGGTAATAAAAGTTGCATATGCAAATTCAGTATTTCAATGAAATTTTAACATTTATCTATTCAATTTTAAAAAGTTCTTACTTCAAAATATGATTAAGTACATTGTAATAATATTATTGTATGGTGCCTAATTGGTATGCATTATATTTACCAAAATTTTCAAAACAAATGATAACATGCTAAGCAAGAACTTGCAAATGTATAAAGTAACTAGTAATATACCATTTAGCTAATTGCTACTCCATTAGCTACAAAGATATTTATTATAAAAAAGATATTAAATAAATGTCTGCTATACTCTGCATCAATGTATGTTTTTCCAAATCATATAAAATTAACATATAAATAAACATAATGTAGTACATAATGATATAAAGTTTGTACTGTAATTGAAAATAAACCATGAATGTACAATACATTTATAATGATGATTCTAAACATTGATTTAAATATTTCTATTTCAGATTGGTCATTAGTTGATATAACTAGATCAGTGTTAAAATATATATATACACGATTTAAAATGATGCCATCTTACATACTAAGAAAAGTAAGCATTTTATTGTTTTCTGTCATTAGGTTTTTATTTGTTCGGGACGTCAGTCCTGAACAAATATATGTACCATAATTCAGACCCTCTCCGATTTTGAAATCGTGCAAAATCCAGAAGTAGTCCCTCAGTATATATGTATAGAGCAATTCAAAATGATCGTCTGCTGTGACAGGCGCAATAATTCCTGAAATACATCTGATAAAGCCCCTTTACTAAATAGAACGCTGATAATTGGCAAGTATCACGCTTTTGCTTAAAACTCATGCAAACATTAAATGAATATATAAAACGCACCCAAAGCACAAAAACTCAAGTATTTTCTCCAGAATTTATACTAATACTATTTTAAATTTAGCGATAAAACCCAAAGTAATGACTCTACGGAAAATCACGGAACTCAGCGAACGAGATCGGAACATCCCGTCGTGGCTAAAAATAACCACCACTTCAAATCGGAAGAAAACAAATTATCTTCTATTTTTGCATAGTGAATTTCGTGCGAAAGCCAATTAAAACTCATGAAATCATGTAAATAGTTTTATACATAAAAATATAGTGACGGGAAAAAGAAACAAACCAATTAACGTCATGTGTGGTGAAAGGGTGACCGTTTATGCCAAATAAGTGTGAAATCTTCTTGTTTGGCGTAAACGGTTCTAAAGTTATGCCACCGTCATCAACGTCAATCTCTCCGCTCGTATCATCGCGATCATGTAGTTGGGAGAGTGTAGAGTTCAGTGAGGATTGGCATTTCGGCTAATGTAACGCCCTCAGATTAATCAATGTTTCAAAACGAGTTTAAGTCACGTCTCGTTGTTTGCCAAGGTTATCTCGCGGGCATACACATAGACTAGTTTTTATGCTCGGTGAGTGTCTCTATATTTTGGCAGGGTCATGACTGTATCTATCAGCATAGTAACGACAGACCTTACCATGAGCATGTCACCAAGGACTTCTTACAGGGTGAAAACATTAATGTTTCCTTATATTATTCTGAATCACAAAAATTGTGTACCTAGTTGAAATGAGGCGTTTCTTTTTAGCATCAGTTTAAATGTTTGCGTACTCAAAATTTGCACGCACTGATTTCTCGAGTAAACCACTGGAAAAACGATATAACATGTCCATCACTTTACAATTTTGTGTAAGTTTTACCAAACACCATTTAAGCAACTTGATTGGCTGAGAGGGTATTTCCACAATCTAATTTGCATGTTATAAAAGTACCCCACTTTTATAAGAAATTGATATTTTGAATAACTTGACCCCTAAAAGGGAGCCCGCTACAGAGAGTTATTATAATCCAAAGGCAGTTATATTCTATTGTCTTTTTGATAGTTTTACTTGTTTTTAAATTAATGATAAAGATTTTGTCTTCGTTTAGTGGCTTTAATCGGTCTATACTGAAGCGCATGTATACTAGCTTATGAGTTAAGCGTCTCAGTAGAGATCCTTACGTCGCATTATGTAGTAGAATGGTATCAACTATCCAGTCACGACCTGTCGTTTGTGCCAGTCGTCAGTAGATATGTTACATCATCTTATGTAATAGGAAACGTTTAAAGATCGTAGTAAATGATTTTGAATGATGTCTGAATAGAGGACTCCATTTATTTTACATACTGATGCAGTAGAATAAATGTGCAGGAACAATAGCTTCTAAGCGGCAGTTATTGAATTGTTTTAAGAATGACCCCTTTGACTTGCGGTGATTGTGTGAAAAAAGCAGTAGTGAGTTCGCCTGTCCGGTTTACCTGTTGTATTTATAGGTCGATTGTATAAAGTGTTTTGAAACGGAACAGTGCTGGCCTACCTATCAAATTAATATCACTGAACTGTTCTTTGTAAACGAATGTTTTGTTGGAGTCGGAAATTGAATTCCTCTTTTGAAACCCGAACAAATTCAGTGCCTTCGGCGCTTTGATTTACGATCCCTGTCATCGAAACAACGTAAATGTCACAAGGGTGACTTCAAATGGCGCAACCAACGCGAAATGTCACGCATACTCCGTCTGCACAAATCGAAACAAATTTTAAAAAATGCAAAATTTCAGGTTTAATTTTCCATTTATAAAATAAAACATTTAAACTGAAACTGCTTGTTTCTATGAGGCCAAAAACACTGGTACACATGTCCTAGTGTACAATTATTTGTATGAAAATGTATCTACTTAAAGTTTAAATCAAATGTCGTAACCGATATATCATGTATTTCGAAAGTCGAAGACAGTTTTCAACGAGTTGACATCAGTATTATTAGGCTGTAAAAGTTTTATTTTGGAACGTATTTATATTAATATTGCAATTAATTAATGAATTAGTTCTGATTGCAAAGCAACAAATTAAAAATAAATTTGTATTGTACAAGTCTGACAATGAGCGTTCGAGTCACGACGAAACAGAATCTTATTTTTTTAAACATTTTATTTTAATTTCGAAAGTGTGTCTTTAAATCCAGAGATTTCTTTCCTATGAAATGAAACTATTTTATGTCGCTATGCTTTGTGAACACACTCAGCGCACGAGAAATCATTGCGCCCCAGCAAAGTGGTTGCGGTTTAGCGATGCGAATTACGCTAATAAGCTATAGCCTATGTAGAGTTTAGTATTGGAATATTTTGTACGACCATTCTTTTGCCTATCTCTATATCAAGTAAAACAGTTGGTTGTAGATTATTCAGAAATCTATACACTGAGTAGTTTAGCTATCCATCGTTTATGTGATGGTTCATTACTAAATGTCTATTATTTATAACAACTGCATTCACTTTTACATAATAAACATAGTCTGTAGCCACGGCACTATGATAAATCGGAGATTTCAGCGAAATATAGGCAGGTCCCTAATTTTATACCAGAGAAACATTAATGTAGTTGATATGGCTAGAAAGGTAAACCATTTATACATCTTAAGGGACCTTAGTCAGTTATTTCCCCTTGTATACTCTTCAAATAGATAGATTCAATTTGTTGGATTACTCGGATTTTATCCAAACTTTTCAATGTCAGTTTGCCAAAATTAATCTTAAATAACATTTTTGTAAATCATTTAAATTGTTTGAAAATTAAGCTAAGTATTTTTAGGGAAAGAACTATCCTAATTTCACCACTTCTGTAAATAATTTAATTAACAAGAAAGATATTAGATGAAATATTTTGTTATCCTTACATATGACTTCAATGATAAAATCCGAGGATTCCAGGTGTAAGGACCTACTTACCAATTAGATTGCTTTATATTTTATCGGGGGGGGGGGAATACCTGACAAAAGTCCCTAATTATTCTGTTATTAATTTCATTGATTTGAAAACTAAACTTTTGTTCAATCGTTTTATTTTTGCAGAATGTTTAAATGTAATATAGGCCTAACATCAGAATATAGTTGTACGGTGTTCCAAGTTATTCAACATAATTCAATCGAAGAATATCAAAATTTAAATGAGGTAAAGTTAATTATTATACACAATGTTCACCAATAGTAATCCCCTGCCGGAACGATTTTGTTGACGTTTATTTTCTGGAAGCCACTTGTCTCCTGTATGGTTTAATAATATCTACCTGGTGACTGTTGGAGATTTAGTATGGTGACTGATTTACGCCATGTCGTATTTACGGGTTTTTTTTTCGATTTTTATACGCCCGTTTTGAAAAATATGTGTGGATAGCCCTTGGGTAAAGGAGGTTCCCTATTGATTTTGAGACCCCAGGGTTAAAGATCAAGGTCACTGGGACTTAAAATAGGTAAAACTTGTCCGGACAATAACTGAACCACCAATGTACCTAAGTTCACCAAATTTAATGTAAGAGTAGCCCATGTGTCAAAGATGTTCCCTATTGGTTTTGGGGCCCCTGCATGAAAGGTCAAGGTCACAGTGGCATCATATGGGGAAAAAACTTGTCCTGACAATAACTTAACAACCAATCTATCTAGGTTCACCAAATTTTATGTGAGAGAAGCCCATGTGTCAAGGATGTTCCCAATCGGTTTTGGGGCCCCTGGGTCAAAGGTCAAGGTCACTGGGACATCAAATTGAAAAACCTTGTCCGGACCATAACTCAGCAACGCCTGTACCTAGGTTCACCAAATTTTATGTAAGAGTATCCCATGTGTCAAAGATGTGCCCTATAGGTTTATGGGGCCCCTGGTTCAAAGGTCAAGGTCACAGGGGCATTATATGGAAAAACTTTGTCCAGACAATAACTGAAACACCAATGTACCTAGGTTCACCAAATTTTATGTAAGAGTACCCTATGTGTCAAGAATATGCCCTATTGATTTTGGGGCCCCTGGGTCAAAGTTCAAGGTCAAAGTGGCATCATATTGAAAAACATTGTCCGGGTAATAACTCAACAATGACTGTACCTAGGTTCACCAAATTTCATGTGAGAGTAGCCCATGTGTCAAGGATGTACCTTATCAGTTTTTGGAAAACAGGGTTAAGTTTAAATCTTAAACCAGAAGATATCAAATTACCAAGCTGTGACTTCAAATGTTCTATCAATATGTTTATAAAGTCAAAACGGCAAACAATGAAACACTTGTCCAGACAATAACTGAACCACCAATGTACCTAGGTTCTCCAAATTTTATGTGAGGGTAGCCCTTGGGTAAAGGTTATGCCCTATTGGTTTTGGGGCTCCTTGGTCAAAGGTCAAGGTCACAGGGGCATCATATTGAAAATCCTTGTTTGGACAATAACTCGGCAACGCCTGTACCTAGGTTCACAAAATTTTATGTGAAGGTAGCCCTTGTATCAAGGATGTTCCCAATAGATTTTGGGGCCCCAGGTTCAAAGGTCAAGGTCACAGAGGCATCATATGGAAAAACCTTGTCCAGACAATAACTGAACAACCAATGTACCTAGGTTCACTAAATTTGGCGTGAAAGTAGCCCATGTGTCAAGGTTATGCCCTAACGGTTTTGGGGCACCTTGGTCAAAGGTCAAGGTCACAGGGGCATCATATTGAAAAACATTGTCCGGATAATTACTCAACAATGATTGTACCAAAGTTCACCAAATTTCATGTGAGAGTAGCCCATGTGTCAAGGATGTACCTTATCAGTTTTTGGAAAACAGGGTTAAGTTTAAATCTTAAACCAGAAGATATCAAATTACCAAGCTGTGACTTCAAGTGTTCTATCAATATGTTTATAAAGTCAAAACGGCAAACAATGAAACACTTGTCCAGACAATAACTGAACCACCAATGTACCTAGGTTCTCCAAATTTTATGTGAGGGTAGCCCTTGGGTAAAGGTTATGCCCTATTGGTTTTGGGGCTCCTTGGTCAAAGGTCAAGGTCACAGGGGCATCATATTGAAAATCCTTGTTTGGACAATAACTCATCAACTACTGTACCTAGGTTCACAAAATTTTATGTGAAGGTAGCCCTTTTGTCAAGGATGTTCCCTATAGGTTTTTGGGCCCCAGACCCAAAGGTCAAGGTCACAGAGGCATCATATGGAAAAACCTTGTCCAGACAATAACTGAACAACCAATGTACCTAGGTTCACTAAATTTTATGTGAAAGTAGCCCATGTGTCAAGGTTATGCCCTTTTGGTTTTGGGGCGCCTTGGTCAAAGGTCAAGGTCACAGGGGCATCATATTGAAAAACATTGTCTGGGTAATTACTCAACAATGACTGTACCTAAGTTCACCAAATTTCATGTGACAGTAGCCCATGTGTCCAGGATGTGCCTTATCAGTTTTGGGGAAACCAGAAGATATCAAATTACCAAGCAGTGACTTCATATGTTCTATCAATATGTTTATAAAGTCAAAATGGCAAACAATGAAACTTTTGTCCAGGCAATAACTGAACCACCAATTTACCTAGGTTCATCAAATTCTATGTGAGGGTAGCCCTTGTGTCAAGGATATGCCATTTTGGTTTTGGGGCTCCTGGGTCAAAGGTCAAGGTCACAGAGGCATCATATTGAAAAACCTTGTTTGGACAGTAACTCAACAAGGACTGTACCTAGGTTCATAAAATTTTATGTGAATGTAGCCCTTGTGTCAAGGATGTTCCCATTAGGTTTTGGGGTCCCAGACCCAAAGGTCAAGGTCACAGAGGCATCATATGGAAAAACCTTGTCCAGACAATAACTGAACAACCAATGTACCTAGGTTCACTAAATAGGTCACAGGGGCATCTTATTGAAAAACATTGTCCGTGTAGTAAATCAACAATGACTGCACTTAAGTTCACCAAATTTCATGTGAGAGCAGCCCATGTGTCAAGGATGTTCCCTATTGATTTTGGGGCCCCTGGGTCAAGTTTAAACCATCATCCAGAAGATATCAAATTACCAAGCAGAGACTTCAAATGTTCAATCAATATGTTAACAAAGTCAAAGTGGCAAACCATGGAAATAATGCTATATTTAATAAGTTAAATGAATTTAGTTCACCAAATTTTATGTGAGGGTAGCCCATGTGTTAAGGATGTTCCCAATTGGTTTTGGGTCAAAACTGGGTCAAAGATCTAGGTCACAGGGGCATCATATGGACAATCCTTGTCCGGACAATAACTAAACAATGATTGTACCTAGGTTAACCAAATTTTATGTGGATCAGCCCATTTGTCAAGATGTAATGTGTTGATAGCTCTTTGGTATTTGATGTTCTCTTTTGATTTGGAAACCCCAGGGACAAAAGTCAAGGTCACAGGGACTTAATTCATATTGAAACATTTTCCGGACAGTAACTCAATAATAATTGTACCTACATTGTAGGTTTTCCAAATCTTATTTAAGGGTAGCCTTAATGTCTAGCATATGCCCCTTTTGGTTTTAGGTCCCTGTGTTAAAGGTTAAAGTCAAAAGAAAAATCATGAGGAAAAACCTTGTCCAACAACCAACTTTACCTAAGATCACCAAATTTTATGTATCAATACTCTTTGGGTCAAGGGCGAGAACTTTTGGTTCTGAGGCCCCAGGGTCAAGGTCACTGGAAGTTTGTATGGGAAAACTTTGTGTCGGTGATAAATCAACCATGGCTGTACCTATGTTCTCAAAATCTTTGCTTTGGATAGCCCTCCTGTTAAGAATGGGACCTATTCTGAGATCCCGGGGTCATTGGTCAAGGTCACAGGGACTTTATATGAGATAGAACACAGCATGGACTGCACACGGGCGTATAATGCCCCGCCCAGCGGAGCTCTTGTTTCGTATTTTCTAATATTCGCTGCGAAGAAACGAAAAAACAACATGGCGTAAATCAGCCACCATAAAATTAGTGAAATACAGTGTAGGAATTTAACTTATGAAAAACTGCCTGAAAGCATTTCTTCATTGCTGTTTTGTCTGTCTTAAAGAATAAATTTCTGAATTGTTGACCAGCAACCAATCACGACAGGTCATACCATTCCATGAAAATTCGACAATCATCACGATTTCCTACCGTATAGAGACAATTGTAGTTTCATCGTGAAAAGTTAAAATATTAAAGTTGGTTGGGTGAATTAGCCATAGTAAATAACCCTATAGCGTGTTGATAAGCAACATACACTCTAAAAATGGACCATTTCAGCTCAAATAACCGGAGGGTCCCATGTCCCTCTCCCAGATCTAGTTGAACTTTAACACGCATTTGGACATGCAATTTCTGAAAGAGTAATATATTACGTGTTTTTCTCTGAAATACTAATCGTCTTGACATGTGTGAAAATACTTAATACCTAATTTGAAAATGATATCAAACTGTTGATTGGGCCATTTTGTGTTCGAACATAGTCAATGTTCGTGAAGTTTTGAGTTCACGATTTTTTTGCACTGGTAAAATTTCGGTTGATTTGAGCTGGAATGACCCAAATAGTATCAATCACATTAATATGTGTGATGCCTATTGTATTCATGGTTGTACATTAAATATGTGAAAACTTAAATGTATTCAGATATTTTGGCCGTGTTATTCTATTTTTGATAAAACATGGAACTATGTAATACATACATATACTGATACATATTATGGCAATTTTATATATGTAAGCTCAACTACAAGAGCTTTTCTGGACCCCTAGTATGCATGTATAACTATTACTCACCTACCGTTCCATTTGACCGACGAATTTTCCATTTACCTTTATGAAATAAAACGTTATTGTCGATCACTTTTTTAATTGTGATTGTCATTAAAGGAATTCTACCTTTAAACACTGAATCTTTGAATTTTTGTATTGTAATGGTACATAACTTTTGTTTTATATTCATTTCAGGTGCGTTTACTATCAGCTAATCATAAACTAGTCAGATACAAAATGTCATTGTATGAGTCAACAAGAAACAAATTAACAAACCAACGATTACAGACATTATTTAAGCATATGTACATAAGACTATTACATCAGGATGTTTTTTATGTATTTTGTACCTATTAAATTATATTTGCATGGTCTTTAAGCGCACCTGGGCATATATTGCTCTACGATAAGGTGTGCTTTCTGAGTGTTTGTCTTTTTTCTGTTTACAAATGTAGAAGCTATTTAACTGTAACTTATTCGGCTTGCTGTACAAAGCGAGAGTATTATTTCCGAGCTATTGTATTACATGTAACCAATAGAGGTACATACAATCTTTTGGTATATGATATGATGATAGTTCCATGGACCTTCTAATGTTTTGCTTCATGTTCTGTAAATGGCAACGTTAAAATTCGTGGGCTGAACGAAACACTGTTGTAAGTCTAATTTAATATAAAGGGAGATGTAATAGTGTTTCGTTCAGCCCTAGATTATGTGCGTATGGTTTACACATTTAAATTAGTACATGTATGAAAAAGAGACTAAGTAAATTACGAAATCGAATTAATGCTCTCGCCTTGTAAACAACAAGTCGCAGTTGTTACATTTAAATATCTCCCTATTGCTGGTATTTAAGGTATACAGTCACGTGACCTTCAGAATGTAAACAAACTGTTGTATTTCGTCAAATTCTTGCAGCAGACAAACAATAGAAATGTCCATATAGAACATAAACAAAAATCACATTAAATTTTATTTGTCCGAAAACTCCCACATTTATCTGTGACTTGTAATCGTTTACTTTGAATCCTCTGCACAGATTGTTTGCACATTACCTTGTAAGAACTGGTAATAGTAATAATTATTTCACACAGTGCTATCTAATGTATCTCAATTATTTGTCTGGTAATTGGCGAAAAACAAGATTTGTTTACCACGTGACAGTACCGATCCTGGAACAGTGAAAGCTGAGAATTTCGCACGCTGTGAAAAGCGGAAAGTTGAGAAAAGTTGAAATAATGTCTACGGATATTCTCCCACCTACAACTGATTGTAAATCTTATAGGACAGTTGTCAGACACTGAAGGAAGTAAATTTGTGCTTACAAAAGTGGTTAACTGCTAAATCCAGAGATTTAGCTCTTCCAGAAAGGGTGAGGAGGTTGACGACCGTCGTTATTGTTCGTTTTTTTTCTCAACTGTCATAGCATGAATAATTACACGGTGAATGTGTGTTGTTGAAACTATAATCGTAATACATCCATGAATTTCCGAAAGCGTGTATTATGATCAATTAAGCTGCTCATGTCGTATGATATGTTTTAGTCAACTTACTTTTAATAACAATTAGGCGGCCAATTAAAAAAACAATTGATTCAGTCACAATAAAATTATTCAAGCTTTGACAGTTGAGAAAAAAAACGGACAATATATAACCTTTACAATGTGTTGCTTCGGCGTTTAACCCAACAAAAAAGATTAGCACCAATAATTATACTTGACTACTTGATCATTTGGCAAGTTTGAGAAAACTGAATTAGTTAAGAACTATAACGGCTTAATATTGGCATTGAGTACATGGTCAATACACATTTTCCATAGGTTTGGGCATTCGGAACTACCTCGGCGATCTTTTACGCAGATACTCCTCGGATAACATAAGGTGAAAAAGTAGATCTAGGAATTTCGGTTTCTAAGGTAATATAGTCTGAACTACACGTGTGAGACATTGTACAGATGAAATGAAGTGATAAAGCGTGTAACAATGTTATTATTAAACGTTGACATAAAAATGACAGTCGCCGGACCTAATGACCTGGTTGTATTCCGACTACGTCTGATTTCCGAGATATATCTTCGTAGATGATCGCCGAGGTTGTTCCGAATGAGGTTTGGGTTCACTTGATCTTGGACCGAGGTTACAATACTTGAACGGAGATTTCATACTCAAAACTCCAGATATAGTCCATTTTTCTCAACTGTCAGTTTGAATAATTTCACGGTGAATGATTACACAATATCTCTACATCACAAGTGTTACACAAAGAGCACGAAGTCACCGTGAAATTATTCATGTTTTGACGGGTGAGAAAAATCGAACTATACAAATTTATGACGAGTGTAAGCTAGTTCCTTGAAAAACAGAAATATCATTATAGTGCGTACAAAAAAACAAGACACTGTTTATAATAACAATACAATGAACTACAGGTCGTATTCTAGGTCATGCGTGTTTTTGTACTTTAAACAATGGACTTGTCCACTAAATAGGTCAACCAGCTAATGCATTAACAGCTTTTTGCTGTTTAAACAGATTATTTTTATATGTACCGTTTATTTTAAATAGTGTGTATGCACAGAGTAAATTTTATGTAATGATATGTTTATAAAATGGGTGTAAATTAATTAAACTATAAAATTATAAAAATAATTCACCCCTAAATATTGGCGTGTAATGAAACTGGCTATGTTTATATACGCAATGTTTACGTGGACGACCTGTAACCCTCGACAAGTGATGCCCAGGATGACTTTAAAATAAACAATTGTGATATGTTTTACAAGTGTCTTAGTTGTTGGTGTAATGGAAAGCGTTCTACTATAACAAGCATGATTTACAGTGGTGGTTGTATATCAACCATGCTAATTTTGTTAAAATGAATTACACAAATTTTATTTTCAATACTGCTTACCCCTGAAATGAATTTTAATGTTTACCAAAACACGTTTTGTTTTTTGTACGCACTATACATACTGCTAGCATTCTTACTTGCGTTTTCTAAGACGCTTCCTGATTCACATTGAAAAAAACTATTGAGAACTGAACCTAGTTTTGAGTATGGAGTCACCTCTTTAGTATTCTAACCTTGGACCCAGTTCTCATTTTGAATCCCTCGGCGTGTTAAGTAACGACTACGGGTAAGGGACAATTCAACTCTTAAGATAATTCAACCAAAAGTTGGCCAACTCGACCCAACTCGACCCAACTCGACCCGTTAGTAAGAGATTGAGCTGTCTCGGGTTGAGTTGTCTTTGGGTTGAGTTTTTTCCGATCCTAACGTCACAGAACGTTCGGGATAATTGAACAGACTACCTGACTCAAGGTTAAGATCATTCGGAACACCTCGGCAATTCACGACTTATAACCTCGGAGTTATTTAGACGCCATTATGAAACTACCTTTGTGTCAAATGTTGAAACAATAACCGGTATCGAAGTAAACAAATCCACAATCTTTTAGGTAAAGATTAATGTCTCGATTTTAGTTCATAACTTTGAAATACTCGATTTCTTGATAACGCTGAACAATACATAGTCACCAATATAAAATGCAAACGCGTGTTTTACAAAGCCTTGTGTGTTTTACTATTTTGCATCGACTAGTACGTGCTTCACATGTGCTTCGCCTCGCGTACGTAGCAAAAACTCTACGTGGACCCCCACGAATCCTTCCGAGATTATTCATTCATGAAAGGTTGAGGTGTTCCGAATGGGTTAAGAAGTGTTGTCTTTAGGCGTTTCAGATCAGAAAACCGTTGCAATATATTGACATTCAATTGGTGATGCCCAAACTCCTCAAACATTTACGTCACTCATAAACCACTGCCGTCACGTGACTCGTCAAGCTAAAATTCCAAAGGCTTTGACCAGTTACCCGAAGAGTTAGAAGTTGTAATTAGAACGTCTGACCATTTTTGAAAAGTGTACAATTTCGCTGAATAGTTAAGTACGATAATAATGTACAGTATAACCTCTGCAAAGCGTCCTCTACAGAACAAATCCTCAACACAACTACGTATTTTGATATTTCCTTTTGCATACTTTTAATTGACTTTAACCTCTGCAGAACAACAACCTCTGAACAGCCATTCGGAACACCCTCGACCTTTCATGAATGAATAATCTCGGAATGATTCGTGGGGGGTCTTCACCGGATTTTGGTGATTTTACTACCTACGCGAGGCGAAGCACGTAACGGTTACGCAAAATAGTTCTTGTAGTTTACACACAGATCTTTGTCTAAACATACTTATTTGTTTTAAATTGAAGCAAATATTGTTCATCGTTATCATTGAACTGTGTAATTTTAAATTTACGGATTTTAAAAAACGGAACTTCAGTCATCGCCTAAACGATCGTGTATTTGTTAACATAGTTTCAAAATGGCGCCTAAATATGTCCGAGGTTATTCGTGTAGCGAATGGCCGAGGATGTTCCGAATGCTGAACAGCAACCAATTTTAGAATCTCCTAGTTAGTGTTGTTCAAGAGAGGTTGTGCTATACAATATGCCATAAATAAACCTTTTGGATCATTGTCTGTAAAAGATAAATTGGTCAACGTCTTTTGGCTGTAGTATAAACGACGTTACTTAAAGGAGTGTAAAACGTAGGAGAGTTTCCTAATCATATCGCTACCTAGCGCTTTGTGCCCTGGTACCCTTCTTACGCCAAAAGTATTACGTATGTGATTTCAAATTAAGGATACCAAGGTCCAAAGCGCTTGCTAGCGGTATACTTGGGAAGCTCACCGTAAACTAGGATTCAAGCTCTTTGGAATTTTAGCTCGACCACCGTGATGCTAGTATCACCACACGAAACGTGTTTACATTTAAAGGAATAAGACCGATCATTCGGAACTACCTCGACGATCTTCTACGCAGATAAACCTCGGATATCATAAGGTGAAAAAGTAGATCTATATAAATTTGGTTTTATGGTAATATAGTCTGACTTGCACAGAAATACGACGTGTGAGACATTGTCCTGATGAAATGATGTGCTAGAGCGTGTAAAAATGTTATCATTATATGTTGAAATGAAAATTACATTCGCTGGACGTAATAACCTGTCGCGTGTTCAATTACACTAAATGTTACAGAGCGTTACATAACGATACATTCGGAATTCCTCGGCCATTCGCTGCGAATAATCTAATCTAATACACAGATATGCGATCGTTAAGGCAATGAGTGATGTTTCAAAATTTACGGACTAAAAACGAAACATCACTCAATGCCTAAACGATCATATATTTGTTTACTTTAACACCGGTAGTTTCAAAATAGCGTCTAAATATGTCCGAGATTATCGTTTTGCAACGTTCGCGGTAACTGAACACGCTACTGGTTGTAGGTTACATACCACTAAATGGTAACCGGAAGTGAGCATTTACCGGAAGTAGAAAGTGTGACATAGTCCTTATTTATTTTTTGAGAGTGCATGGATACCTCATTTGTGGTGCTTTTTAATATTGAAGAGTATGTATGTCTTTGACAATGCTTTTCCTATGAAAGTATGCAAAAATTCAATTGATCTGGTTTGTTTAGTCGCGAAAACTGGTTAAAAGGGGAGATGACTCTGTACGGCTGGTGAAGAGTTAAAAACCAGGACATTTTCAGGGTAGGAACTTTCAATCGAAATTTATTTTCTTATAAGTAACGTAACGTTTTTTCTAATACTGATCATTTTGAGGGGAATAGATAGATCTTTCAGCCTATATATGGTTTGGGGTATCTTACGTACCTTGGTCATAGTGTAATTTGTCATTGAAAATGAGGCTTTTTATATACAACAAAGAAGGATTTTATTTAGTGGTATGTAACCTTGTATTCCTACTACGTCTGATTTCGGAAGTATATCTTCGTAGATGATCGCCGAGGTAGTTCCGAATGAAGACCGATGTACATAAAGTATGTTAGGCGTAATGTAGCGTAAATGAACATTATATGGTCTAAGAGTAATGTTGTTAATGTGAAAAATCTTGGCTACTATAAGGTATACACTACTTTTGTTTATGTATAGAAATAAATCAATCTGCTTCAAAATTGTTTATACCAGAGCAAAATTTTGAATAAGCTGCATCGTTCACTTTACGCCAGTTGCTTTGAAGCTAATGACTATAAGTCATAGAAGAAGAGTATAATAAATATACATTTTACACTATTTACCTCAATTAACGTAGCTCTAGCAAAGTTGAAATAATTTGATTTAGTTTGAATAGTTTGATTTAATTTCTCATAAATTAAACAGCATAATTAACTGAAACAAAAACTTAAAACGTGAAATACATTCGGAGCTCTGTTGAACCTCATTTTTCACAACCCGTGTTTTTCACAACTTGTGAAAAACGCGTACAACTTGTGTGAAAAACACGTTAGCATAAAAATTTCATTCAAGCATAGAAACGCATTTTTCACAACTTCAAAATTGACGAAAAAAGTGTTTGAAAAATTTGAGTTTTTTGGTACGAACGCATTTTTCACACATGTTAATTTTTTTAGTTGCCAGCTGTAAGTAAGTAAATTTGTAAGTAAGTAAAAGTAGGTAAGTAAATTATTTATTTTCGTGAAATGTGTTATGACAATATATAAACATGAATACAACATGAAGAGTATTTACAGATAAACACCCGACCCAGTGGGTCTATATGTCACCATCTGATTCACATGATAGGTACATGTATATACAATATAAAGTTTTGTATTAATTATTACAGTTCGGGTTTTTATTACAAAACGGGTTCTATCAATCGTTGAACCTCATTACTTGTGAAAATCACGGTTTGTGAAAAATGAGGTTCATCGTTGAACCTCATTTTTCACAGAACGCGTTTTTCACAACCAGTGAAGAACACGTTGGTGAAAAACGAGTATCAATATGTCAAACTTGCTCAATACTGGAATATACTGCCCGGTTCGAGGCTTCATTGGCACACTTTCACAGCAACTGTGTTACTATTCTTACAACAGTATTGAGCGACGGTAACAAAACTGACAATAAAATCTGTGCCTCTGAAAATGACCACTGTGTTACAATTCACAAAATATGACTCACAATTGACAAATGTTTGCATAAATAAGAATACAATGACCTTTAATTTTATGTATCAATTACATAAGCTACAATCATTTTTATTTAAGTTTAATATGCATGCATCTTCCCAACATGTAAACTTTTTTACCAACGGTTTATCTTACCAAAATATGAAATACTGCAGAATCTTCATGTTGCCATCTATGCATAATAAATAGGGTTATGTGCTTCATGCTTCATGCCCCAAGAGTCGCTACTTTGAATCCCTTATCTCGACTTAAACGACTTAGGCTCGATAGAAGTTGCTATGGACATCAGTGTTAGCATTGATATTCGTACTGTTGCTAGGAAGCGTAATGTAGGATGCTAGGACCTAAGTGTTTGCTAGAAGCATAAGGGGAAATAACAATGGATAATGAAACTGATGCTAAGTGTGCTTGAGCAGCTGCTATGGACCTCAAAGCGGTTGCTTTAGATGCGAAACTTGTTAATACGGACATTGTAACAGTACCATGGGGCATGTGTGCTTACTATGTACCTTAAGATGGCTTCTCTATGTGCTAAAGTGATTGATTGTACGTAAAGGTGGTTAAATAAGGCACAATACTGGCTTGTTGGAGACCTTAGGGTGGTTGTGATATCTTGCGCCCATGTCGCGAGGTTAACCATCTAAGTAAAATATTTGAAAGTAACTGAAACATTAGTTTTGTTTATTATATACTTTAAGATATACTATGATATTGACCAATGTTGTGAAAATTGCGTTAGGACTAAAAATCGAAAAATATGTCTAACGTAATTTTCACATTGCTCATTTGTGAAAAACGCGTACGCAATTTTCACAACTTATGAAAATTACTAACGTGTTTTTCACAAGTTGTGAAAAACACGGGTTGTGAAAAATGAGGTTCAACATAGCTCGTCAGTATTGTAATCCCGTCTTTATATATCAGTGCCCCTCTCCTTGTAGTTTATTAGCTAAGTGACGGAGACGGTCTATATTGTACGCCCGTACAAGGGTTATTTAAGACGAGCTGAGAGCTTGACTTCTGTAGCAAGTTTATAATCAGTCATGTTTGTCCTATCCCCTTGCACTTACTTTGTCATCATATATTGTTATGAATAGCTCAGCGACGGAGACAAGCAACTCTGATCGCCCGTCCATTTGATAACAAGGACCAGCTTCAGAGAAGCTCGTCTACCATAGTTATCTAGTATGTTATTTTGCAATGTTTATAATTGTGCATGCATTTGTCCTTATTTGATTGTCTTATATCGATTTACATGTATATATTTATATGGTGTCATAAATAAGGTATGGTGTTTCTTGTATATGTATATTTTGTCCATGCTTGTTTGTCAATCATAGTTGATCATGTTGTATGATATTGTTTATTATAGCATCACTCTTGCTTTCGTTGTCCTATGTATATATTTGGTGATGCTGTTTAACGTGTAATACTTTTGCCCTTATATTAATCTCATGCTTTGTGATGCTCTAGTTATATTATGTAGTGGTTTGATTCGTAATCATGTATATCATTGTATTTATAGATATATGTTGTATAGTTGCTGTTGTTTAATGTGTCCTATATTTCATGACTTGTACATATATACCTTTTTATATTAGTTTACCAATCATTAAGCTAGGTAGCTCGAGGAAAATATATATTTATTTATATCTTTAACACTGATCATTGTGAATGAAGTATGCATATACGAGTATGCTGATATACTCGTGCTTTGCTGATGCAAGGATCCTAGAGATATAACATGTATATATAGGGTCCTTTGCTGATGATACATTGTGCGACATTTCAAAAGTTTCCCAAATCCATAGCTTTTTATACATAATTCAGAAACACTGACCAGACAGACTTTGCTTTACTAGCTCTCGCCTTTTCCCTGTTCAAATCCAGGGGGGTCAATTATGAAAGAGATTGAACTCGAAAAATAATGCATTGCGCAACTAAGCGTTCAATCTGCGATTTTAAAAATCTAAGAGCTAAGCTACATCGCTGGACTATACCATTCAATTTCAATATCTTGTTACTGTGTTTTCCAGCCCTGCGTTCAGTTACCGCGAACGTTCTGTAACGTTCTGTAACGTTCGCTAACAGTCATAATTGAACGACCTGTTAGCGGAAAACGTTTAAGGCCAACAGCTAACGGTTTTAGTATATGGTACGCGAATATGAAACAACCTGAAACAAAATAGTTCCAGTACATTTTGCAAATTAGTAACTGCCATAGCGAATAGACTATATCCGAAATTCAAATATTTTGTTTTCCCCTCCGGTACAAACAAACTTTCACTGTTTCAATGAAAACGTGTGTAAAAAAGAACTGTAGTATTTAATTCATAGTTCGTGCTGTTAAGCAATAATGTGTATACAACTTTATTTGTACCGCCTGTGCACGGACGGACAAAACCCATGAATTTAAATTCCGGATTAGGTCTAACGAAGTCGGCGGTGTTACTCCCGTTGATTTAGATCAATACATTTACAAAAAAAAGTAAACAAGAAAAACAAGTCCTCCTCCCCGAATTCTTCTAATAAAATAGAAGTAACGACTCTTTTGTCCGCCATTTTTAAACGTTCGCACTTTGAACAACGGGTCGTTCAATTAACCGTTCATAACGATAACTGTGTTTGGCTAACGCTAACTGCTAACTGAACGCAGCCGTTTGCTATCAGACGGTCTGAAATTATTGTGACAATTAAAATTTTTAAAGCAACTCACCCATAGCTTTTGTATTTTTATATTTTATACTTTTCTATTATTGTGCGTATTGAACTTGGTCCGGGTCTCCACAGCGCAGTCGGTAGCGCGCTGAGTTTCGAATCTACATGTAGTTTCCCGAAGCGGGTACGAGCCGTTTGGCAATAATTTCAATTTTCCTCCCTAAGGCTTAATAAGGAATATAGAGCGAATTTTCCTCCATTAATAAAGCATATGGCAAGGTTGTCGGCCTTGTATTCATACATAAATCACCTTTTTTACACTTGAAAGTCATTTTAGACATGTTTCTAATTTTAGAATAAAACGTGTTACAACAGATCTTAGTTTTACTGTTAACAAAATGTTTCTACACAAATTTTCGAGTTTTAATGTAGTTGATATATAAATTGAAACCTATAGACAAGCCCCTTTAAGATTTTGATAAATTGTGTACTTTAATACTTTCTACTAACTTGGCTGATTAGACAATCGACAGATAAGGATTAATAACCAGGCGTTGTTCGGGTATATTAAGATGTTAAGGTATGAGTGATTTAAATATCATGTCGGCAACTCAAATATGGGGTCCATGAACAATGAAATGACGTCACAAACCCACGCGTTCTGTACGTTTGTTGAATCCCGAATGATGGTGACATTTTTAATTTAAACCGTAATATTTTGATTAATTTGGGGTCTTTAATTCATATACTGATAAAAAACTGAGAAACGTTTACGAATAATTTGTCGCCTAAGACATAGAGCGTAGCATGGACCCTGTATACATATACATGAATAGGTTCCTTTTCAAGAACTATGCAAGTAGGCCTATATAAATACTGGCACTCAAATAATACTTGTAAACTATGATCCAACGTGTATAACTTTAGACTTTGTGAGTTGATAAAGAACAGAAATGAGGTTCACACGGTTAACAGAAGGTACGTTACGTCCAGGGCTCGAATTTAAGCTCACATACTCGCAAAATGCGAGTGGATTTTGACAATTGCGAGTAACTTTTTTTAACTTGCCAATTTTCGCGAATTGATATCGAAAAAAACTGTCTAAAATAATGAGGTTCAAATCAGCATTGAAACGGCCAGATAGATCGATAGTACTGATTAATTGAATATTCACCCTAAACAATGTACGATATTTTTTGTCTATCCAAAAATTCCAAAAATCATTAAAATTTTGAGAAAAGAATTCCAGTATTTTTTCATTTGGCATCATCATTGGCAAGTCCAACTTTTTGTCAAATTAGAGCCCTTGGTTACGTCGAAGAGCCCTCAGTCTTACAAGCTGACTTACCGATCTGATTTAATGATCTTATATTTTTAAGCACAAGATCATTCGATACCAATGATGTTTTAAACCAAGACTGGGACAATAAATGGTTGTTGCAGCCTTTGAACTTCGAACACAGTTTTATCAAGACTGGAGATTCCATTTTATATGTAGACGATGTAAACTAGAGCAACGATAGAAACCCAAGACAGATACATAGGAAGTAAATGAATTGTTATTTAATGGTCGGCTTATTATGTCACAGCAGACAGCTGGATATAAAATATGGATATTACATAGTTTTTCTATAAAAGTCAAACGATTCTACTTCCGGCGGATATTAAAATTCAAACACAGCGCGTGCGTACTTCATTAAAAATCTCGGCACGCAAAACAAATTGGTATTTAATTATTTCATCGCGTGATAAAGGTCTTACATAGCGCCTTTTAGAAGACCCGCCTTTCAAAATTAACCTAATTTATTTTGATTTTTAATAAAACGGAGTATAATCATACACAACTATCCATTTCTAAATCTGTCAAATTTTCGCAAATTCATGATACCAAACTCTGTCGATTTTACTTAGCTGTCACCTACGCATAGAAATTAATCTTGCTCACTCAACAACATTCTCGTACCCCGAGGTTATCAAAATTCTCTAGTATTGAGAATCCTACTAGAATCTGGGAACGATAATGTCTCAACAAGTAACGCATAACATTGCAACTTTCTTAGATTGGTTTATTTTCAACATACATGTACATGAAAATAACACATATATATTTTCCTTATTTAAAGGTGTGTCAACAATTCAAAAATAAAGTTGATTTGAAACATAAATGTTTAGTCATTGTGAGATAAATACAGCAGCGTGTTCAGTTACATTGAACCTTCCAAAACGTTCCGTAACGGAAGTGTCGGAACAACTCAACCCATAGACAACTCAACCCGAGACAACTCAATCTCCTACTAACGGACTGAGTTGTCCCAACTTTGAGTTGAGTATTGCACGGGTTGAGTTGTCTTCGGATTGAGTTCTCCCGTAACCGTAACGTTAGCTAACAGTAGTTACTGAACACGGGGCTGTATTAGTATTTTTGTATAACCACTGATAACATCGATTTTTGTTTCACAGAGTGAGCTCGGAATATCTACATGTATTACGTATTTGGAAGGGTGGCGTATTTTCAAACCATATGTTTTCAACGACTAACACCACATTTTATAGTTAACCGTGAGCAAAACCATTTCGGCTGATTTTGTTCTAAACTTACAAAAAAAAACCGTTACATTTGTATAATGGTTCGATAAATAAATCTTCCGCGACAGTTAACCTACTCACTCCTCCTGGAAAGGCTAAATCTGTGGATTTAGCTTTTAACCAATTACTAAGCGCATACTTTCGTCAGTGACTGACAACTACCCTACATAATTAAAAATCATAGGAGATAATAATTTCATGACCAAGCTTCACGAAAGTATGCCCCGCCCGGCAATCGAACCCACCACCCCCTGATCAGTAGACTTGCGTGCTGCCAACTGAGCTGGCCGGGCTTATCTGTAAAAATTAGTGTAAGTAGCTTCTGATAGTGAAACTTGCGTACACTATTTCGGCCTGAGTTTTTTTATGAAAATCCACATAACAATGTTAAGGGCATAATGGGAATTAGTCGGGTAGTTCGTTTTTGGTAATTTGACCGAACCATATCCTGTTTATGTCTTTTTACAGTCCTCCAAAGGGAAGAAAGGGCATACAAATGTTTAATAATTCTTTCATAAAATTTTCGGCTTAAAAGCCTGTTTACAGCGGTGCCAAAACACAAACGCTCAACTATAGCAAAATCGAAGCACTGAGGTCGTGATATGCGCGCGCATAATTGTGGTTGTGGGAAAAAACTAGTGTTTCGGATATTCTCACCCACCTCGCTGCGTGCACTAGTTAGACGTAATAATGTCTGTTAATAACAAAATATTGTTCATAGTTTAGTAGCCAAGTGAATTTATAATGTTTCTTTGTTTATCCTTATTGTTTTTTACGTAAATGGATAAAACATATCGTCACCGTATCTATGACTAATCCCAACAAAAAAGCAGACGACAATATTGCCTCATCAAAAGTCTTTATCCCCAGAAATAAATAAAGACAAATGGGTATAAAAACTAACAGATATCGCAAAGATCGTGGGTTGTTTGTCACACAAGTCTTTGCATATCGCTTAATTTGTCCACAAGCAAATCATCAACTCTTCATGTCTGAGTGGTTGGTTTGAAGTGTTATCTATATACTGGTTAAATAATGAGCGTCCAAACTTTACACTTGACACTAATTCTCCTCCGTATTAAAGACTCTTGCAAATCTTTTCCCTCTCGTCAAATTCTCGGAGAGTATCGTAAACTGCGAGATTTTAGCGAGTGAATTAAATTTTCCAATCTCGAAGCAGAGATGTTTAGAGTCCATTTACTAAAATGACACAGGGACGACAACTCTGGATAGTTATTTAATCATTTGGAACTCCTCGGTGATTTTCTATACACATGGATCTTCGTAGATAAACGCGACTATTCGGCAATTTCCGTGAAACGAAAATGTTTTCATTGGACAAACCTATCTACATCTACCTTTGTACTACCCAGGGCATATGCATCACGGGCAAGTGATGTAACATTGTTAAAATTTAAAATTGTTAAAAACTGATAAAACCTAATTGAGTTCAGAGTGTGAATGTTTTTGACGATCGAGAAAGTTCGACAAAATCCGGTTATAGTCGGTCATGGTACGTAGCAAACTGAAAGCACGTTCCACAAGGCGATCGCTAGCTAGCGCTTTTTGAAAGCGATTTTTGTAGCATAAGTGGTCTATTGAATGGTTTGCTTCAAGCTAGAAAATCCAAGATGGCGACTTTTTCAAACAAAAAGTTCAGAATTGTAACAAATGAAAAATATTTAATCGATTGTCACCATGATAATTCTATTTTACCACTTTGACGAAATATATATGCATTAAATAAAATATATATCAGTATTCTTGAAAAAGAAACACATTCCTACAGGCGGCAGCCATTTTGAAATAAGTAGAAGTGTTCCAAATGATACGACTAGCAAGAAAAAAAAACTCGCTGTGTATCGCTTGCTAGCGATCGCCTTGTAGAACGTGCCCAGAGTGAGATGTCCGAATTGCGAGTCTTCACTTAGAAGTTGCTTTTAGGCAAAGATTATCAGCATAGCTGATCATACACTGTCTTATATTTATTTGCCATTGAGGCTATATTTCCTAACAAACAAAACTACTGAAAAAACTCGAACTCCAAGGTTTGCTATTTAAATTGCTTTGACCCGTCCGAATTCAAAATGGCTCAGCAAAAATGACGAGGCCTTTTTTGCTGAGCTATTTTTATCGGTTTTGCATGAGATTCTTTTAGTACAAATATATAAGAAAGGGAAATAAATTTGTGTCGGGTATTTTTATATCCATCCGGGTAGTTAGAGCTGGGTCACTTTATGTGTTCGAACATTCATTGTAAATGTTAGTTTCATTTCATAAAGGTGCTCATTCACAGATTTCAACATCAACTTTTTCTGAAACTATCAAAATTGTTTCGAAACATTTTTAGCAGAAAATTAGTGAATTGATGATGACAATTTTAGCGCATACAAGTACAAATGATAGTGTTTCATGTGGTAAAAATCTACTCCGTATATCACGGTATAGACAATTACAGTGTATTTCTTTAATTTTTATTGTATATTTCTTGCAATCATTTTGTCCTAAAATATTTAGATTTAATTTTTGACACGATAATTGACACAGAATGGTATTTTGAAAATATTGAAAATCTTAACCAAATCTGTGAACTAGTACCTTAAAGTTCTTAGATAAGTACCCTTATAATAAAGTTCGGGACATTTCTATGATATTTTTTTAATATCATTTACAGCAAAACTCTTCCATGAGAATTTTTTTTACGAATATGGTGGTTTACCAGCGCTTTGTTGGGCCTATAGTTAAAGTCATCGTTATCCCTCAAATATTGAATTTACCGGTTACAAATGGCTAGCAGTCAACAAAATTAGGATATGAACGTGGTTGCTTGAACAGATCAGTTTAAGAGCAAGCACTATATCTCATTGGCAGATTGTGGTTGCCAGAAAGATATCCTTGGTTGTCAAAACTAAATAGTGGTGGTCCCGGGCAACCGGACACCCACTAATTTCGTAGACTGTAGTCACTAGTGCGTATTTCCTCTTCAAACCTAACTTGTATTCAAACAAGTGGCGAACGTAATTATGCAAAAACTCTCTCCTACGCGAATTTGCAACATGTACTTTTCAAAAACGAAATTTCCTACTTCATTATGACGGAGATGGGGATAAATGCACGTAAAATAAAGTGTAGAGATCTTAAACGGAAATAGGAAAAATCGTAATTAGATATACTAAAAACAACAGGTGTCAATTACACAAATTTTGAGTCATTTTTATAAGCCTATTGTAAATAAACCTAATTTATTAAATTTTGAATGACTATCCAATGACAAGGCCGTCATCACAATGACATACAAGTCTTCACATACCCTTATATCTAAATAAAACAAAAATGTTTACCCAAGGAAAAATAAAAAGGGCGCAAAAACTCACCACTTTCAATTCAAATATGAGCCGTATTTATAATAGGAAAATTTGTATACTTTGCCATTATGGGGGACGTGCTTTAAGGACATTTGTTCATATCATGACTGATAAGCAATAAGGAAACATTTATCTAATATATATATAAATATCGGGTTGTAAATTCATTAATTCATTGTTGAAATGAAAATGGTTTCGTTCGGAGTATTTCTGATATTTTTGTGCGGCACGTTGCAATTAACTTACGGTACAAATGATGAATTCACGGAAGGCGCTAAAGGAGCTCAGGTAAGTTTTGTAAAATAAATATTTCATACTGTTTTAATTGATTACTGCCTTGTTACAAGTAATTTTGGTTTAGTCATGATCCCTCAGCGATAGGTGTTAAACCTAGCATGCGTATGTTATCCAATCAATTGTCTTTAGACATTTTAAAAATCCAAAAAAATCAAAATTTATAAAGCGAAGTAGTGAAATTTAGCGGTGTCTTAATTGAGAGCTTATTTAATGTTGGTACTTGATTTACTAAAGGTGTGTTAGCTTTAAAGAGAGTTTGTGCTTAAATTAACAAAACATAATATTTAGGGACTTTAGTCAGTTATTTTCCCTTGTATACTCTTCAAATAGGTAGGTCTAATCAGTTGGATTACTCGAATTTTACCCTTACTTTTAAATGTCAATTTGCCAAAATTAATCTTAAATATCTTTTTTGTAAATCATTTAATTTGTTTGAAATTCAAGCTTAGTATTGTTAGGGTAAAGAGCTATCTAAATTTCACTTCATTTCAACAAGAAAGATATTAGATGAAATATTTTGTTATCTTTACATAGGATTTCAATGATAAAATCCGAGGATTCTAACTGTAAGGACCTACTTACCAATTGGATTGCTTCAGATTTTATCAGGGAAAGATAACTGACAAAAGTTCCTAATTACAAGTCAAATTTTTGATTAGCTTTTTTGTCATAGTTAGATGTTTTTACTATTGAAGCACTTCTTCGACAGGGTTTTACAAATATTAGTTATGATTACCAATTAATCAGCTCATTTTCTAAGACACTTAAACTTACAAATGTATTTCCAAATTTCACGTTGACACATTCTAAAGTCGTAACGAAAACAGTCGAGGTGTTCCGAAAAATCGGACATCGTATATTTTACGAAAACACCCGAAAATTCCGACGTTTTCCGAAATTCTTCAACAGGTTATATATGATATTTTTGAACAATTTTTAGGGTTCAGTGCCACTGATATCACAATCGATTTAATATATTTGTACACTTAATTGTTCTCGGCTTTGTCTGGTTCCCAGTCGTACTTTGGCAGGTAAAAGTACGTCAGGCAAACCATGATCATGTCCGCGCCCTATGTACTAAATTAGATATTGGATAATTATGTTTTCAAATGAGCATTTCTCACTACACAGACCATTGTACAAGAATTGCAGGGGATACCTTTTATAGTTGTTTGGTTACATTAATTTATGCAAAATAAAGTATCCGAAATTCTTACGAGACTAATCCAAATCCGAATTGTGTTCACTTAAGACATGTTTTTGTTAATCGTCGGCTTAATACACGTGTAATCAGAAACATCGAAGTCAAATGTCCTATATAGTACCGAACTCCTACTAAAGTAACTATCGTCAGCACATAATCATGCAGGATTAAGAAAACATTATACCTGTATAATAACCGAGGAGGTCGCCATGATTCCCGTTTGCCTGGCCCGATAACGATAGTGGTAAGGGGCAGGTAATCCAGGCTAGTCCTCGGCTCTGTTCCATATACATAATTGCAGTTGAATGAATTATCTATATTACTTTTTTCATTCATAAGTTGACTGAACATGTATATGGAAGGAGACTTAAAACCGCACTTTTACTTTTAACTAATTTCAACTATGTTACATTTTGTTTATTTTCGAATACAATGTATAACATTTTCTCTAATTTCCCAGGTTGTGAATACAGTCGTAGATCAAATAGGACAACTGTGTTTAATAGACAATGATATATTTCTACGTAGAATGGCTGATGTAGAAACAAGTTATGGTAACAAACCTGGAACATTCAGTCCTGGAAACAATGGAGGAATATGGAATGTAAGTACAGTCTATAATATTATTGTATCATGTTACAGACAATACCCCCCCCCCCAATATTCTTGGACAAATAAAAAATCAGAAATTTTGATCATGCATACCGCCAAGAATTTTAATACTCTGTAGAGAATATTCGTCGACATTGGTCACGGCATCGTCGGCAACCACAGTACTTTCTTCCGTTACACTCCATATCATAGCGAAGCAATGTATCGTGGGATAACCGACGATGTGGTCATGGTGGCAATAACACGTGACTATGACATCACAAATGCCACGGTTTGAAGAAGAAAACAGCTCTTTAAAACTCCGAGTCGAGGTGTATTTTTGCTATTTTCTTTTTAAAAATTGTGATGTCATAGTCACGTGGTTTTGCCTCCGACTTTGGTGTAAGGTCAATTCTTATTTCACCGAGTGAGCTCAGAAGACATATTTTCATGAGGTGAGGCAAATTGTCTACTCTATCCGGGTATTTCGAGCTGGCCCAGTTCGATTCTCTCAACTCTTACTGTACTTGGTTTTTGATCAATCAACAAGCTTTGTTGATATCGCCAAATTTATGAAAGAATCTATATCCATCAGAAATTGTTGTCTAAACATTTGATAACTGTTTCATATACTATGATTATTACAATATTGATTTAACTATTTTTTAATGTTGAATTTTGTATTAGTAATGTATATTTGTCATGAATGTGTGGTAATTGCCACGAGTCTTGTTATGGCCAAAGGCATATGGTAATGCCGTTTGTTGCCAAATTAAAGATGTATTACATATTTATTTCATTAGATTAAATTTATACATGTACATGCAATTAGGGACTTTAGTCAGTTATCTTTCCCTGATAAAATCTGAAGCAATCCAATTGGTAAGTAGGTCCTTACAGTTGGAATCCTCGGATTTTATCATTGAATTCCTATGTAAGGATAACAAAATATTTCATCTTTATCTTTCTTGTTATTTAAGATATTAACAGAAGAGATGCAATTTAGATAGTTTCTTACCTTAAAAGTACTTAGTACCTTGAATTTCAAACAAATTAAACGATTTACAAAAAAGTTATTCAAGATTAATTTTGGCAAATTTACATTGAAAAGTAAGGGTAAAATCCGAGTAATCCAACAAATAGGACTTACCTGTTTGAAGAGTATACAAGCGGAAATAACTGACTAAAGTCCCTTATTCATAATTAAATGTTTGTTCATGTACAATTTTATAACTATTTTCAGATAGGACAAGATTTATTTAGACAGACTCAGAATAACCCTGCTTTAACTAATCAATATAATACAATAAAGAAAGTATTACATATAGATTGGTCAACCGTATCTTGGAGTGATCTCAGAAAACCTATGTATTCAGGATTAGCCGCTACACTCTTGGTTCTCGCCAAAAATATCCGACATATTCCGGAAAGTGCCGAACTTCAAGCGACAATCTGGAGCGTTTTACGACCTGGCAATGTTCCATTTGAATACTTTCAGAAAACTCACAACTCAGTTTCAGGTTTGTGTTTACTTCTTGTTTTTTTCACGTTCGGAACTCCTCGGCCATTCACTAGGAATAAGCTCGGACATACATATATTTAGACGACATTTTGGAACTACCTTTGCGCCACATGCCTAAACAAAATACTTCAACCGGTGTTAAAGCGAACAAATCCACGGTCGTTTAGGCGGTGATAAATGTCATGTTTTAGCTCAAGATGATTTAGTCCATAAATTTGATATCCACTGATCAATATATAGTCACATATATAGTAAAAGAATTGTATTTACAAACTTAGGCGTTTACGACAAGAACTATTTTGCATAACTGCTACGTGCTTTGCCTGTGCTTCGCCTCGCGTATATAGTAAAACCCTGGGTTATTGGTGGACCCCCACGAATCCTTCTGAGATTAAAAAAAAATGGTCGAGGTGTTTCGTATGGTTTATTCAGTTTAAACCGACGTCATTTAAGTTCTATCGTAAAGGCCGAGGATTGACCGATTAGTTATGACGTTGGCAATCGTTACTTCTCTGCAATTTCCGTATATACCTGAAACTATTTTGTTTGGACAAAACCGATTGAGACGAGAGTGCGACGTTGAACTGGTAATCATTGGAGAGCCAGCTCCGCATTAGTTCAAATAACATAACACCCAAAACCTAAACCTAGTTGCTCCCGCGACTAAGAAACTTTATACTGATTGGGCCATATTTCTACGCTCAATGACCCAGTTTTTTCTGGCGATGAGGGCACTTCGTGTCCTTCAAACCCAAGCAACAGAGGGGTCACACCTCTCTCTGGGACCCCCGTGAGACATCTTTTCATGGAAGTGAGTGAAAAAATGTCATTGTGAGGCAACTTTCCTTAAGAGAAATTCACTAAATTCAATCAAAACACGTATTTCAAGTCCTGTAGCGGCCATTTTAATGAAGGGACCGAGCCACTCCCGACAAGTAAAAGACAGGATTGACCAGTAAAGGGTTTCTTCTGTTTTACATTAATCGTAATGTCACCGTACGAAGACGACTTAAGAAAATTGCCGTTCGTACGACATTCCATCTTTGCAAGATGACTGTACTAAATATTCAGGACGCAAACGCCGTCAAAGCCGCAAAGTCTTTTTCAACATGCTCAATTAATTGGCATTTTTTAAATTGCGAGACATTTCGAATTGTCATATACCATCAAGTTCGAGTCTTCGAACTTGTATTGTACATGTACATTCCCAAGTACGTTTCTTTTCCTTCCAGAATGTTCCTCGTCTAAAGATATAGACCTAGTTATTGTTCTTGATTTTAAGACAATGTCTACAATGGAGATCGGTAGTCTAAGAAAGTTCCTGAATCTTTTCTTGAAACAATTGTTGGGCAGAAGTAGTGGAAGCAAAGTTGCCATAGTATCAAAGAAACCCCAACCAGTCGCTTCTTGGTATCTCAACAGCAACCCTGGCTTCGATATATTTACAGCTTTAAACGTAAGTATTTTATACAAATAACAACATTTGTGTTGTAAATCTATTTTACAATGCTTCGGTCGAAGCTTTTTTCAAAATTTTTAGGAAGTTGTGCCGATGCCATAATCCCATCGACGTTATTAGACGTTACGGCAGGTCTATGCGTTTACGATTGCTTGCCGTGATCCGTACACAAGGTGGACATAACAGTTATTGGTGTATAATCACATTATTATATTCTTTTCCTAAGTTAAAACAAAGAAAATCGAAGAACGTCTGCAACTTTAACTTTTCGTCCCTGTCTTTTGAAACTTTAATTATGTTTAATATATTAACTGAAAGTGATGCTATTTTTACATAGATTTGTGGCAAATAGATTTTGTTAAAGAATGATACCAAACATACCTACATTGAATTAAACTTTGTGTGTGAAATTTGTCTTTTACTGAGTGCATAGTTTTTATTGCGTGCCATCATACTTGGGACAGAATTTTGTCTGAAGACTTCTGAAGACCACACTACCTTTACAAAATTTCAGGCTCTTCATTTCACTCCTGGCCCAGCTACGACTGCAGACATGCTTGATTATGCACGGACGAACATGTTCTTACCACAAAATGGCGGGCGCTCAGGGACAGCCCACGTGACATTGTTGTTGACAAACTCAGTTACACAATTAAGCTCAGCTAAAGTTGCCGCCCAGAAATTGGAAAACGATGGTAAATAAGTATTTTGATACGTTTATTTAATCAATTGTCGAATTCATGAGATAAAAATTTAATTAATTTGGGCGATTTAAAAAATGCCCATAAGTTCCTTTTGAAATACATGTAATGCACATTTTCTTGCCAAGGGCTATCATTATTAGCAGTATCTTCATCTGTCTTTGTATTTAAACAGCGCAGTTTGATCTTGAAACGTGTGATATAATGTCTGCCATCTATGGGCCATGCTTAAGCTACATGTACATGTATATGAACAATTTGGAGCTGAAGGATTTACAATGAAATAATCTACGAAAATGGCGAATTTTGGAATGTCTGAATGGAATGATCAGAGAACTTTACATCAATCTTATTCAAGCAGTTACCCCAGTCACCTGCTGTAAGCAGCCAATCTAGCCATTTCCCACCACTGGTCGCTAAATGCAGGTTATACTGAATAGTCATGTATTTTAGTTCACATTTCACAAGGAGTTTCACGTACACAATGCATGGTCTAAAATAAAAGTTGCTAAGCAACATTTGTATTAAGAATTATTGTTTTAAGAGAATACTTTTTGCCATTCCCTTAATTGGTCTCATGACACAAGATTCACTGTATTTTATGTATTCTAGGTTCATCTTTAATTATTGTACAAGTTAACAGCAACACAAACACTGACCAAGCTCAACAATTGGTATCCTCACCTAAATGTAGTAATGTTAAAACTGTTAGCACCCTTGCTAATCTTGAAAATATACTAGAAAGAGTTGACGAGAGGGTCTGCAGAGGTTTGTACAATCTTGTCTTTTTGTTGTATATATTAATTTTGTAAACACGGAATGTATGTGTACTAACTTTCAATTTGGACACGTCCTTTTATGAGGGGAACACTCAGTGTTTAGTTTCAAAGCATTTATTTTCATGATAAAATATAATAGATTGAATTAATCAGTACGTGTGGCTCAGTAGATAAGAATGTTGATATTGCTCATTTGTTTTAATATAGATAATAAAAGAATACTCCTGAATATATTTATTCTTGCCTGGTTTTTAAAAGTTTGCTAGATTTCCCGATTCGCTAACATACTTTGAACGATTTTAATGAGTTCAATGTCACTTCATGTTTTTGAACAACCCACACTCCTTGTCATTCACATAGGCGGATCCAGTGGGGGGGGGGGTCAGGGGGTCCGGACCCCCCCCCTAGAATTTCCAAAACGTATCTGTCTATTAGAGTATTTCTTGACTGTAAGTCATTTTTAGTACATGTATCATAAAGCAATTTTTTCTCGGTGATTTATATAGACTTAATGGTTATGAAGTTTTTATTATCAATATGTTGCATTATTCTGCAAATAATGTACACTGTTAATGTGGTTCGAAAGTTTGGACCCCCCTAGAAAAGTTCGGACCCCCCAATAGAAAAAAACTCCTGGATCCGCCCCTGATTCATGTACTTTTTAAATTCCTCGGATCTGTTCTTAAACGTAATTGTTGTTGACAATAGCTCTTGGCCAGCCATAAGAGTATCATCAATTGCTTTCGACTGATATAACCTTTCTGTGTTGATGCGTCGTAAAACACAAATAAACAAACAAACTTGGCCATTCATAGTCAACTGTTTCACGTATTGAAATTTTAAAACACTTTTTCATCTTCCACAGCACCAGTTTTACTGTCTAAGAGTTCCAACACACATTCATGTTCATCAACAATGGTTGCTAAGTTACCTGATTCTTCAGATTACGTCAGTGTAAAGGTAAGCTGATTTAATAAAAACAATATTTGTTAAAACATTGATCAACTTCAAAACTATTAGATCTACGAAAATGACGTCAGTTTAATAAACCCTGCGTGCAAGCACTAAGAAAATGACGTCAGTCACTTTATTAAACCCTGCATGCAAGCACTAAGAAAATGACGTCAGTTTAATAAACCCTGCATGCAAGCACTGAGAAAAGACGTCAGTTTAATAAACCCTGCGTGCAAGCACTAAGAAAATGACGCCAGTTTAATAAACCCTGCATGCAAGCACTAAGAAAATGACGCCAGTTTAATAAACCCTGCATGCAAGCACTAAGAAAATGACGCCAGTTTAATAAATCCTGCGTGCAAGCACTAAGAAAATGACGTCAGTTTAATGAACACTGCGTGCAAGCACTAAGAAAATGACGTCAGTTTAATAAACCCTGCATGCAAGCACTAAGAAAATGACGTCAGTTTAATGAACACTGCGTGCAAGCACTAAGAAAATGACGTCAGTTCAATAAATCCTGCGTGCCAACACTAAGAAATGACGTCAGTTTACTAAACCCTGGGTGCAAGCACTAAGAAAATGACGTCAGTTTAATAAACACTGCGTGCAAGCACTAAGAAAATGACGTCAGTTTAATAAACCTGCGTGCAAGCACTAAAAAAATGACGTCAGTTTAATAAACCCTGCGTGCAAGCACTAAGAAAATGAATTCGAAAGTTGTAGGCTACCTACATGTACCTGCATTAACTTTGCTTCCAAAGTGTATTGATATTGTAAATGAATTAATCATTGATCTTTTGCTTCTTTAATTAAAGAAACGATAAACCTTTTTATGCCTGGATTGTTTGAGAACGCCATTGAGGTCACGCCATCTTGTTTACATCACGCGACCGGAAATACAATGTAGTTAAAATGGCGGCCAATTAAGTATAAAATAGCATTTGACTAAAACTTTTTGACAACTGATGTGATATGAACGTACATATATATAAAATGAGGTCCGTTAACATTGCACAAATAGTTGATTATGATAAATTACACCTTAATATCTTTTCAAGGTGACCACGACGTCAGGTTCCGTAACTCTCTATGCATCAAAGAACAACCCTACACCGGATGCGCAGCACAACGATGCGCATCTTGTTACTACACCCGGCGGAACTAGCACACCGGTACTTTTTGTGAGAGGAACCAACCCAGTTTATATAAGAGTTGAAGGTCAAGGTCCAGGAAACACGTGCAGTGGAACATATACTGTAGACGTCAAAGTAAAAGAATTATTCCGAGGTAAGACAAGAAATGTAAAATTTAACAATAACCACTCCTTACATGGCGATTTTCTGCGTAAATGCACAATTTCTATATGATCACTGTGGTGAACCGAATAACTCATGGTCATTGAACTCTTATCAATCCAATATATACATTGCCTTCAGGCCCTTGGCAAATAAAACAAGCGAGAAGACGTTGAACTGATCAATATAGTCTGCATACATTAATGGTAACTGGCTCAACTCAGGGTCATGAATTCTAGAAACTCTTAAAATATGAAAAATAAATGCACACAAGTCATTCAATTTAGGCAATTTAGACCACAGAAAAAGTTTTGATGGTGTTCTAGTTATTTATCAGATTTAATATTTATTAGGCTTTTATTAGAAAAACCCTATTTTCCGAATATGCTTTCTTTCATTCATAACTTGACGAAAAGATATACGACTGACACTTAAAGCTAGAAAAAATGCATTTTATAAATGAACTGGTAGTTTTGGTTTGGTGCATATGCACGTTCACATACAGCAATTGCATGTGGTCATTGGGCTACTGGTGTCTACCTAGCAATTCTCTAGGAAGTCTATAACTCTCTTAAGTGCAACCGACATATTGGTGCAAAGGAATTGTATCACCCTAGCAGGTAGCCATTTACACCTGGATGGAATGAAACAATCGCAAGTATATTTCTTGCTCAAGGAAATTAGCAGTGCCCCATGTAAAATCTTATTTGTTTAATGCTCTGTTCACAGGTGAAGATGGTGTTTGTTTTATAGCTGATACTGTTCGACCATGTTCCTCTTCTGACATGGATTTATCAACAAATGATGTAGTCTTACTGACAGGTACAAATTCCATTACTTATCCTAAGACCTTTTGCTAGACGCGAAAGTGGTCATTAAATATCTTGATGATAGTGTAGCAATTTACTAGGCACCAAACTTCCTTTTTATGAAGTTATTGCCTTTTGTAGCATTTATTTGTCCGAATTATAAGTCAAATTGTAATCAGAAATTACTACACTGTCACTAACAAATTTACTTGAAAAACTTTATAAACCATTTGTAAAGAGAAAAAGACTTAAACAATTGACCATTCCCTGTGTGGTATTTCTATTTTGAATTACTACTTATTTCCCCAAAAACATAACCATGTGCTCTTTCATTATCACTTTGTTTCTGGGTCAGAATGTTACTGTTAACCTTTGTTTACATATGTCAATAGGTAGTCATAGCACTGTTCATCGTGTGATTACCTTCCAAAGTCATTACTCGTTGATGTGCTTGGACAGGCATCACTTAACGATTAACTTGTACAGGACAAACGCTGTTACTTGACCTACATTTCTAATCATGAATACGTTTTTCTCTTTCAGATAAATCCATTCCTAACTTGTGTAATCCTCAGTCCCACAGTATTGAGTACTTCCCTCACCCTGTTGATCCTAAAAAGTTTATCATGTGTGATCAACATGAACAAATTTATGTAGTTTTATGTCCAGTCGATCAACCTCCTCCGATGTGCCTTCAACTTTCCTCCGGATGTAAATACAGCAACCCTTGTACCCAGGAAGTCATAGTCAGCGGTATAATGTCTCAAAACGATCCATGTGGGAATCTGTCCAACTACATAGAATGTACACAATTTGGTATTGCAAAGTTGAAGACTTGTCCCTCTGGTCGCCAATGGAATGAAGACACTACGTCTTGTGTATTTGAGTTTGTTCGTGACATTAAAAACGTAAATAATCCGGACATTACAAATATACCCAATCCATGCGTCCACTCCCACGAAGACCATGTTTACTTTCCATATCCTGGCAGCCCAACAAAATATATACTCTGTGACATACATGGAAATGCCTTCGCTAATGCTTGTCCTCCAAACAGTTTATGGAATCAACAAACGAAGACCTGTACCATGGTCAATCCAATGATAGGATAATCTAGTTATAACACAAATTTCTATTTATCAATTGGAACACCTCGCCCATGTTTTATAGCTTGCTACAGAAAATGTCGAGGGGTTCCAATTAATTGAACCTTATCAGCACTTTGACTTTTTTTCTACCTTCGTGAGAAGAAGAGCATGTTTGTAATCCTTGTGTATTTGAACGTGCTGTTTTATATCTTGATCTTTTTTGTACATGAGCAACGATTTTGTTTTATATGTCTCAAAGTTATACACATGTATACATTTCTCTATAACATGATTTGCATTTTAGTCTGCAAATTACATATCAATAAATGATTTTTTTAGAAACAAGCTTGTTCATTTTTGTGTTTATTAATGTTTAACTGTGTACAGTGGGTAGACCAGTGAGCCACATGATGCGGACATAAATGCATAAGGTAAGTTGTCTGTATAACTTTCACAAGTTATATGATACTTGTGCAATTTAACTTTCACAAGTTATATGATACTTGAGCAATGTAACTGTCACAAGTTATATGACACTTGAACAATTTAACTTTCACAAGTTATATGACACTTGAACAATTAAACTGGCACAAGTTACTAAGTATGACACTTTAGTGGTGAAACTTTTAGTGTTTATATGATACTGGAGCAGTTTATGGGCTTGGAAGTAAACAGCCAGGGTTTAATGGTACTGAAGCAATTGCAGGAACAATTTTAAAGGAAGAATTCCACAACTTGCAGACAGCATTTTACTTTATAGGTTTATAGCAGAGACATCCACAGGATGCTGTTATGTTATGTAAAATATAACAAAGAAACAGTCTGAAAATAAGATTTTTTATTCCATAAATATTTTGTACCTTGTACATTTAATACTTGAGTGCTTAGTATACAACTATGACAACTTATTATTTACTTTAAGTCTTTGTTTAACACCTTTCTTCAATACTTAGAACAGCTTGTTCATCTAACTATAGTTCGTAAAGGTACCAAATATGATATCAGTCTCCAATCAAATTACCTTAGAGCCGAGCAATCAATGCTTAGCTTTAACAATAATATTCAATTTACATGTCCCCGGTTAAGCGCTAAATGAACGTAACTCGCTCTTTTCTTTCATTGAGTTATGACCATTTTAAGCTTAACCTGCAATGTATTTCTTTTCTCAGTTCAATATTATCAAGCTAAACCTAGTTACACACCAAGCTCTCAGTACTTAAGATCATTAAATTGTGGCATTTAATGATTTAAACAAAAAACAAAACTTATTAAGCATAGAACAAAACAAACAACAACAATAAATAATCATAAATATGAATATAGACAATTTTTTTCCTTTGCTGATCCGAACAAGAGCAGTCCATAGAGAGCATGCTCGACTATTTGGAGCGCTCTTGTAAACAAACAAACTTATTGGAATGCAATCCTAATGAGATGAGTGAAATATGAAATGGATACTTTTATTGCTTTTAACAAGCAAATTCCATGTATAAAGGTTCACAATCCAGGTAAAACTCATAAAAGAGTTACAGGACTTGGTATTTAACATTCCATGGTAATCCATAAACGTGTATTAAGTTTCAAGCAAATCCTTTTAGTAGTTTCAAAGAAATAAAAATTTACATCTACAATCTTAACCAAGAAGTGTTGGACCAATGCTGACACACAACTGAGAGGGATAGCCTCACTACTCTAAGAATAGTCAATCAAAAAAACAAACAGTAAATAAGTTACCAGAACTCACTATATGAAGTCGGACAGAAATGACCTTTGTCAATGATTGTGGAACATTGTTTTTCTTCCCCCTTTTTTAGTTAATAAAGACTTCTGACAAGGAATAATAAATATCTTCTTTAAAAAAACCCAACTTAAACACATACATATTTATACAAAAAAGTGATTTTTACAATCAATTTTTCCACAGAGTATATGTATGAATGCATGTATGGAGAAAAATTTAAGAAAGCACCCTGGTTACAGTAAAAAAAATTTCTTTCATAATGAAGATGAAATATAAAACACTACGAGTTTTAACAATAAAACACAGAACAATGTCATGGGTGAAAGTTTCAGTATCAATACTGATTTTAACATACTAGATTTTTGAAAATAAATTATAAATTTTGTAATTTATATGAAATTTGTGTTTTCCAGTATCATGAAAACAGATATTCAGTATTTTCAAATCTTTCAACTTTCACCCATGTAATGTGTATTTTACAAATGGATATAAGAAATTTACATGTTGAAGGCTGAACGGAACATTATTGTAACTCCCTATATTTTCAAATGGAGTGACAATAGAGTTTCATTCAGCCCTCGATGTATCATGATTAATAAATATTATTTCTTTGCTCAAAGATAAAACATATACCCTCAGCATGGAGATCCCTCATCATATATACATAACATGAAAAATATAATACAATAACAAGAAAATTAACAAATAATATATAAGTTATTTTCACAACCTTATATGAAATAAATAAGGATGGTACACAGTTTCAGACATTTTTAGTAAGGCTATACATGATCATTTAAAAAGAAATGTACCCAGGGCTTGACATTTGTAGAAGAGGAAGGGTAGGTGTTAGTTTTACTTCTGTATGAGACCCTGTTTAAAACATGGCATATCTACAGACATGTAAGGAATAGCATATTGGTTACATGTAATACCCCCTCCCTGAACATATTCTCTAAAAGATGGCCACGCCCATTCCCCCCCCAAAATACCCAGTTTTTTACATTTTACTGTAATAAATTATACAGTATTGGCCTGCAATAAGTCAATGCATAGCTTTATTAAGGTGCTAAGTTTAAGTTTGAAGTAAAAAACTAAATCAAACAAACCAATATTGCGTAAAATTTAGAATGACTGCCAAAAATTGCACAATTTTGGACATATTCAGGTGATTATTTATACTGGGTATCTAATAAATTGAATCATGACAGCAATATGTCAATCTGAAGTAATCAAGAAATTCTGACGATCAAATATTCAAATAAAACATTCAGGGAAAATCAAATAAACCATATTTGTTTACAACACATACAAGCCATATAGCAAAACATTTGTTTCCGAACAATCATTTAAAATATGATAACATATGATTTTTCTGATGAAGCGACTTCAGATATTTCTCAATTTTATTTGACTGCCAGTGGTTAACTCTGCTCATTTGAATATAATTTTATCGATTGTGAGTACTGAAGTGAATATTTAAATCAATGGGGTTAATGTATCACTGACAGTTGAATAAATTTGAAGAATAATTGAAATTGAATTGTAGAAAGTCTTCAATAAATAAGCGGCATATTATGTTACACCATTCACCAAATCACTGGAAACTACATAAGTTATCCCCCTTTGTTTTTGTTCACCTGGCTAACAATAATTGGAACTGAAAATAGACATTGAAATAATAGAATCACAATTGTAACATAGGCATAGATGTTTTTATTGAAATAATTAAATCACAATTGTAACATAGGCATAGGAGTTTTTATTGAAATAATTAAATCACAATTGTAACATAGGCATAGGAGTTTTTATTGAAATAATTAAATCACAATTGTAACATAGGCATAGATGTTTTTATTGAAATAATTAAATCACAATTGTAACATAGGCATAGGAGTTTTTATTGAAATAATTAAATCACAATTGTAACATAGGCATAGGAGTTTTTATTGAAATAATTAAATCACAATTGTAACATAGGCATAGGAGTTTTTATTGAAATAATTAAACCACAATTGTAACATAGGCATAGGAGTTTTTATTGAAATAATTAAATCACAATTGTAACATAGGCATAGGAGTTTTTATTGAAATAATTAAATCACAATTGTAACATAGGCATAGGAGTTTTTATTGAAATAATTAAATCACAATTGTAACATAGGCATAGGAGTTTTTATTGAAATAATTAAATCACAATTGTAACATAGGCATAGATGTTTTTATTGAAATAATTAAATCACAATTGTAACATAGGCATAGGTTTTTGTATTGAAATAATTAAATCACAATTGTAACATAGGCATAGGTGTTTTTATTGAAATAATTAAATCACAATTGTAACATAGGCACAGGTGTTTTTATTGAAATAATTAAATCACAATTGTAACATAGGCATAGATGTTTTTATTGAAATAATTAAATCACACTTGTAACATAGGCACAGGTGTTTTTATTGAAATAATTAAATCAAAATTGTAACATAGGCAAAGGTGATTTCACTCTATATTGAATGTGAAGTCATCTATACTCTAATACTCAACAAATACATTGCTGTTATAATTTACCCCCTCATTCGTAAAACTTGAAGGTCAAATACATTGTAATACAAATTTCTATTTGAGAATCAAAAGTTTTCTATATTTTGGTATAAGATAAAAACTCATAGTACCCATTTAATCCTGGGTGGAGTGGAAAAACTGAAGGTGTATTTCTTGCTCAAGGATATCAACAGTGTCCTTAGTTGGGGGTTAGAATCAGAGACCTCAGGATCCCTAAGCTTATGTCCTATCACTGGAGTAGGGCTACTATGTTGTAGCAAAAAAAAGTAAAACAATTTTAAATACTTACTGATAATTATGGAAAGAATAACCAGTATTACAAAAGCCATAATTAACTTCATCTGAAATATAGAATATACAGGTGTAAAATTAACATATAATAAATACCAACAATTGACATGAATAAAAGGCATCACAAAAATTATAATGCCAGCAAGGTAAAGTAGTAACCACTGATCAGGGTAATAGGTTCAAACCCTTATCAACTGACCATAGCTCTCAATAAGAAAATAATTCATTCATATTCAAAAGAATCAGTGGACCTTGAGCCATTCGCTACGAATAACCTTGGACATATTTAAGCGCCATTTTGAAACTACCAGTGTTGAAGTAAACAAATTCACGATCGTTTAGGAGATGAGTGATGTTTCGTTTCAGTTCAATGATATCGCTGAACAATATTTGGTCCAATATATAACATGGAAATATGTTTTGACTAAGATCTGAGTGTATACTACAAGACCTATTTTTGCATAACCGTTACGTGCTTCGTCTGTGCTTCGCCTCGCATAGGTAGTAAAAACTCAAGCCGCCAGGGTAGACTCTCCACGAATCCTTCCGAGATTATTCATTCATGAAAGGTCGAAGTGTTCCGAATGGACCTGGAGGCTTACAAAAAAAACTTTCTCATTTAGAAGATGAGTTTTGGTACAAAAGTTGTACATTACAGAACCCATTTCCAGGAAAGACTCGGAGTGAAAAACAAGATTCTGGAAGTAAGCCTAAGGCAAGCTTTCTTAAATATTTTTGTGCTGAATATAAAAGTTCAAATTATTAACATAATAAAAAATACCACACAGATGAACTTCCATTCAAATACATGTATAACAGTACATGTATATACTTACTCTACAGTTTTTCCACCACATAGTTTTATGTAAAGATTTAGCCCTGCTTCTAAACATGTCAGAATTACTGGCTAAACTATCTAGAAATAAAATAACATATAAATACATGTTAGAAAAAAACACTTAAAGCAAAAACAGTTCTTATACATTTTTAATACTTAATATATGAATATCCACTTACACTTTAAAGTAATATTTATTATATATTATATAATATATATTCTTCTTTTAAATTTCAATGTTAAAGCTACAGTACCCACCAAAAGTTTGGAGACATTTTCACTTTATAGGCCTACTGAATAGCTTTTATAAAAAATTTGATGACTGTTAATTTTGAAATGCTTCTTAGTACAGCTTTAATGTTTGGCTATTTTTATAGTTACAACTTAGACTACAAATAAAACATAAAAATTTAGTTATGGAAAATAGTTACAATAAACATTGTTTTGGAGGCTTTAGGACATCAGACGCTGAATATTATAAATATGCCGCATTAATGAACTTTGCTGTCATTTTATCACAAACTTTATCACAAAATGTTAAAAATAATGATTTTACAAAAAATAATCATTTAAAATTCAAGAATTATTCTAAGCGTTTGGTGGGTACAGTATATTTCTCAGATTTCTCAAAAATACATTGTATAAAAGAAATTGGCAAAAAAATAAAATACTGGCAAAAGTTTGGCCCTAAAATGGCCTGAAAAAACCCATTGCAGTCTAACTTAAGCTTTGACTTAATGTAACTCCATGTACATGGAACCATAGGCCAAGAATGGGATTTAAACCAACCAAAAGCTGGATGTCCAATGATTATCAGTTCAACTTAGTAACCCATCAGCCATGCCTCCTTATTTTTATCAGACACTGAACAGTGCACTAGACAGCTTTCGGGGACAGGTTCCCATACCCTCAGAAGGGGAATTTTGCATCATTTCAAGACAATATGGGAAGTTTTCAATCAACTCTTAAATGCATACAGTTGTTACCCTAAACACTTCTACCATTGATTTGAATAGCTAGTATAGATTGTGACTGTATAATTTCAAATAAAACAAATGATCTGAAGCTTGTCATAAACTATCTTTATTCTCCATACTTATTTTTTGTCTTTCTTTAAATTTGAAGGGAATTTTTATCTGAGATAGGGAAAAAAACATATAATTTTGATAGGGGAATGGGGTCCATATTCGGCCCTAAAATATGCCAAATGAGTGTCTTGCTGAAGGACCTAGGACAATAAACTAACCTGATTTATCTTGTAAATCTTCTAATCTATCACCACGATCAATCACCTTGGTAACGTTATCTCTCATAACATCTACTACTTCATCCACTTGACCTTTCAACCTGTTATAACAGTAGTTACCATGGTTACAGATATACAATAGTTACCATGGTTACAGACATACAATAGTTACCATGGTTACAGATATACAATAGTTACCATGGTTACATATATACAATAGTTACCATGGTTACAGATATACAATAGTTACCATGGTTACAGATATACAATAGTTACCATGGTTACAAACATATAATAAGATACTAGTCTAGTACACCCTTGCTTTCATGTAAGCTTTCATGGTGACATGGTAGTGGGGTTTGAAATTAATATAGCATTAAGATTAACCACTTAAGAGTTCACTACACAGTTACCTAGTACTGAGCTCTGGGCTCGAAATTAAGCTTGCATACTCGCAAAATGGGAGTGGATTTTGAAAATTGCAAGTAACTGCAAAAATATTTATGTCCAAACTTATGAGGCTCAAATCAGCATTGAAACGGCCAGATAGATAGATTGACACTATCAATTAAAGATTCACAGTATGTAGTATGTACTATATTTTTTGTCTATGCCACAATAACGCACTTGTTTTATAAACAGTTAAATATATAGTATTAACATGTTTTTATATTGCATATTATGAAGTTACTATGCATGCTATTAAATTTTGGAAACAAAATTAGAGTGTTTTTTTTTCATTTTGCAAGTGGAAATAAAATCAACTCGCAAAAATTTGCAAGTCCAATTTTTTGTTAACTTTGAGCCCTGCATAGATGTAAAAATACATAGACTTTATATGAATTTTACCTTCCAATTTTTGGATCAGCCAGTTTGTTGGTGTTCACCCTGGGTCCACTGAAAATTGAAATTATAACACAATGGATATATATTACAATTATTAATAATGATATGACCAAAGTTTCAACATGGTTAACATTAAAATAAAAAGCCAAGTATGTCATACCTATATATCACCCGTTATATATATATTTTAAAGTATTGGTTTAAGTTAATTAAAACCGAAAATATTATACTAAAAACTGTTTATAATGACGTCTTGGATCGCCATTTTAAAGGTACTACAACCTGGGTAACCAATATAAAAGAATTATTAGACGAGTATGGTTTTACATATGTTTTTAATAATCCATATAATGTAGAAACTAAACCGTTTATTGAATTATTTAAGAAAACATTAATCGACAGTTTCGTACAAAAATGGTATGGTGACGTAGCTCGTAATTCTTGTCTTAATACTCTATACATGCATGTCAACGATAGCTTTAATTCACCTGTTTATATGTCTAAAATATTTTCGTTTAAACTACGTTCATGTATTACTAAAATTTGAATAGGAGCTCACAACTTATTTATTGAAAGCCAACGTTATGGCAGAAACAGAAAAGAAAGACATGATCGTAAGTGTATTCTGTGTACGCATAATGACATCGAAGATGAATTCCATTTTATTCTAGTTTGTAATAAGTATTCAGATTTACGTGAAAAATATATTCCACGTTACTATTATCGTAACCCGAGCATGCTTAAGTTTTTAGATTTATTAAATAATGATAATACAAATATTTTAACTAAATTAGGCAATTTTATAGCAAAAGCATTCGAAAGACGAAATAAAAGTTTCCTTAATGTTCAATAATGACTTAAAACAACAATTGTACCGTTCTTCTCCATATATGTACATATAAAAATATTTAATATATGTTAACATTTCTACTATATGGTCTTTTTATAGTTTATATATGTTGATTAATAAATCTGTAAATATATTTGTAAGTAAGACTGTATTTGTGGATGATTGCTTGTGTGTGGTATGTGTGAGTGTGTGGTGTGTGTGGAGTGGTGTTAGAATATGTATTGTATAGTTTTGTATCGTGATTATTGTCTTCACTCTTTTGTAATGTTTTGAAAATTAGCATAAAATGATAGACATTTGTAAGTAAAGCTACATTTGTGAATGATAGTTTTTGTGTTTGTGTGTGCTATGTGTGGTGTGTGTGTGGTGTGTGTTTGAATATGTGTTTGTACCATGTTTATTGTATGTATGTTTTGTAATGTTTAGTTAATCTTGTAATGTATATTATGTAATATGATGATGTGCTTACGCACAAATCAAATAATAAAGTATCTATCTATCTATCTATCTATAAAACAATAACACACAACACTCAGGGTTAGGGTTTCAAAATCGGAAAAAAATCATAATTGATCATCGAAAATAATGGGGCAACCCTTTTCAATCAATCTTCGATTATATTATATAATTGAAACATTTTCCCAGGGTTTTCATTCAGGATTTCCTAAAATATATGACAATACATTGCCTTGGTTTAAGTGTTTTGTTTCATAAAATAGAATATTAAATCATGCATAATAACCCTATTAGTGTTTTTATTATTTATTTATAATAATAAAATTAATATTCGGACATTTCCAGTAGCCGTACAGTATGGAAAAGGGGCTTTGTATTGTCCAATAATAGTGAATTCCATGTTGTCGACCAAAATTATCAACACTGATCTCAATAATTTACAGTTACAAAGAAGAAGTTAATATTATCAAACTTCATAATCAATTGTGTCCCACTTTTACTGAAACGATTGATGATCAGTTATAATTGATCATCGTTTTATCCCTACTCAGGGTCCTCACTTGCATGTTTTTTTTTGTCTCAAAAGTTGAAGTTAATGAGTGCTTTAAAGTCTTCAACCTGTACATGTCAACCCAGTAAACAACTTTGGAAGGTTACCCCTAATAACTGAAATCATTTTAAGGCAGGCAATCCCACACAGTACCCATTTACATCAGGCTGGAGTGAAACAACCGTAGGTACATTTCTTGCTTAAAGAAATAAGCTGCACTTCTAGTGGGGTTCAAACCCAGTACTTCTTGATTCCTAAGCATCTACCAAACTCCACATAGGGGTTATTTCCCTTTATAATAAGTTTATTCAATCAATATCCACTGCCACCACAAGTAAAGTCATCCCTCAGAGAGCCGAATATTTGTTCTCATCTTTTCTGTTACATTTAAATATTTACTACAAATGAGTCTTTTTGTTTTAATTTATGATGTTCAAAGTACATATAGATAAAAAATAGTTTTAATCAATAATTTGTAAACATAACAAAGCGTGGCGTAAGCACTATGAGACGTTTGGGCATTCTATAAATGGATGGTATTACTAGCGTCACATGATTTACATAATGGCAGTGGTTAAGTAGCAAAGTGTGACGTAAACATTGTGAGGAGTTTGAGCATCTAGATGTATTATAAGATTTCAATTAAAGTTACCACTTACGTAAGGAAAAAATCATCTTCATCCGAGTCCCCATCAAGTAAACCTTGCTGAATAAAATAAATAAGAATGATATAACTTATTTTGGAAGCCTTTTTTCTTGTTCAGTTCCGATAGCTTTTTAGATCTTTTTTGTTTATGTCTATGTAATCTGATAAATATCCTTGGCCTGAACTCAGATTCAAACCCACAACCTCTCAAGTCGTAAGTGGAATCTCTACGCCGTCTCCATAAAAGCTAGCTTTAAGGCAAGGAAGTACAAGTGTGGTATTATACCTCTGCTAAACACAACCTCTCCTTAACAGAATTTGTCCTTAAATTCTTGGAGCTTGATTGTCTGTGGGACTATCTAAGGTTGCAATCACACAATTCCAAGTGGATTATTTAGATGGGTGCTAAATGTAACCCGATAAAAGAGGTCTGAGGTGAGAATCCAACCCATGACTTTTAGAGTCGTAAGCAGACACTCTACCACGTCGTCATAAAAACTAGCTTTAAGGCAAGGGAGTACAAGTGCCATATTATACCTCTGCTACACACACTCACCCTCCTTAACAGAATTCGTCCTTGAATTCTTGGAGCTTGATTGTCTGTGGAACTATCTATGGGTGCAATCACACAATTCCTAGTGAGTTATTAATGTTGGGCGCCAAATGTAACCTGATAAAAATCCATAGTCCGAACTGATATTCGAACCCACAACCTCTAGAGTCGTAAAAGGACACTATACCACATCGCCATAGAAGCTAGCTAGAAGGCAAGGGAGTACAAGTGACGTATTATACCTATGCCAAGTCAAGTGAACAGGTTTGTTATTTTTAACTTTGATTTGGAAACATCATTGTTTTTTAAGATATCTGAGAAAGACCTAGAAAAAATCATTGGTTCTGCTTACTAACAAGTAGCCACTGCCTAAAATATAAGACTATAGTCATACCTACCCTTTCAACATCTCTGGCACTATATCTATCAGAGCTGTCAGGTATTCTGGCAAACTTAGGAGGCATTGTGGCACTAAATTGTCCTCAGTCTTACAGTCATGGATGTTATTATTAAACAAATAGACTAGTCTGTGACGCTTGTTACCAAACACTACTTAAAATGACCATAGAACGATATAGACTAGCCTAAGTGCCAATTCTTGGCTAACGACTTACTCAAGTTACTGAGTCTGAGCAGAGACCGACAGGCGAGAGCAAATATTTCTTTCCCTCTACAAAGACAGTTTTCTTTAACAAACAGAAAACAAAGTATGCACTTAAAATAGTCAAACAAAATAATGGTAACAGAAATTTACAAATAAAATGACACTACAACCGCAAATGTTTTGCGTATTTTTATTGTTTTTCTTTTCGCAAATTACCCGGAAATGACATGTCGTGCGAATAACTTCACCGTGAAATTTGATAGAGAAGTTTACTCTTCGGAGTCTAAAAGTAAGTTGAGGATGCAAATATAGAAATCAAAAAGACTCTTTCCTAATAAAATTCAAATTCTGGAGATAAACCTTCCCGAACACCCAAAACATTGTAGAATATTTAGATCATCGAGCCACCGTTCATCATGCAGTCATGTTAGATACCATAGGCGGACCTGGCGTACGCCCCCCTTAAAATTGCCCATGCAAAGGTTTTTTTTCTATCAAAAATGATATTCATAGGAAAATTTATAATTGTCAGAAACAGTTCGCACGCTACGCGTGCAATAAGTAACAAGGCTGGGAGGAGGCATTCACTAATACAATGACAATTCCTAATTCTAATTTAAAGACGATTCCTTCAAATTGTTTGTAAGATTTTAACATGATCCAACGGCTGTGAGAAAATTATATCGATATAAATTTAAATGTTATTCTATTGCATACCCTGTGAAAGGATAGTTTAGGTTCTGTAAATGTGTCTGAATCCCTTAGAAATGAGCTTTGGGGCCGCAGCCCCCATGGACCCCTGGTCTTGGCTTTGTCCAGGACCCATAGGGGGCTTTTAAATGAGCCCCAGGACCCCCTGTCTGCTTGTTCATTCCCCCAGTAACTTGAATTCCCCCCCCATAACTAGAAATCCTGGATCTGCCTATGGATACTGTAACCCAAAAATGTAACTTTGTTAGACCACAGGGGCATGATCGCATTCTATATGTTGTATTTTATAATATATTCCTTATTCTGTTAATGCATAGGCCCCTACTCAACATTTTCAATGTTAGCATGTTTATATTAAATGAAACACTAACCTGGTCGTGATTGTGTCTTGATTTTATATTCTAACATTTTTTATTCTTTTGCGTTTTTGAATTTAAATGTGCTCATTACCAGATTTCAACATAATTAATCTTTTCCCAAACTCTCATCATTGCATAAACACATTTTAGTCTTAGTTTCATGCTTATGCACATTCTTTACTGAGCAATTAGCCCTGGTCGTCGAGCAATTAGCATCTATCTATCAATCTTCATGGGGAGTCTTATACTCGGCTTAACTTGTGTCCGACATATATTGGCCCACCCTCTCAGATTCCCATTTACACCTGGGTGGAGTGAAGCAATCAAAGGTAAATTTCTTGCTCAAGGAAATTAGCAGAGTCCCTAATTGGGTTTGAACCCGTGACCTCTTGTTAACTTATCAGGCGTCCTACCGATATAGCACTACTCCTTCAATACATATATCACGTGCATATACATGTATAGAAACATAAGTTAATTTAGATTATTTCTTAGCACATGCGATGCACATGTACAACATCGCATGGTCATTAAATAAAAGTGAAACTCAGCATACAAAAATAAAATTTATTTAAAATACTGTTTTTTATAAAGATAATTTCAAAATAAACTATGTACATGGATTTATTTCATCATATAATATCAATAATATATTACTTTATATAGAAGTATGGTTGCCTATTTCTGCCACAAGATAACCACATAATTAACTGGTTAACTAGTTATGTAACCATTTAACCTCTAACCACTTATACAAAATATCGTCAACTTGTAGTTGTAGGTGATTTTCTAGGTAAGTAACTATATAAAAATAATAATTTTGGACTTTAGTCAGTTATCTTTCCCTGATAAAATCTGAAGCAATCCACTTGGTAAGTAGCTCTTTACAGTTGGAATCCTCGGATTTTATCGTTGAAGTCATAAGTAAGGATAGCAAAATATTTCATCTAATATCTTTTTTGTAAATGAACATATTAACAGAAGTGATGCAATTTAGATAGTTCTTTTCTAAAAAATACATAGCTTGATTTTCAAACAAATTAAACGATTTATAAAAAGGTATTTAATATTAATTTTGCATATTGACATTGAAAAGTAAGGGTAAAATCCGAGTAATGCAACTAAATGGACCTACCTATTTGAAGAGTATACAAGGGGAAATAACTGACTAAGGTCCCTCATTAACTAGTTAATTAAGTGGTTAACTAGTTATATCACTGGTTAACCTGTTAATTGAAAAGTAAGCCATATTTAAATTAAGTGATAACATGTTAACTAGTTACATAACTAGTTAACCACCTAACTAATTAATTGAGTAATTACCTAGATATGTACCTTGATAGCCAGCGAGTAGTTTTAGGGTTTGAAACAAGCTTGTCCGTTTTTTCTCAACTGTCAAAGCTTGAATAATTTCACGGTGACTGAATGCATTGTTTTTGTACTGGCGGCCTAACTTTTATTAAAAATATCTTGACTAAAACATATCATACAGCATAAGAAGCTTTACTCAATCATAATACACACTTTTGGAAATTCGTGCATGGGTGTATTATGACACTAATTTTAACAAACGCATTCACCGTAAAATTATCCATGTTTTGACAGTTGAGAAAAAAACGAACAATAACATACATGAAATGATTTATAAACAAATAAAGAAATATAATTTTGACAAGCATTAAAGATACAACTGATATGGTTTTTATGAGCGTGATAAAATTGAGCTTAGATATTAGACCTAATAAAATATGTTTTATATTAAAGGTACTAGTTCACATATTCGGTTAATCCCCCCCCCCTCTACTTTCAAAATACCATTCAGCGTCTGCAAATGAGTAAGAATGATTCTTAATATTTTAAGACAAACTGACCTACTGGTTGCAAGAAATATACAGTAAAAGTTACAAAAATGCACTGAAATTGTCTTCACCGTGACATTAGGGGTAGATTTTTACTTCATGATCGAAACACCATCATTTGTAGTTGTATGTCAATTTGCACTAAAATGGTCATTATTAGAACACTTCTCCCCTGCTCCCAAAAATGTTTCCATACAATTTTTGGTAGTTTTAGAAAAAGTTGACATTAAAGTTGCATTCTGTGAATGAGTACCTTTAAAATAAAAATTGTAAAAAAATTCAACTGTCATCGTGACTTTAGTTTACGACCATTAATTTGACAGATCATATGGAGGGCAAAACGAAATAATTTTGATATGTTGTCTTGGTAACGGTACAATGGGCGAATGTTATTTGAATAAACGTAGAAAATGAGCTTAAGTATATAAACTTTGATGAAGTAAAAAAGATCAAGAGGCAGTCGCACAAGCAATAAAACAGAATAAAAGTTTACATTTTCTCACATATAGCCGCCGGGCTAGCTCCGTTGGTAGCACGCAAGTCTACTGATCGAGGGGTCGTGGGTTCGATTCCCGAGCGGTGCATACTTTCGTGGAGCTTGGTTATGAAATTATTGCTACGGCCATTCTTCCTTCTACTGATTTTTAATTATGTAGGGCAGTTGTCAGTCACTGACGAAAGTATGAGCTTAGTAGTTAACAGCTAAATCCAGAGATTTAGCCTTTCCAGGAGGAGTGTGTAGGTTGACTGACCGCCGTTATATGACCTATACAATGTGTTGCTACGGCGTAAAACCAAACAAACAAACAAACATTTTCTCACTAGAAGGATGACACTTACATACTAACCTACAAAGTCAAATAATGTCAAAGTCCCAAAGAGCAAGGGCATAAATTACAAATGACTGGTGCAAGAATAGCACCACAATATGACATTGTGAATATAAATGTTCACTCACAGATATATTTTAGCATGTGGACAAATTCGCAACTAAGAAATAAAAGTCAAAGTGTTATTTATTCTACATGCAGTTGAGCCATTGCTCATTCATATAAAACTTCTATCCAACATTTATACCCTGGTCAAATTGTCTCAATAATACATTGAACTGAAAGTCCCACAAAAGACGTTGATAGTCCGGTGTATGGGCTTCATTTATGTTATCATGTACGAGCGCATCACTAGTTTTGTAGTCATGACAACGAAAACTAAAGTGATAACATTGTTCTGTTCTGTTCTGTTCTATGATGCCAATAAAACATTGCTACACCTACAACTATCCGTATGAGACTAGTAATCGTTGTCTACTAAAGGTGACACAAATGTTATAATGGTGTCCAACATAATTTCTTTTCAATATTGTTTTCACCAAGTAATGTCCAAATCATTAACAACTGTCGGTGATGGTGTTGCTGGCACGCCGCTATCTGCACTCTGTTGTCGAATAAACTGAAATTAAGTTGTTTTTATTTTATATATTATCAAAATTTGTAAGGAAAACCATTGTTCAAATCTACGGAGCCCATTTTTTAAGTAAAGCCCATTGTTCGAATCTACGGAGCCCATTTTTAAGTAAAGCCCATTATTCGAATGAACGGATTCCTTTCTGGGAAAAGCCCATTATTCGAACCTAAGTTATGCCCATTATTTGAATCTACGGATTTCATTTTTAAGTAAAGCCCATCATTCGATCATTCGGATCTCATTTTCAATGAATCATTGCTCGAACTCAATTGTAGAGTGAAATATCACCGGGTCAATCATTTGTAATTCTTCAGAATTTTTCTTTACAAATATATATGAAGTAATAGTTTAGAAAAGTGCAGTTAAACTTTAACTGCTAGATATATATGAGAAGAGACCCCCGAAGTGTTCCAAATTTGATTTGAACCTCACAGATGCATTGAACATTTCAGCTGTATCATGGATATGATTATTGAACTTACCAATTTCTTTGGATTTTTATCAACATCTATTTTGATATCATCTTGACCAAGATTGTCTGGTAATTTGATATCTCCCATTTTCTGTTTCCATCTGTCAGCTTCCTTTCTGATCAATCTGTCAATTTACATAAGATAAAAATAATATGAGTTTAGGTGCTACCTAGGGGCGGATTCAAGATTTTTTCTAGAGGGGGGGGGGGCGAACTATTTCCGGGGGGGGGGAACAGTCGAACCGCAACCACATTATACACATTTTGCAGAATAATGCAACATAGTTATAATGAAAACTACATAACCATCAAATATATGTTACGCACCGACAAATTTTTTTTCAAGTTACTTAGAAATGATTCACAGTCAAAATATACTAATAGAAAGGTACATTTTGGAAATTCTAGGGACCCCCCTGAATCCCCGTTTTACCAGGTATTTTCCAGTTTTTGGACAAAGTTGAGCAGCATCATGAAAGAAATGCACTATTAAAGAAAAATGTTCCTGTCATTATCAAAATGATCAAACATTATTACTTTATAAAAGAGTTCAAAATGATGGACGTTTTCTACCATAGGAATTCCAAATTTTTGTACGATACTTTGCAGAAATTCGTTTTGGTTTGTCTGAAGCAGGTTAATGCATTTTGATAGAGTCACTTGTATGTAATAGTTTGTTTGTTTGGTTTAACGCCGCAGCAAAACATTGTATATGTCATATAACTCCTCCTGGAATGGCTAAATCTTTGGATATAGCTGTTAACCGACTACTTAGCGCATACTTTTGTCAGTGACTGACAACTGCCCTACATAATTAAAAATCATTGGCAGTAGGGAGAATGGACGTAGTAATTTCATGACCAAGCTCCACGAAAGTATGCCCCGCCCGGGAATCAAACCCACGACCCCTCTATCAGTAGACTTGCGTGCCAACTGAGATAGCCGGACGGCTTGTATGTAATAGTACAATTATATAACGTACCTAGCTGTGACTACACATCCAAATATGGCCAGAATGATACAAATAAAACCTCCACAGCCCAAAACTATAATTACATGTAACTTTAAACCTGAAACAAAATTAGATTTTTTAAAATATTCAGATTATAGTTGAAAACAGTTCGATGCATCAGTTCCAACTAGTCTGACTACATGTTCGTTTGGTTTTTGTTGGGTTTAACGCCGCAGCAACACATTGTAAATGGTCATATAACGGCGGTCAGTCAACCTACTCACTCCTCCTGGAAAGGCTAAATCTCTGGATTTAGCTGTTAACCAACTATTAAGCGCATAATTTCGTTAGTTACTGACTACATGTAAGAAAGGAAGACGTAGACTTATTTTGCACTAACCCATCGATTTGCCATGCATGTATATTAAGTGAAATAAAAATAGTTATAATAGCAATGCACTTTAATTCCCGGAATAGTTCATCCTTTTCAATCGGAAAGATACCATTCTTTAACATTAGACGATGTAAACTTCTCTACTGAGTCACACAACTCACCACACTTACCGGCGATTTGGCGCCATGCAAGAAATAGTTAAGTTTTCAAATGTACGAATGGAGATTAGAAATTATTGCGCCTGCCATAGCTTGAGATCTGTTTGAATTGCTATTTATATATTGCCAAAACTATTTGCAGACTCTGTATCTTAGTATTAATAGAGATTGAAATTACGGTATATATTTTAGTTTGGGCTAATAGTTCTGTGCAAATGAAAAGGTTACACAAATAACAAAATAAAACGTACTGTTATATTCTGGTGTCCCTACTATTGGTTGACTGTATGGTCCTTCTAAAGAGTGGTCAGCTAATGCCTGTATCTTAATACTGTATTCTTCATCCTCTATAAGATCTTGTAACACTACCCTAGTTGTACCGTATGGGACTTCTTTGACTGAAATGTGTATATACATGTAATTATCCATATACAGCATTCATTTTAAATAAACTTTTAGTCGTGCTATAAGAAACGTAAGTAAGACAAAATAATCTAGAATTCACGCTCTTAAAACGTATATCCATCTGGTGTCTTAGCCATTTTGACTACTCCCGGAATTTGTCTAGACCTGTAAACGGCCCCTGTTTCACAAAAAAATGAAAGTCATATTTTTTCATCAGGAGAAGTCACCGCTGCGAGAAGATTATTCCAATTTGTATATTATCAGAATCGTGTCAACTTACCTGAACATTTCTTATTGACAGTATTACAATATTCTACTCTGTAATTTATAATTCGAGGTTCTCCAGACTGACATGTCAACTCCTCCCATTTTACAACAAGTGTATTATCCTCTCCCCCGGCTGTGACCTTGACATTGCTAGGAGATCTTGAAGGTGCTATGATAGAAGAAACATCATGTTCAATAAATTGCATCAAATAAATGAAACATTGCTCCTGGAAAACACCTGTCATTGTTCTGGACATTAATTTTTATTGCACTGCGGCAATCGGGAGGTATATCTTTCACCGGTCAGCAATGACTAAGACATTACTGGATACTGTGCAGTGCTTTTAGATATTGGACAGTAGGGTTACTTGTCTTGGTTTAAACAATATTTTATTCTGGTAAATACAAACATAAATACATATACACAGTAATAGTCAAATGTTGCAAAAGAGAATATTGAGAAGATAGCTTTAAAAGCTAGTTTTGTTATCTCTTGTCTTGTAAATCACTTAGTCATTGTTTTTCTTTGAGCATTGCAAAGTTCATAGTTTAAATTTGTTAGAAGCAAGTTACATGTATATTACATAAAACTTTTATATTTAGGCTTATTTCCCCTTGGATACTCTTCAAATAGGTAGGTCCAATTAGTTGGACTACTCGGATTTTACCCTTACTTTTCAATGCCAATTTGCCAAAATTAATCTTAATTAACATTTTTGTAAATCATTTAATTTGTTTGAAATTCAAGCTAAGTGTTTTAAGGGTGAAGCACTACCTAAATTTCATCTCTTCTGTAAATATCTTCATTAACAAGAAAGATATTAAATGAAATATTCTGTTATTCTACATAGGAATTCAACGATAAAATCCGAGGATTCTAACTTTAAGGACCTACTTACCAATTGGATTGCTTCAGCTTTTTTCAGGGAAAGATAACTGACTAAAGTTCGTAATTATATTTTACAAGTATAATTCTTATATTCTAACATACTACATGTTGTGTAGTTACTATTTCTTTATAAGATATGTTAATACAAGTTTTATAACTGAAAACGAAAATGTTTTAGTGAAAAGTTTTGCAACGATATTGCATGGACATGTTAACACATTGCTCCAGGAAAACACCTGTCATTGTCCTTGACAGTCTTCTCAATCTTGTGACTGCAAATCCTTGTGAGCTGAGTTATTTTCATGAAACAATTTTGTGTGAATTAAAGATAACAAATATCAGTGGAGCAATTCACAAAAAAACTTGCGAAGAAATACATCGTAGGTTCATTACATATTGGCTAACACATTTTAGCCCGTTTTTTTCAACGAAACATTCGGCATATAGTTTCGCAGAACCCCTTGTAGGCAGGCGGGCGGGCGGCCGGGTGGTCGGCCGTCTGATGTCGTAACAGTTGCGTTGAAGCTATTTATTTACCATTGATCTTTTGAAACTTGTGGTCAGATGACACGTCATACAATGAAGATAATTATAGCATGTGATGAACACTTACTGTCTTCATCATATAGTATTGCACAATTGTAAACTTGGCGTTGATGTTTTAACACATCTGATATTCATGAATGTGACATATAGATATTTTATGCACTGTTTGAATATTTTATGTATGTTTGGCTACTGGAAGAACTAGACGAAAAACAAGTGTTTGTTACGTTATGAAGATCACGTGACTATATACCTGTAGCCTGTTCAATAACCCTAAACGTTCCGAAACGTTCCGTAACGATACATTCGAAACTCCTCGGCCATTCGCTGCGAACAATTTAATCTAATAAACAAATATACGATCGTTAAGGCAATGAGTGATGTTTCAAAATTTACGGACTAAAAATAAAACATCACTCATTGCCTAAACGATCGTATATTTGTTTACTTCAACACCGGTAGTTTTAAAATAGCGTCTAAATATGTCCGACATTATTCGCAGCGAATGTCCGAGGAGTTCCGAATGTATCGGAACGTTTTGTAACGTTTAGGGTAATTGAACAAGCGACTGGGTAAAGTGTAGTTGTTTGACATGTCAAAATGACCATATCATTTTATGGTTGGTCTCACAATGTATTGGTAGTCGCGCGACTTCGTTACCTTTTTATTTCGCGCACAACCGTAAAATGGTATGGATTTTTTGACTGGTCAAAACTACAATATATCAGCGCAATGAATGAAACCAGCTTACCAACTCCCCTTGTATGTATACATTCTTCCCAATATGCACCGTAACTAAAACCATTGTCGGTGTTTATAACAACACTATATAAATACTGTTCTGGTGATGATACGTTTAAACTGACAACACTATCATTGTTTGTTATTCTTTCCCAGTTTACTTCACCATCACTCTGTTAATATAAGTTAGAAATTTAGTTGGGTTTTGGTATGGTGGCATATTTCTGCCACCAGATAACCACATAATTAACAAGTTAACAGTCTCCTCACAGTGCTAACATCACGCTTAACATTGATTGAATAAAGGGAAAGAACCGTTGCGAGATGTTTGACAAGTTTAATTATGTTGTTAAACTAGTTACGTAACTATAGTCACCTTGTTACCGCTTATCAAAAATGTTGCTGACTTATCATTTAACATGTTAACCAGTAACAATGTACCAAACTAGTAAATATGTTATCACATATCCAAAATTGATAGCTGGGTATTTTTTTAATCTGGTTTAACGCCGTATCAACACAATTTACGTTTTTTACAGCAACCAGGTGTGCTTTTCACAAAAATTCTTACGAAAAAAATCTTCGTAAGTCAGTTTCATATAATTAGCACTTCAAAGTCAGACGGGTAATAAGCATAACTATGATATGATTATCAAAAGGTATACACAATTCTACACAATTTGTATAATATTTAGAATTGATAAGCCAAAAGCGTTTAATGAACGTTTCCTGCTTTTGACTTACGAAGATGTTTTTCGTAAGAATTTTTGTGAAAAGTGCCACAGGCACGCTACAATGTACCAACTGTGCCGAAGACCGGGGTTTGGACGACTTTGCCTACTATAAATATAACAGAAGCAGGGTTACCTTGCATTGTCCCATAGATTTAACACACCATACAATATAGACATCAGATGTGACTGGAGGGATTGGTGTATAGGATATATAGACTGTTGATAAGCCATTGTTGGATTCCTTAGACATTTCAACACTGATTGACGGATGATGTATATCTGTAAAAGATAATGAACTAATAGTCTCACTTGTGTTAATTGTTTAGTTTTAGAATATTTCATTGCATTATGGTTGAATATATACAGTGAAAGTTTGAACATTCGAACCCTCAAATAGAATGACAATCAATAAGGTTTTGTATTTAAAATTGAACCTCCCACATATCTTTAAGATAATGAGCTGCATTTTGGATATAAACAGAATTATCCAGCGGAACCGATTATGTCAACGCTCTCATTTCAGGGGCAAATCCAGGATTTTTTTCTAGAGGGAGGGGGTCCAAACTTTTTCGTAATAATACATGTAATAAAATCTACGTAACCATTAGATCTATGTTAAAAACAAAGTCCGGCGAAGCGAACACGAGAAAATTGTTTCTTGTTACTTAAAAATGGCTTATAATTAAAGTAGACTTAAATCTTCAGCGTATCCATGTCTATACAATGTATACTGTTAATGTCCCATCAGATGAAAAACAATATTAAAAAGAGCGGCTTATGAATTTTTCGAAGCCAAAGCTGGTATAGCTAAATAGCGTAAAACATTTTGGCGTAACCGAAAAATGTGCTAAATAGAGATAATTATTCATAATTTTATATCTATAACAGCCGGAAAGGCTTTATATCGTAAGCAATATGTTACCTGATTCCCATTTGTGTATTAAAATACTAGATTTCTTTTTCGCAGTTCCTATTTCATTGCGCGCAGTTACTTCCGCTCTGTATGCAGTATTGCAATGTAATCTGGCGCATGCGTACGTTGTATCTTCTGAAAATACTCTGTGTTCTTCCTGTGCGTCATTTCCGGTTGGTTTGAATATTAAATCAAGTCCTCTCATGTCACCATTTTTATCACTTGCTTTAATTCCCTACAATTAAACAAGCATCAGGTGAACATGGGTTGCATAAAGAAATAGGTTCAGACAACACAACGTAAGTCGCCAGCAAATTAAGTTATTTTTGAATGCCAAACGGTTTTAGACAGGAAGGCGGACATTATGGTTAATCGATAACTATAGTGGTTTTTTTGTAAAGTTTAGCGCCGTAGCAACACATTGTATATTTCATATCAAGGCGATCAGACAACGGACGCACCGTTTCTGGAGATAATCAATATCTGGATAAAGCTTGCTGTTAACCAGTTATCCTTCTAGACACAGACTTCGGTCAGTGACTGACAACTGCCCTGCATGATTTATAGCCACGACCGCTCGATTTGTTGATATGTGTGCTTCTGACTGGGCTAGCCAGGCGGAAACATTTAGGAAATGGAAAAGACATATTGGTAACCATGAACTTGAAGGCATATGCTGAAATCGAGATTTCAGAGTGGGCGGAAGATATATCTATGCTCTTTGTAAGTTGAAATATAATTTGTTTGAAAATATAAGCTGAAAAGCTAACTGTCTACCATGATAGTCATACAATATATTGTTCGTGATGAGGTTTTAATCAACTTTTGATTGGAAAAATAGACGTACCTGCCACAATAAACATACAGTTCTCATTTTCTTGCCATTTTCACATTCTTTTGGTTCCCAGTAATATCCACCATTGATCAATGAAGGACTGGAACCAGGTACTGTAATAATCATGTATAGTATTTATAATTATGCAGAATTTAATTATCATAATTATCAAAATTAATGTTTTATATTAAATAGGTTCAACTATAGTAACGTCTCAATTTCCCGGTATGAGATTATGTGTCGTTGTCGTATCATATGTCAATTAAATTCAAATTCAAACTCAGTTTAATGGGGCTATCGGTCCATAATACATGCAGCCAATAATTTATGTTACCATGGTATAAGTTTAGTTTAAACATATCTATTCTCAGAATATCACAAGGTTACAACAAAATATGAGATACAAAAATAAGATATTACTTGAAAGGATTAGAAAGGAATAACATTCTTATAGTGTTCTTCTCCTTTTGTAGGTGATTTAAAACTTTTCATGGTTTAGACTGTTTAAATGATCTGAGAAAAAAAACAATGAACTTTGGAAACATTAAACAAGAAAAGGAAAAAAGAGGGGTGAAAAGTAGTAGTGACTAATTTCATTGGATTACTAAATGAATCTTTTTGTTAATAACATGGTATTAGAAATAATACAAATGAAAAAAATCGTACTATATTTATATGTCAGTGGCGCATACATTAACTCCGCTGATTTAAATCGATCGCGAGTATAGAAACTGATGTGAGTATTTAAATAAATAGGGTAAATATATTCGTTGTGCCTTTGGTTGTGGAATTAATTTTAACCGTATCCTACCATCTTTGAACGTAGTGGTTTTAATGATGACGTCATCACTCCAGTAGCCGCCGTCACGTGGTCTATGTGTTACTATAAAGCTATATTCTGTGTTCTCTTCAAGGTGACAATATGTGAACAATTCTTTATTATCCTGAATATCACATATCTGTGTCTTGTCAGCGATTACCTGCAGTGAGAAACCGTCTTAAACATTTAGCACACAACTGTAGCCTGTTCAATTACCCATAACGTTCCAAAACGTTCCGTAACAATACATTCGGAACTCCTCGGCCATTCGCTGCGAATAATCTAATCTAATAAACAAATATACGATCGTTAAGGCAATGAGTGGTGTTTCAAATTTTATGGACTTAAAAAGGAACATTCATTGCATACCTAAACAAACGTATATATATTTGTTTACTTCAAAACCGGTAGTTTCAAAATAGCGTCTAAATATGTCCGAGATTATTCGCAGCGAATGGCCGAATAGTTCCGAATGTATCAGTACGGAACGTTTCAAAACGTTTAGGGTAATTGAACAGGCTACTGAGCCACAACAGCATTCTGAATTTATCGGCGATTTTCGTCGTGTATGTCTTCGTAGATGATTACTGTTGTGATTCGAATGCTGCGATCGTGTCTTCTTTATAGGTGCACGTCGCATCCAAATGCCAAAATTTTGTTCAATAAAAAATATTTTTTCACAAAACAAAATTTTGGCTTTTGGCTGGAATTTTTGTATTTGGTGTTTTTATGATAATTTGAGCATGTTTAAGTAAAAATTAATAATAATTTGGTGTTTTGTAATGCGACGGGCACCTGTGGTCTCCATCAACAGTTAATTTATTAATAACCTACTTTCACACTTTATTGATAGACTTGAGCATAAACCATTGTCTTTTGTCACATGACTGCCGTCATAGAATCTCCCGTCATAGCATAGAGGCTCCCGCTCAGATGGCCATTGTGTCGACCAATCTATGCATAGCTATTAGCTAGACAAAACTCAGTTACATGAATAGCATCGGTATTTTGAAATTTCGGCACTTCTATTTTTTGTCACTATCTCCATGATTTAAATAGGTTCCTTAACAGTGGTCATTGAAGTTAGAGAATTATTTTTATAGCTTTTTAAAATTTAAGCGGCGTTATCCTTAAATTGATGAATAATAACCAATAAACCAATAAGGGAAGTAATCGTTGCAGATATTTTGAAGCTTTAATTTGCTCAGAGTATCGTCCCTTTTTAAAGAGATTTATGAGCAGTAACTCTAGTTGGAGTCGTTTAAAGGGGAAGTAAGCATTGTAAACAAATCTGCTACACGTACTAAATGATTTATCTCTAAATACCGATTCTAAAAAGAAATTGAGTCAAGTTCCAACGTTTTGTATGTTAGAAAATGGAAAAATAACAGAAAATTGTAAATTTAGCCCAAAATGTTTACATTTTCAAATTTCATTGCCCCTCTGATATGATTGGCAGACGTACCTCTTTTGTGCCCCAAATGCTTTTTAATTCTATCTTATACACATGTTGAATACTAGGCAACAATGGCGGGTTTGGTTTGTTCCAGGAAAGTTGGACACATGTACTGTTTATCACGTGACTTCTTAAATTGTTGATTGGAGATGGTTTCACTGGAATGTAAGCATGGACTATAAATGTACGATGTCAGAATCACGAACCATACATGTACTTATGGAACAGAGATTGGTCTAGATGTATAAAAAATATCGATGAAGTAAACCAAGTTAATTAATAAGTTAAAGTTTCAAGGTACCCATTCACAGATTTCAACTTAAATATCAACCAATTCTATTACTATCAAAATTGTATGGAAATATTTTTGGAAAGTTGTGTTCTGATAATGACAATTTTATCGAAAACTGACATACAGTTACAAATGATGATGTTTCATGTACCAAATATCTACCCCGTATGTCACGGTATAGACAATTTTAGTGCATTTTATGACTTTTTTTGTATACTTCTTGCAACATATAGGTCAGTTTGTCTTAATATAATAAGAATAAACTTTTTTCACACAATTACAGACACTGAATGGTATATTAAAAATCATAGAAAAAATAAACCAAATCTGTGAACTAGTACGCGGTTTAAAGTCTGTTTTCAAATGCAATGAACATATTTGTTCGATACCCCCTGGTCATTGAAATAACCTTGAGGCCGGTGATCCCTCACAGCACCTATTTACACCTGGGTGGAGTGAAACAACTGTAGGTGAATTTCTTGCTCAAGAAAGTAAGGATTTTGTCCAGGGTCTTCTGGGGGCAAATATATATGCTTTAGGCGACTTTACTAAATAGACACTCGATATACTAAATAATTTTAGAAAACAACTTGCAGTTTAAATGTACAAGTAGCCGCGGCCGTGGCGTAGTGGTTAGCATGTCTCACTTCGAATTCGGAGAACGCGGGTTCCAGCCTGGTCTCAGTAGGTCATAACCTATACATGAGTTGTCGGCCTCGTGGTAGGGTAAGTTAGTACTGGTGGTAGAAAAATATCCAAGACACCTATAGTAGGAAGATCTGGCCGTCGTATATAATTTTATTTTATTTATTTGTGTTGAATACGACGTTAAAATAGATAAATAAACGAAAAATGAACGTACAATAGAAATTATTAAAATAGACAAAAACTTACCAAGTAGTAACGTATTAATGGTGTAGTTTGAGATCACTGTAACATTGCAAGCATCTTGTTCTAATTTAACACGTATATCTAACTTGTTCAACCATTCAATGCCATCTCTACTGTTGTCCCATTTACATGAGAGATTTTCTATAGATTGTTCTGAACATTTTGACCATTCTGTAGAATTTGTAGATCCTGATACTCTCCTGTAAAATAACATGATATGTGTTCAAAATAAATACAAATAACCCCAATTAATCAGTACAAAAACAAGTACATATCAGTACAAAATGACAAATGTTTGTTCAAATACAAAAGTAAGTACAAAAATACAGATTAGTACAAATACAATGTTAGTTTGTTTGTTGGATTTCACACCGTAGCAACACATTGTCATATAACTGTGGTCAGTCAACCTACTCACTCCTCCTGGAAAGGCTAAATCTCTGGATTTAGCTGTTAACAAACTACTAAGCGCATTCTTTTGTCAGTGACTGACAAATACAATGAGCAAGTAAATCATTAATACAATTATGAATATAAGAACAACATTAAGTACTAAAACCAGTACAAATGTAAGTACGAAATAAAGTACAAAAAAGAACATATACGAACAAGTAAGTACAAATATATGTAAAATATAAATGTAAATACAAAACAAGCACGAAAACTAGTACAGACATATGAACAAAATAAGTGCAAAAATGAGTACAGATAAGTACAAATATAAATACTAATATGAATATATGAATAAGTACAAAAATCAGTACACATGAACGTTGTCCGTTCTCATGGCTCATACGGTAGCAAACAATCTACTGATCTAGTGGTCGCAGGCTCATTGGATTCCCAGGTGGGACATACTCTCCTGGAGTTTGGTCATGAAATAATTTCTACGGTCATTTTCCCTCCTACCACTGATTCTAAAACATGTATATGGCAGTTGTCAGTCACTGACAAAAGTATTTGCCTAATAACTGGTTAACAGTAAAATCTAGAGATTTAGCCTTTCCAGGAACGGTGAGTAGGTTGACTGGCTGTCGTTATATGATCTATACAATGTGTTACGGCGTTAAACCAAACAAAAAGAACCCTGAAAAAAAACCCAATGGCGAATGTATGTAATTTAATACATTTTGAAACAATCCCTTTAAAGATTGTAAGTCACTGTGAGATCAAATATCCTTCTTTGACAAAACAATTGACGTCAAAAAAGGGTTCAACCTGTCAGAGGGTTATGCCGCGTGGCTAGATAAGCCATCAAACTACCTGTGCCATTCAGGACCTAAGTTTTAAAGGTACTCGTTCACAGATTTGACCATACGGTTGAATTTGTAAGATTTTAACTTAATTATCAACTTTTCTAAAATTCCTAAATTTGTAAAAATATTTTGGAAGCAGAAGTGTCCATTTTCGTTAGGTCGAGAATCTTGATAACCTCTGGGTACGATAATGGGTATATAGTGTCCTGATAATGACAGATTTTAGTAGTACAAATCAACATACGATTATAACCCGGGTCGGTAGCGCAGTTTGTAGCGCACCGGAATTTTGAATCTAGTGTCCCGAGGGGGAGGGCAAGGGTTCGAATCCCACCCGGGGAGATTATACCCTTCCATATAAAATTTGACAATTACATATGTATGTCAATTTTCCTCCGCTAATAAGGTATATGGAGACGTTTCCAGCCTTTTGGAAGGGTATGTGAGTATTGATAATAGACAAGGGTCCAGGAAAGCTAGGTTATGTGTGATGGATGCCGTTATATAACATACACAATGTGTTGCTACGGCGTTAAACCGAACAAAATAAATAAACAACATACAATTCTATATCAAAATGGTGATTTTATGCATAAAAACACGTCCGTTTATGATAGTATAGATGCCTTTATAATGCGTTTTTGTGACTTTTGTATCATGTTCCTTTTTATCTAAAGGTCAATATGCCTTCAAAATTTAATGGTTGATTTCATAACACTGACGGGTGATTTTAATATACTCATTCACAGATTTCAACTTAAACATCAACTTTCGTTTGAAACTGTCTAACTTGTGGAAACACAGGAAATTAGTGATTTGATAATGACAATTTTAGTGCAAATTGACATACAAGTACAAATGATGGTGTTTCAGGGGGTAAAAGTAAAAGTCTACCCTTAATGTCACGGTATAGACAATTTTAGTGCATTTTTTTGACTTTTATTGTATATTTCTTGTATCATTTAGGTAAGTTTGTCTTATAATATTAAGAATTAATTTTTGACACAATTACAGACACAGTATGGGTATTTTGAAAATATAGAAAAATCTTACTCAAATCTGTGAACTAGTACCTGTAAAACTTCAAAAACATGTCACAAAATCTATGAGCAAGTTACTTAAACATTCATGCATTGTACACAGATACATTGTTTATATTCATTTGTTTGTAATAAGATACTTTTGTTTACGTTACTGAAATAGATTATCTGGTCTGTTCTGTTCTGTTCAAATTGTTTCTCGTACAATGCAATTATATCTCCAATTACACGCCCATATCGAAATATTTGTCAATTGTGCTTGTTCGCTCTTTTTTTATCCTTTAGGTGTAGATTATATCCCTAATTAGCTGGGGCCCGAATGTGGTTAGTTTTATTGCTTAATGATTTGTGGTTTTTTTTTCAATTTTTACGGTACCAGGCTTGATTTTGAGATAACAACCTACGTCATAGTCGGTCGAGCCCTTAAACATCGCCAAAACCTGGTTATAGTAAATGTACATGCTTAGTACTCGTACTGACACAAGAGTCCTTTATACTCGAAATACAGTTTCAAAATTTATGCTTAAAGCCCCTATATATTAAGTAACACTGTCAAAACAGTGAAAAGAAAATAGACATTAATTTGGTACAAATGTATTTATATTTTTCAAACACCACAATGAATAATAACATTTTTATAAATGAAAATTATTTATTACATTTTAAGGCGAACGTAAATAAAACCGAAAGTAGAATTTGCTTGCCAATACATTGTACTTAAAACAATTGCTTTGGTCACAACATGTTTGAGGTAAAGTCTTGTGATAGAAAACAAACTTCCTCCATGGTTTCACTGAAATGTATATGGACTATAAATGTACTATGTCAGAGTCACGAGCCATACGTGTACTTATGGAGCAAACAGAATAGTCGGAATTACCTGCCCGGATCTAGGGGGAGGGGGGGGGGGGTCTGGGAGTCCGGGCCCCCTAGAATTTCCAAAATGTACCTGCCCATTAGTGAATTTCTTGACTGTATGACATTCTTAAGTAGCACGAAGCAATTTTTCTCGGTGCTTAACATATATCTAATGGTTATGTAGTTTTTATTAATAATATGTTGCATTATTTTGCAAAATGTGTATAATGTGGTTGTGGTTCGAAAGTTTGGACCCCCCTCTAGAAAAAAATCCTGGATCCGCCCCTGGGTTAACGTTAATTGTTCACATGCGGGTTACATATTGGAAGGAGTGTGCATTCCACGTTATTTTATAAAAGTGGTGAAAATGTATCAAAAATATGGAAAAAGTCTTAACGGTGCGTTTGTTCTTGTATTTTCCCTCTCATTGGTCACAAAAAGTAACGTGACATAGGAACATGTATTCGACAAACTTCCTGCAGCGATTATTTCCCTTTCTTGAATGACAAATGCGGGACGTAACCTCTGTGAGGCGTTGACGTCATTCGGAACTCCTCGGCCATTCACCAGGAATATCCTCGGACATATTTGGACGCCATTTTGGAACTTTTTGGCATAACCGTTACGTGCTTCGCCTCGCATATGAAGTAAAAACTTAGGTTATTAGTGGACCCCCACGAATTCTTCAGAGATTATTCATTCAATGTATGATCGAGGTGTTCCGAATATCAAAATGTGCTAGATTTTAACCTACCATTCAAGTACCACACGTGGTTTGACTTCCATGTTATATTCTATACCGAAGTCCCATGAACATATCATTTCTTTATAATCGTTGACAATACATCTAAAATCCCGTACCTGTCTCGGCATGGCTGTAAATAGATAAAATACATGAAGATTGAATGCACTATTATGCTTTAAAGAATATCTGGTTTTGTTCATAAACTGTAAAAAAGGAAGTATTGTGATACAAGCAACTTCCTGAACGAATATATAATCAAGCTCTTAAAACTGTGCACGAAGTAACAAATACACTGCATTCTTATAGAGGGACCACCCTTTTATGGCCCTTTAACAAACACTTAAACAAAGCAAGCAGTGTAGTTTGACATTTGTATTTATTGTGTCACTAATGCACGTCATATATTTTTTTTTAATTTTAAGCACACAAGTCTACTGATCATGGGGTCGTGGGGTCGAGTCCAATACGGGACTTACTTTTGTGGAGTTTTATTCCGACCATTCTCTTCCTACCACTGATTGTAAATCATGTACGGAAGTTGTCAGTCCCTGACGTAAATATGCGCACAGTACATTTAACTGGTTAAAAGATAAATCTAGTTATTTAGTCTTTTCAGGAACGGTGGGTAAGTTGACTGTTCACTGTAATTTAACCAATACAATGTGTGGCTGCGGTGTTAAACACAACTAAAAACAGGGCACTCATTTGGCAGATTTCGGGGCCGAATATGGGCCCCATTTCCCTCTCAAAATCATATGTTTATTTCCCCTATCTCAGATAAAAAATTCCCCTCAAAATCTAATTTAAATTTTCATTTGTCATTCTACAGTCACAATCTTGACTAGCTATTCAAATCAATGGTAGAAAAGTGTTCTGAGTAAAAGTGACTGGTAAATGTCACAACTGTACTCATTTATGATAGGACTGAAATTCCCCAAATTGTTTTGAAATGACGCAAACATCCCCTTAAGGTATGGGTACCTGTCCCCAACAGTTGTCTAGTGCCCGAAAAATCAAAGTGCTGATAGCACTGAACTGGCCGCATGCTGTTAGGAATCATATCTGATGAATGAATTTGTAAAAGGACTTTTTAATTGGAGACTGTTTTGTTAAATTTAGCGAATTGTTTAAAAATGGGCCGACATTGAATCAGGTTTTCAATTTCGATAATATTGATCATTAGATTGGTATATTGGTGTATTCAAAATTTGGAACTCTTTGTTGTCGCGTAAGAGTTCCCGCCATGAATCAAAATGTAACCGGAAACATCCGAATCAAATTTTACAGCAATTGATACGGACTGGCTCGGTTTTGTTCATAAGAGCCAATGCAAATCGCTGAAAATACGGAATGTTTACTCCGTCCGGTACACTGAAAAGGCACCGTCCCAAAAGCCAAATAAGCCTGTTCAAAGTTTCGAAATGCCACTATACGAGATTGGGCGCTTAGAGCGGTCAGCAAAAACAACTTAATGATCAGCACTTACTGATTACAGGAAACAACACTGGGGGTTGTATCATATTGCTTTCTTTGTTTACATCTGATCGTTGCCCATAGTAACACTTCACTTGCATGGACGGTTCTGGCAGAGCAACTAATGTAAATTTTGCTGACGTATCTCCCTCTCTGGTGACGTCATAATCGTTAACGATGACGTAATCATCATTACTTTTCTTTGGAATCTTCACAGCAAAGTACAATTTGCTATTCAATGTTGGCGTTTCTTTAAGCTTACATTGGAATGTAACAGACTGACCGTCGCAGATTTTTACATCCTTTGGAGAAATTGTTCCTTTATGGTTCCTAGGTGCTGTAAATATATGTACAATAAATTTAGTACTGAGTTATTGTTCGAATCTTTTTTACATGAAAAGCACTTTGCCTCCTTAATTAGTTCATAATTCTAATAAAGGTATGTGCGTTTTTTAACTTTACATTTATCGCGACGTCATCTATAGTTTTATATGGAACACATACACGTACGGCTGTTAAAATTTACACCTTAAATAACTTGTGCAAAAGCACTCGATATCTAATCCTGGCACTTCAAAACTCGTGCCTATGCTTAATTCAACAGCAAAATATAGGCAACTGTAAGTTATTTCTTAATTATTTCACGGTTACAAAACAAATTATTTTTATCATCGAAAGATAAAGAAATCTCTCTAGTTCTAAATGAACATTCTTTTCGTCACGAACATGTGCGTATGCACCACTGTAGGCCTACGCACTAGGACTGGACATCACCAATTAAGATTCAGTACAACATGCCATTCGGAACATCTCGGCCTTTCATGAATGAATAATCTCGGAAGGATTCGTGGGGGGTCTACCCTGGCGGCTTGGGTTTTCACTACCTACGCAAGGCGAAGCACAGGCGAAGCACGTAACAGTTATGCAAAAAAGTTCTTGTAGTATACACAGATCTTTGTCAAAACATTTTTTTATGTTATATATTTGACTAAATATTGTTTAGCGACATCATAACTGTGTTATTTCAAATATATGTACTAAAAACGAAGCATCGTCACCTAAACGATCGTATATTTTTTTACTTCAACACCGGTCAAAGCATTTTGGCGATGTGAAGAAAGGTAGTTCCAAAATGGCGTCTAAATATGTCCGAGATTATTCTTAGCGAATGGCCGAGGCGTTCGAATGTACAACATGTGACTAGATACTGTAGTTGTGATACGATGTATATCGCGATACATGCCAACACCAAATGCTACTTACGTGATTAAATAAATGATACGATATGACAGAAGGAATTACGACTAAAATAAGTCGTAAAATCGTTGATACATTTAGTACAAACCGCCGGTATCACAGGGTCTTGTAGCGTGATATTCCTAAAACAAATATCCAAATACATGTACGTCTACATTAAAGTTCTGCTATTAAGACCACTTTCGTAATTTCAAAATCATGTCATTTTTGACATCAATCAAGACCCAAATGCTTATTTGGTGAAAAATAATAAGACTGTTTCGCTATTAAGACTATATATTTTGCTTGTCTTAATAGCGGACATTTACTGGATTATAATAGTTGGATATTTTTTTAAGGAATATCACGCTACAAGCCTCTGTGATGGGTATTGTTAAATGTTTCCGCTGTCAGTGGTGCATACATTAACCCCGCTGATTTAAATACTCACTGCATTACTTATGTTCTCTAGATCGATAATAATAGATAATCCTACTTTATGAATGGGGTTTATCGAACAAATTTTGGGTATTTAAATCAGTGGATTAATTTACTACTTACCCTGCTGATTTAAATACTCACAGCAGTATTTCTGTACTCGCGATCGATAATCATAGATAATGCGACTTTATGAACAGGGATTATCAACTTAAGGTGGGTCGGTACCTTACTCGAAGAAAAAAAAATGAAACAAGTATTATGTTCACCGATTATGATAAAAGTTGGCAAGCAGATACCTTCATGCTTCTTGTTTGTTTTTCTGGTAACCTTAGCGACGCTGTCGTTATTTTGACGACGTCATGGACGTCATACTGGTTCGCGCTATAAACAGACATGCAAGTACATTAAACCCACATATTAAAACAACGACGTTAATATTACGATCTTGTACCGACCCACCTAAATCTAGAGTATTTAAATCAGTGGGATTAATGTATACGCTACTGACAGTTGAATGAAATCTAAAAAATATCCCCAACCATGAAAATGTGACCATAGTGTATGAATCTCACTTACCGTTAAAGAACAAACAATGACTCGTATCAATTATTAGATACAAAGTCAATGTAAATAGACTGGCGTGATGTTTGACTTTCATACTTAAATGTTTTATTTGTTTAACACTTTAAGATGAAACTTCTCTCACTGTGAACCATTTGTCTCGACATACTGAAATATTAAATTGATAATCTATTAGATGTATACATGCACAAGCGGTTTTAGCGGGGGGGGGGGGGGGGTTGTTGTGAGGACCGGACCCCCTGAATTTCCAAAATAAGCCCGTCCATGAGTTTTTTTAACTGTAAAACATTTTTAAGTAGTAATGACAATTATGTTGGCTTTGCCTTTTACAATGCTGTTGGCTTTGTTTTTGACAATTATGTTGGCTTTGTTTTTGACAATGTTGTTGATTTAATCTTTGACATTGCTGTTGTCCTTTGTATAACCAAAGTTTGAAAACCTAAAATAACCTCTTTTTTGCTTTAATTTGCTGTGTAGAAGTTTTTTAATGCGCGTAAATGATATTTAAATGACATATTTCATCACAGATCAATGTAAAAAGCTTACTACATAATGAACGCTATGAATGTAAAATATACAACCGGCTGTAATGATGTGTAAGGAACAGAACTGAGGACAAACAATTGTAGAATAATCAAAAGGGAATGAATTTTCCAAATAGTAACACTGAACTCTAGGGCTGCGGCAAGTATACGAGTACTCGGATATTCGCGATCCCGACCAGAAAATCGAGTACGAATATTCGTCACGTCTGAAATCGTCGGATCGCTAACTATTTTTTTAAAATGAAAGAACATTTTCTGCTTAAATACCACTGAAAAAGAGTTGCACTACTTATGAAAACTTAAATGTATGTAGGGACCGAATAATCTTGTGTCAAAATTTCGTTTGATTCATATTTAAACAAAATTGGTATCACTGAAATTGCCAATAAAACGTCTGGTAATAGAAATGTTTGGAAAACATGGTTTTCCATACAGTAAAATCTTCTGTAATTCTTCACTTATTTATTTATTACATGAATTCCGTATGCTTCTCCATTAACGAGTGATTCGTGGTTCGATTCGTGAATCGCTAAACATGAATCGTGGTTCTAATCGGATCGCCACTAGCTCAACGATCAACAGCCCTACTGAACTCTTAAACTCGTTCAAAAAGAAGAGGCATTCACTTGGAAAAAGGAGTATGCAAACTTTAACATAATTATAACGTATTTGAGCAGTATAAATATTTTCTATGATGAAGTACCGCAAATAAATTGTAATACATAATTTACTTGAGTATTAAAGGTACCAGTTCATAGATTTGGTAAAGAGTTTTCAATATTTTCAAAATACCATTCAGTGTCAAAAATTAGTTCTTTATATTTTAGTACAAACTGACCTATACATTGCAAGATATATATAATAAAAGTCACAAAAATGCGCTAAAATTGTCTATACCGTGACATACGGGGGTAGATTTTGACTACTTGAAACACCATCATTTGTACTTGTATGTCAATTTGCACTAAATTTGTCATTATCAAATCACTATTTCTTTGCTTAAAAATGTTTCCAAACAATTTCGACAGTTTCAGAAAAAGTTGATATTTCAGTTGAAATCTGTGAATGAGTACCTTTAATGTATTACATGAATTGCATATCAACAATTTTAAGTGTAAGTAGTGCATACAATATATAGTGTCTCTCGTTAGTAACAAAATGCACACAGCTCGTGGTATTTATTATACTGGGTTTAACGCCGTGTCAACACTATTTAGGTTGTTTTATGGCGACCAGTGCACCTAACCCAGGGGAACATTTAATACTCAGTATATGAGCATGATTAACGACATCTAAGAACGAACCGGTACGATGTTGGTACCGGTACCGATAAAATGATACGTAAATTCAACCCATACTAACACCGTAACAATTGACCGGAGTGTACATACATGGCTGAAACTAAAACTCGGGTCTATATCCATAGGCGGGATCTACCGGGAGTTCAGGGGGGTCCGGATCCCCTCTGGAATTTCCAAAATGTACCTGTCTATTAGTGTAAATCTTGACAGTAAGTCATTTTTTAAGTAGCGTGAAGCAATTTTTCTCGGTGCTTAACATAGATTTAATGGTTATGTAGTTTTTATTATAAATATTTTACATTATTCTGCAAAATGTATATAATGTGGTTGTGGTTCGAAAGTCTGGATCCCCCCTCCTAGAAAAAGTTCGGAACCCCCTAGACAAAAATCCAAGAACCACCCCTGATATCTACATAAATTGATCTACAAATGTATATATACCTAGGTATACACGTCGTCATTCATTAATATTAACAAAACAATTAAGTAACATGAAATTAACACTAGTCGCGCGGTCCAGAGTCAGGTTTTTCGGGTTCTCTTAAAATTCTAAATGCCTCAAAACATTCTCAGCTCACAGTAATTGTTTAAAGGATTTTAATTTCGTAGTTTTTTGCTATTTTTTCTATTTAATGTAATTTGTCATTGTTTTTGATACTTAATCACCATGGCAACGTTTTAATGCATTTTATGCACATAATGGATTATGTCATATGTTAGAAAAGTTAAGTTATGTTAAGTAAAATGATCAATTTATTTCATAGAAAAAACAATGGTAATTAAAATATTTTAACTTTAAGTGTAACAAAATTAGGTGCGCATTATATCCAAAACTTTATTTTAAATTAAAGGCTTATTGCTTAAAGATTTCTAAATTAATATATTTTGTTAATATCAGATTTTTACTTTAATTATATGTATCAATTTTACTTGCTTTTATGAAACATTTCTTCTAATGGTATGAAAAAACGAAGACTTTAACATCAATCTAAGCATATGCATGAACATGTAAAATTTCTCGATACTTTAAAAGTACAATTTTATAAAATATTCAAGCCAACAATCTTAGAGTGGCTTAAAGCAAAACATAAAAAATGTAAAATACCCTGTAAGGAAATACAAAAAAATAAATATGTACATTTATGACGAATTCGACTAAAATTGAAGATAAAATTTATAAATTTATTCAAATAAAAATAAATAGTCATGTAGCTGCATACATAGCAAAACATAAAGCATGTGAAAACAATCCTTTTAAAGAAAGAAACACAACACGCATAATTGTATACACTGTACATGTATTGAATAGACGAATTCGTAGAAAAATTATAAAAATGAAAACAACGAACTTACGGAAGATTTAATTCTTCTCCGAGATGTCGTCAGAGACTGTCTGGATATTTTGCTTTCAAACAGTTCTAATAATAACGCCAATCATTGTATGATTGTTTTAAAAAAACACACTCTTGATATATACATGTAACATTGTTCACTTCCGGTGATGTTAGTAATTCTATTATACTGACTTATAGTCAAATGTATTACTTTAAGTATCATGATTAAAGGTATAGTTAGAAGATCAGTGAAGAAACTCGTTCGATGACTTTAACTTATAACTTAAATGTACGAAACAACTTTTCTATTTTCACAATTGTTTTTCGGGTGATATTTCTATTATGCATTGTATTTCTACAATAATGCAATACCTATAATGTATTAAAGGTACTTATTCACAGATTTCAACTAAAATATCAACTTTTACTAAAACTATCAAAAATGTTTGGAAACATTTTTTGAAGCAGAAAATTAGTGATTGATAATGACAATTTTAGTGCAAATTGAAATACAACTATAAATGATGGTTTTTCAGGTAGTTAAAATCTAACCCGTATGACACGGTATAGACAATTTTAGTGCATATTTGTGACTTTTATTGTATATTTCTTGCAATCTGTAGGTTAGTTTGTTATATTATATACTGACTTATAGTTAACGCATTACTTTAAGTATCTCGTGATTAAAGGCATAGTTAGATGATAAAATATGCTCACTCACTGATTTCAACTTAATATTAGGTGATCTAAATTCAGCTAGGGCTGTCACGATACGCCAGAAGCGTACCGCGGTATATTGCAATACGCTGTCATCGTATCGCGATACATACCACGATATATTGTGGGCTTTGAGATTTGTTGTTCCTCCGCTGTACATATCAGAAAAAAATGCACATATTATATGCAGTTACTGATAGAATCTAGCCTCTTTAAGTATATACGGTCATTTAGGACTGTAACGCGCCACAATCGGTTAAATTCTTGCAACTTCAGGTTAGATGGAATGAACAATGAAAAAACTGACGTTTCGCTACTTTTATTTCGCGAAGGGAAGAGTTTTCCAATGAAATAAAAAATATCGCAAAATACCGGTACATTAAAATCGTACCGCGGTACGTATTGCCGCAGCTGCGTATTCTTATATACCGGTATATCATGACAGCCCTAAAATCACTTATACATTTCTCCATTTACGGGGCATCGACCTATTTATAACCATACTTTCTTGACCTACACCTCATGTGGGACATACATAAGGTCTCGCAATTTTAGCATTTTAAAATAATGTTGGGGGGGGGGGCTGTATGGTACTATTTCGATGCAAGGAAGCGTGTTTCATTAGTAAATGCCATATGTCGAGCAAATGTATATTAGTTTTATTGAGTATTGTTTTGTTTAAAAAGGTATTTACCTGTTGATAATTTAATAAATTAGTTGATATATATAACTTAGTACATGAAAGACAATAGTAAATGAAATAAAAAACAACAACGATATTTTGATATGTAGGCTTCTAACTAAAACACCTGCCTACTAAAATTCCCTCTCCTTGAAAAGTCCACTATGAGGGCCGCCCTCATAGTGGAATTTTCGAGGAGAGGGAATTTTAGTAGAGGGAATTCTTTCCCCGTCACAGTCTACTTTTACATGTAGCAGAGGAGCCATTAACTAAAAGTTTTATTAAATTATTTTATCTTATAACTATACCTTTAATGATGCAGATTGAATTGTTTTTATATAATTAATCCATTGTATAATCAAGACATCACCGGCGGATGCAGAGGGGATGGTCAGGGGGTTGAACGAGCCTCCCCTTAAATTTTCAAGATATTGGGATTCAAACCCGTACCCCCTTCTGTACACTAGATGCAAAATCCAGGTGGGTTATACTTTCATGGAGATTGATCATGAAATAATTTCTATGGCCATTCTCCCTCCTACCACTGATTCTAAACCATGAAGAGCAGTTGTCAGTTATTGTCGTTACTGAATAAAGAATATGTTCTGTTCTGTACTGACGGAAGTATGTGGCTAGTGACTGGTTGATAGCTAAATCTAGAAAGTTAGGTTTTCCAGGATCGTCGAGTAGGTTAACTGACCGCCGTTATAGAACATGTACAATGTATGTGTTTCTACGACGTTTAAACTCGGCCAAAAAAGGAGAAATAAATATGGGACCTCCGACTACAAAATAATTCATTTCCATTGTCCAGTCTAACCCCTATTAAAAATCATGTAGCCGTCCCTAGACCTGCACTAAACTGTTGAACTATGTTCACAAACAATAGTAACATAAAGAAAAGAAATACAGCGCGCCATCTAGCGGTCTACAATTGTCCTAAGTGTCATATAGCGTCAATATTTAACATAGTTTTAAGATGTCTTAAGAGATAACACTTAATTCACAATCAGGATTATGAGTGCGTACAATTATAAATCTCATTGTTTACGTTTGTTAACTTCCTAGAATTGAGATGTCTGTTTTTTAAGTGTATATTTAAAACAATAGTATCACATCTTGAATAGTTTCACTTCTTGAATAAACAAATACATTTGTAAAATGATTTTATATTCTAAATTAAAAACACAATAGTAACGAGGGCGATTATTTAGATCTAGTTTGACCCCTTTTTTAAAAGTGCTAGTTTAAAATGATAATAAAACAATTCGAACAGCAAGTTAAGGTATTCCAATCTCTATTAAAGGGATTTACAGGCAAAAGTTCAACTTCATATTTACTGATTTTGAATTATATTTTTTATAGCTGTGAATGCAACCGACACACTGTAATATTACTTGGCAAAATATTTTTTATTTTCTCGAGATATTGGGGTATTTCCACACTAGACCCACGTGGGTCAGGTTAGCTAAAATAGATTAGTGTTAAAATATGCATCTACTGATGAGAAGATAATAGAGCTTGTTATTGTGCAACATTATTATACATTTGTAATTCTATTAAAAGATATCCTAACCGCCTAAGAATGTTAAAAAGACAAGAAGCGACAAATAAAAATGTTTAATTTCAGCAAGTACGACTTGTAACAAATCTATAAATAGCTTGGTGATTTCCTCAGTATCCTACTTTCGTTTTCAACGATGTGTATGTCACAAATTTTAGTTCGTTCAGTTGAATGCTATAACTGACAAATGTTATTAGTAAGTGATTTCTTACGTTTAATTACTGTTTTAAAGGCTAAACTTGGTTCTATACTTTTGGCACAGTCATTTGCCTGTATATTCTTTTAAGAGAAAAAAATATTTAAACATGTAGCTGTTGAAAAATCTAGAAATAATGATATTGTTTGCATATTGTTTTTCTAAACTTTTCACCAACTTAGATTGCTAAATTTACGTTATTTCAGTTTTTTAATCATACATTTGTAATTCTTCATTTTCATATAAAATGGGAAAAAATCACGTTTATTTACTTATATATAAAGGGAGACAAAAAAACTTTACTCATCATTTGGAATAACCTCGGCGATCATCTACGAAGATATATTCATTTGCGTAGAATATCACCGAGGTAGTTCCGAATGTTTACTCATATGAAAGGGAGATAATATATTTTATCTTTTCATACAAAGGGAGGTAATAATTCCCACTAACTCACATGAAAAGGGAGATAAAATGACATTTACATTATAAAGGGAGATAATAGCTTCATGATCGTCGCCATCTAAATGAGAGATAATAACTAACATCTCCATCATTCGAAACTTCCTCGGCGATTTTCTACGCAGATAAAACTCGAATATCATAAGGTGAAAAAGTAGGTCTAACATGGATTCCGTAGAAAACTAGAATTTAATGGAATTTGGAAGCGTGGTTATATAGTCTGAACAACACAGAAATACAACGTATGAGACATTGTACTAAGTAGACAATGTATATGTAGACAATCCATGGCCATTTGCTATGATTAAGACTTCTGAATATTAATTATCTATGTCTCTGAGCTAAGGCCACAAAAAATTGATCATATGTTCTATGGATTCGCTCGCACATTAATTTTGACAGTCAAAAAAAATATTTTTATTTCCTCGCTCGCTCATAAAAATTTGGTCATACCGCTATATAAAGCAACTGAATTAAGATTTTTAAAAAAAAATTTCTTCGCTCGCTCGCCCCATTTTTTTTCTAGAAAAATCCGTAGAACATATCATCAACTTGTTGTGGCCTAATAAGCACAATATAAGGCAATCTGTTAGATAATATTTACTTTAAACATCTATGTATAGAAATATAAGAACTACTCGTACTTGCCAGGGAGAAAATCGTCAGACCTTATAACCTGGTTGTATTCCTACTACGTCTGATTTCCCAGGTATATATTCGTAGATGATCGCCGCGTTATTTCCGAATGGAAAGGAAGATAACACCGCCTTCTTTTTTATATAAAAGGGGGATAATACATTCCTTCTACCCAAAAGAAAGGGCGATTTATCGAAAGTTTAGTATTAATGTAACCGTGAATGGCGTTAGGGATGGCCAACCTTAAAATGCATGCATTTGAATCATGAAATCTGCTACTCAAAACAATTCGGTGATTCTATTTATAGGAAACAATGATAATTATACTCGGTTATTAAATTTGAACTTTTGAAAGTCAACTATTTTGATTTTAAGAGTTTAAAAAAATACTTATTTATACAAAAAAACAATGTAAGTGTTATAGCCCTGACCCCCTCGTAGGTATAAGAGTTTATTATTGTAGTAGAAATTTTGTAGTATTGTTTTTATGGTTGTTGTTTTTCAAGTGATTTGGATCTTAACAATAGACATTAAACGAAAGTCCACTGATCAATTAAGATGTATGTGGTCGTGCGGTTAAGATGCACGCGCTTTGTCATTAAGAGTAAAGGTCTATATCATACGATAATCATTGACGGCTGAAAGTGTGAATTCTTATAATCAGAGGTTGTAAAGAGCAAGGCAGAGCAGAGCAGAGCAGAGCAGAGCAGAGCAGAGCAGAGCAGAGCAGAGCAGAGCAGAGCAGAGCAGAGCAGCGCAGCGCAGCGCAGCACAGCACAGCACAGCGCATTATTTAACTTATACAACATTTTCATCGTTACACATATACAAAGTTAATGCATACATTTATACACAAATACAATTTAAAGTAATAATACAAATATAAATACAAACAATTGAGTCTACTTACTTTACTGGACAATAGTTTAGTCTTAAATGTTTGCAATAGCTTAAGTAAAGTTTTCACAGTGTATAATAGTGTTGAATCTTCATATTGTCAGTAAAATACAAGCATGGTGATGGAAAAAAGCTTTTGTTCTAAACTCCCAATATATCACAATACAAAATGATCGGCAATACCAATCCCTATATATATATACAATTGACAAAATTATTCATATTCAACAGAAGCGTACTAAATTATTAATAAGAATGAATATACATTGTTAGTGCAAAGATTCTCGACCGATAAGCTTGATAACCTCTGCACGAGACCGAAAGTGTGTGGACAAATACAGTTTTGAAAAAAACCCGATCATGTATACCGCAAACCAGTTCATGTTTTCCCATAAAAACAAAGTCATATAAACAAATTCTACAGTGCAGTATAAAAGTTCTTGAACTAAAGCCTGTTTTAGGAAGGATTCACATTCACCAAAGACATAAAGGATTGTTTGTTTGTTTGTTTGTTTCGTTGGGTTTAATGCCGTGGCAACACATTGTATATGTCATATAACGGCGGTCAGTCCACCTACTCACTCTTCCTGGAAAGGCTAAATCTCTGGATTCAGCTGTTAACCAACTACAAAGCACATACTTTCGTCAGTGACTGACAACTGCCCTATATATTTAAGAATCATAGTTAGGAGGGGAAATGCCCGTAGAAATAATTTCATGACAAACCTCCACGAAAGTATGCATCGCCCAAGAATCGAACCCACGACCCCTCAAAATTGCCACCAGCCTAGCTAAGTCGGTACGAACAAGTCTACTGACCGAGTGGTCGTGGGTTCGATTCCTGTGCGGGGCTTACTTTCGTGGAGCTTGGTTTGTCTTTGGTTCGATTGAAATAGTATTACAAAACAAGAACGACAACTCTGTTTTGTATATGTAGTATTTGCAGTGTACTAGTTATTTCCCTTTAACTGTTATAAGACTCTCAATGACAACTTGCTATTTCGTATAAAGATTGGTTTCTTAAAGTCGTGTTTTTTGACTGCCTGATATTTTGACAGTCCGTGACATTGTGGTACAGTTTCAAAGTATTTTGTACAGGTCGTATTCTAGGTCATGCGTGTTATTATACTTTTAAAAATGGAATTGCCCACTAAATAGGCGAATAAGCAAATACACGAACAACATTCTATAGATTTAAACATACCACTTTGATGTCTAACTTTTATTCAAATAGTATTTATGCAGATTATAAATTTTATAGAATGATGTGTTTGTAAAATAAGTGTAAACGAACTAAACCATAAAATTGTAAAAATAATTCACCCCCTAAATATTGGTGTGTAATGAAACTGGCAATGTTACTTATACGCAATGTTTACGTGGACGACCTGCCCCGCGTTCAGTAACTACTGTTAGCTTACGTTACGGGTACGGGAGAACTCAACCCGAAAACAACTCAACCCGTGCAATACTCAACTCAAAGTTGGGACAACTCAATCCGTTAGTAGAAGATTGAGTTGTCTCGGGTTGAGTTGTCTATGGGTTGAGTTGTTCCGACACTTCCGTCACGGAACGTTTTGAAACCTTCAAGGTAACTGCTGCGTGTTCAGTAACTACTGTTAGCTAACGTAACGGGTTCGGGAGAACTTAACCCGAAGACAACTCAACTCGTGCAAAACTCAACACAAATTTGAGACAACTCAATCCGTTAGTAAGATATTGAGTTGTCTCGGGTTGAGTTGTCTTTGGGTTGAGTTGTTCCGACACTTCCGTTACGGAACGTTTTGAAACGTTCAGGGTAACTGAACATGCAGCTGAACACGCAGCTGTTTATGTTCTTATGAAAACAAAATTAGACTGACGAGCCATGTTAAAAAATCATCTATAATTTGAAGATCGACTTTCTACGTTTTTACGTATTCCTTAACTTGAATAGGTCATAAAATACTTTTACGGATACTCATAAAACTAAGAGCTCATAAAGACCAATCTTACAAATCATCATACGTTATTCATCAATAATTATAAAAATTCTGCGGACCATATTTGATTAAAAAACTAGAGCATATATAATAATCATTGTTGTGAGTATCTAAACTTCTCTGACAGTAACGTTGTTTCTATGTATCATGTAAATACGCCTGGTACGATGTATATTGTAATATTATGTTTCTGTTGGCTGTAAATAGTATATTTGATGCCAAATAAAGAATATGTTATGTTATGTTATGTTGTGTTGTGTTGTGTTGTGTTGTGTTGTGTTGTGTTGTGTTGTGTTATGTTATGTTATGTTATGTTATGTTATGTTATGTTATGTTATGTTATGTTATGTTATGTTATGTTATGTTATGTTATGTTATGTTATGTTATGTTATGTTATGTTATGTTATGTTATGTTATGTTATGTTATGTTATGTTATGTTATGTTATGTTATGTTATGTTATGTTATGTTATGTTATGTTATGTTATGTTATGTTATGTTATGTTATGTTATGTTATGTTATGTTATGTTATGTTATGTTATGTTATGTTATGTTATGTTATGTTATGTTATGTTATGTTATGTTATGTTATGTTATGTTATGTTATGTTATGTTATGTTATGTTATGTTATGTTATGTTATGTTATGTTATGTTATGTTATGTTATGTTATGTTATGTTATGTTATGTTATGTTATGTTATGTTATGTTATGTTATGTTATGTTATGTTATGTTATGTTATGTTATGTTATGTTATGTTATGTTCATTGGATCACCAGCTCCGCGTTAGCTCTTATCCAATTCAAAACTTAACCCGTTGTTTACTTGTGCAAGAAACTTTATACTAATACTTCAGTGCATGGGAACCAGGAAGCGGAATTAAAAGTGATATATCGAAGTTGTAAGAACTTGTTTCACAATCGAGCTAAAATAAACTTGTATAAACTAATCTAAATTACTAATGCATTGTTGGCGGACATACGTACATGTATGCATGGTAGACCAATAAGCGAGCTTTAAATGATCTGTATAATTACAATATATCATACTATTAGTTAACTTAAAATGTCGTTCAATTGAAGCTATTCAATTCAGACCTAAACAGGATATGAAAAGTTTTGTTGCGACCGTAGTTTACGGAACCCCGAAAGTGACATATAAAAAAATGCAATACGAATTTTTGTTTATGAAATCTTGTTTCGTTTTTACAATATGGTTTACCGTAAAAATGTTTGTAGGTTTGGTAGAAAGAAATAATATTTATTGAAAAACGAAACTAAAGTACATAGTCACGTGATCTATGGCAACAACTATTAAGGTCAGCAAAATGTGTTGTTCTCCTTATTCTCTTTCCATGCAAACGGTTGGATTACAATTATACCTCATATGACCACCATATTTCTCAACCCTCAGAACAAAAAATCCAATTGACCCAGTGAGGTTTGATTATTTACTTTAAACCTTTTGCACACATATTGATTCGAGCTATAAGGCCACAACAAGTAGATCATATGTTCAATGGATTCGTTCGCACCTTAATTTTGACGGTTTTTCCAAAAAAAAAAAAGAATTATTTCCTCGCTCGCTCATAAAAATTTGGTTAAACCGCTATATGAAGCAACTGACATAAGATGTTTTCTTCGCTCGCTCGCCCCATTTTTTCCAGAAAAATCCGTAGAACACATGATCAACTTGTTGTGGCATAACCTATATCATTTTTTAATATTTGTGCAGAAGAATCCGAGTAAACATTTACAAGTCACGCGCTAATGAAGAGATTTTTTTGAAGAAAGAAATGAAGCAGTTATTTCCACTGACACCAGAGTCCATATCTTATGATCATAAAAAAATACGTACGTCCCTACAGAGTTCTCAGGGCATACAAACATGTACACTACCTTATATATAATAAACAATATAATGAAAGTATAGTTGTAACTCGTATACGGTAATGTATACAGGACCGATTTTTTATTTCGTTTGTTGACAAAATATTATATGTGTGCGTATTTAACGAGTTTGAGGACTCTGATGCCATATATTTATATTTTATGCGCTATTTGAATATTACCTATTAATAAATAGGTATGACCACTGCAAGAATTTGGCGGCGATTAGATGTTTATTACGTAGACAGTCTATGGTTTATTTATATTTTAAAGGTCACGCTACTCTGTACTCTGCCAATAACATTTTTAACAAAAGAAATAATATTTTCTAAAAATGAAATGTATGTAATGTTTAAAAAAATAATAACACCGAATGTCACTTTATGGGCTCCGTAGTTTTGATACAATCAGTTGCATTGAAAACAAAACTGACGTAATAAAGTGAAATTTATATTGTTTTACTTGAAAAAACAACCCCACAATCAGATTTATTAAATTAACGCATGTACTTGTTAACCACAAGCATTAGTTACAATCCTTAAATGTTTTCAGCCAATCAGAACAACACACGTGATCACGTGACCGAACGAAAACGTACAGGTAAAAGAGTATATTTAGATATTACGTTTCAATTCATAGAAAAGCAACTCAATTCAATTAATTTTCACAACAAGCGTTCATCGTAATTCATTGTTTTTACATCATTAATACACTAGTCATGCGAAACGAAGCGAGCAAAAAAAAGAGATCCGCTTTACGTAAAACTTGTTTGTTAACAAAGTTTAACATTCGCGTTTGACATTAATTATCTAACGAAGTTAGACATTAGAATAAAGAAGAGCGCATTGACAAACATTCCCAGTCCGTAGCATAAAATTATATTTATTAAATCTAACTTTTAATTTAACAATGGAGAGAAGTAGTGCATTTAAGGCTGTTATAATTTCATGTGGAATTCTAACAATTGTTTGTCAGACTATTGGACTATTTTCACCAGCATGGCTTTTATTCGATATTAACATAAATTCCACAGGGACCCAAATATCAGCAAGTATGGGTTTATTTACAGTCCGCGGTTGTTTATATGGTGATGACGGAGAAGTATGTAAATCACTCTCAATTGACCAGTTGACACAAACCATGGGTCAATCTGAGTCGAATAAAGGTACGTAGTTTAGACTTTCCATTATTTCTTGGTTGATTTTTGTTTGTGTTGAATTTTACGCCGTAGCTACACATTGTATAGGTCATATCACGGAGGTCAGTCAACCTACTCATCGTTTCTGAACTTTGTTCGTGACCAAACTCCGGGAAAGTATGCGCCGCTCACGCTCAGAAATCGAATCAATGACCCTCGATCAGTAGACTTGTGTGCTACCAACTAAGCGAGCGGGGTGGCTATTGCTTGGTTAGAAGAGCTTGCTGGGAGTTTCGATTCAAACTGAAGCCGTCTTCTAATGTACGTTTTGTTCACCAGAATGAGGCCAATAGCGTCTTACCAGCACTGGCACCAGAGTCCATATCTTAAGATCATAAAATAAAGCGTACGTCCTTATATATAGTTCTCTGTGCATACATACATATATATATACCTACCTTATATATATAGTATAATGAAAGTATAGTTTTAACCCGTACACAGTAATGCATACGGGACCGATTTTTAATTGTGTTTGTTGACAAAATATTATATGTGTGCGTATTTAACGAGTGTGAGAACTCTGGTGCCAGTGCTGACCAAATATGTTATGTTATGTGGTGTTACGTTACGCTTCGTGACGTTATGTTATGTAAAAAATTGATATTCTGGTTTCAGAGCGTGGAGACAGATTCATGGACAACCTTTTAACAGTTCAATTATTGGCTATATTTGGTAGTATTGGAAGTGTGTTGGCTCTGGTCATGATACTTGTACACATCAAAGCGGACGACCGTGAATCTATTAAATCAAGTTGCAGTTTGGGTTCTTTCTGCTTGTGGATAGTATCAGGTAATTGTACTTTTTATTTGAATAAAACTTCAGTAAACTGAAATCCTAAAGACCGATGTCAAGGGATCTGCCGACATTACACAGGGGGTCGTGTTCAGATGACCTTTTATGTCGACCAATCAATGCGTAGATTTCATCTGGACGAAACATTATTGATAGCATCGCAATTTCGTATTGTTTTTAGACTGAGTTTAGATACCGGATAGTTGGAACTGATTTTCAAAAGTAGTATTTACCTATCGTCGAGGTTATGATTGGACTCATCCAACCTGTCATGCGTCACCGAATAAAATCGGACTTTATCCAGTAAAAGCTCCATGAATAATTATTATATAGCTATGGTCAGTTGAACATGAGCCGTATTGAGAAGTAGCAAGATCTGTAATAAGCAAGTACTTGTATGGAAAATTTTAGATGGAATTTATAAAATACACTTTATTTGCGATAGCTCGAAGTGGTATAATATTTCTGATAACTTCGAGTGACCACGACATTTAGCGATCGCATCGTCAGATCAGTTATTGTTTAGATGAAAATGTGTGCGATGATTTGTTTGGGGCTTTAATAGATCAGGTAATTAATCAGTTATTTCATACGTGATTTTGGAACAGTCAAACAGTTATCCCTTGGTGTCCTGATAGTGTTTTGAACTGTTGCCCTCGGTTACGCCCGCGAGAAACAGCTCAAAAACACTTTCCCTTCCACCTAGGGTGAACAGTTTGGCTGTTCCCAAATCACACATGAAATAACTGCATAGTGATGCATTATATTTTCAGGGGCATTACTGATAGCTGCAGTTGGTTGCCAAGCCAATCAATATTCTGAATTTGTAACCGACGTTAACATAGCACGTAGCAAGCCAGATGTCTGGAATCAGGTTCAGATCACAGTACACTTTCCTTGGGCTCTTGTGTTAACAGGTAAGTAGTTATTGTGAATTAACATATCTTCGTGGAGAGGATTCAGAGACTGTAAATTAGAGACTTTAGTCAGTTATCTTTCCCTGATAAAATCTGAAGCAATCCAATTGGTAAGTGCGTCCTTACAGTTGGAATCATCGGATTTTATCATTGATTTCCATGTAAGGATAACAAAATATTTCATCTAATATCTTTCTTTTTAATGAAGATATTAACAGAAGTGATGAAATTTAGATAGTTTTTTGCCTAAGAAATACTTAGCTTGAATTTCAAACGAATTAATTGATTTACAAAACAATTATTTAAGATTGATTTTGGCAAATTGACATTGAAAAATAAGGGTAAAATCCGAGTAATCCAACTGATTGGACCTACCTATTTGAAGAGTAAACAAGGGGAAATAACTGACTAAAGTCCATTATTACAACATACAAGCTTATGATAGCATTTCCTTTAAGGAAATGTAACAGTTTTTCTATGTACTATCTGAATGCTTGAACAGAAGCATATTTGAAGTATGCCTTTGGAAAAACTTTTGGGACTTTTCATAAAAGTTCTTACGATAAAAATCATCTTAAGTCAAAAATCAAGAAACATTAATGTGACAATCATATTTTGGTCAATTAATTTCAAATATTATTGAATTATGTAGAATATTGTATACCAAAGTTAGGCCTATCTTCATTATCCTTCTTATTTTGAATTGCAATATTTATGAAAATGACTTACGATATCTGTTTTCGTAAGATTTTTTGTGAAAAGGTGCACTTCTTTCTCTGTTGGTCTTCTTAAGTTCTCAGTGGTGTTGATCGTACTCACCATTAAAATTTTCTCAAACGGGCTGTGACGGGCTACAACTGTTTTTTTTCAATACCTTTACAAGAGTTTTCGGAAGCGCCAAAAAATTAGTAACATCAATTTAAGGTTGAATACCACTTTCTTGACCACAGACATTTCTCAGAAATGTGGTACACGTTGTGTATTGTATGTCTTATGTACTCATGTGGAATTCTGCAATCCCCGTAAACAGATATCATATAAATCGCTTCAATTAGGACATGCTATACCGGAATTTTGTTAAGCGTGCGCGTAGGTTTTAGAGTCCTTAATCCAAAAATTGTTGGTGAAATTTTCTTCAATAATTCTGTTGTTCCTGGATTCGATAACTGATTTATCTCAGAAAATACTGATAGTTCCTTGTTTATGTGTATTTGATTAATGAAAATGTACATGTGTATGTTGTATATACTTTTTTATAGAATTACTTTAAACATTCATGTACTACCAAGTACTTATTTGTGTGAATACTAGTTAGATAGGACATGTGTTTTCGTTTTCGGATTGTGAGTTTTTGTGAATAGGTACCTAGGTTTGTCAAACTTGAGTTGACGCTTAACAAAATTCCAATTTGGCATGGCCTTAGCGAGTGGGCAAGCAAAGAATTTAAGATTGGGGTTTATTAAACTTGGGCATACCGTAGCATAGTTTTCATCTCCATTGCATTACATGTGTCTAAAACCATATCGAGGCCACTGCAAGTATATTATCATTTTGTTGTGGTAATTTTAAATGAGTGATAATGTTGATGTTTTGTTTCTGTATTCCTTAGGCTTAGGAGCACTCTTGGATTTTGTGATTGGCATTGTTGTGTTATTGAAACATTGTCTTACCAACAAGGAAATAAAAGAAGTCACTGGTACATGGAACAAATTTACTAACCAGCCAGCGTAAACAAACAGTTATACAGTATAACCTTTGCAGAGCGGCCCTCTATGAGACAAACCTCTCTGCACAACAACATCTTTTGATCTTTTCTTCAGGCGTAATTTTAATTGCATTTGATCTATTAAAGTTACTAGTTCACAGATTTGGTTTATTTTTTCTATAATTTTAAAATACCATACAGTGTCTGTAATTGTGTCAGTAAAACCAATTCTTATTATTTTAAGACAAACTGACCTTTATGATGCAAGAAATAAACAATAAAAGTATCAAAAATGCACTTAAAGTGTCTATACCGTGAAATACGGCGTAGATATTTACTACATGAAACACCATCATTAGTAGTTATACGTCAATTTGCACTAAAATTGTCATTATCAGAACACTACTTTCCTGCTTCCGAAAATATTTCCATACAATTTTGATAGTTTTAGAAAAAGTTCATATTGAACTTGAAATATGTGAATGAGTACCTAATAGTATTTTTGCCTCAAATTTAACCTTTTAATATGATTCTAAACTATATATGATTATCTATTTTGTACACATGTATTTAAAAATCATCATATATTTTAATACCCTGTAATTTTATAAACAACAGGGCATGTCATATGTATGAAATATACATTTGAGCAGCATATTATCAAATATCTTACGACAATTTAACATAACAATATAGAAGGATTTACGACTAGATCAGTCGTAAGACGCTTGATAATACGGACCCTTTAGTTTTTGTATGTTTTATATCCTGTAATTTTATAAACACCACGAATTGTCATATGTATGAAATAAACACTTGATCCTTGTGGTTTGTATGTTTTATTACATTGAATGGTTGGGTATACTAACAAGAACTGAAATGTCAGTTTTTGCCTTTTATATGTTATATACAAAATCAAAGCACTGAATGCACTGAAGTTGTTCGAGTTTGGTAGTTTTTGACGGGGAGGAGTTAACGTTCGTGTTAACAGTCATTGTGCTATAAAGGTCTGCCGAGTGAACTAATGTTTCTGCATTTAGATTTTTCCAATAGCCCAACACTTCTAGTTATATAAATGGTTTCCTTTTTTACTCAATCATGGCTTCATGGTGCACTGTTAAGTTCTTCCATTAGAACCATAAAAATTGAGGTCTCCATAACGAAATAGTTTTTACAAGACAATTTAAGAACATTTCATTCTGAAATTAAGCATTTTGGCTCCAAAAACGTCAAAAACATCCGCAAGATATTTATTGTCTAAGGTTAATTGTATCGTTGAACCATTCGGAACAACCTCGGCGATCATCTATGAAGTAATAATATATCTGCTTAAAAGATCGCCGAGGTAGTTCCGAATGTTGCTGAACTTGAATGTAGAAGTAGTTCTATCACTGGTTCCCATCTGTCCTTTCCGGTAAAAGTAATTCTTGTCGGTATTTTAGACCATACCCTATCTCAGCTCCCCCAGTACACATCAAGGTGGCACCAGTACTAAAAGTGGCATCTACAGCCAGGTATAAACATGCTAGACCTATCTCTCTCGGTTCTCCAAAACGACCGAGTAGCTGAAATATGTACAACAAAACCAATGTTTATAACAGGACTATAATATAATATGATAATAATAATATAAAATATATATAATTTCTTGCGGTATTCGTGATAAGTTTTCTCAAAATTCCAATTGTTCAAGAACTGATCTGGGAAAAGGTGAGCGAAATGTTTTACAAAAATATGTTTTTTTTTTAAAAATATTTATACAGTTGTTTGCAAAAAGGGCTATAGACAACTTAATCTGGATGTCTCAGCTCCCTTTCGGGAATTTTCAAAATACATGTTCATGCACGCTGTTCTTGTAAGTTAGTTGAAAAGAGGAATTCAAACTGTATTACTGGTGTTACCCATGGGAAAAGAAAAATAAACAAAGTAATAAAATACAGAAAGACTTTCGTGCACATTTAAACCTAACAAATCCATACTAATGGTTACTCCTTAAACATTAGATTTAAGTACGAATCGAGCAGAGCAAAAATGCGGGCGAAGTGTTTATTCTACCCTGTATTACTGGCAAATATAAAGATTTCATTTTCCTCTTCTTGCCATATAAAATCTTGAAGTACAGTTTTCCCCTGTACACTCATGACGAGTCAGATGACGGAACTACTTTAATCGCCTAGAAATTGACGAAACCACCGAAAGCCAGTTCTGACTGACCAAATAGAAACTCTAGGTCATATTTCTGTCATTATACTTATAGTATTTGCATCTATACTAGGGGTGTAACGGTTAACCGATATACCGGTTAATATTGCAATACGACTTCTGGCGGTTTTTAACCGGTTCGTTTTTCTCTGAACCGGTTTTTCTAGTTTCTATGTACCATACTGATTGTTTTATCAGAGTCTGAAATTTAAATGTCTGCATTAATGATAAATGTGTTCGGAAACTTGAAATATTTTTCGTAAAGTGAGAGAATCATTATCTTTGAAAGTCCAATCAAAACATTTTTTCTAACTTATTCAAACATGTGCGTAATACGTGTAGATCATTTGAAAATACAAATATCTATGTACAATGTTGATAAAATTGAGACGATGCACATGCATTAATGTATGATATGCATGTATGAGCAAAGAACATTATGTATTGCAATATATTGCAATATATTGCAATACGTGTTTTGTGTATTGCAATATATTGCAATACGGTTTTTACCGTATTGTTACAACCCTAATCTATACTCTTAGTTCCATGCGTATGAATTTTCGCCTAATTTTCAGCTATTACCTCTGGTCATCGGACCACTAGTATCTGTCTATCACTCTTCCTATGAAGCCTTTTACTCCGCTTAGTGCAGCCAACATTGTTGCGCAACGGAAGTATAACACCCTGGTAGGTATTCATTTACACATGGATGTAGATACATTTTTGCTTCATGGTATTGTATATTACCTCTAGCAATTAAAAGTACATTCAGACAGGTGATCCTTCAGAATACCCATTTACAGATTGGTCAGATGAAGCAATTGCAGGTAAATTTCTTGCTCAAAGAAATTAACTCGCGACCGGATTAGTTTGTTCTCGGGACCTCTCGGCCCTAAAGCGCGTCCTATTACTGGAATACTTTTTCTCCAATACTTTCTAATACTTACCATGTTGTATACTATGTCCGACTTGGTACTAGTGTCACCTATGACTCCTTTTAATAAAGGAGTATTGGTTGGTCCTGGACAGATTCTATAAAGTACAAAATATTAAGTTTTCATTTTGGTCTGATGCACCGGTCAATTGTAATCAGCAACCCCACTTTGGGCAATGCAGACGAAAGCATGCAAGGCTGACTGCAGGGGGTATATTTTGCGCCATGGTTATTGCCGGGTTCTACCCGTGTTTTACAGCGGTTAATAAGCGTAAAGTTAAGGAGTTCTTGCAGCAGAGAACGAATTACGTAAAACTATTTTAAATACGAATATTGGACATTCTTGCAGAACAGGTCCTTTACATAGGGTTAGGTTGCGGATTACAAATGACTGGTGCATAATATATGCGCATTAGACTCACTATGGAGTATTGTTTTTCATGGATTCAGTGGTGTTTGAGAAAACAAATATCTATGTGTGTTATACAACATAATAAATGAGCACTAGCCGCTCTTTAAAAGAGTTATAAAATACTTTAAGTGTAGTAAATTATTTTAATTATTCTAATTACCAAAAACGATACTAACAACATAAATCATGTAAAAAAGTAAAATAGTAGCTGACTAATAATACTCACGTGTTTACTCTGACACCATTTTTGGCTTCATCAGCTGCTAACCCCTTAGCAAATGACGTCACAGCTCCCTGTAATAACAGTAACTTTAGTAAATAGATGATCGTAGCCTCATCTACAAGTTTTGATAGTCACAATACGAAGGACAAAGTTATTGCCAGTAACAGAAAACCATAACATAGAAAAGCAAAGAACGGAATGAAAATAAATCATACATACTCACTACAGTATTTGTGCACTTACTATCGAGATTCGAATATTTAAATCAGCGGGGTTCATGTATGTACCACTGACAGTGGAAGAAATTTAATAGTACTTATGTTGTACAATAAGTAGTGGTTGACAGACAATGAGTCAATGATATATAATACCCTCCAAAACATTCTTCGCTCATTCACAATTAACATTGTACTAAATAAAATTTCAAAATGTTGTAAAAACAGTTTGTTGATAAACTCTTTTTAATTTTTACTTTTTGAAATCAGTATTGTTTCTTTATGAATATGAACTATATAGAAAAATATCTCGAATTAATATTTGTTCATTGAGATCGGGCCATTGACCATAGTCGGGGTGGCCGACATGTAACTTTTTTGGCAACTAAAATTATAAAATATACTAATAGAAATTTGTTTCCAATGCATGAATAATGTATAAAACAAACAATAAAAAATAATGATTCTACTAATTTAAACATATAATTCTAACATAGGCACGTGCGTTTTCACTCTTTATTTAATGTGACGTCATCTATGCTTTATTATTCAACAAAATATAGCTCGTGACGGCTGTTGAAATTTTACTCCCCACGTTAAATGCGCAAAGCCGAAAATGGCGCCCGAGTTTATAAGAGTTGACTTTTACAATTTGGTTTCTATTCTATAATTAAGATTTTAATATTTTTTGTTCGGAATAAGAAACACCTATCCGTGAGAATTGTGTAAATAAATGCTATTTTTGGCCTTTGCACTGGGGTGGATTTCAACAGCATGACGTTTCTGACAGTTTAAAATAGTTCTATAAATATATCTTTTCTACGGATGTATTTTACGATGTTAGAATCGAAATAACTTACAGTTGTCTATATTTTGTTGTCTAATAAAATATAGGCACTCGTTTGATGCGCTTATTAAATCACTCGTGCTAAAGCACTCGTGATTTAATCATACGCGCATCACAACTCGTGCCTATATTTTATTAGACAACAAAATATAGACAACTGTAAGTTATTTCTTAAGTAACAGCAATTCAACTGATAGTACTGTGAATGAATTTTTGGAGGGCAGTATATTCTATGTACATGTAGACATAACCATTCTTAGTGACTGAGACCCTTTGAAGCTTGGAAAAGTAAAGAACGGAATGAAAATACGCCCTGTACCTTTGTTGCGCAATAAGTAGAACAGCCTGTCTGACCAGCCTCTCCGCTAAAACTTGATATATTTACAATACTTCCTTTTGTTTTTCTTAGATATGGTAAAGTATACTGAAAACAAGAAACATATGTACAGTTAATTTAGTAAGTCGTGCATAATTTTGTACTTTAAAAATGATATTTTTCCTGCCAAGACATGGTGGCAATATTACGTAATAATGACGTCACAAATGTTATTGTTTCGAGAAGAAAAACAGAAGAATCAGAGATTAAAAGAGCTTCATTTTAGTAAAATGTCCACGATACTTACGCAAGACTAAGCAAAAAAATGTGTGTACTATTTGCTGCGTATAACATTTCAATCGCCAGGTTATACTTTTTGCAAACACCCTGGAAACCCGAAGAACATCTTCTCTTCTCTTTTCAGCTTGCAACAGTTTAAAGTAGTTGCCGTTTTCCATTAAAGGAATCCTTGGGTTTAGAAAATGTACTAAATGTATCGAACATTTTATGAGTAATGATCGCTGTTTCCAATGCTTCTGTCGAGGTAAACATTATGATTATAGAGTAACACAAAGTTTTGGTCCCAAATTTTGATTTTCGATCGATATAATGAAAAGTCGACGTAAGCGTAGTAGAGATAATGCGAATTGACTGTACTTTTAACCTATAAGTGAAATCTTACCTTGCTCATTATAAACATGCTGATGACGTTTATATCAAATAATGTTTTAAAGTCATCAACTGATATTGTATCTATGGTAACTACACCAGTATCTGTAAATATAATGTGTTGATTAGTATCGATGATGATGACGGTGATTATGATGATGATAATAAAAATGATGATGATGTTAATGATGATGTTAATGATGTTGATGATAATGAAAAAATTGAATATGATGAAGATGACGGTGATAATGATGGTGACGGTGATAATGATGATGATAATTATGATAGTAGTAATGATAATGATGATGATGATAATGATGTTGATGATAATGAAAAAATTGAATATGATGAAGATGACGGTGATAATGATTATGACGGTGATAATGATGATGATAATTATGATAGTAGTAATGATAATGATGATGATGATAATGATGGCAAGAATGATGATAACGATAATTACAAGACGGCGGTTAGACCCTTAAAATAAACTTTGACAATAATGTCAATTTTCCTCCGTTACTAAGGTATATGGTGAAGTTTCCGACCTTGTGGAAGGGGTAGGTGAATACTTTTTATAAACATTGCTCCAGGTAATAAAGGCTAGGTGAGCTGGCCGTAAAATAATCTAAATGTGTTGTATATTCGTTGTCATAGTTATTTAGTTGTTAAATGTCTATACAAAATTAAAAAAAGTATATAAATACAAAAACAATTTAAGATCATCAACTTACGTACACCAGCGTTGTTAACAAGACAATCAATTTTACCAAACTCTGTCACAGTCTGTTCTATACAACTCTATATATGATATAAAATACAATACAAAATCAAGTTTCTAAGGGTACAAGAAAGAGGCAGGCAGATTTGAACTCTAATATTATATTCAATATATAATATTTAACAGTTAAAAGAGATGGTATTAGATATCCAGTTCCGTTTTGGTTCAAATCACAACCTTAACTTAGAGCGTTGTTTCCTTGAGCAAGAATTTATATCCTTCAAGCCTCAGAACTGTGGAGGCGGGTAAGGTAGAGGACTCACGAGTGACTAATTTAAGTTTTAAGGAACTTATTTCACACTTGAGCTAAAATTAAATCAGTACATGCATAACATACCATATAATAGATTTCTAGATAAGAAATTTGTTAAATATTCACTGTAAAAGAACATGTTTTCGTAATGGGGCTTAAATATCTATTGTAGAATAATGGATCAGTGGGTCGTGTTATTAAAGGTCTTACGATTAATCTTCATCGTAAATCCTTCTACATGTATATTATATTGCAATATTATCGTAAGATAGTTGATAATACACTGCTCTGCGTAAGTGCTTTAACATCTTCTATAAAAGAATATACAAGTATCTTTGTATAAGGGTTTAAAGGCTCCATGGTAAAATCTTGTATTTTAAATAAAGTACATGTAAAGAAATTTATCAATTTATTTGACTATGTAAACCACAGGCGACTGGCACGGTCCCGAATCAAAAGCACTATATACGTATATAATAGTGGTTTTGGTTAGGGACCGTGCCGGCCGCCTGTGATATAAACACTAACCTTCACTTCGTCCTCATTCGTGACGTCACATTTCATGTATTTGACTTTCCCTGGGCCTGGTATCGTTGGCGACGTCTCATCTATAACAGAGATTTGTGAAGAATTCTAGAGACCGTAGTATATTTTGAGAGAAACAATGACTCTGATTTAGAAAATGTTCAAGTTTGGAACATATTGCTGGTATTATATGCAGACATAATTTAGACCAAACATTCGCCGTTGGTTATTTTTATGATCAGTAAGTAGTCAAGTGGTAGGGCGCGTGCTTAGCGATCGAGATGTCCTGGATTAGAATCACCCCAGGAGCATTGTGAATTTTCTAGAGTAAATAATTAATCTGCGATTGCTTCACTCCACCCATGTGTAAATCAGATCATGTGAAGTTGGTACAAGAATATTGGTAGTGCTAAGCGGGGTTTAAAACTCGCCAGGTGGGGGATGGGTAGATAGATACCAGTAACCTGATGACCAGGATTGATAGCTGTGAAGTCGTTGATATGCACAAGGCTTGAAACATAATTATACTAATGTTCTAATGTTCTTGCATTGCCTTTCTTCATCGGAAACAATATGATAAAACTATTGTTTTGAAAGAAAATTAGAATTACCGGCGACTTTGTCCAAAATTACGACGATACCACCTTGCTCAACTGAAATGTAAAATAGATTACGTCATATTTCGATTCTAAGGGAGGTAATTCAAGAGTACAAAACGTAGTAGAATACCGACTTATCTCCCTTGATCAAGTATTTTGTTACATTATGAATATTGATAAAGAGTTTAAGTGAATACAAAGTTATAGATTTAATATTTGAAGCAAATAAAAGTCAAGATGTTGGAGATATACTAAATTATTTGACCTAAAATGAAATTATTTGAATACATGTAGTGTGTTTGGTCCGTGGCACGGAATATTACGCGCATGTTTTTGGAAACTCACCCGGGCTGATGATTCCCTACCGTGAGAAATCGGCAATTACAAACAAGCGCTGTTTAAAAGATGTAACATAACAAATTATTAAGGCAAAAAATCACGGTGCAATTAATTTATTCAATCAAGTTAAAAACAATTATACAACCTAAAACTTCAGCACATCCTTTACCAATTCCGCTACAACCACCTGTTACTATGGCAACCTTGTCTCGGAATCTTAAACTCATTTCTAAAGATAGATAAAATATCTGCGAACAACAAGCATCAAAGACAGACGAGAAAAGATTCTGACAAAAATCAGACATTTTTACCTAGGAGATTCATTATAAAAATCAGTGTATGGTCATAAAATGAAGCGAGGAAACATTGAACGTGCGTTGCTGTTGATCCCGGATGACAATTTACAACAGAGATAGGCTAACTGTTGTTGCTTTGAATGTTTAACTTGTGATGAATTTATTTGAATCCGTGGTGCAACCATTCTCGTACCAAGAGGTTACAATCACAGACATAGTAAAGATAGACCGGACGCGTTACTTTTAACCAACGCTCAGTTGGCCGCCATATTGCATTTATATGTCTTAGGTTACAATGCATTGAGATTCTCGATCTAGTTAGATAGAGAATCTTGATAAACTGAGGGTACTAGAATGATGATCAGTAGGCATGGTTTCAAATCTTGTGTTCCCGATGGGTGACTGGTTCAAGCATCACACAGGACCGGCTGTTGTCATTCCTTCCCATTACATGAAAATTCGACAAAATGTCGATTTACTTACTAGTATCGAATAGTTTTAGTCTTAAGAGAGGGTAGTTGAGTACTGGTTAGTGGTTATAGGCAAAGATTCAAGAATTGTAGGTTTAGAAAGCTGTACACCTTTTCACAAAAAATCTTACGAAAAAAGTTATCGTAAGTCAAATTCATAATGTTGCAATTCAAAGTCAGAAGAATAAAACACATATATTTTTTATATATCTATGATAATATATTCAAAAGTATGCAATATGCAACAAAATTCGATAATATTTGGCATCGATTGCCCCAAAAATGATGATAATAATTAATGTTTCCTGCTTTTGACTTACGATGATTTTTATCGTAAGCCTTTTTGTAAAAAGCACCACTTGATGTCGTAATACGAAACTACAAATTTAGTAATAATACGATTTTATTCCTAATAAAACAATTATCTTTAGCAACAAGGATTTAAAATAAGATTAAAAATTGTCCTACCTTGACGATTTGTAGTAAATCTTATGTTATCTTTAATTCACTATCAGTATGTCATACATGATACTGAAAACTGTGTAGGATTTAGTGATTTTGTAAAACCTTCTACCGTCCCGTCAAACTATACATTTCAAAGATAGACAGTAAAAATTGTTTGATAAAGTACAGTTTGTTTAATCGAACAATGCGTTTATCAATACGACATGTTCTATAAATGAATGAATGAATGAATGAATGAATGAGTGAGTGAGTATGTGAGTGAGTGAGTGAGTGAATGAATGAATGAATGAATGAATGAATGAATGAATGAATGAATGAATGAATGAATGAATGAATGAATGAATGAATGAATGAATGAATGAATGAATGAATGAATGAATGAATGAATGAATGAATGAATGAATGAATGCACTATTTATAATTGATGTTTAATGCAGAGACATAGAAAACATAGATATCTAATTCCCTGGTTGAATGTGAAACGGGTCTGTTCAAATCAGTAAATGATATGTATACAATCTACGTACATGAAGGTATCTACATGTACCTATTGAGTGGGAAACTCCACTATTTAATGAACATGTACATAATATAAATGACTTAATATATATGATATGTATCAAATGATATCATCAAGCAATGGGTTGTAATTCAAATGTTATTGTGATTAATAACTAAACTCCACCAAGCGGTTATCTCCCCTGATTGTTAAATAACAAAGGGACGTAACCGATGTAAAGAATAACATAAATAGAATTATCTCCCTTTGACCAAGAAATCTTATTCAATTCGTTTGTTTGGTCTATCATAATTAAGTAAAATATTGTATAAAAACATTTCAATGGCACTAAATCACGGTGGCAATAGGTTTTCCAGAATGTTTGCAAAAATATTTATAACTGGTATTGGAGATGCCATGCGCAGTAAATGTAACACTTTTTTCTGCTTAGCTTCGAGTAGGTATCATGTAAATCGGAAAAAAATTAAAATACTTACAACTCTTTAAAACTCTGAGTGCGTATTTCTAATGCAAAAACCTGCAGCGTGTTCAGTAACGACTGTTAGCGAACGTTACGGGTTCGGGACAATCCAACCCAAGACAACTCAACCCATGCATAACTCAACTCAAAGTTGGGACAACTCAACCCGTTAGTATGGGATTGAGTTGTCTCGGGTTGAGTTGTCTTTTGGGTTGAGTTGTTCTGACACTTCCGTTACGGAACGTTTTGGAACGTTCGGGATGACTGAACAAGCTACTGTACTGTTCTGTCATATTTAACATTACAGGTATCGTGAGTGTAACTATAAACAATGTTTAATGTTAAATTAGATACTTCTGTCGTGACGACACACGTGATTCGATCTTACTAATGTAATTGATAGGTTAATATAAAACGTAATTTATACCTCCTCATGTAATTTTGAACTGTGTGCCTTTCAGAGCCTGTTAGGTTTTGTCTCATGACAACTTCAATTTAGACCTATGGTAAATGATATACAGTGCCCTCTAAAAGCTGTGAGACAAAATTGATATTAGCAATCATGTTTAGAACAGACATGTAAAAGAGGTGGAGAACAGAATCGAATGCAAAGTGAAGTCAGTAGTGAACCAAAATAAAACCCAGATTGGGTCTACGTGAAGCCTAGATGAAACCCATATATGTCCAATTTGGGACCTATATAGAGCCCAGAAGGGAAGCATATAGGTCCTAGATGAGACCAGTATATAGTTCAAATGGGACCGATATAGGTCCCAGATGGTACCCATATAGAGCCCGGATGGAACCAATATTGGTCTCGGATAGGACCCATATTATTAGCACACACGGGACCCTTATGGAGCCCAGTAGCAAACCCCTTAAGGGATCCACATGGATAGCCCATACTGGGCCCACACGGGAATCCATATGGGGCCCATATAGTTTTGCTGGTTTGGTCTTGCTTAAGAATATCGTCACTTACATGTACCAATGAAAGTAAACACATAATAGCACGTGACCGCTAATGCAAGTTATACTGTATAATAAACGGTGCCATCCAAAAGTTACTGCAAAGATTTATTCAACTGTTTGTGGCGCATACTTTAACCCAACTGATGTAATTATTTCATATTTGTTATATAAACACTTTACATACACGCGTATTATATCAGTACTTACTATAGATAAAATGGTCACCCATACCTATAAATATGTACGAGAATGATTAAACAAGTATTTAAAACAGCAGGGATAATGTATGCGCCGATGACAGTTGAATGCAGCACAAAAATACATATGGATAAAGTTAAACTATCATTTGTTTAGAATAATGATTGAAATATTTTATCATATTTTCCAAAATTGACGAATGCCCTGTTACACTGGTATGTTTTTGTGCATACATGTACGCTGTCATTCTCGTACCCAGAGGCTATCAGGACTCTCTTGATAACCCCTGGGTACGAGAATGGCACACTGTATTTCGAGGGCTGAACAAAATACGTGAACTATCGATCCTGCTTTTGTTTTCACAAGTTACATTAGTGTTTCGTTCAGTACCCGATATTATAGTCTGGAATAATGGACACCAAACAATTAAAGCTGTAAACATTTCTTGAGTTTCTCATGCAGATATATGACATTAAAATGTTTAGTCATTTTACTAGTTTCATGTTTCAAACAAGCCCGTCTTGACATATGATAACAGCATCACATTAATTCAAAAGATAGTTATACGTGTATTGATATGACCTTGCAATATCAGAAATTTGTTAAGCGTCCGCGTGCGCGTAGGTTTTAGAGTTCTCAATCAAAATAAAATAACAAAATTGTTGGTTAAATTTTCTTAAATAATTCCGATGTTCCGGTATTCGATACGACAATTTAATACAGTTCGGGAAAATTGTGTTAGGCAACGACGTTATTCATCGTAAGCAATTTTCCAACACCGCGTCATTATTACACTAGTCATAAAACATTAAATTCAGACTATTGCTTCATATCATGAGGATGTTATTCCATTGAAAAAAATGTAATGCATTGTTTTCGTCGAAAAAAATATTTGTGTTTTCGTTTTCGGTTTGTGTGTTTTTGTGAATAGGTACCTAGGTTTGTCAAATTTGAGTTGACGCTTAACAGAATTCGAATTTGGCATAGCCTATTTAAGCGTCAGGAATATGAAAAAACCTTGCTTATCTTTTCACAAAGAAGATCTAACAATAAAGTTCCTCGGAAAATGAGAAGCAGAAAATTGATTCTGTACTTACTACATTTGTAATATTTTTCATTTTTTCTGATCATTTTCAATTAAGACTATTCATGCTGATGATGTTTATGACTAGCCTATATCAAGTAAATTCAGGGCCAATAGTCACGTGGTCTACAAATAACAACTGATAAAGTAAACAAATACAAATGTTCATGTAATGCTTTAATAGCATTTAATTATTATTATTATTATTATTATTATTATTATTATTATTATTATCATCATCATCATCATCATCATCATCATCATCATCATCATTACTATTATGTTTATTATTATTATTATTATGATCATCATCATCATCATCATCATCATCATCATCATCATCATTATTATTATTATCATCATCATCATCATTGGTATTATTAGTATTAGTATTTAATTTACTATTAGTAGTATTATTAGTACATGTATTAGTATTATTGTTACATGTATATACCACATTTGTATCTAGAGATTTTCTCATTCATATTGAACACAAGTTATTTGTCATAACTACTACTTTTTCTTTCCCCGATCATTCTTAATTAATCCTATAATTTTTCATCTTTAACTTTAAATCCTCTGCACAAAAACTGAATAAAAAGGAAGACTATGTAATGTGAAAATTAATGTGTGCAGAGTATTCAAAACATACAAGTACAACTCACAACCTAATGTTAGAATTTTCGGACATGTGTCCCCCCCTCTGTTGTTTATACCTGAGGAAGCCTTAAATGGTGAAACGTTGTGAATAAACAATAAGAAAACAAGCTATGTGTTGGTTGTGTTTATAAATTCAATATATTAATTTTCGGACGAACAAATATATAAGTCATTGTATGTATGCGCTATTTAAACCTTTTCTAGTTTGTATTGCAGCATTATTTTACACAAAAAACCCCCGGAGAGTTTGTTTACGTTCTGAAGATCACGTGACTAACTGACTATATACCCTGAAAAAATGTGGGTCCAGCAGATTAGTTTACTAATTTATTTTAGCTCGATTGTTAAACAAGTTCTTACAACTTAGATTTATCACTTTCGAGTCAACTTCCGGGTTCCCCAGTACTGAGCTAGTAGGGTAAGTTTTTTGCTCAAGGAAACAACAGGATAGGTTTTGGATGAGATTTGAACCAACGCATAGCTGGCTATACAATGATTACCAGTTCAATGTCGTAACCGGGCAACCACGCCCGGCATATTTTATAGAGGTAGCGTATATAAGACCTAATTGTCACGTGACATGTGAGATCATTAGTCCTTATATCTACACCAATGTCTCGGCTTCTGTAAAAGATCCCAAATGATATATTTTTTCTCATCGTTAATGTTAGTCTCGGATATTTTATTTGTTCCAAAGAATTCACAAATGCTTGGATTCATTCGTGCATGCAGAGGAAATGCATCGTCACGTTTTATCAATTTACCTCCTAGCACTATTCTCATGATTCCTGAAAGATAAATAAATAAAATTATAATTAGGGACTTTTGTCAGTTGTCTTTCCCCGATAAAATCTGAAGCAATCCAATTGGTTAGCAATCTGATTAAAACCAATCTAAAATTTTACCGCTCCCATACTCGCTAATTTAGATCTGGCCTTTTCCAAACGAAGGTCACGGTCAGGTGACCTTTTCTCATCATAATATTCATGACGAAATTGTTATGATACGTAACTTGTTTACATCGTCAACGTCACGCAATTTGAAATGAGCCGCCCAATCGCAGACTGTGAATAATACCGCTGTTATAAATTAACATGCAAAACTTGGTCTAAAAATAGAAATTACGAAATCAAAATGTGATTAATAGTGTTTTCGTCTAGATGAAAGCTACGCATTGATTGGTCGACACGAAGTTCATCTCGACGTGACCTTGCATTGACTAAGTAGAGATCCAGTACGACAACGCGAGTAGAACAGGATCTCTGTTTACGGAGATTGGTATTATTTTTGATATATTTATGTTTGGTTAAAGATAAATGAAAACAAATTTTATGAATGCAACACATTTATAAGATTCAACACCTGACAACAATGTTTATTGTAATTATTTTCTATAACATCTTTTATGCCTTTTATGTAGATTCAGTTACTCGTATAACAATAATGATACTAAAAAAACAGAGCAAAACTAAAAGGCATTTCAAAATAAACATTTATAACATTTTGGATAAAAGCTATTCAGTAGGTCTACAAAGTGAAAATGTCTCCAAACTATTGTAGGGTACTGTACGGAAATACCTTCTAATGGCTCCCAATGTACTGCCCTTTGCCAAGTAAGGGATACAGGTGGTAACAGATGCAATTTGGGACTTGGGATTTAGATGGTCATGTGAAATGATCTTCAGCCTGTATCAACACAATTTATTAACCGAGTAAGAGGATCCAAACCCAACACTTACAACATGTTTATTTTATACATGTATATTGTATCAGGCTTTTTCAGCCCAGGATCAAATAGACTAAGACATGGCATAGGTATGTATTTCTAAGCTTATCTCTACTCTATACAAACCCAGGGATACTGGTCCCCTGAACAGGGTGTCGTGGAGATCAAATGTTTAGGGATCTGGCCACCACCTGCCTACCCCAGTTTGTGGGATGCCCGCGGCAGATAAATTAGTAGAATCAGGATTTGATTAATTGCTTGATGATATGGATTCATACCCTTTAAATGTATCAACAAATATTTCATAGAACTTTAGTAATGTTTTTCAATATATATAGCTGAGTTTTAAAAGTTTCAAACTTCAGATTGCGTGATATTGCCGTGGTAATTATGATATCGTTTACCGGATTATATTTTATATAAAATACAAGGATCCTACCGTTTAGATCACATGTTTAAGTAAAGAACGTCCGCATGAAAGGCCCCTCATGACGCCTTAAAAATATATTAATTTATATCGATAAAATTTATTCAATTGTCAGAAGCGCATACATTAGCCCCCTGAGTTGAATACTCACTACAGTATGTCTTCACAATCGATAATTGAATATTTAAATCATCGCGGACGTAATGAATGTACCACTGACAGTTGAATAAAATTTACAAATAAAAGCTTTAATTCACACTACAGTATTTCTATACTCACCATCGATAATCGAGTATTTTAATCAGCGGGGTGAATGTATGCGCCACTGACAGACTGAAAATTTATCATTATCTAGACTGAAGCATGGTGACTACACACTGATACAGAAACATGTGGTTACTACACCGTGTATATAGTTTCAAAGATGAGTTTCATAACTTGAATCATTGGGAGTGACCGTATATACAGTGGAACCTGTGCTAACGACCACCTGATCGGAGCGACCACCTGGCGACAAAGACCACTTTAAAGTCCTCCCGATTAAATTTACTCTTAAATGACACTGTCCGTAGCGACCACCTGTCCACAACGACCAAAGACAGCCAATAACAAGTCATTTCTCCAATGAAGATCATGGGCATTGGAAAAACAAAGAGTGGTCTTTGTAGACAGGTTCCACTGTAATAGCTTATACGAAGACCTACTATTATATAATGTATAATACTAATCATAGTCAAATGACAAACTCTGAAACTAATACACTGGTCCATGTCACACTTTTCCTATTTATTCATTATAAAGGGTAGGCCTAAAGGTCCCTAATGCCAGAGTTAAAAATCCAAGCAAAGCTCAATTGACCCCTTCAGTCCTTTGGAATCTAGGGGGAATTGATAATCAACTTTTAACCGCTCGCATACTCGTTCACTTTGGAACTGGCAATATCACAATACAGTAGCGTGTTCAGTTACCGCGAACGTTACAGAACGTTACATAATGATACATTCGGAACTTCTCGGCTATCCGCTGCGAATAATCTAATCTAATACACAAATATGCGATCGTTAAGGCAATGAGTGATGTTTCAAAATTTACAGACTAAAAACGAAACATCACTCAATGCCTACACGATCATATATTTGTTTACTTAAACACCGGTAGTTTCAAAATAGCGTCTAAATATGTCCGAGATTCGCAGGGAATGGCCGAGGAGTTCCGAATGTATCGTTATGTAACGTTCTGTAACGTTCGCGGTAACTGAACACGCTACAGGTCATGTTTAGCTGACCTTTGTTTTTAATATCCATGACGAAATCATTGTGCTAAGTAACTTGTTTACATCAGTTGGCTCGAAAAACTCGGTCTAAAAATACAAACTATGAAATCACAATTATATTAATAATGTTTTGTCTAGATGAAAGCTACGCATTGATTGGTCAATACAAAGGTCATCTGGACGCGACCCCTTGTTCAATGTCTGGAGATCCTATGCCAGCGGGATATAGGATATCTGTAAACCACGTTGGTGAACCCACGTGACTTTATCCGGGCATTTTGTAACATATTTAAGGTAAGTGGGTCGCTCGAGTAAGGTAAGTTGTTTTGGCTTATTTTAGACTTATCATTTAGCATATTATCCTGAGAAGACGAGCATAAACTCCATGTTAAAGAGATATAACTGCTACAGTTACTATTTTCCTATAAAATTCAGCCGTTTTTGGCCTAATTTGTAAAGCAAATTTTAGATAAAATAAAACCCGGCATTTTCATTAGATCCGAAATTTGTTTTGCAAATAACGCCACTTAAAACAGCTGAATTTTCCAGGAAAACAGGAATAGCAGAAACCCACTTTCCTGATATGGTAAAACATGCCCAGATGAAGTCACGTGGGTCCACTTCCGTGTGTACGGAAATTGTAATACAACCAATCTCCGTAAACAGATATCCTGTAGAGCGTTGTCGTACAGGATCTCTACTGTCTTCGTGGAAGGTCACGTCGAGATGACCTTTATGTCGACCAATCAATGCGTAGCTTACATCTAGACGAAACACTATTAATAACATTTTGATTTCGTAATTTCTATTTTTAGACCAAGGTTTGCATGCTAATTTAACAGCGCATTATTCACAGTCTGCGATTGGGCGGCTCATTTCAAATTGCGTGACGTAGACGATGTAAACAAGTTACGTATCAAAACAATTTCGTCATGAATATTATAATGAGAAAAGGTCGCCTGAACGTGACCTTCGTTTGAAAAAGGTCAGATCTAAATTAGCGAGTATGCGAGCGGAAAATTTTAGATCGGGTTTTAATCAGATTGGTCCCCTGCCGTGTGTACGGATATTGTAATTCAACATACCTGTTATGAAAACGTCTTCTATTCGAACGTAGGAAAAATATTGAGCTGTGTTGACTATCTTTAAAGCAAGATCGCTGGACATTATATAGGTTTGCCCAGAGGTATAATATGGAAACCTTGAAAACGGGTATAATTCTTCTAATATCGCCCACTTTCCTTTTCTGAACGGTGTCCCTTTAGCAATCATGGAGCCAATGATTACCCCGGAGTCTCCAGTTCGAACATTTTTCACATAATTAATGGCATTGTCCACATTCACAAAAGTATCCGAGTCCGTTTTCATAATAAATGTAGATCCTGGGCAAAATTCTTTTGCCCATCGTAAGCCGATCATGACTTTTCTGGTCAAGTTCGAATACTTGTCTTCAAACTTAGACATCACTACATCATTATAAACAGCACTTTCTCTTGCAATACGTTTACCAACCTCGCGCGTCCAAGGCTTTCCTATCAAAAACACTATTTTCACTTCAGAAGTGTAGTTATTTTCTCTTCTTGGCCAACGACCAGTGCGCGCTATGCTCCCCCACGTGTTACGAATGGCGTACCTCGTGGAATGCTCTCCTGGGTTTGATAAACACATTATTAACATAAAAGGAGGCTGGTTGTTCCTACAAATCGATGAACCGTTTATTATATACGAGTGCTGGTAATCGAACTTTATCGTATCTCCAATTTGAAAATGTTGACGGACTATTTCTTCCATTGGGTCGTTTAAGTATGCCTGTGTTATTGCGCCCTCTAGCGGCACATTGTGTAGTTTATTTATTTGTTTTGTTTCATTTGTGTCAGGGGATATTTCATTCATTTCTTTGTTTAATTCTGGAACCTGTTCATTCTTGTTTATTACCATGTATTCGATTCCTTCGCGCAGTTTAACGGAATGATCATTTTCCTCCAACGAGTTACCCAAACGACCATTTTCCGCCAGCAATTTAGCAGAACGAACATTATTGTCATACACAATTTTATATGTCATGTCGGTATATTCATCTCGAAGGGAATATTGATACATCATCAAAATTACTAACATAGTACTCATAGACACCAGGATGGTAACAAACTGAAAAAGATAAAATAGTGTAAAAAACCCTCTTAATATAAGTTCTTGCACACACAAGCGGCCGGCACGGCCCCTAATCAAAAACACTATATAGGCCCCTATACATACACGTGTATATAGTGCTTTTGATTCGGGACCGTGCCGGTCGCCATTGCTTGAACATATGTTTAAGGAACAAAACTAAGAATAAAACCCGGAAGTAACTTAATTATCATTATTAATGGTATTATTAAATTTTAATCAACTGTGTTCTCGTCGCCCAAAACTTTTGTAAAGATGAACAGTCAGGTTTTGTATAATAACATAATAATATGTAATAACAGTTCTATAAATATCGGTATATTTGAACGTTTCGACATACTTTTCTATTCAGAACATCCCGGCCATTCATCGAATGAATTACATGCATTATTCTTTAGATGGACTTGACCTATATTTTAATAGAAGGCTGTTATAATTTAACCCCCGTTTATAGAACATAATGGGAATCTTATTCATTTTTCAATGTTACAATCGAAATAACTAAAACCTAGATCTTTAGTTTTCTATGGTTTGTCGTAGAATAAAAGGAAGACGCTTGTTTTGATGTGCTTATTAAATACATGTATCTCGTACGCAGATATTTATTTTGACACATCAAAACTAGGCTTTTATTCAACAACAATTCAACAACTCGTCGCCTTATATTAATTCCATAAACGCGTATGTTAACATAAGTTGTGGTGCACTCTAAAATTTTATGCAATTCCATTAAAAACTGTTCATACAAATTAACACAAATGGGCTCTACAACGTTAAAAGCTTCAAGTCCAAAAACAAACAAGTACACATACGTGGTTTCGAACCCAATTTATTCTCTTTTGTAAGTGAGATACGTGGTTATTGAATCTTTAAATGACATAAAATGAACAAAAATTTAGCGATATGAAGAGTAGATTAATCACAAAAATGAATTTATCTTTTGCATTAACAGAAATGCAAGGTTTATTGATATATTCTAAGTTACCTAGATGCATGTTTGTGAAATTGCTCCCATTTTTTATTGAAACTAGATGGGAGGCCGTGCAAGCATGGGCTTTAGGTAATGACAATTCTCGAAACTGCTCCTCGAAACAGGCATGTTTAAAAGCCATATGAAACTTGTAAAGATCAGAAATATCTTACTTCACGTCGAGAATCAAACTCGATTTTCCGGTTTGACGTGTCTATTTTTAGTTTTATCTAGAACTATTTTTAGACACAAAAAACCCACTATTTTTGTTGATTTTTGGCAGTTTTTGCAAATATCAAGAGGCTTTGTCAAAAAAGAATTGTCAACTTGATATGCCGGTATATAGGTGCTCCAGCGACAAACAAAAGATTTATTCAAAGCTGCGCAGTTTCTTCCACAAAACAGGAAACTCGCAAATTTAATAGTATAGATATTTTAATAGAAAGAATATCACACCTATTTTAATTTCAATACATTCATGAACACTATAGAAGATAATCGTTTGAGCTACATTTGAAGCTTTTAATACATACTGTATGTTTATTTAATAATAAAATTGACATTGAATTCTAAGAAAAAACTTAACTCATACCAGTGGAAGTGGTATTTTATTAACATTTCATCTCTAAAGAAATGTAGGTCATATCCGAATATGATCACTACATGTAAGTAGATGTTACACGAATAAAATTGAATGGAAGGATTCTAAACTTTGTATGAAGATAGTTGATAATATACAGAAGATATCTAAATAGCAATATCAACTTATAAACAATAGCCACTTATGCTTAAATATAAAATATCTGAAAACAATGGATATCCGAATACTACTGCTGTGGACATGCATGTAGTTTGACTCTTTCTTTTTCATCCAAAGTAATGAAACAAACTGAGCTAAATTTAAAATGAAGTACATTACTAGGTATAAAAAAAGAAACTGCTTACATTGTTTTACAAAGCTAAAACACGTCATTGAAAGTATTGAATTTTGGTATGAAAACTTTGGACGCCATTTTTCAATAAATCACGTGGTATAATATACTTCGATTGATTGGCTTAGAGAGCATTTTGTCATGGAACTGAATTTATATGCCTATAATGAGTTACACGTTTGTGGATTGCTAATTTACGCCTTCCAGGAAAGAGCTACAAACAAGCAATTTGTACCATTGTGTAGAGTTTGTTACAGGGAATCCAACGATACCAAGAACTCAAGTTCGCCAAAAATCGAGTTTCACGGTTATGGAGCAGTAGTCCAGTGGTGGGACGCGCGCTTAGAGATCGAGAGGTCCTAGGTTCGAATCCCACTAGAGGCACTGCTAATTTCCTTGAGCAAGAAATTTACCTGCGATTGCTTCACTCCACCCAGGTGTAAATGGGTACCTGCTAGGGTATAATTCCGTTGCGACAATTTGTCGGCTGCACTTATAAGCGGAAGAAAGGCTCCCCAGGGAGATTGATAGATAGATACCAGTAGCCCAATGACCAGGGGTAATAGCTTTAAAGTCTGTGAACGTGCGTAAGCATGAAACTTAGACTATAAAATGCAATTACTTTACTTTACTTTATTTTACTTTATGGAATTAAGGTGACGAAATGTATGTTATTCATCAAGTCTAATATAACTTCAACAATGTCGGATTTCAATGTTTAAAGTTTCAACTTACTTGGCGTCGTAATGTCAAAAAGAAAATTCTTCGATGACACATCTGAAAAATATATAATGACATTTAACAATTAATCATGAAATATTGTTTATCTTTATTTAACCGTTAGTGGCACATACTTTAACCCCGCTTATTTAAATATTCATTGTACTTCTTCTATGCTCACAGACGATCGTATCTCATTTATGTACGGCGGTGGGTTTTCATGTATGAGCCATTGACAGTTGAACAAAAATTGAACAATACTTGCTTACAGTACAGTTTAAATTTTGAATTTTTAACGATAAGACTATCTTTTGCGCACATGGGGCATTTTTGCACAGATCTTGCAAAGATACTAGTATCAGAATAGAATATATATACGTGTATATAATTTATTTATTTAGCCTGCATTTTCTGGAAAGATTATACATGTACATATCACAAGAGCAAATCAAGCAAACATATTTACAAAAGAGTTATAAGAAACATATCAAAGTGATAGCCTGGATTACCTGCCCCTTACCACTATCGTTATCGGGCCAGGCAAACGGGAATCATGGCGGCCTTCTCAGTTATTATACAGGTATAACGTTTTCGTAATCTTGCATGATCATTTGCTGAAGATAGTTACTTTAGTAGGAGTTCGGTACTATATAAGTCATTCGATTTCGGTTTTTCAGATTAAACGTATATTAAGCCGACTATTAACAAAAACATGTCTCAAGTGAAACAATTCGGACGTGGATTAGTCTCGTTAGAATTTTGGATACTTTATTTTGCATAAATTATTGTAACCAAACAACTAAAAAATGTATCCACTGCAATTCTTGTACAATGATCCTTTGATTTAAGCCTGTGTAGTGAGAAATGCTCATTTGAAAACATAATTATCCAATATCTAATTCATTACATAGGGCGCGGCCATGATCATGCTTTGTCTGACTTACTTTTACCTGCCAAAGTACGACTGGGAATCAGACAAATCAAAGTGAATACACAATCGAGATAAAGAAAGGAATTAAAATAGTTACTAAGAACTATCACGTGATCAGTCAATATAATACTGTGAAAGTCTTTCACCAAAATATGGAGCGTAACAATTTACTGTTTTCGGACAGAAACAGGCTATGGTGCGACTCGGACAAATGAAGCTGTATTTCACTGTCGTAACGACATAAGAAGTAGGCACAAAACTACAAAACCAAAAGCTTATTGCAAATATAAAGTCGAAGAATACTCGATAAAACAGTTCATATATAGTCTGGGTGTACACACTTTACTGTCACATAACGTTTGCATCAGTACAAATAAAAGGCAGTGGTTCAGTTTGTCCTAATAAAGGTCCGCATTTTGAAAAAACAGGGTCTTTACATGGCGTTATACAAATGTACATAGAGCCTTTATTAAGAGTTTCATGTGTTGAGTACATTCCGGAAAATATCGTAAATAAGTCCCAGGTATACAAAATCTCAAAGAATGATGTACAAGTCTAAAACGATCAAAATCCGAATCAGCGTGCAAACATGCATTCTCAAATATGCAACTCGCATTTATAATACCTCGGCAAGAGCGCTTTTGTCGTCAGTCTACGACTCCACCCGAGTGGTTTTCAGAATGGCAGACTTTCTGCAGCGGTTATTTCCCTTTATTAACGAGAATGCATTAATCTCCCTTGAATAATAGCAGCGCGTGACGTAACCGCCGTGAGGAGTTTATAAAAATTATAGTGGGGATAATTTAAAATTTATTGAAGTTCCGTCCGCTCCATAAGGACAAGGGCGTCGGCAACGGTCCGGCCGGTCCGGCCATGGCCGGACCACTTTTTTGGCCGATGTTTCACACAAATTACCTTTTTTTCAGTTTTCGCCTTTAATTGTTGAAAATGTCTAATCTGTTTAAAAGGATTATTTTTTTGACATGCGAAATCAAGTTTCGATAACAACTGCCGATCAATTGTGCACACGCTCGAGGGCATGATTATAATTTCGGTGACACTTCTGTCTATAAAGATGATAATTACCTAAGATTATCTACCGGCTTCTTTAATTCACCAAACGTTAATATATTTAACAATGGTGTTTTTTTGTTTTGGCGTAATAAATTGAAATTAGGCTCAAGTGAATATTTTTTTGATGATACAATGAATGTACTAATTAAAAATAATTACAAACAAATCAATTTAAAGAATTAAAGAATTAACAGAGCGGTATTCATGTTAAGTATATATTTTGGAAAACAATAGTTTGGTATTTTTTTCTTTATGTGTATATTATCAAACAACATTCCGACAGACACTGTAATAATAAATATGCTGGAAAGGTCGGAACTGCTCATTCTTAATTTTGAAATTTTACGTTGTCATAATCATGGATATACCTCCGTTACCAATTCAGCTTAAGGCTTTTAAGTTTCCTCAGCGTAAACATTTTGTCAGAAAAATCCAGTTAAAAGAAGTTTTCAGTCGTCGCGTAGGTTTGGTGCCACCGCCTGATGAGGCTAACTGAGGGGTCAAAATAGTTGTATTTTTCCTGAATTGCTGACATTCAAAATGAAAAATAATCGTCTCCAGATGCAATAAAATCCCATCTAGGGGCAGAAGAATTTCTTTTTTTTTCCGGGGGCGGTCCCCCGGACCCCCCTTACGAGAGGGGTACTCTCCTCCCCCACGATCAATGGCCGGACCACTTTTCAAAAGCTGGCGACGGCCCTGAAGGATGCATTATTAAGCTCCTCACAGCGGTAACTCACAGGGTCACTGCTTTATTTATTTTATAAAGGGAGATAACTGCTTTGGTGAGTTTAATGCATAATGTCAATTAATGAGCAATGTAGACCGAAGTCCACATACCTATACTTAAATGTTTCAACTTATCATGGTCAAGTAAAATCTTAGCCGTCGGCGTGGAAATTTGGTATGGCCACCAACACTCTAACCAAATATTTGATAAAAGTTTCAATTCGTTAATTATAGGTTAGCTATCGTGTAAATGGCCCGTAGTTTTAGTTAATCATAGGCTCGCATTTCACATTATAACAACACGATAACAAGTATGGCAACTTTAAACCTGGCTTGATTTTCCTTTTTTAATCAGTTTGGCAACGCAAGGAATTTTATTTAGCATATACATTGCTAATTACAAACCCTTTGGCTAAATCATGAATTTAGGATAGCCTAAGTCATATTTACCCATGGCATAACCAGGGACTCTGTCTCCCTGGCATAACTTGAAGAAGTAAATATTCATTTGATCAAATTCGAAAATCAAGATGTCAAAGAAAGGTAATTAGATGCATCGTCCGTTGTACATAATTTGATAGTCATCGCATTACCTCAATAGCTGGAAGTCCAAGTCTAGTGCAAAATTGATTCGAGCTGGTAAAAAGTACATATTTCATATAAACGGGCTAGTTGAAAATTTTACCCATTTCAATTTACACGAAAATCGACATTCTAAACAACATGGCAATAATCTACGACATATGCGAAGAATATTTTAATAGAAAATCGCAGGAAAATTCCGAAATCCTACTCATTTAGAAATATTAAGGCGTTGACTCAATAAATACAATATTTTTATAAACAGCATCAATTGAAATTAATTTTTTTAGAAAATTAGGGAAGATGATATGATTGTACACAATAGTGGTTTGTTCGTCTTTCTTTCCCATGAACAATAGGTTTAAAATTACTGAATGCATCTATTATATCATGAAAGATCACAGTTGAAAACTTGATACTCGCAGGTTTTGCTACATGTATGATATAATCGCATTCTTAGCTTTCACATGTTTGTGATACCGATAACATTTCCATGTCACGCAAAAATCACCTGCGTTTTAAAAATTTAACGCGTCCACGCCCCGTTCTAATTATATTATACTGCGTGGAAGATCGCCGAGGTAGTTCCGAACGCCCCCCCCTCCTCTCTCATATTTGGTTATGTTTTATACATGTATTTTAAAACAAGAAAACATTGATGCAAAACATCAAAGAGCGCAAAAATAATAAAACTGAATAAGATTAAAACTTCGTTTCTAGCTGTATAGTCACAAATAGTACGTTCGTCTTTAAGTCTAAACCTTCATTAATTTAAATGGCGGCCCTCATGAGAAAAGTGAGTTTGGCAGTAATCAAACAGTATCATACGGAAAGTTCAGCATGCAGCGAAATTACCAAAACTGATTACATACATAGCGCAACGCTTCAGTGCTGCGTTAAATAGCAGGAAAGCACTGGCACCCGAGACCTCAATCTCGTTAAATACGTAAAAATATAACATTTTGTCAACAAGCACAATTAAAAATCGGTCCCGTATACATTACCGTGCACGAGTTAAAACTATACTTTCATTATTATATATTAGGTAGTGTACATGTATGTATGCACAGAGAACTATATATAGGGACGTACGCATTATTTTATGATCATAAAATATGGACTCTGGTGTCAGTGCAGGAAAGTTCCACTATTAAAGCCATTAAAATCGATGGTCTTAATAGCCCAATGGTCTAGAAATATGCCTGATGTAATTTCATATTGCAAAAAAATATATTGATACATGTAATTTAAATAATTTAAGTTAATAAGGGTAGGCTATTAAATGACAAAAACATCTTAAGCATAAAAAGAAAGATATTCTTGGAGAAAAGTTGAAAAGCGAATTCTACAGATAATTTTAAGGCCTTAGAGATTTTCTATGAACAATTGATTATTCAGACCGGCACTGTCTATTCCACATCACGGAATCCACCTTAGAACCACAGGCGGTCGGCACGGTCAAGAATAAAAAAAAACACTGTATATACATACATGTATGCAAACATAGTGATTATGTTTCAGGACATGTCGATCGCCTGTGGTCATGTGACTTCTTTCTCTCCAAGTGATGTATATAGTATACTTGCTTAGAAAAAAAATCACCGAGAATTTTCAATGGTAAAACAGTAAGAATTAATGTGGTTTAAAGTTTGCTTCCATATACATGTTCAGCTGACTGACTAGTATTGTACGATAACACTTGATCCCTTCAGACAGGTGATTCCTCACAAAACCCATTTACAGTTTAGATTGAGTGGAACTACTGTAGATAATTTTCTGGTTAAAGAAAATTAACAGTTCTTCGAGTGGGAATCGAACCGTTGACAACTCGACCCCTATAAGTAGGGCTGTGGCGAGTATCCTATTCTCGTTTCCAGAGTCTAGTAGGATTCTCAATACTAGCTATTGAGAATCCTACTAGACTCTGGAAACGAGAATGCGAGTATCCGAGTGCTCGGGTATTCGCGATCTCGACCAGAAAAACGAGTACGAATATATGTCGTGTCCGAAATCGTCGGATCGCGATATATTTTTGGAAAAAAAGAACATATTCAGCTTAATAACCACTGAAAACGAGTCGTACTACTGGTGAAAAATTAAATTTATGGGTCAAAATTTCGATCGATGCACATTAATTTAAACAAAAACAATATCACTAAAAATGCCCATAAACGTCTGGTAATGGAAATGTTTTGAGAACATGTATATGGTTTTCCATATAATAAAAGATTAATTCTTCACTTTTTCGTCATTACATGAATTATATATGCCACTGTTTTAACAAGTGATTCGTGGTTCGATTCGTGAATCGCTAAACATGAATCGTGGTTTGGACCGGATCGCCACTCGCTCAACGATCCACAGCCCTACCTATAAGCGTGTGTCCTGCCACTGGACCGATATGTCCAGAGCACTTGAGATGGAGCCCAATATACTGCAGAGAAACAAATAAAGAATGATGAATTTTTAACGTTCGAAATTTCCCACATCACTCGTGCATTGTATTCAAAAATATTTACATTCATTTTCAATTATTTAAAATCTTTTTAAGAATAAAAAACATAGAATCTACAACACAAATGCATATTCAACATCAAATTCTTACCTTCTTAAATGTTGCCATAACTAACCGAAATTACACAAAAAATATCATCTCCACAATTTTATATACATGTACAATTTAAACCCAGTGACGGTCCCATATTAAAGTAGTGTCTTAAACGGTATCACTTTCCGTACGAAGTAATTCTAAACATAAAACGAATGTATACATATCTACAGTTCCCACTAAAAGTCGCTGGACAAAATTCTGTTTTTAGTATAAACTGATTCACATATATATCCACGAAAAAACTTGTTTTTTATTCTAAGTTACAAGTGTGATATGGCTTTGTAAACGTTATCAACGAATCTTCTACTATCTGGTACATTGCCCTAACCATTAAAAAAACCTTAAAATAAACGTGTATAATATAATGTAATTTTTAACGCAATACAGTAGACAATGGGTAAAGGGGTGTGAATGGCTAAGTTACAATTACATTATTTGTGTATACTGTAGTGTTAAAATGCAGATAGACTTCGTAAACAATTATTGTAGTACATGCTCTATTGATTGCTTTGTTTGTTTTTTCATTGTTTTAGTAAAAATTGGTTTATCATAGTCTAAAAACATAGTTCTTCCATGACTGAGCTTGAATAAAAAATAAACAAAATAACAGTCACCTACCAACCTACTCATAGTTCACAAAAAACGTAAGAGTATCTAGTTACGAATGCATCCCATTTACTTGCGTAAAATTAAACTGAAAAATATTCAGTAAAATTTTTTGAGCAAAAATCAGATCTGACCGGAATCGGACTTTAGTCACAAATATAGTTACCTATCACTTGATTAAACATAAAATAAAGTAATGAAAATAATTAGATAAGTATGTCATTTACATTAATGTAGAATTTTTAACTATGTCTTATAGATAAGTGTACTGTAAATATAGCGGTCCAAATTGCTTGGCATGTAGGGGAAAATACTCCACATTTCTTAATCTCCGGATATTCTAATAGTTACTTCCCTTGAAAAAATTGACGCATGCGTATTAATCGCGCACCTTGGTAACGCACTAACAACCGACACATCTTTTGGAGCCATAGTTTGTGTTTTGTATCAGGTTATCATCTTTAACTGATTCAAGATGCCGTTGGTGGGTGGAGGAACGATGAATCGTCCGATACAAGAACAAATTGATGAGCTGAAGGCTAAGATTGCCCTACTTGGTGAGTAAAAACCGAAGTACTTGAGATTATTAGAATATTGTCAGTTTATGAAATTGTGACATTTGTCACTTTGTGTGCATGTTTGTTTTGGGTTTTGGTTTGCAAGATCAATGTTTCACTGAGTTTACGTCAAGTGAATGACTTACTTCGTGTCTTACATGCACAGACAGTGTGTGTTTTATCTGTTTACTTAGTGCTAAATGCACCAAGTTTTTGGGCCCCAACCATTTCAGTGGTTTTCAGTGAAAGTGGTTGTGACCATGGAAAATGGTTTTAGACCTTGATATATGCGAGTCAACACTCAACTTGTGAAAAGACCAAATCCTCAAACCTAATGTATTGCACAATCATTTGGTTAACTCATCAAAGTCATCATGTACATTGTATAGTGTAAAAATGTGTTGACTGTAAGTCAGTACCCTCTAAGCAGTCGGGGATAGAATCTAATTTAGCGGACCCTGCATTCTTAAGCTATTGCGAATGCTTGAACGTTGCTGTGTTTACAAAATTTTGGACGCCATTTTGTTTTTACTGATGCCGTTTTTTTATTCCTCTCTTAAATGAATTATTTTCAATAAATACTTTAAAATGCTTTTTGTTATTCATTTTACAATATCAGCGGGGTGTGTGGGCGGCAGCCCCCATAATAGCAAAAAATTATCAGCACTTGACTTCGCGCGTCTGCTTATAAAAAACAGCCCGCTTTACTTATTTACTTCTGGGGTCTGCCAAACTAGATGTGTTCCGCAGTCGACTATACATGAGTGGTAACCCAATAAAATTTAATTCCATGATCTGTACTGAGATTTCAACCCATGATCTCTAGAGTCTTTAGCAGACACTTAACAACTTGCTCCTTTGTGTTTTAGTAAACATAGTATTTTCAGGTTAAAAAGAAACATTTTCAGGCTTGGGGGAATGTGGTTAATAATAGGCCTGATCAAGGTCAATGAAATTTAGCACAATATAGAGCAATATATTACCTAATATTATTATTTATTTTATTTACAGAGGGTGATAGAAAGGCCTACTATGAAACATCACAGTTTGCTATGAAAAAGAACAGAGAGTCTATCTTAAAACTAAGGAAAGAAAATAAGGAACTACGTAAAAAACTCAGTGACTCTTTATCGGTAAGTCTTTAAATTAATTCTCTACTAAAAACACACTTTGGAAAAGTTATACTTGTTATGCTTTTATTTAACAAATAGTCTCAATTTTTTTTTATTGATAAATCCCAAATGCTCAACTTGAGCAGAAATATGTAGCTATTTATCAAAGATAGATTCTGCTACTTAGACCAATTGATTTGGTCCTGATAGTAAAAATATGTTACAATTTCTAACAGCATATTAAGCTGCATGATATTTAGAGGTGCGTGGTATTACCGGTAAACAGGTAACCATGGTTTTTTTATCTCGCGGTACAATACCAAGGTATTTTTGGAAATACCGGTATCGAATAACTTGACTTCCATTCTGGTAAGCGAGCAGTATCCATGAACAAGTAGTACCAGTGATATTGGTTTTATACATTACATATGTCAGCAGGGGTGGCGAAATCAACGGTTGTCTGAGTCGTACATTAAAATATTTGATTATGAAATACCATCAAAAGTTTTGATAAATTTGGGGAAAAACTTAAAGAATTATTAAGTTATTATACCCTTAAATAAGGACTGTCGTGTTTTCAAAAGTTAATAAATGATCTTCTTAAAAGTGTATTTTTATTTAATAGCCCTACTTCACATAGTTAAGGCTTACGCTGTGGTATATCGTGGTATATACCGTGGTATTTAGTATAAAACCACGGTTTACTGTGGTATAAATTTCCTGGTGGTACCCAGCTCTAATGATATTCATATCATTTACCGCTTTGTAAAAGTGAAAATAAAAAAAGCAACTTCACTGCCAAAAATGTCAAGGTACGTCGGTCAGATCATAGCACAGGAAAATTTGTTCTTCTTTGAGTTGACTGAGAAATTCTGTGAAGCATTAGATTAGCCAGCAGGGGGAAACTATAGGAAAAAATATTAATGATATATGCACAGTATTAAAGTAATAACTATTTAATATATTTTTATTTGCAGCAAGATCAACATGTCATCAATAAAGCTTTCCAGGAGCATCCAGTACAAAGAGCCTCCATGAAAAATAAAACAGGCAGGGTAAGTAAAAATAAGTCTTTAAAACATTTAATGAAATTATCTTGATATCTGCTTGTCTATAACTGTACAAGTGTAAACTATTCTATCAAAATTTAAATTGTTTTCCTAATCTTAATCAGGAAAAATTGATAACTTAATGTTTTATTATTGATCAGAGAATTATAAAAAAAATACCATGCTATTTTCTATAGTCGTTCTTCCATCTACTTGTGTATTATGTGGGGGCAGTTGTCAGTCACTGACAAGGTATGTGCTTAGTTCAATGTTTAAATATCAACGACTGTATTGGGACATTGAGTTGAAAACTGACATCTGCAATATAAGTTGAAAACTGTTGAGATGCTGGGTTTAAAACTACATTGTATATATTTCTCTATTCTTTAGAATAATTATCCCTGGGCATTAAAGTACATTTGATTGCCCCTGACAACCTGTATTTGAGTTCAGGAATCTAGTTATTACTAAATAAGCATTTGGTTTGGGCAAGTGAAATACATAGTTCGGTGTCCAACCAGCCAACCTACCTTAAAACTTCATGTGGTGTATTTTCATCCCTTGTTCTTTCTACTACAGCAAGCTATAACAGTTATGGACTATAAAGTATGTGATACTGTTAAAAGATTGAATGCACTAAGACATCAGACGGCCACTAAACAGAAGAGACTAGAAGATTTACAGACTCAATATAACCAGATGCAGAAAGATGCTAGCGAGGCTATTGCTACAGATAAGGGAGAATCTGCTGATGCCCAGGTATGTTGAAAATGGCCAGCCAAATGTAACCCTATTTGAAGTCCATGGTCTGGAGCCCACGACCTTCCAGTTGAAGGCGAACTCTCTACCACATCATCATAAAAGCCAGCTTGAAGGCAAGCCAGTATCAGTGCCATATTATATTGTTGCTACACTTACATTCATTACATTTTTAAGATTGTACACTGTCAGATTTTTTAACTATATCAAATTATTTGTTTTAAGACTTATAAAAAATTGTGTTATTTTCATATGAAAGGGAGGTAATCACTTACTAGGGCTGCAACGATTCGATTCGATACATCGAAACTCGATTGCAAGGGTGCCGATTCGATTTCGATTCGGGACCCGCGAGTTTCGATTCGATACTGACTTTTAAAAGTGTCTACATAAGTTAAAACGATAAAAGCAAAGGCGCGCCTAAAAGTCAAAGTATACGTTGTCAGTGAAACTGAGTTTCACTTTGTTACATTTCTGTTTAATTTCTATTACGATTTTATGTAGCATAAATAGAAACTCAGTTCGATATTACATTAATAATACATTTCGCGACCTTTACATTGGTACCCAATCCTTTCGTACTTGAATAAAGCAAATATAAAAAAAATATCAGATTTTCGAGTTTCGTGTTATCCAATTTTAGTAACACTTTAATTTAAATAATATTATTTAGTTTTAAGCTCAAATATGTGTATAAATGCATATTTGTAGTAAATTGTATTTATAAAAGAATCGAATCGAAAAAAATCGAATCGAACAAAAAAGTATCGAATCGCATCGAATCGACTTTCCGGTGAATCGTTGCAGCACTATCACTTACCCAAAAAGACAGTTTTTTAAATAGTTTTGCATTCCCAAGCTTTGTAATATATGATCAACATATTGTAATGAATGAAACATATCTTACTATGTAAGCATATATCATACATTTCTAAATCAGGTTTTAATTGCCAGTGGTATTAGGGGGTTATGTTTGAACCTAATATGTTTGTTATTTATTTATTTAGCAAATGAGATATCTAGAGAACAGTTATGATAAAACAAAGTTGAAGATCGATGAGGCTACACATCTTAGAAGAATTTATGAAGATATCAAGAAAAAGTTAGAAGTGGTAAGTTCCTGTACAATATTTCACTCTGTTTGGGCCATGCCAAATAGGAATTCTGTTAAGCGTCAAATTTGAGTTGACAAATCTATGACCCTATTCGAAAAACACAAACCGAAAGCGAAAACACAAATATTTTTACAACAAATGACAATACATTATACATGTACAGTCAGGACTGCCTTAGCGACCCCCTGATTTCAACGACTCCCTGTCTTATCTGACCATGTTTCAGTCCGCCCAACGCATTTTCCTATATAAATGGACTGATTTAAACGACTCCCTGTCATATGTGACAAGCGACCCTAATCGTCTGGTCCCAACTCGCAGTTTTGTCAGTATTTAACGACTTTCACACCTTTTGAATTATCGGTCAGACGTTTTTAACAACTTTTATGCTGGTCCCCATTAAATACATCGTTGAGAACATCCCTAAACCATGATTACGCTCCGCCTAGTTTACACCCACAGCAAATCAGAGCGTCGTTTCTCAACATCGAAAGTCGATTAGCCAATCAGGATCGGCAGTACGTAATGATCTAGCAGGCTCCTGTACAACGTTGCCTTGGGCAGTTTTACGACCGTGACTAGCAAATTATGTTTATGACACGTCGGCGAGGATTAAATGACACGCTTGACCCACTAATTGTACCCCTAACTTAAACAATACAATGTGCAGTCGGCCATGCGAAAGGGTAAAGGCTTGCGGAAGCGAGTTTTTCACATGTCCCAAAACAAAGCTAGCATACCATTTTCCCCTCGTGAAATCATTTGCTGCTTATTTTATCTAAAGAAGAACAAAGTTTAATTTTAAGTTTAGTCTAAAAACGACACGTATAAAATGTCCCTTTGTTCGAAAATACGTACGCTCGATGGCAAGTAAAAATATAAAAAAAAAGTGTTACTAAAAATAGATTCGTTACGTCATGGACACTATCCACCCGCTCGCTATTTGTGATAATGGTAACCAGTTCACGCATTAATCTATACGCTTATCAGATAATAAGCAAAGCAGTCAAATTTTAGTTTACTAACAATTCCATTTGTCACGCATTGGGAACGAAACGGATAAAGTAAATTTCCGTTAACACTCCGTTCTTCGTCGAATATTACGATTGTACACTATATAATGATATATTGTGGCTATTAAATGACTGTCATTGCGGAAACGTAAGGCGGAGCTCATGACTGATTACGAAAATAATGTTTCTGCAGAATCAAAAAGACATATGCAGTCATTTTTATATAGTTTTAGCAGATTTTAAACATGAACATGTCTATTCAGTAGCATTTAAATATTTGATCATGTAGAATTTATGCATAAAATGATTTTTTAACTCTGTATTTTTTTCATATAATTATTCACCAATATTTTATTACAGATATACAGTATCTTTTAAAATAGAGGAAGTTTTATCAAATGTATATATTTTACAAAATAAGTCTTAAGATCCATCTTAAATATATTAGATGTATACTGTTTATAAAAGTAATAAATATATAACTTATAATATCTCTGTGTCTTACTCATGTTGCTAAATTAATGTAAACACAAGTTCAGTCAAAAATAGTTGAGACTGGATTTAAAGACTCCCTGTCATATGTGACCTTTTTTGTGAAGTCCCACTGAAGATCACATATGACAGTCTCGACTGTATATATATTTTTTTCAGTGGAATAACATTCTCATAATATAAAACATTGGTCTGAAGTTAATATAAAATGACTGGTGTTTTTTTTGGACGTCATTATGATAAATTGCTTACAATGAATAGCGTTGTTTACAAACAATATTTTCTCTGAATTAAATTGTTGTATCGAATCCCGGAAATTGGAATTACATGTATATAAGAAAATTTTATCAACAATTTTTTATTTTTTATTTTGATTGAGTTTACTCTTTATTTATTATTATCATAACAGGAAGCTGAGAAATTTCCAAGTATCTTAGATTCCATGGAGGCAGAGATTCAGAGTACCAGAACAGAACTAAAAGAATTGAATGCCATGCATGATGATGCCGAGATCTCTAAAGAGGCGGCACAGACTGAACTCTCTAAACATGAGAAGGTTGTGTACGCTGAAAGGAAGCAACGTGAAATTGAACTTGCTAGGATGAAGAAAGAAGCCGAGGAGAAGAAGATGCAACATGAAAGAATTGAAAGACGTATTGTAAGTCTATTGTTGATTTTTAGTCTTAGAAATTTACATCAGTTTGACAAGCATAAACTTTACAGTTTGTCCTTTCATAATAATATTATACCCCCGCTTCGAAGAAGAGGGGGGTATACTGTTTTACCCTTGTCCGTGCGTGCGTCCGTGCGTCCGTTACAAAATTTCCGTCGCAGTTTTCTCAGCAACTATAACATGCAGCAGCCTAATACTTTGCATATTGCTTCATCCCATAGTCCCATGTGGTGTAAAGTGATTTCATGCTCCTTGCTCATCTACTTCCTGTTTGTCGCATATTTTCAGATTTTTGCGGGGGTATCACTAGTGAGCATTAGCTCACAGATTTACTTGTTAGACCAATTGGGCGACAGCTACTTCAAAGTACAATGTAAATCATAGCCTAGCTGTCAGGCAAGCTCAATTAGTAGCTGTATTCAGTAAGAACTTTTGATCAGAACAAAGAACAGTAACTCTAGAAAAAAATCATGAACTTTGATATAATAACCTCCCTTTGACCAACATTGATCTAGTATATTCACATATTTATAGGCCCAGCATATTGTTGTATTCAATATAAATAATATTATTTTATCAAAACAAAGAACAGTAACTCTATGAGAAATGTTTGAACCTTGGTATAATTATCTTCCTTTGCTTTAAAGGCCCCCCAGAAGTTCTTTTCAACTACTTCTAAGTACAGCTTCATAATAAAGCTCAGCCCATAGCTGTATTCATTACGAATTTTTAATATTTGATCAGAACAAAGAACAGTAACTCTAGAAAGAATTGTATGAACTTATATATGATTATCTCCCTTTGATATTTTTAAGGCCCAGAGAAGTTCGATACAACAAGATGACATTGGAGGTCAAGATAAACAGACAGCACAAGGAGAAGAACAACAACAAAAGATTACAACATATGAAGAAGCATTTAAAGAGATTAAGGAAGCTACTGGTGTTTCTGACACTGCGGTATGTCTTTTACTTGTCACTTACGATAACCTCAATCATTCCTTTAACCTTCTAGCCTGAATTCAGTCATTTCTTTAACCTTCTAGCCTGAATTCAGTCATTTCTTTAACCTTCTAGCCTGAATTCAGTCATTCCTTTAGCCTTCTTGCATAAAGCCTTTGTTGCTGGGAAAGGTGAAAATTCATTTTGACTGATTATTTATTTCATATAGTCAGGTTATTTTTGCTACTTAATTATTTATGATTACCCATTCATTTCCTTAACCTGCTATACTGAAGCTTGTGCAGTTGGGAAAATGATAAATTGATTGGATCTGGTAAAATTTACTCACATATATTCAGGCTAGTTGATGATTTAAGTCCAATATTCTAAACTGTCAGTCATGCCTGCTTCCTAATGTCTTAATTTTACTTCCATTTTTTGTCTATTTGGAAATATTCTCCTTAGAGAGAATAAGATTAGGATGCCAGAGGTCTGTGGTTTGACTCCTAGTTGCAGATGGATACAACATTCGGAACACCTCGACCTTTCATGAATGAATAATCTTGGAAGGATTCCTGGGGGGTCTAAATTGGCGGCTTGGTTATTACTACTCGAGGCTAAGCATGTAACGGTTATGCAAAATAGTTCTTGTAGTATACATACAGATCTTTGTCAAAACATATTTCTTTGTTATATATTGAACCAAATATTGTTAAGCAATATTAATGAACTATGTTATTTCGAATTTACAGACTAGATATTAAACATCACTCATTGCCTAAGCGATTGTGTATTTGTTAACTTCAACACTGGAGTGCCTAATGATGTATACATGAGCTAGTACTGGTAGATGAAATTGTCCAGGCAGGCTGGTTAGGTGGGAGGGTCTCCATACATTACCTGATTACTATTGAATGAAGTTCTCATGTATTATTTTTGATTAAACAGAGAGAAAACTGCTTTGAATATAATTTTAGGGAAGTTCCAGTGTTGTAAGCTACTTAATGAATGTCTCCTTTTTACTGTATTTTAAATTTATAGCTTGATTATAAGGCTTTGGTGATGAGCTTTTATATTAGTAGGCCTTTTCATTTATGATTGTACTGATAATGCATGTTTTTTTTAGATATAAGTTTTTTTCCGAATTTTTAGGTTCAGAATTTTAATTCAATGAGATATGATTGTAGAAGGGTTTAGTTAATTGCTTTCTTCATTTGTTTGCTGATGTATGGTGAGAAGGGAGTTATTAGTCAGGAATCTGTAAGATAGTTAAATATTAGCATGAGTATTTAGAATATAAGTGGGACACCCTGCTTGTTGAGTATTAGAGTTGAGTGCTCTAGTTTTAATGAACTTAACTACTTTGCCAAGATTAAATGTAGCATACGAGAATTATTTCCTATTTGTAATATAACATTTATTATTTTTTTAAAATTATTACTCGTATTAATAGTAATTTAGTAAGTAATTTAGATATTTTTTAAATTATATTTGACATGGTAGTGGTTGTTTTTTACAATTTCATATTTTTATTTTGGTTAATCTTAATTTTCAATCAGCTCAGTGTTGGTTCAATAATTGATAAATTGCATTAGAACAATGGAAAATGTAATTTTCATAATCTTTAGAAAGTTTGAGTAATTTTCAAATGTGGATATAAAGAAAGTTAACAAGAACCCTAACTCCATTCTGAAAAGTTTTGAAATTACCTCCCTTGATTGATAATTAATCATTTTAGTTCAGAATTGCAATTACCTCCCTTTTGATTAATTATAAAGCCATTTAGATACAGTTTTGAAATTACCCCCCCCCTCCCCTTTGATTGATTGTATAGCCAGTTGGTGCAGTTTTAAGATTACCTCTTTTTGATTGATTGTTAAACTATTTTGACCAGTTATTGAATTATCTCCCTTTGATTGATTATAGCCAATTTTCTAGTTTCGAAATTCCTCCCTTTATTATATAGCCATTTGGTTCAGTTTTTTATTATCTCCCTTAAATTGATTATTAAACTTTTTGGTTCAGTCTTGAAATTACTTCCCTTTGATTGGTAATTTAAAGACAAATATCAAACTCCTCACCGTGCTTACGTCACGCTTTGCTACTTTAACCACTGCCACTATGTAAATCATGTGACGCTAGTAATACCATCTATTTATAGAATGCCCATACGTCTCACAGTGCTTACGTCACGTTTTGTTATGTTTACAAATTATTAATTAAAACTATTTTTTTATCTTTATGTACTTTGAACATCATAATTTACAACAAGAAGGCTAAATTTGTAGAAAATATTGAAATGTAACAGAGAGATGGAAAAAAAATATTCGGCTCTCTGAGGGACGAATTTACTTGTGGTGGCAGTGGTTACTGATTTGATAAAGGGAAATAACCGTTGCAGGGAGTTTGGACAAATATAATTTCTGTGTATTATTGTCTTACAGGAAGTTGTAAGCAGATTTGAAAACCAGAAAGAGACAACACGTCATCTAGAAGAATTAAAGAAAGATAACGAGAAACAAATAATTAGACTGAAGGAAGACAAAGAAAAACTTCAACAAGAATTCGAAGAAATGAAATATTCTGGTGATGCCAAATTATCTGGGTACGTAGATTATATTTGATTGCGTTAAACCGTTAAATGCCTTTTCAATACATTATATTGGTCATATGATTGTGGTCAGTAAATTTACTCGCAGTACCTGGAAAGGCAAAATCTTCAGATTCAGTTATAACCAGTTACTGGGCGCATACTTCTGTCAGTGACTGACAATGTTTTAGAATGATTTGAAGTAGGGAGAAATTATTTCATTACCAAGTTTCACTAAATTGTGCCCCATCTGCGAATGGAACTTACAACCTGTGGGGTTAGCGCAAAATGGTTGTAAATCACTCTTCTTTTAAATTGAGTTACCACCTTTTTGCACTAAGCCTATGAAACCCTATAGAAGTAGATTATTGCTCTAATGACTGAGCTAGCCAGGCAGTATGTAGAATACATATATACAGATTATTGTTGCATATTATTCAAATGTCAGTAACACATTCTTTAACTCAAGATTTAATTTGTAGGTTACTATTTTCTGGCAGCAGGTATATTGTTTGTTATATGTTTACCTTGTTAAATTGTTTGTTTGCATTCAAGTTTTGACTAGTTTCAATACCATGTCATAGTCTGGTTGTATTACCTGTTGTAACCGGCCAAGTTTTTCCCTTGGTCAATCTTTGCAGTGAATAAGAGTATTGGCCTTTATATGGACCAGTTTTCCCCTTGTATTACCATGTGTAATTAGCAATCTACCCTTGGCCAATCTTTCCGGAGGAAATTTCTAGGCTTACTTAGACCAATTTTTCCCCAGTACATAAAAGTGTTATTGTTCAGCTATTTTGTTGTATATTTCTGCCCATTTTCTCTCTTGGTCAATTTGATTAAACATTTCTTCTTATGCTCTTTTATTGCATTATAATCTCAGTCAATATTTTCCCTGCTTTGCCAATTTTTCCTGTGTTGATAAAAAAACAACAATTCCTTTTGTTCTATTATATTATAAATCTTAGCCAGTACTCCACCTGCACAATTTTCCCCATTGATGAAATTGTTTTTATTGTATATTTTGGTCAATTTACCCCCTTTTCCCAATTTTTTCCATGTATAAAACTGTTTTTAATGTTGTTTTTTTTTTGTTATTATTTTTGTTATGTTCAATTTGCTATTTCCCTGGTATGAAATTTGACTCAATTTAGACCAATATTAGATATTTTCATGTTAGAAAAGTCACATCCCAGGGTCTGCACATAATGTGTCCTAATGAAGCATAGTTGTGGACCCTCAGCAAAACTCAGCAAAAATTATCTTATTAAAGAAATCCTTAACATTGAGGAGGAATCACTGAATATCTGACTAGTGATTCCTTTGGGATCCCTAGTAAAAAAAAAAAGCAAGTGTCAAATGATTACAGTTCGACAACAGCGATTTAATCGCTGTTGTTTTTTTTGTTCCTATTATAGTAACTTATGACTGTAATGGACTGGAAGCCTAAATCAATAAACAATGTTGTTGTTGTTTTTGTATATTTATGTCTTGTTTCTATGGTTATCGTTTCTATGGTTATTGTTTCTATGGTTATTGTTTCTATGGTTACAGAGGAGAACGTATGTTGGAAGAGTTCCAAGCTCATTTAGAGAAAGAAGAAGATAGACGGGATGTTGCCGAAGATGAGCTACACAAAGCCAGTAAGAATCTTGTATCAGTGAAAGCTGGCGTAGATCATCTTGCTGATAAATTGTATCACCTTAAAGCTGTAAGTACTCTCATTGGTTAAGTTTATTCAACTGTCAGTTGTGCGTACATTTACCCTGCTGATTTAAATATTATATATTTTTTTCAATAAATCCTATTCATAAATGTGGATATTTTTTTTTTATCTTCTGTAAGTACAGAAATACTGTAGTAAGTATTTAAATCAGCAGAATTAATGAAAGTGCCACTGACAGTTAAATAAAATTCAACAAAGCTTATACATGTATTAATTTTGGGACTTTTTTTGTTGCTTGGTTGTGGTATTTATTTGTATGTAAATGAAAGTTTTTCGGGCTGTTCGTGAAGTTTTGGATTTTTTTTGGGGGGGGGGGGATTATCAGAAAAGGTTCTTTTTTATGTAAAAAAACTTAATTGCTCATACTCTGCTGTAACTGGAACTGTAGTGCACAGGAACAATAACTTCATTTTGAGTGGTGTTTTTGGGGTTGTTTCCCTTTGAATAATTGTTTAGTATAGCTTGTTTAGGATAACTTGAGACAAACGACTCAGTTTGTTTACATATTTGGAACTCGAGTATTACATATAACAGGGAGGTCAGCTTTTTTGTGTAATGAAAGTATTAAACATGTCTTAATGCGTGGAACGTGTGTTCTCGTATTAAATTAAATACATCTAAAACACATTGATAATAGTCGATAATTATGTGTACTAAAATCAAATCCACCTGTGTATAAAAATGGTATCGTTGTATTTTGTCTTACGTTATCCTAAATGAGCTATAACCAAGCTAACTTCTTGGGACTGTTCATTCAAATCATTAAATGTTAATTTCATCAATTTATCATGGCAGTTTATGAAGAATAGAGATATAATTACGCTGTAATAGGTATACTGAGTGACTATACTCTATAAACTTACGGCCTTTGATGCCTATATTTTTAGAATTAATAGAAAAACCCACAATTCTAATTTTAGAATTGGTTGTTGTTTAAGAAAAAAATCTGATTTCTATATTTAGAACTTAGGATTTCAATTATCTATTTTACATTTTTACAGAAATCAGGAAGAGTAAGAATGTGATATACACATTAGTTGACATTGTTATATAGTTTGTTACATAATGTTAGATTTGTACATAATAGTTTTTTGGACGTAGAATAAAGCACAGGCTATCTTCGTCTATGGCTCTTACACATATAAATATGTATAAGAGTCACAGACGAAGATCGCCTGTGGAATAATGTATATACATTTGGTATATGTATATTCATGTTGCAGGGCTCGAAATAAAAAATTGCCTGATAGCCCCTGACGACCTGTATTTGAGTTTGAACAATTTGTTACTGCTTGTTAACAATTGGTTCGGGCAAGTAAAAATATGCCTGCTTTTCTAATGGGGCAACCTACTTTAAAATTAAATGTCCAGCCCTGAATTGAATTATCTAGAGGTTAATTCTTGGCCTGATTTTCCTCTGCTTTTTGTTCATGGTTACACATTCAGACCAGTCTTATGGATGAATTGTATGGTCCGTCTTGAGTTCAACTACAGTATCATACAGTTTCTCCTGTAGAGTTGTCTCAGTCAGCCATATTGCTATTTTCTCCTGGTGGTGTCTTTAACAGGTTTAAAGGATGTGCTCCATGCAATCATCCTCACCACATGGGCATGTAGCTGTCGGTGCCAGCTTCAGCTTTTTATGAAGAAAGGCTCGATGAAGTGATACTCGACTGCCTAGTATGAATTATGCCTAAAAAATTTCAGCTTGATGGCATTATCTATACTTAGACAAATTCTGTCCTACTCTGCAACATGTTAATGTTTTGAAAACATTAGTTCATCTGTGAACCATAAATTTTAAACAATTCATTGAAATAATAATTATTAAAACAGCAACTTTATTTAACGAGGCTTCTTATTTGGATAAATCTAATCTTTCAAGTGGACCTCTTGTAATTCTTCTCTTTCCTTTCAAATTTTTATTTTGTAACTTAGCAGTTAGATAATTAGTTTTTTATTTAAAGGCTCAGTCATTTATCAGTCCCCATATATCCCCTTTCCCTTTTGTAATAGACAATGAAATATTGCCCTTTAAAGTCTTTCATTCATTTTTCTGTAGCAATTATAACTTTAAGTCTATACATGTAGGTTGGCACCAAACTAGTCTTAACAAAGAAGGATGAAGGCTAGTTTTGAATGGAACCTTCCATGTCATTTAGTGCAAAGAAATGGCGCCAAATGCTGATAAGAAAACATGTTTTCAGTATCTGAAAAGACCTGGCACTTTAGACCTCTATTTTGGAAAATATTACTGTTTGAAATGCGAATGTGGAATGCCGTTTTTGCTCCACCCCAGCATTGCCATGGTAACTGGGATTGGGGCTCAACTTGGTTTTTCTAAAAGACATTTACCCAGAAAATAACTTGGCTAAGTTGCATATCTGTATGATAATTAGTAATGAAATTAGAGCATCTTGAAGTAGCCCTAGCGCTTAATGGTGAAAAATGGCTTCTTTTCACACCTGTCGCAACCAGTAAAGGGTTAAGTTTTATGGTTTTAATGCTATACAGTGCTTCGCAAAAAGTCTTCGACAAATTTTGAGAAAATGATGATCAGGCAATTTGCAAGTAATTTAACTTTAATTAAAGATTATTCATATGATATAAAATGTAGTTTGAATCTTATTTGATTAACTTATAAAAGCTGCTTTTTGAATGAAGCAAAAATAAACTATTTTTTGCTGATTTTGGATTAAGAATTATGTTCAGATCATTCTCTGTTTCTATTTAATAGTAAATAAAAAAGGTTTTATCCTAAACCATAATTTTGTCTAAGAGCTTTTATAGGGCACTGTATCAATTTCCTTTCATAGAATTTATATATTTTATATTATATTATATTTTATGTTATGTAGCTTTTATTGGTTTTAGTTTGTATGAGTTTCATTTATATGTTTTTTTATGACCACAAATTTTGTGACCACAAATGATTACTGCTTTTGTTGAGTGCTCCAAATATGGTATTGTTTTGTTTTATTCGACTGTCAGTAGCGCAAGTATAAACTCCACTGATTCAAATATGTTGTTATCATTAATATCAATCGTGAAAACATCAATTCTGTAGTGCAGATTTAAATCAGTGGAGTTGATGTATGCCCCACAGACAGTTAAAAAAGATTTAACAATATGCAACGTTTAGTAACAATAGCAGTTTGGACAGACTGCATGTCACTAGAAACAGTCCAAGAGTTGCCATTTGCTGATGGTTATATTCATATTAAGTTCTTTTTATTACCTTATACACACTTCTTAGATAAGTAATATAGAATTGTGTGAAAAAAAGTTTGATTGTACACAAAAAGTAGATTTGAATTACATTTTAGTTGTTGAACAATCATTTTAAAGCAGTCTTGGCCTTAAACCATTAGCCCTGTTAGTCTGGAATTTGTAAAAATTGAGCTGAGTTTGTTAAAATTACTTAATATTTCATTTCATCTGATTTATGGAAAATTGAGCCTTTATACAGGGCTTGTTTGATTGCCCCTGACTAAATAAATTTGGGTTTGGGCTACTTCTTACTTCTACTGAGTGTTTGATTCGGGCAAGTAATTATATAGCTGGCTGTTCAATGGGGCAACCTTCTTCAAAAATTAATTTCTAGCCCTGTAAATTTAAAACAAATAAAAGCATTGTTCAGTAATGCTTTTATAATCATTGTAGTGCTTATGAAAAAATTAAAGTAAAGACTGTTTTAAACTGTTTATATTGTTAAGAGTGCATTGTAGATTCACTTAATGTTTCATTTTGAAAATGTCATTATTTTAAGTTACTGTCCAATACTTTTAATATCACTTGTAGAGAGACTTGATAAAACTTTAATTCGTTAATTCCATAATTAATTTTTAATCTGTTAAATGAAATGTCATACTATAACTATGTTCGTTATTCATATATGCAGAAATTAAATGTTTTGGAGACATATATTCACAGTTATTGTTAAAACTTTGACCTTTTGAACCTTGCTAAAGACAGTCATTTTTAAAAAAATGAAAATTGGGTTTTTTATCCATTTATTGCTCAGGCATTCCATGAGGACAGAATGCCTAATTAAAAGATGTAATTGTAAGTCTAGCTTTTCAATCTTAATAGATAATTTATGTTATAAAGATCCAAGTTTATTTTTAGAACATTTTGCTATTTTTAGAAAATCTATTTTTAGAACATATTTCTATTTTTAGAACAAAGGTCATGTACCACAAGCACAGATTGCACCATCATCAGATGAATATGTATTAGATCAATTATCTACATGTGAAGAAAAATTATTGAAATTATTAGAAGAATTAGATGGACAAGATCTCAACTCTATTGTTAAACAAATGGAAGAAGAAGAGGTTTGTTACTATATTTAGATTTTTGATACTATTTTGAGAATATTGGTTCCTTTTTTAAAATGTTGTTGCTATTTTTAGAATGCTCTTACTATATTTAGAATATTTATTGGAATCATACTGCAGTACTTTGCACACTGAATCAAGTGATTCATATTTGGTTTCTAGTTGACTCTACCTGTTTGTCCGTTTGTACCAGATGTATCTGTTTGCAACATAGTTGAAATAGAGATGCACTGGTACGTGAACACTGAACAAAAGAAGTTGTGCTGCATACTTTTCAGCAGTATTATGTTCAATTTTATGTAAAATAACTTCATTCTGCCTTGATGAATTCTATACAAACAAACCATATTAAGATTGAAAAATGATCAATTGGAGTTTCTAATATGAACTACAAATGTATTTTCTCAAACCATAGTGGGACGATAATGTAAAGTATAAATATTCTTATATAAGTTGCAGAGATATCAATGCATGTTAATTTTTTGTTACAGTTCCATGCCAATCAAGAAGGAAAATTACCACAATATAATACTAGAGTTAAATTACCACAGACACAACGTGATATTGGATATGAAGGTAAATATGTCTGTCTGGCTTTTATTATACCCCCACTTCGAAGAAGAGGGGGGTATATACTGTTTTACCCTTGTCCGTGCGTGAGTGCGTCCTTCAGTTACAAAATTTCCGTCGCAGTTTTCTTAGCAACTATAACATGCAGTAGCCTAATACTTTGCATATTGCTTCATCCCATAGTCCCATGTGGTGTAAAGTGATTTCATGCTCCTTGCTCATCTACTTCCTGTTTGTCACATATTTTTAGATTTCGTTAAATGAAAGTTACATTATGATAGTCATATTTCTCACTACGGGGTTATCACTAGTGAGCATTAGCTCACAGATTTACTTGTTGTGTCTCTTCAACACAGTGTACATTGGAGTATGCTCCAGTGCAACCTGGTAGTTTGTAGCTGTTGGACCCTAATTAACCAGTGTTCATTTGTGAAGAAAATTGAATGGTTTAGTCAGAAGTAACTATATCTCCACTTTGGGCACAGGCCATGTCAGTTTTCTACCATTTCCTTCTATAGTCTTAAGGTGGGGAGACAGATCATGCCAGAAAAGCTACGATAATGCTCCCGATCTCTTGGAATAAGCTGTCATTGCTTTAGCTTTCCAGTGAATCCTGGTTCTATATAAATTAAAAAATCCACATAGGCAACTCTCGCGTGATAACCGATTCAACACATTTTATCTGGATTAAATGCTTAATGATAAAATATAATATTTGGTTACAACATTTAAATGTATTTAATGAATTGTATAGACATAACTTTTTAAACAATCTTTACTGTGTGGTACACACTAGTCTTTGAATAAACTATAAAAAGATTGATAAATATTGAAATTTATGTGAGATGATTCATAAATTATAGGGTTATATGCTTAAGGAAGTTATACCCGTAGCCCATTTATTGGTTGATTTCCCACATAGTTCCTATAACATTACAATTAGGTTAAATTTTTGACTTTGGTTTATTTGTAGACGAGACAGACAGTGGAGACAACGATGCCGAGGTTCCCGACAGAGATAAAATTAAGAAACAGTCACAATCATTGGTCGATAGTAAAACCAAAAGACGTACAACAAAGAAAAAGAAGAAGACAAAATAAATAATTGTAAAATTTCGGACGAATATATGAAAACTGTTTGACCTCATCTAATGTATAAACTTTATACATAAAATACAGTGAAACCTCTATTATACAGATCATTGGTCACTTTTCTTAATCATATCGCTTACTAGTATTTCTTCCCCTTTGGTACAACAGATCATTGGCCGCCTTTCTTTAGCATACGTCTAACTAGCGTTTCTTCCATCTTGGTACTCTCGATTTTATATCAACTACTTATTTCCTTAAGTGTAAGAAGAGTACCATGCCACTTGCTAGGGATTTTTGCTCTCTGGTCCCCTTGATTTTATATAACATACATATTGTTTTTGGTAAAAGAAAGGTCCCAGAGGACAAAGCCCTAGGTATCAATTTTCATTTGTAAACTGGTTCCATTTGTGCATTTCATGATTATTCTAGCTGCTTTTTCAATTATTTCAACTTAAATATCACCTTTTTAAAAATTTAAAAATGATATATTAAAGCATTTTTGAGCAGCATAACAGTGTTCTATTAATCACAATTTTAGTGCAAATTTCAAAGTGCATCCTATGAAATTTGTAAAAAAAAATTGCATAACTTTATAATCATTATTTTTTGATACTGGGTACTCAATATAACTAAAAGGACTTTGTGATGGCTATAAGCTTTACTAGTTATTGATTTTTATGTCTGGGTTTATTGGAAATAGTACTATGGACCAATCAGGGTTTGTAAAATAGAGGGTTGACTGTATTTCAACATTACCTATTTATGATGAGCGTCAGGAATGCATGACTTATGAATGTATGAATGAACTGTAGTGTGCAATGAGTTAGGATGTGAAAAGTTGATATGATGTAATCATGTGAACAGATTTTACTGACTTTGTATGATTTAACTATTAGTTAACTATCGGTGGTGCATTCACTAACTCCTGCTGTTTTAAATACTTAATATTTATTTGATTATCCTAGTACATAGACACTGATCTCTATTTTATTGAATGTCTTTGCTGAAGTGCTATAGTAAGTATTTAAATCAGCAGGATTAATGTATGCGTCGCTGATAGGTGAATAAAATTTTAAAATAAAATAAACTGTGTTGAAATTTGTAATACACAGCCTAGCTTGAGAAATTTTTAACCCTAAAATGTGGAATCCTCTGAATTTTGAACAATTCTTCATCCCATGCCCCATAAGTGGCACTCTGGGTTTTTTCTATGAAAAAATGTAAATTAAAGAAAAAATCAACTCATGTACAAGTATTTATAATAACAGTACTATAAAATACATTATTACTATTCTGACTAAGTATATATTCATTAAATAGGCAATACAGTAAAGTTCCTCAACTTGGGCCATCAAAATCTAATAGTAGGGCGCATTTAGGACTTAAAAATGTAAAAAATTGCATGATTTTGAAATAATCAAGGGGGACTATTATATATACTATTAAGCAGAACTTCACTGTATATAAGTTTAGAAAATATAAAATTGTTTCAAACAAGAAATAGATCCTTTCCTTCACACAATATCTTCTCAACCTGTTAATATCTGGGGAAGTTATTGCACAAAATGTACCTACTTAGTACTAAATTTTAGGGACTCTAGATTTTTCTAGGTTCATTTTTTTCAAGCTTTACTGTGGTGAAAACAGGAACTTTTAATTTAAAATTGTGATTTTGTAAATGTATTATAAAATTACATACATGTATATAATTATTGTACTCTGTGATATTTATGGTTTGTTTAATGTGTAGCATTTATTTTTAGATTTATCTATTAAGTTTTATCTTGCTTCTTTTTATGATAGCTAAATTTTGCCACAAGAAACCTTAATGATTAATGAATCGTAATTGATATGTTTACCAACTTAAAATGCCCATAATTGTATTGATTAATTTTATTCAACTGTCAGTGGTGCATACATTAACCCCGCTGATTTAGATATTCACCTCAGTATTTTTGTACTGGATAATTGAGTATTTAAATCAGTAGTGTTAATGTAAGTGCCACTGACAGTTTAATGAAATTAACCAATACATTAGATATGTGGCTGTGCTTTTCAATTGAATCAGAGAAAACTAAATTTTGTGAGAAAAAGTTAAAACAAAAAATGTATCAATTTACAATGCAAATGTATTACTGGTTGATAAAATCTAACAAAATAATATGGTGTTTGGATATTAGAAATGACCATGCAATACCAATGGAACAACCAAATTCTGTCATTTGATTTAATTACTAAGGATATTTTTTATTGACTATGCAAATTTTGATGAGCAGAATAAATTTTTGTTCTTTTAATTTTTTCAGACTATGAACTGAAAATATCCAACCAGTGAAGTTATTATTTTATTTGTTTATATAGAACACCATAATAAAAACCTTGTTAAAAGTTTCCACTGTTTTACTTGTTGTTGTTTTTCATTTTAAACTCAACCCTGTATATAGTGCTTTCCTTTACAGTAAAAAGGCAGTTTTGGTGTTACATGTACCCATGTACACTTTTCAGACAAGCTACAGTCCCATAAACATAAAAATAGCTGTGAGGGCACCGTACCGGCGCCGTGCGATCAAGCTCCACAAGGACCCGTACAAACTCTTGCTTACCTGTATGGACTGTTACGTTTTTACCAGGGTTCGAGAGATGAGCCAAGGATACATATATCAGTTTCAGAGTCAAATCATGAACAAAGTCGTGGCCGAGAATAGATTAAACATGCATATCTTCCAGCTACGGCTCCGAACAGGTTTCTTGTTTCGTACTATGTGCGTACCGTCACCTTGATACGCAAGGCTTCCCACGGCCTACGACTGTCTGCACGTACGAGTCCGTAACAAGCCACGTTTTAATGGGACTGAGGCATAAAAGATCTCTGTACAATATTGTTATATCTTCAAACCACTGTTCAAAAGGATTCGCTTAAGCTTCCTTCATGTATATGAGGGTTACAACCGGAAGCAAAATACATGTCAAAGTTGCATAACTCTAGCTAGATCCCTCCATATATTGCACTTGATGCTTAGAAGTTCTTAGAATTTAGATAAAAAAATGTCCTGAAAAGCTAGATTTGGTGAAGGTCTCTGTAAAATGACTGTAATTAAAGTAGCGTTAACCAAACCACAATCTGATTAAAACCCGATCTAAAATTTTACACTCGCATACTCGCTAATTTAGATCTGGCCTTTTCCAAAAGAAGGTCACATTCAGGTGACCTTTTCTCATCATAATATTCATGACGAAATTGTTATGATATGTAACTTGTTTACATCTCCTACGTCACGCAATTTGAAATGAGCCGCCCAATCGCAGACTGTGAATAATACTGCTGTTAAATAAGCATGCAAACCTTGGTCTAAAATAGAAATTACGAAATCAAAATGTGTTTAATAGTGTTTTCGTCTAGATGAAAGCTACGCATTGATTGGTCGACACAAAGTTCATCTCGACGTGACCTTCCACGGAGAAAGTAGAGAGCCTGTACTACAACGCTCTACAGGATATCTGTTTACGGAGAGTGACCAAACCAAAGACTGAAAGAAAAGTATCAAGGAAATGTATTGGACATGGTTCCAACAATTACAGCGACAAAAAGGTAGGGTGGTAGATTTCAAATCCAGAGGTCCAGAGAAGTTTTTGACTGCAGGTCATGCTACACCCATGAATAGCTAGCTAGAACATTTGTCTTTAACACAGACTTTCACAGGCACGTAGGAAGCATTTTCAGATTGGGGGGGGGGGCTATTTTTTATGTTTATTTTAAGGAAAAGAAAACAGTACTTAATGTTACAGTACTTAGATTTAAGTTTAATTTTACACTGCATTTAAGCATCTTGTTCCATAAAAAGTTTATAATATTGATTTTGCCGAAAAAGCACTAACGTATCGATCAATTGAGTGTGACAGATTAGATAAAGATCCTCAATCACTATAACTGCTGTAAATATTGGAGGGGCTAAGCCCCCCCCCCCCCCTAGCCCCCCCCCCCCCTGTTCCTACGGGCCTGATTTCAACCCTATATCCTTGAACAAGACTTTCCCACCCTTTGACATAAATTTTATACGTAAGGCCTAGTATAAGCCTAAAAATACTATGACATTCATCTTTTTCATTGTTCTTACCTGCAAACAAACATTTTCATGTGACTAAGCAGACTGTGTCCGTTTATTTTTCTTTACAAGTACAACAAATACTTAAACCAGACTGAAGTTTTCAAATGTCTTAATCACAAGGCGGCACTTCTTAACCCTACCACAAATAATAACAAACCCATTAGAATTAAACAATAGGAAACCTTCAGATCTCGAGGATTGTCTTAAGAAAACAATTAAATTATTATCATTTAATGTCCTTAATTTCAGTATTTTTATACCACTTAAAAGTTTGAGTTAAACTTTTCTTTCAATTGTTAAAATATATCGAGGAAGTCAAATACATGTATGAAATCTATTGATCGCAAAAGTCGCGTATTTTAGGCGCCACACATACTTGAAAGATTTTAAAAGAATTCAGATTGTTTCAGTAAAGCTACAGTTCCATTAACATAAAAATAGCCGAGAGGGCACCGTACGGGCGCCGTGCGATCAAGCTCCGCAAGGACCGGTACGAAGTATTGCGTACCCGTACAGACTGTTACGTTATTACCAGGGTCCGTGAAATGAGTTCATGATACACGTATCAGTTTCAAAGTCAAATCGTAAACACAATCGTGGCCGAGTATGGATTAAACATGCATGACTTCCAACTACGGCTCCGTACGGGTGTGTTAATTTGTACCATGTGCGTACCGTCACCTTGATACGCAAGGCTTTCCACGGCCTACGACACGTACGGGTCCGTAACAAGCCACGATTTTATGGGACTGAGGCATAACATAAAGGGGTGTAGAATTCCAAGAATTTTTCCACTTGTCTACAGAAAAATGAAATCTAAATATCAACTTGTCTGGATCAAAATGCAGGCCGTTACCTCGATGATACTCTAATTCATATAATAGAAGGTACACTGCAAAACTGTCGGCGTTGCACTACCCTATCTGACTTCAATCGTTATATTTTACTCTACACGCAACCCAATCTGATTAAAACCCGATCTAAAATTTTCCGCTCGCCTACTCGCTATTTTAGATCTGACCTTTTTCAAACGAGGGTCACGTTCAGGTGACCTTTTCTCATCATAATATTAATGACGAAATTGTTATGATACATAACTTGTTTACATCGTCTACGTCACGCAATTTGAAATGAGCCGTCCTATCACAGCCTGTGAATAATACCGCTGTTAAATTAGCTTGCAAACCTTGGTCTAAATAGAAATTACGAAATCAATATGTTATTTATAGTGTTTCGTCTAGATGAAAGCTACGCATTGATTAGTCGACATAAATGTCATCTCGACGTGACCCTGCATTGACAAAAGTAGAGATCCTGTACGACAATGCTCTACAGGATATATGTTTACGGAGATTGCACGCAACCATTTTCTTATTCCTATACATAGTCTTCAAGCTTAATCATTTATCTACACGACCATCATAAGTTTTGTGCCTACTACAATCAAAATGTTATATATTATATATGAATTAGAGTATCATCGAACTGACGACCTGTGGATCATAATGCACTTGCACGTTACACTGTACTCTTGTATATAATAAAATACCCATTCTCGTGCCCAGATGTTATTAAGATTCTTGATGTAGATCGAGAATCTCGATAACCCCCTACGAGAATGGGTAATAACGCGATGTAGGGGCTTCAAGATGTCCCCATGGGGTTAAGTACACGCACGTTTCACTGTATGCTCGTACATATATATGTATATGATTAATCAGCCTCTACTTAAGAAAACATTTATAATTGTATAGTTACATGTACTATTGTTTCACCATTATAATATACATTAATTGATAAACACGAATATTTTTAATAAACAATTAGGTTTGTCATGATGTTATGTTAATGTACACTTTATCAAGATAGATCTACAGTCAAACTGTGATATTTAACACACACATGCTACAATTATTGGATAGCCAGATCCGCGTTGGTTCGACTCACATTTAAAATCAACCTGCATTGCGCCAGAAACTTTATCCTACTATTTTTATTCAACTGTATTTAGTGCATATATTTACCCCGGGGATTTAATTACCATTTTCAGTTGCATAAACATAATTAATAATGTAAAATTGCAACTGGCAGTCGTTGTTTTAATTGAATCAAAGTACATATTAAACGTTAAAACAGGCGCATGTATGAACGACGTTTAACTGTAATGTGGTTTAAATTTTGTTTACGACATTGCCTCTCAAAGAACCCTTTGTTCAAGTCTTACTTCCGCGATCAAATGATTCATTGTATCAGGAAACACAAATAAAGTTTCAATATTCGGTAGATTTTATGTTCATTCTCTATCAAAATTGATAAATAACATGTTAAATTTAACTGTTAAGTACGGAGCCTCTAAAGTGACATTTTAAAATACTTTTTGTTTTTACGATTACATTTGTATTTTGTTTTAACGTTATATTATTTCGTTTTTAACGAAATATTTCGTTTCGTAAAACGATTACGTAAAAATGTAATGAAAATTTAGAAAAAGACAAAGTAATTCGTAAAATTGATTTTTTTCTCGGAAAAAACGAATTAATCGTGAAAATAAAACTTGTATAGAAATGTCACTTACGGAGCTCCTTACTAATGTACACTATTGTGTCAGAGAGCTTTTTTAAACGTATAAGTGTATTGTACAACCATGTATGTAACTTGTACAATGTATACGCCGTCTTACATAATCGTCGCAATTTTATTTAACTTCTATTTTAAGGTTTTTTAAACTGAAAAGGGGAATATTTATATAAAAATCAATCATGAAATTCGCTGTACAGTTTTGTTAAGATTAAGGTCGCATTGATTAATGTAGGTCGTCAATTTTGGTGGGGAATAGTGATTTAATTCATAGAAGTATAGGACTTTGATGTTTTAGGTTTTTATGTTATATTTTGGGCGAGTGATGAACTATGGTTTCTTTACAATGTTTGAACGACTTAACTACATATAGGCAAGGACGTATTTAAAGGATTCGAAGGATTCGACTTTTTATTTCATTATATCTTGATATCATCTTTCTGCTTTGAGTATGTGGTTTCAATATTTATTTACAATGTAGATAAAGAACTAAGTTGAAGGTTATTTCGTGATTGCGGAAGAGATGAAGTAAATATATATTTGTCACACATTCACATGGATCTGGGATTTTATATAGAATGTAAAATATAAAAGTTGATATAATGAATGGATATGTAAACATTTTTTGTGACAAAACATGCCTCTGTGATTTAACCGACGAAGTTGATCATGAATAAATGATAAAAAAATATTTTTGATTCTGTGTTTAGCGATGGAGATTGTAAACTGAGTAAAGTGAATACCATGTAACATGAAAAGTTCCATATTAAAATAATATGGCGTTTTAGTGAAAAAAGTGAATAAAGACAGAATGACATATATTGTAACTTGTCGTTGATTTAAGGTCGGAATTCTCGATGTGGATTAAATTGTGTCTGTCTCGAATGTGACATTTCAAGATGATTCGTATTAATGTGACTAGAGTTATATAAACTGTTTGGATTATATCAAATGTTTGAATTGTAAAAGCGTTTTTTAATTATATGAACTGTTTGAGTTATATGAATTGTTTGAATTATATGAACTGTTTGAATTATATAAACTGTTTGAATTATATGGACTGTTCGAGTTGTATGAACTGTTTGAATTATATGAACGGTTTGAATTATATGAACGGTTTGAATTATATGAACTGTTTGAATTATATGAACGGTTTGAATTATATGAACTGTTTGAACTATATGAACTATTTGAGTTATATGAATTGTTTAAATTATATGAATTGTTCGAATTATATGAACTGTTTGAGTTATATGAATTGTTTAAATTATATGAACTGCTTGAGTTATATAAACGGTTTGAATTATGAAAACGGTTTGAATTATATAAACTGTTTGAATTATATGAACTGTTTGAATATAAATATATGAATAACTGTTTTATCAAATTAAATTATACCAAAATATATAGATATATAAACTTTAAACATTCGTGGACAAGATGTACGTATATTTAAGATGGTGTGACGGCATTAAAAGGACTCCAAAGGTGTCACTAAATCTTCGGAGATGTATGCCTGTGGTTCGAACTTACTCTGAAGGAAGAATAGATCCAGCCCTGTGGTTTAAAGTGTTAGTCTTAAATTCTGTATTAATTGATATAGACAGGCGTAAAGTATTCTGGACTTGTAAAAACCCGGATGATTCAAGCAAGTTTCGTAATTATCATGAAGAACAAGTAGCGGAAACACAGAAATTTGTAGACTTTTTCAGTACACAAGGTAAATATATCTAACCTAGCTTTCCTGGACCCTTGTCTATAACCAATCTGATTAAAACCCGATCTAAAATTTTACCGCTCGCATACTCGCTAATTTAGATCTGGCCTTTTCCAAACGGAGGTCACGTTCAGGTGACCTTTTCTCATCATAATACTCATGACGAAATTGTTATGATACGTAACTTGTTTACATCGACTACGTCACGCATTTTGAAATGAGCAACCCAATCGAAGACTGTGAATAATACCACTGTTAAATTAGCATGCAAACCTTGGTCTAAAAATAGAAATTACGAAATCAAAATGTGATTAATAGTGTTTTCGTCTAGATGAAAGCTACGCATTGATTGGTCGAGACAAAGTTCATCTCGACGTGACCTTGCATTGACTAAGTAGAGATCCAGTACGACAACGCGAGTAGAACAGGATCTCTGTTTACGGAGATTGAACCCATGCCGTATCGGAATTTTGTTAAGCGTCGGCGTGAGCGTACTTTTTAGAGTCTTCAATAAAAAACCAAAAACAAATTTGTTGGTAAACTTTTTCTTAGATAATTCCGATGTTCCAGGATTTGATAACGACAATTTCGTTAAACATTAGTGATTTTATAATAAACCATATGATTTAAGTCTGTGCTTAAACTAGTCATTTCATGAATAAGTAGTTCAGACTATTGTTTCATGTGATGGTGATGTTTTCCATTTAATCAAATATACATAAAATGCATTGTTTATTTGTGTTTTCGTTTTTGGTTTGTGTGTTATGTGAATAAGTATATAGGCTAGTCAAACTTGAGTTGACGCTTAACAAGATTCCAATTTGGCATGACCTAAAGCATTTTTTATTAATACAGTGAAACCCCTCTTCACCGGAATTGCTCTGGACCGAGAAGAAATTCCGGTTTGGAGATGTTTCGGAATAGAGAAGTTTTGCATTCTGACTATAAGATTTAACATTTGTGTTTGATGGTAGACCTACATTGTTCTTGTATTAAATGTATGTTACCTTTATCTAGTATTCATTTTTTCTCATTTGTTCAAAAGATTTATTTCATTTAAAACATTTCATATTATACATTCAAAAGAAAAACACGAATATTAGTACAATTACGATTATATATTGGGTATATTAACATAATATCTTTCAGAAATCTTTCTAATTAATGTACAAGTACAATTTTGTATGTATGATAGGAATTGTCAAAACACACTCACTAACTCATTCACTCACTTACTAACTCATCTGGTTGTATAATAGTATCATTGATTGCTTTCGGCGCGATATGACCTTTTTGTGTTGGTGCGCCGTAAAACCCAAACAAACAAACAATCATCTGGTTGTCCTTGTATTTCAAGAAAAAGTATTATATATTGTTGATACATTTGTACATCTATATGTTTGCAATTACTATGTGATTACTAATGATAAAGCAGGCAGCCTTCTTGTAGAGTGTAACATTACCATTACTCACTAACTAAAATATGCTTAACTATAGTTCGAACAAAAAAACAAAACACTGTTCATAATAACAATACAATGAACTAACCCACTACGAGTGATGCCCAGGATGACTTTAGAATAAACAATTGTGATATGTTTTACTTGTGTCTTAGTTGTTGGTGTAATGGAAAGCGTTATACCATAACAAGCATAATTTACCAAGTGGTGGTGGTTTAACAACCAAGCTAATTTTGTTAAAATGAATTACACAAATGCTATTTTTATTACTGCCTACACCTAAAATGAATTGTCTCATTTTTATGTTAACCAAAACACGTTTTGTTTTTTTGTACGCACTATAGAAGGTCGACCAAAATATAATGCAACATTCAAAACCACTTTTTGATTTCAACTTTTATTGACACATCCCTGTATTATTAAGTTTTATCTACACCCACTTTTCCTTCATTCAGACATGTGTCCAGGGAAATAGTATGCTTATCATGAAACCATTACCTAGCGACAAAAGAATGACTGGTTTTGCACCTTGACCGAACTATTTGTGCTGGTTACCGGAATAAGAAGTATGAAACAGCTATATTGTATGTTGATTAGATTTTCTCATACATGGCAGACCTATCGAAACAGGAGAGGAGTGGAAGGACATTAGGTTTTAAAATCAAAGGTTTAGGACTAAACCAGACTAAGAAATTTAATGCTCTCTATCCAGAAGTTATAGCTGTCCTCCAAAATATATACCCCTTCCCACAATCAAAAATGTTTCATACGATCAATAACACTAGAACCACCCCGACCTTATCAGTAACCCTAAAACAACTCTGACCTTGCCAGGCATACAAAAACATTCCTCCATTGAGATGGAACTACGATACTAATGCATTTTTACAATTTATTTTGCTTTTAATTTCAGAAGAGATCACTTCAATCAGTGATTGTGATAATTTTGAATATGATACCAGGGCAGCGGAACTCTATGGAACAGCCAGAGGGATCTATACTAACCTTAGTATGGAAGTCTTTGATAAAGAGGGCAATGTTTCTACATACGAAGATCTTCTCAAAATCCTCCATGTTTTCATATTACCGGAAGTGAAGTTCCATCTAAAAGACAGACATTCGATACAAGCCGTACTGGATCAAATGGAAAACGAATGTCAAATGGTTGAATCGTTGATTAACAGGAAAATAACCGAGAAACGATTTTACGAGGATTCGCTCGGACGCCAGAGAAAGTCTTTGATTAAAACAGGTCTTTTACTTGGTCATTTAAACAATATTAACACTGAAGAAGATTTTTATAAACTTTTGTTAAAACATTTAGATAAAGACGTCAAGCGTTTGGAAGACAACATCGTGTCACTGACTGACAGAATCGTTCATTTGAAGAAATATAGCTCGGAGTCTGAACATTGCGAATATAAATTACAGCAGGCCAGAGAAACGAGGTCAAAGTACCTGAAAGATAAAGAAAAACTTCTCATGACAAAAGAGGAACTCTTTCAACAAACATTGAAACATGAAAAAGATTTGCGTAAATCGCGGACATTTTTGAGACGGTCTAAATCGCTGCCGAAGAAAAAGAAAATCGTTTCCAGCTATTCTGTGTATGTGAATGAATCGAAACTCCTAGATGCCGTAAGCGATGAGATAAGGTCTCTGATCAATAGTAAGATCAAACTGTCGGGTATGAGAGAAGCCGTGCATCTAACTGTTTCAGAAATTGATGGCGATGGCGTATCGTATGGCTTTAATAGAAAACACGGAGCGTTCGAAGCCGAGGCGGACATGTTTGACCCTAGGAAGAAACCAGATGATTGGATGACGCTGCGTGAACAAGTTCAAGACTTCTTAAATTCTGACCGTTCAGAAACAAGGACAAGGCATGATAAATTTTGTGATTCTGTAAAAAGAAAATGCGGAAAACTATTGGCAGGTAGTCACGGTAGATGCAGTGACGGTGGCTCTCTGTCATCCTCTACAGGGAGTCACATGTCCAAAATGTCAAAGCGATACACTGTACGCTGGTTACATGGAAATGTGTCGAAGGAGGAATGTGAAAAACTGTGTATGGAAGTAAGTGAGTATATTTTGGACACTGCTCATATTATGTCGGTGGAGATACAAGGCAGAGATACTGAGATGATAACCTATCATACCCACGTTTATATATGTTATGAAAAGCATGTGGCCGACGATATCATGGCTGAGTTAAGTAATGTCTTTAAAGAAAGTTTCAGAGATATATGTGAACAATTGTACGCGTGGATAGCCACGTACTCCATGACGGAGCTTGAATTTATCAATAAATTAATGAGTCAGCTGTTTCCAGACGACAGCGACCGTGATACTAAATTTGTAAACCCCACTGGTTCATTACCACGTTATACTCCCGGTTTCATGACGGGAGTGACGGAAAACGGCGGGAATTTACGAGGTTTGGCTAGAATCTCTAAAAGTCTTGAACATTTACCTTTAAGTACACTGGTTGATAAACTTCATGAACAAACTGGTAACTTGGCGATAACTTTTGAGAAAGCTTGGAGCGTTATATCGTCCGAAGGGGATGCGACGAAAAGTTTAAAGTCTTTATACAAAGATGATAAAATCTATTCATCATTTTCTGAATTCTTTACATTGATTCACACAGAAATCAAGACAAATTCAATATTTGATAAGTTGAGACACCTATCACGTGCTGTCCAGATAGTGGAGTCGCGTGCGCAGCATTTGTTTAAGCTGAATGGCCATAAAAGCGATATGACTACGGACGATTTGCTGGACATTCTTATACTGTTAGTATGTAAACTTGACCCTAATAGTCTGCTTTGCTTGTATGCAGATCTGAATCTAATATTTCATTTAACTCCAAGTTTTCTGCAAGGATCAATGAGTCAGTATTGTGTGACCACTCTCACTGGTGCCTACCAACATTTGTTTGAACGTCAAGATTTGCTGATGGCTTCCAGAGAGACCAATGCTTAAAGATGATTGGCAAAAGGTTGTGCCCTCGAGGTGTCAGCAAACGGTCATATAACTTTATTTTTTGGTGAATGATTTTGTACATGCACTGCAGTAAATCATTGTTGCTATGAATCATAACTCTCATGAAGTTATGAATAACATAACATCACATTGTATATGTACTTACTAGGGTTTTTTAACCTTGCCCATATTGGTATGATACTAAGTTAATACATGATGCACACAGTAACTTCAATACCAGTCATTGCCTTAATGCGTTTAACAACAAAATTATCAACTAACCTGACTAAATATAATACGCAGGAGAGTCATTTTTACTTTTCTGAATTACATTTTACTGATCCTTGGCTTTAGACTTGTGGGTTAAGGCAATGACTGTGATGTGGTTACATGTATAGATTGTGTGCAAATTTACCTGAGACAATTAAATGGCATACGTGCCACAGTAAAATCACTGCGATGTGCGATACGACCTAATACGGGTTGATCAAATACAAAAGTTACAAAACCACAGTAAATTTACAGTGGTTATAATTTGTGTGCAAATTGACTTGATACAGGTTAATAATATACTCAATTTAAAAGGGTATACGTCTATAGATAGGTAGAGTTTATTTAATAAATGAAAATATTACATATATAGCACTTAAATGAATTAAAAATACAGTATAACATAAAATACAAATACTGTAAGAGCAAATACATTCATTGTGCTAGGACATATTTTCATTTATTAAGGATATCACAAAAAAAGGAAATGTGAATTTCCTTGTTTCCATTGCGGTCCTTAAATAAATGAATACATGTCCTAGCAAGGCACATATTGTCTACTTCCTCAAACATAAGGCATTAAAAATAAATATATAAAAAAGGGGCTAAAAAACTTATCACAGACAGGGATGACTAGATATATCAGTCTATATATTTTAATTATCAAATTCACAAAGTTACTTTAATACTGTATGTGTATCATGTTAAAATCAATCATGAAGACCTAAATCATAACATAAATTGTTAGAAATGTTCTGAATTTTCTCAATTTGAAATAAAAAATATTCCGTTTCTTATAGTTTTTATTCAAAAGCTACCTAGATAACGAAAATGTTGAATAATCACAGTGATTGACGAAAGTAGTCCATTACTGAACAAAATATTATTTTTCATTAATTTCTTTACAGTTTACACAGTAAAAGCATATAGACAATTATAACTTTCACTGATTTTTCGTGCCAGTGTTAAGTAAAAGCATGCATATAATATCATTTAACTCCGGGTCGGAAATCATATTAATGTTTGGTTTGCAAACCATAATTAAGAATTTGATGATCAGCTAATTGTATTAATTCACAAACATGTACTTTTACTACTTAATTTTTGTGCTGTAGTCATGTGGATGCGTAACCAATATATAATTATACAGTACCCGCCAAAAGTTTGGAGACAAAAGAAATAGACAAAAATTCTTGAATTTTGACAATCATTTTCCTGAATAACTATTTGTGATATATTTAAGTATGGTTGGTGATAAAATGAAAAAAAAGATTTCATGAATGAACACGTCTATAAGATTCAGCATCTGATTTCCTAAAGCCTCCAAAACCATGTTCATTGTAATTATCTTCCATAACATAATTATTATACCATTTCAAGTGCTTCAGTAATAATTACAATGATAACCAAAAATTAATGCAAATCTATAAAACACTTCGAAATGAACAGTTACCAAACTTTAAATATTTAAGCTATTCAGCTGCCCAACAATCTGGAAATGTCTCCAAACTTTTGGTGGGTACTGTTTATCTATCTAAATATATTAAATATCTGTCTATGATTATACTTTTTTTGAAATTTATGTAACTTATGCTGTCACTTATGGACGTATACACTTTTTAAAATATCTACTTATTTGTTTACAGTGGATATCATATTTAATGAATGTAAGATATTATATAAATTCTAAAACTGTCTTCCTTGTTTCAGATTCATTGTCTAAGCTATTAAGCGTACTGTAAACAAAATGATGTATTGAAAATTTTATATAAATTAAAGGGAGACAACCAAAAATGAAATGTGCATACTGAATTAACTTGAAAATGAGTTGTCTCCCTTGGAATGAACTTTGATAATTATCATTCCTGTATGTTAGATTTTACAGTGCCCTACAAATTACTTAAACAAAGCCTTGTTTTTTTGGTTAAACTGAATCACATGACCTCTTGTAAAGCAAAGCAAAGAGTTATCTGCACAAAATCAGCATTAATTAGTTAATCAACGTATGACCCAAACTATGATAGGTGAACAAGCTTTAAAAAAAGTAAAAAAGTAAAGTAATTGCATTTTATAGTCAAAGTTTAATGCTTATGCACGTTCATCGAATTTATAGCTATTACCCCTGGTCATTGGGCTTCTGGTATCTATCTATCAATCTTCCTTGGGAGTTTTTTTACTCCGCTTATTAGTGCAGCCGACAAATTGGCGTAACGGAATTATACCACCCTCGCAGGGGCCTATTTTCACATAGGTGGGGTGAAGCAATCGCAGGTAAATGACTTGCTTAGAGAAAAAAGCAGTGCCCCTAGTGGGATTCCAACCCATGACCTCTCGATGCCTGAGCGCGCGTCCTACCACTGGACTACTGCTCCTATTAATATTATAGGAAAACTACTTGACTAGTGCATGATAAGTTCTCCTTAAAATTTTATTAATCTAAGAACTTTTGGAGGGCACTAAGTCTGTATATTTTAGATAGTAAAAATCACTGCACAGGAATAAACATTAATTCAATAAATCTATGTATAATATTTTCACCATGGACTTTATATGGTTTACATTACACTCTTACGTAGAAAACGCACCATGTCGAACTTTCTTGTCCTTTACCGATTTTGAACTGTTTTCTGAGTAAAAATGTCGTTCGTATAATAGATAATGCGTCATGCACTTTAGATAAAGGTTTTGTCCATTTAAAAAGTGAATAAAGAAGATGCAGGTATATCATTTTACCGACTAAAATGTCACATTGTCATGTCATTCAACTTTTATTATAGATATTGCATATATGTACATTGTAAATTGTATATGTTTCAATGTCAATAAAATATATTTAAAGAATCTAAACTATTGAATTGTTTTTTTTTCTCACCCCTTAAAAGTATTTTAATGGAACAGGCCCTGTTTATTGTAGCATTGTTGACATGAACGAACGCACGTCTTTGTATAGCCTGTACGCATTGACTTTAGATAAGAAAATGATTGGGAATTAGTTATTATATATGATGTGACAGGGACAAGGACAGTTTCACAATCAAATTTATTTGTAAACTGTCTCTATTAAAACGGTATTGTTTAAGTTTATTCAAATATCAGTGACACAAACAATAATCCTACTGATTTAAAAACTACTTTGATTATATTCTCACCATCGATTAAAATAATTACGCATATCCGTATTCATATATAAAACGAGTCATGATTTAGATCAGTGGGGTTAATGTATGTGCTATGACAGTTGAATAAAATAAAAAATACCATACTGAATGTGTCCGTTTGGTAAATACCATACGTTTTTACAAGTTTAACAAGTTTCATATAAAACTGTCCCAAATAAAGTGGATAGTTTAAGTTTATTCAACTATTTGTACACTTTAGCCCCCGCTGATTTAAATACTCATTAAAGTAATTCTAATATTCACTATCGATTAAAGTAGTTACGCATGTATATATCAATGCACACCAACTTTGTTCACACTGGGATCTTTTTGGTGAATTGCACATAAGACTCAATCTTATGATTATTTCTTAGGATTTTTTATGTAACGCTCCCAAGGTCATACTCTCCTTCGCGTCGGCCAAATTCTTTCACTTTGTTCACTTTCTAACGATAGAATATCGTCAGCAGCCACATTACTTTCTTTCAATAAACTCCATGCGTACAGTGGGCATTTTGACTGGCAAAACCTCGTTTTCATGGATAGCCATAAGGCAGGGGAGACCAATCTTCTTTCAAAGAAATCGCATGTTACAATTAAATACTCTTCAATAATAATGACATCATACTGGGTTTTTCTTACATTAAATACACACAAACGCACATGTTTATTTTCAAAAAATGGTTGCGTACTTTCATTGGCTAGTTTTCCGCAGTGGTTTCCTTGCGGAACCAATGAAACTGTCTCATTAATTATTCACGATTACGAGATTTTCCTAACCAAATGGCGCACGGTACATAACGCAGCAAAGTGGAGTAATTTATCGTTGGTTAACCGATGATGACGTTAGAATAAAGGTAGAGTATTCCCTGAGCTGCAAAAGAAGCGTACCCAAGTCAATGTGATAAGGCTAAATCTAATGAAATCGCAAGATCACCAGAGTGTTTTTGCACTTTTTGCAGACAATGCACTCTTTAGACTCTGATGACAGTGTCTATTGTAAGATAAGATAACATAATTAAATATTTCATTATTAACAGAGGAGTTACAGACTAACAACACTGACTTTATAGTGCATTTACCATCATGTTTGCATTTACTTCTTTAGTTTTATGTTTTGTAGCATGCAGTGTGGCGTTTTGTAAGTTTTACTTCATGTATAACTTTTATTTTTATGATGGCATATCTATTTCACAAAGTAACTTCATAATTCACGAGTTAATTAAGCGGTTAAATAGACAAACGGTTCTAGTTTTCTAGATAACATCGTGGTTTTGAACGAGTCGAGAGATTTTTGGAATAACTTTGAGGTAATCTAGAAAATTAGAATCGCTGTGGGGTTTTGGAGAACTATCGCTAGAAAGAGAATTTTGTGCTGCATAGACTGCACTATGCCTGATAAATATTGATTACCTATAAATGTCATTTACCTTGTCTTTTTTATCTAAATTTGTTGATCTGGTCGTCATTTTTGCCGTGTTATGAACCGTGTTATGATACCCTACACAGATGGGCATATTCTTGTTATAGAATGTTCTGGTTCCATTGATTGTAGTTTCAATGTTTAAAATTGCCAGTTGTATTAAGACTTTTCCGCTTTAAGGGCCATCGACATTGTTAATTGATGCTCATTTCTTTTAGCTCGATTATGAAACAAGAACTAACAACAACCTAGATTAACCATATTTTAGTCCGCTTTCTTGTGCCCTAGTCGCCATTCTCGTACCCCGAGGTTATCAAGATTCTTGATCTATCAAGAATCTTAGTAGACTCTGGGTACGAGAATGCTCAGTAGCAATGTAGGATCAAGTTTCTTGTTCTAGGAAACAACAGGGTTGGTTTAAGATGGGATACAAATTAAATCGAAGCTGGTTTTGTAGTGATATCCAGTTTAATGACCACTCCTTCGGTTTTTGATGGCCCTTATAGAGAAAGTTTACTATATTTTAGACAATGTGATGTCGTGTCCTACTACATGGATAGAATTTGAGGATGAATGTTATCATTTTAGTAATGATCAACAAACTTGGAGTGACGCTGTGGTGAGATTTCATTTCTGTTTACCTTTTTAAAGCTTTTTAAGGGCGACATCCCTCAACAGGGTCTTATACGGGAGTTTAAAGGGGGAGCAGAACACCTCCACAACAAGGGTTATTTGTCATACATGTTCAAAATTTAACATACAGTCATTTCCGTACACTTTTACAGGATTTATACGATATTTTATAATACAATACAGTTGTCCAGTTGTGGGACGCGCGGTTAGGGACCGAGAGGTACCGGGTTCGAACCCCTATAGGTGCATTGCTATCTTGCTTGAGCAAGAAATTCACGTGCGATTGCTCACTCAACCAATGTCATTGTGTTACAAGTGTTAATGGTTTAATTCCGTTGCGCTAATTTGCAGGCAGCACTAAGCCAATTAAAAGACTCTTCAGGGAGATTGATAGATACCAGTAGCCCAATGACTGAAGGTAAAAGCTGTTAGTCGGTGAACGTACATAAACATGGAACTTAGACTATACAATGCCATTACTTTTTTTACTTTACAATTCGAAACAATATTGTTTTGTACTGATTTTTACGAGCGAAGATTGTCATAACTAACAGTCTTGCCCATTTTTTTCATTCAGTGCTTTCAGCACTTTGATTATTATTACAGGAGATGTGCAGAATGTTAGGAGGAGGATTAGTTGAGATAAATGATGAAGATGAACAAATATTTCTACAAAATAAAACATCAGACATAGGAAGTAAGTCATCTTAACCTTGAAATAATCGAGTTAAGTACATTCAAAGGGAACTAACTCCATACATACTACAAGTATGTATGGAGTTAGTTCCCTTTGAATGTACTTAACTCGATTAACCAAATGATACAACAAAGGCTATCATTTGGTTATCTCCCTTGATTTTGGTTGCATGATTAACCGAAGATATAAAATTGTCCAAACTCTAAACATCGATTACGTCACACATTGAATTGAACTAAGGGAAATAACCACAGAATTTAAAAATATTTTACTGACTTCATGTACAACTGTGGTCAGATCGCAGTCATTCTCGTTCCCAGAGTCTAGTAAGATCCTACATATTACATGTAGCTAGTATTGAGAATCTTACTAGACTCTGTGAACGAGAATGGATCGCAGTAGGCTTCGCATATGATTTCCAGTAGTGCATCGAATGGGCTGCTAGTTCATGCCTCACCCGAGCTGGTTATACATGTACCATTCCATGAAAAAAAAACGATGACAATGTTGATTTTCTTCCAATAATAAGGTATATGGAAAAAGATATACGAGCACTAGTTATTTACAAAGGTTTAAGAAAGCTAAGTTTTTTATCTGACCGTCGTAAAATGACCATAATTTGTGCTGTCACGGCGATAAACCAAAAACAAAAAGGTTCGCTACGGATTATTACATGTAGATTAAATTCTTGCGCCTCACTTGGTTCCCTAAAATTATTTGCAGGAATGTATTGGACTGGTTTAAGTGACTCGGACATTGAGGGAGAATGGACATGGAACTACACAAATACAATATTAAATGACACCAGCTATACAAACTGGAGACCACACAACCCTGATAGTCGTACTGACCTGGATGATTGTTGTTTAATGTTTCCTAGCGGTCTGTGGATAGATGTCGTCTGCTCATTTGTATCTTATTATATTTGTGAACTACATATACCGTAAGTAACATTTTGTACTTCCTAAGTTTTGAGATAACTTACCGGCCTTGTAGAAGGGTAGGTGAGTACTGGTTATAAACAAAAGTCCTCGAAAGCTAGGTTAAGTACACTGGCCGCCGCAAATTGCCACATAAATTGTGTTGACAAGGAATAACACCCAGATTAAAAGATAGATATGTATAACGCGTAGTGATACATAAACTGACATTTCCAGAAAGATGGTGCAAATTATGAACTACTTTATGCCTCGGACTTACCTGGGTATGGGTGTTGTTCGGTCAATGCGTTTATCTAATGATTATTGAGATTTCATTTATTTCTCTGTATTCATTATGCTAAGCACAATCAAAACAAAAACTCGTTGTTTTCAGAGATGTGATAGTAACAGCGATTGGGTAGAACAGACAATGTGAATGGACAAATTAAACACGTGACGTGAGTGAATGTGTGTGGACGCTGCAAAAATATAGCAAATGTAACTGAAATTCATATTGAATAAATTGCACAAAATATCATATTAAATCTGTGTTATGTATTTGGTATTTTAAATCACGTATCAATATTGTTCAGTCATTGCCACAATGCGAGGAAAACTATAAGGGGAAACAAACATGAAGCTTTTTCACCGGACATGGGTCACAAAGGAAAGTTTAATACTGTTCAACTAAAACGTTCCTACTCTTGACATTTTTAAATGTCAACATGCAATTTCTCATTTACCATATTTGGATGATCTAAAAATTAAACCGTATTTTACGATATAAAGTTATATATGGTATATATATTATATTTGACATCATTCATTGCCGTCCTTTATCTACTGGCTTTGTTTGTTTGCTTACACTTCAATGAGACGTACAGTTTATCATCCTCGTACCCCGAGGTTATCAAGATTCTCGATCTAGTATCTAGAATCTTGATAGCTTCTGGGAACGAGAATGACAGTTCATATAAAAGGCCATGTATGTTTATGTATACTTGTTCACTCAAGATGTAAAATGTTATTAAATTTAAAAAAGTTAAAGTAAAGTTTAAAGTCTGCTTCCATAAACATGTTCAGCCGACTTTACAATCTTGTACAATAATTCCAGATCACTGAAATCACCCTCAGACAGGCGATCCTTCAGAGTAACCATTCACACCTGGGTGAAGTGAAACATATTGTTGGTTAATTTCTTGCTCAAGGAAATTAGCAGTGTCCTTAGTGGGGATCGAACCCAGGACCTCTCGATCCCTAAGCGCACCTCCTACCACTGGACCACTGCTCCTACAATGCACAATGCGTTTTGTTAAATTTTATTCAACTGTTAGTGGCGCATACATTAATCCCGCTGATTTGAATGAATTATATTTAGTCGATTAACCCCATAAAACATACCTGAAAATCTGTTAAATCAATACAGAGTACGGAAGTACTGTAATGAGTATTTAAAGCAGCAGAGTTTATCAGTTACATTCAAATTAAAATGAATCACATCCAACTAAATTTACCAAGTCATGTTTTCTAAAAGTAGAAATAAATTACATATTTCTTCAAACGCATGTTTAACTTGTAAAATACACGGACGAGTAACCTGATCATGGCTAAATTGATTTAAACAAACAGAATTATAGAAACATGTATGAACATATACACAAAGTGCGTATGAAAAGAACAATAAGCTAACATGACTATATACACGGACATGTATGAAAAGTACAATTAACTTGCATGACCGTATACACGAACTGTTCATGTCCTATATATCTTAAGAGTTTAAAATATATCACATTATAAAGTTTATTTAGTTCGCATAGATGGAGTGTATACAAATGCTTTTATAATTTCGGCAATTGGACTCTAGACTGAGAAACATATCTACCTGTAGTTCAATCCTTCAGAGAGTATATAAAATCTAGCACACGAATATTCACCCATTCATAAATTTAAATAGATTTAAACCAGTTTGTCGTTTGTCGTCGGTAAACATATTAAGCAGAAAAAATAACCATGTTAAAACAGTGGAAATTAAATGTGTTTATTTTTGTGCTCGTAGCAATATTAAACTCTGAATTAGCATATAGCAAGACTGTTCAAGTTAATACCAAGCTATTTGGAGCTCAACATGAGAATTTTAAACTTTCGGCTAAAAGTTACGTAAAACAGGAAGTCTCAAGTTTGCTTTCCAGTACTATGTCAGAAGAAAATATTCAATCATTGAAATCAGGAGTTGATGAGGTACAATATGAACTCTCTCAACAATGTTTACAACATACGGAAATGGTCATCGAAAATCTGTTCAATGGAACCGACTGGGCACTAAGAAGTAAGTGCTTTTTAATTGATTTTATATTATCATTTCAATATTATGACGTCATTACTATTTTTCGGTTCCAATCCAATACGACCACTGGCACCAAGACTGGAGTCCAAATGATCGTAAAATAATGCGTATGTCCCTATATAATGTTCCCCGTGTATACATTTCGATGTCTTATATATAGTATATATGTATGTTTATTAGCTATCGGCTAAGTTTAGCCTTTAGCCATTTCCATCGAGTTATTTTATGGCAAAGACAATAATTCAATATAGTGAATATCATAATAAAAGTATAGTTGAAACTCGTACACGATAATGTATGTGGAACCAATTTTTAATTGCGTTCGTTGGTAAATAACTAAATATTATTATAGTCTGATTTTATTCGGTGAGCCGTGACAGGTTGGATGAGTCTAATCATAACCATGACGACAGGTATAACAAGTAAATACTACACTAAAAATCAATACAAACTATAATATCTTAAGTATATATGCACGATATAATATTTCAATATCATTGTTCAAATAGCGCAATCGGTAACGAATCGGAAACATATGTCCAATACATAAATTTTACTGCAGTGGTTCGAACCTCACCGCCTCCTCATTTTTTAATCTATTATTAAATTCATGTATAGTTGTCCGTATCATATAATGAATGTTGTGCTATAATTTGATTTTGTTTAATTTCTATTTGTTTTATTTCCTTGGTTCTTTATCTTTTATATCCAGCAATTTACATTGTACCAAATAATGATACATTTATATTATAAATTCGGCTTCAAATGCAGTGGCTGAATAGAAATCTTACTAGAATACAATCGAACGAATGTGTCAAAATTAAATGCATTCCATTTCACTTCTCTTTCTTATAAAATGCATGTGCAAAGAATCATTGCTATGATACCCGGTCGAGATAGTTTAGCGTATGACATCAAAGTAATAAACTAAGCACAAACTCAGGCAAATATGCATATTCTATTTTATATACATTTGGCTACGTGCTGCACAGAAATTTCGAGTTGTACGTTTCCATATTTGCAAAAAATAAAAAAATTAAAATAATGAATAAAAGAATAAAGGATACTAAGCAGGATTCGAACCCGGGGTAGCAAAAGCAATGTCTATCAATCCAAGTGTCTTACCGCCACGACTATTGAGTCACTTAGACCAAATTTGAATAATTATGATTAAGGCAGTAATCAGTTGGTTGGTTAATAAGCTGTGTTACCTTTTTTTAGGAATATTCCAAAAATCTATAAATACATAAGTGCAGTCACGGCTCACCGGATAAAATCGGACTATATTATAGTATATGTGTGCATTTTTAACGAGTTTAAGGACCTTGGTGCCAGCCGATACGACATCTTTGATAAAGTTCCTTGATAAATCGCTTTGACAATACAGCACTGTTTGCCAGTCACTTAATTTGTGTAACAAAAATCAATGAATTTCCAAAACCTCTCAGGGTGCACTGCATACAACGCTTTTATGGCACATAGTAAATTGTGCTTAATGGTCCAGTTCATTGAATTTCACTTAAGGTGGTCAGCTTTAATACAATTAAAAAAGTAGAGTGTAATAACATTCAGTACATCAAGAAAGTTCATCGAAACAATGTCAGTGGAATTATTTTTATTTATGCTAAAATATTTAGGTACAAATTTTATATATATAACTTAATATAGTATTATATACTAAAATGAGTTCTAACACAATAAATAATAAAACCGAAGTATGATTGGGTTTTGAACCAACAGTGTTTCATTTTGAACTTTTTTAGCTATACATTGTATAATATGTATTTCCTTCCACCCACCCTACGGTGCTATTTTGGGTCCTGATATCATGCGAGTTATATGGCCTATTTATAATGGGAAGAGTACCTTTATATTTGCTAACTTTCGGCCCCATTTTATCCATATTAAAATTAAAAAAATTCGGGACTCCTGGGTAGATATAGGATTGGGGCCATTGGTAAGGGTCAGGGGTCTCTGAGCTAAAAGGGTATACAGGATAGGCGGATAAGGGTTTAAGAGTTCTGGAATTACGGAACGCTTGGTGTTTTGTTGTGTTTTCTTTATTCTCTTGTTTAGTATTTCGATATAATTATCGTTTTTTCTGAAACTGTGCTGAAATTGGAAAATGATAAATATATTTAGCATCCGTCAATGGCATGAATTTGAATTTGTAATGACTCACAACAATTGCATCATCAACTTAGATCAATGTTTCATAACTAAATTTATTAATAAGATAACTACATTGATGACAAATATGATTAGTTGGGTTCAATATGCTGGTTCGTTATGATTAAGAAATAGAGACAAAGGTTAAGTAAGGCCATTCAAAATCGATTGCATGTTTATTTTTCATAGACGCGTAGGTTTACGCTTTTTCAAACGAAGACATAACATTTTAAAATACATCTTACAAAAAAGGCCCAATGCAAAATCATACAAATGTATTATTGCTGTTAAATCTGATAAAATTACGAAATTGACCGAAATATATAATAAAAGACAAAGTTTAATATGACAGATCAATTCAATTACCATAAACATTATCGGTCATCGGTAATCATGATTGCAATACCACGTGATTATGACGTCACAAATGCTACAGTTTCAAGAAGAACAAAACTAAGGAATCCGCCCTGAGTCAGAGATTCAAAAAGTTGAAGATATCTTAGTTTTAGTCAGATACTCCGATTTCAATGATTCCTACACGGTACTAATCTCCAATGCTAATTTAAAACTTTTAAAACCACCTTGGAAAACCTACTAACATTCCCCATTTCAGTGCAAAACAGTTCCAAGTTTTCTTTTAAATTCAAAAAGTTGACTTTTGCCAAATGTTCGTAGGTTTGAGTCGGTTTTTTTTCTGATTGGTAGGCAGGTTTTAAAATTGGACCGGCCGCTAAACAAAGAATAAATTAGGCATGACCTTAAGTTATAGATTAAGGACGGGTCATTTATTATCATGGTAAGGACGGGTGATGAACTAATGTACTTTCTTATGATAACTGATAATTATAAATACGTCATACCGTATCATGATAAATTATCACACCGTTTATAATAATAACACTCATGTCCCCATAGTGTAACGTTGTGATCGTTTGGACTTTTTTGTATTTTGTTATTGGGTAAGCGCACTGTCAATACAGAAAAAAACAGAACATATCTTTTATTTCGTCACAGTTTACTTAGTAAGAACATGTGAACAAATTTTAACATAAATACATAAATACAACATGACGGTACAATTTCAAAAGTTAAGAATTGATTATTATGAATTTAAGCAAAATAAATGAAAGTTACAGGATTGTCAAGTGTGGGGATGTTGGTGCAAAAATACAGAAAATCATTAAGAGTAAAAACAAAATACTAATGTTATAGATTTGTGCGACGGTTTAAAATAATTACATTACAAATAGGGGGTCTATTGGCCATTTTACAGAGGCCAAATAACCTGACTTAGCTTTCCTGGACCATTGCCCATAGTGTAGCATCAAAAATAGTTTGACAGAATTATCTGATCTTCCATATCTCTGATGGACTTGAACACAACACGATCCTGGGTCCTAGGCGCAATAGGCTACAGGCAGGATTTTGAATATAGTTTCCCGAAGCGGTTGATAGTTCGAACTTTGAGCCTCATCCGGGCTGGTCATATCCTTCCATAACGTTTCGACAATAATGCCGATTTTTCTCCGATAATATGTTATACGGAAAAGCTGTCGGCCTAGTGGAATGAGAGTAGAACAAAGTCCATAAACTAAGTTAGGTGAGCTGGCTATTGTTATTGCCTTCACGACATTTAACCAATTAAGAATAAAAACACGAAAAGTAAAGCATTATTATTTAAAATTTCTGTTCTCAACAAGGATCTTCCAACATTGTTTACAGTTGGCATTTCAGTAGACATTAGATCGGGTTGGATTTGAATATAAATGCACTAGCAATTCGTATAATAGGCCATACTTATTCATATACATGTAGATCTAATTTAAATGAACTTGCCCATTTACTAGGTGAATGATTTAGTGCATATGAAATGCAAACTGTAAACTATCGAATTCGATGTTTAAATGCACAAGTTACACGACAAAATCTTATATAATACATGAATATGTTATATGATAGTAATATTCAAGTACCCAGATATTTACCAACGTTTGACAGGGGCGGATCCAGGATTTTTTTTTCTAGGGGGGGGGGGGGTCTGAACTTATTCTAGGGGGGAGGGGTCCAAACTTTCGAACCACTACCACATTAAACACTTTCTGCGGAATAATGTAAGATATAAATAAAAACTACTTAACCATTTAATCTATGTTAAGCACCGAGAAAAATTGTTCCATGCTACTTAAAAATGACTTAAAGTCAAGAAATACACTTATGGACAGGTACATTTTGGGAATTCTAGAGGGATCTGGACACCCTTGACCCCCGCTAGATCCGCCTACGTTTGGTATCAACCAGATTTCAAGTATTCAGATATATCATTTCATATACATTACGAACTATCTTTCAAGTACATGTACTTGTACTTTAAAAACAAATATACAGTATAATATATTCTGTAGAAAGCTTATTCACTAGCGGTGACAAGAAGTTTCCAGTCAAATAAATCAAATATTTATATATTTGTCTGTTACGAATACATCCTTGTTCAAAATATAAAGTTCAATACACTCTATAAGTTTTTTTTACAAATTCTGTTTTACGATAAATTCATTCATCGTTTTCTGTTTAATTGTATGAGTTCAAGATGTTTTGGAAGGCACTGTATTTTTTACCATTGTTTTAGTTCGATGCCACCTAGAACCCAGTTTTACTACCCAGTGAATTTATTATGCCACGATACGTTTCTACGTTCTTATGCGGAAACCCTTAAGTTCTTGATGTTGTTAGTTGCTTTAACGTCCTCTTCATAACAAAAAATCTAAAGTATCTGACTCTTCGCTTTTTGGCGATGTGGAAGGTCTGTGTTCTTGAACTCTTGCTTTTCTTGACTTGTTTTCATACTTACTTTTTAACTCTTTTTAAATATTATTCTTTCAGTGATCGATGCCATGGGTAAACCAGCCAGTGCCTTATTAGATCTACACATAAATTGGTTAGGTAACTGGGAGGAGTGTAGAGATGTTAAAGTTACAACAACAACCGGAACCGGAAGTGAAGGGTTTGATGGGAAATATTGCTTGGCCATGTTTCCTATTGGAAATGCATCTGTAAGTTCAAATAACGTGTTATTAGTTAACGAATCACTGTCTATATGTTTTAACAATCGGCGTGTAGTTTTTAAAAGCGTATGGAACATTGATGTCAGATTTCAGTTCTTATGTTCTTAGAATGTCTTCACTGTTTTTAGAGTACCAAATTATTGTACTAATTTAAATAAGTTTCAAACTCATTATAAAAATAAAGATTTCTCAAAATCTTACATTTTACGGTCAAATAAATCCTCACTGATCTTTGAAAGTTAGGAATATTACGTACTATTTTTAAATAATGAATATTTTCTTTATAATGTTTTGGGGATACACATGTATACAACAATCTTGCTGTCTTCCTGTTCCATTTCCTCGTTTCGGACGGAAAAACAGCCTCATGACTAAATGCATTTTAACAATACCTGGCAAGAATGATTATGTGTTTCGTACAAGAACTCGGCTCATGGTTAAAAGGTAAGGGTTAATTTAATGTCAAACTTGACCTAATTTCGAATGTCGGCCGTAATTCCCGTATTACCAAATGAAAAAACTGAACGATCTTATATTCTATCTAAAATAATATTTCCCTATTGCGTCCCTGTCCGCAAGTGTTTTTTGTCTGATTATAACAACATGTATACGTACATTTCAGAGTGAGACATTGTTACTACCCGGTGGTCTGACATTAAAAGTTGGGATGTGTGTTCCTGACACATGTTCTGACATAGATGCCTCAATACTTGTCAATATATGTAAGTATTCTATTTGCACTGCACCCTAAAATTGATATATCGTCAAACCGTTTCGCAGGTGTAATATCGTATCGGAACCCTAACACGTTATTAAAATCACGATATAAAATTTTCAGAATGAAAGTACTCTGCTAGGTTCTGCTAAAACCTTTCATTAAGTACATTTTCTTTCATAATTATTCAGCACTTCCTCCCTTTTAGAATCCATACAATTCTAATCAAGTTACTTTTATTCATTTTATATTCATGGTATTAATTAAGGGCTAGATTTTAAAAACAAACACACACCATTCATTTATTAATACTTTTTTATTGGATTCAACGCCGTGTCAACACAATGTATTACATTTTACGGCGTACAGTGCACCTAACTTAGCTTTTCTGGAACCTTGTCTATAACCAGTACTCACCTACCCTTCCACAAGGCCGGAAACTTCTCCATATATCTTTTATTAATGGAGGAAAATTGACATAATTGTCAAATTTTCATGGAAGGGTATAACCTTCCCGGGTGAGATTCGAACCAGTACCCCCATCGGAACACAATATACCAAATCCCGGCACGCTACCAATTGCGCATTCTCGTTCCCAGAGTCTAGTAGCTAGTATTGAGAATCCTACTAGACTCTGGGCACGAGAATGCCAACTGCTCCATCAACCCGGGTTAAAATGTATGAAACATAACCGTTCTTATTTTATTCTCGGTGACTTGATACATGTAGTGTGCTAACCACAAGTTTATGTACATATATGTTTTCAGTGGTTAAACTGGTATTAAACAATACATCAGCACCACAAGGGTATGCTTACTGTCAAGAGAACCATCTTGAATTGTCTGATAAAGCTATCGTTGTTATGTAAGTGTTTTTTTTCCCTATAAATTCTATATCAACAGTTGGTGTCATACATGTATATACGGCGGACAATTTAATCATCTTTCCATTCGGTATAAGTACCGCACCATACATGAAAATCATACCTGATAAGCAGACACTTATTTTCTTACTCTAAGATAAATAGTCGCTACTGTAATGGTTTTTAACTTTGATTTATACTACAAAGTTAAAAATACTGGACTCATGTATATCTACCACAGTTTTTTACTGATTTGAAATTCTAACATGTGCACGTGCGCTTTCACTCTTTATTCAATGTGACGTCATCTATGCTTTATTATTCAATAAAATATAGCTGGTGACGGCTGTTGAAATTTTACTCCCCACGTTAAATGAGCAAAGCCGAAAATAGCGCCCGAGTTTAAAGGGTTGACTTTAACAGAACCTTGGAACATGTCAGTAAATTTAAAACATGTACTAACCTTATTACTTGACCAAAAATGGTATAAACTGAGTTTACAACGATGTTAATATAACGTTACGCTGACGTTATGATTAAACCATTTGTTGTAAAAATAAGTAGAAGCGGATTTTGATTGACTTATGTTAAATTAATTTTGAACAGGTCAGCTGCTGAGTGTCACAAGAAATTAATTAAGAACTGGAAATTGAATTTACAAGAAAATTACATACATAACCCAAAATCACAACGTCAGCGCAACGTAATATTAACGTCGTTGTTTTGAAGGTAATTTTACTTTGAAAGCGATATTGTGAAAAACTGAGAACGTTCACTTTCCTTTTTTATTTCATTAAAATGACACAAAAAGTGTGTAGTTTTCAAAAATCGCGATAAGAATTTGACCACCGTTCTGCTTTAATTTGAAAATAAACGTTATAACGCGGCAATTGGTGAAACCTTTTAGACGTGAAAACCCTAAATTTAGTGATGAAATGTACACTCTTTACGAATGACGTGATGTTTAGATAATCGGAACATAATATTTGTATGCAACAACATTTCAGAAACATTTTGGTATAATTATCTTTGTCCTCGGACATTCAATACTTTAAATATATGGATTTAATGTACTTGCATGCCTGTTTTAAGCGCGAACCATTGTGACGTCCGTGACGTCGTGAAAAAAACGACAACGTCGCTAAGGTTACCAGAAAAACAAACAAGAAGCATGAAGGTATCTGCCTGCCAACTTTTATCATAATCGGTGAACATAATATTTTTTTCGTTTTTCCATCCGAGTAAGGTACCGACCCACCTTAATTCAAAAAGGATTTTTGACGAATAAAAATTTTGAATGTCATAGAGTAGATACGATACCTGTTCCACTTGTCATTTTGTGAATTAGTTACAACAAAACAGAACAGAACAGAACAGAAAAGAACATATCTTTTATTTTGTCACAGTTTACAAAGTAAATACATGTGGGCAAATATTAACGTAAATAAATAAATACAACATGACGTACAATTTCAAAAATTAAGAACTACATGTAGTTGTCAAATTTGTAATTAGAAAGATGACATCAATATCATAATATCATGAAATATTAAAAAAAAATCATCAAGGGTATTTGTATATTTAAACATTTATGTGCCTTACAGCAGGTACCGTTGCAAGTTTGACAATATGTTATAAATGTGACCAAAAACAACAACAAAAGTTTGACGACTGTTACGAATATTAATATTAAAATGTCTGGTTAACGGTGGTGTTATGTTACACTGTTCAGGACAAGTCCGGTTAACAGTAGCATCATGTTATACTGTTCAGGACAACAGTTTTCAATATCAAATAAAAAGAAATAAATAAGAAATTAGTGATAAAAATGTAAAATTAGGTGGAATCATGATCTATGAAGGATGTAGGTCCAAAAATATGAAATATAAAGGCTTTTTTATTTTGTTTTGTGTTATTGTATATACATTATGTTTTTATGGTGGAGGGTTTTTACTTACATGTATTTATTTTTTATAACATTTTTGTACAACGCCATTGAATTTGTGATATAGAAATAGGCGTTTAATCAAATGAAAAAGTTTAAAGTTTAACAAATTATAATAAGACTAAATAATGACTGTTTACATTTACATCAGTACGTTAAACTGTCAACAATTTGACAATGCTTTAACGGTGCGCTAAGAAAGATAGAGTTTTAAAAGAGAAATAATAGCAAAAAGTAAGAAGATATATAGAGACAGACAAGAAATAATGGCAAAATGCATAATATAGATATATAAAGAAAGAAAAAGAAAGAAGGTGTATCCAGCAACCACTAGTCACAAAGGTTGCTGGATGGGAAATCCCCATTAAAAAGGTCAATTTTGAGAGCCCACTCTTGAATGATGCCAAAGAGTGGGCTTCAGCAATTGTTGCTGGTAGATTGTTCCATACTGGGATACACCTAGGGAAGAAGCTATGTTTGTAAGTCAGTTGATGTGGAGTACGGTAGAAATCTTGTTGAATGTTTAGATCTGGGTAGGATTTTAGCTGGTGTAAGATAAGTAGCGTGTTCAATTACACTAAACGTTACAGAACGTTACATAACGATACATTCGGAACTCCTCTGCCATTCGCTGCGGATAATCTAATCTAATACACAAATATGCGATCGTTAAGGCGATGAGTGATGTTTCAAAATTTACGGACTGTAAACGAAACATTACTCAATGCCTACACGATCATACATTTGTTTACTTCAAAGCCGCTAGTTTCAAAATAGCGTCTAAATATGTCCGAGATTAATCGCAACGAATGGCAGAGGAGTTCCGAATGTATCGTTACGGAACGTTTTGTAACGTTCGCGGTTACTGAACGCAGCCCAGGTAGAGGATCGATGTCGACTAGATTATTGATAATTTTGAAAAGGAGAGTTTATATACTTTCAGTGTTGTATTGTCGATATTGACCACTGTTATCATTGCTGCTACAATATTTGATCTAGTGAACAGATACAAAATGGCTGAAGAAGAAAGTTCAACTAAATTAGTGGTATGTATAAAAACATGTACAACATGGCACTAGAGTCCTCACATTCTTAAAATACGCACACATATAATATTCTTTCTACAATCCCAATTAAAAATCTGTCCCGTATACATTACCGTGTACGAGTTATAACTATACTTTCATTATTAGTATAATATATATAATGTAGTGTACATGTATGTATGCCCTGAGAACTATATATAGGGACGTACGCTTTATTTTATGATCTTAAGATATGGACTCTGGTACCAGTGATACATCATAACATCACAAAGTAACACCTCCTTACGACACACTTGTTATCACACTCTCATAATTCTCAATTTTTTTCATTCATCGGTTGACTTTTTGAGAGCTTTCTTATGATAAAGCTTTTGTAAAACGAGAGCGATTTGAAGACATGACTAAGTGAGTAAGTTTTAAGTATAAAGGGAAATAACTAAAAATCAAGAGTTATGTCTCTTCATTGTGAGACATAAAATCAGTGGGGTTAATGTATGCACCACTACAGTTGAATAGAAGTATCAATATATTCAAAAAGTACCAAAAATGTATTGTTTCCTTTACGATCTATATTTTGTTAATATCTTGTCGTACGTTTACAGAATGGAAAGTTATATGGAACATTTAAATCAGAGCCTTCTACGTCATCCGATGAACACACTCCAATGTTAAATGGTCAAGCAAATCATCAAGTCAAACAACCATTACCTAGTGAGGATGTAAAACGTGAACCGGAAGTACAGAAAACAGGTTTGTTGTCATTCGGAACTCCTCGAAAATTTTCCTTGAAAATATACATATCTTTGTAGATGATCGCTAAGGTGATGAACGGGTTTTTATAGTCACTCTGAACTCGATCGGTATTGTCGAAAAAAATGTTTACAGTAACGGAAATAGCCAAGTAGTTACAGTCATGTTATTAGTTGTATATAGTGGATTACCTGCCACTTACCATTGTCTTTAATGGGTCAGGCAAAGCTCAATAATGGCGGCACCCACCAGGGCATCTTCGGGTTACACATTGTTCTTGACATGTATTTGCGCTTTTTTCAATAACATTTTCTAACGATGGCCATTTTTTAGCCGTTCGAAACTTAAAAAAATCATTTGAAGATTTTTTTCTTTTTGGACTTAATTTTTGCGAATGATTAACCAAAACCGATGAATGCAAAACAGACACGATTCGGACGTTGACTATTTCATATTAAGAAATCGGATACCTATGTAGCATTAATGCAACCTGACGGCTAAAATAAGGCATCCACAGTATTCTCTGATACCTTGTATATATTATCGGGCGCCGCCATTATCCTGTTTTGTTGGACGTACTTTTACCCGTCTAAGAACGACTGGGAACCAGACAATATATAAAGTTTAACCTAAACAAATCGAAACCTTGAGAAATCCGGAATCGTTTAATGTCCGCATATTTTATCTGGCATGGAAAAATCCTCCTGTTTTCCTGGATGCGAATTTTACAGTAACAGTAGATTACGCAGTAGTAAGACATAGATGAATCTAAGTACTGACAGTACTAAATGAAAAGGCGTCTCTGATATTGTAAAAAAGCTGAGCATGGAGCTACTTTTTTGTACTAAACTGTTATTTAAAGTTACAAATGCGGATTAAAGTCTGCTTCCATAAACATGTTCAGCTGACTTTACAATCTTGTACGATAACTCCTGATCATTGAAATTGTCTACAGGCAGCAGATCCCTCACATCACTCTTTTCCACCTGGGTGGAGTGGAACAATTGTAGGTTAATTTCTTGCTCAAGGAAATTAGCAGTGCCCATAATGGGAATCGAACCAAGGACCTCTCGATCTCTAAGCGCGCGTCCTACCACTGCGCCACTGCTCCTTTTGACTGCCTTCATGTTCGCATATATGAGCCCAATTTATTGTGAAAACATGATCTTAGTATATTTTTACTCATTTCCAGGATTCTGGGGTCAACTTCTTCTATCATTTTCACTGTATACAAATGCTGAGAAGATATTAAATACGAACCAACCATCTGGTACATTGACAAACGTCAATGGTATAAGATTTATCAGCATGACTTGGGTAGTTCTTGGGCATACGTATGCTTTTGGCCTTAGTGCCGTTGGTAAGTGAATTGATTCTTTTATCTTTCTAAGTTCATGAACCACGCGCATGTCACGTTCACGTTGTCCGGAAATTGCTACCAACGAGTAGAATACATACAAAACTACGCATATCTAGCCTGTAAGTATAGATACGTTAAGACACACTTCCATTTAAAACTCGAAGCTATATTTATGGCGAGGATGTCAGTAGAAAACAGAGGAAACAGAATGCGTGCTTTTGGCACAAGATGGACACTTCCGCTATAAAAAATCGAAGTTGCAGACATCAGGCTATAAAATGAAATCTATTACAAATGCATGAAGTACATTCAAACAGATTTACTATCATGGTTGTCAAATAATTAAATGAACCAGGCAGTAATTTTGTAAAACAAAAAAATGTTTTTAATACATAAATGTGTCAGAGAAATACTTTTCGAAAAATAAATGTGGGCAATTTGTTAAGTATATAACTAAAAAAATCTTGTACATGTTTTTTACTGTTAGTATGTCGTTTGGTTTTGTCGAGTGCATGTACAAATGTATATTTGAATGTTATCTTAACTTATGCTCTTCAGTAATTTGAGGAAATAAAAGTAAAAGTTGTACTGAATCTATGCATATTTTTGTTTTAGATAACGTGGCCACATTTTTGCCACGAGAAATTCAAACATTTAGTTTTCAAGCTATATCAAATGCAACGGTTGCTGTGGACACCTTCTTTGTTTTAAGGTAAGTAAACAGCGTAACTGAGCAGAAAATACATAACTAAATCCCAAAAGCTAAAAATAGATTAGTATTCAATGACAGTCTATTTTTAGTAACATTATCACGTGACGATGAGAGTGCTCCCTATCTCTGACTGCAAGTATCGATATCTACCAAGTATTCCGCATGAGATTTTGCTGTATTTTAAATCGGACGGGTTCGGTTTTGTTGATAAGAGCCAATGAAAATTGCTGAAATGATAACTTTACTCGGTACCCTAATTGGGTATCGTTTGAAATAACAAAATGCTTAATATACTTACTTGAATATATGTAACTATGCCATTACTGCAAATAAATGAATGGGCGTTCAAAATAACTGTTTTATTTTCGTAGAGAACATGTTATCAAATAGCCAAATTGTTATGCGTGTTTATTAAATATATAAAAACAATGTAGTATTTATACTAAAATAATGCCTGAGAATACATTCTAAGTTTAGGCATGTTATTGTAACTTCTACATTTTCACTGAATATATATTCATCAAATAACACCACATATCAGCCGCTCCCGTGACTTCGAATCCGGAGATCGCGGGTTCGCCACCCGGTCGCGGCTGGTCATACCCTATACATGAGTTGTCGGCCTCGTGGTAGGGTAAGTTAGTACTGGTGATAGAAAAGTGTCCAGGAAACCTTTAGTAGGAAGAGCTGGCCATCGTATATATAACCTAAATATGTGTTGAATACGACGTTAAAAAACCACAAAATAACCACCACATATCATGGTAAAGAATTCATTGTAACAAATGGGTATTTTATTTCAGCGGTTTATTGGTAGCATATCTTACATTGAAGGAGATTGAAAAACGTGGAGGAGTTAAACATGTTAACTGGTTCATGTTTTATTTTCATAGATTCTGGAGGTAAGCATTTTTACGTCATTAATATAATAGGAGAGAGCATGGTCGAGTGGTTGCGACATTGGCCTGGTAATCATTAGATAGCCTGCTCCGCGTTGATTACAATCTCATGATAAAATACCCCGTTGTTTTCTTGAGCAAGAAACATTATCATTCTAGCACATTACTGATTGTTTGTGATTGATCTAAGTTGTAGACAATTTGATGCTAAGTTTGTCTCGTCTGTTGGTCACAGATTGAACTAGTTTATCAAGTTCATCTTTCGCCCGGTTAGATTTCCTTTTAAACGCCTCTGTCTTCTCAATTTCTGCAGACGGCAATAATCGCTTGATCAGAATGTTCGCTTTTTTATGTACCAACGTCTCCTCCATTTGAAGAGTAGCTCCTAGGATAATTTTTGTCTTAGGACTTTTTGTTGAAACGCACCTAAGTCAAATCCTAGGATTGTCCTAGGACCGATCCTAGGAGCATGTCTTAGGATTTTTTAATGAAACGCAGCCCTGTTTCACAATCGAGCTAAAAAATAAGTATAAAATAATTAATGTTAAACTTCAACTCTATGGTGGTATACGTAGCTTGCTTAATTGACCTGAGACAATTAATTCAGTTCAAAGAACTTTCACATGCATTCAGTTCGTTGTAGTTTTGTTTTTACGGTGGTACTTTGTTATGTCCTATTCAACAGTTCGGGTCATACATGAAACAGACACCACACAACTATATTTTACTTCGTTGCTATAATAATCAAAGTGAAAATTAATCGCTCGATTATAGAAGTGTTTTCAACATGACGCCAGTATTGATCTTGACGTCAATTCTATTTCAGATTGACCCCGCCCTACATGTTAGTATTAATGTTTTATGTACCGTTGATCAAATATTGGGGATATGGCCCTTTGTGGCCCCAACAAGGAGTTGATATAGATGAATGCAAGGACACGTGGTGGAAAAACCTACTTTATATCAATAATTTATTTGAACCTGAAAAAATGGTGAGTTTTTTTATATGATAGCCTTTATATTCGTAATGAATGAGTTTACATTGCGCATTGTCTGAGCTAGCTAATTTGTTTAAACCCCATTGAATTTGCCATATTTGGCAAGTATCATAACCCGAAGGTTCTTTTACAAAGATCGTTATAACAGTGCCATTTTGGTCAATATTGACGTATTTAAATGAGGAAATGATAAAGAATATAAGTCTAATAAGGACTAAAGATTAGCTTTTTTCGCATGTGACATCGCCTTAGAGTCCTCTACAAAAAATGTAGAGTCACAGTTTTTAAACAGCTCAACATCTAAGTGTTTTAAAACACATTGTGCCAGATATTTTAGACTATAGTTCTAGGTGAGCAGTCTACGGTCCTAAGCAACCTCTTGTTAATATGTTCATAGTTTTACTATATTTACAGTGCATGCCATGGAGCTGGTATCTAGCTAATGATATGCAGTTCTTTATTCTTAGTCCATTAATGCTTATACCTTTATACTAGTAAGTATACTTTAAGTAAATTATGTCATATTCTTTATTTTAAAGCAAATATATTAGTGAATAAAAAAAAATCACAGTTTAAACATATCTTGCGCCATGGGTATCCCAGTTAAAAGTAGCAAAATTCAAGCATAAAGTTACCCCCCCCCCCAAAGCCCAAAATGAAACTGATAAAAATTATGTAGTTGCTTATGTCTATCAATTAGTTTTTAAAGATTTGTCTCCCTTGCTTTAAAGTTTTGAAAGATTTGTCTCCCTTGCTTTCAAGTTTTGAAAGATTTGTCTCCCTTTATTTCAAGTTTTGAAAGATTTGTCTCCCCTTGATTCTTATGTAAATATTTTGGAGTCAGAGCTTCAAACTACTCTTGACAAACATGCTCCAGTAGTAGAAAAAACTAAAATTCAAAGAGCTCCAAAACCATGGTTTACTGATAATCTTGTCTCACTTAAAAGTTCAATGAGAAAACAAGAAAGATTATGGAGAAAATATGGAAAGCCTGAACAATTAGAAGCTTTCAAGGTTATGCGCAACCATTATCATTACGAATTAAATGAAGAAAAAGTCAAATCACTAAGTCAAAAAGTTCTTGATGCTAAAGGTGATACAAAACAATTGTATAAATTTGTTGCTGAAATGACTGGAGTAAGATTTGAGAATCCAATGCCGAAAGGCGATTCTGATCACTCCATAGCAGAAAATTTTGCTGATTATTTCTTAAATAAAATTTCAAAAATTAGGGAATCCTTGTTACAATTTCCAACTAACTCACCGCAACAAAAGGATGTTCCTAGTCTTGATCATTTTAAGGATTTTACAATAGAAGAGGTCAGAGATCTTATTGGTGACTTGAATACCAAATCATCTGAATTAGACATATTGCCAACAAAATTGCTAAAATGTTATCTACAAGAATTATTACCTCTAATTACTCATTTAATAAATATATCATTGAAACATGGTGTATTCCCTTCCAAGTGGAAAGAGGCAATTGTTAAGCCTCTTCTTAAGAAGGTGGGTCTGGATCTGGAATATGCTAATTATAGGCCGGTTAGCAATTTGTCCTTCTTATCTAAGGTAATAGAAAAGGCTGCCTTAAATAGATTGAATACTCATGTTGATAAGAATAATCTTCTTCCAAAAAATCAGTCTGCATATAGACGTTTTCACTCATGTGAGTCAGCCCTCCTTAGATTAGTTAATGACCTACTGTGTGGTATGGAGAAATTAGAAGTAACTGCATTAATAGCTATTGATCTTAGTGCTGCATTTGACTCTGTTGATCATGACATTTTATTAGAAGTACTTAATAATCAATATGGACTACAAAATGGTACACTTCGCTGGATTGACTCATATCTTCGCCCACGGGCATGTCGAGTCAATGTCAATACTAGATCATCATCTGTACGTTCATTAGATTGCAGTGTTCCACAAGGTAGTTGTTTGGGTCCGTGGCTATATCTTACTTATGCAGGGACCTTATTTGATGTCATTCCATCTGATATATCAGTGCATGGTTTTGCTGATGACCACACTGCTAACAAAAGATTCTGTCCTAATTATCAGAATGAAGAAGCAAATGCCATTTCTGATCTCGAAGATTGTGCTCTAACAATAAATTCGTGGATGAATGAAAATAAATTAAAAATGAACAACACAAAGACAGAGTTTATCATGTTTGGAAGCAGAGCACAGTTGAAAAAATGCTTAACGCAGTCAATCAATATTGCTGGTGAAACTATAAAATCTGTGAAGACAATTCGCTATTTAGGGGCCTTTCTTGATGAAAACTTAAGCTTTAAAGATCACATCAAAACAAAAAGTAGAACTGCCATGTTCAACTATTTACGTATCAAAAGTATTAGAAAATATTTAGATAAAGAAGCAACAGAAACACTAGTCCTATCTTTGGTCATGTCCCACATTGATAACTGTAATCTAATCTTGTATGGAATCTCAAAATGTGATCTTAACAAATTTCAGCGAATTCAAAACATGTGTGCCAAACTTGTATTAAGGCTAAGAAAATCAGACAGTTCAAAGGATGCTTTGTACTCACTGCACTGGTTACCAGTCAAAGCAAGAATCAACTTTAAAATATGTACTTTCATGTACAACTGTTTTTCTGGAACTGCACCTGCATACCTGACTGAAATTCTCCAGAAGCCTGTACAAAGCAGATCTGGTCTTAGATCTGCAAAATCCAAAGACCTGAATTTTTTGGTACCAATGAATAAGAAAAAAACATTCAGTGACAGAAGCTTTAGTACAGTTGGCCCATGCTATGGAATAACCTTCCAGATGGTATCAAATTATCACCTACTTTGGATGTTTTCAAAAAACGATTGAAAACTCTTTATTTCTCTACTTTTTATGATCTATTCTAAAACTGACATGGCTAGTTAATGCCTCACCTTACAATTACGGTAAACATACTAAGTGATTGAGTGAGTGCATTATGACTTGGGAATGAGGATTGCCTCGCTCTCAGTCATTTTATACCTTGTTTCATAAGACTGCAATGACAACCTAAATAAATTGTCCCTTTAAAGGTGATGTTTCGACACCTTTGAGGATGTATTAAGTGCCCTTTAAAGGTGATGTTTCGACACCTTTGGGGAAATGTCTGGTTAACAGTGGCGTTATGTTACACTGTTCAGGACATGTCCGGTTAACAGTAGCATCATGTTATACTGTTCAGGACACCAATTTCAATATAAAATAAATAGAAATAAATAAGAAATTAGTGATAAAAATGTAAAATTAAGTCGAATCATGATCTGTGAAGGATGTAAGTCCAAAAATATGAAATATAAAAGCTCAATAAAATAAAAAATAAACTTACACACTATATAACATCATGTTCGGTAATATTTTATTTCGTTTTGTATATTCATTATGTTTTTATGGTGGAGGGTTTTTACTTACATGTATTTATTTTTTATTACATTATTGTACAACGCCATTGAATATGTAATATAAAAATAGGCGTTTAATCAAATGAAAAAGTTTAAGTTTAAGTTTAAGTTTCAAGTTTTGAAAGATTTGTCATCCTTGCTTTCAAGTTTTGAAAGATTTGTCTCCCCTTGATTTCAAGTTTTGAAAGATTTGTCTCCCCTTGATTTCAAGTTTTGAAAGATTTGTCCTCCTTGCTTTCAAGTTTTGAAAGATTTGTCTCCCCTTGATTTCAAGTTTTGAAAGATTTGTCTCCCCTTGATTTCAAGTTTTGAAAGATTTGTCTCCCCTTGATTTCAAGTTTTGAAAGATTTGTCTTCCCTTGATTTCAAGTTTTGAAAGATTTGTCTCCCCTTGATTTCAAGTTTTGAAAGATTTGTCATCCTTGCTTTCAAGTTTTGTAAGAATTGTCTCCTTGCTTTAAAGTTTTGTAAGATTTGTCTCCCTTGCTTTCAAGTTTTGAAAAATATGTCTTCTTAGATTTCAAATTTTTAATCAACACGATGATACTTCAATGTGTGTTAATAGGGTCGTGTGCCTCTGTCAGAAATGAATACATTAACCCCGCTGATTTAAATACTCGGTAGTTGTTTGATAATCCCCAGTCATAAATACGGGTAACTGTATGAACGATAGTGAGTACAGAAGTACTGTAGCGAGTATTTAAATCAGCATAGATAATGTAGTCGCCACTGACAGTTGAATAAAATCTGACAATATTAGTATAGTTTGTTAAGACTATGTGATAATTGATTGTGATGTTTTCTCCTCTATTACAGTTCACCATTATGGGGAACCATATCCTGTCTTGGATTTATTCTCATTAATTTTATATCAACTGGTGTCATATCAAAACAACATGAATTAGGATCCAATATGATACTTGGGTAAGTTGATGTTTTGTTCTTTAAAGCTTTGACTTGAACTAAATCAGTTAACTTATACTGGCTAGAGACTTTAAAATTGGGACAACACTAAATTGGCTCAGTCAATGTACATGTTTTAAAGCATTCAATTAGTCAGATGCTTAGCAAGAAATGCAATAAAATATTTCAGAAATTTAAACTTACTTAATTAGTAAGTAGTTTTACCTCAATGCATGGTTATGATTATCATTATTATTAAAAAAGCATGAAGACATGTCTATTGTTTTAGTATAACGACGTCCCTTTACAGCTTCTAACTACATTGATTACGTAGTTATCAACAGGAGCATTGGTCCAGTGGTAGGACGCGCGCTTAGGGGTCGAAACATCCCGGGTTCGATCCCCACTAGAGGCATTGCTAACTTCCTTGAGCAAGAAATTTACCTACAATTGTTCAACTCCACCCAGGTGTAAATGAGTACTGTGAGGGATCGCCTGCCTGAGGGTGATTTCAATGATCAGGAGTTATGAACATGTATATGGAAGGAGACTAAACCGCACTTTAACTTTAACAACAGCATGAGTCTGTTGCTTAACTATGATGAGTGTCCAACGTTCTGACCGTAAAAGCCAGCTTCCACAGTCAGTAGTTTTGCTTGTCGTTAAGTTTTCACCTGGATCCATCCTCTCTGTTTGCATTATGTGCAGACCCAGGCTAAAACTTAACTCCATCAAGTTAAATGTTTAGGAGAAATTTTGTTAAAAAGAACCGGTTAACTCTTGGCTGTATAAAACTGAACTACTTTCATTTTTGGGATCGGAACCAGCTCCCCTACCCATGGGTTGCTATATAGAAGGTCTCAAACCGTTCTGACCGTCAAATGGGCGTGCACAGAGTTTTTAGCTTCAGTAACTTTTATGCGGTGTTGATCGGCCTCACTATTTATTTACCGGACTTAGGATCGTTAACAATAAGCCTGCCGACGTTGCATAACCAACCGCCGTTACATTTTTAATTAATCCAAACTTTTCGGTGGTCTTTTTAGCAAATATACAATTACCTAAGTAGAAAATCGCCGTGGCGTTCCGTAGTATTGCAAAGTTTATTTTACAAGTTATAATCATGTATTACAGGGACAACAACAACGAATCCTTTGATCTAACCTATGTAAAACCATGGTGTAGAGTTGGTCCATATGCTGTTGGTATATATGTTGGTTATCTATTATATAAAACTGGTTGTAAAGTCAGAATGTCAAAGGTAAGACAATGCACTGGTTAGTTTAATAGCTACTAGGGGCTGTGTTTGCACTCTCGTGTGCGATTCCTGACAGCAGTCAAATTATAAAAATTCTGCAAAATTTCTGCTTTCCTCCATTTCATCACCAAACTTAAAATTTATCTTAACTATGGGAGACTAAACGTCATCTGAGCCAATTTAACAATCAGCATTAGTTAATTTATCAATATTTGATTCAATCTATGTTACGTAAGCCAACGTGTTGTAATTGTTTACTCTTAATCTATTGCACAAATTAATTTTGAAACATGACCTTAGTAACCAATCTAATTTTTGTGCGGGGGATTTGAAGCCAGCGATCAAAACTCAGAATAACAATTGTACTTGGTTCGAAGAGAAAAGTTGTTCTTAATTAATGCACTATGCTTTACCATTAAGATATTGGCTTGATATAGTTTGTTTGTTTTGTTGTGTTAAACGCCGTTGCAAATTAGCAATACATTGTATAGGTCATATAACGGCTGTCAGACAACTTAATCACTGTTCCTAGAAAGGCTAAATCTCTGGATTTAGCTGTTAACCAATTAATAGGCGCATACTTCCGTCAGTGACTGACTACTGCCTTACATACATTGTAATTAAATTATTGGTAGGAGGGAAAATTGCGTAGAATTTATTTCATGACCAATCTCAACGAAAGTATGCCCCGCCCGGGAATCGAACCCACGACCCCTCGATCAGTAGACTTGCGTACTACCAACTTAGCTAGCCGGCTGGTTGGCTTGATAGAAAAAAAAACGTCGAAACACTATGTATGTCTTTTTTACAGATAGTAAACTTGGCTGGTTGGTTGATATCTACTGTTCTAGCATTGTTGATATTATATGGTCTATATTCATCTGATGGAGAACCTAACCTAAGTGTTGATGTCTCGGCGTTGTATAATGCTACATCTAGAACGGTCTGGGGAATGTGTATAGCCTGGGTGATATTTGCTTGTGCTACCGGATATGGAGGTAAATGTTTAAAGCTTGGTTATAGTCCAATTAATTAACCTTAGCTTAACCTTTATGCAAGAATATATTAAACACAGTATTTACAGTCTATTTTTGGTCTTCGTTTGTAAATCGCGCTTTATCGGAAGCTTTCGGCAAAATACACGTACTGAACAATTAATTTAGTTTTCATAAGAATAAATAATTTGAAACTGTGCCATAATATGCGGACTTACTTGTTCCCCCAAAACTAATGCGTCTATAATTAGAATTACAATAACATGCCACTTTCACGGAATTGACTTATAGTCACATAGGTTCTTATAAACACGTGTAGCCTTTAGCCGTATACATGCATACGGAAACTCACGATTTAATGTAAGTGAAGTGTGAAATTATTATAATTAGTAGTTCAAGCTCAGGTTGATATTGTCGCACTATACATCCTTATGTATGTATGATATTCTTTTTTAAATATAATTAGAAGTTATGAAGATTTTATAAAAGTATTTGAAGTGGAAAATGATATATTTGCCATTAGGGGGTTTAAAACTAGACTTGTCGGAAAGAAAAAAAAGTCTATTTCGTTGCATCTTAATGGCGATGCTCATGAAATAAACTTGAAATCTGGTATTCAAAATCATTAGAATATTGGAATTGAACACAAAACTCTTGAATTCATTGTCAGGCGCACCGAATGACTTAAAGCTACAGTCCCATAAACATAAAAATAGCCGTGAGGGCACCGTACGGGCGCCGTGCGATTAAACTCCGCAAGGACCCGTACGAACTCTTGCGTACCCGTACGGACTGTTACGTTTTTACCAGGGTCCGTGAGATGAGCCATTGATACGTGTATCAGTTTCAAAGTCAATTCGTAAACACAAACGTGGCCGAGTATCGATTAAACTTGTATATATCCAGCTACGGCTCCGTATGGATGTCTTGTTTTGTGCCATGTGCGTACCGTCACCTTAATACGCAAGGCTTCCCACGGCCTACGGCTATCTGTACGTACGGGTCCGCTACAAGCCACGATTTTATGGGACTGAGGCATACCTAGTCATGCAGTTATATAATGTTAAATTTGTGCATCTTTGATTTCAGGTCAAATATACTTGAAATCTTGTGTTCTAACTAATTAGTACTTCTGAATCTAACACTAGACCGCTGGTGACAGGCACGCCGAATAACCTAACTACATGTAGACAGTTCTATTATGTTAATCTTGTGCATCTTTGATTTCAGGTCCAGTAAACAAGTTATTATCGTGGTCATTTATAACACCGTTCAGTAGACTAACATACTGTGCCTATCTTATACATCCTGTGGTTATGTATACATACTATTTTAGTAGAAGAACTCTAATGAGATGGTATGATCTGGAAATGGTAGGTTTTTGTTTTGCTTGTCCTTTATATGTCATAATTTACTATGTTTCACAATAAGGGACTTTAATCAGTTATTTCCCCTTGTATACTCTTCAAATAGGTAGGTCCATATAGTTGGATTACTCCGATTTTACCGTTACTTTTCAATGTAAATTTGCCAAAATTAATCTTTAATAACTTTTTTGTAAATCATTTATTTCGTTTGACAATCAAGCTAAGTTTTCCTGAAGTAAAGAACTATCTAAATTTCATGACTTCTGTTAGTTTCGTCTTTAATAAGAAAGATATTAGATGAAATATTTTGTTATCCTTACATAGGACTTCAAGATAAAATCTGAGGATTCCAACTGTAAGGACCTACTTTCCAATTGGATTGCTTCAGATTTTATCAGGGATAGATAACTGACTAAAGTCCCTAATTTTTACTACAATAAAATTTTACTAATAGTTTAAACAGTAAGCTAATTTTAAATTTAGTTTAACTATCAATTTTACAGTAGTATTCAGCACTTTATGTCACCAGCTTGTCAATAATTTAACTTTTATTTTTTGTATTTAATTATTTGTCTTTTTGACTTTTTATCACAGAAAGTCTTCCTATGTCACTTATATCTATATCTCAAGGACCACAACGGAAATTAGAGTTTATGCTTTTACTCTTTTTTGTGTCATCCTTGATATATAATGTTGTTTGATATGGCTTTACAATAATGCATATATCATACTGTTTTTTATTGTAACTTGTATGTTATTATATGTGCCATGTTGTAACATTGTATGCCAAAATAAATAAATCTCAGCCGCCTTTTTCTTCAGTCCCTTATAATCGTGGATTGTTGCGGACCCGTACGTGCAGACAGTTGTAGGCCGTGGGAAGCCTTGCGTATAAAGGTGACGGTACGTACATGACACAAAACAACACACCCGTACGAAGCCGTAACTGGAAGATATGCATGTTTAATCTATACTCGGCCACGATTTTGTTTACGTTTTGACTTTGAAGACTGTTTTGAAACTGATACGTGTATCCTGAGCTTATCTCACGGATCCTGGTAAAAACGTAACAGTCTGTACGGGTACGCAAGAGTTCGTACGGGTCCTTGCGGAGCTTGATCGCACGGCGCCCGTACAGTGCCCTCTAGGCTATTTTTATGTTCATGGGACTGTAGCATTAGTGAAATGAAAATTGACTTATACAAAAATTGACCTTCTATTATCCTCTAATTTGTTTTTATTTTCTCTTACAGGTCTATTTATTCCTGGGCAATCTATGTCTGGCATATGCTGCAGCTTTTATTGTGTCTTTATCATTTGAATCACCGATGATGGGACTTGAGAAAGTGCTACTAGGAAAACAGAAGCGGAAATGAACAAAAATAGAAAAACCAAACCAGAATAATTCTCAAATAAACATGACAATCTGACTTAAAAGTGTGAATGAATCTAGCTTACAGGGTCCTCCAAAAGTCATTTAACAAAATTATGTGTTTTTTATGATAAGTTAATTAATATCTAATGCCTCAGTCCCATAAAATAGTGGCTTGTTGCAGACCCGTACGTAAAGACAGCCGTAGGCCGTGGGAAGCCATGCATATTAAGGTGACGGTAAGCGAATGGCACAAAACAACACACCTGTACGGAGCCGTAGCTGAAATAACTGGCACCAGAGTCCATATCATAAAATAATGCGTACGTCCCTATATATAGTTCCCTGTGCATACACACGTGTGCACTAACTTATACATGTATATAATGTATACGGGTGCAATTTTTAATTGTGTCTGTTATCAAAATATTTCATGTGCGTGTATTTAAAGAATATGAGGACTCTAGTGCCAGTGGCTGAAATATACGCAAGTTTAATACATACTTGGCCACGATTTTGTTCTCGATTTGACTTTAAAACTGATACGTGTAACCACAGCTCATCTAACGGACCCTGGTAAAAACGTAAGAGTCCGTACGGGTACGTAAGAATTCGTACGGGTCATTGTGGTGCTATTTTGTTTATGGGATGGAAGCTTTACCATGGCAAAACCATCAAAGACTTAGGCCTATCTGAGTAAATTTCATTATCAGCTTCAGTTTAAAATCCAAATTCAGCATTATGTTCTTTATAAACATATGGTTTAACTATGTTTCATACATTAGCTTTTAAACAGTACAAGAGGTCCACGTTGGACTGGTAATCATTGGATTGCCAGCTCTGCGATGGTTCGAATCCCAGCCAAAACATACCCTGTTGTTTGCTTGAGTAAGGAACTTTATCCTACAAGCTCAGTACTGGGGAACCAGGAAGTGGACTTAAAAGTCGTTAATCTAAGTTGTAAAATCGTGTTTTACAATCGCGCTAAAATGAATTAGTATGATATACATAACAGGTATTCATGACCTTTTTTCTCAAACTTTTATTAGTTCACAAACGTTTGGAGGACGCTGCATGTGTGCTTGTATGCTTCAATGTATGAATTGAAATAGTTTTGTGTCGGCAATTTGTTCTATTTCGTGAATCTTCAAGCTTTATTTATTGTGGTACTAATAATGTGTTACTATTGTTATATGTAATTTTAATTTCATATATGACGTCATATCTATGACGTCACAATTCATGCTTTTTTCTTTTGTTTTTAATAAATATAATTATCATTATATAGTACAAAATGCATTCTATTTTTATATATGCATGAATTTGAGGTTTCAGAAAATGAAGCATTATTTTATCAAGGAGTCACAACATGCATTCATTAACTGTTAACTAATGCCATGTGGCCTTTTTCATAAAGATACTTACATTATAAATATTAAATAACTATGTGTTATTTTCCCTGTAAAGTGTCAAATACACAGAACAATTATACTGCAAACTTTAAAAAAAAACAAAAACTGAAAACAGGGTTTTAATTTGTTATAGGGCCAATAACACTTATTGGCTCTGGTCAAATAATAAATTTCTGCCCCTGACTAGATGACAAAGCCTAACTGCCCTTGGAAAAAGAACAGGACCTATATCAAATCACTTATTTTATAACAAAAATGGTTGTTCATCATCTAGTAACCGGAAATATAAAAAATGATGACAAATAAATGTGATAGAGTTTTTTGAAGACATTAGTACTTGATTGCAAAAGCCCACAAAACCTGAGTTCTTAGTGAAATCTATTTATAAATATGTCTAATTTACAAAATGACGCTGCGAAATTGAAAATTATTTTATGGAGTTTATAACCATCGGACTGTAATACTCCGGAAATTGTTTAAATAAAATAGCTAGGCATGATTAATATAAATTATGTAGGAATGAATTAAGTCGAGGTTTAATGGTGATTAGAAATAGTTAATTAATTCTTGATTAAAAGTGAAAAGTGATCCTGGTGTCGATGTCAAGTATAGTATTTCAACATTACTATAATATTAGGTTTTATAACAGAACAGAACGGAACGGAACGGAACGGAACAGAACAGAACAGAACAGAACAGAACAGAACAGAACAGAACAGAACAGAACAGAACAGAACAGAACAGAACAGAACAGAACAGAACAGAACAGAACAGAACAGAACAGAACAGAACAGAACAGAACAGAACAGAACAGAACAGAACAGAACAGAACAGAACAGAACAGAACAGAACAGAACAGAACAGAACAGAACAGGGCAGGGCAGGGCAGGGCAGGGCAGGGCAGGGCAGGGCAGGGCAGGGCAGGGCAGGGCAGGGCAGGACAGGACAGGACAGGACAGGACAGGACAGGACAGGACAGGACAGGACAGGACAGGACAAAACAAAACAAATCAGAACAGAACAAAACATAACAAAACATAACAGAAAAGAACAAATACTTTATTACATGATTTGAGCAATACTCATCACCCAGATAAATATATATACATATACCATTACATGCGACATGAAAACGTAACATTTGATAAACATACAAACATGGTAAATATCAAAATATTTTTCAAACAACTCTAAGACTTAGAGCTTGCACATTAGATATATAGCATCGCTCTTAGATCACAAATTTTATACAACCTAATAATTATGAAAGTGCTGAAAGAGCCTATTTCTTTTGTGATTCATTTTTCATGAAAATCAGTTTCTTTTGAGTGTTTCGACTGACCGGTGGATTGACTCTGGAACTCAAGGAATAGCCAGGCACTCGCAATAAGTATTTTCTTTTCTGCAACAGAAATGTTAGTAGCCATGTTTAAACAATAAGTCAAGTCAAAATGTTTTATCATCATAAATATCATGACTAAGATTGTATTCCTAATCAGAATCATGATCTCAGAAATACCCCCCCCCAGTTTGATGGGCACTGTAACAAGCTTTGTTCCTCATATCTTTCAACATTATCAAGTTCCCTTTTGTAAACAACGATTAAGTTTTAATTCTAGGCAGCCGCGTAGTTAATCAAAATATGATGCGACGCATTCATGAGTGAAATTTTAATATTCATAGTAATTAATAAAGATGTTCTTTCATAAATAAACTTTACCGGAAACTAATGAAAAACTTGATAATTTTCATTATACATGTTTTTTTTTTATGTCAAAATATGAGACAAGATGTTTGTCAAGTCATGCTTTTGGTGTAGCTAAACAGATGTTTTAAATTATAGAATATTACTTAAAATTTCAGCACTGGGTTGAAGTCCAACCTTATTTAACCCGTTGAGGATTGCCTCGCTTTCTGTCATTTTATACCTTGTTTCATATGACTGCATTACAGCTTAAATAAATTGTCTATTTAAAGGTGATTGTTAGACACCTTTGGGGATGTATTAAGGGCCTTCTAAAGGTGATGTTTCGACACCTTTAGGGAAATGTCTGGTTAACAGTGGCGTTATGTAGCATCATGTTATACTGTTCAGGACACCAACTTTTAATATCAAATAAATAAAAAAATGTAAAATTAGTGATAAAACATGTAAAATTAAAGCAAATCATGAACTGTGAATGATGTACGTCAAAAACATATGAAATAAAAAAGCTCAATAAAACAATACAAAAAATACACTTACACACTATATTACATCATGTGTGATAAATTTTATTTTGTTTTATGTTATTTTATATACGGGTGGGCTGTCGGGCGGGTTCGGGATTCTGGTGTCGTTAACGATTGTGTAAAAGTTTTCAATTTAGCATATATTTCTGCCGTTTATTGTCAGATCTTTATGAAACTTCATACAATGATAATATACCATGTGATGAACAGAATTAGACAGTAACCACAACTCTACATGCCTTTATTTTGGATTATTAATGTGGTTTCCACATTACATTTCTTGATAGTTCGTACAAAATAATAAAACGTGTTCGTTTAAACACAAAATGAACCAATCCATTTCAGAGGTAAGCAGTATTGATAGGGTTGGGCAAAGCACGTAACTTTTTTTCCAAACGGGTGTTTTAGGGCCAAATTATGTGCTGAATTTAAATATGACCTTTAAATTTGTCTCAAATGACGTTTTAGGTTCATTTTTGCAAAAAATCAAAATGGTTGTCAAAATGGCCGATTTTGTCTAAGTACATGTAGGACCATATGTTTTGTCACCATAGGTTGTAATGCGTCATATTATAGGCTTTTATGGTTGGTAAACACGTTTTTGAAGTTTAAAAATGCCAAAATATGTATGGAAAGCCATATTTGTATAATAATTTATACAATATTTTAGCCCAAAACATGATTTTGTAGTAATATATCTAGTTTTGCATTAAATCAGTTTCCAATAAAACTTTTTAACGGGTTTGTAGCTTGCATATACCGATTGTAACGCTGATTTCTGCTTTTGATAATGTTTAGGATAGTAAGAATGGATTTTATCAACTTTATCAAGTATTTTTAACTACAAAGAGCATTTCTTATATCAAATTCTGACATTTGCTTGTATATAATGATGGCGTAACTGGGTTAATTTACAGAGAAAATAGAATAGTTACTGTATGTCTTTCCTTTTAAATTACATATTTTTTTATCTAACTATATTCAATTATGTCCTTATTAAACCATCCATTTCTCACAAAATGCATTACAATTTGTAGAAAATTCTGGAAAAAACTTGTTATACATTTGTATTATTAATAAGAGTAAACATTATACCCCATGGGTGTCATCCTATTTGAAAGCTTGGAAGCTGAATATCTTATCTGTTATAGTGCGGTAATATTAACCTGAGCTTGAACTAGCTTATTATAATAATAACACGTGAGTTTCCGTATGTGTGCATACGATTGTGCGCGTGTTAATAACAGTCTATGCGACTATAAATCAATTTTGTAAAAAGGCATGTTATTGTACTTTAAATTTTGGACACATTCGTTCATAAAAAACGAAAGTCCGCAATATTGTGGCACTGTTTCAAAGTATTTATTCTTATGAAAACAAAATGAAGTGTTCAATGCGTGTTTTTTCCGAAAGCTTCCGATAAAACGGGATTTACAGCCGAAGACAAAAAAAAACCAAAAATAATGAGTTTAATGTATTCTTGCATAAAGGTCAGGTTAATTCTATCGGACTATACGATTTATTTACTCTTTTTGTGAATGTTTAGAACATTTTATTTGAGAAATTAATACAAATTTAATTTTCTTTTGATTTGACTTTTTTCTTGCTATGAAATAATTCTGGATGGTTGTAATTCAAATAATTATACAATGTACATTATTTTTCGGTTACCATACAAACCAAATCTTCCAATATAGGAGAAAAGCGTTTGATTGTGGACTTCATACACTGCACATCTTGGAGTGAATTTCATTAAATTGGCTTATATAGTATTGTAGCCATAACTGAATCTCATTTTAGGACTGTATTTACTGATTTAGTTTCTATGGCAACCACTTATTTTTTGACAAGAATAATATAAATTAAGTGATTATATGTTTGCATACTGATATTATCTAGTTATTAAGCACGTTTTACATCAATACTTTTTTTATTTTGACGTATTGGCTTAAAAATCTCCCTTGACAGACTTAAGTAACTGGGATATTTGCAGCCTTAAATACAACCTTAGCACCGAGTTACTCAGTCAGTGCCAATGTATTTTTTTTGCATAAGTGGTAAGTGTGATTAAATTCAGAATCAAATTAATGTCAGAACTATGTATGTTTGAATATCATAATTTCAGTAGAAATGATAGTTTCAATTGCAACAATAACCTATCCACTTAACATTTTCATTTCTTTATATTTGATTTTTTAATCATAATCAACCGATCAATTAAGAATTAGGCATGCATTTTGAATTTAAACTTCAACTTCAAACTTCACAAATTCATAGTGAGCTTATGCCATGCATTTTATATTCAACATCTGTTTTTTTAGAATACCTCTATTTTGTTTCCAGTTTCTAAAAGACTTCCTATAAACATCATGATCAGTGTTTTACAATTAAACTTTTGACAAAGCATATGTAGTAATTATACAGAGTGAAAATGTCTCTAAACTTTTGGTGGGTACTGTATAAAGGCGGTCAGTCCACCTACTCACTGTTCCTGGAAAGGCTAAAGCTCTGGATTTAGCTTTTAACCAACTACTAGGCGCATACTTCCGTCTTCGACCGACAACTTTCATACATGATTAAGAATCATTTGTAGGAGATTATGGCCGTAGAAATATTTTCATGACCAAGCTCCACGAAAGTATGCCTATTGAGGTTGATATTGACATGATAGTGTTTCCTGGTGTGTTTATCATTGAAAATGTCAAAATTGACCTTATTGTTATAATGGGTTTAACGTAATGTCAACACATTGTTAGGTTATGTTACGGCGTTCAGCGCACATAATATAGCTTTTATGGACAGATGTCTTTAACCAGTACTCACCTACCCTTCCACAAGGCTGGAAACGTCACCATATACGTTATTAATGAAGGAAAATTGACATTATTGTCAAAATTTCATAAAAGGGTATAACCTTCCCGGGTGGGATTCGAACCCATAACCCCCCAGAACACTACATTCGAAACCCAGGCACACTACCATCTGCGCTACCGACCCGAGTTTATTGTCTTTAATAAGATGACTTATGCTCATACAAGTACATCTTAAAATCAGACATCGTTTAAAATCAGTACAATACTGGTAGCACACCTGACTACAATTGCAAAATTTTGGACTCTATTTCAGAGTTAGGCCAACAATTATACGTAAAGTCTGGCCATGAAATATTTTCTTAGGCAACTCTGTTCCTCCAAACTCTGCACGTATCATTTATGGCTGGTGTCCACCACTAACGGATGTGTGTACCGATAACTGATCAAAAGTTCAAGTCCAGAGATCTTGAACTGTCCAGTTGCCGTGCTCATCGTACTCAGCTTTCTTGGCAATATGTGTTAGTCTTCAGTTCGATAATCATTTTCATTCAACTATGTATAGCTTGTTTTTTCTCAACTGTCAAAACAAGAATGATTTCACGGTGAATGCGTTTGTTAAAATTATTGTCGTAATACATCCATGTGTTTCCGAAAGTGTGTAATATGATTGAGTATTTTAGCTTCTTATGCCGTATGAAATGTGTTAGTTAAGATATTTTAATAACAGTACAAAAACAATGCATTCAGTCAATGTGAAATTATTCCAACTTGGACAGAAAGTTTAAGAAAAAACGGACTACAGTTTACTATTTATCTAATCGATTAATCGACTATCGATTTTATCAACCTCCTTGAGAGCAACAACATTTGGCGAAACATCGCTATACGTTAGGTAAAAAAAATACGAATAAAAAATTAAATTTATCTTGTTTATTTTAAACAATATCTTACAAAACAATACATAAAGCTTCCATGGAGTGAAAAAACAACAGGAAACAAAACATAATTACAGTCCAACACAATTACCTTAGCTCGACCTTTATGCAAGAATATATTAAAGTCAGTATTTACAGTCTATTTTGTCTTCGTTTGTAAATTGCTCTTTATCGGAAGCTTTCAGCAGAATACACGTACTAAACAACTAATTTTGTTTTCATAAGAACGAATACTTTGAAACTGTACCATAATATTGCTGACTTATAGTGCGTACAAAAAAAACAAAACGTGTTTTGGTAAACATTAGAAATGAGACAATCCATTTCTGGGGTAGGCAGTAATGAAAATAAAATGTGTGTAATTCATTGTAACAAAATTAGCATGATGGATACCACCATTTATTGGTAAATCGTGCGTGTGTTGGTAAAAATCTTTTCCATTACACTAACAACTAAGACAATCGTAAAACATATCACATGTTTATGTTATTGTCATCCTGAGCGTCCCTCGTAGTGGATTAGTTCATTATATTGTTATTATAAACAGTGTTTTGTTTTTTTTGTACGCACTATACTTGTTTCCCCAAAAACTAATGTGTCCAAAATTAAACGTACAATAACATGCCACTTTTAATAAATTGATTTATAGTCACATCGGTTGTTACAAACGCGTGTATAACCGTATACACGCATACGAAACTCACGATTTAATGTAAGGAAAGTGTGTAATTATTTTAGTAAGGTACTTCAAGCTCGGGTTAATTCAATTGGACTATACATTCAATAGGTTTGTTAATGATCATAGTTTCAGGGTTACTCTACCACCGTCAAGCTAATTCCCAAAGATTATGGTCAAAGTTTACCAAAGAGTTTAAACCTGTAAGTAGTCCTACCGACTATTTCGGTGATATGTACAGAACCCACCAAAAATTCAGTGGAGACAAAAGAAATTTACTACAATTCTTAGAATTTGATGATTAGTTTTGTAGAATCATTTTCAAATACATTGTATATTCAAGTATGGTTTGTGATAAAATGAAAGCAACTTCGTGAATGCAACACATCCATAGGATTCAGCTTCTGACATTCTAGAGCCACTAATATCATGTTTGTTGTAATTATTTTCTATAACAAAGCTTTTATGATATTTTTGCAGTCACAGTTATAGTTATAATGATAACCAAAAAAGAAAGCAAAACTAAAAAGCATTTCAAATAAACAGTTACCAAATTTCAGATAAAAGCTATTCAGTAAGCCTACAAAGTGAAAATGTCTCCAAACTTTTTATAAAAAAATAAAACATATAATTACGTGAACACTACATATGTAAACTGTCTTTCTCTGGTAGGACTTTCTTCACGGAGCCGCTGGCATCTGTTGATTTGGTGTTCACACCGTCATCTGAACGTTGCTGTACCTTACGTGGTGCTTTCTTTTTCCAAGACTTTGGTATGAGCTCAGAAAACATGTCAAAGGTGTCGTTCCTGAATCTAGAGCCCGTAAAGAAATAAATAAAGACATTGACAGCGCTGTTCAGGTCGCCAACAAAGATCATTAACGGTATCCAGTAATTCTCGTAGGCAAATCTCTCAATATTGGTCTTACCAACTGTCAGATAGTCTCTAGCCATCCATAGAAAAGTGTACGGGAATTGAGTAATTAGGTAGACGATATTTACAGCGACGAGGACGATGTTCACGCTTCCCGGTTTGTTTTGGCGACTCGACGACTTTCGTATTTTTCTGTTCAAAAGTTGAACAATGATGTAAGTGGTCGAGATGAAAATAATGACATACGGGATGTAGAACTTCAACGCCATAAGAATGTAAACGATATAGTCGCTATGAAGATCATATAGGGCATCTTTGACGAAACAAACATGATATATACCAAGCCAATGGTAATGTTCGTAGAACACAAGTCTGTATATGACACTGATGCTTATAAAGGCAAGCCAAGTGACGGTACACACAATTCTTGCTAATTTAACAGTGCAGTACTGTTTTCCTTTGATGGGCGACAATACGATCACAAACCGTTCAATAGAAACCAAAGCCAGCATCCAAGCAGCTATCAAAACAATGGCCAAAGAAAAAGCATCGTAGAGACAATCGATGTCAGCCGCTGGTGGCTTTGTTAAGCCATGGTACACAAGAAACTTCACCAGATTGTTATTTGTATTGACGCCAAGGTCAGCCAAAGCTAATGACGTCAGATAAACCGACATAGAATGGTTCCGGTTCTTCTTCCTCAGTAGGACACAGACAATGATACCGTTGCCAATCAGGGATACAGTCCAGACGATTGGTAACAAGTATTTGTACATTACTATGACCGTCATTCGTAGATCTGGTTGCTTCTGAGCAGCAAAGTAGGCAATGTTCACAACGTAGAACCTGTACATCTCATAATAGCTATCTATCTCTTCCCGGTCTGTTTCATTTAAAGAAACAGTCTCAATGCTGTCAAGAACGTCGGTAAAGTTGCTGCTATTCATTATGCAGAACACTTTCCTCTCCTCTATTGACAAAGTAAAAAAAAACAATTGTTTAACTCTGTAGTCAGAAGCCAAAACAGAATACTAATGTAAAATTAGTGATAAAACATGTAAAATTAAAGCAAATCATGAACTGTGAATGATGTACGTCAAAAACATATGAAATAAAAAAGCTCAATAAAACAATACAAAAAATACACTTACACACTATATTACATCATGTGTGATAAATTTTATTTTGTTTTATGTTATTTTATATACGGGTGGGCTGTCGGGCGGGTTCGGGATTCTGGTGTCGTTAACGATTGTGTAAAAGTTTTCAATTTAGCATATATTTCTGCCGTTTATTGTCAGATCTTTATGAAACTTCATACAATGATAATATACCATGTGATGAACAGAATTAGACAGTAACCACAACTCTACATGCCTTTATTTTGGATTATTAATGTGGTTTCCACATTACATTTCTTGATAGTTCGTACAAAATAATAAAACGTGTTCGTTTAAACACAAAATGAACCAATCCATTTCAGAGGTAAGCAGTATTGATAGGGTTGGGCAAAGCACGTAACTTTTTTTCCAAACGGGTGTTTTAGGGCCAAATTATGTGCTGAATTTAAATATGACCTTTAAATTTGTCTCAAATGACGTTTTAGGTTCATTTTTGCAAAAAATCAAAATGGTTGTCAAAATGGCCGATTTTGTCTAAGTACATGTAGGACCATATGTTTTGTCACCATAGGTTGTAATGCGTCATATTATAGGCTTTTATGGTTGGTAAACACGTTTTTGAAGTTTAAAAATGCCAAAATATGTATGGAAAGCCATATTTGTATAATAATTTATACAATATTTTAGCCCAAAACATGATTTTGTAGTAATATATCTAGTTTTGCATTAAATCAGTTTCCAATAAAACTTTTTAACGGGTTTGTAGCTTGCATATACCGATTGTAACGCTGATTTCTGCTTTTGATAATGTTTAGGATAGTAAGAATGGATTTTATCAACTTTATCAAGTATTTTTAACTACAAAGAGCATTTCTTATATCAAATTCTGACATTTGCTTGTATATAATGATGGCGTAACTGGGTTAATTTACAGAGAAAATAGAATAGTTACTGTATGTCTTTCCTTTTAAATTACATATTTTTTTATCTAACTATATTCAATTATGTCCTTATTAAACCATCCATTTCTCACAAAATGCATTACAATTTGTAGAAAATTCTGGAAAAAACTTGTTATACATTTGTATTATTAATAAGAGTAAACATTATACCCCATGGGTGTCATCCTATTTGAAAGCTTGGAAGCTGAATATCTTATCTGTTATAGTGCGGTAATATTAACCTGAGCTTGAACTAGCTTATTATAATAATAACACGTGAGTTTCCGTATGTGTGCATACGATTGTGCGCGTGTTAATAACAGTCTATGCGACTATAAATCAATTTTGTAAAAAGGCATGTTATTGTACTTTAAATTTTGGACACATTCGTTCATAAAAAACGAAAGTCCGCAATATTGTGGCACTGTTTCAAAGTATTTATTCTTATGAAAACAAAATGAAGTGTTCAATGCGTGTTTTTTCCGAAAGCTTCCGATAAAACGGGATTTACAGCCGAAGACAAAAAAAAACCAAAAATAATGAGTTTAATGTATTCTTGCATAAAGGTCAGGTTAATTCTATCGGACTATACGATTTATTTACTCTTTTTGTGAATGTTTAGAACATTTTATTTGAGAAATTAATACAAATTTAATTTTCTTTTGATTTGACTTTTTTCTTGCTATGAAATAATTCTGGATGGTTGTAATTCAAATAATTATACAATGTACATTATTTTTCGGTTACCATACAAACCAAATCTTCCAATATAGGAGAAAAGCGTTTGATTGTGGACTTCATACACTGCACATCTTGGAGTGAATTTCATTAAATTGGCTTATATAGTATTGTAGCCATAACTGAATCTCATTTTAGGACTGTATTTACTGATTTAGTTTCTATGGCAACCACTTATTTTTTGACAAGAATAATATAAATTAAGTGATTATATGTTTGCATACTGATATTATCTAGTTATTAAGCACGTTTTACATCAATACTTTTTTTATTTTGACGTATTGGCTTAAAAATCTCCCTTGACAGACTTAAGTAACTGGGATATTTGCAGCCTTAAATACAACCTTAGCACCGAGTTACTCAGTCAGTGCCAATGTATTTTTTTTGCATAAGTGGTAAGTGTGATTAAATTCAGAATCAAATTAATGTCAGAACTATGTATGTTTGAATATCATAATTTCAGTAGAAATGATAGTTTCAATTGCAACAATAACCTATCCACTTAACATTTTCATTTCTTTATATTTGATTTTTTAATCATAATCAACCGATCAATTAAGAATTAGGCATGCATTTTGAATTTAAACTTCAACTTCAAACTTCACAAATTCATAGTGAGCTTATGCCATGCATTTTATATTCAACATCTGTTTTTTTAGAATACCTCTATTTTGTTTCCAGTTTCTAAAAGACTTCCTATAAACATCATGATCAGTGTTTTACAATTAAACTTTTGACAAAGCATATGTAGTAATTATACAGAGTGAAAATGTCTCTAAACTTTTGGTGGGTACTGTATAAAGGCGGTCAGTCCACCTACTCACTGTTCCTGGAAAGGCTAAAGCTCTGGATTTAGCTTTTAACCAACTACTAGGCGCATACTTCCGTCTTCGACCGACAACTTTCATACATGATTAAGAATCATTTGTAGGAGATTATGGCCGTAGAAATATTTTCATGACCAAGCTCCACGAAAGTATGCCTATTGAGGTTGATATTGACATGATAGTGTTTCCTGGTGTGTTTATCATTGAAAATGTCAAAATTGACCTTATTGTTATAATGGGTTTAACGTAATGTCAACACATTGTTAGGTTATGTTACGGCGTTCAGCGCACATAATATAGCTTTTATGGACAGATGTCTTTAACCAGTACTCACCTACCCTTCCACAAGGCTGGAAACGTCACCATATACGTTATTAATGAAGGAAAATTGACATTATTGTCAAAATTTCATAAAAGGGTATAACCTTCCCGGGTGGGATTCGAACCCATAACCCCCCAGAACACTACATTCGAAACCCAGGCACACTACCATCTGCGCTACCGACCCGAGTTTATTGTCTTTAATAAGATGACTTATGCTCATACAAGTACATCTTAAAATCAGACATCGTTTAAAATCAGTACAATACTGGTAGCACACCTGACTACAATTGCAAAATTTTGGACTCTATTTCAGAGTTAGGCCAACAATTATACGTAAAGTCTGGCCATGAAATATTTTCTTAGGCAACTCTGTTCCTCCAAACTCTGCACGTATCATTTATGGCTGGTGTCCACCACTAACGGATGTGTGTACCGATAACTGATCAAAAGTTCAAGTCCAGAGATCTTGAACTGTCCAGTTGCCGTGCTCATCGTACTCAGCTTTCTTGGCAATATGTGTTAGTCTTCAGTTCGATAATCATTTTCATTCAACTATGTATAGCTTGTTTTTTCTCAACTGTCAAAACAAGAATGATTTCACGGTGAATGCGTTTGTTAAAATTATTGTCGTAATACATCCATGTGTTTCCGAAAGTGTGTAATATGATTGAGTATTTTAGCTTCTTATGCCGTATGAAATGTGTTAGTTAAGATATTTTAATAACAGTACAAAAACAATGCATTCAGTCAATGTGAAATTATTCCAACTTGGACAGAAAGTTTAAGAAAAAACGGACTACAGTTTACTATTTATCTAATCGATTAATCGACTATCGATTTTATCAACCTCCTTGAGAGCAACAACATTTGGCGAAACATCGCTATACGTTAGGTAAAAAAAATACGAATAAAAAATTAAATTTATCTTGTTTATTTTAAACAATATCTTACAAAACAATACATAAAGCTTCCATGGAGTGAAAAAACAACAGGAAACAAAACATAATTACAGTCCAACACAATTACCTTAGCTCGACCTTTATGCAAGAATATATTAAAGTCAGTATTTACAGTCTATTTTGTCTTCGTTTGTAAATTGCTCTTTATCGGAAGCTTTCAGCAGAATACACGTACTAAACAACTAATTTTGTTTTCATAAGAACGAATACTTTGAAACTGTACCATAATATTGCTGACTTATAGTGCGTACAAAAAAAACAAAACGTGTTTTGGTAAACATTAGAAATGAGACAATCCATTTCTGGGGTAGGCAGTAATGAAAATAAAATGTGTGTAATTCATTGTAACAAAATTAGCATGATGGATACCACCATTTATTGGTAAATCGTGCGTGTGTTGGTAAAAATCTTTTCCATTACACTAACAACTAAGACAATCGTAAAACATATCACATGTTTATGTTATTGTCATCCTGAGCGTCCCTCGTAGTGGATTAGTTCATTATATTGTTATTATAAACAGTGTTTTGTTTTTTTTGTACGCACTATACTTGTTTCCCCAAAAACTAATGTGTCCAAAATTAAACGTACAATAACATGCCACTTTTAATAAATTGATTTATAGTCACATCGGTTGTTACAAACGCGTGTATAACCGTATACACGCATACGAAACTCACGATTTAATGTAAGGAAAGTGTGTAATTATTTTAGTAAGGTACTTCAAGCTCGGGTTAATTCAATTGGACTATACATTCAATAGGTTTGTTAATGATCATAGTTTCAGGGTTACTCTACCACCGTCAAGCTAATTCCCAAAGATTATGGTCAAAGTTTACCAAAGAGTTTAAACCTGTAAGTAGTCCTACCGACTATTTCGGTGATATGTACAGAACCCACCAAAAATTCAGTGGAGACAAAAGAAATTTACTACAATTCTTAGAATTTGATGATTAGTTTTGTAGAATCATTTTCAAATACATTGTATATTCAAGTATGGTTTGTGATAAAATGAAAGCAACTTCGTGAATGCAACACATCCATAGGATTCAGCTTCTGACATTCTAGAGCCACTAATATCATGTTTGTTGTAATTATTTTCTATAACAAAGCTTTTATGATATTTTTGCAGTCACAGTTATAGTTATAATGATAACCAAAAAAGAAAGCAAAACTAAAAAGCATTTCAAATAAACAGTTACCAAATTTCAGATAAAAGCTATTCAGTAAGCCTACAAAGTGAAAATGTCTCCAAACTTTTTATAAAAAAATAAAACATATAATTACGTGAACACTACATATGTAAACTGTCTTTCTCTGGTAGGACTTTCTTCACGGAGCCGCTGGCATCTGTTGATTTGGTGTTCACACCGTCATCTGAACGTTGCTGTACCTTACGTGGTGCTTTCTTTTTCCAAGACTTTGGTATGAGCTCAGAAAACATGTCAAAGGTGTCGTTCCTGAATCTAGAGCCCGTAAAGAAATAAATAAAGACATTGACAGCGCTGTTCAGGTCGCCAACAAAGATCATTAACGGTATCCAGTAATTCTCGTAGGCAAATCTCTCAATATTGGTCTTACCAACTGTCAGATAGTCTCTAGCCATCCATAGAAAAGTGTACGGGAATTGAGTAATTAGGTAGACGATATTTACAGCGACGAGGACGATGTTCACGCTTCCCGGTTTGTTTTGGCGACTCGACGACTTTCGTATTTTTCTGTTCAAAAGTTGAACAATGATGTAAGTGGTCGAGATGAAAATAATGACATACGGGATGTAGAACTTCAACGCCATAAGAATGTAAACGATATAGTCGCTATGAAGATCATATAGGGCATCTTTGACGAAACAAACATGATATATACCAAGCCAATGGTAATGTTCGTAGAACACAAGTCTGTATATGACACTGATGCTTATAAAGGCAAGCCAAGTGACGGTACACACAATTCTTGCTAATTTAACAGTGCAGTACTGTTTTCCTTTGATGGGCGACAATACGATCACAAACCGTTCAATAGAAACCAAAGCCAGCATCCAAGCAGCTATCAAAACAATGGCCAAAGAAAAAGCATCGTAGAGACAATCGATGTCAGCCGCTGGTGGCTTTGTTAAGCCATGGTACACAAGAAACTTCACCAGATTGTTATTTGTATTGACGCCAAGGTCAGCCAAAGCTAATGACGTCAGATAAACCGACATAGAATGGTTCCGGTTCTTCTTCCTCAGTAGGACACAGACAATGATACCGTTGCCAATCAGGGATACAGTCCAGACGATTGGTAACAAGTATTTGTACATTACTATGACCGTCATTCGTAGATCTGGTTGCTTCTGAGCAGCAAAGTAGGCAATGTTCACAACGTAGAACCTGTACATCTCATAATAGCTATCTATCTCTTCCCGGTCTGTTTCATTTAAAGAAACAGTCTCAATGCTGTCAAGAACGTCGGTAAAGTTGCTGCTATTCATTATGCAGAACACTTTCCTCTCCTCTATTGACAAAGTAAAAAAAACTATTGTTTAACTCTGTAGTCAGAAGCCAAAACAGAATACTCTTCTCGTTCCAACGTAAGAGACGAAATCCTTAAATGAGCGTATTCTCTACCAAACTATGCACTACGGCAAATGTCCGTTTTTTCTCCGAACTTAGTAATTACAGGTAATTCCGCAAGATGTTCAGGTATATTTTGTCTATCTTTCGACATGCTCTAGACAGATGCAATACCTCCGAGATTGTCATATATATACACACAGGCAAGAATTGCCTGTAGGAAAGTGGGCGGGGCTAAGCGGCAGATATATGTCCTGTGCGCATGGGCAGAAATCGACTATCGAATATGCAATTTATTTACATGTATGATAGTTATTGTGGATTCTATTGTATACTTGAATATGGATCAATACTTTTGTTGATACATTTCAGGGGCGGGTCCAGGTTTTTTCCAGGGAGGGGGGGTCCGAATTTTTCTAGGGGGGTCCAAATTTTTTGGGGGGGGGATCCGAACATCGAACCACAACCACATTATACACATTTTGCAGAAAAAATGCAACATATTTATAATAAAAACTACATAACCATCAAATCTATGTTAAGCACCGAAAAAAATGCTTAATGCTACTTTAAAATGACTTACAGGCAAAAAATACACTAATGGACAGGTACATTTTCCAAATTCTGGGGGGGGGGTCCGGACCCCCCTGACCCCACGCTGGATCCGCCTATGCATTTTAAGTAAAACATGCAACGCGGGTATTGATTGTCATCTTTTTACGGCTCAAATGATACGGTCAATTATAGTCCATACCAGAAGTACTCTTTTTCTGATTATTGTATATAGTGGGTATAAGTCTATAACCACTGGGGACAGATAAATATTGAGGAGCATTGAGTTCCCTACTAACCTTTTTATGAAACGTACACTTCATCAAACTCAAACTTAGAAAGCAAGATGGTTTTACAAGTTTATTGCGTATCTAATGTTACATCTGATTACTTTATGGTTTTAAGACAGTTTTCTTTTTTGTTGTCAATGAATATCTTAATATAGTGTCTTAAATTGCACGTGTCTCTTTAATGAGTAAATACTTCTTTACTTATTTAAAGTTAAAAGTTAAAGGTTTTAAGCTTGCTCTCATATATACATGTTCAGCTGACTTTACAATATTGTACGATAACTCCTGATCATTGAAATCACCTTCAGGAAGACGATCCCTCACATTGCCCATTGACACCTAAGCTGAGTGGAAAGATTGTATGTAAGTTTTTTGCTCAAGGACATTAGCAGTGCCTCTAGTGGGGATCAAACCCTGGAATTCTCGATCCCTACGCGAAAGCCAATCCGATGGACCATTGCTCCTACTTTTGCTTATTTACGTATTCGTTATGAATATTTATTAAACAGTTTGGAGCAGTTGCAGAAAGCAGAGAAGAAACAGACGGCAACCAGTGGTGCTTTTCACAAAAATTCTTACGAAAAAATCTTCGTAAGTCAGTTTCATATAACTATATAACATACAACTATGATATTCAAAAGGTATTCACTATTCTACACAATTCTATAATATTTAGAATTGATAAGCCAAAAAATAAGCGAATTATTAAGGTTTCTTGCTTTTGACATACGAAGATTTTTCTCGTAAGAGTTTTTGCGAAAAGCACCACAGGGTAGCAACACTGCTGTAATTTATTGTGACCAAGGAGATGAAAATTGTACGGCACATGACAGTCAATATACAGTTGTGCATGGAGACGACAATTTGCGAACAACGTCGTTTTCTGATGTTTTATTGTATACGATTTAATATGAATATATCACAAGTACAGTAGCCTGTTCAATTACCCTAAACGTTTCAAAAACGTTCCGTAACGATACATTCGGAACTCCTCGGCCATTCGCTGCGAATAATCTATTCTAATAAACAAATATACGATCGTTAAAGCAATGAGTGATGTTTAAAAATTTACGGACTAAAAACGAAACATCCTTCATTGCCTAAACGATCGTATATTTGTTTACTTCAACACCGGTAGTTTCAAAATAGCGTCTAAATATGTCCGAGGTTATTCGTAGCGAATGGCCGAGGAGTTCCGAATGTTTCGTTACGGAACGTTTTGGAACGTTTAGGGTAATTGAACAGGCTACTGGCACAAGTATGTGCTATAAATATCTTCCTATGAGTTGACGTTTCTTTGTTACGTGATATGTTTTTTTTTTGCTGGGTTATACGCCGTAGCAACACATGTGTAGGTCATATCACGGCGATCAATCAACATTCTTATTGTTTCTGGAAAGGCAAATTCCATAGATTTAGCTGTTAGTATACATGATTAGGGTTTTCTCGAAATTAAAATTCTCCACACACTTTTTAAGAGCACTGTCCTGTTTAAACGTCGACTTATTGTTCACCTAACACTCTGGCTAGGTGAGTAAAAAGTAATAAATAAGTGTTCTAGTTCCATGACAATGTACATGTATAAAATTCTCTTACTTGACTAATAACGCTATTGCTGGTCAAAGGGAAATAAATCTTTAGTAACGCTTATGATGGTCAAAGGGAAATGACTCTTCAATAATTTTAATGCTGGTCAAACGGAAAAAATCTTCATAAAATTTTGCCAATGCATATCCAGTTAGCTCACTTTGACAATATTGAATTTTAAAATGTAAACAAACCTGTCAACATATTAATAGCTTGATAGCCAATACTTTGTTTACATTTAGATTCAACCAAAATTTTTCAAGGTAAGGACAAGTTTAGGGATAAAGTTTTTCTGTAAATTTCGATTCGCTTTAAAGTAATTCGTACCCATTTTTGAGATACTTTAAATATTTTGATAATTAGAGTACGAATTTTTTGTTTAAATTTTGATTTGCCCCCTATAAAGATCGTACCCAATTTTTACAAGGTACATACAGTTTGAAACGAGTTCTTATTCTTGTTTACAATACGATTCGTCTTCAAAAATTCCGTACCTTATCTTTAGGTACGTAATGTTTGAGTACGAATCTTTTATTTACATTTCGAACCGCCCCAAGAAATTTCGTACCAACCTCTACCTTTTAAAAATCAGAAATAATGTCTATGCTAAAAAACAACAACTTTTTTAAAAATATTCACATTTTTATTTTTTCAAACAATATGCTATAATGGATTTGCTATTTAACAGGATAATAGATTCAAATATGAGTTAAAAACAATAAATATTTAAACCAAACAATATTTGCGGACATTTGGCATTTTATATAAATATCATATACAGTGTAACTATACGAAAACATGGAAAATAATGTAAGAAAAATAATGCAGCACATGATTGTATTTCAATAAAGTCATATTAATATGACGTAATTACTCTCCAGTTAAAATCAATTACAGTATAACCTGCATTAAGCAGCCAGTGAAGGGAGGTGACTATATTGGCTGCTTACAACAGGTGACCACTTAAACCATGTTCAGATGAAAATGCTTTGACTAGTCCAATCTGAATAGTTAATTATTTAGGCAGTTTCTTATCAAGTTATCTTCAAAAAGGGCACAATTGACCATGTCAGTTGTAAATTGGAAGTCTAATTTTATGTGATGACACTTTTATGACTTTTTAAATACTCAACTTGGTGGGTTTCTGCACGTCTGGACCATTATACGAGTACAATGATGGTGACACTTTGTTTATTCTACTTTTGATTGACCATGACCACTAAATACAGGTAAATTGATGAATTTGTAAGGAAATGGTGACCACTGGCCACTTACAGCAGGTGACCACTGGCCACTTACAGCAGGTGACCGCTGATAGCAGGTGACTGTTAATGCAGGTTATACTGTATTTGATTGATTAATCACAAATTTGATTGATCTACATTTCTAATAGTTAAGCAAAACTTACTGATCAACAGCTGGTTATTGTATACTTTATTCAACTGTGAGTAAAGCATACATTAACCCCACTGATTTAAATACTCAATATTTGTTTGAAAACCTCTTTACATAGATAGGGATAGCTATTTTTATCATTATGAGTACAGAAGTACGTAGTAAGTATTTAAATCAGGGGGGTTAGTTAACAGTCTTTCTGTTCTCATGATTCACAAGAATTGATATCATTTATGTACATAGTTTATCGAACAAATATCGAGTATTCAATTCAGCGGGGTTAATGAATATGCCACAGACAGCTGAATAAAATTGTGAACCAGAGAAAGGATCCAAGGACCCTTTATTTAAATAGGGTCAATGGCCAGACAAAGTTTAAAACTGTTCCACGACAATCTTGGCCAACAGCCAATAGCTTTACTATAAAGATGTTCCATAACCCGATACAAAATGATGTACAAAGTTTCAAAATTGCATTAAATTAACTGAAGTCATAGATAAAAATATGTATTTGACCAATAACATTAATGCTAAAGGTCAAAGGGAAGCAACTCTTTTTAAAAAAAATTACTACTTCATACATAGTTATTTCCCTTAGACTGTAATGAATTTTAAATGCAAGCAAACATGATAGAAAATGTTAACTAATAATATAGATACAAACAAATCTCTCCAACAATGAAATTGAAAACATGAAAATTAACAGTACATGGACAGATTATGTAAGAAATTGGTTAGTTTATTTCCCTGATAAAATCTGAAGGGATTCCATAGGTATCCGTATTGCTTTCGGAACTCCTCGGCAATTCACAAAGAATAACATCGCACATTTTTAGACGCCATTTTGAAACTTCCTTTGCGTCACAAGCCCAAAAACAAAAACAGAAACCGGCGTTGAAGTAAGTAAATCCACGATTGTTTAGGCGATAATTGATGTTTTGTTTTTTGGTCCATAGATTTGAAATAACACAGATAAATGATATCGGCGGTCAATATTTAGACAAATATATAACATAGTAATATGTTTTAACATTGCCTTGTTAATTTACTACAAAAACTATTTTGCATCATCGTTACACGCTTCGGCTCGCGAATGTAGTAAATCCCAGTATTTTTGAAAGACGCCATATGAATCCTTCCGAGATTATTTATTCAATGAATGGCCAAGGTGTTCCGAAAGATCAGTTTTGGTATTAGAAATTTGGAATACCTCGGGGATCTTCTATTTAGATAAATATATATAGACAACCGCCAAGGAGTTCCAGACGGGGATCAGTACTTTATAATATTGAAATATTTTAATAAATATTTGTTCATTTCAATTAAGACATAGGGTCTCCACCAGTGTGATGAAATATATTAATAGATAATTCTTAACTCAGACATTTTTTAGTTTCAATTTCAATCAAATTAAAGGATTTACAAAAACAATTGCAAATGGAATGTGGCCAATTAGCATTGAAACATAACGATAAAATCCGAGCTATCCAACAAGTAGGACAAACCCACTTGAAGGGTTAAAAACATAGCAGACTATTGTCACTAACAGACAAACACATAGGGCACGTTTCGCAAGGCGATCGCTAGCTAGCGCTTCGTCCCCTGGTACCCTCGATTTGGTGTCACATAGTAAATACTTTTGGTGCCAGAAGACGAAGCGCTATCCAGCGATTTCCTTGCGAAACGTGCCCATACTTATACTATTATTTTGATTGGCAGATTGATAAGTATCACAGTTTATTTGAATAATAAAATATGTCCCTTCATGTTCATAATTAAATTAACAAGTTACTTGAAAATAATTTAAACAGCTTCTCTTTACTTTAAATTACTATATCCAATAATAATGACACAGAAATACAAAAGTAAATATCAAATTAAAATGTTACTCTGTTAATGGATAAAGTATTTAAAACTAAAATAAAGTTTTTCCCAAAAGTTTATTTTTGTCCCCCCCAAAAAAAAAAAGTCCTTGCCATGCTCCACCCAAAAATACTTTCCAAGAACTTTCAGAGAGCACTGTAACCTACTATTGTTTAGTCTACAACAATATAAATCCATTTTATATGCATGTAATTTTGATCTTTGTTTTGTAATTTTTGTTGATAAAATTGCTCATGTATCATGTAACATGATTTGAGAAATAAAGGTTCGTTCTGTTTTGTTCAGTAGATTTCTGATAGTGTTTGTTTGTCTGTTGGGTTTAACGCCATAGCAACACATTGTATAGGTTATATCTCGGCGGTTAGTCCACCTACTCACTGCTCCTGGAAAGGCTAAATCTCTGGATTTAGCTGTTAATCAACTATACGATGCATACTTTCGTCAGTGACTGACAACTGCCTTGTCCTACATGATTTAGAATCAATGGTAAGAGGGAGAATGGCCGTAGAAGATTATTTCAAGACCAAGCTTCACGAAAGTATGCACCGCCCGGGAATCGAACCTACGACCCCTCGATCAGTACATTTGTGCGCTACATGACCAAGCTCCACGACAGTATGCCCCGCCCGGGGAATCGAACCTACGACCCTTCGATCAGTAGAATGGTGCGCTACCGACTGAGCTATCTGATATTGAGAGGAATGTATAAAACAGTATGATCAATGGCAACAATGATAAACTTATCATAAAAAACCGTTTTGCTGAAAGACATGTCGGAGATATGAGAACCCTGACAAACTAGGGTCACGTGATTAGTAAACTTTAGTCACGTGATTACACGTGATGCTTCAACAATAGTCACGTGATTGATCAACATACAAAACAAAGTGACAAGTTAAATATAGATTTACACACACTTATGAGAAACACACATTGAACGTAAAATTACAGTTCCCACCAAAAGTTTGGAGATTAAAGAAATTTACTACAATTCTTGAATTTTTATTATTTTTGATATTTTTAAATATGGTTTGTGTTGAAATGAACACAAATTTCATGAATGCCGCACATTAATAAGATCCAGCATCTGACATCCCAAAGCTCCCAAAACCATGTTTATTGTAATTATTTCCAATAACATAGCTTTTATGCTATTTATGTAGTCTCAGTTACAATTATAATGATAACTAAAAATGAAGCTAAAATAAAAAGCATTTCAAAATAAACAGTCATCAAATTTTAGATAAAAGCCATTCAATAGGCCTACTGAGTAAAAATGTCTCCAAACTTTTGGTGGGTACTGTATGCCATTGGGAGCACATTGACGATTTTCTTTGCAAATGATTTTATCTGCATAGAAAAGCACCGATGTGTTCCAAATTCAACTTAATCATACAATGTCATACAATGACATTTTTTGTACAAAAATAAATAGCAACAAAATTGTACCAAAATTGAATGCTGGCAGTGATTATTTTCTTAAATATTAAGCACTGGTATCGAAAGTCCTGAGAATTATTTTTTGTTAGAGTGTTTTCATTCAGTCTTTAAACAAAACATAAACTTTCAATTTTTAATGGAGGAACATGTTCAGATATTTTTAATGGAATGTAAAATTGCAACTCCCGTCCATTGCAATGAAACAACAAATAATTTGAATGTCATTCTAAGAGCTTCATAAAAATTTTAATTGTATTGTTATAAATTTAATTAAAAAGATATTAATAAGTATGATATGAAATGTTTTATATAAAATTAATTGTTTGAAAAAATGAGAAAAAAAGAAATTTAATAAGTTTCAATATGAACAACAGTTACAAACATGGCTATGAATATTAATTACGTAACTTCTTACACAATACAAACAAGCAACAATAAAAATTTATAGTTCTTGTAAAACTAACGAACTTTTAAATTATAACAACATAATATATGTAACTAAAACAGTCATTTTTACCATGGTTACTATGTTAAAAATACCATAGCAACGACGATAAACATACCATAGCAACTATGATAAACATTCCATGGTAACTATGATAAACATACCATTGCAACTATGATAAACATACCATAGCAACTATGATAAACATTCCATGGTAACTATGATAAACATACCATAGCAACTATGATAAACATACCATAGCAACTATGATAAACATTCCATGGTAACTATGATAAACATACCATAGCAAATATGATGAAATACCATGGTTACTATAATAAACATACCATGGTAACTATGATAAATGTACCAAAGCAACTTTTATAAAAATACCATAGCAACTATGATAAACATAATATAGAATCTATGATAAATATACCATAGCAACTATGATAAACACACCATGGTAACTAGGATAAACATAACATAGTTACAATGATAAACATACCATGGAATCTAGGATACACAGAATATGGTTACTATGATAAACATACTATAGCAACCATGATAAACACACTATAGCAACTTTGTAAAACATACCATAGCAACTTTGTAAAACATACCATAGCAACTTTGTAAAATAAACCATAGTAACAATGATAAACATACCATTTAAACTATGATAAACAGAATATGGTTACTATGATTAACATACTATAGCAACTATGATAAACACACTATTACAAAAGGAATTATGGCACAAAAATATGTGTATCACATGATAGTCTAAAGTTACATAGCACACAAATAAGTACATATTTATAATTATATATATACATGTTTTTTTTTTAAATATATGTACATTTTGAGCTGATCTCTTTTGAACAATATGTTCTCAAACTTCTATAGCTCTATCATTTGACCATGTACATGAAATGTAAAGGTAAAATGTATATATTAAGCCATGACTTTTAAATGGACAGACATAAAAATTATCCCAGTTTTCTCCTTTATAACGCCATTTTATTCGACTATGGAATGTATCATATAGAATGGAAATTAGTTTACTCATTATACAATCGTGCAAGATTGCATTCTCGTTCCCAGAGGCTATCAAGATTCTCGATACTAGCCCGATCGATAATCTCGGGGTACGAGAATGCGATCTTGTAAAGTTGGCTGAACATGCATATAGAAGCAGACTTTAAGAAAACCTTCTTAAGAATATCTTGTGTACAACATAACAGTATTTTCATAGCTGAATACTCATCCATTCCACCGGAACAGAATTTCATTGGAGAATAGGGATTGATAAAGCAAATTGTATTGGTTTAAATATAGGTCAAAAGTTGGCTTAGACAGCTGCGCCGAAAAACCGTGCAAGTTAGTTAACCAAAATTAAAGCTTATTTATGTATCATAGTGACCATTATGTTGACGAACACATAAATACAGAGTTTTGGAATTTGGAATGGCTCTCTGTTTCATTTTTATACTCATTTTACCAAATAACGTCCGAAGATATCCTAAATTGTGTAAAAAAATATGAAGAAGAAAACACGACGGCTAGAGACTAGAAGTTATGACGTAATCCACAGAAAGTGATGACGTAGATTTAAGTACTGTAGAGACTAGAAGTTATGATGAAATACACAGAAAATGATGACAAAGATTTAAGTACTGTAGAGACTAGAAGTTATGACGTAATCCACAGAAAGTGATGACGTAGGTTTAAGTACTGTAGAGACTAGAAGTTATGATGAAATACACAGAAAATGATGACAAAGATTTAAGTACTGTAGAGACTATAAGTTATGACGTAATCCACAGAAAGTGATGACGTAGGTTTAAGTACTGCAGAGCCTAGAAGTTATGATGAAATACACAGAAAATGATGACGTAGATTTAAGAACTGTAAAAACTAGAAGTTTTGACGCAATCCACAGAAAATGATGACGTAGATTTCAGTACTGCAATTGTCTATTACACGATGCACTACTGTCACCATCACAGCATAACTATGAACCTAATACAATCACTGCACATATCACTGAACATATCCAAAACTATGACCTGCCTATCTTTACTGACAACAGTTTCATGTTTGTAGTTCTAAGCTTGTTAAACTTATCAGTTTTCAGTGTTTGAAACTAATAAAAATAATTGTCATCAGCACAAACAATACTATTGTCAAATTTGCAGCTATCAATCTAAAAACGTCATACTTTCATTGCATAAAACAATGTTTTACGTACATTTTCTGTCTTTCCATTAATACACATAAGCGAAACCATTAACTGCAAGCGTCTTGCAAGTGCACCATTGAAACATCTCATCATTTGAGTCCAAGCATATCCTTACCACATAAAATCGATTGCACTTGTCCGTCATTTAAAACAACGACATATTTTCAGTACTTTCTTTTCTTCATGTTTTCATATTGTCCCTTGTTTCACAAGAAACTTTGTCTTTATTCAGTAGGAAATACTGCCTTGTTCTGGCTATGAATCACGTGGTTTATACAATGTCTGATTCTTGAAACACAGCGCCACCTATCGTAGCAAGATTCGGGCTTTCAGGGGGAGAGAATTCATTAGTTCTTAACATGGTTATACCAGAGTCCGAGCTTGATGAATCATGGCGTTCGTTGTTTTCCTGAAAAAGGTAATAAAAGTTTAGATTAATATGACAATACAAAGTTACGTTGGACTTCGTGTCAACGTCTAGCTCAGTCGGTAGCGCACACGTCTACTGATCAGTGATTTAGCCTTTTCAGGAACTGTGAGTAGGTGGACTGACCGCCGTGGTATAACCTGTACAATGTGTTGTTACTGCGTTAAACCAAACAACAACAACAAAGCTATAAGATTGGAGACTTTAGTTAATAAATAATACATTAATAGCTTACATGTGCTTGATCCACGTGGGGTCCAACAGGTAAATTTCTAGCCCTTTGTAAAGGACTTCTCCTCAGTAATCCTGGTGACGTCATCGCCGTTCCTAAAACAGGTGCTAGTAACGTGGAATGTTGTACTGAATGCTGGCTTGTGACTGTCTTCTCTGGTACCACGTGACCGGTGAGGCATGAGATTGGAATTTTATATATAAATCTAGTGGACGAAAATGGGAACTTTGCTGCAACTAGAAAAAAAGTTAAGTAGATTTAACACGATGTAAATATGTAGACAATGCTTTTAGTGTTCTGATTTTTCATTGACAACAGCAGGTCATAAAGCGATCATTCGGTGCTTTCATCGTTTTTATTTTTCATTGACAACAGCAGGTCAATAAAGCGATCATTCGGTATTTTCAGTGTTTATATTATTTATTAACAACAATTGGCCAAGAGAGCAATTATTTCAGCGTTTTTTTTCATAGACAAAAGTTTGTCAATCAATCGTTAATTCGGTGCTTTCAGCGGTTTCTATTTTTCAATGACAAGAGCTTGTCAATAAATTGCTTATTTGGTGCTTTCAGCGGGCGGTTATTTTCATTGACAACAGTTGGTCAATTAATCGTTTATTCAGTGTTCTTATTTTTCATTGACAACAGCTGGTCAATACAGCGATCAGCGTTACAGCGATCATGCGTTTGTCAATAAATCGTTTATTTGATGCTTTCAGCGCTTTGATATTTAGTTTTTAAATATTTAAAATACTTACAGTTTGGTGATGAAGATAACTTAAAGTTTGGTGAACGTGGAGGTGAGCAGGAATCATTATCTAATGGATATCTCTCTTCTTGGGGTGGAGGATAAGCAGACGATGCAAAAAATATGTCACACTGAAATACATAGCAATAGAAAATAATTTATGATTATGGAGACTGTCCGTTCCAAGGCGGAAAACCTTCAGGCCATTCCTTATTTTCGTTATTTTAGGCTTTCCTTATTGTTTGGTGGTGTCCCTTTTATTACAAAAAATAAAATCTTAAAAAATCACCATTGTGTTGTGACTGTATGGTAGGAGTGTGTATTTACTGTTGCTGATCCTGATGTGTTTGCTCACACCTTTTTACTTACTTGTTTTTTTCATAATCTCGACTACGCATATTTCGACTTTTCATCATATTAATTCGACATACATTTCAACGTGTGTTGATAAAAATGTAAAGCCAAAGAAAGACAATTCTTGAATTAAATGGTCATATTATGTTCAGTAGTTATCTTTCTTTATCAAAATATACTTAAATATCGTACTTTCAACGATTGAAAGTACTACGACTTAGTGCTTTCAGTCTACAATACTGAATTCAGCAAATAAGCATCAACAAGAGAACCTACTTTCTTCATCTATTTGATGATGCTGTTTGTCTCGATTTTAACATCTCGATATCTCTGCTAGAAATCATTCATAAGAAAGTAAACGAGTGAAATTTTCAAGCGATGCAAAGGAGAGTAGGAGGACCCATAACGTCCGAAGAATTCCGAATAAGAACTAAATAAAACTTACTTTAGAAGATATCAGTGTTAAATCAGGCATTGTCATCGTATGTACAAGGTTGCCATTGACAATAAGCCTGATCTCAATAGTGTCTGCTGTGAAGGCCATTACATAAGGAAAGGCACAAACTGAAACAAAAAGAAACGAACAACTTATTCAAAACATTGAAAAACAAATAAGAACAGCTCAATAATCTCTTCAGTTAAAAGAACTCCTTAAAAAACTTCGTTGAGACCATTAAAGATTTATACGTTTGAAAGATATACTGACACGAAAAAACTATACACTCAGTAAAAGACAAATTTCACATACAAAGTTACAATCAATATAGGAATGTTTGTTATCATTCTTTAGCAAAATCAATTTGCCACATATCTATGTTAATTTCATTAAATGTTAGTTTATATCTTAAGCATGATTCACGTTTAAAGTTAGAGGCACAAAAAGTAAAAGTTGCAGACGTTCTTTGTTTTTCTTTGTTTGTATTACCTTAGGAAAAGAGTTTAATAATGTGATAATACATTAATATCTGTTATGTTCACCACGTCTACGGAACACGACAAGCAATCGTAAAGGCATAGGCCTTGCCTTAACGTCTAATGACGTCGATGAGATTATTAAACTATTTTCCTAAGTTAATACAAACAACGAAACAACAACAAAAAAAAAACAAACAACGCCTGCAACTTTTACTTTTCCTACCTCTCTCTTTAAACGTTAATTTTACAATGATTTAACTAAAATTTAAAGACATTTACATAGATATGTGGCAAATAGTTTTGCTAAAGAATGATACCAAACATACCTACATTGAATTTAAATTTGTATGTGAAATTTGTCTTTTACTGTGTGTATAGTTTTTTTTGCGTGTCAGTATAAGTCCGTTTTCACAGCGAATCCAAGATCCGATATAAGAGGCATAAACACTTTTGTTTTCAACGGTGTGTGGCTTGACATTTAACTTCAATGGTGGTACTTAGCAAAATCCACAATGTAGACATCTTTGTCAAGACCTTAACATAATCTGGCACTTATATCTGTACGAGTATATTTTTAATCATTCTTATGTTTGTTTGTTTGTTGGGTTAAGCGCCGTAGCAACACATTATATAGGTTATATAACGGCGGTCTGTCAACCTACTCACTGCTCCTGGAAAGGCTAAATCTCTGGATTTAGCTGTTAACCAACTACTAGGCGCATACTTTCGTCAGTGACTGTCAACTGCTCTACATAATTAAAAATCATTCGAAGGAGGGAGAATGGCCGTACAAATAATTTCATAACCAAGCTCCACGAAAGTATGAACCGACGACCCCTCGGTCAGAGCCATGCGTGCTACCAACTGAGCTAGCCGGGCGGCTAATCATTCTAAGCTTATGTATGTAATAACTCACTAACCTATATGATTAGGTTCAGAATTCCAATGTATATCAAAATCATTGCTATTTTCTTCTTTTAATTTCTGGAAATGACTCACATCTGAAAAAATGAACGTCATTTAAATATTTATGATGTAGACATATAGGAACAGTATGAAAGTGAAAAAAAAAACGAAACAGAGAAAAGCATTAAATTAATCGGATATTCATTAGGTTGGGAACCATTATTCAACTTTCTTCTCTTATGTTTAGTTCGATGTTATACCATTTTATAAATTATGACTTAAGACAGTTTGACATCTTGTTTTCACAAAAATGCAGAGAATGAGTCAAACGTTGATTTGCTATGCTTTTTTTTTCAGCCATATAGCGTGTGATCAGACGCCTACTCATTATGCCTGAAGAGACTCTTGGTCGAATATTCTTACCAGTTATAAGCACATTCTGTCAGAATTGGCAACAGTTGTATGAAAACGAATGGTCAAAGAAACAATTTCATGACTCAGTACCAAAAACCAGGGAAATGATTAATCTAAGTTGTAAGATCTTATTTAAAAAATAGTATAAATCATAAACTAGACAAATATCATAAAGGACTTTGAATGCTCGGTTATCAAAATTCAGTACAATATACACTGCCCTCCAAAAATTCCTTTACATTAAAATTGACTGCTTTAACAAAAAAAATTGAAACTTCATTTAGTACAAAGTGAATGTGTGAAGGAACTTTTGGAGAGCAGTGTAGCTTTAAAATAACTTACAATTATAAGACAACAATAGCTCTGCTTCTTCGTCCTCATAAATATCCATAGCAGATACTAATGTAACATTCTGTAATCAGAAATATATAAATCAAGCAATGTAGTAACATGATCTTTAGAGTGTAAACTAACACTTGTTTTTTTGTGTCAAGTTACTGCAGCAGCCAAAAAGCTGGGGATTAAAGGTACCCATCCACAGATTTTAACTTAAATATCTACTTTTTCTAAAACTGTCAAAATTGTATGTAAATTTTTTTGGAAGCAGGAAAGTAGTGGTCTGATAATGACAATTTTAGTGCAAATTGACATACAGCTATAAATGATGGTGTTTTGAAGTAGAAAAATCTACCCCGTATGACACGGTATAGACAATTTTAGTGCATTTTTGTGACTTTTATTGTAGATGTCTTGCAATATATAGGTCAGTTTGTCTTAAAATATTAAGATTTAATTTTTTGACAAAATTACAAATATTGAAAAGTATTTTGAAAAGATATAGAAAAATCCTAACCAAATCTGTGAATTAGTACCTTCAAAATATAAATGATAAACCTTTCTCACCTTTATTGAGTCTATTTGGAAGAGCTGTAAAGTATCACCATTTTTCTCATTAATTAAATCAAATTGGTGTTTGTAACCGATACATATTTGATTATCAACTTTCACACCGTCATTGTCTCCCTTTGTGCCATCAATTAATGATATTAAATGTGGAGAATCAAAACAATCAAGTTCCTGAAACCAATAGAAATTATCGTTAAACTTGTACACTACAATTCATACACATCTATTGCAGCTAGACCGGGCTTGTATACTAGGTAATTCATTTTTAAGACATGAACCTCGACATGAAAAATTATGTAATAAGGATCATGATGCCTATATAAAATGACATTTTGTTATCAGTGTCGGTCGAATCATCAATACAAATGTGCTATTATAGTTGGTGTTTTTCAAACCAACCGTCCTACTTGATTCAGTGGTAGGCAGGAAACTGGTTGTAGAAAATGAGTTATGACGAAATGCACAAATGCATCTTGATCTTATTCGGTAATTGGATACTAGACGCGTTTACCGACAGAGCTAACCAAGCGGATTGTGAAAGAATCCAAATATCTGCCAAATTGAATCGGAAAGTGTTATTTCTAAACAAAGACTTTCAAACTAACATACCCTAATTAAAGTAAAGCCATCAACAGTATCAAGTTCTATAGTTGGACAACACCACATTCTCCATTCAACCGAGTGTTTCCAATTAAATAACAATAAACGTCGTCCAACAGCTACTACCATACGTAGGTGACTACTTCCTGGTCTGCTGAGAGAGTATAGATGACAACCTACAAGAGGAAAGTATTTAAGTGACAACCTAAAATATATAAAAGATGAAGATACTAAAACAAAATGCATTGTACCATTGAATGAATACTAAAACGTCCACAGTTGGCACCACTGAAATATATTATCATAATAGAAACGTAGAATTAATATAAGAACATTTTCATCTCAGATTGTCATTTATAGATCACAACCTACAAGACAGAAATATTAAAACAGAATAAATGGTAAGTTTTATGGCAGAACCAGCAATGACTTCGGGACGCTTGATTTAAAAGCCTGCAAGAAAATGAATTATAATTTTTTAAAGGCAGACTGACCAACTGATAGAGGTATTTAAAATAATTAAGGTCACAATGTAAAACACACTAAAATCATCTATAGCGTAACGTATCGGTATTTCCTAAAAGTGCAATCTTTTTCAGACGTATGCCGATTTGCAGTAAAGTTGTCAATATAAAACCATCTTAAACATTTAAGAAACGTTGATATTTAAGATAAGATTTGTAAACATACAGCTGTAACACAGCTGTTATAAACAACGCAATGTACATATTGGTATGGAAATATGGTATGGTCTTAAACATACATTGCCGAACGTTGTTATGTTGAAGAATTATGTTAAGTGCTTTCTTAATTAAACTCGGTGGTTTGCTCATTATATTGAGTGCATTTTACATTATATTCGGAGGTTTAATCATTATATAAGGTACATTCTCATTACATATAATTTTTATGATCAAAACACCGAGTATAATAAAGATAGCACTTAATATATTGATCAAATCACCTAGTATAATGACGAATGCACCAAATGTAATGAAGAAACCAATCAGTACAATGAACTAACTTCTTAATACATGTATAAAGCTATTTTAACGCAATAACATTCGTTAATGTACGTATAAGACAGTCAATGCTTTCCATATGTTGGAGGCATTGAAGCAATGTCTACACATTACAACATAAACATCCATGCCAAATATGTGGTCGACTTTTTAGGGCTAAAATTGGTCTGATTAGTCATCAACGGACCTACAAACCAATCAAGACACCTTAAGTATGGTCATTTTTGCCAGTGAAGGACAAACATCCTCACAATGTAGCATACCTGATGACATCACATATAACTAACCTACCTTTAGTCTTCTCTATTTTATGATCTTTACAATCTAGTTTTGTACGAACAGTATTCTCAGTAGCTTCTCCTTCAAAGTCCATCAATCTGAATACAACAATCTTCCCATCCTTACCTATACATTATAAAAATATAACTCTTTATAATGATATTCATTATATAAGTCATAAACATATAACACATTGATTGCCAAATTGCGAAACAATTTCATTTATAAGGACATCAAAAATTGTCTGGTTTCATAGCGGAATAGTCGTTATAAGGAAATGTTTTTTTCCTAAATTTTAACATTTTGGGACTCACATTGTAAGAATCAACAAAGATTGCACACTTAAGCAATAACCAATATAGTCATTATAGCCGAACTGTACAGTAATAGCAACGTTTTTCTCCTAATATTATTAAAAAAATAAACATTTATGGACTCACATAGTAAGAATAACCAAAAATTGCATACTTTAGTAATAACCAGTGTAGTCAGTATATCCAAACTTAACTTTATTGTTAAAGCAACCATAGTGCCTCTATTATAGTGTCCATCGACCACTCGAAGCATTAAAAACGTTTGCATTTGCCTCCCTTACAGAGTATGTCATATATCTTTATAACTCAACGTCACCCAACCTCTACAAGAACCGGAGACCTTTGCACATATCATAAACTTTTATCATTTTCCAATTTGAATTATTAGAAAGCGATATCCACTCAAAATGACAAAAACCCCGAAACAAACTAAACTTTAAAACTAAATGTATATTATACTGATATTTTCTAATCTAGCATAAATAAGAGACAGCAATGGTGTTGACATTCACGGCAAAGTAAACAATTCTACAGGTCCATTAAACCTTCCACTTGATTGATAACATTAGCTTTATCGTTCATTCATGCTATTATCAAAAGGTCAACATCCTACTAGAAGACACATGTTTCTACTTAAGAAATGTCAAACCGTACAAAATAGAAAACTAATATGATTATGCTCCTCATATAAGCTCCGAGAATCGCTGTGGAAATAGAATGATTTAAGTGACATTTGCTTATCAAAGCACTCACGACACAGTGTCATGACATTATTGGCGCTACGTGTCTCTCTTGGGTACCTTTGTTCTTAAATAAGACAGAAGTTCTTATGCACGAAACAATTCTTTTAGACTAAGTTATGAATTGAATTATATATGGAATATAAGGAAACTTTAAAATGAATGTTATCTAAACTCTCTGTAAACAATGAAAACATACTATATTGAATGTGAACATGTTGTACAAACTTTATCATCAATAAAAAAGAAATAAAAAAGTTATGAATTTAAAGGCGAACCTCTATTTGAACACATTTTTAATATTTACACTTTTTCAATAGTCGAGAGCTGCTGAAGTGTTATTTTATAGAACTTCGATCAATGAAACTTCTGTTGTATTCTATGAAATATTCAACGTGACAGTAAATATATTTTGATATACTTGGTTGTAAATTATTTATTTACTAAGTTAGAATCTCAGTAGATTTATTTAGAATGTTAAAATCTAAACTTACATTTTCGTCGCTGTCGAGTCAAATTCTCGTAACTTCACTTTTTGAAATTGAAGTTTATACGAGATTTTGATTCGACAACATTTTGTTTTCAATAAATTGTTGTATGATAAAACACACATTCGTTTTGATTAACTTGAAGACACAGAAATCGTATACATGTACAATAAAAGTACCAAAACATGCAAGACATATAAAACGAACTATACCTTTATCTTTTCTCATGATCAATAAACCATGTGCTTCTACTATGTTTATTTGTTTGACACATACAGATTTATCAAATATTAAACGAGGAGGTAAACATTCTGAAATAGATGACATATGAGAGCATGGATTCTAGGACATTTGCCCCCTTTTTGGACTGGGCGGACATTTGCCCCCCCCCCTCAGTTTTTGGAGAGCGGACATTTGCCCCTCATGTGTTTTGACAGGGTGAACATTTGCCCCCTTAGTTTTTTGGAATGTCAGACGATCCGTCCCCAGTCACATCCGTCCTTGGACGATTCGTCCTTGGACGATCCGTCCCCAATTTGGGGACGGATCGTCTAAGGAATGTTATAATTATGCGTACCAATATGTGTATAGCACAATGAGTATTATTAATACGACCTGATAAAAGTTATGTGTATTCTGTGTTTATTCATATATTTTTGCATTATTAATCATATTTTTTTAATTTCAAAATGTAATCGACACAGAGAAAAGCAAATTAAATTTCTTAAACATGGGCTACTGGAATGAAGATTGACGAGGATTGATTACTATGCATTGTTGAATAAAGATGTGTTTAAATCAACTTGATCAATACAAAAATAATTCATGGTTTCAAATTGAAAAATAAAATGTAAACAATAGACCTTTAATGTATATTAACAAATAAAGTTTGTTTCGAGAAATTGTGTAATTAAGTGTATGTTGTGTTGTGTTCTGTTCAATTATATATTGTTTATTAATTTCAACCAAAATAAATGGATTCTTATGTGAAAAACAATATGCATTTACCAAAAAAAAAATGGTTTTATTTTGTTCGATGTTTTATTTTTTGCAACTTAATTATAGCAATTATATGTTAAAAATAAATAAATAAGTGAATTTTCTGAACCTGACAATAATTAACAGAGGCCTTTCATATAGTTATGACAAACTTTATCTATCTTTTATATTAAATGATAATTAATGTAAGAATTAAAGATGTTTGTTAAGTGTTATTAATATTATAAAAAAGGTGTTAGATTTATAAACTAATGACAAGGTACGTGTTAAAGTTTGCATTCAATCTGTGCACGTTAATGAGTATTAATTAATCTTAAACAGATATTGTTATTATAAAACCATATTTTTTTAACTTTGATGTATCATAATGATTGTTTATTAAAGTATTCATATTGTTATGTTACTAAAAAATAGAATTAATAACACATGTTTGTTTTATCTTCTTTTTGTATTAAATTTGAGGAAATATATGTAGTCTTGCAAGATTGTATTGAAAAAATCATCAACTGGCAAAATCTCATCAAAAGATGAATATCTGTACATAAATTTTCGTATAAATTTACTTACTTTATTCAAAGACTTCAGCACAGAACAGTGCTTTTGGTCATAGAACATAATTATGTACATATATACAAACAAGTAATAAATTACATCATACATAAATGTATAAACATGACTAATAATAAGACATTTTATGTCAAATAAAAATTAATTAAATAAATAAATATGACTGTTTATATAAACAGATATCAATTTCCTTGGAAACAAAATAATTTTAAGTAATAATGTTACGGTAGAATATTGTATGTACTGAGTAAAAATATTATGGGACAGCTAATTCATTTAGAAGTTGCTTGCGTTTAATGAATGCTTCTTGAAGAAAATGTGCAATTTTTATTATAGTGTTATTTTTCTGTGATGCCATTAAATTTGAAAATTTTTGCAGCGTTGGCCAGGAAGTATTTCTTAAGTATTTCAGTCGTAAATGGGAGTACATAGGGCAACATAACAAAAAGTGGTATTCAGATTCAGTATTATTACTTAAGCAAAGGTTACATGTACGATTCGATCTTTCAATATTATGATGTCTACCAGTTTCAATTTCAAGATTATGAGAGCTAAGTCGAAAGCGAGATAAAAGTATACGTTGATTATCGTTTTTAATCAGATCTAAATATTTTTCAAAGCAGAACTCGGTTTTATATAGGTTATAGTAGCTTAGTTTACTGTAATCTTTTAAGGACGAACTCCAATGTTGTATGTATTGATCTCTGATTCTTTGTTTAAACAAACTTTTATAATTTTGAGTTTGATTGAAATTTTCAAAAATATAACTTAGTCCTAAATTGTCAAATAATGTTTTAACTCTAAATGCCCATGAGGATGTATCGTTTGATCGGAGCTGATCATTAAAAACATTAAACATCGGTGAAGAACTATTTGACATTATTTTTGTCCAATATGATAGGGCTCGTTCTTTAATAATAACGGATAAAGGGAATACACCAAGTTCTCCATAAACGGCCAGATTCGGAGTTTGTTGACGAACACCCAAAATGTATTTACAAAATTTAATATGTAGTTGATCGACTTCTTTATAATCATAAACCCCCCACACCTCGGACGAATATGTAATAATCGGTAAGACCATAGAGTTAAATAAAGATAATTTGCTACGAATGTCTAATTTCACTCTGCTAAATAAGGATAGCAAGCTATTATACGCTTTTAATGCCTGTGCTGTTAAATTCTTAACCTCATATCGCATATTACCTGTTCGGAAAAAGTTAACCCCTAAGTAACAAAAATTTTCTACAACATCGAGTTTTTGTCCTTTAATTTCCCATTTGAAATTGCAAGTTTGTTTTCTTTTTTCAAATATGCATATTTTTGTTTTCTTTATATTGATTTTTAATCCCCATGAATCAGAGTAACGTGAAATAGAATCGAGTTGTTTTTGTAGACTTTGTGGATTGGTTGTGAATAAAACAATATCATCGGCGAATAATAACATGTACATTGAAAGTTTAGTAAGATCGTCCATGGATAAGTGTTCAAAGTCTATGCAATTACTAATGTCATTAAGAAAAAGAATAAAAAGTAGAGGTGAGAGTGGTTCCCCTTGTTTGACACCTAGTGAAACATCGAAAAAATCTGATGTATTCATACTAGAACTTAGTTTTACACAGGATTTAACGTTTGAGTATATAGCTTTAAGCATGGTAAGCATTTTGCAGCTTATACCAGCGTTACAAAGTTTGATCCATAAAGCATCTCTTATAACGGTGTCGAATGCCTTTTCATAGTCTATGAATGCACAATACAACTTAAGTTTACTACTTAGTACGTTTTGGATAATTGTATGTAATAAAAAGATGCAGTCGGCTGTACTTCGATTATCACGAAAACCAAACTGTGCATCAGTGAATACTTCGTTATTCTCGCACCATTTGTTTATCCGATTACGTAATACAAGAGAAAATATTTTAGCAACAATGTTTACCAACGTGATACCTCGAAAATTCGACGCGACAGAGTTATCTCCCCCCTTAAATATTGGAATAATAACCCCCTTACTCCACGGTTCAGGGTAAGATCCAGAGTCAAATATTCGGTTAAAGATTGTTTCTAAGTAAGGGCATATGAACTCCTTAGAATCAATGAAAAAGTCTGCTACATTATTTTCAAAATCACAACTTTTATGACGTTTTAGATTTTTAATAACTTTGTAAATTTCTTGGGCAGTAATTCGACAATCTAGTTCTTCGATATTAACATGACTATTACTGTCTGGATCCTGTACATTTTCGAAATTGATGTTTGAATGTTGTGTATTAGATATATTTTTAAAATACTCAGTAAAATCAGGTAGATTTACTGAGTCTTCCGTGCGCGTATTTTTTGATATATATTTCTTTATATACTTCCAAAATTTTCGTGGATTATGTTTACTTAATTTTGTTAGATTTCGTTTTTCCTTATTATAGAACGTTTGTTTAGCATTACGCTTAGTTTTGTTATAGTTTCGTCTGCATATAAGGAAATGGCTCCGATTCTCGTCGGAAGGTAAATTTTTCCAAGCTTTTTTAGCGTCATAAAATGAGCGTTTTGCTACCTTACAATTATCATTGAACCATGGCGATTTCTTTGGGACCTTTTTATCGTACGATCCATGAAATGTCCTACCATGAAGTTTGAAAGAAATATCGTATACTAGTTTATTGAAGTTATCCATGGTAGAATCGATATCGCACTCACCGGACAACAATTTGGATTGGATATCATCGAATAAAGGTTTTTTATCATTGAGAACAACGTTCAGTAAATCAGGGTCATTATCTGACCTAATTATCTTGTCAAAGGGAGGTTGTGTTGTAGAAGACTGTGTTACATTACAGCTTAGGTTAAATGAAATGGGACAATGGTCGGAATATTCAGTCAAATCATGAATTTGCATAAAAGATATATCAATAAAATTACGATAATTGGTAATTAGATAATCTACCACACTAGCTCCCTTTTGACGCGAAAAAGTTTTATAAAATTAACTCCCGTATACACTCATATAAAATGGGGACGAATCGTCTAAACTCTGATTTTTTGGGGACGGATCGTCTAAGGACGAATGTGACTGGGGACGGATCGTCTAGGGGGCGAATAGTCTTGGGGACGGATCGTCTGTATACCGTTTTTGGAGGGCAGACATTTGCCCCCCCCCCTTCGAACTAACATGTGTAAATAAAATATTATCAGACATTTTTTGGAGCCAATACAAATTATGCCCGGGGGCAAATGTCCGGATACCGAGAGCATGGCTATGGCAATACAATGCATATTAAGCAATATCGACAAAAGGCATTTGTTATACGAAAGAGTTGGGATCCTTTAGTCAGTATAATTATTTTCACTAACTACATGAACTAACTTTTAAAATGATAATTTTTTGATTGTGTGTCAAATTATTTCATCATGATAATTTCTTATTGTTTGTTCTTAAAGGAACCTTGGGGAAAAGTGTAAGGTTGATGCACCCTAGAATCTGGTTAAAAGCCCAAGTAGTAATTTTTGCATCAATCCGTTCCAAGGCGGAGAACCCGTATTTTTATGTTATGTGTTAGTTACGTCCTTTTGGTTATCTAGAATCATCCCTCTACTTTCTCTTAGCTAAGTGGAAGGTCTGGTTTGCTTGACTGTTGCTGTTCTTGACAAGTTTTCACACTCCTTTAAAGCACAATGCACAAAATGATTTGAGTTCTGATGGCATATGCATAAAAAATATAAGTAACTTAAGTATAAATTCCTACCTTCTAATACATATGTTCCTTGTTCTGTCGCCAGCACTAATTTGTCTCCTGTAACAAAAACACATAGGATATAAATAATTCCTATCGGAGGTCTCAGATTTTTAAATTTTATCCCAAAAGGGCATGGACAAAAGTCACATTCTTGTTTACTATACAAGTTATTGGTCAGGAAGACTGTAGGGAATTTTGTTCAAGCGCCACACGAACAAAAATTCGGATTGAAATTCATAGTTTTGATTCCTGTAGCTCAATGTACTAGTGACTGTTATTCAATACCTGTTATAAGTTTTGAATCTCGTAGATGTTCAAGCAAATTTGATTTAACACAGTTCTGCATAATTAAAATGATGATAATATAAATGAATAACTGGGAGTTCGATTAAAAAGAAATCTAGAATTGATGTAAATAAAGTTATAACAGTTTTAAGTTTATTGAGCTTCTTCAATGTTGAGAAAAAGAGATTTTAAAGTAACAAAAATCTAAAGTAATACATTACCCCAGGAATCTGATGCTATGATTGGATGACTAAAATCACTATGGCAGTGCTGAGGTTCCCATGGCTACAAGAAATAACATAGTTATAACACTTTTGTAAAATTTATACGTTTTTATACAAGATTTGTCTTAGTTGTGGTCAATTCAGTAAAGTTCGAGAACAGTAAAGTTCCGGTATAAAGACCATCTTGATTATTGAAAAAATCAAGTGATTTTTACGATTTGTTAGTCGCTATTGTCTAATTTGTGAAAAATGTCTCTATATTAAGACCGTCTCGCTATTAGGTCCACCTATTTTGATGATCTTAATAGTGATACTTTACTAGGAATATATTGGGAATATCATCTTCAATAGAAAGCTTGTCAAAATATTGGAGCGAGCGGTTACGACGTTGGACTGGTAAACATTGGATAGCCAGCTCTGCGTTGGTTCGAATCCCACCCAAAATCTACTCCGTTGTTTCCTTGAGCAAGGAACTTTATCCTACAAGCTCAGTACTGGAGGATCAGGAAGCGGACTCAAAAGTGATAAATCTAAGTTGTTAGATCTTGTTTCAAAATCGAGCTAAAATAAATTAGTATAAACAAAATATTGAGTTATTTTTCTCCTCAAATGAGAATAATGATAATAATGATAATTAACAATCAGAAATTAAAGTAATTCCTTTACCTGTGTTTTGAGCATTCCAGTACTTAGTAAACTGGTTGGAGCGTTTCCTTTCTGTATAGTTTTTAATTTCAAAGTCTACGAATAAAAAAGTGTGTACAAATGTAAAGTGAAATGGTGTATTCGGATTTTGTAATAGTAAAGGGTCATTCTGTTTTACTTTAATAATCAAAGTACTGAATGTACTGATGCGACAGTCTTACAGTTATTGTAATGAATTTTATCATATAAACTTCACAAAACATTAAAACGTGCGGCACATTACTATTGTCTTATTGTGTAACACTAAAATAGATCAATGCCTGGACTCAGGTTTTTAGCCATTCAATTTAAGTTACCTCCCTTGCGCAGACTCTTGCTTTTTAGGAAACAACAAACTAAACGGTGTAAAAATTTAAAGTTCAGAAGAAATAAAACAGATAAATTAAACAGTTTGTGCCGTGAAATTGTCAACAATTTCTGATTTTAGTTGTTCGGTATAATAAAATAGATATCACATCCTACAAAGGGTGATAGAACGAAATATTCACCCGAGACAAGTAATGTCAACCGAGGCTTTATTTACATAATAGCAATCCAGTAACAGGGAAGCATATTGTCATGCATCTTACGATAATATAACAAAACAGAACAGAAAGATTTGCGACTAAGGTAGGTCGTAAGACCGTTCATAATACGGACTCCCAGGTGTGAAGTTTTAAGGAAATCCCTTCTGTGGTATATGAAGACCGCCGTCTTAAAAGTACTGAAACATTTTTGTGTCGTCTGACATAGCCAGAAGACATAAAGGTGTTAGTCACGGTGTTCGCGGCGTCGGCGTTGGTGTCGCGTTGGTGTCGCACTTCTTGTTAAGGTATATACATATTACAAACATGGTGTAATACATACCTGGCCAATTCTAACAAATTCTGCCCTTCTAGCATCTTCTTTTCTTCTACTGGTACTGGCGTCTTGTATCACATCACTAAATGCTCTCTTATTTAGCATATTGTTCTGTAATATATATGACATGGTTACATGATTGCTTATTTTATGTAATTTGTTTGTTTGTGAGACCAGATGACGCTTTAATTTAAAAGTAATTGCAAAGGAGCCATTAGCTCATACGATACATTCCACGGTTTATACATGGGTATGTTTTCACTTAACGTTAAAAATATAACTCTGAAATATATTCAGAAATAATTGAACCAAAAGTATGGATCTTGCTCGTTTAGTCCATGTTTAAGTTTAACAGCCTATGACTTAATTACTAATTGACTGACATGACAAAGTTACCATACAACGCTGGGGAAGAGCAGGATTGGCACAAAATGCAAGTTTGACTCATTTCCTACCAAAATTTGTATTTCATTCAGTAACTATTCCAACAATGAGATCTGAAGTGAGGCGTGCAAAAAAAAATTCTTTGGAACAACTTTCCTGTTCAAAGTGAAATTCACTAAAACCAGTTAAAACACCAAATTTCAAGGCCTGTGGTGACCATTTTGAAGGGGAGTCCAGCCACGTAAAAATGTGGAATTGACCTGTTAAGGGAAAATACATATCAGTAGGCTAATAACTTAGAAATATTTACCTCTGGCATAAAATCAAGGTACAGATTTTTTATCAACATTTCAAGGGTTCTCTCCCTTTTCTGTGTAAATACAGGGTTATTGACCGCTGCTTTCTCGCCGTTCATCACTGAAATATACAAGATGGTTACGTTAGTACCAATATGGTTAATAATGATATTAATGATGATGATGATGCTGACGACGACGATGATGATGATGATGATGGTGACGCTGGTGAGGATGATGATGATTATGATATTTATGATGATGATGATGATGTTGATGTTGTTGATGATAATGATGATATTGATGATGATGATGACGAAGGTGACGATGGTGATGCTGACGACGACAATGGTGATGATGATGATGGTGATGATATTGATGATAATGATGATAATGACGAAGACGACGACGACGACGACGACGACGATGATGATGATAATGATGACGACGACAATGATGACGATGATGATGATGATGGTGGTGATGATGATGATGATGTAGATGATGATAACAATAATAATTACGAACGGTTTATGTGATATCTGTTTACGGAAATTCGTTTTGTGCCGACCTATAAAAGTCCTTGAAAAATCTATCAAGATTAAAGAAATCACAAACAACTTAAATAAGGAAAATCTAATGATTCTGACAAAAAATACTATTTTATTGAAATAACAAAATGATTTGTCTTCTTTGCAGTTCAACGATCGATTATTTATTACATTTTTCATTATTTCTTTTTCTTGGATTCGTGCTGCACGGAATGTTTTCATGATTAAATTCAAACAAAAAATCCTAAAGAACGATTTATGTTATTGCTGAACCCGTTGATATTTCTATATGATACTTCATACAGAAACTGATAGTAGGAAATAATGAAAAAAATGAAGAAAAAACACTTCGTAAAACAAAAGAGCCAGTCAACCTTCAAACATGACAGTGTTCGTTGGACGAGTAGGAAATAAACATCATTCAGGAATCAGGAAACACAATAAGAAAAAAACTTTATACACTTTTACTAATTTATATTAGCTCGATCGATACAATATGTTACAAATTACATTGATCACTTTCGACGCCGTTTCCTAGTTCCCTAGTACACAGCTAGTAGGGTAAAGATTCTTGCTCAAGGAAACAACAGGTAGGTTTTGATTGGGATGCGAACCAACGCGGAGCTGGCGACCAAATGATTAACAGTCCATGGTCGTAACCACTGGGTTACGCCGCTCAAAAAACATCTCTTCACAGAAGTACAAATATAACTATTAATCAGAGATGCCTTTTACAGAAAAATCGTACGATAAAAATCATCGTAAGTCAAAAGCAAGAAACAATTATTATGCAGTTATTTTTTGACCATGGAGAGGATGTGTATAGGCATTATATGCCTTTTATCCAATCCAATTTATTGAATAAAATATGTATTAAATTCTTTGACCATTAAAAGCCACATATCATAAAATTATGCAAACATTTTGTATACTTTCTGAATATCAAATCATAATTATGTTTATAATCCTTAAATGACTTTAAACTGCAAAATTTATGTTATTGAACTACTATTGGGCTTCTCGTACCAGAGATTATCAAGATTCTTGATCTAACTTGAATCTTGATAATCTCTGGGTACGAGAATGACTGTAGAAATAGCTGCTAGAAATTAAGATATTAGCACTTCAGCAAATTTAAAGTTAGAAAACAAATTTGTTTTATATGTTTATTGTGTCTCTAAGGCATGTTATATTTTAATAACTTAATGGTTGTGAGACAGTTATCATGTCTGCTGTTAATGGATATAGATAGATAGATAGATATATTTTCATACACTGCCTTCTAAAAGTTCCTTCACACATTCACAATTTACATTGTACTAAATGGATTTTCAGACAGTTGTAAAAGCAGTTTATAGTTAAATGATTTTCAATTTTGCTTTTAGAAATCAGAACATTCATCCAGGGATTTTATATAACAGAGATTTGAAACGAACAGTAAATGTAATAGATTTTCATCAATTTTCACTGCCGTCGCTATTATTTCGGCCCGTACGGAAAACAAGTAAAATAAGTTTAATAAAGATATTCACATGAAATTTTGTACCAGTACCATTCAAATTGACATAAATGTAAGGAAAATGTGTTTCTAGATGATTTTGAGGTAAATTACGCTCACAGACTGTTTCACAAAATAATGCATTTTCCCGCCAATCTGCCATTTTTAGCCCCATTTTACATCACCTTAAGTAATATTTTCGGTCATAATTGCAACAAATTTTTTGTCAAAAACTTCAGAAAAGAAGACATGTACAAAAACATAAGCCAAGTTTTTAAACTCTGGAATAGTTTATACAGCCTGCTTCCGCCAGTTATAGACAGTGACGACCGAGAAAATTCAAAAAAGCACTTTGTTACAAATTCCTGTTATATAGAATCCCTGATTTATCTTATAAATATGAAGTTACAAAAATATCTCAAACGTTATACTGATTCATAGTGATACATGGAAATTTGTTTTGGAGGCTGATAGATAACTTTTGCTGCAACTAAAAAATCAAGAAAAGTTTCAATAATGATGTTGTTTCCATTGCATGAAAATGAATTAAATAAACACTGATTTAACTATTATTCAAACTTCACCTTGGAATTTGTAGCGTCTCAATTAATACTACTGTGAAGGAACTTTTGGAGGGCTGTGTATCGTGACTTTAATATAAAAGAGTTAACTTACTTTTCACCAACAAAAAATCTCTGAACTCTTCAGCATCAATGAATTCTGGTGGTGAAGGTAATGGAGGACCAAACAATGGAACTGATTCTTGAGAGAATACATTTAACCTGAAAACAAGCAACAATACATACATAGGCAATCATTTTTGTTTTACAGGATTAAACAGAACAGAACAGGCCAGAACGGTACTGAACTGAAGTGAACATAACTGACCAGACTAGAACAAAACAGAACAGAACAATTTTTTATTTGCACAGTTTACATATAGTAAAACCATGTGATATATAAGAATTATGTCAGTTATTTCGTATGGAAGGCCTAAGAAATTTAAATTTCGTCATTACGTAGCATTAACAAAATTCATATTCACAGTCCCGCATGAAGTAAATTTAGGATTGAGTTTCACAGTTTTAAATATTGTAGCTAAATGTCCAGGCAACTGTTATTCAATACGAGCACGAGCTATATGTTTGGTAAATAAAGTTAACAATAACATAATTAAACAATAAAATTAATTGACAATCTCATAATCACCTATATGAGCCGCGACCGTGGCGTAGTGGTTAGCATGTCTGACTTCGTATCCGAAGAGCGTGAGTTCGAGCCCTGTCGCGGTAGGTCATACCCTATACATGAGTTGTCGGCCTCGTGGTAGGGTAAGTTAGTACTGGTGATAGAAAAGTGCCCAGGTAACCTATATTAAGAAGAGCTGGTCGTCGTATAAATGACCTAAATATGTGTTGACAATGACGTTAAAAAAACAAAACAAATACTTACCTATATCTTAGAGTTTCTGGATTATAGGTAACAACAGCAAATATATCTGATAACAAGTTAAAGATTATATGTTAACAATTTAACATGTGTGAGTAGTACATGGAAGCTATCACAGTAATATTCTTAAAAGAAAACAAAAAATAAGAAATATATACATTAAAGTTCAGCAATTAAGACCACTTATGTTATTTTAAAATCATGCAATTTTTGACAATTATTAAGACCCAAATGCTTAATTTGTGAACAAAAGGGTCTCTTTAATAAGACCGTTTCGCTTTTCGATTTTGCTGGTCTTAATAGCGGAACTTTTCTGTATTTTAAATACGTGTTCTTGTATATTAAACTTAAAAATATACATTGTAGTAATATAAGTGGTCTAAAAATATGCAATTGTGTAATGAAGTTTAATGAATTAGTTAATCAAGAACTAATTTTAATATTTTAAGTTTGTGTTTCTATTTATAAAAACTTATAATAAATTAATATTAATTTATTAAATGATTAAAATAAATAATAAAAAATAAATAAAAAAATGGACAGGACTAGGGTCTGAACCACTAGTGAATGAGTTATAACTATTTTAAAGTTTTAATTTCCATCCATCCACCTTACTGCGCTATTTTGGGTCCTGATATTATACAAAGTATGTTCTATATATATTTTGAGAAGAGTATATTCATTCATATTTGCTAACTTCCGGTCCCTAGATACCTATATTTAAATGAGAAAAAATATTAACATGTTTATAAAATACGTAACTGTTACAGAACAAATATAACTTGGATTTATATTTCTTGTTCATTTTATCAAATGAGAAAATATAGAAACTATATATTGTAATATTTTAATGGCCTTAGGGGCCACATTAAATACTTTATAGTATATGCGTTGTATATAAAATGCGAAGATACCTTATATAAACTTTTCTTATTATTTTGTGATATTAAAGTATTAAATGCATTTATGTTAACATATACGTTTTAGCATAGAAAATACCATAGGGAGGCCCTAGGGGTTGGGAAGCCAAACGGATAGAGGAAAGCTCTAGGGGTAGAAAGACATGTTTAAGGAGTAAGGATCCTAGGGGAAAAGGAGGCCCTAGGGAGTAGGGGATAATGGATAGAGGTTCAAGGGGTAGGAGTTCTGGGGGTCCTTGAGTTAGGCGTCCTAAGGAGGAAGGGGTCTTAGGGAGGTCATTGAGAGAGGGTTGGGAATCCGAAGGGGAAAGAGGAACATAAGTAAGTGGTATGTTTTTTTGGGGGAAGGGGTCATAAGAGGAAGGAAGTCATATGGAGGTAGAGGGACTAGGGCAGGGAGTTCCTTATGTGTAGAAGTTTAAACTTGTAAATTTCAAAAAGATACGTGTAAATCTTGTTTTCATCATACTTGGTTTAAAACTTGGAATCTCATTTGGATCACCATCCCAGAATATTATATTTACAATATCATTGCCTATATGTCTCTTTCTTTCAACCTGAAATATAGGAAATATAGGAAATATGATTTACTGCTACATGTACATGTATGTTGAAAAAAGGTTAAGCTTTTATCATTTTCAACCAGTACTGTAATTATGTGACTAGTACACAGAAACAGAATAAAATCTGAATCCTCTGCACAAATTTATTTGCAATCTTTCAGTTTTTACAGATCGATTCGATTTTTTGTGCGAATGATTTGACACTAGCGATACATGTTCACGGAACCAATTGGGAATATAGTTATTTGAAGCACTACATGCTGTCTTTTGTCTTGAAAGAAAAATCGTAAACTCATGTGTCTTCCCCATAAATGGATGAATCCACTATTAAAAGTACAATAACATGCCATGTTTTTGGAAATTGATTTATAAATTTACATGTATTATATATACACGAAAATAAGAGTCGAACAATTAATGTGAATAATGAATGGAATATTGTGATAAATGGGCACTATGTTAAAACACAACATGTTTCTACGTAATTGACGTATTATCTCGTATATCATCTCGCATGTAACGTGATTACAGAATGCACGTGATTACATCTTAAATAACAAATTAAATAAACATGAAGACTGGCATGTAGTTACAGAGATTTTAGTCCTGTAATGTTTCACATATTAGTTAAAGAAACTCTTTCACAGACTAGGTCATTTGTTTTATACTTGTCATTTAAATTATAGTATGTAATAGTGTTTGGAAATTGAATTCTAAACAGTTTAAAGCAAGTCGACCAATAATGTATAAGAAATATATAATAATCAAAAATAATAACCAAAAACAAGCTTAAATCATCTTCAAATTCCTTAATAACGGTATAGGTTTATATACATGATTCTCGTACCCAGAGTCTAGTAGAGAATCTTGATAACCTCGGGGTACGGGAATGATATACATATCTTAAAAATCTATAAAGATATCTTTTCCAATGTTATGCCTATTTGAATTTAAATAGTGAAAGTCTGAACACTCCTTAACTGCTTCAAACATACAGTTGAATTACGATTTCTCGAAATGGCTTCGGAACAGCAAAAATTTCGAAAAATCGCGATTTCGAAAAATCGTGATTATTTGTGTTACATGTATTTCTATACCATTTGCAGAGTTTTATGGTTGAATTTTATAAAACAAATGCGGTGAAGCATACATTACCCCGCTTATCTAAATACTTGATAAGTATTTGTACATAACAATTGGTACCATTTGTATGGATCGAGAATACAACGGTATTGTATAGAGTAATTAAACCAGCGGGAATTTGTATGACGGTTGAATGAAATTTAGCTATAGAAAAATTGATATTTCAGTTGAAATCTGTGAACAAGCACCTTTAAAAGAATTCTAAAAATTTTAGGAATTTTAGAAAAGTTGAAATTTAAATCGTAACCTGTGAAAAGACAGCTTTAATGTGAGTATTTTTGATTAATGATATTTTATGAAGCGTATTAATTTACATTTTACAAACAGGAGATAAAAGACGGCGATATCCATTTTGATTTATGTACCGTAATAAATTGATGGATGACAGCGGAAACTTTTATATTCGTAATTGTTTTAGATACATGTGTCTTGAATTTAGAACTACGCAGCGCGATCAATATCAAAAATCTCATAAGAAACTTATACACGTGATAACATTTTAATATAACCCATTAGAACACATTCACTTTTTTTGTTTGTATTCAATGAGGGTTGATCTGTTCCATACGAAAACGCTTTGTGCAGATCTCGAGACGTGACCCTGCATTCCTAAAAGATTGAATTTTAAGTCTTAATTGATAAAAAAGTTTGGAAGGTTTCTAATATACATTGATAATTCATAATTATCAAGATAGATTCTTATTTTCCAAAATGTTTTTTTTTTTTGTCATTGGATCATCTCCCTATTGCTATTTAGCACTATGACTATGAAGTTAGTGACTTCCCTATACATTTTTTTCTCATTTGAGAGTATTCTTTCATAAAGTTATCATAGTGCATAAACCACGTAAAAATCGAGTAAAAATAATAAAATGGCGTCTTTTTACTTAACTAAAATATTACTCACTATTTTTTTTTACTTAACCTTAGGTAGGATTTCAATGTACAAAGTTCAAATAATTAGCGGTTATGACGTCTGATTCGTAATCATTGGAAAACCAGCCTCGCGTTAGTTCGAATCCTATTCAAATCCTAACCCGTTGTTTTCTTGAGCGAAAAACATTATCCAATAGCTAAGTACTGAGGGACCAGGAAGCGGACTAGAAAGTGACGAATCTAAGTTGTAAGAACTATTTTCACGATCAAGTTAAAATAAATAAGTATAAGCGGATAAAGTTTTTTTTATTTAAATGCATTTCCAGAATGATGTATTTTTCCTTTTCGTTTAAATGAAGTAATAATATAACAAACATACTTGTTGTTTATTCTCCGTAGAATATGGTAACATACTAGATACATGGAACATAATTTCATGTCCCTCATAAACTGTATGAATGGATTCTTCACCAGTCGTATTGGCTGAAAATATACTTTATAATTATATAGTAAAATATCATTATCAGTGCCACTTAAAAGACTTTGGACAGAATCTCGTTTAGGACCGAATCAATTATCATTTATCCATGAAAACACATTAGCGTAACGGAATTGTATCATCCTCACAGGTACCCGTTCACATCTATGAGGAGGCAAACAATCGCAAAGTAGTTACAAATTGTAGCAATGCCCCAGATAAAGTTCAAACCTGGGACCTCATGATACTTAAACGAGCAATTTTAGAGCAGACATGGTCGAGTGGTCACGATGCCTGGCTGATAATCATTTGATAGTCATCTCTGCGTTGGATCGAATAACATCAATGAAACGTCAGTTTTGGTTATCTAACTGTTAAATAATATTTCGTTTACTTATAGTTTGAACTGATAAATGTCTACTTACATTTCACATCTAAACCAGCTTTAAATTTATCCCATCCTTTTAATCTAACCCTTTTACCAAGTAATCTTAAAAACTTATTAAACTCATCACTGCCTTTCTCTAAAAATGAAACAAAAACATCAACATTCAAAATTCTAAAGATTGGTCTGATCTCTATTAACAGACGTTTTAAAGCCCACTGTCAGAGGATTAGTGCGAGTGTTAACTGGTTAACAACAAAATCTAGAGACTTAGCTTTTCCAGGAACGATGAGTAGGTTGACTGACCGCTGTAATATGACAGCAAATTTTGTATACAACGTCTTGCTACGTCGCTAAACCCAGCAACAACAAAAACAACATGCTGAGTAAGCGAGTGAAGAATTTCAGATCGGGTTTTAATCTGATAGAGGAATGAATACACAAATAAACAAACAAGTAAAACTTAATACAGTTTTTTTTAAACAAAATATGGTTGTCATTAAATTTGCAAGATGTATCGCTGTGTGGAGTGTTTGAGACAAAATCCTATACAAATCCTTAAAAGATCATCATGTTTTCGAGTCAAACCCACTATTTTTTCAAAAGGGTATATAACTTCAAAAACATTTTATTTTTGTACTAAAGTTCAGCTAGTGGCAAGCATAACTAAAATCTGCATAGATCGTGGTGGTGTTTGAAATAGAAATACAAAAAAAACTTATTCAACGCATAAAAAAGTGTTTGTGTCATTAGATAGGGCAAAACCATAGCTATGCGAGCATGTATAAATCCATGAAGTAGAATAATTTGTGATGAAGAAACTAGCCACTAACTGAACTTATCAAACTGAGTTTAGCATATGGTACACAGTGCACAGTAAATATAACATTGAAATAAGAGACATTTTGAAAATCAGGAGTGAAATTATATATTTACCATTGCAGTAGAACTCGTCATCCGATACCTGGCCTTCTTTAGCATATAATACACCAAACTTAAAATTTACTGATCCCTGCAATATATAATACACCAAACTTAAAATTAACAGATCCCTGCAATATAGTTATCATAAATTAACAAGGGTAATAACATTTATGGTCTTATATATAATTTCTTGTAAATGCACATTAGTTTACTTTCGACTTATACTTTTGGTCATCGGGCTACTGGTATCTATACATCAGCCTCTCCAACAATAAAGGAAAAACAGGTATTTATATCGCGATAGAAAATCCATATTTAAGAAGTATCATACAAACTTACGACAATATAATTTATTAATTTCAGACTCAGATTTCAGCGGCGAATATGCTTTCTTAGAATCGCATAGCATATTTCCCACCTACATCTTATGTAAGTCAATTTTAGACTTCATATAGAAATATTATTATAAGTTATTATTTTATCATATAAAAACCACTGGCTGTCAGTAAGATAAAGCTTTTATCCTTACATAACCCTAGGCTTGTAAATTATTAATAATCTCAAATTTTAGCTGACAATGTATTTATAAAAAGCTATTTATTGTCCTTGGAGAAAAGTCTAGAATACTGTGTCTGTCATAAAAACGGAGTGAGATAGAAAATATGAAGCTGTTTCCAAAAAAAAATAACTTAACTGTACAGAAATTGACAAAAACGGTCGTTTTATACGAACTTAACATCGGAACACGAGGCGAGCATCAGAAAAAAGTTCTACAGCTTCTTTCAATGCTTTAAATTTTATAGTTTGGTACCAGTTTTATCATTTAATAATCAAAGCGCTGAAGGTACTTATTGAAAGTTTTATTGAAAGCGAGAAATAGAGACCAGGACAAGCAGAGGAATGATAAGGGTCTGAATTATTCCAAATATTCCAAATAGTGACATTTGACTCTTAGAATTATTCCAAAACGAATACAATCAGGTGACATATTACGCTTTGTGATATTCAGTTAACGTAATTCGGTCATTTTCACCGATTCTCGGTAATTTTCGGCAATTCTCCGTAAGTTTCTGCAATTCTCGGGTTTTTTTTGCACATTGTCGATTATTTTTACGAACGCTCGGTAGATTCTCGGCAAATTTCGGCAATACTCGGTAATGTCCGGTATTTTTAGTAGTGTTTGGCTAAAATCGGAAAAGCAGTTTACCTCTTGTTCCTCTAATACTAATATTTCTTTCTGTATCTCCGGACTGAAGATTTCTTTTGGACCTTTTTCTATTCTGTCTAAATCTAAATGATTTAATATACTCTTCACAGACTGGGGTTTACTGGCTATATATGGCAGTGATATCTTCTTGGCACCCTGTAAAAATATAAAAATATAATATAAGTTTAATAAATAAAATCATAATAATGCCATTCGAAATACATCTTGGCCTGCTATTGAATTTGAAATTCTTGAAATATTAACGGGGGGTCTACAAGAATGCTTCGAAAAGCGAGTTCTAATTTGATTAAAATCCATTGTGCATATCTTTATTTAAACCAGAGTCACATTTACGTATCAAGGTAGAAAAAATCAAAGTGCCGCAAGCAACAAATTTGTCGGTTTTTATAGCTTTTTACGTTTTACTTTTTTATTCCCCACCTTAAGACCCATGAATGCTCGTAAATCATCATCACTTATAATGCCATGCTTGGGGGTTAAAAAGAAGACAAAGAGCACTATCTCTTCCAAGTTATTCGATCCGCCCAGTTGGACTAACACTGTTATGTAAAGTAACCTATTGTGTACAACCACAGTTAGTGAATAGACGAAAACAATAGAAGTACAGTCATATATAGAAACTTACAAGTTAACTTAATATACTACTTCAGCTCACCTGTCACGTTGTGACAGAGTTAGGTTTTGTGATTGCCTTTTGTCCATCGTCTGTCTGTCCGTCCGTCCGTCCGTCCACATTTGTTTGTGAACACTTTAGTGGTCACATTTTTACTCAATTGTCATAAAATTTCGTCAGGATGCTTGTCTAGTTAATTACTTAGATGAATTTGAACATGGGCCACCAGGGGTCAAAATCTAGGTCACACGGTCCAAATAAGGAAACACTGAATATTGGAGTGTCATATTAGATTGAAAGGGGTTTTTTTTAATTTACTCTGATTCATGCATAATTATATCAGTTAAACTCACGTAAAGAGCTATCATTGCCGCTTTTCAGTCATAGTAGCGATAGGATTTACTCTCAATTTTCCGTACGTTTCTCCGCATACAAGTAAAAACAAAACATATCATATACGTAAGATGTTCAGATCATATAATATAAAGTGTAACATAATCTTGATGGAATAGATAGGGGAAATGTTCTGAATATTTTATAAGAGTGTTCTGTTTTTGACTTACGACAAAATTTTATGAGAATGACAATTGATGCTAGCGATTTATCAGCTTTTTATGACAAAGAAAGAAATATATATGTTACATTTGCAATACTGTCAAACTCCGCTATAATGACCAAACAGTGGAGTTTGTGTAAAGTAACAACGCGTGGCGTAAAGTAACCGCTGTGAGAAGTTTGTTTAAAGTAACAACGCGTGACGTATAGTAATAACTGTGTGGAGTTTGTGTAAAGTAACAACGTGTGACGTATAGTAACCACTGTGTGGAGTTTGTGTAAAGTAACAACGTGTGACGTATAGTTACCACTGTGTAAAGTTTGTGTAAAGTAACAACGTGTGACGTTTAGTAACCACTGTGCAAAGTTTGTGTAAAGTAACAACGTGTGACGTATAGTAACCACTGTGTGGAGTTTGTGTAAAGTAACAACGTGTGACGTATAGTAACCACTGTGTGGAGTTTGTGTAAAGTAACAACGTGTGACGTATAGTAACCACTGTGTGGAGTTTGTGTAAAGTAACAACGTGTGACGTATAGTAACCACTGTGTGGAGTTTGTGTAAAGTAACAACGTGTGACGTATAGTAACCACTGTGTGGAGTTTGTGTAAAGTAACAACGTGTGACGTATAGTAACCACTGTGAGGAGTTTGTGTAAAGTAACAACGTGTGACGTATAGTAACCACTGTGTGGAGTTTGTGTAAAGTAACAACGTGTGACGTATAGTAACCACTGTGAGGAGTTTGTGTATCGTAAAAATGTGTGACACAAAAGCCGTGAGGAGTCTGTGTAAAGTCTACTTCAGTTAGGGCAAAATCGTGCAAATTTGGATGAGTTTATGTCCCTAATATTTAATATGCTAAAGAAAAAGGTCCCTTTATTCAGACTATTTCGCTATAGATAAACTACCGAATTAGATGGTACTTGATGTTCATTGTTTATTTACTGAAGCAAAATGAAAATCCAGTTAGTGCGTAAGAGTTTATTTTTAAGTACATTGCCGTTTCTATTTCAGTGAGCCTTTGGAACAATTTAGTAGGGGTGGCACTCTGTAAAGTTCAATATTTTCTGTCTGTTATAACTCAACCGTCTAGCCTGGGAAGCTGAATATTTCATTCTTTTATTTAACATTACTTTCAGTGTGAAAAGTTATCATTAAAAAATAACGGTGAGCTTGAACCAGCCATTTAAATTACTAGACCATGGAAGCCGATCTTCCAAGCTTTCATTAAACTAATGTCAAAATACGGTACCCTCTAAAAGTTGTTGAACGAAATCAAGGTTTTGGGATAGATAAACCGAATGACATTTTCCGATGAAAAAAGGGACAATCGGATATATAGAGGATATTCGTCGATATCGGTGTAAGATCGATTGATATTTCACCGAGTGAGCTCAGAAAAAACATATTTTCTCGAATGGCGTAGCCACGAGTGAAAATGTCATTTTCTGAGCTCACGAGGTGAAATATAAATCGATCTTACACCGATATCGACGAATATTCTGCTTCATTATATCTAATTTATGCACAGATTGGCTTGGATTAAGACTAGTCTACCTTTGTATTTATCGTATAATGACGGGGAGAATAAAGCATACTCTAAAATCATCATTATCATTTTATGAACATATGATTCAAGCTATGTATCATGAATAAGCTTCTATTATAGTAAAATTACTCGCGGTAGCCATGATATTTTTTTTCTCAAAAAAGCACATGTCCAAGATTTATTTTGGAGGAGACAGGGGCATGATATAATGTAAAAAGTGAGTGAAACCACACGTTGTGTCCCAAATTTTCATTCGTTCAAGAACTTTTTTCGCGGTTGGCATGATCAGATTTTCTTAAAGTTTCATTCGTCCCAGAACTTTCGGGCGGCACTGTATACAATAAATATAGTAAATCAGCTCGTTACGTCTGGAGTGAAAAAAAATATTTCTTGATTTAGTATATCTTTGATAAAACTGTCATTTGTGAGTCATCAATCATTGTTTCTTCAGTCTAACAGCACTAAAACAACAATAATCTTTGGTTGTTTATTTTTTATTGTTGTTTTTCTGTCTGCAGTTTGACTTAAGAGAGGAATGACTAACTTATCTTCAAAACTTGAAAAAAATCAGTCACGATCAACTGAACTATGTTTTATAGTAGTCCGACAATTTTTTATCATTGAGTGCAAGATAATCCAGTACAATGTATATACAAAATCAGGATTGAGAGTCACGTGATCTACAACAACAACGATTAAGGCACATGTAAACAAGCACACGTTTTTCAGCGATTTCTCTTTTAAGACATATAATTGAATGATAGCGAATATATAACACATATAGTGCATTAAATACCTACTACCGTTCTTTCTCCAAAAAATTCTCAATTGGTACCGTAAAATTTTATCGTTGAAAAGTTTAAAAATAGTTAAAGTGCGGTTTAAAGTCTACTTTCATTTACATGTTCAGCCGACTTTACAATCTTGTACGATAATCGCTATGTAAAAGGTCTGATATTTTAATGGAATCGCACACTGAGTAGGCGTAATGAAGATTGAAACCTAATGTACAGAGCCAAAGAGCAATGTCCACGTTAATTTCAGCTCCAATAGCGTATATTTAAGTTGCTACAGTTAAAAAGCTCATAGAAATCTAAAACTAAATTTTCACTTTTTTGTAGAGATTATCTGATAATGAGGCGCAGCATTTCACGAATGAAGCATTAAGAACTCTAAAATACACAAGAAATTGTGAAAATATATTTCTACCAAGCGAATCATAACGTTTAATTGCCTAAAAATACAATTCCGTTTCAATCCGTACAGTATCCGATTTTGCCATGCATAGAATCAAACGGGTGCGTTGAGACGTGTAAAACACCATTCAACGAGGATTCCATTTGTCATTTAGACAGTAATCCTATCTCGTGATTTGAGTGACGAGATTTCCCGAGATTTAATTGAATACTTCGAGACTTTTTGATAATGACGTCAATCCAATTTACTGCACGTGATTGGAATAGAATAATTTGTTCTTTAATTGTAATTTCATGTAAAAAGCTCTAGAAGATGACAGTTACGCAATTGGAAACAGATGATCCTGATGTTTGGTGAAGACAAAATTATAATTAATCAAAATTGAGCGGACCGATAGCTCATTTACATAAAATACACAATGTACGCGAATTGCAAAATGAAAGTGAAAAAAAATCGTTTTTTGTTTGGTTTTAATTTTGATTTAAGCGTAATTGTTTTTATTTTTGAGAGGGTTATCGCTGTGTCCATATAATTATGGCCATTTTATAAAGGCTAGCTCACCTAACCTAGCTTTCCTTGATCTTTGTTTATAACCAGTACTTATCTATCCTTCAACATGACCGTTTTTTTTCTCTATACATAGAACATACGGAAATGACATTATTGTCAAACTTTATAGAAGACATGAATATGGAAGATGTGTAACAAGCACAGTTGAGGCCCAAACCAGCATGCAAGGGTGAATGTTTTAGGACTAGTTACTAATTCAGCGTTACAGGACCAGAGAAAGGGCTATTTTCCAATAAAAATGCGGTAAAAAGGTACAAAATGGACAATGTTTGCCATGTCCGGAGAATAAGATGGTTAAAGTGTTAAATTAACCCCCGAAGCAAGCCAGGAGAAGCCAAAAAACGACTTGGTAGAGTTTTCATAATTACAGTCCAAATTATGCAACATCAATCTAATGTGACACCTACAATATATACGTTAGGAATACAGTACAACCTCTCTTGAACAACACCCACTGGGAGAGACTATGTTGCTGTTTAGTTTAAACAATATTTAATTAACAAACAAGTACATATACAATAGTATGTACATAACAAATAGAGGATTGATGAGATAGCATAGCTAATTTCATTCTCGTACCCCAAGGTTATCTAGATTCTCCCTAGTATCGAGAATCCTACTACTAGACTCTGGGTACGAGAATGAGCTAATTTTAAACTGGTTGTTTTTGGTGGCCGTGGCTCTGCAGAAGTTAAATTAGATTAGAAATACACCTACTAGTACCATGCATATCGAGGGTTGCTCACAAGACTGTAGTAACTCGCTCTTTAATGCATTGCACTTACTACAGTGTTGCGGGCAACCCTTGATATGTATAATATCAAAATATGTTGTTGTGCAGTGGATTTGTTCTGTACAGTTTCTCTCTGCAGAGGTTATACTGTACAAAGAACTTATGTTTAATTGTTTGGCTAAATTCTAGAGGCATACTGGTTATTTGAGATCAAACGTCATTACATAACGTGACATTTATTGGTGCAGAAAAATGTCTACTTCACGCATTTGTGTCAATCATTGAGCAACATTAATCAAATAAAATCGAACCTAACCGCCTATTTCATTAATAACAGTTAACAGTAGACGGTGTGGGTAGCCAAAGAAATGCAATATTTGGCGAACTGTTCGGAAATGAATGCCAGCATTTCTTGCAGTCGATGGAATACATTGATCCCCTGACGATCTTTGTAAAATACATTGTGCAGTAGCCAGGGTTAAAAGTTACATGATCTCCTGAAGGTAAACTACATCAATGTTTGTTTTTCACATTCTTTCAGCAGTCAAAATAATAAGAACTATTAGAATATAGGTCGTTTAGTATAATTAGAGACAAATCTAGACAAAAATCTATGTAAACAATGTATCATTAAAAAAGATTAAGTTAAAGTGCAGTTTAAAGTCTGCCTCCATATACATGTTCAGTCGACTTTACAATCTTGTTCGATAACCCATGGTCATTGAAAATTACCTTCAGGCAGGAGATACCTAACATTTACACCTAGGTGGAGTGAAATAATTGCAGATTAATCTCTTGCTCAAGGAAATTAGCAATGCCCCTAGTGGGATTCGAACCCAGAACCTCTTGATCCCTAACGCGCGTCCTACCACTGGACCACTGCTCCTATTCATTTTATCCTAAATGAGCTATACTGTAAATCAATTTTGTAAACATGACATGTTTTTTTACATTTAATTTTTGACTCGTCCGTTTATGGAGGAAACACGTTAGTCCTCAATTTGTGATGTTGTTTCAATGTATTATTTCCAATGAAAACAAATTTAATTGTGCGTACATGTGATCTAATAGATACGTGTAGAATAATATTACTCACTTTTTATATAGATAAACATTCTATTCTTGCAAGGCTAAACCTTTGAATTTAATGGTTAACCGGTTACTTCCATGACTAATCTCTACAAAAGTATGCCCGCCTGGGAATCGAGTCCACGATCTATCGATTAGTATAGATTGCGTGCTACCGACTGAGCTAGCCGGTAGGTCTACATGCTTAATACGTAAGTCTATCTAGCGATCAGACGTTATAAAAAAGCTCATTGAAATAATACGATACTATCTTACAAAGTCGCACGATCGTTTAGAAAGTGAACCCTCGTATTTTCTATCATAAAGCGTGAGAGTGCAATTTCAAATACTTTAATACAAAAGGGAGTGGTAATTCTCAGGAACTATTTCTATTTCCATTTTAAATCATCAAAAATAAATTGAATTGTGCTGCCGATATACCCTATGGACAAATTGCATTTTTGATACAATCTGAAGCATTTAAAAGTCTTTATTTATAGCAAACACTCACACACAATATCCTGACAGTGTTGTTACTGGGAGCTAGAAATTTGATACCTTTTTAAAACAAAAACCGCATGTATATTTTTGGCTATGGAAATAACTAATAGCTAGACTGCATTTTTAACATGTATCAAAAGGTACATAAGCTAACCAATATTAAAATCAAAACAAATCCAATATTAGGTCAAGCTTAAATTCCAAAGAATTTTGAATCGTAGTATGTTTTAAATTTCAAAGAATCAGGGGGCAATATGTTCGAATCGTCCATTTATATTGTACAGTCGAAAGATAATAATTATTATTATTATATACCGGATTTGTATAGCGCCTATTTCATATCGAATATATGTTCAAAAGCGCTTCACAATCATATGCATAATTAGGAAATACGAGTTTAGATAAAAACGAAAATGGTTAAGAGATGATAAAATATAAACTTATAAAATGAAGACTAAGAACTAGTGATTAATAAAGTGCTCATAGTACTTAAAAAACAAAAACAAAACATAAGTGGATGTTTAACTGTAAAAGATAGTGAATGGGTAATACTGGACTGTGGGAATCAGGCTAGATGCACTAAAAATCCATGATTGCAAGGTGCAAAAGTGGATTCTAATCCAAGGCTTCCACCCGTTTATAAACGATTAATCTTTTATAACCAACATTTTAAAGAGTGTGAGAAATCTATATAGTATATTTTGAACGAACATGACCATTCAGCGAAATCGTACATTTTACCTAAATTGTCAGACGGACTTCATACAGCTTTGAGCTTTTCGGAAAACTTAGCAAAAGCCTTTGGAACTTTAGGTTGACGGTTTCATATTGCCTTATAAATACTTGATACCTGAGCTCACATCCTATACCACTGCTATATAATAGCTTTTGCGAAACATTAAAATTTATAAGATGGACAAACGTCTTATTTTGCTATATGCGATGCTTTTCGACCCGTATTAATTTGGATACGGGCCAGATGGCTTTTACACATCTAGTCATTAGCCAATGTTGGGCACAGATTTGGTTCATGTGGTAAAATACATTCAATCAGTAAAACATACTAACCGTTTTAGTCCAGAGTATAGCTCTATATTGTGGAATGTTATGATTGTTTGCATCAGTAACGACTACAGATAATACAAACACATCACTGTCTGAGTCTATACCAACATAGTTCTGATGTACTGTAATATAAAAACATGGAAGTGTAAAAAGCTTTATATGATAAAAATGCTTAAAATAAGGAGTCTCTTTAAAGGTGATGTTTTGACACCTTTGGGGGAATGTCTGGTTAACAGTGGCGTTATGTTACACTGTTCAGGACAAGTCAGGTTAACAGTAGCATCATGTTATACTGTTCAGGACAACAACTTTAAATATCAAATAAATAAAAACAAAGTTAATGTAAAAATAAATTAAAATCATAAACTAAGATTAATGTAGGTCCTTCAAAAAACAAAATGCACAATCGCACTTCATAACATCATGTGCGATAAATTTTATTTTGTTTTGTGTAATTTTATAATATTTATGATGGGTTAATACTTATTTTTATTGTTATTATTAATTTTTGTACAACGCCATTGAATATGTAATATAGAAATAGGCGTGTAATCAATTGAAGAAGTTTAAGTTTTTAGTTTGTGATAAAAAATATCCAATTCAAATTCCGATCCAAATACATATTGTAATTCTACATGCAGTTAATGTTCTATTCACCAATGTTTGAATATATTTCACCGTTAAAAGTTGCGTTTATAAAATCAGAGAGTCCTGCTTTATTTCTTTATGCAAAGGGCATTGGCCATAGGTAAGTAGGATTCAGTTTGTCCTAAAAAGGATTTGTTCAAGAAAGTTTGAATGTATATAATTACATTGTATATTGAGATACTTACATTTTCCAAGAAAATATTTAAAATACCATCTTGTCTGGAATTCAGGATTTTCTAAATGTACTGGACTATTTAATGGACTTGCCGGCTGAAATATGAATGTAATAATGTAACGGGTATATTTTGTCAAAACAAACTTACGATGTAAATACACGTAAGTTTACCACAGTAATTTGGTATTTTTGTAATCTGACACAGAAGGCTTCAAGATTAAAGACTTGCATCATGCCGTCATACATGTTGTTCATCATATATAAACTGTCTAAAGCATCGAGTCCAAGCATGGACTTCAACTACTGGCTTCCAAAGATCGCCCAAATCTTATTCAAACTGAGCGAAGACGATTAAAAGTGACATGACGATAAGATCATTCCTAAATTAATGAATATAATATTTTATTAGTATAAGTTGATATATTGGACTTATAGATGGTTTTACAATAAAAGTATACGGTTTGAAAACATGTACATTCAAAACTTTTACCATTTCACTGTAGTTTTATATGTACATTTTTCAAATCGTATACTTTTATAATAAAACCCACATCTAAGAGTTAATAATGAAAACAAGATTTGCAATCCGCGTTTTATATTTTCACTGCAGTGAAGTGGCGAAAATTTTATTTTTACATGTATTCAAACAGTATACCTTTATTGTATAACCACCAAACTAAGAGTAAATGAAACTTGGTCGATAGGGCAGTTGGTAGCACGCCGGGATTTGGAATCTCGAGCCCGAGGGGGTGCGGGTTCGAATCCCACCCGGGGAGGTTATATCCTTCCATGAAAATTTGACAATAATGTCAATTTTCCTCCATTGATTAGATAATATGGAGAAGTGTCCGGCCTTGTGGAAGGGTAGGTGAGTACTGGTTACAGACAATGGTCCAGGAAAGCTATGTTAGGAGCGCTGGACGCCGTAAAATGACATTTAATGTGTTGACACGGCGTTAAATCTAGTAATAATATAAAAAAGTAATAATAAGAGTAAATGACGAAAACAAGATTTAGAATCAGCGATAGTAAGTTGTGAGCAAATAAATAATAGAACCCCTATGTGAATAAAATAAGTTATGATTATGAATTGTCGTAAGTTTGTCAAATTAAACTACAAAATTCTAGATCGATATAGAGCTGCGTAGGAAGTTAATGTCATTGGAACGTATTTAGAAATTTATAGCCTTGTTTAGAGATTGAATTCTCCATTTTAGGAAATATATTATGTTCAAAGCGTATAAATTTAGGGAAAAAGATTTGTGTTCAAATAACATTCTGTATCAAATTACAGACTCCTAAATATTGTTCAAAATTATTATAAAATTCTTTACGAAAATTGATTCGTGTTCTCTGTGGCGAACATGTTTGTTAACGCGTTTGCGTGTCGATGTTGACGCATGCGCCTGTCGATGTTGACGCATGCGCACAGATAGAACAACAAGTTTCTATGACAATACGACGTCCTTGATATTTGAGTGTTTTTAGACTAGATTTTAATGTTGTTTACTTGATTTTCCTTTTTATATCAACACTTTCAAAGATAAAACCGATATAAAATGACTTCCGTTTCTTTATATGACGTCATAAACTATTAATGGCGACTTCCGGTGTAGCAGACGATTGTTTAAAAAAAGGCAAAACAGTGAGACTAAAACTACCTCTTCTTGATTCCTCTCCCCAGTCTCCAACCGGAAACGACCAGCATTTAATGACGACTCACTATCAGTGGAATTGAGCTGAAAATAGACAAAGAACAAAAAAAGACATCAATTTTGTTAAAAGCATTTTAAAACATAAAACATTTATGTGATTACTCAACACCGTCAGATATGTTATATTCTCGAACAAATATGACATATTTCTAAGGAAACAGGTTTTAATGATGAATTTTTACCATGGAATGTTTAAGCTTCTCTTCATATAAGTCTATTTTTAAACTTGCTAACCTCGAAGGGGCCAATAAGAACCCAGGAGCATAATTTATATACACTTTGTAAAGGACCTAAAGATGATGCTTCATGCAAAATATGGTAGCTCTATACCCTATGGTTTCAGACAAAAATAGTTATCAAAATAAAAAGTTCTTATAATCCCCTGGTCATCGGACTACTGGTATATATATATATATATATATATATCAAAATCCTCGGGAAGAATTTTACAAGAGATAATTTAAAATATACTTGTCCAGGGTCAAAATGCACTAGTTCAGAAGTTCAATATTCAAAAAGACACATCGGAAATTTTGTTATTAATTACATACATGAAGTAATAATAAATAACTGACAATATAATTATAGTATAGTTCACTGTTGAATTTGACTAAAACTTACAGACATTTACTCTATTTAGACTTAAGTATATTTACAGCTAAAATATCACTAGTCCGCGGACAAGAATGATTGATTTATTAACTTGTCCAAAAACATAAATGTACAAGTCGGGCAAGTCGGGCATATGAACTCCACACTCCTGAATGTAACGTACTATTTCAATCAGACCATCGTGTACCATTTCTATAAAACAACTATATCATCATCATTATCATATCCCCGATAATAGGTCAATTATTATCGTATAACTATATTATCACATCATTACTAGTATAACTATAGTACCACGTGACCAATCAGGAAGCAATTAGGAAACAATTGTATCATCATTAACATACCATTCCTCCTTTATATGAGAAACAATGCGGTTAATGAATAACTAAAAGCCAGCGTATACTTGAGCATCTCAGAAAGGAGGACTAACGATTAATTGTCTGCTTTAAAGGGTTCTGACCGATTTGATAATGACCTTTCTCTACTGTTTGTTTTATTTTAGGAACTTCCAAGTTTTAAGTTTTTTAGACTGTTTTCATGTCTGCTGTTAATGAAAATATCTCCGTTTATTGGCCTTAATGTTAACATAAGGTTTAAGTCTATTGAAAATACACCGCAGATACAACTAAATACTGTCCGTACTTTTTTGAGATTGGTTTACGCACTAGCAACACATTGTGTATGTCATATTACAGCGGTCAGTCAACCTACTCATTGTTCCTGGAAAGGGTAAGTCTCTGAATTTAGCTGTAACCAAATACAATTCGCATATTTCCATCACTGACTAATAACTGCCCTACATGATTTAGAATCAGTGGTAGGTGGGAGAATGACAGTAGAAATTATTTCATGACCACGTTTAATGAAAGTACGACCAATTTCCGTATTTTACATGAAGTTTCAATATGTTTAGTAGCGGTCTATAGCAAATCTTCTTTCCCATTTTCCGCAAACGATTACATAGGCTGCGCATGCGCAACTAAAGGGATAATTACAACTGCCATTATTATTAGTATCATTAATAGCTTCTGGCGCGATATGACCTTTCTGTGTTTATAAACTTTATAACTTTATAAACTTTGTATGTAATTTTGATTTATTGTTCTTTTCTGAAACTTGGCAGCGTAAATCTGACTCTTTTAACATTGATGGCTACGAATGTATTAGTATACCTAGAAAACAAAGCATTAGTAGCAATAATAACCGTGGTCACGGTGGCATTTGTCTTTTTTATCGTAATAACCTAAAAAATATTTTTGATGTTGCGGACATTGATGAAAATGGTTTCATTTGGTTAAAATTTTGTAAACATGTAGTTGGTCTAGATGATGACCTTTATGTTTGTTTCCTATATATCCCCCCTAGTAATTCTGTGTATTTTAACTTACACGATTTGGGCTATTTTAATGTGTTAGAAAATTTCGTGCGCAAGTATAGTAGTCTTGGCTATGTTACAATCATGGGCGATTTTAATGCTCGATGTGGCGAAAAACGTGACTATGATTGTAATAATCAAAATTTAAATCATTTTTTAAATGTTGTGCAACATGAAGATATTTCAGATGAATATGAATATTTGTTGCCATATAGGTTTACTATGGACAAAATAGTAAACGCATCTGGTAACAAATTACTTGATTTATGTATTAATAGTAATTTAAATATTGTTAACGGTAGAATCGGAGATGATGCCGACATTGGTAGCTATACAAACATATCAGTACATGGTAGTAGTTTAATTGACTATGTTATTTGTTCACGTGACTTTTTCCCGTTTATTACAAATTTTATTGTACATGATTTGTATACTCACTCGAGTCATCTCCCCTTGCAATTTAATTTTAACATTACAAGACATATGAATGTTGAAGGTGAGCCAATCACTACGAGCGGTGAGCGAATTCACTGGAAGCAGGAAAATATATCTGCTTATAGAAATAATATTTTATCTAATATGACACTTATGAACAATATTGTTGACAATATTATTGAATCTAATGATAAAATGTGTTTTAATACTGGTATCGACCAATTATCTTCATGTCTGTATGAGTCTGCGTTTTCAGTTTTTGGTAAAACGTTTAGTAATTATTGTTCTTCAAATAAAAATATACGAAAATTTTCCAGTCCGTGGTGGAATCAGGACTGCGAACTTGCTAGACAAGAATACAGGTGTGCTAATAGAAAATACCGATATGTTAAGTCAGATGAAAATCGAACTCAACTACTTTTAAAACGAAAACTATATAAGAAAACTAAAAATAAAGCACGTTATCATTATCAGCAAAACCAAAAGTCAAAAATGAATGCTTATGCTGTAAATTGTCCTCAGAAATTCTGGACTGAATTAAAAAAGATAAGGAATAAATCAAATATTAATAGTAGTAGTAATAATATTAGCGAAGGTCAATTTTTTGATTATTTTAAACATTTATTTTCCGATGAGGAGATTTTCATTGATGAAAATGTTGAACTATTTTTAAATAATGAAAATCCTAACGATATTCATATAGATCAATTAGATCGTGATTTTAGTATTGCTGAAATTAATAAAGCAATTTCTTCGTTGAAACGAGGTAAAAGTGGAGGTATAGATAGCCTTGTTCCTGATATATTTTTAGACAGTAAAGATATTTTATCACCATTGTTATGTAAACTTTTTAATCATATGTATAATAAATGTTTGTATCCCGAGTCATGGACTAAAGGAATTATAGTACCTATTCCAAAATCTGGAGACAAAGATAATGTGAACAATTATCGTGGTATTTGTCTAACTAGTATATTCTCTAAAATATTTTCTATTCTTATTGATAATAGATTGCGATCATGGGCTGATAATAATAATATACTTACTGATAACCAATTTGGGTTCAGAAAAGAAAAGAGTACTATTGATTGTGTATTTACGTTGACATCAATTATTCAAAAAGTCCTGTCTGTCGAAAAACGTAAGTTGTATTTAGCTTTTGTTGATTTTAAAAAGGCTTTCGATGTAGTTTATAGAAATGGCATTTGGTATAAATTAATTCATTCTGGTACCTCCACAAAGATTGTTAATATTCTAAAAAAAATATATGAGTCTGTAAAATCATGTGTACGTGTGAATGGTTCCCTTTCCGATTATTTTGAAAGTCACGCAGGAGTCAAACAAGGAGAGCCATTGTCTCCTTTATTGTTTTTGTTTTTTATAAATGATATGCAATCACAATTGTTGGATGAATCAATTGACTGTTTTACAATTGATGAACTACAATTATTTGTACTATTGTTTGCTGATGATACTGTTTTATTTTCGTATAGTGCCGATGGCTTACAAACTTTATTAAACAATTTATACATGTATTGTAATTCTTGGGGTATCCAAGTTAATACAAATAAGACTGTAGTAATGATATGTAAGTCAGGCAATAGACATGTGCCAGTAGATTTATTTTATAATGATGTAAAACTTCAAGTTGTATCCTCTTTTAATTATCTGGGGGTAACTATAAATTCGAATGGTACTTTTTACAAAACACAAAAGATTTTGTCTGTTAAAGCGTCAAAAGCCTTGTATTCTTTACTGTCATTGTTTGATATTTTACCTCTTAATATTACAGAGAAATTGAAACTATTTGATACTATGATATCTCCTATTCTTTTTTACGGGGCAGAGGTGTGGGGGTTTCATAAGGCAAATGATATTGAACGTATTCAATCAAAATTTTTTAAACAGATTCTTGGTCTTAAGTATTCCACGAATAATGTGGCAGTCTATGGCGAATTAGGTAGGTTTCCTCTTTTTGTTACAAGAAAAATTAGACTCCTTAAATACTGGTTTAAATTACTTAATAAAAAGCAGTCTTTAATGTATAAAATGTACAATATGAGAGATAATACTGGTGCATACGTTAATAAATGGTCTTTAAATATTAAGAATTTGTTAGAAGAACTTGGATTTTCATATTTATGGAACGTAGAAATTTTAACAAAATTTCAATTGCAATTGCTTATACAAAGAGTTTACGATCAATATTTTCAAACGTGGTGTTGTGAAATAAGTTTATCTTCTAAATTGAAATCCTTCTGTCTATTTAAGCAAAACTTTGAGTATGAATCGTACTTATCCTGTATAAACAATGACTCCCATAGAATGGCTTTAAGTAGGTTTCGTTGTTCGGCACATAAACTAATGATTGAAGAAGGAAGATATAGAAATATTGCTATGGAAGATAGAATTTGTAGAAATTGTAATTTAAATTGTATTGAATCAGAATATCACTTTTTACTTGTCTGTCCAAAATATAGAAATATAAGAATGAAGTGTTTACCTAATTACTATTGTTCCTGGCCGACTATCAACAAATTTATTTTGCTGATGAAAAATACTAACCCTAAAACTTTAAAATCACTTGCAAAATTTATTTACTTAGCTAATTTACAAAGAGAAAAATAGAATTTATATTAAATTGTTAACTATTATATCATCCATGTACATCACTTTTCTCCTTACTAAACATATACATGTGTCTTTTCCTTTTTTTCCCTTTTTCTCTTTTTTTCCCTCTATTATATATGTTTGTTCTTTTTGTTTGTTTGTACTTTGTATTGGCAAAAAACTTATGTTTGTGCTAAATAAATAAATATTGAATCTTGAATCTTGTGTTGGTGCGCCGTAAAACCCAAACAAACAAACAACTGCCATTAAAGTAGTCCGCTTTGCACATAAACAGGCAGACAATACATTTTGTGCAAATCAAATATATACAACTTTTAAATGATATACGAGGTTGAAGACAAAAGTTCGCAAAGTGGCATTTTTTTAACCTCAATGAAGTGACATAAAACTACAAAATCAATGCAGTAGTAAAATATCATACATATGCAATATATGTGCGTATTAATGTATTTTCCTCCTGGTATCGCTTCCGTTTGTTGTATAATTCCACATGTCTGTTTTTTCCATCAAAACCCCAATTTCCGACAGCGCAGTTAGTGCGTTGGTTTTACAAGCGCAATATAAAGGAAATATTAATTTTTTTTTCATCTGCTAGCTGACCAATCTATAATTTAGATCAAACGTTACATAATAACAAAAAGTTAATTAAATGCACAGGTGCTCGGGGAAATAATGTTAGTGATTTATTTCACTTCCACCCATTAATAATGTGAGATATGAGACGGCAGGAATAGGAGATAATTTGACCTTTACTGGAGCAATACATAATCTAGAATAATTGTATAACTCGTACTTTTATTCTCATTTTATAAAATGTCAGAAAGTCAAGTCTTAAAAACAGACCAAGCACGTGTTTTACGGGTTTTATCCCACCCCTTCAAAATGGCCGTTTCTTGACGTGGATTTATTGTTTTAATCATAGGTGACCGGCACGGTGCCGAGTCAAAGACTCTACAATCACTAGCACCAAAGTCCATATCTTATGATCATAAAATAATGCGTACGTCCCTATATATAGTTCCCTGTGCATACATACATGTACACTACCTAAACAATATAATGAAAACATAGTTATAACTCGTACACGGTAATGTATACGAGACCGTTTGTTCAATAGTGTTTGTTGACAAAATAGTGTGCGTATTTAACGAGTGTGAGGACTCTGGTACCAGTGACTACAATTGACATGAATATAATACAATGTTGTAGCTCAGCTGGATTTAATCAAACGCCGACATTGAAGGTACTAATTCACAGATTTCAACTTAAATATAAAACTTTTTCTAAAACTATCAAATTGTATGGAAATATTTTTGGAAGCAGGAAAGTATTGTTCTGATAATGACAATTTTAATACAAATTGACGCACAACTACAAGTGAGGGTGTTTCATGTAGTAAATATCTACCCCGTATGTCACGGTATAGACACTTTTAGTGCATTTTGTGACTTTTATTATATATTTCTTGCAACATATAAGTCAGTTTGTCTTAAAATAATAAGAATTAATTATTTTTAAACATCTACAGACACTGAATGGTATTTCAAAATCATAGAAAAAATAAACCAAATCTGTGAACTAGTACCTTTATATACACAGTTATGCCACCAGGGCTAGCTTTAGTCAATGTATAAAACTGATTGAATGGGAAATGGCGACCATGATATAGCACTCAATAAACAATAGATTTGATCAAATCAATACTGAATGAATTATACTATCAACAGGTATAAATTGACAATTCAAGTTTGCAAACAACAAAAAAGTGCATGTTCCTAGGAATGATGTTTGAGAATAATATAAATCACTAAGATTAAAGCCCCTGTATGAAGAAACAGTCTTGTATAGCTGACATGAAACTTGTCTTTAAACCATGAAGTAATCAAAGATAACATACATTATGCCTCAGTCCCATAAAATCGTAGCTTGTTGCGGACCCGTACGTGCAGACAGTCGTAGGCCGTGGGAAGCCTTGCGTATTAAGGTGACGGTACGCACATGGCACAAAACAACACACCCTTACGGAGCCGTAGCTAGAAGATATGCAAGTTTAATCCATTCTCGGCCACAATTTTGTTCACGATTTGACTTTGAATCTTATTTCAAATTTTAAGGAAGTTTCTTTTATAAACTGTTTATAATCAAATGTTTTGTTTTAAGTGTTGACATTCATTTTTTACTTTTGGTTTCGGTTTACTTTCGCTTTAAAAAACGTGAAAAGACATTAAACAGGTATTATCGGTTAGAAGTCATATGAAATTATAAGAAACACATTTGTAAAAATTATAAGCTTGATTTTTAGCCGCTCATGAATACACAATGTTAGTCTTGAAACAGGGGCTTTAACGTAACGGTCTTTGTATCGATGCTTAAATGTGCCATTAAAATTCTACTTTATGAAGTAAGGTGCCGAGATTCAAAGGCAAATACAATCTATACATTATGAGAAATGTGCAATTTTAAAAGCCTCTTAATGATGGTTATATCGCGCTGTTTAAATACTCTTTTACAAAACTCCGAGAAAAAATATGATATCTTAAGAAATCCTCCTCATCAGGGAGAAATTACTGCTTCCAGAAGTTAATGCCAATCATTAAAAGCATGACAAAGTTTTATTTTAAAGTTAGATCGATTATAAATGGAATCGGTTCACATCGAATTGAATTTCAATTCATACAATACTTTAATGAGCAAGAAAACCACAAAAACACGCACAGCAAGGCACTAACATTATACTTCAAGTTGTTTTGCGTAATAAAATAAAGCTTGGGTGATATTTGATTAAATTAACAATAGGAAAGAACTACGTAGTTTTGGCAATATTTCTTTTTATTATTTACGTTTCCAAGCAATGCCTAATATGACATAACACTGTTTTTATTATGGGCAGACATATTACATAGAAAAGGACAATCTTATAATCGGGGATATTGTCATGTTTTCTTTTTTATTCAATTTTGCCGACAGCTGCCAATGACATTGTATTGCTGTTAGTTTTGTTTTGTAGTTTTTGATGGATTTAACGCCGTAGCAACACAGTGTATAGGTCATATAACGGCGGTCAGTCAACCTTCTCACTCCGCCTGGAAAGGCTAAATTTCTGGATTTAGTTGTAAAACAACTATTAGGCGCATACTTTCGTCAGTGACTGACAGCTGCCCTACTTAATCAAAAAGCATTGGTAGGAGGGAGAATGGCCGTAGAAATAATTTCATGACAAAGCTCCACGAAAGTATGCACCGTCCGGGAATCGAACCTACGACCCCTCCATCAGTAGACTTGCGTGCTACCAACTGAGCTAGCCGGGCTTGCAGTACAAGAGTAGTTGGTACAGTGAAAGTCTGCCACTGCGGTCGCGACACAATCGCCACTACGTAGATAACTACAGTGTCTTTCTTGTATGAAAAATATTGACGTTACGTCGGTGTTGTCGCTGGCGTGCTTCGATAATTGTTTTGTTTGCGTGGGGTATTTAATATGTACATGTATATATACTTCATGCTTATTTTGTAAAACTTAACACCACGCTTACATAAAGATGCAAGATTTTGATAGCGTTGTTCTCATTTTATATATTAAAATGATGGAGATGTCATGGCTTTGAAACTTACTAGGATCTCGGTCCATATATCTTGAGCAGGAAGTGTCCACACAGTAGCTTTACAACATCTATATATGATCTATTGCTGTAAGTATTTACATTCAATTCTACTTTTGGTTTCGGTTTACTTTCGCTTTGGCATACATAAAGTAATGGAAGTGTTAATATGTAAAAACAGTTTATTCTATTGTTAAAAGGAATTTGATACTAGGCAAAGCACATTTTTTAGAATAATATGCTTAATTTTTGCCGTTCATACACAATGCTAGTCTTGGAATAGGGGCTTTAACGTAACGCTTTTTGTATCGATGTCCTAAATGTGCCATTAAAATTCTACTTTATGGAATTAAGCGCCGAGATTCAAAAGCTCCTAAAATCGTTTTGAGGAACAATTTAAAGAAATGGGGAAATGTGCAATGTGCCATTTTAAATGCCTCTTAATGATGATTAAAACTCGCTGTTTAAATACTCTTTTACTAAGCTTCGTGAGATTTAAAGAAAGCATCCTCATTAGGGAGAAATAACGACTTCCAGAAGTTAATGTCATTCATTAAAAGCATGACAAAGTTTAATTTCAATTTTGATCGATTATAAATGAAATCGTTTTAAATCGAATTGAATTTCAATCCATACAAGACTTTATTGAGCAAGAAAACCACAAAAACACACACAGCAAGGCACTAACATACTTCAAGTTGTTTTGCGTAATAAAATAAAGCTTGGGTGATATTTGATTTAATTAACAAGAGATAAGAACCACGTAGTTTTGGCAGTATTTCTTTTTATTATTGACGTTTCTAAGCAATGACTAATATGATATAACACTGTTTTTATTATAGGCAGACATATTACATAGAAATAGACAATCTTATACTCGGGGATGTTGTCATGATTTCTTTTTTATTCAATTTTGCCGACAGCTGCCAATGACATTGTATTGCTGTTAGTTTTGTTTTGTTGTTTTTTATGGATTTAACGCCGTAGCAACACAGTGTATAGGTCATATAACGGCGGTCAGTCAACCTTCTCACTCCGCCTGGAAAGGCTAAATTTCTGGATTTAGTTGTAAAACAACTATTAGGCGCATACTTTCGTCAGTGACTGACAGCTGCCCTACTTAATCAAAAAGCATTGGTAGGAGGGAGAATGGCCGTAGAAATAATTTCATGACAAAGCTCCACGAAAGTATGCACCGTCCGGGAATCGAACCTACGACCCCTCCATCAGTAGACTTGCGTGCTACCAACTGAGCTAGCCGGGCTTGCAGTACAAGAGTAGTTGGTACAGTGAAAGTCTGCCACTGCGGTCGCGACACAATCGCCACTACGTAGATAACTACAGTGTCTTTCCTGTATGAAAAATATTGACGTTACGTCGGTGTTGTCGCTGGCGTGCTTCGATAATTGTTTTGTTTGCGTGGGGTATTTAATATGTACATGTATTAATACTTCATGCTTATTTTGTAAAACTTAAAACCACGCTGACATAAAGATTCAAGATTTTGATAGCGTTGTTCTCATTTTATATATTAAAATGATGGAGATGTCATGGCTTTGAAACTTACTAGGATCTCGGTCCATATATCTTGAGCAGGAAGTGTCCACACAGTAGCTTTACACCATCTAGGTATGATATATTGCTGTAAGTATTTACATTCAATTCTACTTTCGGTTTCGGTTTACTTTCGCTTTGACGTGCATAAAGTTATCAAAGTATTAATATATAAAAACAGTTTATTTTTTGGTGAAAGTAATTTGATACTAGGCAAAGCACATTTTTAAAATAGTATGCTTGATTTTTGCCGTTCATACACAATGCTAGTCTTGGCATAGGGGCTTTAACGTACCCCTCTGAATATCGACGCTTAAATGTGATATAAAAATTCTACTTTATGAAATTAAGCGCCGAGATTCAAAAGCTCCTAAAATCTTTTTGAGGAACAATTTGAAGAAATGGGGAAATGTGCAATGTGCCATTTTAAATGCCTCTTAATGATGATTAAAACTCGCTGTTTAAGTACTCTTTTACAAGCTTCGTGAGATTTTAAGAAAACATCCTCATCAGGGTGAAATATCGACTTCTAGAAGTTAATGCCAATCATTAAAAGCATGACAAAGTTTTATTTTAAGTTAGAACGATTATAAATGAAATCGTTTTACATCGAATGGAATTTCAATCCATTTAAGTCTTTAATGAGCAAGAAAACCACAAAAACACCCACAACAAGGCACTAACGTTATATTTCAAGTTGTTCTGCGTAATAAAATAAATCTTGGGTGATATTTGATTTAATTAACAATAGAAATGAACCACGTAGTTTTGGCAATATTTCTTTTTATTACTTACCATTCTAAGCAATGCTTAATATGACATAACACTGTTTTTTATTATAGGCAGACATATTACATAGAAAAGACAACTACGGTGGTTGTTGCTGTTTTTTTAATTCAATTTTGCCGACAGCTACCAACGACGTTTCCTCCTTTTTTTCATATCGCGTAATTTGTGCTAGTATATAACCATCTGTACATTATATTTTGTAATTTAGTTTATGACTATAAGTATATGTCTACGACTTTTGTCAAATAAAATTTATGTTCAGTACAGTACATGTACTTAGACGTAACGCATGCTCATGACGGACATTGAAAAATTGCAGTGTTTAGACTTTCTTTACATAATGACGGAATAGTAATTTGATAAAACTGGTGATGTATAGTACCACAGGAATCAGTGAAACGAAGGCTTTCTGGTGTCATGATTTTCATTTCTATTTGAAGGCATACATCTTTAAACGTATCAAACATGAAAAAAATGAACAAAATGTCATTTAAAAATGTAACACAAATTATCGCCTGCATTCAATAATCAAAGCACTGGAGTGGTGGAGGAACGATGTCCTTAACTGATTTAATAAATAAAGATTACAATTATGTAAAAAATCACACTTGTGCAGCAATATTATCTATAAAATAATGTATGAAGTAACAATTAATAGAATTTAACAAGAGCAGTCCAAGGATAGAACTAGACTTTTCGAGTGTTTTGCTAATTGCAAGTTTATCTTACTTTATCAAACAAATAAATCAGTCAAAGAATAATAAACCAACTCATATTAATATAAAAGAAGCAGAACTGCAATAACATAAGTCTATAGAAACGTCCATTCAAATTTAAGAAGACGTACCATAAATGAATTAGCACATCTATTTTCATTTTAATATCTTAATAAACTTAAAGTATGCACATGTTAACTAGACACTCTATGATTATATCATTGCAACAATTGATCCATTTTGAGAAAGAAGTCGAAGCTAAAACCGAAATCATGCCGTTTTACGGAAAAAAAACTCACGGCAAGCCAAGGAAATTTATGAGAGTGATCAAATGATTTGTCTTAGACCACTGTGAGAGAGGCTAGTGACTTTAAATATTATTTTCTCTGTTTAAGTTCATTTTTATCGGAGTTCCACTTGCACATTTATGTGTTACGTTTGGGAAAGAAACGGTGTTTGGTAGATCAGATAGGGTACGATTAAACGTTTTCTCTTGTTTAACGTCAGATAACTTTCTTCAACTGCTTTTCATTAATAAGCTTTTATATGCAATCGCTAAATTAAGCATTTGTTTTGAATTACACGTAAAACATTTTAAGTACATGTAGATTCTTATTTGTGTTACAATTATGCCTACACTTTTCGGCAAATTTCCTCAACTTTATAAACCTGATTTCATGACCTTCTATGGTGCCTTATTTATGCCATGTCGTATTTTTGTTTCTTCAAAATATGATTCTACATGGCCCTACACTGTTTCCCACTGGCCTTTCAGTAAATCTTATGTTTCCCACTAGCCTTAGTTTGTGTTTTGTTGTTATGATTCCATATGACCTTACATTGTTTCCCACTGGCCTTTCAAACAAAATTTAAGTTTCCCAGAGGCCTTTGTGTTTGTTTCCCACTGGCCTCAGAGTAACTTTGTGTTTCCCAGTGGCCCTTGTGTTTTCTTCCCACTGGCCTCAGAGTAACTTAGTATTTCCGGGTGGCCTTTGTGTCTGTTCCCATTGGCCTCAGAGTAACTTAGTATTTCCCAGTGGCCTTTGTGTCTGTTCCCCACTGGCCTCAGAGTAGCTTTGTGTTTCCCAGTGGTCTTTGTGTTTGTTTCCCAATGGCCTCAGAGAAACTTTGTGTTTCCCAGTGCTCTTTGCGTTAGTTTTCCACTGGCCTTCAATTTTAAGTTCCCCAGTGGCCTTTGTGTTTGTTTCTCACTGGCCTCAGAGTAGCTTTGTGTTTCCCAGTGGCCTTTGTGTTTGTTCCCCACTGGCCTCAGAGAAACTTTGTGTTTCCCAGTGGGCTTTGTGTTTTCTTCCCACTGGCCTCAGATGACTTTATGTTTCGAAATAGCCTTTGTGTTTGTTTCCCACTGGTCTCTGAGTCACTTTTTGTTTCCCAGTTGCCTTTGTGTTATCTTCCCACTGGCCTCAGAGTATTTTTGTGCTTCCTAATGGCCTATGTGTTTGTTTCTTAACTTAAAAGTTATTTAACAATTAAAACTTCATTTCGGTACTGACTGCCTTCGTCCATTTTGCCCCTAACTCTCTATTGTGTGCTTAAGTCATACCAGCAGTAAACCGTATCATGTTGCTCTATTCGCTACTGACTGCATTTCGTCCATTTTCCCGTAATTTTATATAGCGTATTTTAGTCATACCAGCAGTTAACCGTATCATGTTGCTCCATTGCCGGATGAAAATCAAATCTATGGAAATAAGTAGCAAGCGATTATCAGGATAATATACTAGCCGAAAACATCCGAATCAAATTTTGCAGTAATGATATGCGGAGTGGATCGGGGTTTTAGCTTAGATTCAATGCTTGGGGCTGAAATGACGGTTTGATAACTCTGGAACGATGTTCAGAACATCGTTCCAAAAAGTCTGCAGCCATCTAGTTTTCGTCTTAATTTTGCGCTAAAACGCTTTACAAATTGAGTCGTTAAACTTTATATCGCGCTTACATAAAGATACAACAAAAGTGTTGTTTTTATGTTGTTATGCTAAAATGGCGGAGATCCCCCAGGTTTGAAACTTACTAGGATCTCTACCTATATATCGTGCGCAAGAAATGTACCTACAGTTGTTTCACACCATTAAGATGGAAATGGGGACTGTAAGGGGCCACCAGCCTGAACGTAGTTTCAATGATCAGGGGTTACCGTACATAACTGCAAAGTCTGCTTCACATATATATGGAAATAGTCTTTAAATCGCACATTAACGTTTTTAACTTCGAGAAGAACGTAGAAATAAAATACAACCTCTCTTGAACAACACGCACTGGGAGTGACTTAAGTACGTTGCTGTTTAGAGGTCGTTGCTCTGCATAGTTTAAATTAAATTAAAGTTACGCCTAAGGGGCATATCAAAGGATGGTGTGCAGAGGATTTGTTCTGTACAGGACCGCTCTGCAGAGGTGTACTCTCCTTTGCATCGCTTAAAAGTTTCAATCGTTCACTTAGAATGTAGTATATTAGCTAAGCTGCCAGAGGAGCGTATTGCAGAGGTTAAAAGGAATAAAATAAGCGATGAATCAATCATTTTAACATTTATTTGATATACTTAGAAATGGTCAGTTTCTGTTCTATTCGTGGTGTCAATTCCATTTTCTTTCATCGGTAAATTCACGGAAATGCGGCTGTTATCAACATTCCATAATTGGCAAAACCAATGAATGGAAAATATCCAAAAAACACGAGAGAAAATCTAATCAAGATTTTACCGACTCAGCAATTTCCTGTTATAAGTATATCCCGGTCAATTATTCACTTTATTTATATAAGACATTTTAATAATGTCCATTGATCAATGGCCAGATGGTCTAGACTAAACTATTCTATCAATGTCAAAAACGTTGGTCAGCATCGTCCATTGTTAGAAAATAAATACCACCTTGCGTGTAGCTACTCGCAGCCAAACTCCTCATAGCGGTTACGTTACGCGTTGCTTCTTTAAAAACAAAGGGAAATAACTGCTGTAGGGATATTTACTGGCAGCCTGTGCCGCGAGTAACGAAAATGCTCCGAATCGCATGATATGGTAGCGTATTGTTTACCACATTGGTGCCCGCCACGGTTTTGAGCCCAAAACACTGTATATGTACATGCTTTATATTTAATGTATTATTTAGATTATTGGCTTTGATTAACTCCATCCTTGTTGCGTTTGTATGTGATGTCTCGGACCTGGGTAGTTTATTTTCAAAATTATTACGATAAAATTACTAATCAAGGATTTACGACTAAAATCGATCGTAGATAATAAGATGCTTATGGGGGAGACAAACAGTGTGTTAGATAAGCACTCGGTACTAAAGGGTTTTCAAACGATACCTTATGTTAGCCTTGAAACACAGATTTGATTTCATACATTTTAAATTCCAGTCAATGTATGTAAATGTGGCAAAGAAATTAATTCTTAATATTTAAAGGCAGCGTGGCTAATAGATAGTAAGAAATATTACGTACAAATCACAATCACGAAATCATCTTTGCCATCACTAAAGAGGTACGCTATTTTACGGAAGTCAAAACCATTTACAGTTGTATTTTCTCTAAAAGTGTCATTATGAGAACACTGCTTAACTGTTTTGAATGTTTCTTTACAAATTCAATGGGCCACCCGGCTAGCTCAGTTGGCAGCACGCAAGTCTTTTGATTGAGGGGTCGTGGGTTTGATATCCGGGCGGGGCATACTTTCGTTGAGCTTGGTCATGAAATTATTTCTACGGCTATTCTTCCTCCTACCAATGATTTTTAATTATGTAGGACAGTTGTCAGTCACGAACGAAAGTATGCGCTTAGTAGTTGGTTAACAGCTAAATGCGGAGATTTAGCCTTCCCAGGAACAGTGAGTATGTTGACTGACCGCCGTTATATGACCTATACAATGTGTTGCTACGGCGTTAAAACCAAACAAACAAACAAATTCAAAATTTTCAGAAAAGTTGATATTTCAATTGAAATCTGTGAACATGCAACTTTATCTAAACACAACGCTGTCTTACTAAGGAAATTGTCTGTCGTAAACATTGGAATGACAATCAGTTTAAAAGATTCCATGAATAATTGTCTTCTGCATGACTGCCTCGCAGACAGACTCTTACATAAGAATGACCGTATAAAGATGTTTCAGTACAATAGCAGGTGGGAGAAACTTAAAGAAATATAGATATTTTAAGTTTAATAATATGTAGGAAGGGACTTAATAAACCAATGCACGTGTTTGACTGGCATTTATCCATGTGCGCTTTTGTTGCAAGCGGTAAGGTCAATTATAACTTCCCGCCTATTTCCGTGAATTGACAAACCTTTAGAATGAAGCTTAAGAAAATACTCACGTGTTTACCCGTTATGTATCCATGTTTGTGCATATTGAAAGCGGTAACGTATGGGGTGACTTTATCAAAGATGGACATTTTGCATTAATTGACCAGATATAGAAACAGGAGACTAAAGAAAACATTCACATATTTGACTGGCATGTTTCCATGTAAGAATATGCAACCGATGCATGTGTTGTGATATGAGGTTGTATGTTTCTAAGATGAAAGTTTTTGCATTAGTTGGACAAAAATAGAAGTTTAGATAACTCCTGTTAAGGAAGCAAAACAGATCGATGAAGAATGTAAGTTCATATTGTAGTCTTTGAATATAAAGCTAATATAAGTTTTGACATTGATGTGATTTAAACAATCAGTTATATATCTATTACCTTTCGGCAAACCTTAAAGATTGCCTCTCGCAACAATCATTGCTGGATTACAGTCAAAAGACGTCATCCAAAATGTATGGTTTCAAACTCACTCGTTATGTTTCAATGCACTTATGAGTATTGACTATGAATTATGCGAGTACTATTAAATTGATGTTAAACACATCATTTGAACAAATCATATTAACAAAACATCGTTTACAAGTACAAAAACCTCGTTAGTGCGAGTGGGAAAACAGTTATTTCGAGTACCAAATAACAGAAAATTAACATGGTTCTGCAACTACTACTAGTTTAGAGTATTAGTCCGCTAATCGCAAATCAAGTAAAAAGTAGTTCTAGGGAAAATATGCATTTTTACAACACTATTTAAAATAGACCAGTATATAGTATACTACTACTACTGCATAGATCTTTTTTGTAAGAATTGTAATGAAAAGCACTAAGTAAATCAAAAGAAAGAAACATTAATAATACGATCATTTTTTTGGCCTATCAATTCCAAATATCATAGAATTGTGTAAAATATTGTATACCTTTAGAATACCATATCATAGTTATGCATATAATCTATCTGACTTAGAACTGCTAATTCTTAAAAATTGACTTACGATAACTTTTTTTCGTAAGAATTCTTGTGACAAGAAGCACTGGTATATAGAGGTAACCATATAGAGGTAATAGAAACTTTGTCATAGTTCTGTTACTGTCTGTCGTAAAGCGGTCACACTGTAACAAGTTTCCTCCACACAAAGTTAATACAGACGTCAATCATATGTTTCCTGGCATTCACTAAACATCACAGCATACAATGACATTGATGTGACGCTTGTTTCCTATATTGACGTATGATGTCTGTCTTTGATTTTATCAGTAACATACGTGTCTCCTGGAATCCGGATTTTTCATCACTTTTCCTTATACAGTTACACACCAGCAAATGACACATTTTAACCCTTACAGTCACTAGCAAGTATGTGCATATCGTAAATATTATGATTTAGTTTAGGACCTCGCCAGGCACATTTAATTTCCCCGTGTACGTAAATTTGATGTATTATACCTTACATAAATTGCTTCTTCTCATAGTATGATATAAAACATAGCGGGTGTTATTTCACTATATTTCGACAGCGGATTATTATAATGTGATATTGGCCCGCTGATATTATAGTGGTCCGCTGGCGTCATATCCAGTCGATTTAATTAAACACTTGTTTGGCACCGTATTAACAAAGTTTCCGTTATTAGTTTTATAAGTGCTATCTTTTTTTCCTATTTTGTTTTTACAGAGCGCGTATTTGCAACAAGAATGGCAACAAAGTTTATTATCAAAGCACAATAATACTTATATCATTACAATAACAATTTGTACTCACCAGTTCAACAGATCCATAATGTCTTCTACTGAATACACCTCGTCTTGCTGCAAGATCCGAGGCCGGGGAACTGAAAATACACAACAGAAAATATTTAAACAAAGTGTCTCAGTAATTCTAGCTGGACGTCTGTGTATATGTGGACGTCTTTGTACATTTTGTGCAAAGTTTATAATCTTAAGTTCTACCAATCTGATTAAAACCCGATCTAAAATTTTACCGCTCGCCTACTCGCTAATTTAGATCTGGCCTTTTCCAAATGAAGGTCACGTTCAGGTGACCTTTTCTCATCATAATATTCATGACGAAATTGTTATGATACGTAACTTGTTTACATCGTCTACGTCACGCAATTTGAAATGAGCCACCCAATCGCAGACTGTGAATAATACCGCTGTTAAATTTGCATGCAAACCTTGGTCTAAAAATAGAAATTACGAAATCAAAATGTGATTAATAGTGTTTTCGTCTAGATGAAAGCTACGCATTGATTGGTCGACACAAAGTTCATCTCGACGTGACCTTGCATTGACTAAGTAGAGATCCAGTACGACAACGCGAGTAGAACAGGATCTCTGTTTACGGAGATTGAAGTTCTACTATGGTAACATCCAAAGTATAATGTTCCATAATAAAGTAATCTTGTCTTATTAAGCTTGTTGACGTATACAGTCTAGTCCACCATTTACTAAACAATATCACGACAAAAAGGTTAGCGTTAGATAAAATACATAATTTTGCAGTTATGATGGTTGTAAGGATTCATTTATGTGTCTCATTAGAACTATTTTATGTGTCTCGTAAGAACTATTTTATGTGTTTCGTACGAACTATTTTATGTGTTTCGTGCGAACTATTTTATAGGTTTCGTACGGTTTATTTTGTGTGTTTTCAGGTACTGAACATTTTGTATGTTTCCTACAGACTATTTAATGTGATTCAAACGGACTATTTTATGTGATTTGGTCTGACTATTTTATGTGTGTTCGCACGGACTATTTTATGTGTTTCAAACGGACTATTATATGTGATTCAAACGGACTATTTTATGAGTTTCGAACGGACTAATGTGATTTGGTCGGACTATTTTATGTGTTATTTATTTACCATAGTCTAGTCCAACAGCTAGACTAAAACATCTCCAGAATGTCTGTCTTTATTTGATAATATTAACTTTGTTGAACTAAGTTAATGTTTATAGAATACCAGAAAGTCGTAATCCTCTAAATAACATGTTTTTCTATCACAGATTCCCAGGAGATCGCAACGTTAAGTGACGTCATTGAACGTAGTGAGTTTAATGAGTCTTTTCATACAAAAAAGTACAATACAAAATCATTGTATGACCATCTCGCAAACGATACAAAATATACATTTAAATTTTAGTCTGAAGTTTGCAACAATTATTCCTTTTTGTGTGCAGTAAAGTTCTGATAATACGACCAACTTGGTCATTTCATAAGCATACGGTTTAAGACTCTGAAGTCCTTACTGCCTATATTGAGAAGTAAATCCTCTATATATTAAGACCAATTCGCTATTAAGACCATCTTTTTTAAATGTCTTATTAGCACAACTTTACTGTAATTGCAAAAAAAAACTTATTAGTAAGAATTGGACACATTTCATTATCATCGTTTTGTCGCTGAGCAAAAAATGATTTATGCACTTTTTGAATCTCTTGAATATTGGCTATGGTAAGAGTTAAACAAGCGTTTTCTTACATTCTTAAGATCACGTGCTTTTATATTCTGTTAACGTTGGATGAAATACTGTGCTAAAGAGTAATTCTAACGATCATTCCGATTGTGTGTTTCCAGAAACACTTGTAGCGTTAAAATGTGTCTTTTGTTACTTTGGTAACATTTATAGTAACTTTTGCTTCTGTTAATGTTTGTATTTTGATCTTCAGCGTTATCAAAGAGGTTTATTGCCGCCGATATTCCACGTGGACTGGACTTGAAGATATAAATGATACTTAGTTAATATTAGGGGTCATGTTTTGTGGTTTATTGGTGTTAAGTACTGCGTGTTAGTCGATTATTATGTCAAAGTTGTCATACCCCTGGGACCAGTTATATTACATAAAGTAGACATCGGGGAATATTATTTTATTATCTTAAACTGCTTAGTTGGCAGATTATTCAAAATATGCTGTTTTTACCCAGTAAATATTACGTTAAGGCAATGGTTTGCTACATCTTTGGAACTATAAATTCATAATAGAGAGGATGTTCGTCGAGTTTGGTGTGAAACCGGTTTTTGTTTCATTGAAATGATATCACATGGTATAGAGTGTGAAAACAAGTTGCCTATATGCTAACAGACAAAGGTATACCATCCATATTGATGGACATATAATTGTAGGTATAAAAACAGTGCACAACTATTCCAGCTACATGTAAATAGGGTAGGATGTAGGTTAGTTTTGCACTAATCCATCGAACTGTTATACATTTTGAAATCAATGAACAATACCGTAATCGGCAAAAAATGCTCTTCCATTTCATATATAACATGTTGGAAAATTAATAGCGTGAAAAAAATATTATACGGCGAATGGTTGAAAACGCGCGAAAAACGTCAATTGCTGAACATTGTGCGCAACGTCTAAGCATTTGATTATTTTGTATTTATTTGATTCCGGTATGTAATCTGAATTTTATTAAGGTCTGTGAAGTTAGCTATCTATTGTCTATTCTCTATTCAAAAGTCTATTCGCACAATAGACTGCTATGTATTGAGAAATCTATTCATTCAGAAGTCTATTCGCATTTACTGTATACATAAATATAGGTAAGTTCAAATATCTGTACAAAAATCTGTTCACAAAATGCCGAAAAGACAGCTGTCTATTCGGAAGTCTATTCAGAAGTCTATTCGAAAAAAGGTCAGTATTGCAATCAAACAGATTTAAAAGTCTTTTCATGGAATACGTAAAGAGACAAATGTCCATTCAAAAGTCTTTTCAGAAGTTTATTCGCAAAAACATAGTAGTGCAATCTGAATGAGCAAGGTTTCTATTCCAAGAATGCAAGCGACAAATGTCCATTCAAAAGTCTTTTCGGATCTCTATTCGCAAAATCATATATATGCTTTAAGAATGTGTCTGTAGTCTATTATAAAGTTTCCAATAGAGAGCTGTCCTTTCAAATGTCTATTCAGAAGTCTATTCCAAACAAGTCAATTATGCAATCAAACAGATTGCAAAGTCTTTTTAGAGAGACAAAGTCCATTCAAAAGTCTATTCAGAAGTCTATTCGCAAAATCATATATATGCATTAAGAATGTGTCTAAAGTCTACCATAAGTTGCGAATAGACAGATGTCCATTCAAATGTCTATTCAGAAGTCTATTCGCAAAATCATGTATATGCATTCAGAATGAGTCAGAAGTTTTTTTATAGAGTTTCGAATAGAGAGCTGTGCATTCAAAAGTCTATTCAGAAGTCTATTCGCAAAATCATATATATGCATTAAGAATGTGTCTAAAGTCTACCATAAAGTTGCGAATAGACAAATGTCCAGTCAAATGTCTTTTCAGAAGTCTATTCGCAAAATCATGTAAATGCATTCAGAATGAGTAGGAAGTCTTTTAATGAGTTTCGAATAGAGAGATGTCCATTCAAAAGTCTATTCAGAAGTCTATTCGCAAAATCTGGTAAATGCGTGCAGAATGAGTCAGAAGTCTTTTATAGAGTTTCGAATAGAGAGCTGTCCATTCAAATGTCTATTCAGAAGTCTATTCCAAAAGACTCAGTAATGTAATGCAATCAAACAGATTGAAAGTCGTTTCGCGGAACATGAAAAGAGTCAAATGTCCATTCAAAAATCTATTGAGAAGTCTATTCGCAAATTATATATATGCATTAAAAATGTGTCTAAAGTGTACTATAAAGTTGCGAATAGACAGATGTCCATTCAAATGTCTTTTCAGAAGTCTATTCGCAAAATCATGTAAATGCATTCAGAATGAGTCAGAAGTCTTTAATAGAGTTTCGAATAGAGAGATGTCCATTCAAAAGTCTATTCAGAAGTCTATTCGCAAAATCTGGTAAATGCGTGCAGAATGAGTCAGAAGTCTTTTATAGAGTTTCGAATAGAGAGCTGTCCATTCAAATGTCTATTCAGAAGTCTATTCCAAAAGACTCAGTAATGTAATGCAATCAAACAGATTGAAAGTCGTTTCGCGGAACATGAAAAGAGTCAAATGTCCATTCAAAAGTCTATTGAGAAGTCTATTCGCAAATTATATATATGCATTAAAAATGTGTCTAAAGTGTACTATAAAGTTGCGAATAGACAGATGTCCATTCAAATGTCTTTTCAGAAGTCTATTCGCAAAATCATGTATATGCATTCAGAATGAGTCAGAAGTCTTTAATAGAGTTTCGAATAGAGAGATGTCCATTCAAAAGTCTATTCAGAAGTCTATTCGCGAAATCTGGTTAATGCGTTCAGAATGAGTGAGAAGTCTATCATACAGTAGCGAATGCACAGCTGTCCATTCAAATGTCTATTCAGAAGTCTATTCGCAAAATCATACATATGCATTTAAAATGTGTCAAAAGTCTATTCAAAGAGTAGCAAATAGATAGCTGTCCGTTCAAATGTCTATTCAGAAGTCTATTTGCGAAATCATGTATATGCATTCAGAATGAGTCAGAAGTCTTTTATAGAGTTTCGAATAGATAGCTGTCCATTCAAAAGTCTATTCAGAAGTCTATTCGCAAAATCATATATATGCATTAAGAATGTGTCTAAAGTCTACCATAAAGTTGCGAATAGACAAATGTCCATTCAAATGTCTTTTCAGAAGTCTATTCGCAAAATCATGTAAATGCATTCAGAAAGAGTAGGAATCCTTTTAATGACTTTCGAATAGAGAGATGTCCATTCAACAGTCTATTCAGAAGTCTATTCGCGAAATCTGGTAAATGCGTGCAGAATGAGTCAGAAGTCTTTTATAGAGTTTCGAATAGAGAGCTGTCCATTCATATGTCTATTCAGAAGTCTATTCCAAAAGACTCAGTAATGTAATGCAATCAAACAGATTGAAAGTCTTTTCGCGGAACATGAAAAGAGTCAAATGTCCATTCAAAAGTCTATTCAGAAGTCTATTCGCAAATTATATATGCATTAAAATGTGTCCTAAGTCTATTATAAAGTTAGAATAGACAGCTGCCCATTGAAATGTCTTTTCAGAAGTCTATTTGGAAACTTATGTTAATCGATTCAGAATGTGTCAGGTGTAATTGTGATAGACCTGCCAAGTTTATTGAAGTTTGCGTGCTTTGCCTGAATTAAGTAAGTTTCTTAACTCTCGTAAACATAAATGAATCTCCCGAATATTTCGGCAATTGTAGGTGAAGGTCGAATTTGCCTTTTCATATCGTCGTAATTTTGCCGATTCTGTAAACCAAATCGAGCCGGTAAATCTGGTTCAAACAAGGTCACTGTACCGTAGATTACACAAGTGCAAATTCAAATACGGTAACCAGTGCTGGTTTTATTCGAGGAAGCGCCATTGTTTGAGACATGCTAATATTTCGAAGTTTGTAGGTAGAAACCTTTGAATTTCATATTAAATCGTAAACAAAGTGTTATTATCCACAAGAAAAATAAGCGCCAAAAGTAACTACTTTACATTTACATTGAAGTGATTGAGCCTGTAAAAATGATGATTTTTGTTTTATAAGAAACACAATTTTACGCCATTTTGTTAAGTTCTTTTGTCGGTGCAACAGCGTGATGTCAATCGTGGTGTTTTCTCACAGGTCCGTGCTTGTTGTATATATATATATATAATGTCATTCGGAACTACCTCGGCGATTTTCCACGCAAATACAAATTCGTAGATGATCGCCGAGGTCGTTCCGAATGATATAATGTATTCATCTTGTAACCGAAATGAAAAGGGTAGACAAAAACCAATTAGAAGTATTAATCTCATGCCAATAGTTGTTTTTAAAAGTCCGTAAGACCTGATTACAAAAAAGAAGTAATTCAGCTGCCGAGAGAAGACTAACTACCAGGAGAAAAATAGAAATCTTGCTTTGAATAGTAAAAGTAGACCTTCTTCAAAGAGCATGTCTATTCACAAACCCAGCAAATAATTCTGACACATTAAAAATGCATATGAATGATTTTGTTAAAGGACTTCTAACAAATAATTTGAATATGTTTATTTATCACTTTTCAAAAAGAAACTTCTGCTACATTCTGAATGCGAACTACTGTTTGCAAATAGGACAGCAGTCTATTCCTAACCCTATCTTTGACTTGTGACACATTCTTTATGCATATAAAAGATTTTGCAAATCGACTTCTGAATAGACATTTGAATGGACAGCTCTCTATTCGCAACTTTATCATAGACTTCAGTCACATTCTGAATGCATATATATGATTTTGCGAATAGACTTCTGAATAGACATTTGAATGGACATCTGTCTATTTGCAACTTTATAATAGACTTCTGACTCATTTTGAATGCATATATATGATTTTGCGAATAGACTTCTGAATAGACTTTTGAATGGAGAGCTCTCTATTCGAAACTCTATAATAGGCTTTAGACTCATTCTGAAGGTATATACATGATTTTGCGAATAGTCTACTGAATAGACATTTGAATAGACATCTGTCTATTCGCAACTTTATCATAGACTTCAGTCACATTCTTAATGCATATATATGATTTTGCGAATAGACTTCTGAATAGACATTTGAATGGACAGCTCTCTATTCGCAACTTTATAATAGACTTCAGTCACATGCTTAATGCATATATATAATTTTGCGAATAGACTTCTGAATAGACTTTTGAATGGACAGCTCTCTATTCGTAACTCTATAAAAGACTTTTGACTCATTCTGAACGCATTTACCAGGTGTTGCGAATAGACTTCTGAATAGACTTTTGAATGGGCAGCTTTCTATTCGAAACTCTATAAAAGACTTCTGACTCAATCTGAATGCATATACATAATTTTGCGAATAGACTTCTGAATGGACATTTGAATGGACATCTTTTTATTTGCAACTTCATGATAGACTTCAGACACATTCTCAATGCAAATATATTATTTTTCGAATAGACTTCTGAATAGACATTTGAATGGACAGCTCTCTATTCGAAACTCTATAAAAGACTTCTGACTAATTCTGAATGCATATACATGATTTTGCGAATAGACTTCTGAATAGACTTCTGAATAGACATTTGAATGGACATTTGTCTATTCGCAACTTTATAATACACTTCAGTCACATTCTTAATGCATATATATGATTTTGCGAATAGACTTCTGAATAGACATTTGAATGGACAGCTCTCTATTCGCAACTTTATAATAGACTTCAGTCACATGCTTAATGCATATATATAATTTTGCGAATAGACTTCTGAATAGACTTTTGAATGGACAGCTCTCTATTCGTAACTCTATAAAAGACTTCTGACTTATTCTGAACGCATTTACCAGGTTTTGCGAATAGACTTCTGAATAGACTTTTGAATGGGCAGCTTTCTATTCGAAACTCTATAAAAGACTTCTGACTCAATCTGAATGCATATACATAATTTTGCGAATAGACTTCTGAATGGACATTTGAATGGACATCTTTTTATTTGCAACTTCATGATAGACTTCAGACACATTCTCAATGCAAATATATTATTTTTCGAATAGACTTCTGAATAGACATTTGAATGGACAGCTCTCTATTCGAAACTCTATAAAAGACTTCTGACTAATTCTGAATGCATATATATGATTTTGCGAATAGACTTCTGAATAGACTTCTGAATAGACATTTGAATGGACATTTGTCTATTCGCAACTTTATAATACACTTCAGACACATTCTTAATAATTTTGCGTATAGACTTCTAAATAGACTTTTGAATGGACAGCTCTCTATTCGAAACTCTATAAACAATATCAGACTCATTCTGCAGGCATATACATGATTTTGCGAATAGACTTCTGAATAGACATTTGAATGGACATCTGTCTATTTGCAACTTTACAATAGACTACAGACACATTCTTAATGCATATATATGATTTTGCGAATAAACTTCTGAATAGACTTTTGAATGGACAGCTCTTTATTCGAAACTCTATAATAGACTTCTGCCTCATTCTGAACGCATTTACCGATTTTTTCGAATAGACTTTTGAATAGACTTTAAATGGACATCTTTCTATTCGCTACTTTAAAATAGACGTCAGACACATTCTAAATACGTATTTGCATATGATGTTGCGAATAGACTTCTGAATAGACATTTGAATGGACAGCTGTGTATTTGCTACTGTTTGTTAGTTCTGACTCATTCTGAACGCATTCACCAAATTTTGCGAATAGATTTCTGAATAGACTTTTGAATGGACAGCTCTCTATTCGAACTCTATAATAGACTTCTGACCCATTCTGGACGCATTCACCAGATTTTGCGAATAGACTTCTGAATAGACATTTAAATGGACATCTCTCTATTTGCAACTTTAAAATAGACTACAGACAAATTCTTTATGCATATATATGATTTTGCGAATAGACTTCTGAATAGACTTTTGAATGGACAGCTGTCTATTTGAAAATCTATAATAGAATTCTGACTCATTCCGAATGCATTCACCAGATATTGCAAATAGTCTTTTGAATAGACATTTGAATGGATATCTATCAATTCCCAACTTAATAATAGACTTCAGACACAGTCTTTAGGCACATATATGATTTTGCGAATAGATATCCGAAAAGACATTTGAATGGACATTTGTCCCTGGATTTTTGGGAATAGACATCTTGATCATTAAGATTTCATTACTATGTTTTTGCGAATAAACTTCTGAATAGACTTTTGAAAGGACATTTGTCTCTTTGCGTATTCCACGAAAAGACTTTTAAATCTGTTTGATTGCATTACTGTTTTTTTTTTCGAATAGACTTCGGAATAGACTTTTGAATGGACATTTGTCTATTTATGTATTCTATGAAAAGACTTTTAAATATGTTTTATTGCACTAGTGATTTTTTTCGAATAGACTTCTGAATAGATTTCCGAATAGACAGCTGTCTTTTCGGCATTTTGTGTACAGATTTTTGTACAGATATTTGAACTTTCCTATAACAATGTATACAGTAAATGCGAATAGATTTCTGCATGAATAGATTTCTCAATACATAGCTGTCCATTGAGCGAATAGACTTTTGAATAGAGAATAGACAATAGATCGCTAACTTCACAGACCTATTTTATTATTGGTATATTTCCTGATTGATTAGTTTATACTTTTTTATTTTAGTTCTATTAGAAAGCAACTTCTGACCGCTAAGATTAATCACTTTATGTGAATTATTAAGAGCAGTACACAGGATGAGTATAGGCGGTTCCAGCGGGGGAGGGGGGGGGGGGGGGTTCGGGGGGTGTCTGGAATTTGGAAAATGTACCTGGTATTAGTGTAATTCTTGCCTGTAAGTCATTTCTAAGTAGCATGAAGCAATTTTTCTCGGTGCTTAACATAGATTTAATGGGTATGTAGTTTTTATTATCAATATGTTGTATTTTTTTCTGCAAAATGTGTATAATGTGGTTGTGGTTCGACGTTCGGACCCCCGCCCTAGAAAGTTTGGACCTCCCCCTAGAAAAAATCCTGGTTCCTCCCCTGATGAGTGTTACGTTTTCATTACAAAACGAGATTGCAGCTTCACCATTAATGTAAAACCTAGTGTAGTATTTAAACATCATCTGACATAAGGTTTGTATTTTCTCACATTATCTCGTTCTGAGAGCGAGATTTGGCGTGTTTTTATCAAAACCCATTACTGGTATTAGATAAAAAAGATTTATTCTACGAAATAAATGAAACCGTTCCCCATAATGTTTGAATGGAGTCATATTAAAACACATTTTAATACAATACAATATTGTTTGGTGTTAAAGGCCCCATTGGAAGATAAATTTACACCAGATAAAAATTGTGACTTAAAACTATGAAGTAATTAGAATAAAAACATGAAATAATCAATAAACATGCATAAAAGACACCCTGAATATGTTAAACCATGTGCTTGCCAAGCTTTAAAGGTTCTCATTCACATATTTCAACTTAAACGTCAACTTTTTCTGAAACTATCAAAATTGTTTGGAAACATTTTTTAAGCAGAAAATTAGAGATTTGATAATGACAAGTTTAGTGCAAATTGACATACAACTACAAATGATGGTGTTTCAAGTAGTAAAAATCTAACCCGTATGTCACGGTATAAACAATTTTAGTGCATTTTTGTTACTTGTATTGTATATTTCTTGCAATCAATAGGTCTGTGTGTCCATAAATATTAAGACCTATTTTTTGACACAATTGCAGAAACTGGATGGTATTTTGAAAATATTAAAAAATTTTAACCCAATCTGAGAACTAGTACCTTTAAGTCTGACAAAGAGCCTTGTTCTTAAATGTGGAGGAATTTTATTTGTTTGCGGTATATTAATCTCTTCGTGAATCTTAAATGAAAATGATCCAAGACAAGTTTAAAGAGCTTAGTTACATGATGTTAAAGCCATTTCTTTTATCACAAAACTTCAACTTAAACAATTTGTGATCAAAACTATTGTTTGAATAATTATGGATATTTAATTCTACTGCTCAGTTTTAGAATAATGTTACTTTGAAATGCTTGAACGAAAGAAAATAAAACATACAAATGAAACGTTTTCTATCATGAACCATTTGAAATACACTAAAACATGTTTCATCCAGCAAGAGTGCGGAATTCCTACGCCCGTATTGTCCGACTCGTACCTTTATGTCTGCGGACAAGTAAACTTTGATGTTTAGCTGTAAGTATACATATCAATACATGATAATGTAGATGTTTCAATGTTCCAATTATATTCAACTGTGAACTATTCTATAACCAACACTTATTATTTCTTATAGTATATATTTGTGGCATAGTTCTTAATATTTCTTTTTGAGTGACGAACTTCTAGATAAGTGTTTTTTGAATCAGGGCAGGTCAATTTTCAGATTTCCATGTACAGGTGGGAAAACATTTGAAACATTTGAAATCCAATACCCCTTTGCTAGTTAAATGCTCGATTTTATTTTGCAGACTATGAACAGCGTTTGTCTTGGTACAAGGGCTTTAAGATGGTGAAATTCAATAATGTTTCAATGGAGACAAATATGCCCGACAAGTCGAGATAAAAACAGAAATACAATACAAATCTGTAGAATATCTAAAATTCTACGATGGATACTAATATTTATGATCTTCTGTTGTAATGAGACAACATTGTCAGAGATTGGAATTATCATACGGGAATTTACATACTAAATCGAAACGTATTTTCCATAAGAAACATGTTAACATCTTCAGACTTCAGTCATTTTCGCAAAATCTTATGATAAATACAATTGCTGGTAGAATGTTAATATACACGCGTGTCTTATCATTTTCAAAATGTGTCTACTTTACAATTTTGTATGATAGTTAAGTTTATACTAATTTATTTTAGCTCGATTGTGAAACAAGTTCTTACAACTTAGATTTATCACTTTTGAGTCCGCTTTCTGGTCCCCCAAATCTGGGCTAGTAGGATATTGTTTCTTGCATGCTCAAGAGGCAACGGGGTAGTATTTGAGTGTGATTTGAATCAACGCGGAGCTGGCTGTACAATAATTACCAGTCCAACGTCGTAACCACTCGACCATGCCCTATCCAACACCCGGTTATATGATAACCCTTGATCATTGAACTCACCTTCAGGCAGGTGATCCCTCACAGTACCTATCTACACCTGAGTGGAGTCGTATTGTATTAAACTGTGTTTTAATATGACTCCATTCAAACATTATGAGGAACGATTTTATTTATTTCGTAAAATAAATCAACAACTTTTTGGTAAATTTCTTGCTCAATGAGAGTAGCAGTAACCATAATGGGGTTCGAATCTTGGACCTATCGATCCCTAAGAGCGCCCTACCACTGGACCACTGTTCCTATATATCAAAACAAATAGTGGAAACGTTCTATGTTCCAATCACACAATGTTAAAAAAACATTCTCTTTAGAAAATATAGTTAGACTAACCCAATAATTAGATTTATCAACTAATGCCATCTAGACATTTCACAAGAGGTTTTTGATGTAATCAAATGTCTATGCAATCAGAGTGGAGATGTTACAATGATTGTTAAAGGTCTGCTTACATAGTCTTGAGTAATTCACAACGCAAAGTTCAGACATATCTTGAATGGATTACGAAACCTTCCAAACAGCTCGAAATTTATGAGGCCGACACAGTTCGTAATTCAATCACTTCTACATAATATACTGTTAAGTTTGTATGTTTTTATTGGGTTTAACGTCGTAGCAAGGCATTGTTTATGTCCTATAACGGCGGTCAGTCAACTTACTCACTGTTCCTGGAAAGGCCAAATCTCTGGATTTAGCTGTTAACCAACTACTAAGCACATACTTTCGTCAGTGACTGACAACTGCCCTACGTAATTAAAAATCATTGGTAGGAGGGAGAATGACCGTAGAAATAATGTCATGACCAAGCTCTACGAAAGTATGCCCCGCCCAGGAATCAAATCCACGACCCCTCGATAAGTAGACTTGCGTGCTACCAACTAAGCTAGCCGAGCGGCTCAAAAGCACAATTATCAAACAAGTGGTCGATGTGTTAAAGTGACCAAAACAATCCTGTTTTTGTTTCGTACGAACTACAATTCTTCAAAGTGATTGTTGTTTTGCCTAAACTAGGTGAATGGACCTTTCCATGACCTTTCCTTTAAGCATATTTTAGGTTTACATTTACATTTTGTCTCACAAACAAGGTGTTCACAAAAGAGCACATGGTTGTATTTGTGGGTAAATGTATTGTTATTCAAATAAAAAGGTCGCACTTAGAATGGTCAATTTGCACTGGCATGAAAGTAAAACTCTTACAGAACTGTTGTTAAAAATAACATCTCATGGCAACAAAATGAACAATGTCATCTTAGAAAGCTAGTTCCTAATATAGCACATCAAACAAAAACATCACTGGTTCTTACATGACAGTAAAAACAATAACGGACACTAACAAATCAGCTCAGTGCGTGACTTAAACATCAACTAAGCTGTTTACTATCTATGACGATATAGAAATCTAGTGTTAGGACACGTTTCTATGGTAACATCAGGAACTATATTATCTAAAGTTCTTTGTCATCTTCTGTTTTCTTTTGGAGACGTAGCGGACATACTCTACTTTAGAATTAGCCGGTCAACAACATTTAATCATGATCTTCAAAGCAATACTTATGACAACAAGAAATGCAATGTGGAAACTACATTAAAGCCGGATTTAAAATCTTTAATGCAAAAAAATACAAAGGGAAATAATCTATTATAAAGCCAGGTAGCGTTGTGGTTACTTTCTAATTCTGTTCATCACATGGTATGTTATCATTGTATGAAGTTTTATAAAGATCTGATTATAAATGGCAGATATTTATGGTAAAGAAAAACTTTAACGCAATTGTTAATGACACCGGACGCGCGCTCGAAAGACCGCCCGCCCGTGTTTCGCCAAATTATTAGCCGATTTTTTTGCGTTGAAAAATCCGGCTAAAATGTTGGTGGCGAAAAAAATTATAATAATGATGATAATACCACAACCATTGATTTGGAGCTATTAAACTTTCAATCTTTCACAGAAGGTACTATTGTAATTAGAATATATCCAGTGAACCAAATATTATTGGTCAAAATTGAATTGAATCATATAGCATTCTGTGGTGTTTTTTACTAAAATTCTTACGGTAAAAATCTTCGTAAGTCAAAAGCAAGAAACAGTAATAATACGGTCAGTTTTTGGTCAATCAACTCCAAATACTATTGAATTATGTAGAATATTTTATACCTTTTGAATATCTTATCATAGTTATGTTTATTATCCATCTGATTTTGAATTGCAAACTTATAAATGTGACTTACGATATTAATTATCGCAAGAATTTTTGTGAAAAGATGCACTGCAAATTAAATATATCCAACTTTACTACTCAAACAAACTATCACATAACATGAGTAATTTAGTCAATAAAACAAAATTAACTACCGTACAATATTCCAGACCATTTCCTTAGAGAAATGATCAGGAAATTAGTATTACATGTTACTGAGCAATTAAAGGAAAAAACTTTATGATTTCATATTCCATAATTTGATTTTCTTTTGTAATTACATGTTGTTTCTTGAGGCAAAAGTTCATGAGTTGTTAAAAACAATCTGACTTAGCCATAGGCATTACAATTTGAACTATAAAAACACATCTGTGTCGTACGAGTAAACATGCAGCGTGTTCAGTTACCCTGAATGTTCCAAAACGTTCCGTAACGGAAGTGTCGAAACAATTCAACCCAAAGAAAACTCAACCCGAGACAACTCAATTCCCTACTAACGGATTGGGTTGTCCAAATTTTGGGTTGAGTTATGCACGGGTTGAGTTGTCTACGGGTTGAGTTGTCCCGTATCCGTAACGTTAGCTATTAGTAGTTACTGAACACGGGGCTGATGTTAATGTACAGGGTCAAACCCATTGTTTTAATTACAGAAACATTCATGACCTATAAGTCAACCTGTAATGCCGAAACACTTCTTATAACACACAATCTAATTAACCACGAAGAAGAAAAACACAAAAACATCAAAATAGGCTTACATCTGACACAGTAATAAACTAAGGTTAGTTTGAGGCAATACTCTTAGACGTCAAGCGATGCCTCTTATTCACATAGATTTTATTCTAAAACCTCTAATTATTTCTTTATCTGTGATGTTTTCTTACAAAGGTCAACGCGCTTCAATTTAATGACAGATGTCCTAAGTTTTTGACTTAATTACTAGAGCGCTGCTGGTCAAACGTAACGAATTGACGCCGTATGGTGTAAATTGGTTGTTAGATTCCTACAAAAAAAATCCACTATGGAATCGCATCATAAAATATACACTACTAATCCAGTGTCTCACATGAATATAAATCGAGAATGCCAGAAAGTTCTTTGACCGAGGTTGTATGTTCAGCTATACATCACTTGTATGTGACTTTTCTGGTAAAGTACGATCAATTAGATAAAGCCAATTGTACACAATAAAATCCTCTACTGGACAAAACAATAAAACTAGTAATAGAAAACAATGAAGGACAAAGTAATGGAATTAAAAAGAAAACCATACGAGGTTTTCACGCTTATCGTACTTGCAAAAAATCGTACTAGTTTTCAGATGTTGACACACCGAGGGGTTAGTGGCGATGCAGGCTATGCACGATAATTTGAATCTAGATTCCGAAGGGGTTGCCTATTTGAGCCTCATCCGGGCTGGTTATGCTCTTCCATGACAATTCGGGAGTTATGTCGATAAGGTATATGAATAAGCTGTCAATTTAGTTAAAGGGTAGGTCAGTAATGGTCCTTGTCTAGGCCTTGATATATGTGAATTTGAATCTGCAATATGTATTACTAAACAAATTAAGCAGTCTTTTTTTGTGTTCCTATGTTTAGAAAACCATTTTACAAGCCATTATGGGAACTACAAATTTGTGTAAAACAGTATTGGCAAGTTTCACCTAAATAATTACATTTTGTTCTATAAATAAGTATTAAAATTAATAGCCTCCGTCCAGAAAAAAGCAAGACAATTTGCAAATGACACATAAAACAGCAATGTCACCATTTATATTCATAGAACTTACATTTTTTTATCCAAATTCGATATTTTTCATCAACGGCTGTTTCCGCTCCTTGATATTTTTTATTGATTGCAGAAATTTTACGCCAAGAGTTAGGAAATGAAACAATACATTGTAGTTAGAATTAATATTGGTTTATGGTCAGATTTAAAGCCACTATATGAAGATATATTCATTAATAATAAAATGAAAAAAACATAACAACCATTTCAGAGTTGAAATATAAATCAATCTTACACCTAAGTCGACGAATATTCTGTTTCTTTTTATTTCCCCTGATATTCTTACACAAAATAATAAACGACGTCATTTGTCTTTATATATGACGTCATTTAACGTGTAAGTCTTACACAAAATAATAAACGACGTCATGTGTCTTTATAAATGACGTCATTTAACGTGTAAGTCTTACACAAAGTAATAAACGACGTCATTTGTCTTTATAAATGACGTCATTTAACTTATAAGTCTTACACAAAATAATAAACGCCTTCTGATCTTCTTTAAGGTGACGTCATTGAACTTATTGGCGTTATTGAAATACAATGTCTGCTTTTAGGTTAACACTGTTTTAAAGTATGGCTTAACCTCGTGGTACAAAAATAACAAAGGCCCAGCATGATATAATTTGAAAGCAGAAAAACATGCTACAAAAGGAAGACAAAAATTCATGCATATTTTATGATCTTCATGAATAATGTAACAAAATGTAAAGACCGCTTCCTTGTAACTCCATCATGTAAAATAGCACCAGAATAAGACTGCACACGTTTAGGGATTAGAATTAATTGGCAGCCAATGTTAATAAGTTATGTAACTGCGTGAACAAATAACTTTACATCGGTCTTAAAAAACAAGCTCACAGTTTTTGTTGAAGTTGTTTTTGATAATTTGAAGTACCTGTCAGTGTCTACAGACCTGTAAAGAGTGGCAAGAATCAGAGCATGAGAAGGGGTTCCAAGGGGCAGTAGCCCCTAATAGGGAATCCCTCAGAGTCCAAAGGTGTATTCTCGATGATTTTCGTGAAACAATGATCAAACTCATTGCATATAGAGCCGACTCCAAGCATGCATATTTCTTGCATTTCATTTATGGTGTCAAGTGTAGCAGGTCACGTCGGTAATAAAACCAAAATAGTACAGATTTGAAAATACTTTCGAATATTAGAACACTGCTTTACTGTTTTTAAAATGTTTCAGTACACCTCTCTGTTTTTAAGAAAAGTTGATATTCAAGTTAAAATCTGTAAACGTATCGCATTACTTCATTGTTTTACGTCAATTTGCACTAAAATAACATTGTTAGGACACTCCTTTACTGCTTCCAAAATGTTTGTTTTCACCTGTTAGAGTTTAAGAAAAGATGCTAATTTACGTTCAAATAAATAGAAGAACGTCTTAGTGTAAGATACATTGAAAATATCACAAAAGTTGATATTTAAGTTAAAATCAGTGGGACACCAACTTAAATATTGATCTTAAAACTCTCGAGTCATGAAATCTAAATTAAGTATAAAAAGTCAACACCATGTTTAACTCTGATCAAAGAATCACAGAATAATAATATTTACATGTAAATATAAATTTGAGATCAGGTCAATATCACACATGTCTGTAAAACGTTAGTTGAAAGGCAAATTGATGGGATAAAAGTATTAAAGCTGAAAAGCTAAGAAGACAAACATTTAACTCTGTGTTAGATTTGTTACACGATTTTGACTGATTTGTATACGTCAATAAGTAAGTATTATGAATTGAGACATTATTTTAATGTGTTATAGTACCAGAGCAGTAAATAGAAGTACAAAAGAGAGAAGAGCAAAAAAGTTGAACAGAATAGCACAGAACAGAACAGAGCAGAGTAGGGGAGAGCAGTGCAGAACAGCGGAGTGCAGAGCTGGACTGGACAGAGCAAGCAGTGAAGAGCAGAACAAATCATAACAAGAAGAGCAATGCATAGCAGAAGAGAATAGAACAAAATATAGTATAGCAGTATAGAGCAGATTAAAGTAGAACAGAGCTGAGTAAATGAAAGAAAAGCAGAGCATACCAAATCAGAATAAAGAAGAACAGAACAGAACGGAATAAATCAGAGCTGAACGGAGTAGATCATAACAGAATAGATCAGAACAGAACAAAATAGAGCAGAGCACAAAATAACATAACATAGGACATAGTTAACTTATGATTTTTATCCCCAATTTACAAACAAAATTATTACAATACAAATGACGCAACAAATAACATTAGTCACAAAGTCAAGGTTCGGTAATACAGATAAGTTCAGCAGATGAAATGCTAGACACCTTAACAATATAATAACATAATGATGATATAATAACAGAATTATCATATTTATTTGATAACATTTACATTACCATGGGACCAATAAAGTTAGATAACATTGTTTTCTGGATAAACATGTCTTTTATGTCGAGGCAATATTGTCGGAAGGGACATACACTTAACGTAACATCAAGTACCCCGATTTCTATATTGCAGGATTTTTTTATTTTTCATTATTTATGTCCTATTGATAATGGAAATGTGAATAGAACAATACTCTCGTCTGTTTGTATGGTTTTCATGTTTCATGAAATCATATTTGTCTTATGTAATACTTGAGTGTGTATCAGGCTCAATACTATACCGTCCTACTTTTTGCGACGTTTAGCGTTAGTATTGCGACATTTAACGTTAGTCGATTTTTGCGACGTTCACCGTCAGAGTTGCGACGTTTAGCGGCAGGGCGATTGCGACGTTTAGCGGCGGTTGCGACGTTTATCGTTAGTGTTGCGACATTTAACGTTAGTTCCGACGTTTAGCGGCGTTGTGACGTTTGACGGCGCTACAATTGATGCAAAACCGGGTTTTCCGGGGTACTTAGAAGTTTTGTAAGGTATAAATCATATATTTACAACATGATTGAGTAGAGTGGCAGAAACATACAGTGTCTTCCTTATGGCCTTGAACAAAATACCATTTTAGAATAAATTGAGTCACTTTAAAATTTAATTTATGAATAACAAAAACGATGAGTCATTCTAAAGAGGAAAGTCTGAACTCGGCATTAATAAGTGTACCCCTGATTTGGAATTTAACCTACCATCGCTCGTTCAGTAGTCTTGCATGCCATCGACTGAGCTAGCTAGCGGGCGTGGCAGAGCGGTGACGACGTTGGACTGGTTATCATTGGATAGCCAGCTCCCTGTTGATTCGAATCCCATCAAAAACTTACTCCATTGTTCCCATAAGCAAGAAACTTTATCCTACAAGCTCAGAACTGGGGGTCCAGGAAGCAGACAAGAAAGTGATATAAATCTAAGATGTAAAAACTTGTTTTATAATCGAGCTAAAATAAATTAGTATACCATTCTAAGCTAGCCGGGCGGACCATAGTACGAAATCAATGTTTCAAATCAATAAAGTGTGTCAATACAACAGTTCCATAAAACACCATTATCAGTTAAAAAGCAACAACCATATTATTTCATTGTCTGTTGTCGAGGTCTAAGATCCTCTTTAACCAAATGAGATCTATAAATATGTCTGTAGTAGCAGACGATTCCTAAATTGAATTGTCCATTAATGATAGTTTGTTCAACAGACAATCGGATTATCTCTAATAAAACCGTACATCTTTATATAAGGATGTTTGTTAATGCAGTTTAACAGTTTCTTTGATTTTCTTTGACTTAAAGGTCGCTGCACACTACCACGAATATCGCAAGAGCAAAACTTATATTTGATATTTGTGTTCAGTTTAACAGTTCCTTTTACTTAAAGGTCGACACACACTACCGCGAATATCCCCAGAGCAAAACGTTCATAAACTTATGTATGATATCTGTGTTCAGTTTTACATATCCTTTGACTAAAAGGTCGTTGCACACTACCGCGAATATGGCCAGAAGAAATCGTTCATAAACTTAAATCTGATGATATCTGTGTTTAGTATAGTATCATACTTATACGTTATAGCTCGTTTAGGATAACTTGAGACAAGACACAATGATACCATTTTTATACACAGGTGGATTTAAGTTTAGTACACGTAATTATCGACTTTTATCAGTTTGGTTTTGATGTATTAAATTTAGTACGAGAACACACGTTCCACGCATTAAGACATGTTTAATTCTTTTTTTATACAAAACCAGCTGACCTCCCTGTTTTATGTAATACCTGAGTCCCAAATATGTAAACAGACTGAGTCGTTTGTCTCAAGTTATCCTAAACGAGCTATAGTTTAGTTTCTTAAACCCACAGTACTACTTAAGCATAACGTACTGAGCGTCTGAGCCGACATTTTACATTGCAATAAAGAAGGTGAAAAAGTAAAACAGTTAAAAGCTTTTGAAAGAGACTCCCACTGTAAGATATCAACCCACACTGATCATAAACATATCACATGTTATAAGCACCATGAATTTACACAGTTTATATATAAAAATCCACACGTCTCGCACTAGTACGAAAAGGTAAAGGTTAAGAAAACCTATCATGAAAAGCAACAATAAAAACACAGGTCTGCCACAAAGCTAAAAGCCAAAGAGAGATTTTTTTTCTGAGTTTTTTATTGAAGTAATGGTATATGATAATTATAACAAAGAGATGTCACAGACTTTGTAAGAAAGTTGATATTTTGATACTAATGTAAAGACTAGACAGGGGATTAACATTCTCAAAATTTGACTTTATAATAAGTTGCTTTTACAAAATATAATCTCGACATGACTTAGTACAGTATATCAAAGAAACAGTCTATTATCAAAGAAACAGTCTATCTTTTGAACATATCAATTGATCTGTGCTACAGTGTCGAGTTTTACCAGTGTCTGACAAAATACTTATGAGAGTCATTTTGAACATCATTATTATAACCACCGTCTTCATCATTATTATCAATAACATCATCATCGTTATCATCATCATCAACAACATTACCATCATTATCAATATTATCATCATCATTATCAATATCATCATTATCATCACCATTATTATCATCGACATGATAATAATTATTATCATCAGCACCACCATCTTCATTATCATCATCGTCAACGAGAATGGAACATTTTCCAGGAAAAATTATCACCCATACAAGTGGCACTAGAGATTTTTAGATGTAGTAACTCGATTATTATATATGAATTGAGCGATTGGGACAATAAAATCGCTTCATTGAATATCATTCCTATATAAACATACTGTCAATGTCATTTCTAGATGAATATCTCCGTCTATCATACAAATATTACTGTGTCTTTATGAAACAGTGTATCGTGTCCCATTTTGGACATCAGACATCAATGTATGGTGTATTGTTTAAGACATTAGACATCAATGTATGGCGTCCCGTTTGGAACATTGCATACCAATTTATTCATTCCGAAGGTAGATGGTACACTGAGAAAATATGGTGCGCTCCTACAAAATGACCTTCATTTTTACGAAATGGAACTTTGTCAAAACCAAAACTTAGTAAGACCAACAGTATGTTTATTTTTTTCTCTAATTCATGTTATATTCTAATAAATTCACGGTTTTGTAAGACAATTTCTGCTGTAAAATAAATGAATATATTTTATACAGCGCTTTAAAAATATATCTAATATATTAACAAAACATAACATTTGTACAAAAAATGAGTCCAAGACTTTAGAGCATCATCTAAGAGTAATATAAAACGAGACACCGTATGTCTCTAAAGTCTACCAGAAAAGAAGCACATAAACAAATGTTCTCTCTACGTCAATGGTCAATATTGACCAATAAAAATAATTCTGAGGCCATGAATTCATCAAGCAGTACTAAACCGAATATCCTGGTCAACGACACTCAAGTGAAATTAATGATAATGAACAAATCAATAACATTGTTATACATTTCCCTACAAAAATTCTTGGACGATAAAAAGTCTCAGATAAACTGACCATGCATATCTCAAGTAGTTTTATTACAGTTATTGCATATCAATGATACATAGTTTGAATCTTTTGTTGATAGATAATGAATGCTGATTTTACGAATTTACGAGGACCCCCTCCCCTGGAAGATTGATAAATCAACTTTCAAAATTAGAAAAGTTTTGTTAGGATTAGTTAAGAAGGCATTATAGAGGCCTTATTTTGCAACGCCGCTAAACGTCTCAACACCGCTAAACGTCGCAACACCGCTAAACGTCGCAATGTCGCTAAACGTCGCAACGCCGCTAAACGTCGCAACAATTTACCAGAACATTGCTTAACGGCTTCAAAATGTAATATAAAAATAAAAGTTTAAGAATATACGATAATTAAGTTGAAAACGATGAACGAATATCTTAAATTAGTAGTGAACATCCCCTCAGAATCCTCTATTCTGTAATTGTGTAATTGATTTGCAGTTTTAATAATGTTACTTAAAGCAGAGTGAAAAGGTTTTAAGATGGACTAAATATTGAACATTTACAGATGCAGAGCAACTTATTAAACTTAGACTAATTGTTTTAAATAGGTTTTTAATGGAACATAAGGGCGCCATTACTTATATTGATTGTAAAGTAATATATTGTACTCAAGATGTAAAATCTGCAGATTGGAAACTTATGTGAATGTATTTTAAATGCCCATAATTCCAAGACATTTTGTATCGATATTGCATCACATATAAACAGTGCGAACAGCACGTGCTTATTTACCTTAGTTGTTATTGTTGCAGACCACGTGACTACAGACCCGGGGAACATTGTACCTTATGAATCAATCATGCTCAGTATGCTCCGGATCTAACAAAGACATAAACTAGTAAACATGACTTACGGTCGCCCTGCTTATCATTGTAATGATAAATTTTATTCAAATGTCAGCGATCCATACATTAACCTCGCTGATTTAAATTCCTCATTACAACATTATTTCTGTTCTCACCATCAATAATCGAGTATTTAAATCAGCAGGGTTAATGTATGCTGCACTGACAGGAGAACAAAAATGTCAATACAAAGCACTCCGGAATTGACTTGACGTCGCATGTCTCTTTGTAATAGGGTTACCGCACGATATTAAAGAACGGAATTGAAGAACGTTATGTGAAGATAAAAGACTTCGATCTATTCGCTTAGGCTTAACAAAATGACACATAAGAGCATTTAGCCATGCAATCGTCGCATATATTTACACAAATAAGGCTATCAGATGTGTGCACACCCTTAAACTCTCAGTCACGGTCACAAAAATAGAACCAATAAATACTAAATTACAAAGAAAAGCTTAAAGCAAGCCTCGGAAATGATAAATTTCTTTGATTATGAGGATAAAAGACAGTTATCCCGTGTATAAAATGTGACTAGTAAACATTATTCCATGAGAAAAGAGACCTTTCATTGGCATTGTTGATGGGTGGTTAGCGTGTTCGTGAGAGATGTTTGTCTCCACTATAAAATAACTGTCTATTTCAATATCTACAGAAATTCTCTTCTTTTATTAACAGGATAATATATATTGTCATGCCAACGATATAAAATAAATAGAAGTTTTTATCTACGTAGAAGATTTTCTGTCCAAAGAAGACATAAACATTGCATCTACAAGGTGAAATTCTTTAAGACTTTCAGAGACTTTTATAGTGCAAAAATAAATGCACAAACATAAAGGCGTTATCTTTGTAAAATGTTTTGTCAACAGTCATGTCAGCGAAGGGTACATTAACCCTGATGATTTAAATACTCACTACAGTAATTTTGTACTCATGGTACGAGAAGTCATTTATTACACACATAAAGGCGATGTATTGTTAAACTTTATTCATATTTCAGTGACGCATACATTAGCCCTGCTGATTTAAATACTCACTGCAATACTTCTGTACAAACGATCGATTCATAAGTCTTAATTACTTAATCTCTAAAGAAAAAGGTCATTATCACTTGTTTTAAGAACATTATGCCATAAAGACCGTCGAATTTGACGACACTACAAGCAGTAGTAGAGCATAACTGCGTGTGAAAAAATGACAATACCGTAATACAGTTATTTTAAGACAGGTGTGAGTACACTTGGAACATGCAGCTTAGCTAACAATCACACAAATCTGGTTCCCTGTTTTTCTTAATAAGTGATTATTCTAGAACTCGGAGGATGTTGGAAAAAGGGGCAGGATACATCACAGTGTTGATGTTTTAAAGTAACTATTTCAACGTTGAGAGAAGCAAAAGGGCATGGAGAAGGGAAAAGACAGGATGCAGCGCCCTGCTATTCTGCTTTCGAACAATCAGTATCTTAATAATATATCTATAAAAACAATCCAACCAATCTAACAGGTACCATGCAACCATTTCAATTATAACCTTATTTACATCTATAAGAATGGTGACAATTATTAGACAGACAAATTGTCGTAATTATCCACTGGGCGAAGACGGTTGTAACAATGACAATGTGGTTGCTGTTGTCATGTGAGATTGCATGACGACAACGATATTACCGGAAGTCATTATTTTAGTCTCGCCCACAAAAAACTATTTATCGTCTGCTTTTTGTAATTTAGAATGCATCCAAGAAACCTTGGGGTATTGTTACGACTTTTGCATTATACATATGTATTCCAAACATTTCCATGCAATGACTTCGAGAAATCAAGCAACATGCATAAGATATGTGTGATTTTTTTACATATTCAACTATAAAGGTCATCGAGGTCATCTTTGGAACTCAGCAATACAAGAATGGTTGAAGCACAGGCGGCCGGCACGTCCCGAATCAAAACACTTATACATACATATCAGGTATATTACTCAAAATTTGCATAATTTTTAAAACCAAGTGCTAATAGAAGCTGGTTTCTTCGTTATGAATAATTGTATTTTTCAGGTGTAAACATGTACGCGTAGCTAAGGCTTTTTTGTTTCGAATGACACAAAATCTGTGGCATACGCCGAATAAAAAGATCGTAGACCGATTTCAAACAACAAAACACGGAAAAAACTACACTTTTTTAGTACTCTATCTTATATGAATACGTATGTATAGTGTTTTCGATTTGGGACCTTGCCGGATACCTGCGGACCGAAGTATATTAAACATGTACTTTACAGCAACAACGAATGAGGTAAACAGAATTTTGAAATTTGGCTGACATCTCGTTCTTCATTAGCGCATAAAATACTAGTTTTCTATTTCTTGGAACATATAGGTCAGTTTGTCTTAAAATAATAAGAATTATTTTTTGACACAATTACAGACACTGAATGGTATTTTAAAAATATAAAAAAAATTAACCAAATCTGTGAACAGGTACCTTTAAAACAGAAAACATGTTTCAGTGATAAAGTATTAGAAATATGGAACATGGCATTGAACATATAATGTCTCAATTACTAAGCAATAAAATGTTAGAAGGCGTGGTTGTCACGTATTTGACATTATCATGACATTATGTTTACAGTTTATTTGTTTATAGCGACACTCGATCTTGTCACGTGGCTTGATTCTACACTATCCAGTGACTCTGGATATTAAATTATACTTTGAAATGAAAAAATAACATAATATAACATAAAACGTAAACAAATTATGTGCATGGTCTGCTATGAAAAAAAAAATTGCCTTGACGAAAAAATGGGCGTGGTCGAGCGGTTTCGAAGTTGGACTGGTAATCATTGGATAGCCAGCTCCGTGTTGGTTTGAATCCCATCCAAAACTCACTCAGTTTTTTCCTTGAGCAAGAAATTTTATCCCACTAGCACAGTACTAGGGGACCAGGAAGCGGACTCAATAGTGATTTATAAAAGTTGTAAGAACTTGTTTCACAATCGAGCTGAAACAAATAAGTATAAACAAGAATAAGATTGCCAAAATAGAAAGTTTGATATAATTACCTTAGAGCCCGTCTCCTGTACTGATCTGAGAGTACATCAATGTTAAATGGCAATAACGGTGATTTAAACTCACGTTTGGTGTCATGGATGCCAGGTTTTAAGCATATGTCATGTTGACTCCCTTGTTTCATTAATTTATCCTTAAAATGAGTTGGTTTGTTCCTAACCCTCATAGACTGTGATCTACTCCGAAACTTTTGTTTCAAGCACTCCATACTGTCTCAAAAGTTTAGTTCTTTTTCAAAATCTAATACAATTCATTGCACCAACAATATTTTTTTCAAAATTGTACACAGTTCGTACTGCCAACAATATTATTAATTCAAACTTGTACACAATTCATGGAGTCAACACTTCTAAGAATCCGTCAAACTTTATAGTGCAAATAATATTACCTTAAAATTCTACATAAATCATAACTTCAACAGTTTTACCTTAGAAATTGTCAAATCCCTATCAGTAAATATAATCAATAAAAAAAGTAAAAAGAAATCCTAACTTCATCATATTGTGTCTTATCTTTAATAACAACGTTTTATCTTTACCCAAACATCAGGAGTAACATTAAACAAACCATTGTCACAAAATACAAAACTGTTTGAGAACAGAGTTAATCAAATTTCCAGCGAACTAAGTTTCCATACAATAAGTTTGATATCTAGAAATACTATTAAAACCGCTGTTATGAAGGTTGGATTCTTTGTTTAACGACAATAACGCCAACATATTACATATACTACAAAAGATTTCCATAGAAAGTTTCATAATTTCAAACATCTGAGCCAAAATCCGATACTAGAGCCGTTCCTTTTTATTCACACAAGATAATATAGAATTGCAAAACAGATGTGACCAAAGTATCTTAACAATAGTTCTTGTAGATTCGATTTGCATAATTTGTTTACTGAAGACAGGACATAAATTCTATGCCAACGTAACAACAAAGCAGTCGCCCATTTCAGTAAAAAAAGATGTTGCTCTTCAGTAAATGGACACAGTCTGCGATAAACCAATCTTGAGCAATCTTGAATTCGTATCAAACGTCGTTATTAAAAGGTAGTCAAAACATACAATTAAAAGTTAACATATATTTTTGTTGTTTTTTTCGTCACGAAGACAAACGCTTAGATAAATAAATTGTTGTTGTTTCTTTCAGCTGCTAATGGCGCATAGATAAACCCTACTGACGTGAGTACACAACTACTGTAGTAAATACAAAATGTATTTAAAACAGTAAGGTTGATGTACACATGCATGTTCCCCTGGCAGTTGAATAAAGTTAAACAATAACAACAATTATTTGGCGATCCACGCATTCTTTGCAGCCAACTTACAACTGATATGCATTTCAAAGCAATGGTATAGTTACAAAAGCGGGTAGCGTAAGTTTATAACTGCTAGATGGCAATAGCTGATTAAAATCATTCGGAACTCCTTGCGGATTTTCTACGCAAATTCTACGCATATCTTCGTCGAAGATTGTGGCGGTGTTCCGAATAAAAGCTTAACAGTCATCAAATTGAGAAATAAATATTCTCCTAGTCTTAGAAATAAATAATGCCAACTAAAATAATGTAATTCTTAGTTCAAGTAAATTAATAAATGAAACGAAAGGACAAAAAACTAATGCTCTGAAAGAAGTTCTCATTGATTAGGCAATATCATATTTGCGTTCTATCGTAAATTATTCATATGAACGCTGTTCTTTTAGTTAGTTTATGTACGTTTCCAATATTGAAAAGCATACCCCGGTATTCATTCCCTTTAATGAATTTGTTTCAAGGTTTTAACATCGAGTAAAGAAATAACACTTTCTAACACTTTGGTGCCCAACATTCGCGATGTTTTTCATTGTATACATTGTAGCGCCGTTAAAGGTCGCAACGCCGCTAAACGTCGCAACACTGACGCTAAACGTTGCAGTACTGAGGATAAACGTCGCAAAAAATCGACTAACGTTAAACGTCGCAAACTTGACGCTAAACGTCGCACATAGTAGGATGATATAGTATCGACGTTAAACGACAGGGCGATTGCGACGTTTAGTGTTAGTGTTGAGGCGTTTAAAGTCAGTTGCAACTTTTAGCGGCGTTGCGACCTTTAACGGCGCTACAAACATAAAATCAAATTGACAATTAAGAACTTGAACTTATATGCTGTAGTTATGTTAACAATTCTAAACTTTAGATGTTATAATACATGAAACAAATGTCTTGAATTATATATTGGTTTAATCTTTCATCTTAGAATTAATTAAAGGTATACAATCAAGTTTTCTTTGTGGAATTGTTAACAGGTAGGCAATATGGATACGGAATTGTTAAAATTAATTCAAATGTCAGTGGTGAATACATTTACCCCGCTGATTTAAATACTACATATTTGTTTGATAGATCTCGTGCATTCAAACGGACAACTATTTTTATCGATAGTGAGTACTGAAGTATTGTAGAAAGTATTTAAATCATCGGTGTCAATGTAAGGGTTACCATTAATTTAATGCAATTTAACAATACGACTATGTATATGTATTATTTTCTCAGAACCGTGCTTGTTTTCTATTGAATTTTGACTCTCCGGGGTTGTACATTAATTTTGATTAGGCCGAGGTATCGGTTGCAACTCACTTAATTAACGCATACTTTTTATACGATTTTCTCTTTCCGACAGTCGTGCTGCAATTATTGGTTAATTGAGCTTTTATATAAATATTCTAATTCATATTTGTGTCCTTTACCAAGCAGCATGCTTTTGAGCCTCAAAAATGCAGGAAATTTCTTGGTTTCGATTTGATATTTAACTTTAACATGTATTGAATTCACATTCACAAAATTGAGTTTTCTATATGCGGTCACACATGCCTTTTATGGAAGTATGAACGTATTTAATTGTATAATTGTACAAGCATGGACTTGTTGTCTTCATTCTTGAAACAAAATATCTATCTATCGGATTGCGAATGTCCGAAATGTGAGATTTATTCAGAATTCAATACAGTTTCTGATTTCGCTGACATGGTAGTACTCCTGAAGGCGTTTATTGTAGTCTATATCATTTTTTCTCATATATCTCCAGTCTATTATTGTGTTGACTAAATCGATGGCGAAGTAATGAAATAACCATAAAGTAATAAAGTCAAGTATTTACTTTGCCAAGACTAAATCAGACACCAATCTACATCTTGTGTGAACAAACAAAGGGGAATTACTCTTGGTGTAAAGTAGTAAATGCTTTATCGTTGTCATAACATTTAATTACTGTTTATAATATATATTTTGTATGTGTTTTGTTACAATATTGTTTAACTGTTTCATTATATTTAATATTGTATTTGATACATAAATCTGAATGTGTGGTCTTTGCCATGAGTATTGTAAATGGCCAAAGGCATATGTAAATGCCGTTATTTGCCAATGAAGATGTATAAATGCATGTTAAAAAAGTAAATTGACGATTGGGCATTTAAACAGATGCTAAAATATGCATTGTTGTTGTTGTTGTTTTATTTAACTGTAACTTGAATTGTGCATACATTGACCCCACTGATTTAAAGTCGCACTTCAGTTCATCTGTACTCACGATCTATTTAAATCAGCTGGGTTAATGTGTGCGCCACTGACAGTTGAATAAATTTAAAAATAGCAAAAGTAAAGATTAATTTTTATGGAGACTTCAATTTGCACATGTAATACACAAAGTTCGATTTATAGTCATTGAGCAACTGTGTCTGTTTGATGACATCACACGTTTATCTTTGCAACCTGTTGCTCGTTTTTATAGATTTGTAGAAATATGAAATGTTTTACATTAAAGTATAAAAACTGGCTCAGTATTTACATAGACAGTGTACGTTTGTTTGTTTTGATCACTTTGAAATACAAGTAATTACAAAGATGGCTTTAAGGAAAATATGTTACAATCAATATTAATTTTATTACATCTGATAGTGCATATACAATGTACAGTAACTAACAAAAGTTTTTTTGAAAAACACGATTTTGAGAAATTTTGCTCTTTCATTCAGCACATGATTTTATAGTAGGTTATTTAGGATTACATGATAGATGGATAGATTTATTTCGGTGTGGTATACATACAATGGTAAAAGACATTAAACCATACAATGTATGAGATTAAAACTTCATAGCATAGAATAATTCTTGTCCATGATATGCACACCAACGCCAAGGATAACACAAGAAAGAGCATTTCTTATATCCATTGCTGTCCTTGGGTTGGCGGCATGACATAGAAAGGCAATTGATCAAAATAGTATGACAAATTAAAATGATATTCTATCAAAAGAATGTCTTATGTTATAATCGAGCGCATTCTCGTACCCCGAGGTTATCAAGATTCTCGATCTAATTTGTATCGAGAATCCTACTAGACTCTGGGTACGAGAATGAATCGAGCGATACCAAATGAATTTTATTCATGTAACATAAAAACATACGTTGACAAACTAATTAATGTTCATTTTGGAAATTTGGTCCGATGATAGTTTTCTTTCTTGTTTTTTGTGGGTAAATGTCAGTTAGTTTATTCTAAAGAATAGGTTTTTGTCAGGGAATTTTTGGAAGAAACTGTATACAGTGTGGATATTAATTAAAGTCTATACTTAGTATTAATTATTAACAAATTCTAGCTAAATACTTCAGGCGAATTTGACCTCAACAGCTGTACGACTTTCCTAATTTGGACACACATTTGCATGTAATTAGATACAATGAAAGATTATTTTACGTCGGGCACCAAATGTTTAAATCTTATAAGTCGGCTATTTGATTTCATAGATGAATTGCAATCTGCCGCAAAAAATACCAAAATCTGTTAATATACGCAAATCTTGAGAAAATATTACGAAATTTGGTTATATACCTTTAAAATGGTTTAATCTACATACTCAAAAATTCCAATATCTAAACGAGAATGTTATCATTGAATCGCCGAGATAATCCCTACTGAAGTACCGGAACTGTTTTTTGTATATTACACTTTTATGTATAGAAATACTTTAATTACTTCGATATTCAGAAAAAAAACTCCCCATCGCTGTTAATATTTGCATCGGCGAGGAAATTAATCAACAACAAAAATCAATTGGAGCAGCCTAGACAATACATGTAACTTATATCAATAAATTCCATCAATTAAAGAGCTAACAACGTCGATGGAACAATTAAGGACTATCCCGAATATGAACGTTTTCCGTTTTCGCTAGCCTGAGCGTATTATCAAATATGAACAGAACAGAACAAATATGCTATTAATAAGAACTTATTTATCATTTACATACAGATTTTATATCATATAATAATGAAGGTTTTTTTTTCACTGGCCTGTACGTATTATGCCCAAATTAACAAATACTTTACACGAATAAGAAAAACGCAGTCAATTTGAACGCAGTTTAAATCCCAGTCAATTAAAGTTTCAGAAAAGTGGATTTAAAATGTTCATATAAAGTAATTATTAAATATTTAAATCAGTGAAAATGCAACTTATGTCACCCCCAGTAATGATGTACATGACATACGGCATTTTACATACTGTGATAATCACCATTTGTATGCCATGTGTCATGTCATTATTTACCAAAATAAAAACAAACATTTTTAATAAATAAAAATTTGACCAGTAAATACGCTTAATTCTCCAATCACGGTTTCAGATTAATTTCTCTGGTCACTTTTTGTTGTCAAAGAACCTACTATATGTATTCCTTTATAAAAAGTTTTCCAACATTACAAAAATAAGAAATCCCAGTTAGTTTGATTTCAAAAAAGTCACATAAAAACCTTTCAATATTACGACTATCGAGTGAATACTAAATTCCAAAAAACACTTTCGCCGTAACTTCGTCAAAAGTCGGTCAACATCGGACCGCTCCGTGATTACAATGATCAAGCCTAATTAAGGAAAACCCGAGTAAATCCGAACACTGACGAATTTTAACGAAGTGTAATTTCACACACTATTTTAGGATATTGTTTTACAAAAGTCAATAGACCAGTGATATCAGTCTGATTGTTTTGTCCACAATTCTCAAGAAACGAGGGAAGAATCAAGAAGTTATCGATGATAGCCTTTCCTTCAATGGTGGGAGTAATATTGAAAAAAACACAGCGTGAAAAAAATGATATCTTGCGCAAACTAGCAAACTTGCAAATATTTGCATGTAAATATTGAAATAATCTTAACGTCTTGAAGAGAAAGTACAAATATAAAACGCTAACAATCACGTTCAATAGAAAATTGATTTTACTGCAGTAAAAGTAAAACTTACGAAGTGAAATGCATGCATTGTTTACCGGAACATGTACGTCAAAATACTAAAGTTTAAATTTTTAGACATTGGGACGTTCGAAATCTTTAAAGTGTATTAATCTATTGCTAATGATATAAAGTTGACCAAAATGTTATAGTTCGTAAACTAGGTCATGCGTATTTGTATACTCAAACTTGCCCACACAATAGGTAAATATGGTGATACACGCACACCATTTTACTGTCAGTTAGAAAGGCGTAAGCAAGCGTAACAGAAACAGCAACAACTTCACTTTTTGACATTTAACATTAATTTTGAATAGTGCTGGCTGTACATTTTAAAATTTTATATGAGGATTTCTCAATAAATTATGTTTAAAACAAACCAAACTATTAATTACTATAGAGTTTATCACCATGCATTAGAGAAGTTGCTAGTGAAAGGGTAGGTGCGTAATCGCTATAGAAAAGAACATAGGAAAGCTAGGTTAGGTGCACTGACCACCGCAAAATGGCAAACACTTGTTGACAAGGCGTTAAAGCCAATATAAATAAATCTATCTCATATATTAGTTTTAAAGGATCAGGCTATGTTCATGAAAATAATGTTTACAAAAACGAGCTATAGAAGCATTGACCTCATCAAAGTTTGATTAAAAGAAAATATTGTCACACAAGACAAAGTATCCAATTTATTTACAATATTTTCAACGTTATTAAACAAATATATCATAGACTTAACGAGTTTGCCTCAGGTGTAAATTATACATACTTTGTAAATATTCAAGTATAAAAATATTATCTGTAATGTTTATCAAATTGTTTTATTTAAATTATTTGCAAAACTATATTATACACCTGAGGGGGCTTGGCCAAGTACAGTATAACCAAATTTGTACAAATGACTTTATAGGTAGCAGAAATATATAGTAGAATATATGCATCCTATATGTAATTTTTGACTAACACAATATCATTTAAAATAAGAGGGTCTTACGACATTTGATCGCTTATCTGAGAACTAGGATATTAGGGCATCTATGACCCATGGAGCAAAGCCAATTTAGACCCTAGGACAAAATTTGAAAATCTTTGTAAAGGACATTAAGCTGATGTCATAAACGCTCTCTGTCGGACAGTTTTAGAGAAGATTTCTTATCCTGCCCTTAAATAACTCTTGCAAACCGTATGAGGGATCTTTGGACGGAACCAATTTAATTTAGATCCCATGTTCATAAGTTGAGCAATCGATGTAGACGATCTCCAGATCTATATATCTGATACTATAAGGCAACTTAAAAAACTACTTGATGTTTAAGGTTTTTTATCGACAAGGCATATTTTAAAAAAATAATGAGGATGGACGCTCGCACGTACTCATTCGCGCACGTATGAACGCTTGATTAACCTTCCACCAATGGTTCACATTGAGCATTTTGTGATCAGTTGAGCTAAAAAAGTGTTTCAATTCAGATGTCACATGATGTTACTTAAAGATAAGAATTTCCTATTCTAGTACATTGTTAGTACTAAACAATTAGTCTTGGGATCAAATCAATAAAGAAAAACAAACTAAGGCTACAGAAGTTGTCCAAATACTGTTACAGTGTCACGAAAGATAACAAGCTCTAACTTTTGTTTGACAGCCAATAATTCAATAACCAGGACAGAACATGGTGTACTCACGTGGTAGTGTCACGTGGTAGTGTCACGTGGTTAGGTCAATAGGTTAAAGGTGGTGCATTTTATTATTGATTTACATTCATTCATGATGAGGGTGGGGAATCACGTGACCTATATGGTTCCTTTAACGGCAAACATGACGACCATGATCAACAGATTTAGATAAAAAAGACAAGGTAAATGACATGTATACGTGACCGATTTTTATCAAACCTAGTGCAGTCTAAGCAGCACAAAGTTCTCTTTTTAGCAGTAGTTCTGCCAACCCCACACCGGTTCTAGTTTTCTAGATTACCTTGAAGTTTTGATCGAGTCGATAGATTTTTGGAAGGACTTCGAGGTAATCTAGAAATTTAGAACCGTTGTGGGATTGGCAGAACTACCACGAAAAAAAAACCTTTAAGTTTCACTGAGGTGAAAATTTAAAAAAAACCTTTAATTTAGTCTTTAACTAAATGAAACTTGTACATTTGTACATCAAGAAACAACATAACCTTGTTGGATACAAATAGGATATAGTCATTCGAAGTAAGAAAAGCTCATTTGAAAACATAATTATCCAATACCTAATTCATTACATAGGGCGCGGCCATTATCATGCTTTGCCAGACGTACTTTTACCTGTAAAGGTACGACTGGGAACCAGACAAGTGTACAGTATATTCTTTACCACCACGTCGCAAAAAAACCCAAAACATCCAAGGTACCAACAGTGTGGTATAAAACAAAATGCCACAAAAACATCAAGCCAGTCATACTGTGAGCTAACTGAGTAGGAAGTAATCGATCTAATAAGAAGCTTGACAAATATTCTCCACAGGGGCGGTTCCATGATTTTTTTCTAGGGGGTCCGAATTTTTCCAGGGGATCCGAACTTTCTAGGGGGGGGGTTTGGTTCCGAACTTTCGAACCGCATAATACTCATTTTGCAGAAAAAGATGCAATATTTTGATAATAAAAAACTACACAACCTTTAAATCTATATTAATCACCGAGAAAATTGCTTCATGATACTTAAAATGACTTATAGTCAAGAAATACACTATTGGACAAGTACATTTTCCAAGTTTTAGGAGGGTCCGGACCCCCTGTGACCCCCCCCCCCCCGCTGGATCCGCCTATGCTCCTATGTAATCATGATATAAACATGAACATGAACCGATGTTTGGCATCGTAATAAGATTATATTTAAGAAATAACTTACAGTTGTCTATATTTTATTGTCTAATAAAACATAGTCACGAGTTGTGATGCGCGTATGATTAAATCACGAGTGCTTTAGCACGAGTGATTTAATTAGCGCATCAAACGAGTGCCTAAGTTTTATTAGACAGTAAAATATTGACAACTGTATGTTATTTCGATTCTAACATCGCAAAATTCATCCTTAGAAAAGATATTTTTATAGAACTATTTTTAACTGACAGATTCGCTATGCTGTTGAAATCCACTCCCCAGTGCAAAGGCCGAAAATAGCCTTTATTTACATAGATCTCATTGATAATTGATTCTAATTTCAAACAAATAATATTCAAATCTTAATTTTAAAAAAAATGAACCCAAAACTAAATACGAATTGTCATAGTTTTATTTGTGTGTTAAACATCATTCTTTAAAATAAGCGCCGTGAAATAAACATTCGACCTTGCCCTTAGTGAGTGACATTTTATATACACACGATGATGTAGCATTTAAGTTCGATGTTTTCGGCGGAATATTGCAAATACTGCTTAAATAATTGGATGTTTACTGGATAGTAATGTGTTATCAGACATTTCGATGGAGAATTTTTTAAAAGGTTGAATATAAATTGGATTTATGAACGCGTGTCAAGCAAGGACAGATTTTCGGAAAATGATTCGAAATCAGCGCTGCTCTTGTCAGCTTGGATGATTATGAACTTGAAAGAATCCACGTAGCCTTTCCATTATATTATGCTATGCACAGTTTGGCTTTGATTAAATAGTCAATCTTTGTATTTTCGTATAATGGCTGGCATGATCGTCGGATGAAGGGCAGGATGAAATGAGACAGCGGAACCGGGAAATGCTGGGACTTAGAAAACGTCTTGAACTTGAAGTAGGTCATGTTTATGCTAGAATCGTTTTAAACTCAGTTTATACCATTTTTGGTCAAGTAATAAGGTTAGTACATGTTTTAAATTTACTGACATGTTCCAAGGTTCTGTTAAAGTCAACCCTTTAAACTCGGGCGCTATTTTCGGCTTTGCTCATTTAACGTGGGGAGTAAAATTTCAACAGCCGTCACCAGCTATATTTTATTGAATAATAAAGCATAGATGACGTCACATTGAATAAAGAGTGAAAGCGCACGTGCCTATGTTAGAATTTATGATCAACTTGGGAGTGTACAAGTGGTAACTAACTTATACTTTATCATTTTGTCAGAAGGTTAAGTTCGACGAAACAATCAACATTTTGCTCATGTATAGATGTAATTAAATGTAGCTTTCAGGAACAGGTTCAATAAGTTAGCTGTTAGTCGTTTGTTAACTAATTTATAATATCATTCCGGAATGAATAGTCGTTTTTATTTTAAAAATTTATTTAGAAGTTATTATGCGGAAACATGGCTATGTATTCTTGTTCGAATAATATTGAGGACGAATTTAGAGAAATAAAGTATTCGAAGCTGAATCTTCAGTAAGAAGTTGGAGATTATTCCAATACAGGAAAAAACGACATTTAAAAGAAAATTGAAAGGGAGATAACTCGCATAACTTAATGAAATTTCTTTCACAAGAAGTAGTGAGTAGAATGGCTGATAAAAAGTAAGCGATCTCAATCATAGAGAGGACGCATACATTCGAAACACCTCCACCAATCAGTGAATGAATTCTCGGAAGGATTCGTTGAGGGTCCATCATACACCACGCCCGCGAGGCGAAGCAGTTATGCAAAATAGTTAATATGGTCGTAATCACACATGGCTTTTTAAACACATATCTTCAGCGGATATCTTTTATTCATGCATTTTTAATTTGTCAAAAACATTTATCATCGTGAAAAAGATCGTGGATTTGTTTACTTAAAAAACGATTGAAGTGTTTTGTTAAGGCATGTGACGTAATGGTAGTTCTGAATGGCATTTAAATATGTCCGAGGTTATTTCTAGTGAATGGCCGAGAAGTTCCGAATGAGGACCCGTATTGAACTATTTCTATATTACAAAACAACAATAACTGAACGAAAAAAAAAACAATGTTAATGTCATTGACAACTTTAAACAAAGGAATGACATAATAATCAAGTAGGATCAGACACTGGAGTCAGAATTAACAATGAACAGATGCTAACTTTCTTTAAGGGAAAGTCTTAAAGAACGAAACCAGACATACGTCGTTGTATTTCATCAATATAATGTTTCAAGTGATTTAACAATTTGTTTAAAAATACTCCAACTTTTATCCTAAAATAAATTCTTAAAATTGAACAATACTTTTTTTTCTTGTATTAAGTGGCAGACCGAAAATTCCTCCAGAAATGTCTGCGAGGGATCGGCACCTCTAAATGACAGTCATATCTTAAGTGATACTACAGACGACAGGCTCTATCAAACATAGATAACTACACAATAAAGATTGTCCCATGTGCTCTTCTGTTTTAATCTAATAAAAGTCGAAGATCGGATATCTCTATTTAAAGTTAAAGTTAAAGCAAGGTTTTTTAAGTCTACTTCTAGTATCACTATTCAGTCGACTCTTGACATTAACTTCCCTGATCACCAAGTCGAACACAAACTGTTTTCATCGATTGAAAGTACAGAAGTACTGTAATAAGTATTTAAATCAGCGGGGTTTATGAATGCACCACTGTGAATTGAATAAAATGTAACAAGTTTAGTTTGTTTGTTTTTGTTTTTGTTGGGTTTAACGCCGTAGCAACAAATTGTATGGGATAGGCCACAACAAGTTGATCATGTGTTCTATGGATTCGCTCGCACCTTAATTTTGACGGTTTTTACAAATAAATTTTTTTATTTCCTCGCTCGCTCATAAAAATTTGGTAAAACCGCTATAAAAAGCAAATTAATTAAGTTTTTTTTTCTTTGCTAGCTCGCCCTTTTTTTCTCCAGAAAAATTCGTAAAGCACATAATCATCTTGGTGTAGTCTTTTATCACGGCAGTCAGTCAACCTACTTACTGTTCCTGGAAAGTCTAAATCTCTGGATTTAGCTGTTAACCAACTACTAAGCATACTTTCGTCAGTGACTGACAACTGCCCTACATAATTAAGAGTCATTAGTAAGAGGAAGAATGGCCGACACTTAATGAGAATTTTTTCGTTAAGTCGATTTTCTTTTGTTTGCATTGATAAGATGATTTTGCACATCTCTATAAAATTTACTGACAAAGATGAGAAGTTTTTAGGCATGACAACTAAAATTTTCTCGATATGCTGGATAATTTTATCTCTTTGACAAAAAACATCTAGTCAAGATTACAAGTGATTAGCTTCTCTCGATAAGCTTGATGTGTTTGTCTCTTAGACAAAAATCTAGTTGAATTAGTTTAAAACTTCCACGTATTACGCATTAATCACCACGTCTTCATGAGGTTCTTTTTCTGTTAACTCGAGAAAAAACAAGTTGACATGGCTTGAAACTTTTAGATAAGTAGAGGCCCTGATACGTTTCCGTAGTTACGTAACTAGTTACATTTATAGAGCAACTTAATTATAAAGTAAAGAATTAACTTGGTAAGTGAGATTCTAGTTATGTAACTCGATAACCAGCCACTTACCAATTAGCGATTTTAAGTAAGTGATAAAAAGTTACATGATGGCAGAATTGTGCCACCATACTGCTGATCCGAATCAACATGTACGTAAATTTTCAGTAAAGTTAATCACAAGCATCCGTACCAAATCAATATGAAACTGGTTTATAGCCAAATTTCAGTCTTAAATAACAAACTCCAACACAAAGCATCATGTATAACATCAATATAATATGTAACATGCAGACATACAGATGCATGGTGGGAATTAATCTTTCGTTTTGTTACAATGGTATATTAACTACAGCACGATCTGTTTCAGAACTGTTCTTATTAAATGCATTGTAAGCTGTTTGACTCCAAATGTCTGTCATATTTCAGCGGTAAGTCGTCCTATTCACGGTTCCGGTGCATTTTTTTCACAAAAAATCTTACGAGAAAAAATATCGTAAGTCAAAGTCATAAATTTGCAGTTTAAAGCCAAAAGAATAAAAAAATAACTATGGTATGATAAATTATTCAAAAGGTATAATACAATATTTTACATAATGCAATATTTAGAATTGATTCGCCAAAGACTAGACGGTATTAATAATGCTTCTTGATTTTTGCTTACGACGATTTTTATCGTATTTTTTTGTAAAAAGTGCTACAGAATATGTCACAGTCATGATCTCCCTTCCCTATACAGAAGTCTTGAAATACGATGTACCAACAGCAAACTTTTGCTATTTCAATATAATGAATAAAATAATTAATAGACTGATGCGGGTATCTTGAATGCGATGCTTAAATATTAATCATTAATAACCAAACTATTTTAAATAGGCATGTCAAAACAATAAACTAATCAAATTATAATGACAATCCATTTTCAAGGTTTTATTGTATACGATTTTAGTTTTAACAAGTGCCCGTGTAAGACTAAAGATTGCTGTCATACATTACTTGTACAGTGCAATGCACAGTCACCTAACCAACGTAACAATATTGATAAATCTCATTCAACTGTCAGTAGCGCATACATTAACCCCGCTGATTTAAATATTCTCCACAGTATTTTCTATACTGACTATCGATATTCGAGTATTTAAATCAGCGGGATAAATGAATGCACCACTGACAGTTGAATAAAATTTACCAATACCGTAATGACCCTATAATGTCACCGAAGTAGTATAAATTGCAGTAAGAAAACCAGTATGTCATTCGTCGACGTCAATACTCGGTCGTTATCGTCTATAATATATAAAATATAAAAAACAGTCTCTGCTTTTTTCTGATAATCATACTAAATCATATTTATTATCTGTTTCACGGTAATAAACACAATTTATCTTTCTTATAGATGATACAGTGCCCTCCAAAAGTTCTTGCGCAAAATCCTGTTTGTCGAATAAGATTTTTACACATTTACAAAATGAGTAACGAAAAAAAGACATCTGAGCAAATTTCAAAATCAACATAAAGAATTGTAAAAAAAATTATTCAATTGTCAGTAGGGCATATACTAACATTGCTGATTTGAAATCAATCGTGAGTACAGAAGTACTATAGTGAATATTTAAATTAGCGGGGTTAATGCGGGAGCAAGTGACAGTTGAATGATATTTTACAATACTTAAGGCCACAACAGGTTGTTCATTTGTTCTACGAATTTTTCTGAAAAAAAATGGGGCGAGCGAGCGAAGAAAAAAAATTTAAAAAGTCTTCATTCACTTGCTTTATATAATGGTTTGACCAAATTTTTATGGGCGAGCGAGGAAATAAAAATATTTTTTTTGTAAAAACCGTCAAAATTAAGGTGCGAGCGAATCCATAGAACTTATGATCAATTTGTTGTGGCCTAATGCTAATTTTTAACTACATAATTAGTTTATGATTCAAATTGAATTACATGAATAAGTTTTAATTATAGTTAAATTACTTGTGGAATGCATTAACCGTTTTTCTTAAAATCTTAATTTGTCCAAGAAGTTTAGGAGGAAACTGTATCGCCATTTGCCTATGAGGAAAGAAATCAGCCCATTTTTTCTAGTGACAAAAACTTTAGAGATAATCACGATTCGTTCAATTCCGTTTTAATGCCACAAACAAAAGATGTCACATAATATTCATGAATACAGATAACCACAATCGTGTATTCCATTTGAGTGTTTTGTAAGATAAGGCGGAACAACAAAAAAAACAATATTATCGTGTCTTGTAATGATATGTACACCATGTTAGGTTTCCATGACAAAGTTCCACGTGTATACGAGTTCTATAGAAACATGAGTAAGATTCAAGTTCCATAAAAACACGTAAAGAAGATTTAAGAAAATAATGAAAACCCACTTGTTTCCTAACTACTATGATCACTATATTGATCTCTAATTCTTATTTTTCATTTATATTCATTTTATTCTTTTTATAGAATAGATATTTTATCATCTTTTAACCAATTACATTTACGATTTGTATTTGTAATTTTGTATCATGATTGTGAAGCGCTTTTGAACCTATATGTGCATCTGATATGAAAAGAGCGCTAAACAAATATGTATGTATGTGTATGTGGTACTTTTTTCACAAGTTTTTAAAGATGTATTAATCAAATTTATCATGATATAAACAAAGTTTGTATAAACGATTTAGTGACCTTACTGTACACTTACATTGCACTTGCTGACTGTTTTACCTATATCGTGTTTTGTCCTGGGAAAAAATCGACTTGTGTAGGATTCATCTTTACCTAGGAAAACAATTTATCATTAGAAATTGAACAGCTTTTGTTAACAAGCGTATTTTCTGTTCTGTTTATTTCAGTTCAAATTCATTCCATTCTATTCTATTCTTTTCAATTCTATTCTATTCTATTCCATTTAAATTTTGTTCTATTCTGTTCTATTCTATTATTTCCATTCCATTTTATTTCTCCTTTACTACGTTTCAGATTTGTTTACAAAACATTTCGCCGAGATAACCACACTGGGTCGTAAATAATAACAATCATTAGAGACAAAACCATTAATAAAAGCAACACCATATACTCGTAGGTGTTTATTAAAACACGAAATTACCAGAGTTAATAACATATTACAATCTTTAAACCCACCGCTCCTTTGATTTCAAGACAATACATCACGAAATTCCAATTTTCGTTTTTAATATAAAACTTTGCCGGTAGCAATGATGGCTTAATTTTAAATTTTAGAACATAATAAACAAAATATTATTTGAAGGCATGTTATGAATTAGTATTAATAATAATAAATATTAAGGAATATTAGAAACCTTAAACACCTGCTGTAGGCAATCAATTTTATATTAAAATCTTAGAGTTCGTGGTAAAAGTAAGGTGCTCCTCTGCTATTCAAGACTAACCTCGGACATATTTAGACGCCATTTTGGAACTACCGTTGCGTCACATTCCCAAACGAAATACTTTGACCGGTGTTGAAGTAAACAAAGCCACGATCGTTTAGGCGATGAGTGTTGTTTCGTTTATAGTACATTTGTATATGAATTTTAAATAAGAAAGTAAAATGAAATCGCTGAAGAATTTTTAGTCAAATATATAACATAGAAATATGTTTTAACAAAGCCTTGTGTGTATACTACAAGAACTATTTTGCATAAGCGGTATGCGCTTCGCCTCGCATTTGAAGTTACATCCCAATATATTTTTGATGGATCCCCTAGGGATCCTTCCCAGACCAGACAGGGGGTCCGTCCCTTTTCTAGGGGGGGCTCCAAACTTTCTAACCACAACCAAATTATACACATTTTGCATAATAATGCAACATATTGATAATAATTGCCCTCCCTCTCAGTCCAAGATTCATGACACAACGGACACATTGCTACCGCTTAAAAACTAGGGCTGCGGCGAGTATCCGAGTACTCGGATATTCGCGATCTCGACCAGAAAATCGAGTACGAATATTCGTCACGTTCGAAATCGTCGGATCGCGATCTAGTTTTGAACAAAAAAAATAGAAGAACATTTTCAGCTTAATTACCACTGAAAAGGAGTCGCACTATTTATGAAAACTTTAATTTATGTAGGGACCAAATTATCTTGTGTCAAAATTTCGATTGATACACAAACACAAAAATGTTATCACTGAAAAAGGCCATAAAACGTCTGATAGTAATGTTTGGAGTCCATGGTTTCCCATATAGTAAAAGCTTCTGTAATTCTTGACTTATTTTGTTATTACATGAATTCCTGTATGATTTTCCATTAACATGTGATTCATGGTTTGATTCGTGAATCGCTAAACATGAATCGTGGTCCGGATCGGATCGCCACTTGCTCAACGATCCACAGCCCTATTAAAAACACACCTATTAAAATGTTTCCCATGACATATAGTTAAGTTTCTACTTATACATAGTAATAGGCTTAATGCCATTCTATAATGCTATTACAACGCTCCTGTATTCTTCAACGTCCTACCGGAGACAGTTTTTGGAACACCTAGACGTAACGCACGATAATGACGGACATAACGTAACGTCACAATTTGTAAATACAAATATTATTTTTATGATTGCGTTTTTATCAACGTTATGATCTTTCCACTGCTAAGCTTTATTAACGAACTGACAATTACATAATGAAGTTCATTCGTTCTTTAAATCATCAAGTTCATACGATGATAATTAATTCAATGTAATACACAAAGAAACAGTCACATAAGTATTTGGAAGAATTCGGTACATACATTTTTCATTCTATACATTTACATTCATTCATCACATCAAATTTTTAATGACTTTATAGCATAATGAAGTTAATCAGTACATGAATTATGCAGTACATTCATAACATCACATTCTGTATTTTCTCATGTATTTTACATGTCGACATTTCTTCAAAAATCATTTTTTCCGTTCAAGGTATATTTACAGAGCTTTGGACCATTTTCGCCTATCATACTTTTTATTATCATCGTACTGTTTCTTTGCGATGCTGCACATGTTCGTCTTATTTCTCCAACTTTCATTTAAACATTAATGTGTAGCATCAAAATTTAGTTTGTCTGTGATACATGCCCCGTGTTCAGTAACTGCTGTTAACTAACGTTACGGGTACGGGAGTACTCAACCCGAAGACAACTCAACCCGTGCATAACTCAACTCAAAGTTGGGACAACTCAATCTGTTAGTAGGGGATTGAGTTATTTTGGGTTGAGTTGTTTATGGGTTAAGTTGTTTCGACACTTCCGTTCCAGAACATTTTAGAACGCTTAAGGTAACTGAACTCGCTGATGATATTAAACGCGTGACGTTATTTTTATGTTATCAAAAATTTTCTTCCACACGCATGCACGTACACAAAATTGGCATCTTTAATAGATTTTACATAAGTTTTTGAAATTGCCCTTTTAACTAAAATGATATTTCTAAAATAATTTCAAAATTGTGAAATTTATCGCCATTGTTTCAAAATTCACGTTTGAACTTTGAAGTTTTGTTTGCTTGAACGTTTTAAGACATATTTTAAAAAAATACCTCCACACGCTTAAATCCGAGTTACTTTTTGGAATATGAATATTTTGTGATAATATTTCAATTCTAGACATTAGAATAAAATGATATTACGTAAAACTTTTTTAATTAAAATCAAATGAGGGAAAACGAGAAAATAATGCTTACCATTTTGAGTTTTGACATTTCGCGACGTTTTTTCATGAATTGTTACGCAGGGTTACAAATTATTTATTTTCATTCTATTTTATGATCTTTCGTCCAACCGTTGTTTCCGGTCGGTGCCGGATGTGACGACATGTATGGCACCTTGTAAAGCGTTTTAGAGCCAAATTTAGTTGAATACTAGATTGGTGCATACTTTTTATTGGACGATCGCGGTGATTTGTGTTACAAAGTTACACGACGTTTTTTCACATTTTGCCCCATTTTTTAATATAATTAAAGAATGTATGTCTTTAAATGTGAATTAAAATCACAGCATCAGAAAGCATTCGTTTCACTGATTCATATGGTACTAAACATCATCGGTTTGTCAAATAACTATTCCGTCATTATGTAACGAAAGGTATAAAAAGTCGAAATTTTTCCATGTCCGTCATTAGCGTGCGTTACGTCAGACATATCTGTGAATGACATCAAGTAAAATTAAAATCCACATCTAAAATGATAAAGTCGCATACTGTGACATTTAAGTTCGGTATCAACGTCCTTCTGTAGACTACAAATTCTAAGGCGATATAACATGTGACATATGGTACTATAATTGTGTAAGATAAAGTTTACTTAAGACCCCCACCCACTTAAGATAAGATAAAATAAAAAATGAAATGTTTTTTTAACTTTCAGAGGCGTATACAATATACCAATGATTATAAAGGCTTTATCTATAGAGGCAATACAGGCAAAAGCCCAACCTACTAAGTGAACCTCTACATTATTCCCGCTTATTTAGATAATAAGGGACTTTAGTCAGTTATTTTTCCTCTTCATATACTCTTTAAATAGGTAGGTCCAATTTGTTGGATTACTCGGATTTCACCCTTACTTTTTAATGTCAATTTGCCAAAATTTATCTTAAATAACGTTTTTAAATCATTTAATGTGTTTGAAATTCAAGCTAAGTATTTTTAGGGTAAAGAACCATCCAAATTTCATCACTTCTGTAAATATCTTCATTAACAAGAAAGATATTAGATAAAATATTTTGTTATCCTTACATCGGCATTCAATGATAAAATCCGAGGATTCCAACTAATAGGACATACTTACCAATTGGATTGCTTCAGATTTTATTAGCAAAGGATATCTAAAGCCCCTGATTATTACAGTGCGTCTGTACTTATGGTCGATAAAAATAGAAACCAGTAATAATGCACGGGGATTTAAAAAAATATCGAGTATTTAAGTCAGCGGGGTTCATGTATGCACCAATGACAGTTGTATTACAATTACGAATACCAGAATAGAAGTAAAACAACTATAAACACTTAAATCATTATATGTGCATCCTAAGAAAACCACAGAACGGAAAACTTTAAAGTATCTCAAAATCAGATACATTTGTATATAGATAAAGTCAGCAATATATTAAATAATAAACAAATTTCAAGATTGAAAATAGCTGCACGCAATAAATAGCACATACGTTTCTAAATCCATTTTAACATTTCTAATGTTAGCAAGATACGTGCACGTAGTATAGCAAAAATGGCAAAGTATTTATATCGAGAGCTTATAAATGATAAGGAATACACGAAATTAAGATATCAGGACATAATAATGAAGAATTCTACTCAAATAACATGTAGTTCTTACTTATTCACTTTAGTTACGTTATAGTCAATTTCGTACAGAATTATTTTAATTGAGCACTTTCAAGCCAAGATTCCTAATAATACTTAGCTTGATTTGCAAACAAATTAAATCATTAAAAAGTTATTTAAGATTAATTGTGGCAAATTATTGAAATTAACATTGAAAAGTAAGAGTAAAATCTGAGTAATCCAACTGATTGGACCTACCTATTTGAAGAGTATACAAGGGGAAATAACTGACTAAAGTTCCTTATTTAAACTCGATCGGGAAATAGCCGGCCAATTACGAATAAAAGCATATTTAAAGTCGACCTCAGGGTTGAATGTTTTAAAGGTGAAATTTCAAAGACACAAACAAAACGTGTTAAATTAAATTAAAGCGTGTAACTCGTGTCTGGAAATTTCTGGAATTTTAACGAATTATCAAATATCTGTCTTTACCATTTATATTTCATGACTGTAAATGTCTCATATCTCTAAAGATACGAGTCTCCTACGTGACGAAAAATATACATTTTCTCTTGAATATTGTCTCAACAACATTTTAAAACATTAAAATCCATTTAATCGATCAATAATATTACACTTATATTTAAGAACATGTTCCCGTTAAAGCGCCTCGCACGAAGATTCGGTAAAAATTATATTTTACATAGGCGGCAGGCACAGTTCTTAGTTCTAAAAGCTTAACATATGGATATATACTGTTTTTGACTTGAAATCGGGCTGGTCGCCATTTATATCTTAGAAATTACATGTCAGTGTTTTGTAATTGTTTTAAGAGATGAATTCTAAATATTTGACTATTTCCTTCCAAATCACCTTGCATGTACTTAGCAATCAAACAAGTATCACACAATAAACCTAGGACTTATTTCCTAAGCATATTGCTAGCTAGCGCTTTGTGCCCTGGTAGTGACCTGGTACCCTTTTTACACTAAAAGGAATACGTATGTGCATGATATCAAATCAAGGGTACCAGGGGGCAAGTCGCTAGCTAGCGATATGTTTAAGGAACTAGCCCGCAGTATGTGCGTTCATTTGTGTACGACATATGTTAAATATATTTTATATGCCTGTTATCCGATCCAATTTTTACAATAAAATGTGTATTAAATTTCATATTTAAATAAAACGAGGAATAAGCAACATTAAAAGCGAGTAATAATTCTTGATATTTCAAGACAAAGTTACATTCTTACACTCTGAGAAATTTACAATAAAAGTCACAAATGCACTAAAAATTGTATAGTGACAAACGGGATAGATATTTTGTTTTGATTCATATAAATCCCCATTTTATATTGTATGTCAATTTGCACTAAACTGGTCATTTCCAGAACATTGCTTATTGTTAAAAACTGTTTTTTACAGTTTTGAGAATTTTGAACAGTTAATATGAAACCTTAAATGATTAATCCCGCATTTTAACGTGTTAAAATCTGTGTTTTTAACTGGATTTAGTGAATTTTATTTTAAGAAAGATGTCCCAAAAATTACCCTTTTTTCGCGCGCCTTCACATCAAAAGATGTCTCGGGGGGTCCTAAAGTGAACATTTGACCCCCTTTGTTCCTGTAAAGACAGTCACACAGGGAAAATAACTTGACCAAGTTGTATATCTGTCAGTTAATTAGTAATTAAATTAGAGCATATTGAAATAGCCCTAGTGTTAAAAGGAGAAAAATGGCTACTTTTCACCCATGTAGCAACCAGAAAAACAGTTAAAATTTAAATCTGTTGACGAGCATGCAGCTTAAACAAAAGTCTTAGAATTTTAATTGTTTTAGAAAAGTTGATATTAAAGTTTTAAATCTATGAGCCACTATCTTTAAGACATTTCTTTAAAACATTATCAGCAATAATCAGGAATTCTAGATTTTTGTTTTTTTGTTTTTACACATTTCTTAGAAATATGAGATTCTAAACTAAAGTCACGTATAGAAGATACAATATATGGTGAAACAAATACGGAGCTCAGAAAGTGACATTGGGAAACATTTTTTTTTGATTATTTAGTTTAAACGTAAACTTTTTTCCTTTGTTTTCAAGAAATAACTATTTTGAAATAATAGTAAATGTAATAGTTCTTTCGTAAAAATTAAACAATATTATTTTAAAAAATTGGAAATAATTATTTCGTAGTAGCGAAATGATATTTCGTTTAAACGAAATGATATTTCGTAAAAGGGCGAAATAATATTTTGTTAAAGAAAATACTGTTTTGTAAAAACGAAATAAATTTTACTAAAACCAAATAATATTTTGTGAAAATAAAATACAAGTATTTCAAAATGTCACTTTAAGGGATCCGTACCATTTTAAAACGAAACAGTAGAAGGTTTAAAATTGAAGACATTATGAAATTCTAGATAAAGAAATATTGCAACAGAAAGTTATAGTTTTAATATGTTTTTAGAGATGTTTAAACCTTTTCTTAATACAGAAAATAAAAACAAATGTAGGCAGTGTAACTCTAGTATAAATAGCTGTACAGATTAAGTGTCATGTTTCCGATATGTTGTTACCATGGAATTGAATACTAAACAATGTGAGGTGTTTGAGACAATGTTTCTGAGACACACAACTCATCGACGATTTGGCTCCGCGCGGAAAATAGTTCGGGGTTAAAGTTTCTGTAATGAGTTTAGAAAGTATCATAATCGTCATAACAGACGATTTGTTTGAGCTGCTATTCATTTACTCCTGGAACTGTTTGCGGATTTCGTGCCTTTAAGGTTTGGTAAGGGAGAAATTACAGTAGATATACAATGTATTTGTTGCGGCTGATTGCCCCCCAAAAATAAAATAGATAATAAATATCAAATTTTCATGGAAAATCGTGGCCTGTAATCAAACCAACGTCTCCTAATTCAAAATCCTACTCTCTACCGATACGCTACGATCGCGAAAATACAACAAATTAAAAAATATGTTTGTTCTATTACAGTACGACCGTATCATGTAAACAAAATGTTATTAGATAACATTGTCTTAGTTTTTACGAGGTCACAACGGTATACAGTCTATTTTTTCCTCATTTTAACAAAGGAACTTCGATAAACTCCCATTAGCAACAATTAGTCAGGCATACAACATTTCTTATCTGATAAATGAGCCATTCAAAGTATGTAAGTGCAATTCACCTAAAGCAATAGACGTTAATAAGCCAGAAATTCTCTAGGAACTATGAACATGCAATAAGTTAACAAGTCGATTGATTTTAGCATGATATGATCGAGAATTTTACCAACTAGAAATAACTACAACAATAGATTCTTAATTATTTCCTTAGTAACGACCAGGGCCCTGTTTCATAAAAAATATGATGTTTCTTATATTTTACGTTCACTTATTTTTCAATATACATAGCGACCATTTTTTTATCATAGAGCTTATGCTATCGCAAATTTAAGTAGAAATTTACGAAAGAAAGGTACTTGCTTATTTTTTTATGAAAATCACCAAATTTGTAAATTTAGATATACGAAGATTCGTAGGGTACGAAGTTCGTAAAAGATTTTATGAAAGGAGCCCCAGACTTTTAGAATGATAGAAAATTTACCGACATTTTTTTCAAACAAAAATGTCATATGAACAAAATATGACATTTAAGTTGTGTAAGTATTTTATTAGAACATGAGAAAATTAAAAAAGAGAGTTAAAAAAGACTAAAACTCATTTATTTCAAATATATTTTCAATAGTTAATCATGTATACATTGTAATTATGTTTAATAAGTGTTGTAAATGTAAAACGCCATTGAATATGTTTCTTTCACGTAGAAATAGGCGTTTAAGAAAATTAAACAAGTTTCAAGTTTTAAATTCGTTCTTTTAAAATAGACGTTCTTTTTTTTTTAAGAATTCTCTATGCAAATATTGGTACGTTTCATTTAACTATCAGTGACGCTTTCATTACCCCCCCCCTTCCATCCCTGATTTGAATACTCATTGCAGTACATCTGTTCTAACAATTGATAAAATAGTTATCCGTCTCTATGTTCTGGAATTATCGAGCAAATATCAAGTATTTAAGTCAGCGGGGTTATTGTATTGGCCCTTGACAGTTGTATAAAATTAAACAATATCTGACTTGTGATAACTCTCCCATCACAGCTCAGTGAATATACTACTAAGTGAACGAGTAAATTGTTTGAGCGATGCAAATAAGAGTAACTTGCAAACAAAGGATGTATTTGAACAATTGATATTTTCAGCATTTTCATAGCATGTCTTTTGTTCACAGGTTGCTCTGTACATCTATAACGCTTTGACAAAGTCATGACTGCGCTGTTAGAGTTGAGAATAAATCCGTAATTTCCTTTTATTGTCTCGTCCATACACTTGACATTTGAACATTCCAGATCTTTAAGGACAGAAAGCATTTTTCATTTAAATTGTGCATGAGTTACTGCAAGACAGAATAAACAACAACTCTGAAGAAAAGACATTACACAAAAACATGCCTTTTTAAAGGACAAGTGTGAGTTTAAAAGTCATGAACATTGACATTAGCGTTCAAAATACGAATGCTAGTCTGGAAAAAATTGTCTTGTCTTATTTGCGTGTCGAAGATTGCCTGCAAGACTGTAGTAACTCGCTCTTTGACGCAATGAACTTACTACAGTCTTACAGGAAACACTCGATATGGTTGTTTAAGAAGTGACTTTATTTATGGCGACAAGTGAGCATTTCTTGGGTGACAAGAATGTTGACGTTTAAGGCTCGGGTGGCAAAAAACATGAATTGTTCGTCTTTTAAATAAAACTAAGAGTTAATATGCAGTTTAAAGTATGTTTCCATATACATGTTCAGCTAACTTTACAATTGTGCTAAATGGATAAGGGTGTGTCCAGAATGTTTCTGTTCAAAAGAAATACCGCACATTGTCTTAGAAACTCCCATTTTCGTTCCCAGAGTCTAGTAGGTGTCTCAATAATTGTATTGAGAATCCTACTAGATTCTGGGAACGAGAATGAGAAACTCCTCATTCAATAATCATGTTTAATTTCATATATCGATCATTCTCCGACTTAGCTCATCCTATGTCATAAATGCACCATCCCAAATATTTTATGTATTTATAACTTACTTTACAAACACCATGTATGAGTATAATTACATTGTAACAACAGTTAGGAATCATCGTAAAACAACAGCAAGAAACAATAATAATACTGCCATTTTTGACCATCAATAATGTAGAATATTGAAAACCTTTTGAATATCATATCATAGTTACGTTCATTATTCCTCTGGCTTTGAACTGCAAAATTATGAATTTGACTTACAATCATTTTTTCTTAGTTTTTATTTTGTAAAAACGTGTAATGGACCTTAATAATACAAATCAGTAAATTATATACACGTATTACCAATGTAAGGTTCAATGCGTTAAGTCAGCAAAATGCTTTCAGCCATATTTTCCCTGAGAGAAAATCGCAGAAATAGAATGTCATATATATTCATCTTTAGATGTAATGCCGTCCCAAGAGGTATAACATACTTAGTATGGAGGAGATTAAACTATGTTAGGATCATATGTACATTAGATAATAATGTATTTATCCAACCGTGAAAATATGGAATAAGCTGAGTAAGCATAAATGGTAAAAAATAACTATGATTAATTGTAGTACATGCATTTTTAAAGTCTTTTAAAGTTTATCTGCGTAGAAGATCGTCGAAGAAGTTCCGAATGATTTTTTAGTTGTAAATACACCAAAATGACATTACTTAATAATGTAAATGGTTCAATGTTTCAGTCATATTCATATACTTATAATATGCATTTTATATCATGGTTCACTGTATTTCTTTTTTAGTATTAAACATCTGAAAAAGTGCATCTTAATCCGGAACTTGAGTTTTAGATTTCTACTTGGTTAAAACTTGATTAAACTTGGAATTCCACACCCCTGTACCTTATTTTAGCATGTAAGTTAGTGAATAAAGCATTTGTGTTGTATCGCGATTAAAAAATCAACAATAGTTACCTAATTACTAAATGAACATCTGATTCAAACCATGTTTCATTAATAAGCTTTCAATAATAGATAATAGGAAATTTACTGGCAATATTCATAATATGCCTATAAGTTTTTTTTTTTTAATTTCATTTGTCTAAAAACTTTTGAAAGGTGCAGTATACGTGAGTCAATACTCGAGCAAAACCTTAAAATTGAAATTTCATGAATTATAGATCAAGTTTTCATAAATTACCCGCATATAGTTCAAACCCCTATGACAAATGTACTCATTTAAAGTGAATAATTCAACACTGTTATATTTTACAATTTTCCATCGCGCATTAAGATAAATCTAGATTATTTTGCTCTGATTGTTTTTTACAAACTATGCATCAGTTGTGGTTAAGTGTTTTCACATCAATTCTATTAGGATGAAATTGATCGTAAGTTGATAATTAAATACTGATCGTAAGTTCAATATTTAATACTGTTCGTAAGTTCATATTTTAATACTGCTCGTAAGTTGGCATTTTAATACTGATCGCTAGTTGGTATTTAGATACATATATAAATAAAAAGGTGCAAGCAAACACGTCATGAACATCAACAGTCAAAAACACAGACCCTCCAATCCGCAAAAAACAAAGAGGGAGATTTGTGTTTTGTTATAAAAAGGACATTATTAGAAAATACTGAACACAGAACCTCGGAGTTACCGCCTTGAAACGGACAGTGGGAAAACAAATGCCCGTTGGGGTTAAACTAAGTTCTAGGGTGTACCAACCTCCCGCTTGCCCTTAAAAGGTTTTAAGAACAAATAATAACAAGAAAAGAATTGTTAAGGAAAAGTTCTGGATTTGATATATTTAACTTGTAGCAAAGTTAACTTTAGCTATCTGTTTATATGAAACAAACATTGAGAATTTAAATCAGCGGGGTTAATGTCTACATTACTGAATGAAATATAACAAAATCACTTTTGTAGCAATAATTTAAGTGGGAATTGATAATATTGATGTCCCACTAGGAAAAATACAATATGGTACCCGTCTGCGATATCAATTACGGATAATAATGTACAAATTAAAGCCATAAGAGATATTCGTTTCCTTTATTGAGAATCTCGACGTCTGGTGTCCAATTAAAAACCATAATTATGTGGTTTCTTACTGAAATTTTTTTTTCTTTCAAGCATTGTTAGATTTTATAAAAAGTGATTATTTCATCCCCCAGAGGACGGGAACTACATTATTAAACATCATTTTCTATGTGGTTAAGGTTGTTTGCTTAATAAGACGAAACAAGGTCTCAATTATATGTTGTTAGGTTTTTAATGGAGGCGGATAGTTTAAAATTATATGTGTCTTACAATTATTCTTATTATACATGTACATGTAAAACATAGATATGATCAATCTGATTAAAACCCGATCTAAAATTTTCCGCTCGCCTACTCGCTAATTTAGATTTGGCCTTTTTCAAACGAAGGATACGTTCAGGTGACCTTTTCTCATCATAATATTCATGACGAGATTGTTATGATACGTAACTTGTTTACATCGTCACGCAATTTGAAATGAGCCGTCCAATCGCAGACTGTGAATAATACCGCTGTTAAATAAGCTTGCCAACCTTGGTTTAAATAGAAATTACGAAATCAAAATGTGATTAATAGTGTTTTCGTCTAGATGAAAGCTACGCATTGATTGGTCGACACAAAGTTCATCTCGACGTGACCCTACATTGAGATAGTAGAATCCTTTACGACAATGTTTTACAGGATATCTGTTTACGGAGATTGAGATATGATAAGATGAGATGTGTTTATTTCAAAATGTCTCACTTAAAGCTCAGCCCCATAAACATAAAAATAGCCGTGAGGGTACCGCACGGGCGCCGTGCGATCAAGCTCCGCAAGGACCCGTACGAACTCTTGCGTACCCGTACGGACTGTTACGTTTTTACCAGGGTCCCTGAGATGAGCCTAGGACACACGTATCAGTTTTAAAGTCAAATCGTGAATAAAATCGTGACCAAGTATGAATTAAACACGCATATATTCCAGCTACGGATCCTTACGGGTGTGTTGTTTTGTACCATGTGCGTACCGTCACCTTAATAAGCAACTGTCTGCACGTACGGGTCTGTAACAAGCTACGATTTTATGGGACTGAGGCATTACATGTACAATATAATAAAACAATTTTATATATACACAATTTCATAAAACATGTGAACCTTTCTAAAACAAAATATGATGGACAACTTTAAAACATATACTCCGATTTTCCTATTCTGATGTTACAACTTGTAAAATAGTCCCATCCCGTTAAGGTGAAAATATGGCCAGATTTCGCCTATGTTCTGAACCAGGAAAGAGTTAAACCAGGGTAAGGGAAACTAGCATAGAGACTGGATACTTGACAGAACTACTATAATAGGTAGGTAATAAACTTGTACTTGTAGAAACATATTGTATATCGCAGAAAACGTAAGCCGCCCAGCTAGCTCAGTTTGTAGCACGCAAGTCTACTGATCGAGGGTCGTGGGTTCGATCCCCCGGGCGGGGCAAACTTTCGAGGAGCTTGGTCATGAAATTATTTCTACGGCCATTCTCCCTCCTACCAATGATTTTTAATCATGTAGGGCAGTTGTCAGTCACTGGCGAAAGTATGCGCTTAGTAGTTGGTTAACAGCTAAATCTAGAGATTTTGCCTTTCCAGGAGCATTGAGAAGCTTGACTGACCGCCGTTATATGACCGATACAATGTGTTGCTATGGCGTTAAATCCAACAAACAAACAACAAACAAACAAGCAGAAAACGCACTTATATAATCTTAAACATAGTTTTTACTTAATTCTGCTTATGACGAACGTTTCCATTTTTTAATGAGCCGGAGAATTGCTAATACAATCTAACCAACATAATTATTGTGTGAAAAAGGGACATAAGATGTCCTTCAATTCATCCTCTACACCGTTACATATGTATACAACAACAACAACAACATATGTTGTACATATGTATACATTAAACACTATCTTGTACAGTTGAATATAAATTTGCACTAAAAGATGTTGCATTGTCAGAACACTATTTTCATGCTTTCAAATGCTTCTGTACAAATTTATGAGTTTTTGGAAAAGTTAATACATATATTGTGATCTGCGAACAAGCAACTTGAGTCTTTAAATGGTCAAGTCTGTAAATAACATTTGTGTCCCCTTTTTCTCCACCAATATGTTACCAATGTAATTGGTTCCGGTGCATTTTTCTTTACGACAATCACCAAGGGAATATATGGCCATAATAAGTTGCACCTCTGTCAGTCAATAAATAATTAAAAATATCAACATGAAATAGCCATATTTATAGCCTTTAAGTAAAGGATAGTAATTTTTCGCCCCTGTCTCAAACAGTAAATGAATATTAAATAGAAAAAAGAAACCAACCTTTGAGCGCGTATCCTAAATTCACTCAAGTATCCATTATGCCTAATTGATGGCAACGGGGGCTCACACTCGGTAATACATTCTGGAGTTTTTGGCAATTTTACGACATTCGAAACACCACATGAACTTCGAAGCCGTTCGCGTAAGTTAAACAACGACACTTTAGGTCGATCGTTCATGGACTGAGCTCGTGGTCGAAATTTTGATTTTAAACTTTCCATTATTCCAAATTTTTATAAAATTTAAAACCACATCACAATTTTGAGAACCATACAAAGTTAATACACAATTTTTTTCCAAAACTCAAAGTCAACTTTTCCTCATGAAAGCAAGCTCCCAAATCATCACAGAATGTTGGAATGTCATTTTGTCACAGAAGAAGCGATAAAGTAAAATTCCGTCATACAGTAATTCCCCTGGCTTAGGAATAAAAAGCAACAGACGCAATGACGCAATTAGTTTAACCAGCTAAATAAACGTCCTTATCGTAGCTTATGCCCAATTAACAAAAGCATATTGTTCTGTGTTGTTTAAGGGGTAAACGTCACGGAGATAAGTCGTAGAGCTGTCGCAGACTTTCAGCATATCTGCAGCACTGACACTGGAACCAGATATTAGTTTGTATTTTATGTCATGACAGACAAATTTCTCAATTGAGCTAATAGCAGTTATTATCGCAATATTAACAGACATACATACTGGTTATTGGAGTACCCGCCGCAAGGGCTAGCGGAAAAATACGATAAAAACAAATCATTTATATAATACCATGAAAAACATGTCATTGATTTGTTTATGCCATGTATAAAAATCACGGTTACAGAACGCTTGACTAATTCACTAGAAAAATGCTAGAATAAAAAAATAACTTGTGATTTCAGAACCGGCGTTCCCAGATGGGATTTTATCCAATTATATGTTCGAAAAACTAAACTGAAGACTTGATCTCGCCTAATCTCACGAGATGTAATACCTAAACGAGATTTTGTTTCTAAGACTGGCTTTATATGAACCAGCTAACGTTTATGGCCAGTTTTATAACTCAAACAAGTCATATTAATTAATATACATGAATGATTTACGCCGTTTCCCAGGCAACATAGTCACATGAATATACCTGGTCACGTGGGTACATTCGTGCTTCATGAATAAGGAAATTAGAATACAATGTGTTTTGTTTTTCTTAGAAAGATGCCTGATGAATTGAGACGCAATTTATTGCTCTGATGTATTCCTGGAAATGATATATTTCTCTAACGCGCATGGTAGGCGGGCTTCTTGGACCACATATGTTTTTGTGTGTGTGTAATTTCATCTAAGTGTATTGTTCTTCATTAATGATCCTTGCGTGGCTTATACATAATGAAACTATAAATCAAAATAGGATAGGCTGTGTAGAAACTCGTCAAGTCACTAAATCAAATCATAAGTAATTAAATCAGGGGATCAACGAGAAATAACATTTACAGTAAAGTTCCAATATTAAGACTTTAAAAATCAATGTTGCTTAATAAGGAATGGTCTCAAAATTGAGATAGTATTTTTCAAAATCATTTTGGAACTAATTCTTGGCAAAAAGTGTATAATTTTGCAATAATAAATAACCAAGGCAGTCTTATAATAGCGTATTTATTTTCTATACTGTTATGTTATTCATTGATACAATATTCATTTTTTTCTTACTTTATTTACTTTTGATTCAGTATTATATTGTTGTGACATAATTCAATTGTGGCTGATATTGTAAAACAATATCGAAATTTAATAATTCCAAACTTCCAACATACAGCTCAATCCGAAAAAAACCTTGCCTTCGAAATCTACAAAATCCAGATGAATCCCGGAACATTTTATTTGATCAAATTTTGGGTTATTATATGCATCTAAATAAATTCGGAGACGAAACTCAAAACGTGTGTTCAATCCAAAGAAATAATGGTCAGAGCCGTCACAGAATATTACCAACAAGAGAGCCACATTAAAGACAATCAAACGAAAAACATGACGTCATCGTGATTTTCAAAACATTTAAATTCAAGTCAAAGAGTAAAAATTATTCTTTGAACGGAAATCATGCAAACAATCGGTTTCTTTTTCTAACAGTTATGTATTTTCTCTATATAGGACACCGGAAACATGTGACCTAATATATTTATAGGACATAATACACAGCAAATACGTAAGTTATTCTATTTATAGTATAATTATACACCAAAAACACGTGACTTAGTCTATTTATAGTATAATTATACACCAAAACACGTGACTTAGTCTATTTATAGTATAATTATACACCAAAAACACGTGACTAAGTCTATTTATAGTATAATTATACACCAAAACACGTGACTTAGTCTATTTATAGTATAATTATACACCAAAACACGTGACTTAGTCAATTTATAGAATATTCTACACCAAAACACGTGACTTAGTCTATTTATAGTATATTCTACACCAAAACACGTGACTTAGTCTATTTATAGGACATCATACACATGAAACACGTAACTTTGCCTATTTTTAGAAGATGTCTCTCCGGATATAATCTTCCATTGGCAATGACAATCAAAGTATGGCAAATAAGAAATATATCCTGATATGAATTTTACAAAGAATGTTTTAGAATTAGACTCAATTTAGATTCAAAAATCAATATAATGGGGCCACATTCTTGGGTCAGCACATAATGATCCTTATCGAGCGGGTGGACCCTCATTAAAATCGACCAAAACAAAACGGAAACAAGTGGGTTTGCTTATTTATAGAATATAATAAGGTAGGCTCGGCTTTACTTATAATCGATGGCTAAGTATTGTAATTTTCTCGTCAATAAAACAAAGTAACCGGAAATTGTGAGAAATTTATTAGCAATCAGACAACAACACGATAAGTTTAGACTGATTGACGTAGAAGACCAAGATAATCCGAATAAAAGTACGTTATAGAAGGCAGTAGGTGCGAGAGAAAATGAGTTGTTGGAGTTTTATTTAATTCTAGAAATCTCTAGGGACATCCTTAAGAAAGAATATAAGAATAAAACATCGTAAGGAAGTTTGAAGCGTTTGGTCTTGGCAGCATATTATCAAAAATCTTACGACAATTTAGCATAACAATATAGAGTGATTTACGACTAAAACAGTCGTAAGACGCTTGATATTACGGCCCCGGGGTTTATGTTATTTTAAGAAACTCTACTGACTTTTTCACAACTATTCTTATCGCGGCTGTATGAACATCTTCTCATTGTCCCTTTAGACGTGTGCAGTGAACACCAGTTGTCACGAACAACGGTCCCTTTAGAGTTATAAAGTGAATATCTCTAGTCATGAGCAACTGGCGAGTGATAATGGCATTACTATGGAGAGAGTCATACTGGATTTTTTCCTGATTTTTGCAAACCAGAGATTTCCAAGTGAAAAACTTATTTATACATACATATTTCGCAGGGTAAGAAAAATATGCAGCATAAACGGGTCTCAAACCCAAGACCTATGGTTTACAAGGTGAATGCTCTGCAGACGGAGCTATACGGCCGCTTACATGTTCATATTTTTCTACCCATAATGTGAACAGGTAAGTACCGTGACGCATACAAAGTACGTAACTCAGAAAATGGTACGTGTAGTTTTTAAATTCAATAAATAACTTTGTTGAATTGTTTACCACTGAATTAAATATTTTTAAGTGCTTTACAACATGACATAAAATGAGTAAGACAATAATTTTCCTATACTAGTCTTTGCATTTGATTGATGATACATCTGTATATTTTGTCGTAGGTTTTGTAAAAACTGTCTACAGTACTGACGTCGTCATGTCTAAAATCTTATAACATGACGCAAAGGGGATAAAAAAAGGCTGACTACGCATTATTTAAGTATAATGATGTATAGGAAATGAGAAGCACATCTGTTCAAAGTTATTTACTGTTTTATATCAACATAACCTCTTGTTATAAACATATGTGACTATACCACGTGACGATATGAAGTTTGATTAGGGTAGATAAGCACATCAGTGTGCATTATTTGCAGAACCGGGGTACGAGTCCCCATCCCTTAAACTGATTGTCTCAACTTGGACCATTAGGTCATAAAGAAGAAAATGTCCCCTATGTAATTGTTTGATTCGTCATAGGCATGCAGTCATGTCCAGAGTGAGAGAGGCACAGATTGTAAAAAATGTAATTAAACTTTAATGTGTAAGGTTTACTTGAAGCCGAAAAATGGCTCAGTGGATAATACCACCAGCACTGGTATCCATTAACACTTAGGTAAAGTGAAGCAATCACTCGTCCAGTTCTTGCTCCATGTTCTTGCTCTTAGTCAATCATGTTTGTAATGGTAGAGCGTTTTACCATAACACCAACAAGACTCTCAAAAATATATTAAAATTATATAGTTTATTGTCATCATGAGCATCCTCTATTGTGGATCAGTTCATTGTATTGTTTACACAAAAAGGATTTTGTTATTTGTATAAACTATATAATTCTAAAGCAACAAAAATGTTACTGATATATAGTGTAATCAAAATACCTGCAAGTTCTAGGACGATGTGAACCAATCGGAGGTTTCTGTAGCCTATCTTTGTAAGTATATCTTCTCTCAATTTTCGTGGGACTTCCAGTTTTAAAGTAAGTATACAACCTAGGCTCGCTACCTCCTATAGTCGCTCTGTTCAAGCCTCCAGTCGATGACCGGTCATTGATATTATAGGAACGGTTTCCGCTTAACCGGAAACGGACTTTTATACCTTCCATATGAAAATTCTAAGAATTGCACACTTACAAACACTAAATCGATGGATTAGTTTATTGTAATTGCAGGTTCTGATATTTAAACATGATGAACTCACGTGTGAGTCACAATAATAAAGCTTAGACTTTTTGTACAAAAGCGATAATTCAAATCCTTGTAGATGCTTACATGCTTCAATTTAAATCTCATTTTTTGTAAAACTCAAAATTCAAGTTTTTACTAGTTCGAAAAGGTAGCTTTTTACATTAGATCATTCGGTAGACGAAATGTATCAAGATTACAAAATTATGAAGTAACTACATTTATATGTAAGAGTTTTAAGAACATAAGTCTAAAAAGCTTGAAGTAAATCCATGATCGGAATTATTTTCCAGAGCTTAAGTCTAAATGTCATAAACGAATATAAGAAAATCGTCATATTCTGTATTTAAATTCCACAAAACAGGTGACATTTAAAAGCATTTGACAGAGTTACGACGCTTAAATTTGTAAATCTTAAGGAATTTCTATCATGAAGAAAACGTTACTCAGCACAAAATCACAAACTAGATTATATTCCATACACATGAAAAACTGGTGGTTCAAACCTGGAGTTGAAAGTGTGGGTATACTAGTAACAAATTTCCAAAAACATAGACAAAATAATACAAACAATAATAACACATCGATTGTAACATTTTAACGTAGTATTTATGTATGGTGGCGTATTACTGCCACCAGATAACCACATAATTAATATAAGGAAGAAAATAAAGTGGTTAACTTGTTACATATCTAGATAATTACTTACCAGTTAGCAATTTTAGATAAGTGGTAAGTGGTTAACTAGTTACAAAAGTGGACGGCACCTATGCGATTCATAAAGGAATCGGACGGTCGCCGCGCGGGTGCCGGGCAGTAAAATGCTTGACGTTTTACGATATTTTACTCACTAATCACACATATTATCGCCCCTTGGCTGGCAGACAGGCGCGCTGGAATCAGCGGCAGACGGCTGGGGACACCGGGGTATACCTCGGCTGGCAGACGCCGGCAGCTTATAAGTTGTACTTATAACTTGACGGTGCTCGTCTGATGAGTATTATCATCAGCAGCTGACGTCCGATTGTCACTGACGCCGAATTTACTCTGGCCAATATAGCGCTTTTTTGGGGGAGAAACGGACTCGCCCGACTGAGGCATTGCGTAAATAGGTAATAACATAATTAACTTGTTTAATTATCTTGGTTTCTGATGGCAGAAATAGTTTACCGTATATACCACATCGGAAGCCACTTATCATAATTCGCACATCTTTGTGTTCCTTTGGATGAATTTCCTACTTTGTTTCACTTAAAGTTAAAGTGACTATTTCCGGATATGAAAAGATAGACGGAAACGATGTTGACTTCTCATTCGTCAGCAATGTAGGCAAACTATGTTTTAAAACAAAATGGCGTCATCTGAATAACATACAACGCTTCTAAAACAGGGTTATGCCTGTAAAAAGGACATTTGTCGAGTGGTTAGACGCGCATATAGGGATCGAGTGGTTTCGGGTTCGAACCCCTTTAGGGGCACTGCTAATGTCATTGAGCAACTATTTGCATGCAGTTGTTCCATTCCACCCAGGTGTAAATGGTTACTATAAGGAATCACCTGCCTAAAAGTGATTTCACTGATCAAGGATTATCGTGCAATTATTTATAGTCCACTGAACATGTACGTCATTGAATTCAGCTACATGCAGGTAATTCTTTACAGAACCCATTTTCACGTAGGTGAAGTGAAAAACTGAAGATGAATGTCTTGCTCAAGAGCATTAGTGGGGTACGTTAAACCAAGGACCTCGTGATCCATAAGCGCGCGTCCTACCACTTGACCACTGATTCTACATGTAAGGTTTATAGTGACCCTTAAATGGAGTTTTACTGTATGATATATAAGAAATATTTAAACTCTGACCAAATTATAATATGATAGGTCAAGTAGAACTCTTTAAAACCAGTTATACAGTAACAATCAGTTCATACTCCTACTTGTTGCTATAGTATAAAACACTCGGAAATCATTTATAGCTTTTAACTACACCATACAAGTATTCTGGAAAGTGCATTTTATAAAATATAAGAATATACAATATGAAAGGAAAAGGGCTGTATTCGCGTTTTTTGGCTGAACATTTTGAATAAAGCAAAACATGAGGAGTTCTAATATTTTTAGGCATTATTTAACCAGGACTCTAATTTAAGCTCGCATACTCGCAAAACATGCGAGTGGGTTTTGAAAATTGCGAGTAACTTTTATTCTAACTCGCTAATTTCGGCGAATTGAAATCGATGCAATAATATTACTGTCATAACTAACGAGGCTAAAATCAGTGTTAAAACAGACAGATCGATAGTATCAATTAAAGATTAACCGTAATAACAGGTTTGATATTCTTTGTCTATCCCACAATAACACCCTTGTTCTATCAATGGTGCTATTTTGTTTATTGCATAATATATAAATAGTCAATACGTTTGCTAGTAAAAATTTTAGAAAAATGCGAGTGATTTTCTCATTTTGCGAGTTGAAATAAAATCAACTCGCAAAAATTTGCGAACCCAATTTTTGGTTAAATTCGAGCCCTGATTTAAAAATATATATACAATTATGTAGAGTCATAACTTAATTCCATGCAATGTTTGATTTTAACATTTTCGTTTACATATTGAGTTAAGTACACAGCTTATGGGGAGGAACTAATGGCCATTATAGGACCGCTTGATTGAAGAAAACTCAAATAGCTTTACCAATATCTTTAAGTATGTAGGAACAACTCATGAAGTTCTATAAAAACGTTTCAGAAAAATAAAGGGAACAAACTCTAACAATAGTCAGAAATAAGTAAATCACAAGTTACCTCCCTTAGTTCAGTGAAATTTACAAAGAACTATAACTGTGTTTTAAATATTAACTTTCAATGAATGTCAATAAAGATAGTCTAAGTTACTTCCCTTACATCAGCAGCCGATTATATAAAGGTAGTTTAATTTTAACCACTGGGTTAATTTAACCAACGTAAAATTTATACAATAGCCTTAGGAGACCAAAATCTTGCCTGCACAAAATATTAGATTTGCGGTGACAATGCTATCTTTCTGACATGTCATGAATGTTAATGACAGAATATAATATCTTAACCCCGTAATGTCAAACTTGTACATTGTACTCGGCACATTCAATCGCTGCCAAAGTAAGTGGTAGAATGAATGTAGCGCCTCTGTGCGTCAATTGCAACATATAGCGGCGCTACATGTACTATGGACATAAAAATATTTCATGATCAAACTGCTGGGGTGTCGAACTCTCGACCCCTGGTTTTGTATTCAGACTCACTATAATGACTGAGCTAAGCGGACAGGTCGACTTAGAGTGGTACAATACAACACATAGCAGGGTTCGCATTATACGGAAAATACATCAATTCGACAAAACATTTTCAACCAAAAGTATCCATAAAACAAATGCATTTTTAATTCTATCAATACAATTAGACAAAAAAGACGCCACGCTGATGTCAAAAAAATACATTTTTAGATGAAGCATTTTACAACAATTAATGAAATTTCACTGATTTTTGTCGCAAGATGTTCTGAACCTTTTGGCCTTCACAATTAAGAAACATTAAGTACGAATTTGAATTTTGAAAGCATAATTATATGACCGAATCTTTAACATTGTAATTTAGACGGTGCCAACCTCGCTTGAACAGGTTTTTATAAGTTTGCTGATAGAAGGGGAAAAGTTCGAACTAAATTAGGTACGGAAGTCGTTTAAATTCTTGAAGCAATGTCATAAATTAGTTTGTATCGATTTAAACTAGAAAATCTTCATAAAACGTTTCGAGCAGTACGCAAATTGATGACATGACTTTAAAATTGAATCATTTCATTTCCCTATGGTGATAAAACTTTAAAAAAATAAGAATTTTCGTTTAAATGATGTACGAATAATACCTTGTTATTTTCAAGTATTAAAAATATCATTAGAATTCCGTATAAATGAAGATTAAAAAGTTCTTGTATAAGTCAGAAAGCTTACAAATACTCAACGTTTATTTCAAAAGTCGTTTAGAATGCTTAACTAAGAAACGTAGTAAAACTGATTTTCTTAAACAGTTTTTCAGGAAAAGCAAAAACGCGTTGATTTTTTCTATGAACATGTGCCACTATAATTTTTGTTCTTGATATACACGTGTCGTGCAATAAGGCATACAGCGCGAGGTCATTATGCAGTTGGCTACGCTTATGATTTCAAAAAGTGCTCAATGGGTTACTGGCTCGAGCCTCCCACGGGCTGGTTACACCGTTCTATGAAAAATGGACAATAATGTCCTTCATGTATAACAACATCTCATTCTAACGATCACAGAATTTGTAAAGAAATTTTAAACAGATCAACTGCTGAGGGAATTATCCGAAGTTTCCCGAACGTACAATGAAGATTAGTTTTTTTTTCTCGTAAAGAGAGATGACTTACAAATACTGTATTTTTATTAAAAAGTATATTTCGAGTGCTTAAATAAAAACCATTGGGAATCTATTTTATTACAATTTTTCAGAAAAAAGTGACAAATACTCTTTTGATTTTTCTCCTAGCATTTTCTATCATTTTTATTCTTGATCCATTTTCGTGTTTTCCTATTAGAATATAACCCGGGTTCGTGGCGCTTCAAGCTACGTTCAGGATTTCAAATTAAATGTCTAAAGTGGTTGATGGTTCAAGCTGTCTCCGGCTATAGTTATACTCTTCTAAAAAGTATGAAAATTGGACAATCATTGAATGTCCATTTTCTTCCATGTACATTGGTCTCACATTCCAAAAATCTCGGATTTTGCAGAAGTAGATCAACTGTTGAGGGAATTGTCCGAGTTTCTTCGAGTGTACAATATGTCAGTCAATATTGAACAAAGTTATTACTTAGTCAAAGTTTTCATCTCCTGATCAAAAATTCTTACTTCCTTCAAAGAAAAAACATAAGATATTCATTAGGTCTGGACACGATATTCATAGATATACAACGCTCTCGTCTGTCCTAGATTTTATTAGATTGAATATTTCGTTATGTAAGCCCTTTTATGGAAAATATGTAAATAATGACCTTAAGTGCCCTTAATATACAGTACGCACAGAAAGTTTGGAGACATTTTCAGATTGTAGACATTCTGAAAGCTTTTTTCTAAGATTTGATAACTGTCTATTTTGAATTGCTTGGTAGTTTTTTATTATTTTTTGGTTATCATTTTAATTATAACTGAGACTACAAAATAGCACGAAAGCTATGTTATGGAAACTAATTACAATAAACCTAGATCTGTAGGTTTTAGGATGTAAGATGCTAAATCTTACAGATGTGTTGCATTCATGAAATTTGATTTCAATTTATCCCAAACCTTAAATATACTAAAAAAATGACTCTACAAATACATGTATAATCAACAAAATTCAATAATTGTAGTCTGAAATTTCCTTTGTCTACAAACTTTTGATGTGTACTGTATATATTGAACAAAGCTTGGGTGATAGATTTTATACAAAAATTGGTGAAGATAAAAATCTCATCAAAATATATAATATGTAAATATAACAGTGGTATGGTGGCCTATTACTGCCATCATGTAGATATTGTCCATTTTTCTGAACTGTCAAAGTTTGAATAATTTCACGGTAAATGATTACACACTATCTCAATATCACGAATAAAAAATAGTGTGAGGGCACCGTACGGGCGCAGTGCGATCAAGCTCCGCAAGGACTCGTACGAACACTTGCTTACCCGTATAGACTGTAACGTTTCCATGGTCCTTAAGATGAGCCATGGATACACGTATCAGTTTCAAAGTCAAATCGTGAACACAATCGTGGCCGAGTATGGATTAAACTTGCATATCTTCCAGCTACGGCTCTGTTTGGGTGTGTTGTTTTGTGTCACGAGTGCAACAAGCCACGATTTTATGGGACTGGGGCATTAGATAACTAGTTAACCACTTAATTAACTTGATAGTTATGTGTTTATTTGATGGCAGAGATATACCACCATACATTGTTTATATATGTAATCCGGAACTTTAAATATTGAGGATTTCCATCCGCACTGATGAGGTTACAAACAAAACTTGTACCCCACATTATTGCTTTAATTTTTGTTTGTTTCGAAGATAAAACCACATAAGTTTGAATTCTACTTGAATTTTACTGGTTGATGGTATGTGAGAACTTACATGGATTCAAATATGATTTCTTATTTACTCGATGACGGATGTTGATGATCTGTTTTGAAAATATTAAACATTGTCTAGTACTAATTTGTATTATACTCAGTTTAACGCCATGTCAACACAATTTACATATTTTACGGCGTCCAGCGCACCTAACCTAGCTTTCATGGACCGATGTCGATGACCTGTACTCATCCACCCTTACACGAGACCGGCAACTTTTCCATATACCTTATCATTGGAGGAAAATTGAAATCTTTGTCAATTTTTCATTAAAAGGTATAACCGCTTGGGTGGTAAACGAACTCATGCCCCTTTGGGAAATTAGATTTGAAATCCCGGTGAGCCACAAACTGTGCTTCAGACGATCTTATAATTCTCTACAGACACAAACAACCAGAGGTGGTCATATTCTCAAAATGGAATTATCGTAAGAGGAAATTGGGAAACAGGAAAATAATTTTTACACCCATTATCACTAATGTGCGCCATTAGTAAAAAATCTGAATGTGGAAAGGATAGAAACGTTGATTTAATTCTTGAGAAAATTAGAGGTTTCCTTGAATTATTCAATTTAGTTAAATAAATTGAATAAGTCGGTACATCAAAGTTAAAAGCATTTGAAAGTTAAAACAGAGAAACTAGAGCTCGTCATTCTCATCTACACGATATATCTTTCTACCAACAGTTCATTATTACTCATTTCACTATTACAGTAAAGTTCCGCTATTAAGACTACTTTTGTCATTTCAAAATCATGAGATTTTTGACAATTATAAAGACCCAAATGCCTAATTTGTGAACAAAAGGGTCTCTATAATAAGACCGTTTCGCTATTAAGACCGTCAATTTTGCTGGTCTTAATAGCGGAACTTTACTGTATCTATACTTAAAACCAACTTGTTTTTTTTTAACTACTATGAGCACTTTATTGATCACTAATTCTTAGTTTTATATTAGTCTTCACTTTATAATTTTATATTTTATCATCTCTTAACCATTATAGACATCAGACATTTCATAGTTATAACACCACAAAAACAGCGTATAGCCTGCTTGTTAATAATAATAATAATAATCTGTAATTAATACATTAATTGAAGTAGTAATTATCTCATTAATTGCGCATGCGTGGCCAAATGTATTCATCCGCGGAGGAGTGAAATGAGGATTTGCTACATTCCGCTACTAAACATGGGGAAACCTTATTAAAATAAATTTTGTTCACAATAATAATGACGGAAAAACAGCAACAATGACAATTGTAACAACACAACACAATAACAATAACAACAATATAATAAACGTGGAACTATTTCCCCTGAGTCACAGAATATTTTCTTTAGTGATTAAAGTTAAGTATAAAAACAACAAAATGAACACTGTTCCCCCTAGTGACTAAATTTAAGAATCAGAAACAACAAACTATTGTTGTTGTTTGTCTGACAAAATAATGTTGTTCTGATTATTACATTGTATTGATGTGATTTAATCAATCTTGAAAACAACATCAAATTTAATCCAACATCAAAAGCTGTTCTGTCTCCAATGTTAAGGGAAGGTTTTTCCCAAGAGCATATCCAATATTCGATGAGTGGGGTGTTAGAGGTTACAAAGAGCCATGAAGTTTTCTGAAAGTATTGTTTGATATTGTGTTTAGTGTCATGTTCTCTTTTGCATCAATTAAATTCCTAAAGACTTTGGTCAGAGTTTTGAAGATGTAAGTAGTTTGCCCACAGGCGGACGGCACGGTCCCGAAGCAAGAACACTATATGTACATATGTATAGTGTTTTTACTTTGGGACCGAGCCGACCGCCTGTGAGTTTGTCTGTCTATTTAAGTAAAATGTACCCTTTTGGCGAATGCTTAAATATGTACGATTAAAAGATACAGAATATTTTTTAACTCTCTTGACTGTAGTATTTCCTCGCTAAATGGTCAAAATCTTTGATCTGTTTTTATATATTATGTAAAACACGCTATAAACGCTCAAAATTCTTTAGACTATAGTTGGTCGCTGCGATACGGTACGAAATGCTTAACCACGCAGCGTTACAAAATTCTATGACAAGCTGCAAAAATTACAGTTGTTTAAGCTGCGATGCGTTATGTCAATCAACGCTGTGTTAGGCTTTGCAACGTTTCTTTTCGTTACATTACGCTACTTAGTAACTTTGTGTTACTTTTTCTAACAAATCAAAGGTAAAGCTGACCAAGCTATGGGGGTAAACAAAAACACATAAATCATAATTGCATACATGAACTAAATGAATTTGTCATAACTTCATGTACAGTAAATCTTAGCACATAGGGAAACTTAGACATATTGATAAATCATAAAATATTTCGGCATCATTCTTTAGACAGACTCGATGATTTATTCCATTCAAAAGACAACTGCTGTATAATTTTATAATTGGTTTCCATGGAAACAGCTCAAAGTTACACATATATATTTTATCAATATGAAATGATAAGAACATGTTGATAGACCACGTGGGTTCATGTCTTTCGATACATTTATGGATTTGATGTTTATGGTTTGTTTGTTTAAATGCATTGATTAAAGCTTCTGTGTGAATATTAGGATACATTTTGTATGTTCATTTACAGCAGACCTGAAAAGTGTCTTTAAACTCATTCGGAACTTCTCGGCTATTCGCTACGAATAGCCTCTGACATAGTTAGACGCCATTTTGAAACTACCTTTTCGTCACAATTCAAAACAAAATGCTTTCATCGGTGTTGAAGTAAACAAATCCACGATCGTTTAGGCGATGAGTGATGTTTCGTTAATAGACGTTTTTGAAAAAGACGAATGTCTCTTTTCTATGTGTTCAATGGGCAGCGTTACTTTTGATTATAGGGTTTTAAGAAGTTAGACAAGAATTTCTAAGAAGTTTGATGGCTATGCTATCTTTCAATATGCGACATTAATTACTAGGGTGTGGCATTTCTGTCAAAGTATTTCAAAGTACTGTACAAAACGCTCTTAGATGTATAAATGATTTTTCAAAATACATTTGTGATGACGTCATCAGTTGTACACAAATCGACAGGGATAAGTTCGGTGTGACTTTTATGACAGGCATTTCTAAATGCAGTTCTTGGACTATTATATCCAATTGAATGTATTTATAGAACATGTGATGAAAAAACCTTCATTCATTCTTTGCTACTCCTGCTTTTGTCATGTACTAGCATACTTTCTAAAGAGGTTCGGACACAAATACATGTTTCTGTCAGAAACACAAAAGACAACTCAACAATGGCTAATCATGTTTTCTCAACAGGATCTTTGAATGGTTTCTATGTCTTTTATTAAGTATAAATATCAATAGCAATAAAACCATACAATGCATTCTCGATGTACGGAAACCCTGAAAGTACCATTGAGTTTACAGGATGACGCACGACCATGCGAAGTGACATTGCAACAAAGCGATATTTCCAGTAAGTACGGATCCCCAATGGTGAAATTGTGTTTACAGGGTGACACATGACAATTCGATATTAGCGTGATTTATTTTTGAACTGGGTTTTACGCCTTGGGAATATACATTATTGTTATTGTACTATCACCAGCTCACCAAAACCTAGCTTTTTTATAACCAATATTCAACCTTTCCTACATGGTCGACAACTTCTCAAATACATAAATTGTTAATGGAAAATAATGCCGGGTGTTCTGAGTTAAAAAAGGCAGTGAACTCTAAACCAATATTAGGCCACAACAAATTGATCATGTGTTCTATGGATTTGCTCGCACCTTGATTTTGACGGTTTTTACAAAAAAACTAATATTTTTATTATTTCCTCGCTCGCTCATAAAAAATGTTCAAATTGCTACATAAAGCAACTGAAATAAGATTTGTTTTGCTTCGCTCGCTTGTCCCATAATTTTGCAGAAAAATCCTTAGAACACATGATCAATTTGTTGTGGCTTTATGACATTAATTTGTGACGGTCCATTACCACATATGGCTTATTGTCACCAATTCCCGATGCAAACTCTAATGTTCGTTATGACCTCATGTCCCTGTGCTCTCCAAATACTAGTGATGTATACAAGTTCTTGTGATTTTGTCATACTTGTATAAGGAGGACACCATATAGGCGGATCTAGCGAGGGGGGCCAGGGGGGTCTGAACTCCTCCCCTCGAATTTGGAAAATGTACCTGTCCATTAGTGTATTTCTTTACTTTGAGTCATTTTTAAGTAGCATGAATCAAATTTTCTCGGCGCTTAACATATATTTATAATGGTTATGTAGTTTTTATAACTAATAAGTCGCATTATTCTGCAATATGTGTATAATGTGGTTGTGGTTCGAAAGTTTGAACCCCCCCTAGAAATGTTTGGACCCCCCTGGAACAAAATCTTGGATCCTCTCCTGATTTGTCATATTTGTATAAGGAGGACATCATGACATTAAATTACGTCAGTTATTCATGGCCTGTACCATTTATTACGTAGATTACTATCTAGTAGACTTGTGGCAACAAGTATTCATTTCCTAACCTTTAAGTACTCATACATGAAAGCCCTCCAATCACTTCCCTCATCGCTTCCCCTTAAATATCATACTTAGAATTAGACCACATAGTAAGTTTAGTGTTCACACAAGTCACTTTCAAGTGTTCCATGTATTTCGATAGAAATTATTTCATTTTGACCAGACAATACCCTTGCTTACAAACTGTTTACTTGCTCAGCAAATTTCAAATTTAAACAAGGAAGAAATACATCTAAGACTTAAGTTAAAGCAACTAAGACTGTAGTAACTCGCTCTTTAACACAATGCACTTACTACAGTCTTGCAGGCAACCCTCGACACGTAAAGAGATATCCTAATAGATGTACATGATGAATTTTAGATTGGGTTAAGTATCTGCCCGACGGACAGGATCAACATTTATATGGTGTATTACACAAAAGCTAGTTAACGCTTCGAAATTATATGTTATAAGATACGCTATATCACGCTGCGATATGGTACGCTACGTCATGTTACGATGTGATACACAATGCTACACGGCGATACGATACTCTATGTCACGCTGCGATACGATACGCCATGTCACGCTGCGATATGGTACGCCATGTCACGCTGCGATATGGTACGCTACGTCATGTTACGATGTGATACACAATGCTACACGGCGATACAATACGCTATGTCACGCTGCGATACAATACGCTATGTCACGCTGCGATACAATACTCCATGTCACGCTGCGATAAGATACGCCATGTCACGCTGCGATACGATACGCCATGTCACGCTGCGATACGATACTCCATGTCACGCTGCGATACGATACGCCATGTCACGCTGCGATATGGTACGCTACTCCATGTTACAATGTGATACACAATGCTACACGGCGATACAATACTCTATGTCACGCTGCGATACGATACGCCATGTCACGCTGCGATATGGTACGCTACGTCATGTTACGACGTGATACGCAATGTTACACGGCGATACGATACGATACGCTATGCCATGTTGCGATATGACGTGACATGCTATGTCATGTTATGCTATGAAATGACACATTGCGATACGATACTTAGCCCTTGTTACACAACTGTACTCATTTTTATGTATTGCATATTGAACAAACTTTATTTAAGTCTGGAGCGTCTTTTACACAAAAACAAACAAACAAACAAACCAAAACAGAATAGCTCTCTCTTTCTCTTTTATTTTCTTTACTTAACCCGGTTATGTTCAGCATGGGATACCAAACTCCTCACAGCGATTGCGTCACGCTTTGCTACTTTAATCACTACCACCACGTAAATCACGTGACGCTAGTAATACCATCTATTTATAGAATGCCACCACGTAAATCACGTGACGCTAGTAATACCATCTATTTATAGAATGCCCAAAATTTACTACAAGAAGACTCAATTTGTAGAAAATATTGAATTGTAATTGAAAAGATAAAAAAAACATATTCGGCTCTCTGAGGGACGAATTTGATTGTGGTGGCAGTGGTTATTGATTTAATAAAGGGAAATAACTGCCATGGGGAGTTTGAATGGGATACATGTAAAACAACAATTTCACACAACTTTTGTCATTAGAACTTTGAGGTCTCCCACCAATAGACATTACTATCGAGTTTCTTACTTTTCTAACACAATAAATATAAGAAAATTCAATTATTTGTGTATGTCACTAACAGACTGTGGTTTCCATAGCAACCTAAAACAATGAAACGTTTGTATTCATTAAAGAATTCCCTCATGGTAACAGCGAGATACGTATTTGACCCTACTGGGCATTAATGTATATTTCTGAATTCTACAAAATCCGACTTCCGACTTGGGTTTTTAACGATGTCTGTTTGCACAGATGATATCTACGGAGGCCCTTAAGTGACATTTTGTAATACTGTTTTAAATTTTACAATTATTTGTTGTAAAGGCACAATGTAATATTATTCCGTTTAAACGAAACATTTATTTCGTTTGTATAAACCATAATTTCGTTTTTTAAGAAGTATTATTACAACTAAACGAAATAATGAAATGATTCCTTAAAATTCAAAATAATAATACAAAAATAACATCATTTCGAAAAAAACGAAAATACGAATAAGAATTCATTTTAAGCGAAGATCATTTTTAGTGACAAAATAATATTTCATATGCTTTTAAACGATATAATAATGACACTGAAATGCATAAAAAACGCGTGGACATACGTGTGGCTATACATCCACGTGACTTTCAAGCCACGTGCTATTTAACTATGTCTTTCTTATCTAATTAACTCCCACTCGTGATAAATGATCATCGTAGTTTATTTCTAAGACATTTTCTTAGAATTAATTTACAATCAAAATAGTATATAATTATCTGTTACACCCTGAGGCAATTGACATTTGAAATAATTGTTCTATGCAATTAGTAGCAAAACGCACCTGTTGAAAGATGATATATCAAATTTAAGAATATAAGCTCTCTCCGTCTAATCAGCGATATAAGGCAATCGTAATAAATAAAGCATTGGTATACATTTGCATTGAATGTCTATGGAAAATATGTTTTGTAATAATTGAAAAAATCAGTTTTTTGGGGTCGGAGAAAGAAAATGCTAATTACTGTGTGACCAAATTTGGTTTTAGTTTATTCCATCTGATAGTTATGGATATATTTCATGTCTTTATGGGTCAATGTTCAAAGCAAATTATCAACATGTAATACAAAACTTGTAACCCGTTTTCTTCAAGCTGACATTTTTGGCTATGTGGTACACAACTGATCGACTCAACTGCTTAAGACTTGAAGGTCAGAGCTAAACAGGCTGGGAACCCAAAACGAATAAGCAATCTCCGTAAACATAATCCTGTAGAGCGTTTTCGTAAAGGATCTCTAAGATCTCAATGGAGGGTCACGTCGAGATGACCTTTATGTCGACCAATCAATGCGTAGCTTTCATCTATAGACGAAACACTATAAATAACATTTTGATTTCGTAATTACTATTTTAGACCAAGGTTTGCGAGCTAGTTTAACAGCTGTATTATTCACTGTCTGCGATTGGACGGCTCATTTCAAATTGCGTGACGTAGACAATGTAAACAAGTTACGTATCATAACAATTTCGTCATGAATATTATGATGAGAAAACGTGACCCCCGTTTGAAAACGTCCAGATCTAAATTAGCGAGTAGGCGCGCGGTAAATTTTAGATCGGGTTTTAATCAGATTGACGAATAAGGAAAGCAACTTTTAAAAAATAACAGACCTTCCATACAGCCAAAAACAAAGAAGGAGCTTTTCAGAAATATTTCTGTTATAAAATAAATGTCACAAACAAATAACTAAAGTAAGTACCAAAGGGGATTCCGCCTCGGAATGAATCGTGTAATAAAAATAATACCACAACCAAAACATTGACACAGGTTACAATGAAGTTTCCAACTTTGAATGAACAGTGACAAATAACATCTAAATGACATAACATATTTGAGATTTGACCTCCATTTAGACAAATTGCTTCTATGACATTGTAGCTATTCTAAATCACAAACAAGTCAAAGTTTATTTGTCTGCTAGTCTACAGGAGGGAATAGAACAAAACCGATGCCAATAAATAAATGGATGTAAACAATCAGACATCAAAAACAGAAGACGTTAGTTATGTTAATTATTTATGGAGAATGTCAGATACACCATGTCTGAAAATAAGACATCGCGGTTGTTAATGTAAGATCTCGCTTAGATCTCGCGCGACTTCCTGATATAAATATCTCGTTAAGATCTCGCGTCACTTCCGGATGCCTAGTACTAATCTTGTCTTTTACAGATAAAATGTGTGAATACTGATTGGAAATTTCGTAATTCTAGACCGGATTTTAATCAGATTGGGCGTCAGAATAAACTTTCTAAATTGCCTAATGTGTTATTTGGAACCTGGGATAATACAATGTATAAGCATGGCCATGGCGTACATTATGTACAAGACGACTATGCCACAGTGCGGTCTCATTTGGAACTCCTCGGCCTTTACTACGAATAACTTTGAACATATTCAGACGCCATGCTTAAACTACTTTTGTGCCCTATGACTAACAAGAGGGCCTCGAAGAGTTGCTTAATTAGTTAAAGTAAACAAATGCACAACCGACTAGGAAATCATAAATGTCTCTTTTACAATTCAATGTTATCGCTAAACAATATTTACTCACATAATATCTTATATGCCTTATCTTGTTTTTTTCAAAGCCTTGTGTGTAAACAACAGGAACTATTTTGCTTAAACTGGTGCGAGCTTCGTCTGCGCTTTGCTTCGCGGATGCAGCAAAAACAAATATTCTTGGTGAAACCCCCTCCCCCGCGTATCCTTCAGTAATGATTCATTCTATGAATAGTCGAGGTGTTCCGAATGAGTGCGAATTTCATTAAGTCATCTCCAAGTAAAACATTATTAGTTAGAGCATTGTAACCAATACTAATCAAAGCACTGAAAGTACTGGGGTATTCATTGTGTTTAGATTTATTCAATTTTTGTTGGGTTTTATGCTGTAGAAACACCTTATAAAGGTTATATCACAGCGGTCAGTCCACCTACTCACTGTTCCTGAAGAGGCTTTATCTCTGGATTTAGCTGTTGACTATGACTACTGCTGTAATTAGTCAAAGCTATAACTGTTACAATATGACTATCACATTGTTTAATTAGCCTGTGTGTCAAAAAAATCTCTAATATAGGAGAGATTTAAAACTATGTCATTGTTATCTGTTATGTGTGCTACGTAGTACACATTTTTGAGTAAAGTTGGACTAACACCCTGCTGCTATTCTATGATTTATATAGTAACTGAACAGAAAATAATGTATTTAAACCCCATTTCTGCTTATCATAAATGTCTTAGAAATTAATTTTACCTGCACTGATGGTGTTTAATGACGAAGGTTAAAATTTACAGATATAATTAAGAATTAATTGTTTGATAAATTATATTTCTTTTTTTCATTCGGTTACCTGATTTAACAACGAGGTTAATGTAGTCAAGTGAATGGGATTATTTTTTGGAAAATAGTTGAAAGTGTTTTATTTGCACAAATTATCTATATCTTGTAAGAAAATAAACAAATGTGAAGATTCAAAGTGTTATACTAAGATTTAATACCCGAGTTCATTATTACACACAAACTAGTTATTTTGAAGAAAAAGTGATACATGTTCCAAACATTAATTATGTTGATGACTTTAACAAGTACAAATAATATATTCAATACATTAATTGATAGTATAATAATTATCATTCATATTATTAATATATTTAAGTTAAATGCAGTTATTGTATTTTTAAATGAGTATGTTTTATTAACATTTCTTATTCAGGAATTTTTCCTTAATCTCTCCAGATCTTGTCAGATTACACTTTGGTGAAATGAAACTTTTCCATCATAAGCCTTTATTCTTTATTGAATAGAAGTAGGATAAAAATAATCAAGATAGCCTCAATTTATTAAGGCTAATGAGGATAATGAGTTAAAATCAATAATCTAGGTCCCTTAAGGGTCTTTTGTTTTCAGTAATCAATATTTTGAGTCCCTGAAGGGTCTGTTCAATAATTAATATCATACAGTTTCATATGAGGCTAATTTATGATCAATATTTTTAGGTATGGTTCAATAGTTTCATAAAATTCTGATTCAAAGATTTAAGTTGAAAATCAAGTGATTGATTTTTTCTTACGTCGACGTCAGTTTGAAATGTTATAATTTACAATGTCTAACAGCGTAATCATTATGGTAAAGCATTGTTTTGGAATACATCTACTGATGTAATGATGACACTAAGACACACATATCATGGTACTGGACTAATATTATAAATGTTGAAATATATATTTTGTATTTCAATAATTCAAATAAAGATACATGATTGTGTTATTGTATAAGTCTAATACATGTACAGCTTAAAGAAACTATAATAAAACGTAAACACAACACTAGTCGTTTTAAAATATTCATAAGATTATATATCTCAATATGTCAATGTTACCTCTTAATACGTAAATATGTATAATATAAAATATAGAAATATAATAAAAAATAAAATATAAAAATAAAAATTTATGCTTTTGCTAGGTTTCGAACCAGCGACCTCTTGAACTTTTCATTTCAATGAATATTTCCGTTCCTTCCCTTTAGCCGACTGAGCTATTCGGGTCCTAAATGGCATAGCATGTAACAATAGTTAAATACAGTAAAAAGGACATTTAATATGGGGAAGATAATTTTGGAAGATGAATCCTAAATTTTGTGAGTTGTTATCAACTACAAATAAACTGCACTATCAAATTAAAAAAGCAATTAAATTCTGATTTGTAATTAAACGTATTAATGATAGTTATGAAATTTCAAGTAAAATAATCCCATGTACGATTTATTTGACATATTAATAAATTATGTACAGCGGTATGATTTAACTAAAAACCTTGTAATTAATATATTGTATATAGATCTATAGACGTTCTTGTAACAAACAGACAAGCTGCGTCTGTTTACTTTGTCAAGCGTTTGCCTTTTTCTGACGAAGCATTTTACTGGCTCTGGTCGTTCCCAAATACCAAGTCATTCCTTTTTCTTAGAGAAGGGAAATATGGCATGGTTACCAGAGCTGTTGATGTTTTGCTAGGACTTAGTCAAACGCTTTGTTTCTGCGTTCGTCATCGTGAGATGACGAAACAACCTGCATGAGTCGTGCATGTGGTCGCACGATCATGGCGCTCTATCCTGTCTCGCCTCCCTATATTTAATTAAGTAACTATATTGAAAATGATTTAATATTTCTTTCATCTTGAGAGAAATTTGAAAAAAATATTAATGAATACATGTACACTTTAAAATGGATTAAGTGGTAAATTTGCTATGTCCATTTCATACATTTCTGTACTTACTACCCCTTCGTTAAATTCATATTGTTTTAAATCCAACATCCTATAATCGAAGACAGGAAGAGTGCCATGGTCAAAATGCAGTACATGTATTATGATAAACTAAAATATATTTAAAAAAACACATAAAATGAATTTCTACGCACCCGGGTCACGTCAGTTTAATGCATTGCCTCTCATATTCAAAAATATGCAAACAATATGAAACCATTAAAATAGTTTTGTCGGAAAAATATTGGCATTTTGAGAGAGGTCGATCGAGGAATGTATAACTTTACCACCGGACTTACCTCGGCGATCTTCTATGCAGATAAATCTCGGATATCATGATAGTTACGTATTAAGAGGTAACATTGACATATTGAGATATATGCTGAGAGAAAAAGTTTAGTCAGTAAGAATGTTTAATTTAATATTTTATAATAAACCCCATTCTATTGACAAAAAATTGATTTGTAACAAAATTTAATCAATCGACAGAATATTGAACATTTTTACAAAAAAGTTTGATGAGATTATTGAGAATTCCAGTCATGATAACAGCATAAGGGTCAGAATAAAAAATCACAAACTAATCAGTATCTGGTATGTCCACCTCTAGCTTGAATGACGTCAATAGCGTACGTGATTTGGGGCGTGCATTGCACGAGGAATGGGCACAGACACCTGCTCACTTCACCCGGCGACTCATAATTTCATTGAGACGACGTTGTTTGGCTGTCATTCAATCTAGAGGTGGACATACCAGATACTGATTAGTTTGTGATTTTTTATTCTGACCCTTATGCTGTTATCATGGCTGGAATTCTCAATAATCTCATCAAACTTTTTTGTAAAAATGTTCAATATTCTGTATTAGTCCAGTACCATGATATGTGTGTCTTAGTGTCATCATTACATCAGATGTATTCCAAAACAATGCTTTACCATAATGATTACGCTGTTAGACTTTGTAAATTATAACATTTCAAACTGACGTCGACGTAAGAAAAAATCAATTACCTGATTTTCAACTTAAAATTTCGACAATTAGTTCACGATCGACCCCCTGATTTTTTTCATATAAACATTGATATAGTCCAACAGAATTAACCTGAGCTTGACCTTTATGCAAGAAATAATACCTTGATAATTGATTTTAGCTTATTTTCCTCATTATAATCAAGATAGCCTCAATTTATTGAGGCTATCTTGATTATTTTATTCTACTTATATATATACATATATTATATATTACAAAAATTAAGCAAATGTGACTTCACATGCCAATTAATTTTATTTTCTTTACTAATTCAAACATATTTAGCCATACGGTTCATTGGTCATAACTTGTCTATTAAAGATAATGTTGTTTTAGGTTTTATATACAATACCCACCAAAAGTGCGGAGACATTTTCACTTTGCAGGCCTACTAAATAGCTTTTGTCCAAAATTTTGAAAACTGCTTACTTAAAAAAGTTTATCACTTTACTTATAACTGAGTCTACAAAAATACCAAACAAAATACATTATAGAAAATGATTACAATAAATAGGCTTAAGCTAGGGTGTCAGATGCTGAATATTATTCATGTGCCGCATTATTGAAATTTGTTTTCATTTTATCACAACCATATTTAAATATAAAAAACTAGTAATTCTACAAAAAAAATCATCAAAATTAATGAGTTGTAGTTTTTTTTGTGGGTACTGTATTAATATATCATTGGAAATATATATTATAACAGGTACCAAAGATGGTGGCAGGAAAAATTATTTTTTTTTATATCAAAGAATTTTTCTGAAAAGTGGGACGCAAACTTGTGTGTTACTTGTTCCACATAAAATATCCACGCATATATGCATAAAATATACTAAATGTACCCTTTATTTGGTACAGTAAATTGTCTCTATGATTTATGTATGGTAAAAAAATATGAAAGATCTCGTGTATCAACAGAAATAATTGTTTCCCCCACCCGCTTTTTCAATGATGTGCTGTTTGACATCATCTTGGATTTTATAGCGAGCGCTCGACATTCTGTACACAAACGGTCTGACTGACCGATATCTTCACCTATTTATGGAATGAGCGCAGTCGTTCAATAGCCTAACAATTCGCGAGGCGGGCGCTCGCTCGAGCGCTCGCATTGTTGAACACACCTCGGGTTTAATTGCATACGACCCGAACAGTTACAGTCCGGAAATAATTATCTTTAAAACAAACCCAATACGCGGGAATCAGCACTTATAGTAATGTATACAGTACAAGTATTAGCATTCCAAAAATGCTTGAATCGTCGATTAGCCATGTATGACATCTCCTTTAGTAAAGCATTCAAGCAATATATGTGTCAGAGTTTAACAATTTCGTCATGTTCCGACCGAGCACATACAAACTCATTTTTATGGTATACTTTATAATTCACCTGTCCATTTGGCAAGAAATTATATTTATTGATAACCAATCCAGATTATTCGATTCAAGAACATGTTCTGTCCCATATTTCGACGGCTAATCGAACGAAGATTATATTTCTTTACAAGAAAATATTGAGGCAAAGCATCAAAGGTCCCCAAACAATTAATAGCACGAAAGTACTGCTTACGTCTGTGATCTCTATAAGTGAGGCATTAAAATTCTTTAAAAAATGTTTATTAACCGTTAATTAAACCAACCATGTTTGATAATTTAATATATAAATGTACAATATATAAAACGATCATTATCAGTGATGGTCTGATAATTCTTCTCTGTTTATGGTGTCAGCCACAGTGTCTTCGTCAGTGGTTTAGACTGTGACTTTCTATAAATAGACCGCGAAGGCCGTCGAGTGTACATCTATCTAATAGTACTGCCACACACCTCTCACGAGTATTATGGACAGTCTTATCTCTGTTACAAGTTAATCGCTTCAAGTATATTCTGTAACGTCATATTGAGCGTCTGGTCATTTTCTCGCGCAGAAATACATAAAGTACCAGTTTCAGTATGAACTATTTTATTGTAGCGGAATTATCCGGATATGGATGCTGTTAGGTCTCGTTGATTAAATATAGGACTCCGATCGGAATACCACTATTAATCTATTGGTAACAGAGTATTCATTGTTAACACAATGAATACAAAAAAGCACTTGCTTAATTACACGATTGAGAATTAAAACTTCTTGACTTAAATAGAAAATAGATTTTTTAGATATTAGACCGGTAATGTATAGCTTCGTTTTACGGTGATAAAGCCTTGTTCCTTAATTTAAACGGAAACTGTTTCATCATTTTAAAAATAGTAACTATGGCAACAGAAGTCATAAACATGAGTTAATGAGACACGTCAGTAATGAAGACTTTAAACCGATACTTGGAAAGATTAATGTAAGGAGTTAAGTAATAATAAACCATGTGTTTAAAGCTACATGCACAGAGATTGTAAGATTTTTAAAAAATTGAAATTAAAAAAAAATGTTCATGTGTATTTTGTATTTAAAATATATATATATATACATGTCAATGGCTGATTTTGTGTAAAGAAAGTAATTTAAACCATTTCAAAGGCAAATTTACCGATCGGTTGTAAATATATGATGTAAATCAAAATTAGCAAACTCATTTACATGTTGGATTTTACATCTTAGCAACACATTGTTCATGTATTGGCTCTTGTTGCATCGGCCAGTCTACCTTCCTATAATAGCTAAATCTTTGTAATTTAAATGCTATTAAATGCTATCTAATACATGTAGTTTCTATAGAATTTTGAAAATTAAAGAAAATATGATTTTCTGAAAATTCTCAAAATTTAGACAGCTTTAGAAAGTTTATATTTAGCTAGAATATATGAGGGAGCAGCTTTAATGTTGTCAAAGTTCTTAGGAGAAATTTATCACGACACCGGTTGATTTGACCTGAGCGATGATACTTGATTTCATCCATTGAGTACGAAAAAGGAATTAATCGTGTTATAATTTACGGATAGATAATCAGCGTCTTTATAACGAAACAGAACTTTTGGTTAATTTACTAATTGAATTAATTATGCGATTATTCTTTGTGCGAGGTTAACAAACTTTAGCATCAAGTCTTAGACCGCAATTAGTACGGTGTTCTTGGCAGCACATTATAAAAAATTATACGATGATTTAACAATACAATTTATACGGATTTACGAATAAATTCGGTCGTAAGACGCTTGATAATACAGGCCCCTGGTCAATAAGGCATTAAGGATAATAAAGTGCCTTTGTCAAAGCTTTGCACTTTTCTGTATGAAAGGTTTCTTGCAAACATGCACTAGGATTTCGCTTTCATAAACTTGATGATGTTTGGCCGTCCGCTATGACAGGCGAAGTAAGAGCTCTACTCTCACATTGCGCATCATGTACATGAATTTATGTAATATACACCTCTCTGGATACAAGCTTTTAAACCTAGTACCAAGCTACTATTGTAGACTTTTATAGAAGGGTAAAACGAGCCCATGTGGGCTTCGAACCAGCAACCTGGGTACTCGATTTGAAACCCGGTGTGTAACCTACTGCTCCACACACTAGGTGAATTTTATGTGTAAGTTGTAGGAGTTATCACATCTTACGACAAACGTCATCGTCAGTCCATTTCATAATTATGTCGTAGAATGTCACAGGCCCATAAAAAAATTATGATATGAGCGTATTTTGATGGCTCAGTACAAAACTAGTCTACGTCTTTCTTTATATTCTTAAAGTTAAACTTGTTTTGCATCGACCCATCTAACTATTTAGAAGGCATGAAACATTTCGTGCACTGTTCAGAAATAATAGTGAAATTTAATGCACATTTATGATTCTCTTTCCTTGCGATTGACTTACGACAAAATTAGTCGTAAGAATCTTCAATGTCAAAGAAGGTAAACTACTCAGGGCAAATTACACTTTGATCTTCCCGACACTAGAGTAATGAAATCAATACCAAGATCCTATTACAACAATTACGCCCTCTAGCGGACAAATTTTTATTTCTCTGACAGTCTGAGACTCACAGCGATCATAAATATATCCAGGAAACTTCAAAATACACAACAGGTGGGTCATAAAACATATTTCATTGTCTTCCAATATTTAGATAATGTGTTGTTAATCTTGATATACAATCTACAAGGTCGTTATTTTATAATCTTAAATCAATAATTTTCTAACCTGGTTTTCCTGACATGAAATGACATTACCCGACCTGACCTGATTTTGGTATTTTCTGACATAACATTTTTTTTTACATTTATTTATCTGACCTAATATATCCTGACAAACCTGACCTTAAGCTCTGAACTTGACGATCTAACTTGACGCTGTAACATGACACAATCTGACCTGACCTGAAAACCTGATCTAACGCTCTGAAAGATCTAATCTGAAGCTTTAACCTGACACAACCCGACATGACATAACCTGACCTAACGCCCTGACATTGACAATCTTACTAGACGCTCTATACTGACACAAACGGACCTGACCTGACCTGACATGACATATCATAACATCATGTAACCTCTGCCTAACTTAACATCTTGACTTTTAACACAGTCAAGTATATTAAGATACAATTAACTTAATCAAAATCACACTTAAAATTTTACAAGTTTTCAAGTGTCCTCTTTGATTGTCTAATTGAGATTACTTCTAGGAACATAAGCTACTAGAATACAAATATACTCTTAATGATTTCTCGGTCAGATGTTCACAATATTCTCTAAGAAATACCATAAAAAGAGGTTAAATTGACTAACTTGAAACAGACCATTCCGGGAATTCACAACAACTTGTTTTAAAATATTACTGAGGTTACATATATCATTGAGTTTAATATTCATGTAATAAAAGTCCGCTATAAAGATCATATCTTGGCCATTGAATCAAAGCGCTTTAACAGTGAAAAGTCAGCAATTTTACAAGATTGAAATTAGTTTGTCTGTTTCAAATTTTCAAAAATGACCATTTAACATGACGCTAAAGGAGTCATTTCCAATGCCAATTATTGACATCTGGTTTAAAGACAAAATTCATACATATCATATTGTATGTTGACATAAAAGCATAAACTAACGAACAAATCACCTCTATTCAGATGCCATTTAAATTCATCAACTCAGACCCAGCTTTATACTTATCAGCGGTCTTTATATGGGCATTTCTTCTTCTTAACTTATGCATTTTGGACTTACAAAGCGTAATAATCACACAACTTTGCAATAATCAAGTTCATATATACAGTAAAATTTTACAGTACGTTGTATCTAAAATTATGTCCCGGTATTTATGTTATGGGAAATCTACTTTTAAGAAATGCCAAGCACGTGACAAATCATTCTAAAAATCTTCTTTCAACCGGAAGTCACGTGATACCAATCTAGAATTGACAGTTCAACTTCCTGACAGTATGAAATCAACAAGTGAGTACATTTAACATTCATAAGACAGCAACTTTTAATCTAACTATATACTTATATATCACTTTCTTCCCTAGGAAGAAATGTAATTGACTCTTCACTCGGATACCTTCTAATTTGATTGAAAACTCATTAACCGTCTGAGAAGACGCCTGGAGTATAGAACTACGTCTTAGTTTACATTATTTGTCACTTAGATGTCTTCTTATAACTATAAATGCTAAATGTAAAAGACAAGTAATGACTTTAACAAGAAAACGGAGCAATAACATGTTTAGTACTGTATCTACGTAACTGGGACGTTCATGACGGGTTTTATAAGTAATCATGGCTGATAGAACGTTCTAGACGGGTTTTACAATAAACCAACTAGAGTATAAATGAAAGAACATAAAAGTGTAATTGAAAAAAAGACAGCATTTTTTAAATGAAGACAGACGTCACGGTGGCAATACCACGTGACGATGACATCACAAATGCTACTGTTTCAAGAAAGAAACAGAGAAAATTTGCCGCGATTCAAAGATTTAAAGAGCTGTAAGTGTTCTAATTCTTGTCAGACTTCAATGATACTTGTAAACGCTAGGCTATGTACAACATCATTCAAGAACAAAAGTAAACAGATAAACAGTATTTTTAACAATAAATTCTGTAACAGAAATTTCCAAAACTACTTGATGGGAGCCCGTGCAAGCACGGGCTTTAGGTAATGACAGTTCTCGAAACTGTTCCTCGGAACAGGCATGTTTAAAAGCCATATGAAACTTGATCATAAAAGATTGCAAAATATTTGTAGGAAGTTTGAAATTGATAATTGTGTAGTATCGGAGAACAATTTCGAAAACAAAGAACGCATGCTTGGTGAATATTCAAAAAATGGCAAGAAGGTTGCACGTATTCTGGGTGATTCCCCATGATAATACAGCAGTTACAGTCATGTGACAGAGGCATTACATTCGATTCAGTAAAGATCAGAAATATTTTACTTCACGTCGAGAATCAAACTCGATTTTCCGGTTTGACGTGTCTATTTTTAGTTTTATCTAGAACTATTTATAGACACAAAAAAACCCCACTATTTTTGTTGATTTTTGGCAGTTTTTGCAAATATCAAGAGGCTTTGTCAAAAAAGAATTGTCAACTTGATATGCCGGTATATAGGTGCTCCAGCGACAAACAAAAGATTTATTCAAAGCTGCGCAGTTTCTTCCACAAAACAGGAAACTCGCAAATTTAATAGTATAGATGATATTGTTTTATAATTATTTTGGATTATTTGACTGAATCATGGGATATTGGAGAACCCAAAACCAAAACAAAACAACCGTAAACAGGCAAAACAAACAAATAATTCTATAAATGTCATTGTACGAGTATTAGTGTAGGAAAAACAAACAACAAAAGATTTTTGTAAGTTAACGCTCCTAGATATATTAGAACTCACACAACATGTTGTGTTGTTGTTTAGTTATTTACGTGTATGTTTTGAGGGGAGGAATGTCTACAAATGATACTAATAGGATCATCAGGGGTTTAATCAGGTGTCAGTAGTCACATTATGTTACTTGTGTCATATGATAAAGCAATAGAGTTTGTCTCACATGTTGACGGGAAGACAGTTGAGTAGATAATGAAATAAAACTAACAATATTTAATCAATTACACACTTTCTGTCTTATGGGATAATTATTTCCTCCTCGTAGGGCAGGAATAATGACTTGTGTCTTTTACCAGGATAAAAACATCGTGTCTGACAATTATTATTTCACTATTTTGAACAGCTCGGTGTTTGACATTGCGAGAAACAATAAAGCAGGTGAATTGCGAAAGGTTTTCATGTTTAACATTTTTCTCTATCCCAGTATCTAAGTTCCTAAACAAAACCATTCCAGCAAAATATTATTATCGTATAAAATAATAATGCAATCATCGAAGTGCAAGTAAATCACTTACGACAAAATGCTAACAATGAGCTTTACATAATAATTCTGATATAAAAAATAAATTTTGTAATAGAAATTTCTAAAACCATGATAATGTTCGACTTACAACTACATGTATAATGAATCATTTGACTGAATCAAGGGATATTGGAGAACCCAAATCCAGTACAAAAACAAATTTTAAACAGACAACACAAACAAAACGCTTCTAAATATGTCCTTGTACGAATATAAGGTCCCCAAAGTAAAAACGTACAGATATTTTTGTATTTCAACGCTCCTAGATAAATTCATGTCCTTAAAAAGTTCTCCAAAAGGGCGAAAGATCATACAAATGTTTTTGTTTTGTATTTCAACGCTCCTAGATATGTAAGAACTCTCACAACATGTGGTGTTGTTGTTTAGTTATTTACGTGTATGTTTTGGGGGTAGGAATGTCTACAAATGATACTAATAGGGACATCAGGAGTCTATTTAGGTGTCAATAGTCACATTATGTTACTTGTGTCAAATAATAAAGCAATATAGTTTGTCTCACATGTTGACGGGAAGACAGTTGAGTGGATAATTAAGTAAAACTAACAATATTTAATCAATTACACACTTTCCGTCTTATGGGATAATTATTTTTCCCCTCGTAGGGCAGGAATAATGACTTGTGTCTTGTGGCTTTTACCAGGATAAAAACATCGTGTCTAACAATTCTTCCACTGTTTGGAACAGCTCGGTGTTTGATGCAGGTGAATAGCGAAAGGTTTTCTTGTTTAACATTTTTTTCTATCCCAGTATCCACGTTCCGAAACAAAACCATGCCAGCGAATTCCGTAATAATTAGTAATGCAATCATAGGGGTGCAAGTAAATCACTTACGACATTTTAAGTCTAAAATACGTTTTACGTTATAGTTCTGATAAAAAATTGTAATAGAAATTTCTAAAACCATGATAATGTTTGACTTACAAATATATGTATAACAAATCATTTGACTGAATCAAAGGATATTGGAGAACCCAAAACCAATACAAAAGCAACCATAAAACAGACAAAACAAACAAATAATTCTATGTATGTCCTTGTACGAATATTAGTGTCCCAAAAAGAAAAACAAACGTGAACATATTTTTGTACTTCAACGCTCCTAGATAAATTCATGTCCTTAAAAAGTTCTCCAAAAGGACGAAAGATCATACAAATGTTTTTGTATTTCAATGCTCTCAGATATGTTAGAACTCTCACAACATGTGGTGTTGTTGTTTAGTTATTTACGTATATGTTTTGAGGGGAGAAATGTCAACAAATGATACTAATTTAATAAGGACATCAGGAGTCTAATCAGGTGTCAGTTGTCACATTATGTGTCTATTATAAAATTATAGTGTTTCTTTCACATGTTGACGTGAAGTCAGTTGAGTAGATAATGAAGAGTAAAACTAACAATATTTAATCAATTATACACTTTCTTTCTTATGGGATAATTATTTCCTCCTCGTAGGACAGAAATAATGACTTGTGTCTTTTATCAGGATGAAAAACATCGTGTCTAACAATTCTTCCACTGTTTTGAACAGCTCGGTGTTTGACATTGCGAGAAACAACAAAGCAGGTGAATTGCGAAATGTTTTCTTGTTTAACATTTTTCTCTATCCCAGTATCTAAGATACTAAACAAAACCATGCCAGCAAATTCTGTATAAAAAATGCAATCATATGGGTGCAAGTACATCACTTGCGATATTAAAATGCTAAAAAGGCTTTAAATAATTGTTCTGATATAAAAGATAAATTTCGTCATAGAAATTTCTAAAACCATGATAATTTTTGACAACTACATGTATAACAAATCATTTGACTGAATCTATGGGTATTGGAGAACCCAAAACCAATACAAAAACAACCTTAAACAGACAAAACAAACAAATGTTTCTAAATATGTCCTTGTACGAGTATATTAAGTTCCCAAAAAGAAAAACAAACGTACACATATTTTTGTATTTAAACTTTCTTGTTAAAATCGTGTCCCTAAAAAGTCATCCAAAAGGACGAAATAACAAACAAAGTTTTTTTTTGTAATTTAGCGCTCCTAGATGAATTCACGTTCTTAAAAAGTCCTTCAAAAGGACGAAAGATCATAAAAATGCTTTTGTATTTCAACGCTCCTAGATATGTTAGAACTCACACAACATGTGGTGTTGTTGTTTAGTTATTTACGTGTATGTTTTGAGGGTAGGAATGTCTACAAATGATTCTATTAGGATCATCAGGGGTCTAATCAGGTGTCAGTAGTCACATTATGTTACTTGTGTCATATAATAAAGCAATAGAGTTTGTCTCACATGTTGACGGGAAGACAGTTGAGTAGATAATGAAGTAAAACTAACAATATTTAATCAATTACACACTTTCTGTCTTATGAAATAATTATTTTAGGACAGAAATAATAACTTGTGTCTTTTACCAGGATAAAAACAAACAAATAATTCTATAAATGTCATTGTACGAGTATTAGTGTAGGAAAAACAAACAACAAAAGATTTTCGTATTTCAACGCTCCTAGATATGTTAGAACTCTTATAACATGTGGTGGTGTTGTTTAGTTTTTTTACGTGAATGTTTTGAAAGGTGGAATGCCTACAAATGATACTAATAGGGACATCGGGAGTCTAATCAGGATGCAGTTGTCACATTATGTGTCTATTATAAAATTGTAGTGTTTCTTTCGCATGTTGACGTGAAGTCAGTTGAGTAGATAATGAAGTAAAACTAACAATATTTAATCAATTATACACTTTCTGTCTTATGGGATAATTATTTCCTCCTCGTAGGACAGAAATAATGACTTGTGTCTTTTACCAGGATAAAAACATCGTGTCTAACAATTTTCCACTATTTGGAACATCTCGGTGTTTGACCTTACGAGAAACAACAAAAAAGTAATGGCATTTTAGTCTAAGTTCTATGCACGTTTACCGACTTTACAACTATTGCCCCTGGTCATAGGACTACTGGTATCTGCCATTATCCCTGGGGAGTCTTTTTCTCAGCTTGAGTAGCCGACATATTGGCGCAACGGAATAATAACATCCACGCAGGTACCTATTTACACCGTAGCGGACGGAGCAATGGGGCATTTCTTGCTGAAGGAAATTAGAAGTACCTCGTTCAACCCCTAAGTGCGCATCCCACCACTGGACCACTACTCCTATAACAATACAGGTAAACTACAAAAATGTACCACTATTGGTCACAACTGCCCACTAATTGGCACAAAAGAGAGACTAACCCATTGTTCGCTTTGAGGGTAGAGAGGGGCACTTCTAATGTCCATTTGCAAGAAATGTTCCAAGGTGGAAACCAATTACGTTTTTGTTTTTAGTTATTTGTTTATGGCTAATTATATAACAAAAGCTAAAAGATCTCAACACATCTCCTAGAGGTCATGACGCATTTTGGCTTTATCAAAGGTCTGTGGCGGTTTTTGTTTTACAAAAATCGTACGACAATAATTACTTTAAGTCAAAAGCAGGAAAGGTTTATTTCATGGTCATTTTTTAGCCTATGTACTTTTTAATTCTCTTAAATTAAGTAAAATACTGCATATCTTCTGAATATCATATCATAATTATTTTTATTATCATTCGGACTTTTAAATGCAAATTTATGAAATTGACTTACGATCAACTTTTTCGTAAGTATTTTCGTAAAACGGTTCGCTGATTTTTACCGTTGCTGTTCCTGACATGTTTTCTTTGTTTGTTTTTGTTGTAGCTGGTTACATATGTTTTCGTTTTGCCTCATTTGCAAAACGTAAGAGTAATTGTATATACCCATTTTGAAATAATAAGTACAAGCACCAGTTTAGTTGTCATAAACTAAGTAAATTTGACGTATCACTCCGCGTAGCTTGAGTCAGTTGAAGTGTTAACAAGACTAAAACAACACATGTGTCTCTCACATTAAGATGAATTAAAGTCATTTAGATCAATAGAACTCGAGTTAACTAGCTTCTACGTAGAGTTGTTTTTCTGTTGTATTTCAGAACATCTACAAATTCATGTCTTTTTACTAGTTGTTGATGTAAAATTTCATTTCTTCTCAGATGCGATGCGCTTTCCAACATTATCATTTATTTTCAATTATTCGACAACTCATGTGATTTAACGAGTAGTTGATGTAAATTTCAAACCCATTAAACATAGTTTAAAACCATTAATTCTTAATTTCTCAATTACAAAGATACCAAATTCTCATCATTAAATACAGTCAATCCCGAGTTGAAAAAAGAGCTGTTGAATATCTTTCTAGCGGTACAACAATTCTGCAGCGACAAATAGAATGAAAGAGGAAATGCGGAAATGATCATGAAATTGAATTTGAAAACAGTTCTAAACAAAACATATTACCAACTTACTTTTTAATGTTTTATTGTTTTGTTATTACATGGTTGCTCGATAGCAAGTAACATACACGAATGTATTCATAGTTGAATTAACAATCTTCAAGTATTTGGTAACAAGAAATGTATAAGTTCTGTATAAACTCGGCGGCCATATTGGATGCCATCTTGGATTCTGAATCATTGTGAAAACGAAAGTTTTAAGACTTGAATCTAGTTACGACTCGTACGTTGTATATAAGGGGCCGGTTGTATTTGTGTTCGTTTACAATAATATTATTATGAGATTTAAGACTACATGTATTCAAGCATACGTGTGCGTAATTATACCAATTTAACCCTTTCAATGCTGAATTTCGACAATGGGCTAGTCTGTCTTCAATTTTTAGGCCTATCCATTGTCAATTTTAGGGATTTCAGGATACAATTTGGAAAATGAGCAGCCAACAGCAAAGTGTCTGATCTGATGGCAAATGTTTTTCATAATAGGCTTCGGCGTTGTAAGGGTTACACATTTAAGGGCTCTTGTGCCAGTGAAAATATTCGTCATATTTATCCATGTCAATTCAGACTTAAATCCGATATTCATTCGTACGTATAGATAATAAACATGCACAATGTCATAATACTTTCTATAATAAACATGTCGTTCTGCAGCGTGTTTAATTACCCGAACGTTCCGAAACGTTCCGTAACGTTAGGGTCAGGGCAATCAACCCAAAGACAACTCAACCTGAGAATATATAATACCTCACTAACAGTTTGAGTTGTCCTAACTTTGGGTTGAGTTATCCATGGGTTGAGTTGTCTACGGATTGAGTTGTCCCGTACCCGTAACGTTCGCTAACAGTCGTTACTGAACACGTGGCTGTTCTGTTCATTACATATAATTGATTCTGATCAAGTTCCGCGTTCGTGTCAGTAATAACAAAACGCAAAGTAAGGAAAATTCTTGAATACTAAAAACACCCATCCAATACAGGAAATCTAGATTTCCATGTTTAATCAGACAGTCTTAAAGTACAAATATTGATTAGCTCAAGAAATATTATATAAATCTTGAAACATGTTAGCTACAATGATAGAAATCTTTCTTTGGGATCTTGTTAACAGAACGTCAAATTTTCAGACTTGACGTTGCCAATCAGACAGCAAAGAACTAAACAGTAATTTGATGTTAGGATGAAAACAGTCAATTAATATCAACAACATACAATTTTACAGGTCGTCCGCGTCAACATTGCGTTTACAAACATAGCCAGTTTTTATTACACTCCAATATTTAGAGGTGTATTATTTTTGCAATTTTATAGTTTAGTCCGTTTAAGCTTATTTTATAAACATACCTTTACATAGACTTTATAAGTACATGTACGCTTTTAAAATAAATGTTAAATATCAAAGTGGCATGTTTAAATCAGTAAAATGCTGTTCATGCATTAGTTTATTCACCTATTTAGTGGACAAGTCCATTCTTTAAAGTACAAAAACACGCAGGACCTAGAATACGACCTGTAAATGTATGTGGTGCTTAAAAAGCTAACGATAAAAATCATCGTAAGTCAAAAGCATGAAACATTAATAATACAGTCAGTTTTGGCCTATCAATTCCTAATATCATTGAATATTGTAGAAAACATGAATTGTAAACCTTTTAAATATTGTATCATATATTGTTATTTTTATTATCCTTCTGACTTTGAACTGCACAAATATGAAATTATCTTACGATAATTGTTTTCGTAAGATTTTTGGAAAGATGCACTGATATGTTACGTCACTGGAAACGCGTACCATAAGCCTCAAAGTTAATTTTCTGAAACTGTTTTTCTGGCTACTTACAGGAAAGATTGATTTGTAACAAAACAAAGAATTGACAACAAAAAGTGTCTAACCTGACACAATGCAGAACAGCTCTGGCAACGTAACAATTGACATAATCAAATGTTATTCGAATTACGGTTGTCAAGAAACATACGACGTCAATTATCATCGAACATAGACGGTCCGGTAATATTTTCTATGCTTGGCTATCTGATTTTATCACAGGAACACGTGAGAAATTAACCAGGAACATTTGGGACCTCTAGACATTCTGGCTAGGTACGGGTTCGCAAAAACGATTCACTTTCGAAATGGATGGTCCCTTCGGCTCTTATAACAATACAACATGCACAACCGCGGTGGTGCAAACAAATAAAATTGGAACTAACCATCAATGATTGGCTTTAGTTTTTAAATTACTCGATGACTTTAGATACAAACTTTAGTTTTAGATGAATTCAGGAGCTCTTAAATCGCCATAGAATGGTTTAACAGCAAACGTTAGAATTTATTCATCGCTTTTTGATGGCTAACTAATTGCCATCATAACAATTTATTCAGTGTAAGTGCGCTTAGAAAATGGGCGACGTGTGAATTCACTGGTACTACAGACGTAAAATAAACTAATAAAATAGTGTTATTTTTAAGTTAAAAACAAAGGCGTGGTGTCACATAAGTACAAAATACAGTTAACAACTGTACTTCATGACTTAGTCACAACGAACATTGAATAAACAACTCAATAACAATCACCTCTAAATATCAACCACCTCTCAAAAAAACCCCAACTCTTTATATTTAAAACGCCAAGTAATAACAATATCTCAACAACAACCACTCCAAATAACAACCACCTCAATAAAAAATCATTTCTCAGTAATACTTTCCGTCTCAAAATTTACAACCTCTCTATAAGAGACAGATAGACAGATTACTCGCAGTTGTTGGTTCAAAGTGGTGAAACGATTTACCAGGGCTCTTAAAAATCATTGACAACGAGGCCAGTTTTAGATCAAGAATTAAGACACAATTATTTAGTTTATTTTAGGGATAATCACTGAATTGTGTAAAGCGCAATAGAATATTTCACAATAATATTTGCGCTATATAAGTGGCATGTATTTATTTATTTATTTGTATTTATCATAACAACTTTCAATAACAATTACGTCTCAATAATAACCATTTCGCAATAGCAACCATCTCTATACAACATTCTACCTTTCAATAACGATCATCCCTCAATAACAACCGCTTCTCGTAAACAACGAATTCTCAATAAAAAACACCGATAAACAACAACCACTATTCAACAAAAGCAACACTTTAATTTCACCTCTTCCATGCATTTTACCAATAAATTCACCTTTCTTAGAATGATCACATAAAAACAAATAAAACTAAAATTAAACATATTCACAGTAATGGCTCTAATACAGAGGTTTTACAATATTTTGATATTTTGAGTAACTTGATTCAAGCCGACATGAACTATGATATTGGTTAAGTGTTTCCTATGGTTGCACTTTTACACTTAACCAATATCATAGTTCATAACATTCTATTTCAGCAATTGTTGTTTCCTATGACTATGATTTTTGTAATATTTAAAGTGCAAGTACACATGAGGACGCATGTCCCAAAAGGGACGACGAGGATTAAGAAAGTCAGTAGTAAACATATGAATAACAAAATACAACAATAAGAACGTATCGTACAGTGTCAACAAGTTGAAAGTAAATTTATACAGTGCCATCCAAAAGTTCTTGGACAATTACAATTTTGATAAAAACTGATCAAATATTCTGCAAGATAGTCTATAGCAGATAGCTTTCTTTATTTCCTTCTAATCTGGAGAGTTATAACATATTTACAAGACATACAATTATACAAACAGAAACAATTTATGTAACATCGTCGCAGTTTGAATCATATGTTGATAAACTAATTTGTGCTGATTTTGAAATTTGCGCAGATGACTCGTCGTTTCTATTTCTCAGGGGTAAATATGAATCAGTTTGTCCTAAAAACTGGACTTTGTTCGACGACATTTGGAGAGCACTATAAAAATTATTCTAATTCGACGCATCAAAGTACAAGGCTTTGTTTTCTTCAATAACAAAAAAAAGGAAATCAACTGCTTGATACTTCTATAAAAGCGGGCGAGGCCGAGGGGTTACGATGTTGGACTGGTAATCATTGGATAGCCAGCTCTGCGTTGGTTTAAATCCCATCCAAAACCTGCCTCATTGTTTCCTTGAACTAGAAACTCGTATAGCTCAGTACTGAGGGACAAGCACGCGGACACGAAAGTGATAAATCTAAGTTGTAAGAACTTGTTTCACAATCGAGCTAAAATAAATTTGTATACAAAGTAAACAATGAAATCACATGACCATAATAACAACATCAACATTTTATTTTACCTGAGATTGTCATATCTCATTGAAGCAGTAGGGTTGGATCTTACAGCACGCAAAGGTTTATGGGTATTTTGCAGAGCCTCAGATTCTGTAACTAACAAAGATGGCGGCGGTTTCTTCTTTTTACGTCGTATCGATGACAACGAGCGACGTAGGTTACAGAAACCTTCTGTTAGCGTATCCAACGTGTTTTCAGTAAAACTATGACGGTGACTCATGATTAAATTCACTTTTTCAACTTCCGGAACCTATATTCAAAATCCTAGCCCTTCCAACTGCGCAACGAATGTTTGAATTTTCTACTTTAACTCCGGGAAGCTAAATTCAAAATTCTGGCGCGCTGCTAACTGCACCATGAATGTTAAAATTCACTGTTTTGACTTTAGGAAGCTAGATTTAAAGACCCGGCGCGCAACCAAGTGCGCTACAGATCCCGGTCCTTCTTGAATACGCAATAAATGGTTTTAAAACTATAAATGGAAAATGAATACGTTTTTAATTACCAAGCACGCATATTCAACGTTTTAATTAATCTCTTCAAGTCAGAATACCAGTAAATTCACTAACAAATATTAAATCAACATGTCAAAAACAATTCACATATTAGAGTTAAACAAAGTAGTCAACTAAACTTTGGCTAGAAAACTGGATTTCTGACTTAGATGCAGACGTCTTGGCAAACTGCGTGCATAAACGATCTAAGGCTTTAATGTCTTATTTTTCTGATAGATAATTAATTCTACGTATATTTGTATGACATGAGGTGTCTGTCCGATCGTTGTATGCAAAATTATATTCACAGACAAACTAGTCATAGAAATGTCCGTTTATCAACCATGATATCTCATTCTATACCTAAAATATGTAAACACTAGCCAGTGAGCACAATGACGATTTCTTGGTGAAGATTTCATACTAGTTAAAACACGAACGATTATTTTGTGATAAAAGCGACAAGATCACTGTTTTCAGAATTCATGATATTCTAATGGAATGCCTTCAGATTTTCGATACAAAATGACAGTGAGTCATATCTAGAGCAAAATGCAGTTTATACATTCATGTAAAAATGTCTGTAATATAAATGATATTAAATGTATTTCGTTGAATATAAAATGATATTGAATATATTTCATGGAATACCAATAATATGATTACCTATCACGAACACATAAAAACGTAAATACTGTTCATTAAAAAGGATGCTCTGTTAAACACGCCTGCTTCAGAAAACTCATAAAAACATACACTTGTCTTTATCTAGCCCAGCGTTCCATTAGACATTGCTTCTTTAGAAATTTTAAAAACATTAAATAGTAGGGCTGTCACGATACGCCAGAAGCGTATCGCGATATACTGCAATACGCTGGCATTGTATCGCGATACATACCACGATATATTGTGGGCTTTTAGATTCGTTGTGCCTTCGCTGAATTCAAAAGAAACAAATCTTACATGCAGCTACTGACAGAATCTGGTTTCTCTTTAAGAAAATAATGTCATACAGGACTGTGACGTGCCCAAATCGGTTAAATTATTGTAACTTAAGGTAAACTGGAATGAACTATTAAAAAACTGACGTTTCGCTTCTTTTATTTCAAGAAGGGAAGAATTTTCCAAAGAAATAAAAAATATCGCCAAATACCGGTACATTAAAATCGTACCACAGTACGTATTGCCGCAGCTGCGTATTGCAATATACTGGTATACCGGTATATCGTGACAGCCCTATTAAATAGCCGCATATTAAACAAAGACGTGAAGTTCAATGCTACGTTAAACATGGCTGCTTTCAGAAAATAAACAATGAAGCGCCTAGTATTAAATCAAAGGCGTCAAATCATACAAGCAAACATTATTTAGTACAAAACTGTAACCCACAAAACGTACACACTTTGTAATGCACTGCGGTCACGTGATGAGCATGCATTATACTTAACCATCAATGAACAATTTAAATATTTTTATGTCCTATATTGTAGACGATGTTGTTCCATTTATAAGTCACTAAGGACTCATATCACGTCATTGAGTAAGGAAAAACAACAATACCCTGGAGAAATGATACAGCCATAATATAGTATTATATATCATGGTATACTCCGTCCTATCCTAAATAGAAAAATAATTGAGGAATAGTTTTTCATATCCCATTGTTCTATTAATGTATCATTTATATTCCATTTAACAATATCTAATTTTTTTCTATCGATCGGTACAATATAATCCAAGAACGCTAAAACATTTCCTTATTTCTAGATTCGTTGTTTTTTATATAAATACAAATATCCATACCAAATGCATCACTTCCGCTACTTATATTACCAAACTCGAATTGCTTGAACAAATCACATCTGAGGATTTACAAATCGTCGATTTCATTTATCAAATAAGACTACATGTTTCTAAATCACGATTCATAACTACAGTTCGACTAGTTTTAATCAAAAATCACGATACAGAGCTACGAAATCCACACTAACGCAAATGCTCTATACAAACTCTTTCACGAAGTCCTTTAGTAAAATCACACATCAACGCAAAATGCCGACCCAGTCAGTATAAAACCTCGCTGACAAAATAATGTCTTTCATCCTAGTATTAATATCCACAAACGATTAAACCCACACAAAAATCTTAACAAATTCCTGGAACTTAATAATTTATTGTCTAGACTTACAAATCCATTTTAAAACTTTCAAATTTTTAACTCAATTGCACGGTTAACTTATTTCAAAAGCATATTAATATTTGAACCAATATGAATTAACCAAACACATTTTTAAAGAATGACGAATTATGACTGACGGTCTTTAGACGATGATCATTTTTTCTTAGAAAACGTCAGGGCATAATCACCGACTGTATTGGCTAACAGATCATGTATTTATACACAAATCCTAAAACCAATACCTATCGTAGTTACTGTAGAAAGATTGACGCAACGATTCGCCTTTTATTATCATTTTTTGCTTTCCAATTGTGAAGTTTTTTGTTGATTGCTTCAACGCAAAGAATATAATAACTTGAAATCTGTTTTTGAAAGCTTTAAGAAGAAATTTCATTTAAATCTTTGAACATTGTTTGACTTTTATTCTGGATAAATTGAACAAAAACAAGTACTATTTGTTTCGAATTTTAGAAACCTTTGTAAAATGAACAAAAACTGTCTAAATTACATGCGTGCAATGTTTGCATTACATTGCAATTCTTTGATAAAAATTAAGAGAATAAGATGGAGACTAGAGTATGAATAAAATATGCGTCTGAAAAAAAAACCAATGCTAACTCAACCCTTATTGTAATTTTCAGTTTACGCATCCTGTCTAATTCGAATGTACGACCAACTTAATAATTCTGTCTAATTCGAATGTACGGCCAAATTAATAATTCTGTCTAATTCGAATGTATGGTCAAATTTATTTTAAAAAGACGATTGTCTTTTCCACTTTAAGGTTTCGCGTGAGTTTTGACGAATTAACTTTTGAACACCGCCAAACTGAATTGAGTGTAGATGTTTTGATTTTCTAGTTAACTCGATTTCGTTCTTCTAAAAGCAACTAATAGGGAGATTACATACCTTAATATTTTCCAAACTAAATTGCACAATCGGAACTCATCTTGTTCATGTGCTGAACACTTGTTGCATTGTTGGACGGCACATAAGACTAACACACGCAATGGAAACTTTTGGGCGAAATGAAGCATTCATTATTGAAATGGAGATTTAAATTTTTATATATATAGGTTCTACGACCTAGAGTACCCAGTAGTCTACGTACCCAGAGTCTAGCAGGATTCTGAATACTAGATCGAGAATCTTGATAACCTCGGGGTACGAGAATGCGACCAACTGACTGCTTTATTAACCTGCATGTCTTTTCCATAAAAAGGCCGCACCAGAAATTATATTATGTCTGTCTTAATCGAATGTTCGGTAAATTTTATAATGACCACTTCGTCTAGGATTTGCACACACATTTGCACACGTCTGATAGCAGATGATATTTTTCAGAATATTTAGCTAATTGCAAGATGTCTTACAGTTAAAAAATACTTCATAAAATGTCTCTAGGACTCTAGATAATAATATAGAAGCGATTCTATTTATCCAATAAATTCTCCCCAGTACAGTGAAACATCGGTTATCCGAACCCAAGACGTCATCTTTACACTCTTCATAAGCAAGGGTCCCTATACATAGGGTCCATGATATAAGTGGCAATTTATCATGCACACGTCAACATTAAAAAAAATCATTTATCTATATTTTTATTGTAGGATAAACCATTTTCATTAGCTGTGATTTGCTTACACTAAATAGCAAGTTCGTTGGCACTAGCTATTTAATAAGGGCAACAAAACGAGTACCAATGTTTTATCCTACAGCAAAAGCATAAACACTTACTATACGCAGGGTTCATGAACAAAATATGGAAACAAACTGGGTTTTTTCCGATTCTATCAAAGAATATTAAGATTTCTAAACGAAGGAATACATACATTATAACAGCCGTGTGTGTGTTTTATAATAAAATATTGATGGCGTCACGAAAAATAGAAGAGTTTCGTTCTTTTGACAAACACTGATAACAAACAAGTCATGTGGTATAAGCAGCATGGAAAATGTATTTTCAGACATGTTACTGCAGTAACTTTGTAAAGTTTAAAATATTCAGTCCACGAAACTGGTGGGTGTCCGGTTACACGGGACAACCAATGTCTAGCTCTGGCAACTAAATTTTTTTTTGGAGCAACCAAATTTCTACTAACAAGATATAGTGCTCTCTGCGAAAATGACCTGTTTAGGCAACCACTTTTATATCCTAATTTCGTTCACTGCCACTTCTCAAAGACAACATCTTCATGTGTTTCACAAGTAATAATATGTCACACACACGACAATCTTATAACGTCAACCAATATGATAAAAACACCGGCTGTCTGTTTTCCCAAGGGCACAGACTACAAGACTTAACCATGTTGTGAAACTATAATTTGGAGGACACTTGATCTTTCACTATGAGTTAATTACTTCTCCGTCTGCAACAACTTTGGAAGAAAAAAATGATAATAAAATACGCGTCTGAAAAAAACATCGCTAATTCAACCCTTATGGTAATTTTCTGTTTACGCATCCTGTCTAATTCGAATGTACGACCAACTTAATAATTCTGTCTAATTCGAATGAACGACCGACTTAATAATTCTGTCTAATTCGAATGAAAGACCAACTTAATAATTTTGTCTAATTCGATTGTACGACCAACTTAATAATTCTGTCTAAATCGAATGCACGACCAACTTAATAATTCTATCTAATTCGAATAAACGACCAACTTAATAATTCTGTCTAATTCGAATGTACGACCAACTTAATAATTCTGTCTAATTCGAATGTACGATCAACTTAATAATTCTGTCTAATTCGAATGTACGGTCAAATTTATATAAAAAGACGGTTGTCCTTTCCACTTTAAGGTTTTGAAAACTTTTTTAGAGTATACAGCGCTCTCCAAAATTTCTGAACATTTCAACATTACCACCAGTATTTTCACTTTAATAAAAATTGATTGATTCAACACAGTTTGAATCATTTGGTGGTAATTTTATCAATTAATGTTGATATTGGAATTTCTTCAGACTTTTTTATTTCTTTTTATTTCACGACAAAATGTGAATTAGTTAATTCAAAAATAAGATTTTCTCCAATGACTTTTAGGGATCATTGCATGTTTGGACATCGGTTTATAGTCCTATGAAATTGGACAGTATAAAACAAAGCAATGTTTCTCAAAAGTCACTAACCGGTGAGTATCATTCAATGCTCACAAAATAAAGTTTTGTGTTCGTCCTGGGAACAATGTATTGTCCGGAAAGTCTATCCTGGTAAATTTAACAGTAAAGTTTCATTTTTATGACCATAAAAATCAATTCATAGCGGAATGATCTAAGAATGCTTAGGATGTTCTTCTCAAATTAAGCTTTTGGGACTAACAAAATCGTCAAAAAATCGCATATTTTTTCAATAACCAAGGTGTTCTTTTTAGCATCTTTCAGCGTAATAATAAGCGACAAAAATGCTATTGTTGAGTTGCATGTTGCACTGAAAATTCAAGAATCAACTCGGTCTCGCATTTACACGCGAGAACACAGAAATGACAATAACCGGTCGTACATGAAGACCATAATGAGGTGAACACGTCCACTCTCTTCGTCTAATGACTGAGATATTAAATTTACGTTAATCGTTGCTACAAGTCTTTCCCAGCGTTATAGACTTCATATATACACTGCCCGACAAAAGTTCCTTCACACATTTTCAATTTACACTGTATTATAGGGAATTTCAAAAAGATGTAAATATAGTTTATTGTTAAATGAGTTTTAATGTAGCATTTTTAAATCAATACCTTTTTTCTTGTGGAATAAAACATAAAACATATATATAATTTGATATACATGTATGTGCATCAAGATACATTGATCATAGTTTTTGAGGCAACTCAACAAATAAGATATACCCAAAGAATGTTTTCCATTGCATAGATAATGAATACAATTAAAATTTAACTCGAAAATTGCAGCAACTCTATAAGGGGACTTTTGTCAGTTATCTTTCTCAGACTTAATCTAAAGCAATCCAATTGGTAAGTATGTCCTTACAGTTGGAATCCTCGGATTAAAAAGTTATTTAAGATTTATTTTGGCAAATTGACATTGAAAAGTAAGGGCAAAATCCGAGTAATTCAATTAATTGGACCTACCTATTTAGTTTAAACAATATTTTATTTCGGTAAATACAAACATAAATATATATACAAAGTAATGGTCAAATATTACAAAAGAGAGGATTGAGAAGATAGCTTTAAAAGCTAGTTTTGTGATCTCTCTCCTCAAATTAGAAAAAAACAAAAATAAAAGTATTACAAAATACATACATTCCGGTTAGATTTTAGTGTTCTAGTATGAAAACTTGTATATAAACGCAGACGCGGTTAAAAACAAAGAAAAAGACAAAAGAGAGAAACAGAAATGAAGGCAGAATGAGATAATGTAGGATATTTATGATATCCTCTTAAGAGGTCAGTCTTTTGAGAACTATAGGCAGCTTTGATTAGTTACGAATGGCCAAAAGTTTAAACAAATCTTTTTGTGTTTTTTATAAAATTTTGAATACTTTTGAATATTGTAATATTTGTCTTAAGATCAAGTGTTTCGTCGCCAAATAGAAGTTTTTGTTCAGTTAATGTTGTATTGAATTGCTGAAGATTTTCATGAAGGGCTTCTCGTTGTGGTTCAAACAGAGGACATTCTAAGAGATAATGTTTCGTTGTTTCAATTTGTCCACAGACACAGTTTGGGTTGTCAATGATATTTTTAGAGAAAAGGTGTTCTTTTAGGATGCTACAATGAGTTCTAAGGCGTGTGTGATGAATAGAGTTTACTCTATCACCTTCGAAATAGTATTTGGGAATTTGGTATCTGTGATAATGTGTTGTCAAACCATGTTTAAACGACTGCAATGTTTGTGCTTCTCTCACTTCAGTTGGGATTAAATTCCAGTTTCTTATTGTGTCCGGAAGGAAAGATTTAGAAAATAGATTTGTATTGCAAAATACATTCCGAGTGTTTGTGGCATTTCTAAGGCTGTAGGATGTTACATCAGAAATTTGTTCAGGTATTAAGTCGCTAAGGTACTGTGGAGACAGACCATTTTTCATTTTATAGAATTGTGTCAGTCTATGTTCCGTCCGTCGCTGTTTAAGCGGAACAATTCCGGTTTCTTTATAAAGTCGATCTATAGAGACAAGTTTAGTGGTACCTGTGATGATACGAAGGGCTTCAAGTTGGACATTTTCAAGAAGAGTTTCGTCTTGTGTTGTTAAGTTAGCCCAGATTACATCACCATATTCTAAGACCTACCTATTTGAAGAGTACATATGTGCAAATAACTGACTAAATTCCTTACTAAATGTACGGTGAAGGCACTTTTGGAGGGTAGTATAGTTATATTCTTGTAATAATCATGTGGCATTTAATATATATGTATATCATATCACGATATCTCTCGTCATAATCATTAGCAAATATCACTTCAGGGGTAAGTAAGATATAAAAATCTACAAATACAATCATCTTTTTATGTCTGTCATGACGAAATGTCATTTTTATCGAAGGTTGGAGGAAACGCGATTATATGGAATTATGCTATAGCCATTGGCGCTCTCAGCACTAGTTTTAAGACAAACTGACTGGTAAAAATCTTATACTAGAACACATTGGATACAAAAACGCGCGTGTTGCTGTTGATTATTTTATTCAATTAGGGCAAATTGGCAAATATATTGTGAGAAATATACATGTACATAAAAGTCACAAAAACGTTCTAAAACATCTTTATCGTAATTTACGGGTTATGATTTATACATAAATTCACCACCTTTTAAAGTTGTAAGTCGATTGCACTAAAATTAACATTATCATAACACAGTAACACTGCTTTACAGCTTCAAAAATGTTTCTATACAATATTTGAGAGTTTAGACAAAGTTGATACTATGTGATGTTGTTGATCATGTTATTTGATTAGGCAAACTGACAATTATTATTAAAGAAATATACGCAAAATTTACAAAAAAGCACTAAAACCATATACATGTATATCGTTACTAACAGAAGCGTGTTCAGTTACCGCGAACGTTACAGAACGTTACATAACGATACATTCAGAACTCCTCGGCCATTCGCTGCGAACAATCTAATCTAATACACAAATATGTGATCGTTAAGGCAATGAGTGATGTTTCAATATTTACGGACTAAAAACGAAACATCACTCAATGCCTACACGATCATATATTTGTTTACTTCAACACCGGTAGTTTCAAAATAGCGTCTAAATATGTCCGAGATTATTCGCAGCGAATGGCCGAGGAGTTCCGAATGCATCGTTATGTAACGTTCTGTAACTTTCGCGGTAACTGAACACGCTACAGGTATCTGCAGTCTTCAAAATTAGTGGGTGACCGGTTGTCCGGGACGACTACTTTTTAGTTCGGGCAATCAAAATTTCTTTTGGGCAACTAAAAACCTAACAGAAATATATAGTGCATGCTACTAAAATGACCTGTTCAGGCAACAACTTTCATATCCTAATTTCGTAGACTGTATCTGTTATTAATAGATAAAATCACTATCTTTGCGTTTGTACAAGTATGTCAATATGCTCTAAAATGTCTTTATCAGAATACTGCTCTATTGCTTTAAAAATGTTTCTACACAATTTTCAGAGTTTTAGATAAAGTTGATATTTAAGTTGAAATCTGTGAAAGAACAGCTTTAAATATTGTTCTCTTGGACAGTGTTCTCATTATGTAATATTAAAACGATTGACGCCCTCTCTAATATAACAATTTACTGCTTTTGGTTAATGATTAATGGTTGGTCGGTTATTCAGTGTTAGTGAAACGCTTTATGGACTATTTTTATAGCGCACGTACTAGAATCTACAGTCTCTTAGACGCTTATTGACTGTAAATCTATAATTCCAACTCATGAGAGATTTCCAGAGCAAATTGAGAGGCTGATACCAGTAATCTCCCTTTAACAGGTTTTTTACCAGATACGTGTACATAGATAGACCGTGCGCAGCGTTTTTAGCCAGCGCTTATATAATGTCTAAAAATAGCCCGCGTTTAAATGTACCTTCCAATATGGCGGCCAATAGAACGTCGGAATAACGGTGTATTATTAGCAGTTTAGCCGTTCTACTATTACTATGTGTCTTTACATTACAAGCCCAATGTTTCGTATAATTACGTCATAAAAAGTAGTTCCCCATTTGTCAGGTTTCTGATGTATACCTACACCAACATGTTTGACTTTGTTATTTGAGACCACTCCATTAGATACAGCGGTAATTAACGAGCCGTTAGGGTTATAAAAACGTTTTAGGTTTCTAAATAGAGACAACTTAAACAATATTGGATACTTTGATTGTACAAGGGCACCACACTTCCTGGCGAATAGTTCATGGTCAAAGCTAGAATTGAATTTCTGTGGAAGACAGTTGATAAACAATGGTAATTGGTTTGTTTTTTTCTTAAATGTTAAAACGTGAGTAATTTCAAGGTTAAGTGAGGTGTTAAAACGTTTTCTATTACTCTAACAAGCGTAATATTCTGTTAGCATCGACTCAATCCTTTCGTAGCACTAGATTATAAATTCGCTGCGTTGACTTCTGCTCCATGAGCGCGTTGAGAGCGTTATAAAATTACAAATATAATCGGAAGCACGGATCGTGCATACTATTAGTTTATGCTTACATGCAGACCAATAATACATTTGCTTGTTAATAAAAATCGAATCGAAACATCCATCTTCTTGTTATGTATAAGTGCGTTATTTTACCCAATAATACATGTTAGCGTAAGATTACATCTGGATTCAGCAGCAAAGGAACTATTTTTTGTGACGACAAAAAAAGTAAACTCAGATAACATTGAAATTGGAATTTCAGGCTAACAAGAAAATGAGTTTATTGCATTACATGTCACGTAATTTTTATATGCCTTAATGTTGTTAACATTGCGTTGCAATCTCAATTTATCGCACCAAGGGAACACGTAGATGGAAACAAACAAACTGCAAATACATGTACTTTTTACTCAGAATCGAACTTTTGTCGTAAAGAAAAAATATACATTCAGAAATATTCAGAAATATTTCAAGAAACCTTGAATTTGGAATTTATTCCTATTGTTTTAAGATTCGTTTTAAATCTGGCTCAAACGTTCGTCTATAAAATCATGTGTTTTAAACATTCGTAATTAATCTAATTCAACCTCATTTATAGAAATGTAACTAATTCGACCCTATTTACTCGCACCTGAGCTAGTTCGATACCATGTTTTTGCTCCTGAATTTAGTTTACCAAAGGTTTTCGCTACTGAACTATTTTGATATCATGTATCATGAATTACTGTCTTTAATTTATTCTACGTCGTGTCTTCGCACCTGAACTAATTCGACCCCAGTGTGCTCGCGCCTGACATACATCGACCCCATTATGCTAAGTGTTTAATTTGTTTCTACACGAACATATCTAATTGTTTTGTTTGTTGCCTATAATTAAAGGCAAGTGTCATTGGTGGTCAATAATTGATATAAACTCGCGACAAAACCAATTTATTATCTCCTGGAAGTAGTGTGTCTATACTTATATTAACACCAACGTGAGTAGTATTTAGGTATTCATGAAATATGCGGGTCGTTGGTAATGAAGGAGCAAAACTTTGCCCTCGCAATGTCCTTGAACTAAATCATGATTGCAGGACAAGTAACTCATACTTACCCATGAGAAAATCCGAGAGAAAGAGAATCATCTGAACAATTTACAAAATCAGAATTAATTATTGTATCAACTGTAAGGAGATCATTGAAGCAAACCTCTTTTAAGTTAGCTATTCGTGATTTTTGTTCCAATAAAAAACATAAGGTCGATCTGATGAACACTGTTCTGTTGTCTGCGTTCCTGTGGCTCTTTTTACACAAAAAATCTTACGATAAAAATATCGCAAGTCAAAAGCAAGAAACATTATTAAAAAGGCCATTTTATAGCCAATCAAATTATTTAATTGTACACGTATACCTTTTGAATATCATATCATAGTTATATTTGTTATCCTTCCAACTTTAAACCGCAAAATTATGAAACTGACTTACATTATTTCTTTTCGTTATATTTTTTCTAAAAATGTCAACTGACCTTCTTTGAGATCTATGATAATAAGTGTATATTTGTATTTGTCTTTACTTATTAGCTCATCGAGGTCTTTCCAAGTGACACAATTTTGATAACAATAAAAAAGTAAGAAAAACATCGTAAACAGCTACAGTAAAAAGCACATACATTCCACGCAGCCAAAGAGGTAAATGAGGAGATATTTTAGATTTGAAAGCGTTTCTTACGAGTGAACGCCACACTCAAAGGACAAAAACAAGAACGGATATCCGCTTTGGAACGGACAGTTGCAAAAAGCCACTGAGGCTTTTGGCTAGGTTCTTGGTTGCACAAACCTCACACTTAGCCGAACAGGTTAATGTAAGAACAAACAATAACAAATTGTCATGGCGAAAAACCCTAGGTGGGAGATACTTTAGTGGAGATTGGCAATGAAATAGTTTCAACGGTCATTCTCCCTCCTTCCACTGATTTTAAATCATGTAGGACAGTAGTCATTCACTAATGGAAGTATGCGCCTAGTATTTGGTTAACAGCTAAATCCAGAGATTTAGCCTTTACGGGAATAGTAAGTAGGTTGACTGACCGCCATTATATAACCTTTACAATGTGTTGCTACGGCGTTAAACCCAATAACAACAACATGGCGGAAACAACTTCGACCAACGCTTCATTCGATAAAGTAGCGTGCAAATACAAACTAACACAAGAAATCAAAAAGGTTCAAAGCATTATCAAGTCAAAAGGCAAGTACATTTGTACTTAATAACCTCATAGAGAACAGGGCATCTGAAGTTACAGAAACTTGATAACATTAAAGTTTCTAAGACAATCATAAATAACATTTTCAGGTGTTACCGATGTAGGGTCGGACGGAAAATATTTTATTCTACACTACCGTTTTTAAGTCCTTAAACTTCAGACAAATAAAAAACAATCATCTTTGTCGCAGCAATAAAGACGTAGTTATGTACTCTGAACCTAGCATAAACTATAAAAATAAAGACATTATGAACGTCGTCTTTGAGTTTAAGGCGATGTATTGTACAGTAGGGAGACATTTTTTTAAAATTATTAGTCTTTTCAGACATATTAAGATGAATTAAAGTAAACACAACATACGTTCTTTACTCTAGGCTTAGAATCATTAAAGCTAGAGTTGCGTTGTTTGATTTATAGTACATACACTTAAAAATGTCGGTGAAAGTCATGTGGCATATGACCGAGTTAAAACAAACGCTCAATGACTGGCTGTACTTAAAAGGGTAAATTAGTTAAATCAAAGCATTGGAGTTCTGGGGGAACAATGTCCTGAACTTATGGGCTATGCTATAAGATATATGTTGCATCGCTTTCAATTCATAAATAATTTATCTTTTTCGGATATTACGAATTCGGATAATCGAGCATTAACTGTACATATATATGGAACACAATACATCAGTCATATACAGTTCATTGCATCAACTTGAAACATAAAACCGCTTTAATGTAATTTTATTCAAGTACGAACTACTGTATCATGCGGAACTCCTCGACCATGAATAGTGTTCCGAGTACTTCTATACTGTAATAAAACGCTGACGAATTGATTTTCAGAAAACGGAAAAATAAAAACAACTCTTGGAATTTGTAAATATTTCATAGTAATGATAGATCTATGCTTTGCGTTTATTGGAAAATCTAATTTGGCAACATGTAACAAGATCATCTATCATCAATTTGTCAAATTTCCCGCTGGAGATGATCCTTTGAATACATTTGAAATAATATGATGGGATTTTGTGTCTTGAAAGATGTTTTTAAGATTATTCACATTTATTGACTTTTTAAAAAATCTGAAAGAGACAATGGCACAGTTTAGTTTGATTCACATTATTCAGACATTTGAAGAAAAGGGGTTAATGTGGCTAAATGGAGATTTTGATGGGATTTATTTATTTCAATTTTATCACTTAAAATGTAATTTAGTGTGGGTTATGCTGTGTTTAAACACTTTTTACGGCCATTTTGTAGTGGCTAGACGTCCTAATTACATTTTTTGGATAGGCTAAGATTTCTTAACAAAACGTTTAATTATGTTCTTAGCATAAATCATTACCTGTGTCCGATAATGAAAATTCGCTTTGAGAATCGGAGAATTCCTCGATTGGAGAATATTCCAACGGAGATTGATTTCCCATGGGAAACTTACTTTAAGTTGATCATATTTCTTGCTAAGATATATGGATGAACGTTTAGTGATGTTATGCCAATATAAACATAAACACTTATTGAAAATTTGAAAAATAAAAAAGTAAGCTAGCAAGGTTCAGGATTCGTAAACTCACATTCTTTGGATAGGCTAAGGTTTCTTGACAAAACTTTAATAAAGTTCTTAGCAAACACCATTACTCATGTCTGATAATGAAAATTCGCTTTGAGAATGGAAGAATTCTTTCATTGGAAAAAAATCCCACGGAGAAGGATTTTCCCATAGGAATTTTACTTTTAATTTCAAGTTAGACATATTCTTAGTTGAGAAATCTGGATGAAAGTTTACTGATATTATATCCATATGTACATCTACACTTGTTGAAAATTTGAAAAATTAAAATGTAAGCTTGCAAGATTGCCGGATTCACCAACGTATTCTGGACAAAGTTATGGTTACACAAGATTGGGCTTCGTTGTGTCAAGCTCACTAAGGGAGTTCTACCTTAACTCTTATACTGTGTTTAACGCCGTATCACTACCTTAATTCTTTTTCTGGGTTTAACGCCGTATCACTACCTTAACTCTTATACTGTGTTTAACGCCGTATCACTACCTTAATTCTTTTTCTGGGTTTAACGCCGTATCACTACCTTAACTCTTATACTGGGTTTAACGCCGTATCACTACCTTAACTCTTATACTGGGTTTAACGCCGTATCACTACCTTAACTCTTATACTGGGTTTAACGCCGTATCACTACCTTAACTCTTATACTGGGTTCAACGCCGTATCACTACCTTAACTCTATTTTAAAATAAAATGAAGTTCTCAAGTATTTCTAAGTTACAAGTAAAATGTCTATCATTGATGTTATTTAAATGCAAATGAGAGTATAAGGAAATTAATGTGTATTTTCAATCACTCTTAAAACCGGTTATTAACATATAATTTGCATGAGACTTAGTTTTGTTGTATGTTGCTTGCGTGTTGCTTTTAGAACACGATAGAAGATGTATTAAATATGTTTCCATTTTGTATAACTATTTTAAAATTTGAAATTTTGCCGTATATATGTAACGCTACAATTTGACGAGATGCAAAACGGAATTAATTTCCATAGCAACAGTGAAACATTCTGCGTGAAGAATATACTTGTAACAGTTCATATGCAATCCCCCAAAAAACTAACGCGCTAATTCAAATTGATGAAATTGCTCAGTCACACTTAGGTCCCAAACTAATACAGATAAAACACGAAACATGATGATCAATTTCGAATTTCGGTCATTGCTAGTTAAAAAGGGGAGTAACTGTTAGCCATAGCAACTTATAAGGGGAAGTAACTGCTGCCGGAAGTTTGATTTTGCCACTCGGTAGAGAAAGTAAACGCTACCAAGAGTTTAAATTTGCTTTTTTTTAAAAGGAAGTAACCAGTTTATATTTGCTTGAGCGCAATCCACGCCATAGCATAAACTTACACATTCGGAACTCGTTTCTTCTACTTAAGTATCATTCGGAACTACCTCGGCGATCTTCTACGCAGATAAACTTACATCTTCGTTGATGATCACCGAGGTTGTTCCGAATGCTTAAGTATACGTAGGATACAAAATTGGTGTTCCAATGACAAACTGCGTCCAGAGCTCCAAGATTTCGTAAATGCAAAGCTAAGCATTATCAAAATACATATATCCAAATTCTTCGCCTACATGTACAAGCAATACACCCTCTTACGCCTTAAATCATTCTAAAGGATCAACGTATCGTGTCTGTGGACAATAAATAAACTATTTCCAAACTATGTATGCTTTATTATTATATAGTATTAGACTATACATCATGTAATTCCATTTTACTGCCTGAAACAGTCATAAATGTGTACATAATATACTTTTATAGTTGCAGGATTGCATGCTACACGTTCTTACATTTGTATTGGTCACCTTCGAGTCTAAATTTGATGCCATTAATGTCCAGTTAATCTGTTGTCCATCTAGTGTCTACGATATTGGTTAACTCATTCATCGGTCAGTGGTATCTACATTTACCCCACTGATTTAAATACTCGATTATCGATTGTGAGTAAAGAAATATCGAATCTTTTGAATGTAATTGACCAACTTGTTCCAAAGTGTTTACAGCTGTAAGTAGTCTGTCCGACCATTTCGGTATGATGAACCATTTGGCTGATGCTTTAGGAGCAGTGGTCCAGTGGTAGAACGCGAGTGGTATCGAGAGGTCCTGGGTTCGACCCCACTGGGGGCACTGTTAATTTCCTTGAGCAAGAAATTAACCTACATTTGTTCAACTCCAGCCAGGTGTAAATGGGTACTGTGAGGGATCGCTTGCCTGATGGTGATTTTAGTGACTAGGAGTTATTGTACAAGATTGTAAAGCCGGCTGAACATGTATATGGAAGCAGACTTTAAACCGCACTTTAACACTTTTTAACTTAAAAAAAAGGTTTTAATACGTATGTTTACAATATACAACATGGACTTGACAAACGCTTTGGAATGTTGTCTTCAGTATACAAAAAATGGTTTGCTCAACGTTTTAATTGTCGATAGAATCGTAAAGGCGTCAAACTTATTAGAGTCTAAAAAATTACGATTTCACGTCTTCGAAATTTACCTCAAACTATCAGCTCCTGTATCATATCACTTTGACTTCACTCTATCCAACCTTAAATTCAACTTAAATAAAATGAAATAGAACATTTCAAGTCTGCTAAACAAGTAAAACAAAAGCAAAAATATAATATTGCAGATATCTAACACAATTCTTCCATAGATTCTTTTTTTAAAAAAAAGCATGTTTGTTTAGCAGAAAGCCTATAAGTCATATTTTCCAAATTAACGTCAGTGTTACCATAGTAACGAAGCCAAGACGAGGTTTCCCACGAAATGCCTTGATTCTAAGTAAATTCTCGAAATAAAAAAACAAAACCCTTGGTAATATTTTAATCAGTATACAATGGCATTACATAATATCATGAAGAGTCTTAAAAGATCAGTCTGTCTTTGTTTGTCTTTAAGCAAATTGAGTTTTTATTATTCTGGTACGTAAATAATTCCAAGAACGTTGGATCAGTAGAAATTTGATATTGCAACATAACGCTGATCTTGTAAACAATGCTCTTAAATGTTAATGATATTAAAGGCCTTGATACATATCTCTGTGGCAATTCGCTTCCTTTTACTGATTCTTAATCATATAGCGTAGCTGTCATACGCTGACGGAAGTATGGACCTAGTTAATGGCCTAGTAACGATGAGTAGGTTGACTGACCGCCGTGATATTAACTGTGAAATGTATTTTAATGCGTTAAACCCAAACATAAAATACTTTGAAAATTAAAATTTAGCTCTATTGTAAAACAAGTTCTTGCAACTTACATTATTCACGTTCGAGTCCGTTTCTTTGTCCCCATGTTCTAAGCAAGTAAGGTAAAGGTTCTAGCTCAAAGAAACAACAAAGTATGTCATAACCTTTTGTTGGCTGCCATAAACAGAACCAGAAACCGTTTGATTGGAAATACAAGGCATGAAGGCATATTTCACTTGCGCAACGATATTGGCCATGAAAGTTTCATGAAAATTATGCGAGCATCATAATGTTTGACGTACGTCAAATGGACCGTCTACCGGTTCGGGCTTTTGTTCGTAAAAACTTCTCACGCCGGTAACGTATTTGCGTTGCTACTTTAAATAAAGGCAGATAATAATCGCTGTGGAGAGTTTATTGTTAGATGCAACAGTACTTTTCTAATTGTGTACAAAATTAATTATTAAAGGAGTTACACGTTATTTGAGAATTCAAAGAGTTTCAGGAACTGCCATCATACATATTTAAATAAACATGGTCAATATCAATATTTAAAATAACATTATCCACAGTAGCACCTGGCTATATGGGACTGCACCAACTTTATGCTAAATTGATAGTTAGTTAGAGGCGTTTGTTGTTGACCGCGGCGTTGGAGTTTGCTGAATACAGGGACCCGAGTTTTAGCCCTTCAATTTGAATTACCCCCTTGCGCATACGCTTGTTTTTTAGCACACGTCAAACCTAAATGGTGTGAACATGTCTTCAAGTTCAGAAGCAAATAAAACAGAAAGAATTAAACGGTTTGTTCCTATTACATTGTTAACAATTTCTGATGTTTGGATTTTCGATATAATAAAATAAATATCACATCCTACAGAGGGTGATAGAACGTAATCTTCACCCTTGACAAGTAATGTCTAACCCTCGGCTAAAGCCTCGGTTGACATTACTTGTCTCGGGTGAACATTCCATTCTATCATCCTCTCTAGGATGTGATATTTATATACTGTGGCTTCTGTAGAAGTGCGCCTGCTATTGGAGAATAGTAAAAATGCGCTCAGTGGTTTATTTCTAAATTTCATGTCACATTTATATGGAAACCGTTGTTGTATGAAAATACAACGTTTCAGCTATTGAATAAGCACATCAACAGAGTGTCTATATTGTATCTTTAATTCTACGACAAAATATACTTTTAGAAAAAAATCTTAGTAATTTTGATTATAATATCATAAACACATATTTTACCGTTAAGGTTGATAAACTAGGGGGTAAATTGTAACAGCCATGTATTTGTTTAATGATAAAACGTGGATGATGCCACTTTTAGTTTAGAGTAAAAATGCGCGTGCCTCTGTTATAATGCCTTTAGACCATTGGAAATCTTGTACAAAATCACAAGCCAAAAATATAACTGGAACGTAAGCCAATATTGTGGAAATATTACATACTAGCAAACACGTTAATACAAATAATAAATACAAAATATTATTCTGGCAAAGAAACTACCTGTTAGACATTTGTGTGATGCTTGTTTAGTTATGTCTCGCTTTAGTTAATCAAATGATACAAGCCTGCATCTGATGCAATGTTCTACTTAAGGGAAATCGACTTCTAGACAATGATATGTATACATATATATGTAATGATATATACAAATATTTTAGTCGTACACTGATGGTTTCATTCTCGTACCCAGAGGCTATCAAAATTCTAAATACTAGCTCGAGAATCTTTATAGCCTCTGAGTACGAAAATGTGATGTTATATGTGCAAGAGGGATTTAGTTAAAGATATTGCCAACTTTTATTCAACTGTCTGTGACGCATACATTAGTCCCGCTGATTTAGATCCTTGACATTTGTTTGATAATCAATGTGCATAAAATAATTTTATTGACATTTAGTAAAGACGTTCTGTAATGAGTTTACATACGAGGTTTAATGAACAAATATCAGCAATGTTGATGTATGGGACACTGGCTGTTGAATAAAATTAACCGCAACAAAACAGTAGTTGCCCTGAATCCAATCTGCGTAAACACATATCCAGTAGACCACTACATTAGCGAGTATGCGAGCGGTAAAATTGTAGATCGGGTTTTAATCAGATTGCCCTGAATCTTTAAGCTAATTCTGAACTGTCCGCACAGTAGGAAAGCTTAAGGTTTAACCATTCTAATATGCGCTTCTCGATCTCCGCTTATATCGCCACAATTCACAATTCGTTCTCATGCGGCCAAAAACCTGTTGTCTTTATACACTGTGACAATAACTTATAAGAATTTAAAATGATACTTCTTGATCTCCATATCAACTAAGCAATACGATATTTGCCTGTATTTTATGACGAAAATCTGACGCCCTCCTTTAAAGCTGACGAAACCTTGTTTCTGGAGAATAAATGACAAAAACGCGTGATGTTTGGGAGCTAGCCAACAACATAGAAAACGCTCATGTTGAACAATGACAAAATTGATATTGAGTTCACTTAATACAAGTCTCAACAACAGTCTGACAACATCATCAACAATATACACGATGCCACTTAAAATGTAATATCCGTAAAATACCATACACCATTCAAAAACAGTGCCTTCCAAAAGTTTTGTACAAAAATCTGTCGCTTGTTTTGTCAAAAACCACTTTTACTCATGAAGAACAAACCCAAAAGGTTAATGGACAAGCTACTGATGTTTTATCCTACAGACATCAACTTCCATGCACTCATGAGAAGAAAGAAACAAACAGTCTAAATAAACTCCAAATCAGAATTATTTAGTTCATCAACATAAGAATGTTGTCCCAATATTCCGTGGAATAACTTAATTACCTGACGTTAGATGACTTAGTTGTTCTATTCATATATATTCTGTCAACATATTTTCAAAAATGGAGTAGGCAAACATATCAGGAACAGCAACAAAAAAAATTACAAAAAATCCACTTATAGTCACAGTTTCTAGATTTGGGCAACCAAAAATTTATTTTTGGCAACCAAATTTCTTCAAGCAAAATATAGTGCTAGCTTCTTAAATGACCTGTTTGGACAACCACTTCGGCTTATTTCGTATACTGCAGTAAAAACAAATAGTGAGATTTTTTTTATTTTTACTTTTTTGGTTATAAAATGACGCGGTAAACAAATCATTAAAGCAAAATAAAACTAAAGATTGTTCTGTCTTGAAATAGACATGGGCAAATTAATTGCAACTGAAGGTTTAGGTTATACTTGACACTTAAGTACATAATCTAGCATCAATTATAGTAACATTGATTGTGGTGAGCCTGATCAGCTCTTCTTAGAGTATCATTTGTCCAATCACTTTAGGAATGTACTGTATAGTGTTGTTTATTATCTCAGATATAGTTTATTATGGTTTAAATAAAATGTTACATCAGCATTTCTTGGAGTTTCTGGAAGAATGGGGGTGATCAATACGTTGAATCACTTATTTAGCAACAATACATAGAATTGTGATGAGCAGTTTGCGACGGATGCGAGTATACACTTATTTTATTAAATTGTAATTGTTATGACAACATAAGAGACGAACTATTTTGTGAAATACAAAATGTATACCACAATTATGACTTTTTAGAACTCAACAATGAAATTTACAAAAAACTACTTTTAAACCATCCGCGTAAAGTTGCAAAATATTTTGTAAAATAATACTCGAAAATACAGAGACTTATTTATGATACATAAATTTATGTATTTGCTTTTAAATAGTGTTTTTGTATTTATATTACTTTGTTCCTAATAATATATATATATATATATATATATATATATTGTCTTACACATGTCACTTTAATAAAAACCTTACTTACTTACTTACTTTCTGTATACTTATACAACACTTGAGTTTGTGACGGAAATTGTTCGACAGAACTCACACACTACACTACATGCACAAGTGTTGTTGTTTATCTTAAAGTAAAGCTTTCATAAACTGACTAAATGCAGATTAATTCATTACACGCCTTAACAAATACACTGTAATTAACTGATTAAATTAAAAATGTAATGAGCAGTACAAAAAAGTCATGTACATTTCTTAAGATTACGGATGTTTTGTGGTTGTTGTTGGGTGATGACTGGTGCTCCAGGAAGAAGGCTTTAAACAGAATTCATAAGTCGTTACCGATTAACGTATTTTAGTTACAAGAAGGTCGTTAGGACACTTATTCGCTTACCTGAGAACTACATCATATAAGCGTCTGACACAGGATTAACCACTTTCTCATATTAAGTTTTATGGAACATTGCATGACCACTGAAGTGGACTATTTTTGCCACAGTGGCATAATTTAAAATACGTTTTAAGGACTTGGGAATGATGCCATTAACACAATATAACCGTCTGGGATTTGCGGTTTTAAAGAGGTTTTTGAAACATTTGGTTACAAATCTTTCAGCTGGGCAGAACCTCATTACTGGAATAATCTCCCATTAGAAATAAAACAAGCTCAGTCTTTGTACAGTTTTAAGAAACTTTTAAAAACTTACTTTTTTTAAATTTATTATAATTAAAGAAATTTTACATAGATAACTGAATTTAATTTTAAAATGGTTTATTAATAAGTCCAGTTGTAATGCTAATTCTACCTTTAAGATTAATACTTTATCTAACCAATCAGGCGCTGACACTGATGGATGTTCTGGCGGGATCCTTGGATCGGACTTTGCATCTTGCAATGATGGATTTTCTAGGGCAACTAGTCAGATTCCCCATTGGCTAGGTGTTGCCTTTCCACCAATAATATAATCATTACCTTTAAGATTAATACCTTATCTAACCAATCAGGCACAGACGCTGATGGATGTTCTGGCAGGATCCTTGGATTAGAATCCGACTTTGCACCTTGCTATCATGGATTTTTCAAGGCATCTGGCTGGATTCCCTATTGGTCGGTGGCTGCCTTTTCTCATAATCTAATCATAACTTTTATCACTTTTACTTTATCACTATATAATGCATTGTTGGGGGACGCGCGGGCGATGATGCTGGTGGATGTTCGGGCAGGAGCCTTGGATTAGAATCCAACTTTGCACCTTGCAATCATGGATTTTCGAGGCATTGGCCTGATTCCCCATCGACCATTTTGCTGCCGTTCTACCAACAATCCATTATCTAGCATTCACATTTTTACAGTTGAAAATTCACTGGTTTTGTTGTTGTTGTTGTTTTTAAACTGCTATTAGCACTTTATTGATCACTAATTCTTAGTTTTATATTACTCTTCAGTTTATGTTTTTTATATATTATCATCTCTTAATCACTTTCATTTTCATTTAAACTTGTTTTTTCCTAATTAAGCATATGATTGTGAAGCGCTTTTGAACATATATTCAATATGGTAGAGCGCTATACAAATGCGGTATATATATATAAAAACTTCCGTATACATGTGAGTCATACGTAAAACTTGTGACACCTAGGACGGAACCATAGGTGAATCCAGGGGCATACTTTATGTTCATACAAATTGTGTTGAAGACCTCAAGGTGATGCCATGCTAATAGGATCTGTGGAATGATTAGCCCATACAATTTAAGAGAGGAACTGGTGTCTCCTTAGGCGGGGACAATTTGTCGAATGTGCCATGTCAGTATACATGTACCAAAATAGATAATTGTCTTAATTGATAAATTAATAAAACGCAAGCAGCCACGCACACACGAGCCGGATTGACCGAGTCACAATAGCACATCTTGAGCACTATTGCACTGCTGAGCTAAAAACCGACACAACATTTATTCTATCTATACATGTAGGACAAATCGTTTGAGAAGCCGTAAAAATGCAGGATGCGAACTTCTTATTGATTAAAAATGACTCTAAGACGGCGGGGTATTGACCTAACTAACATTAAATAAGACGAAATACAATATTCTGATAAAAATCTATCAACTGATAAAAATGTCTGTGATAATACGAATAGATCAAACCAAATCTGATTAAGGTAGAGACCCCATAATGCCAATTTACATTAACATACACATTTGAAGACTAAGATAAAATGTAATTGTTAATGTGTCAATACAAAATAATAGTTAATATAATTAAAAAATCTGACATATGCTACAGTCCCAAGCGCCGTGTGACCAATCTCCGCAAGGAGCTGTACGAACTATTGTGTACCCGTGCGGACTGTTACGTTTTTCCAGGGTCCGTGAGATGAGCAATGGATACACGTATCAGTTTCAAAGTCGAATCGTGAACACAATCGTTGCCGAGCATTATAAACTATATAAACAGCTACGACTCCGTACGGATGTGTTGTTTGGTGCCATGTGCGTACCGTCACCTTAATACACAAGACTTCCCACGGCCTACGACTGTCTGCACGTACGGGTCCGCAACAAGTCACGATTTTATGGGACTGAGGCATTAGCGAAAATGTTCGAAGTACAGGGTACCAGTAGATAGCAGTTTGTCTGAGATAAATAATGTGGTCATACATGTAAATGTTTTGCATCAGGGAATACTACCTTAAAACTGTTCTCTGTTTAATAGAATGAGTTCCAAATGGTTTACAGTTGTCTGTCATTTATGTGTGAAATATCAATGCCTTTATTTAAAAGGAGAGCGTGTATTTGCATAAATACAATGAATTACTTCGCTCTAATCAATATGAATGGAAAATTGTGTAACATCGAATGATAGATTGATAAAAATGAATAAAACACGTAAAAATGGAAAAATCCAATTTAACCCTTCTTACAAATCTGTTCAGTATAACTGAATATCTTCTTTGAGCAGTTTAATTAGATTGGTCATTTGGTCAATTTCTCTACTGTCCTGAGATAAAGTAGGTTAATAGAATCTCCGTAAGCTATTTAATTCTGGAAAATTTAATGTCAGCATTTACATCGGCCACATGTCGGACCTATCTAAGTTATTAAAGTCGAACCGAGGTTCGGCATCCACATCGGACCGATCAAGAATGTTATTTTCATCGGCATCAGATCGGGCCGATGTCATTTAGCCATTACCCAACAAACTTGGTAATAATAATAATAATAATAATGTCTTTATTTAAAGATGAGAACTCCTTAAGCGCAAGGCTTATCTACCAGAAGGTCATCTTACAATAATGCAAAACAATATAAACAACATATATATACATGTAAGAGCATTAAACAAAACACACAAAAATAATTAATTAAACACACACTCTCACACCCACCCCTCACACACGCACACACACGCCCCGCACCCGCACACACACCCACACCACAAACACCCCCACACACAAACTGGCTTTAAGTATTTTAGTTCTAAGTGCGTTTTAGTTACATTATGTAAAATAGCGTTATTGAATATTTAATGCCTGGTGCATTTATGAGCAATAAAGATAGTTGTTATTACAAAAGTACTATTTTATAATTTTGCCGACTTGTAGTCGATATGAATGAAGCCGCTGGTAACTTTTTGTCAACAGTGCATTTCACTTTTATAAATTTCATATATTTCTTCTTGCAATAAAATGTTTAGTATCATAATGAACGAAAAACAGACAACATAATGACAAAACGTTCATTTCATCGTTCAACCAACCTTGCCACCAATATACAGCCGATGTAAATGTTCTTGCTGGAATGGTTAGATCATTAATATTGTTAGCAAGTATCTGATAATTGCATTAATATTTGACAATCATTTAGGAGGTTGGAACCTTACACAGTGTCTTATTTACACTCTATAATAAGTCCAAGACGAATATAGCTCACATCATTCATATTAAAATGTATTCACAATCGAAGACTATATAAAGAAATCAGAAGCCATGCTGATTTCAACACGTTACCGATCATTATGTAGGGTGAACGGCTTTACATACGCAAGAATGTCCAAATATTTGTCTAGTTGTCAAACGTTTCTTTTCACAGTTGGATTTGTTTGTAATACAATACTTATAAGTATTACTTTAGACGATTTGAGTCTTTAACCTTAATCTGAATTGATATATTGATTTACTTAAGACACTATATGAAGATATATTCAATTACTGCAGACATGAAAACTGCCTTACAACCGTACAATTGTTAAAATATAACATGTATTAGAGACACTATAAACATGCCATACCATTTTGCTTTCTAAGTGTAATTTTGACCAAGTGCATATTTCTTAAAATGGAAGATCCTTTTTATCAGACCACATTACATACAAATGTGTTAAGTTGATTACATATGGGTCCAGCATTTGGTAACGATCAGATACGACTGTTTAGCCTAAGACTGTAGAAGTTAGGTTACCTTACATATGGCATATAAGAATTGGTGCGTTGTTTTAAACTAAAATATCAACTTGAAAAATAGTTCGTGGATGTTGAAAATTACTATTGTGTAGATGATACGCACCAGCTATGTCCCCTATCTACAATGACTTAATTGAAGCTGGCGGTGTTAAATTTGATCAAGTGATGATAAAAACTGATAGCGTTGTTAATTTGATCATAAGATGGTTTGGTATGAACGAATATTTTAATGTTTTCAATTGTCGGTGAAAATTTATTACATTATGTAATATAATGCATTGCATGAATAATTTATCATTTTACAACATTAAACTAGCCCTGTAGACAATAGACACATGTTACATGCCACAAACATGTAATTCTATATTATATTATCTTATGTACTTGTGTGTTATAATAACTTTGTCGTTCTATCATTTCAAGGTCAGAACCGAACAGTGAATGTATTTCAGTAAAATTCCTCTAGTACAAATGTAGGACCATCGAATGCGATGGACTTATTAGCGGAATGATATAAATAAAGGGACTTTTTCTTCTCAATGAAACATCTGCGACTCAAAACTGGTATTAATTCGCATTCGGTATTAATTTTGCAAAAGAGCTAATAAATTGTGCATATACATGCTTGTATAACACCTCGCAAATAAAAACAAAATGAAAATGGTGAGGGGGTAGCCATGATGGTTCGCCAAACATATATTTTAATTGTACATGTATATGATATGGACCCAACATGTTTATATAAATAATAAGGGATAATTCTTCACATAAAGTCAATATATAATGGACTAACAACAGAGCATTCGGAATCTTTCGATCATTTATTGAATAAATAATAGTTACTTGTTGTAAATGACCGAAGAGTTCTGAATGACACCAAATGATCTAAAGTATCTAAGTACTGTCAGTACCTAGAGTTGATAAATGCCTTAATGTTTATTTAAAGACAGTTGTTTCTCGTCTAGTTACCGTGTTATTGATGTAACTGTCCTAGGGTTTCTTTGTTTCTTTACTAAGGAGAAAAACAACCATGTAATAAACGTGTCAAGCAAGTACTAAACTAGTTCTGTCTAGGAGAAAACAAAGTACGATCATTTAAAGATGTGTATACCTAAATATTGATCGACCTTGTGCCTGTATTTCTAAGATATACGGCTTTTATTACATTTCATTTCCGGGTTCCGACTAGATGAAACAATATCATGACAATACTTTGAATGAATAGTAATAAACAGCATTCACTTATCTGCTATGATTATATAGTGCGGGGCGAAACGTTCCGAAGTTTTCCGAAACTACTCGATCACTATGCTTGCTCAAAACGGAAACGCCCGAAGTCTTCCGGGATTTTTTTTATCACATTGACTGCCGGACATTTCCGGCAATACTTGGCCACTTAGGCTAGCTAACTGCAAACATTTACCTAAATATTCCGGAACATCTTGACCTTTGTTGCTAGCTCACTACGGAAATAGCCGAAAATGTCCACGAAAAAGGCCGAAATGGTCAGAATGAAAAAAAACATGTAATCTTACCGTATATTGAAGGAGATGGATTTAACTGATCGTAGTGGACTGGGTACGCTGTGATGTGTAGGTGAACACGGTATGGAACCGGAACCGCCGGAACCAGTCGATGACGTTGAAGAATTTCGCTTCTTACGTCGTATTGACGATAATGATCTTCGTAAACCTCCGACTTTTTCCGCCAAAGTTTCTAAATTAACTTCCGTATAGCTGTATCTATGCATCTTATTGAATAATATAATTACCCTACTTATAGAATATCCGTTACGTTGAACAACACTTCACTCGAACTACTTGTCGCGGCGCCAGCTTTTCTGTAGTAGCGTTATAAGGACTGGGGACTACTTTAAGTGCGGTAATTAGTCTCTTGTCGCAGATGTAACTAGGAAGCTTTGTGATGCTGAATAACACTTTATAACACTTAATTTCCCTGGATGGGATTTTAAATAATGGTTCAATAAGAACGATAGGCTCATTAAAACTTGTCAATGAACATATTACTGGGATTCTGACTTCAAACCAATGCACTATTAATTCAATTATTCAAATTTCAATGGTAACTGAGTATTTTTCCTCGCTCATTATCATAGAAAACACGATTATTGTCGGAGTTAATTGTTTACGACGCACAATGACTGCCAGAAAATTAGGAAACTGGAAAATGATCAGTTTTAAGAGTTTTGCCGAAAACAAGATAAAATAAAATGAGTTGTTTAGAAACTGGCATCTGCTAGTTTCCTTTTATAATGCAATTAACACCGAAGTGAACAAAGCCAAATTAAACAGATACATACAATGAAATACAAATGTAGCTTAGTGTAAAAAAACAACAACTTGCAAACGCTCTATTGTCCAACGTCTTTGTTATTCCGTTTTACATTTACAAATTCTGATAAAAATCTACAAACTATGTTAAAATGTATAAATCTTTTCCAAATATTGCAATTTACAAATATTCCGAAAACATTTACACTTTTCTTTTATTTATACGTCACGTATTATGCCACAATAAAAATCCAACGTAAACAATAATGTCGCAATCAAGCAAACATCAAAAGCAATTTAAGTTCCAAACTTAGCGAGATACATTCATAAGTAGCACTAAACTAACACATCGAGTATCAATATACATTATTTCCTCTCATATATAGACATCGTTGATTGGTTCGTCAGGCATTAAATTCCAAGAAATAGTACATTTAAACCCAGAATAATATATGTCCTGCGCCGATCAGTGCGCATACGTTGTTTGCATTATGGGACGCCTCATCGTGTACTAATAACTGTTAACAAACTGTAAACAAAATCAACTGACCAATGAGAGCGGCCAGAATGACATCAACTTGACAAATGTCAAATTTCATTCATCAAATCTCATTGACAAATTAATTACGAAATTTATAAACATAATGCATATCAGCCGAAAATATTGCAGCACACACTTACGATTTGATCGCACGCACGTTTTTGTCAATCACCTATTTCCGTACTGTAAACAATGGACTAATGTTAATATCACGTCGAATATTGAAGACGCGTAGACCATAAAACTTCCCTCACAAAACTTTAACAATTTTCATACGAGTAAATCACTGTACATAGCAAAATATAATATTCACTTAAACTTTCTGTCAACGAAGACAAACACAACTCAATGGCACTTAGTACAAAATATAATAACTTAATGTTAAGGATATCCAATATCATTTCGTGACCAATATTAAATAAATATTCATGAACAAGAAAACGCGTCTATTCTCAGGTCTGCAAGTACAAATGTAATTAATAAAGTATTGGTTACAGTATACAACGCTATGACAATTCTTAAATTGATCAAAACCGTTTTAAGAATCACAAAATTATCGTACACCAAGCGTCTGTGCAACACAGACATTAGTGTTCTACATAAAGCGCTTGTGCCACATTGATTCTTTTTAAATGCTGTATCATTTGAGCTTACGTCTTAGGTCCATCATAATCCCACTGAGAGTTCCACATAGCAAAGTAAACCATAATCTAACTATTGTCTTGTACATGAATCTTAGACCATTTACTTAACGATGACAATAAACCAAAGTCTCTACATTGTAAACGTTTTCTTGGAGCAAAAAAAACACTTAGAATCCCATGGTGATAAAATAAATAAATCCATTTACAGTTTACATACAAAACAATTACTAGCGAGCAAATGGTCGCAAAATCATAAAAATGATGAAAGAACACCGTGCATGCCGGTTTTTAAACACGACTCATCAATTACGTACACCACGGTTTTTAGAATCAACTAACAATAACGTACATGACGGTTTTTAGAATCAACTCAATAAAAGACGTACAAGATCGGTTTTTATCATCATCTTATCACATAAAGTCTCAATAAAAGTGTAACAAAAGTCTCTTACATGTCTTATACGATATTCATACACGTAATAACAAAGAAATAGTTCCAATGAAATTTACATGAGCACATACATACATATTACATGATGCCTGTGACTTTATAACCTAAACTGGTTTCAGAAAACACCAAGTTATTGAATTCTGTCAGTAAATCTTCCATCCAGTTCTGATCAAATCAGAATTCAGTAGGTTTGTCTGCGAATACAAGATACTCTTTAAATTGAGTCACAAATTATTCAACTTATGTAGCGATGTTCTTTCGACGCTAGATTATTTCTTGTCATGGAATATGTACATCCCATCATAGCACTGGCCTGACGCTCGAATGTTTTTATTCCAGCCATAACTAATTGAAAGCCCTATCAAGTTACACATTTTATTTCTTTATTGTCACAGCTGACGTCCATATTAGGGAATAAACAACTAAAATAGTCTAGCATAAAACGGTATAAGTACTAATTAGATTCTTTATACGAGTATATAACTCATTTGGTTTTTTTATATAAAATACAGTAAGTCACCGAGTATACGTGCATGTGTCTGCACCACTCATCGATTAACCGAGTATTCGAATTAACGGAACGCCTTTGATAATTTAAAGACTCAGTACATTCAATTGTATAAAAATCATACTTATCCAATAGCTGTTGATCTTGGGTGAGTTATTTGAAATTTCATCGTTTGATGGAAATGGCGAATTTTTTTTCAAATGTCTGCATTCAAAGGACGGTACATAGACTCAATCATATAAAAAATTGACATAAGACAAAACGTGTTAGTTAACGAGAGTATGTTGAAACAAAACAAAGCAGTAATATCTCATTAATTCTAAGTTCAAACCAAAAGTTAATGTATCGACATACAAAAACAAGCTATGTAACCATATTGCAACAAGCTAGGCACAGTCGCAACATTATTGGATTAGTATAGTGTTTTTGAAAGATAGCTCCTTATTTGTATCAGACCATTTCAAATCCACCCTTGTTGCTCTCTTGAGCATGAGTATTTATAACAATTGCTATTTGTACCCTTAATGCCACAACAAGTTGATAATGTTTTCTACGGATTTTTCTGGAAAGAATAGTGCGAGCGAGAGAAGAAAAAAGTCTTAATTCAGTTGCTTTATATAGCAATTTGACAATATTTTAATGAGCGAGCGAGGAAGTAAAATATATTTTTGTAAAAAAACATCAAAATTAAGCTGCAAGCGAATCCATAGAACACATGATCAATTAGTTGTGGCCTAAATATCATTCTTAATACATGCATAATATATTATACCATCTAAACAAATCCAAACGTATGAAGCATTACTCATAGTTTTGAGAAACAAATAAAGATTCAGACATTAACTATTAAGCATGACTAACGTCTTCGTGGAATAGATTTTTGTCTGTACAGAATATTTCTTCATCTATACAATTCTTCATGCAGAGATCGAAAAACGAACACAATGGTACCAAACGCTCAATATTGCCAAAACTTAACTCACATCCCTCTGGAATTCTAGCAAAGTAATGTAATCGTACTTATCATACTATCAAAAACAACGGACAAAACATTGGTACTGAAAGCAAAAGATAGGGTATCTTCCTTAAAATGAAGACAATGTATGATAGTATAGAAAACATGCATAAAAACAGACATTTAAAATTAAATTAGCCTGTCGAGTGTCGATGAATGTAATCATTAGAAACGGGCACATGTGACCTATCTCGAATTTCAATTATCCTTTAGTCTTGGGAATTTGATATAGAATTCAACAAATGCGTTTGACGATTCGAGATTCAATCTTGGACCATTTATTAGTGTACGATTGATTTACGTGCATGTTCTTGATTTTAGACAAATTAATTTATCGTAAATCTGACACTTATTGTCCAATTTGCACGTTGGTTGTGATGAAATCACTAGGCATTACACAAATGGCACTGCAGCGTTTGCATGCGCCTGACTCGTTCCGTTATCTGGCTGTAAATAAAACAGAAATCGGAAAAAACAAGTATATGGTGTTCTTTTCTAAATAACTTGTAATTGTAGATGACGTGGCTATATACTCTAAAATGAGCATCTTGAATGTCAAATATGGAACACATTAATAGTGCTACACCTCTCAACGTGCATTGTGAAGAAAATGTCTTGTTTAAACAAACTGACAATTCGCGAAATTCAAGACAACAAGTCCAGATTTGTTATGCAAGTGTTTCTGTAAATTGTGTATTTCATGGAAATCTTTAAGAAATCGCCGAAGTATGTTTTGCTTGAAGATAAGATTTTGTCTCCTGATTGCAACTATTGACATTAGCTTCTCGTATTTTCATTTAACTAAGTTGTAAATCAATAAATCATATCAGAATGATGTTCGCAATCAATAGGTATTTAAATGCGCAATGTGTGTTTATATGGTTGCGTTTTACGCTGTGTCAACGCTTAATTATAGTCATTTTATGGAGACCAGGTCACCTGATCTAGCTTTGCTTGACCTTTGTCTATAACCAGAACCTATGCCCCTGTCCTTTCACAAGACTGACAATTTCACTGTCCTTTTACCTTATAAATAGTAGAAAATGGACATAATTGTTGAATGATCATGGTAAGGTATAACCAGCCCAGATGGGTTTTGAACCAACAACACCTCCGAGCGACTAGATCCGAAAATGTTGATTTTGTGTTTCATCAGTATTTCAATAATAATCAATGCGTATGCTAGTGACAATGAAAGCTATAGTCTGAGTGGTTCCATTTAAAAGAAATAAAAAGTTCAATAAATTTCATCATGCAAGGTCTATTAAGAAAATATATGGTTCAATATAAAGTATACGAGTGTTTGAATAGGTAGGACAGGTAAAAACAAACTGGTATTCATCTTCAACATCTAAAAGGTTACAAGTCTGACAATATGTTTCATTTCTAGGAATATTATTACGAGAGTACCTCCCAGTATGTATTCTAAGAGAATGAGCTGATGTTCTTAATCTTGTAATAAAATAGCGTAAATCAAGTGGTAAAATGTCTAGATATTGTTCGTATTCAATTGCAGTTTTACAATTATTATACAGTAACAATACATTGCTTTGTTCCTTTGAAGAACCCCAATCTTGAATAAAAACATTATTGACACATTTAATACAATAACAACATGTAATTGTAACGAAGTCCCAATTTAGCAAGTCTTCATATGTACAAACTCGTTCAATCATTTTTTAAACATTTTCCACTTACATTATGTTGTATTAGGAACAAAGAAACTCAACCTTAGTGCTTTATAACGCTTGTATTATATAAAACATAATACGAAACTCATTCTGACTGGTTGTTTCCAATAATATATAATTGCCCACTTGACTGACCTAAGTACCAACGCTACACATTTACAGTGCCCCTCTAAAGTCCTTGCACCAAACTTTGCTTTTAGAGCAAACCAACTCCAATTAGGGACTTTAGTCAGTTATCTTTCCTTAATAAAGTCTGAAGCAATCCAATTGGTAAGTAGGTCCTAACAGTTGAAATCCTCGGATTTTATCATTGAAGTCGTATGTAAGGATAACAAAATATTTCATCTGATATCTTGCGTGTTAATTAAGATATTAACAGTCTCGATAAAGTTTAGATAATTCTTTACCCAAACAATACTTAGCTTGATTTTCAAACAAATCAAATAATTTACAAAAATGTTATTTAAGATTAATTTTGGCAAATTGACATTGAAAAGTAAGGGTAAAATCCGAGTAATCCAACTAATTGGATCTACCTATTTGAAGAGTACACAAGGGGAGATAACTGACTAAGGTTCCTTATTTAATCATGAGCAAAAGAAACACAGAGTCATCTGGGGACATTCTAAAATCAGTATTAATTAATTTATGAACATATTATTCAAAGTACATGTCACAAAAAATAAACTTATAGTAAAATTAATTGTGGTATTAGACTAAGTGAATTTTATTCAACTGCCAGAGGTGCATACATTATCGCCGTTGATTTAAATACTGAATACATGTATATGTTCGATAAATCCCGTACATAATAATAGTATCAATTTTTAACGATTGTGAGAACAGAAGAATTGTTTTGAGTATTTAAATCAGCGGGGTTGATGTATGAGGTATTGGCACTTGAAAAAAATTTAACATCGCTCATCAAAATACTCGATTATCGATAATGAGACTGAGAAAATCATGCAGGGCATACTTTCGTGGAGCTTGGTCATGACTTTCTTCTACAGCCATTCTTCCTCCTACCAATGATTCTTAATTATGTAGGACAGTTGTCAGTCACTGACGAATGTATGCGCATAGTAGTTGGTTAACAGCTAAACCCAGAGATTTAGCCTTTCAAGGCTACAGTGAGTAGGTGGACTGACCGCCGTTATATAACCTATACAATGTGTTGCTACGGCGTTAAACCCTCCCCCCCTCCCCAAAAAAAATATTTCTTTTTCAAATTTCGTTTGTCCAAGAACTTTTTCATGGTACTGTATAATACAAACTACACAAAACAATAGAAAAGTTATACTAAATGTAAAGTGTTATAAAAGTGGAAGCCACTTGTAACTATGAGGAAATTACGTGATTCAATGTAACCCTTTACCACTAGAAGTACTTCATACAGTCAATAGGTCCCCTATCAACTAGCCACACGAATTCCGGAAGTACATTTAAATTGTTTCCTTAGTAAAAACAAATGTATGAAGTATTATGCTGAGTATTGTTTTACTTTTATTTGCCCCATTTACTGAAGAGCATATGTATGGTAAAATCTGAATACGTAATATAATATACATATATATGTAATAGTAAAGCACATGTAATGTGTCTGGCTTTTTTTTTGTCTGTTAAGCAAAACATGCATGTATATAGACCAGTCATATTTTAATAATCATAATAATATTTACATTAAAGAATTGCGAGCCTGTTCCATAGACATGTCGTTCATACAAACGATACGACTATAAACATGGTCTGTCACTTTAAAATTCTTATTTGGGGTGAAACATAATATAATATTATACAAAGTGAACAGTTAAATCAGTTTTTTTCCATATTTTATTGTCATAATAACGTATACAATATTTTTACAATGAACATGATTATATCGCGGACTTAGCGCAAAACGGTCGTAAGTCAATTCAGAAACAGAGTGAGTTACGACCGTTTTACGCTAAGCCCACGAGTATGAAATATGTATACAATAATAAATGATGGATGTTGAATTATCTGTTTTAACTTGCATCAGTTTATTCACCAACTGGGTGGGCGAGTCCATTATCTAAAGTACACCAACTCGCGTTACCTATTTTACGATCTGGACAGAATACATAGTCACGTGATCTTAACATGGTAATCAAACTTGGTATAGTGAATATCCTTGTACCAGCCAAAATATAGAAAATAAAACTTTTTTCATCTTTCTGAAGATGTCCATATTTAGCCTCTTGACTATTATTTACCATTGAGCGCCGGGATTTTGTATCAAGTGTCCCGACAGGGGGTACGGGTTCGAATCCCACCCGGGGAGGTTATACCTTTCCATGAAAATATGGCAATTATGTCAATTTTCTGCCAGTTTTAAGCTATATGGAGAAGTTTCCGGACTTGTGGAAGGGTACGTGACTACTGGGTCTAGGAAAGCTAGGTTAGGTGCGCTGGACGCCGTAAAATGACCAAAGCGTGTTGATACGGCGTGAAACCCAAAATAAAACAAAACAAATTATTTACCAAGATGTTGTATAGGCTTATCATGCGACAGAAGATCCGGATTAAATTTACAAAGACCTAAATATATTATGTTTATCATGCATTTATTCTATAAAAATGAAATACCGCTGACAAATGATTTGTGTGACGTCATTGACAAAAGCGTCGGAAGTATGACACCGCTCCTTGATTGATGTGGAGATTACGTTGATTGAAAATTGACAAACATTAAAGTTATATTTCCGAAATAACAGTTTTCTTCTTTCATTTGTTTACCTCATTTCTTGTTGTTATAGGTCACATGACATCAGGCTCTACATATGCAAATGACTGAACTACTAACCTACTTTAAACCTATAAAATGTACTTCTCGAATTGAGGTATGTTCTACAGAATCATGGAGGTGACATTGTCGATATTTTTTTCTAATTTGTTCCAACAAATTACGAGAGGTGATAATTTTTAACTCGTTTCCACAAGTTAGAAGAGAAGGTATTTTCTTAACTTGTTCCCACAACTTAGTTAAAAACGTTTAACCCTTCTCCTTACTTGTGGGATTGGGTTAGAAAAAACATATCACCTCCCGTAAATTTTGGAAACGAGTTAGAAAAATATCGAACATGTCACCTCCATGTTTCCGTTATGTTCTCACTACAATAGGATATCAATGTTTGAAAGGATATAGTAAATACTTCGTACGTGATTGCCAAGACTTTGATGTGTCTTACATTGTGATGAACAAAACGATTAGCCGACATATTATGACAAAGACATGTCCTTAGCATTAAACTTTAAGTTTGCGCCGGAAATTAATACGTCGGCTCTAAGTTCTAACATTAAAATAGGTAGCCTCTCGTCATCTATTTTTATGCATTAATGTCCTCATACATTCATAAATGTTATGGAAAAAATAGAAGCTATTGTATGGAAGGAATTTTGTTAGAAATACATTTTGTTTTGTTCTTGACTGTTCTGTTTTGCTATTGTATGTTTTGCTCTGATCTTGTCTGTTCCGTTCTGCTATTGTATGTACTGTTCTGTTCTTTTCAGCTATTGTATATTATTTTCTGTTCTGTTCTTGTCTGTTCTTGTATGTTCTGTTCTGCTATTGTATGTTCTGTTCTGTTCTGTTCTGTTCTACTACTGTATGTTTTGTTCTGTTCTTGTATGTTCTGTTCAATTCTGTTCTGCTCTGTTCTTGTCTGTTCTGTTCTGCTACTGTATATTATGTTTCATTCTGCTCTTTTATGATCTATTCTATATAACAAAATACTATTTATGTCTTTAATGCACATATAAATGCATACATACAACACATATGGACCAATGCCAGCAAAATAGAACCATTCAATACTACACAAATTATGTAATTCAATGTGATTTTGTACATATCTTTGTTTTAGTTCTATGAGTGAATACATATTTTAGGTAAGTTAAAGTAACAACATCTGACGTTACCTCTATGGGGAATTAAAGTGATGTTACTGAGTTGCACAACTCATTGCACGTATTGCCGATTTGGTTCCGCGCAGAAAATAGTTCGGTTTTCAGGTGTTTGTACGTAGTTCAGAAATTAATGTGCCTTTCATATCACACAATCTGTTTGAATTGCTATTTATGTACGTTCGGAACTATTTGCGGAAACTGAACCTAACCTAGTTTATTCTACAAAGGGAGGTAATAAACACCGACATAAATGTATAATATGTAAGACAGAGTTACTCAGAAATTATTACAAATGGCCACGTGTTTACATTTTACATTCGCGCAGTGCAGGGGTCTAAGACATGAATCCATCGACAGCTATTGCTTATACAATCAGAAACACCTATGTCAGTTGTCGTCGTATTATAGAGAAAATCAATAGGACACACAACATAGAATAATGAAAGAAAAAAGAAAAAAGATTTACCTTTCGAAAAAATGCGCCCTTGGTACATTAAAATAACGTTTACGAGAGAATACGAGATTACAAAAAAATGACGACAATAGGACTTTGACGACTATAGGGCGCTTTACGTTAGGGATTATTAAATCTGAAAATACGGTGTAAATTTGTTTTGACAAATTAGACAGCCTCAATTATATCTAGAAATGTCATTGTTATTTGAACTTAATGAGAACTAGGTGTGTTAAGAATCGATACGTCATTAACTTACATGTAAGGATTGTTTGAGAGTTTCATCCTTAAAATTTCAATAAATCTTCCAGACATACATGTAGAAGTAATAGGGAAATAAGAATTTTTTAAAGAAAGCTGGTGTTTCTCGGAAAACGGGTGTCTAATTGTACATTGTATTTTAAATTATTATACCATATCAGATTTTTTTAAATTATATTTATTATTTTTTTCGAGTAGACAAATTAAACTTCAAATCAAAGGGAGATAATAACTTGTTTTCATTAATTATTTTTATTAATAAGTTAGCAACAAAATGTTGTTTAATTAATCAAAACTATGCAACCTGATAAACATGATGCAATGAGTGAAATATGTTTATGTTTGAAATTATTTATCGTTGTTTTCAAATATATAATGAACGTAAATTGGCACAACGGGAGTTCTAAACGAAAGGAGCCAAGCGGATTTTAAGAGTCATTGTTTTCTCCGTTGCAGTAGACTAAACGCAATGTTTCGAATCTAATATCAGGAATAGGTTGCTGGTTCTAGCCTCATTATAGGTTTTCCTCCATTAATAAGGTATACGGAAAAATTATCGCCCCTTTGAAAGGGTAGGTGAGTAATGGTTACAGACAAAAGGTAAGTGAAAACTAAGAAAGGCGAATTGCCAGTCGTTTAATGACAATATTTTGTGTTGACACGACGTTAAATAAATTAAAAAATGCTCAAACTTAGGAAACAGGGAATTATGAAAGCCTTGACTTTTGACGAGTAAATAAGATGCAGACATCATACATATTTAAGAACGCATATCAGTTAAACACGCAATCTAAATATCAGTCACTTTCAAAAACTAACTTTCTTTATCTACTGCACGATTAAAAATACACGCTGTAAATCATATACGCCATTAAAATAACAGACGACATATGTGTATGATGTCATCAACAACCGGAAGTGAGTCGCCGCTCTTTGATTTATGGGTAAATTACAAGCAGATAAATGTTAAGATATTTTTACAAAAAAGCAAGTCTTCTTATTCGATGAATTAATGGTGAATGATAAAACTATCTGATAGAATTTTATATAACTTTGGAAAATGCAAGCTATTGACACGAAATTATGGAGGCACATTTCTGCCACCAAAACACAACTATCAAAATAATAAAGTGGTTAACTAGTTACTTAAGAGGTTTAAGGGATATACAGGAAAATTACTGTGCTAAAAGTATAGAAACAAGTTTAGTCTTTAAACCAGTTTTAAGAACGTAAGAAATCATTACTTATACCATTTGTCACTTATAACATTCAACTGAACGAACTTCAGCATGTGGCATACAACTGTACACATTGTTGAAAACGAAAGAAGGACACTGAGGGAATCACCAAGCTATTTATAGATTTGTTATTTGTCGTACTTGCTGAAATTAAACGATTTCCTTGATCGCTTCTTGTCTTTTCAACATTCTTAGGCGGTTAGGATATCTTTTTAATATAATTATACTAATTTGCACAATAACAAGCTCTAGTATCTTCTCATCAGTAAATGCATATTTTAACACTAATCTATTTTTAGCTAACCTAGCCCACGTGGGTCTTGTTAAGGAAACACCACAAATATTACTAGAAATAAAGATATAATAAGAAATAGAAATAAAGAAATATTTTGCCAAGTAATATAACAGTGTGTCTGTTGCATTCACAGTTATAAAAAATATAATTCAAAATCAGGAAATATGAATTTGGATTTTTGCCTTGCAATTCCTTTAACCACTTAATAAGGTTATCAGTCATGAGGATATTATGAGACATAAGTACAATAAGTAAAAATGTATATTTGAAAAGAAATTTACAATTCAGAAACCATGTGTTTCAATTTTTCGCTTCTCATTATCTGAAATCCGAATCTGAAACAGCTCCTTAAAATGCTTTTTAGAAATATAATGTTCCAAATTAGGCAATATTGACAAAAAAGGGTTCAGTCTGTTGCGGTTGGGAACCGATTCCGCGTTCTCTAGAACTGAAATATTTTGCTCCATTATTGCGCCATGGACGTGATTTTTAAACATGTTTTATGACCAGTAATCAATATAACAAAGTTGCATGTTTAATAGCTACACAAGCTTCAAGTTCGGACATACAAAATCTTCCACAATATTGACAAAATTGAAAAGAGTAAATTATTTCCCTTACCACCTGAAAATAGAATGAACACAAGAGGCAATTCATTCAAAATTTTCAAAAACCGTTGTCAAAATGAAGCTGGGAAACACTCATATAGCCAGAGGGTTGTAGATCCTTGGAATAATCTCCCACAATCAATTGTCAATGCGCCTTCTCTCAATTCCTTCAAAAACCGCATTAACAAAAACTGGACTGGGGGACCTGACAAATTCCGACCTAAATGTTTAAGTTTTCAATAAATTCTCTACCCAATATGTAAGTCGTGAACAAGTGAACAGAATGTACATTTATGAAAGACTTGTATATAATTTTAAAATATAGTGTTGCTGTTTTTAACATGAACTGTGTACATAGTGATTTTAGTGTTAACAATAGTGACTTTATAAGTGATGCCACCGGAACAACAACAACAACCAAGTGTTAAACTTTTATCAATAAATACAAATGAAAGTTTACGTATATGAATTTACTAACGAAGAACAAAAAAGTACTTAAAAATAATATCTCTCTTGAGAATTCAACATAGAAACAACAAAATAAAACTGCCAATTAGAAACTTGATAGTTTATTTGGGTTGTCTGACCCAAATCCGGCAGTCAAACATTGTGAACATTGTGAACAAGCTAAGTCAGTAGAACGCTAGTATACCGATCGAGGGTTATATTGTTCGATTCCGAGATAGGCCATACTTTCAGGAATTTTGATCATTCTCCCTCTTAATCATGGAGGGCAGTATGCGCCTAGTAAATGATTAACAGACAAATCCAGAGTTTAAGTCTTTCCATGAACGGCGATAAGTTTGACCGTCTCTGATGATTTGTCATATACAATGTGTTGCTATGGCGTTAAACCTAATCAATGTATACTCACATTTGGTTTGAACAAACCCGTAGCATATACGTGAATTCATGTTTATATAATTTCACAAGTTTATTAACACGCAATCTACTTATTAGTCAATTTCAAGATTTTATTAAATGCGCTAATTGTACGAATAGGACTGCAAAGTATATTAAAATCAAAACATCAAAGAAAAATAACACCATCGTGTGGTATGTATGACGTCATTGACAAAATTGTCGGAAGTGTGACGCCGTTCCTTTGATTAATTGAAAGAAAACCGATTAGTTTTTAAGTTACATTTCCGCACAGACAGTCACTTTCTTTGATGTAGCGGCGATAAAAATTAGAAGCAATAGATTATAAGACGTTAACTAGGATAATTTAAGCTGATTTCAAGTTGTAGCTCATTTTTGAAAGCAAGTTTTCAATTTAAAATTTAAACGATATAAGAAGAGCGCATGCGTGATTGACCTACTCACCTAGTGACCTACTTACTGTTTTGTCTTATCAGCTTACTCAGTATTTGATTAGAGTTAATGATAAGAGAGCGATTGATGTTGAAGAAAAGTTAAGAGCTTCGTTAAAGGAGACAGTAAAGAGCACAATCAGTTTTAAATGGATTTGGATTTGTCATACATGTACATACAAATGGTAGCGAGTCAAATCGCCAAGCGGCCGATTTGTAAATGACCGAATCGCATAAAAACCGAATCGTCAAATGACCGAATCGTTTAACTTAATTTATAATATAGTACAACTATTACGCAGTTCGTCAAAACAATGACCCTATATAAATATATATAGGGTCCTTGGTCAAACTGATAAGATACTTGTATTTCATATACGTATAGCCGCGGGTTGGTTGATTCGGACGTATGACGATTTGACTAAAACCCCATGCAAGTGACTTAACAACTAACCATTTTAAGATTTGCAGGATAACGATTTCAATATAGGTAGGTGCTCACTATAATAGATATCGATGTTTAAAGCGATTTACGAGATTAGTTGTTCGTGATTGCAAAGACAACGAAAAGGCTAAAGCAGTCACAAAGACAAAATATTAGCCGATAAATTATGACAAAGACATGTCCGTTACATTTTTCTATTAAAGTGCGAAGTAATCTCAAACTAGTGGCTAGAAATAATCACCACATTGGAAATGATGTTTATGTTTTTACTCTCTTTTTTGTGTCGTTCTTGGTGTACATGTTGTTTGAGATGGCTTTCCAGTATTTCATACATGTTTTTTCTGGTAAGTGGTTGTAACTTGTATGTATGTTTTATGATGTACTCGTATGCCATGTTGTTACATTGTAGAGCAAAACAAATACATCTAAAATTATTATTTTGATTGAGTTCTACGCCGCTTAAACTCTCTGTAGGGTCATTTTTTAGAGAGTAGCTCACCTAACCTAGCTATCCTGAACCTTTTGTCTTTAATTAGTACCTACCTACCCTTCCACAAAGTCTATTTCTTTTCCATTTGCCTTATTAATCGATTTCTTTTCCATTTGCCTTATTAATCGAAGATAAGCGATATTATTTCGAGTTTTCTTAGAACAGATAGTGACGGCCCAGGTGAAGCCCGAGCCAGCAACATTTTCGGGACGTTAGAATCAAAGTTTTGGACATAGTTTACTGCGTTAAAGGTCCTAGTTATATGTAATTGTGGTAAAGGAATGGTCTTATATTATTCAGGAATTTGTCTACAGGATAGTAATACATAAAGTTTGACCCGTTCAGAATACAAACCTATTTATGGAGACTTAAACACCTGAAAATAGTTCTGGTAATAGTAATAAATCACAAAATAAACTGAAAACAACCAAATAATTAATTGATAGACAAGTGGTCAACATAATAAAAGCATTGCGTGCAGACAACACATATGGATCAATAACTAGTTAAGTGTAGTTTAGAGTATTGAGTCATTTATATTTGACTTTTGTAGCTTAATCTTGGGTGCCTATACAACGATTGTCGTAATACATTTCATTTGTTTGGGGCTATCAACTTGATTATTTCATACTCTCTTAATCCTTAGGTACGAAATCCGCAGATAGTTCTGTCAGTATTAACATGTAAATGGTAATTCAAGCAGAACGTCTGCTATGACAAGCTTAATAATTTCTCAATTTCGTTGCTGACTTAAAGGAATCGAACTATTTCCTGCGCGGAGGCCAACTCGCCGATAAGTGCAATGAGTTGTGCGTCTAAGTAGAGATGGGTCTACTTCGCCCATGCATAGATTGGTTTCAACGATTTGGGTAAATTAATGATACTAAGAATGGCTTATTTAACCTCAGGGAATTCTATGTTATATGATAGAGCTCCTTGGCCATTCGTTGCGAAAAATCTCGGACATATTTAGACGCTATTTGGAAACTACCGGTGTTGAAGTAAACAAATATATGATCGTTTAGGCATTGAGTGATGTTTCGTTTTTAGTCCGTAAATTTTGAAACATCCCTCATTGCCTTTACGATCGCATATTTGTTTATTAGATTAGATTATTCGCGGCGAATGGTCGAGGAGTTCCGAATGTATCGTCATGTAACGTTCTGTAACGTTTTGCGTAATTGAACACGCTACAGTACTCGTTATTGTGTTGTAGTTTTACGTACAGCACATACCCGTTACGTAAGAGTATGCATTGAACATAATTTTCTAAAATTCTGTAAAAATCTACTGTATTTAAAATACATGTATTTCTAAATTTAAAGTTTTAGTGTCGTAGCATGAGTTATTACCAATCAATAGGCATTTAAACAGCGTTAATATTTTATTGTGTGGAAGAAATGACGCAATTATAAATTTGAAAACGGAACAAAACTAAATCAAATTATGAGGTAAAATTTTTTGTCATAAAATTTGAAATTACAGTGACAGAAAAACATCGTAATGACGTCATTGCTTTTCTCCATGGAACTATTCCGCGTGAATAACTTCACAGTATTTTATACAAATGACATTACTCATATAGTTCCAAAAGTCAAAAGTACCAATTTGAATGTTTGCGGTGTTTGAAAAAACGCTGGTTTTATGGCTTTTATTTTGTTTGCAAGCTTAGTTCTATTATTTCAAAAGCATTTACACATTTAGTTCCAAAAGTACCATTTTTTAAAGTTTTGTTATTTGTGAAAAAACGCTGCTTTTAGCGATATAATGTTGTTTGTGGGTATGTGTAAAATAATTTGTCAAAATTTTATATTATAGTTTGCGCTTGTAAAACAGTTTAAAATTAATTCATTTAAATTAAGTTATCAGGCGGGTAGGTAGATATATATTAGATTGTTTAAAATTGAAAAGAAAATTAGTTTATAACAGGGGTAGGTAGTTATAAATTAAATTGTAATATGTATATTAAATTATAAATTAAAATACAATTTGGATCTAGAAATTAGTTTAGAATCAACTAAATCAAGTTATCAGACTGGTGTGTAGCCATATATTGATCAAAGCGGTAATAGCGCTGTCTGTCACGGAGTTTTGATAGAATATTATATTGCAACCAGGGTCGATAGCGCAGTTGGTAGCGTTCCGGGATTCCCATCCAGGCGGTTATACCATTCCATGAAAATTTGACAATAACGTCAATTTTCCAATAATAAGATATATTGAGAGGTTTCCGGCCTTGTGGAAAGGTAGGGGAGTACTGGTTATAGACAAGGATCCAGGTATGCTAGATTAGGTGCGCCGTAAAGTGACCTAAGTTGTGTTGACACGGCGTTAAACCAAAGAAATGTATATACTGCAAGGGATTATATAACAGAAGGAAGCGATACAAGGGATTTTTCCCTAACATTAACCAGATTAGATATACTTCAACTGCAAAAACAGCACATCGCCTGCTTGTTAACGCGTATTTCGGACTATACTAATGAACAGAACAGAACAGAACAGAACAGAACAGAACAGAACAGAACAGAACAGAACAGAACAGAACAGAACAGAACAGAACAGAACAGAACTTTATTAATGGAAATAGTAATTACCCCTTTAATTGCACACGCGCAGCCTAATGTAATCGTCTGCGACAAATTTTGTTAAGCATTCGCAACAGTCCAATACTAAACACAGAGAAACCCCATGTAAAAACCATGGAAACAACTAGGAAATATAACCATAAGTAATAATTAAGAAAATTGATACCGTAAAATTTGATTTTCAAAATATCGAGTATCAATAATTCCGGTAGGTTTAAAATACAGATTCAAAAGTAATAATTGCGAATACATTTTGATTTATGAAAGCAAAGAACAACCAGGAAATATAATTCCAATTTTGTTCTGGAATTATTTCCTCAATTAGTATTGTATTGCAATCAGTAACAATAACTACATTTAAGCCACCATATGAAGATATATTCATTAACAGCAGACTTGAAACTGTTTAACAACGGTTACAATGAAGTTATCAAAATATAACATGTATTAAGGACAAAATAAACAGTTCAAATCATTCTGCTTTCTAAATTTGAAAAATCTTGTTCTTGAGAGGTGTTTGAAATAGATGAATGTCTATTTATTTAGCATTTCCAAAACAGTGGTTTTTTACATTGATTGCTTAAGCAATTCAAGTCATAGTAAGCGGCATATTTTGAAACACATCACAAAATGTCGCGGACGTAGACATTCGACGGATATGCGCAGTCAGACTCAGTACAACGGTATGTAGTTAGGTTAACCCAATGAATAAATAGTCCCCTTGTTAACAATATCTGACAGTATCAAGCAGTCTTGTTGTCAACACACAATACATGACAATATCATTGTTAATTCTGTTTTAACATTTTTGATTAAGAATCGCCATTCATCTGCTAAAATATAATAAGTTATGTAACCTCTGACCAGTTTCTGTTCTCTTCGCACATTCAACTGGATCCCTGATGGGCTTAAAATAGACACGCCTGCAATTTTCCACTGTCTAAATATGTGGTGCAGAAAATCATGATCGGCTAATTCGCATTTTTCTGCGGGCGGTATAAGCGTCATGATCCTTCGTTAAACAGTTTATTTGTGAATATTTGACCCCGCAAGTCCTCTTTTCTTTGACACCACCAAATTTTGCCCTGTTAAATCCATGTCCGAACTGCTCTATCGGCGATTTGCTTGGGAATGGGGCTTTAATCAAGACGAAGGTGTGCCGAGTCAAAACAATAAATCACAATGTTAAAATAATTAGACTTGCAACAAGGTGTGCCGAACATTTACAAACATCTAGAAATTCTGTCACAACTAAGGAAGGTAGCGTTCCTTTCATGACAAATACAGTCATTAATATATTTTTAATCCTTGAAAATTAGTTACAAATGATAATATTTTTCATTCATATCATCATAAATATCCTTTTGCGTGGACTAATTTATTCAAAACACACTCTATTGGAAAATTATCAATGCTAACTTTTTATGAAAGCGACGTATTATCTCCCTTTAATATGAAAGTAATTTAAGCTGGTTATTATCTCCCTTTAATATGAAGTTGCTTAATAGAAGCTGGTTATTATCTCCCTTTAATATGAAGTTGTTTAATAGAAGCTGGTTATTATCTCCCTTTAATATGAAGTTGTTTAATAGAAGCTGGTTATTATCTCCCTTTAATATGAAGTTGTTTAATAGAAGCTGGTTATTATCTCCCTTTAATATGAAGTTTTTTAATAGAAGCTGGTTGTTATCTCCCTTTGTTTAATGAAAGGGAGTTATTATTTCCCTTTGACAGAACAATAGTGTCTCTTCAGAAGAGATCCCAAGCAAGATTGGCTTGACATGTTGTCCGTATGTCTGTTGATAAGTTACCAAAACAGCTACTGTATGGTGAACTCTGTGAAGGTAAACGATCTGTTGGTGGTCAGAAGAAACGTTTCAATAACAGCCTCAAATCCTCTTTTAAGGACTTGGGCTTTGACCACAACAGCTGGGAAAGTACTGCTACTGACAGATCCTCGTGGCGTCGTCAGATTTTCATTGGGCCACATGCTGCAGAAGCAAAAAGAATAACCGAGGCCAAGAGAAAACGAGCAGAACGAAAGTCCAGAGCTGTCTCCATCAACTTGACTGCTCCATCTTACCCATGTTCGTCATGTGATCGATTCTTCAGGGCAAAAATAGGTCTGATTAGCCATCAACGGACCCAAAAGACACATTCATACTTAATTCAGTATGGTCATCTTCGCCAGCGAAGGACAAACATCATCAAACATCATCAGTGTATGAAAGCGAGTTTTATCTTCAATTGAATTGAAAAAAGTAAATTTTAATATGGTTATACAAAATGATAATTCTTAAATTAGCCTAAGTATAAAATAATTAGAAAAACAATGTACATAGAGAATATTAGGTTAGTGCCAATCTGTATCTAGTTTATCCGGCAAGTTGGAGAAAGGTTTATTCGGCGAGGCTTGCCGAGTCGAATAAACCTTTTGGAGACGAGCCGGATAAACTAAGTACAGATTGGCACTAACCTAATATTCTATTTATCCTACTCGCATTTGCTTGTATGAATAATCTAAAATCCGAAAATTCTGCGTTAAACATGCTTTAAATTCAGATGACCGAATTGAAGCACAGTAAAACGGTCTTTTAACTGTTTGCGCGTCAAGAAATAATCCCGATGATTAACTCCATTATATATTAGTAAAGGCAATAATTTAAATGAAAGGAGAAGAGAAAATACTAAAATAAACTCGGTTTATAAATAAACAAGGAAAAAATCATTTTTGGACGAATAAATCACTTGCGAATTTTCCGAGGACGAATCAGTTTTTATGACGTCATGTAAGCAAAGTTTGTTGTCAACATGGCGGACGTATTTAGGAGCGTTTGAAGGATTCGTCATTTGACGCGTTTACTATTATTTATCATGGATTTAACCAATATTATCAGGATAATTTGTTAATCAAACTTTAAATAGACGATAGGATATTTGGATGAAAGGATTATTAAGGGAAATACACCCGCAGCGAGCCAGCGACGCTGAAAGATGTCAACAATTTTCAGAAAATGGCCACGACGGTCTGTGTCGTGAATGACGATGATGATTTTTTGAGGCCAGTTTCATTATATTTAATTTATGCGTGGCTTGGCTTTGGTAAAACAATAGTCAACCTATGTATTTACTGTATAATGGCTGGATATTCGTCAACTTATACACAGAAAGGATTTAAACGCAAATTTAGGAGTTAGGGCTTAGGCACAGTACAGACTACAGTACAGCGTCTACGATTGAGTTTTTGTTTAACTTGAATGATGAAGTAAGTGATTTAAGATTTATATTGAAAAAATATTTGTAAAATCCCTTATAAGATTATTTTGTGTACAATATATTTGTAAGGATGTCGTTAAAAGAATGAAACGCAGCCGCTTTTGATGCCCAATGTTATGATGATGCAGACAAGTAGTCCGTCAATTCGTAGTCACGTGACTGCCGAATAAAGCAACGGTGCCGAATAAAGATAGGTTTATTTGGTCAATAGGTTTTCCTTCTAAAAGATCACTTTGGGGTAGGATAAAATTTATTACCTGTTTTTTAAGAAATTTTCTGTGGTCATGAACACAGGTCCTATATCAGGGGAAATTCTACCTTAAAACTAATAAGACAAGAAATAAGGTGTGCCAAGATCTGTATTACTTTCAAGGATGGTTTGTAGTTCGTTTCCAGAAAAAAACATCATTATTAAAATTCACAGACAAAGAAGAAATATAAGAATTCAAAATGACATTTATACAGTCACGTACTAAGTTTCTGTAACGATCAAGTTATCGTCTTATTTAGATTATATTTTATCATACTTTAATTGGATACTTCTGACCTAGACATGGTATATTAGTTCCTGAGGAAATTGGAACCTGAAGACATAGATCCTGAATTTGTAAAAGAATATTTACATCACGATGATGTGTGTTGATAGAAATTTGCGTATGACGCCAACGCCAGTTTAAAACTTTTCATAAACACCCTTGGAAACATACCAACGATTTTCTATTAAAAAATGTCGACTAATTGTCACTGTACATAGCACACTGAAAGGAATAGTTTTGCAGCATTTGAGATGTCATAGTCACGTCGTATTGCCACCTTGTTAATAGTCTACCTACATTTAATCAAAGCGCCGATAGCGCTGTCAGACATGGGGTTTTGGTAGAGTATATGGCTGTATACAACTCATGGAAGCCATACAAGGGACCTTTACCTTAGATAAACTAGATAAGATATACACGTGCTTCTTATCGTCTGCTTGTTAACGCGTAATGTGGACTATATTAATTGCAGTGGTAATTATCCCTTTATTTCACGCACACAACCGAATGTAATCCTCCGCGACAAATGTTGATGTGGATTTGCCACAGTCCACTACTAAACATGGGGAAACCCCATGTAAAATCTACATTACCCTGTTACTATGTACTATGTGAGTAGTATTAGTTTACTCTGAATCTTCTGCACGAAATATTTTTAAATGACTTAGTTTACCACTTTGTTAAAATTGTGTGCAGAGGACTTAATGCCTACAATAAAAGCGCATAGGAAATTGATAGCGTTCTTTCGATGGAAAAAAGTAGTAGTAGTTATAGTCTGTTATTTAATAATGGACTTTTGTCAGTTATATTTCCCTGATAAAATCTGAAGTAATCCAATTAGTAAGTAGGTCCTTACAGTTGAAATCCTCGGATTTTATCATTGAATTTCTATGTGAGGATAACAAAATATTTTATCTGATATCTTTCTTGTTAATGAAGATATTTACAAAAGTGTTGAAATTTAGATAGTTATTTACTTTAAAAATACTTGAGTTTCAAACAAATTAAATGATTTACAAAAACTTATTTAAGATTAATTTTGGCAAATTGACATTGAAAAGTAAGGGTAAAACCCGAGTAATCCAACTAATTGGACCTACCTATTTGAAGAGTACACAAGGGGAAATAACTGTCTAAAGTCCCTTATTATTTGTCTGACAAGAGGAATCGGCAAAGAACAAATGTTATTAGTTTTTGTTGCAAATCATGAGACTATAGACCCTGTATATGTGCTGATATTGTATTCGTTTCCGCAAAATGTTAAATATTTTAGTTCACCAACTTTTATAACTATCATTTGAATCTCAATATTTGCCCTATATTAAATTTTGTTTTCTTAGAAAGGAAGGAAATAATACATGTAGACAATTTCAATGGATCGATACTCATTCAATGTAACACTTTTATGACACTTGTGATTGGATCTATAAATTAAATTATTATGGAACGCCGGAGTTCTTCCTTTTTACGTCCCCAGCATCGACAACCTTTATCTAAACACTTGCTTAAACCCGTATTATTAGATAGACCTAATCCGGAATTCAAATTTATGTTTTTTTGGCCGTGCACAGGCGGAACAAACAAAGTTTTCTACATATTATAGCTAAATAGCACAAACTATGGATTAAATCCTTTTGTTTTTTTACAAATGTTTTCATTGTAACAGTGAAAATTTGTTTGTACCGGAGGAGAAAACCCAAATATTTGAATTCCGGATTTAGTCTATTGTATAAAACTGTCAGTGGCACATACATTTACTCTGCCGATTTAAATCATATTTCATAAATAGTGAGTGCAAAAGTACTAGAACCCGCCCGGCTAGCTCAGTTGGTAACAAGCAAGTCTACTGATCGAGAGGTCGTGGGTTCGATTCCCGGGCATGGCATACTTTCGTGGGGCTTGGTCATGAAATTATTTCTACGGCCATTCTCCCTTCTACCAAGGATTTTTAATTATGTAGGGCAGTTGTCAGTCACTGACGGAAGTATGCGCTTAGTAGTTGGTTAACAGCTAAATCCAGAGATTTAGCCTTTCCAGGAGGAGTGAGTAGGTTGACTGACCGCCGTTATATGACCTATACAATGTGTTGCTACGGCGTTAAACCCAACAAAAACACAAACAAAAAACAAAAGTACTAGAGTGAAATTTCAAATCAGCGAGGTTAATGTATGCGCTGATGACAGTTGAATAAATTTTGATAATAGAAGCTTATAAGAAATCAAGGAACAGAAAATGCAAAATTCAAATTTCATACAATTCGACTATGCATTGACCAGTCTTAGGAAAGGACAAGGGAGCTAACTCAATTAAAATTTTCAGAAAACTATTAATATTTCCAATTCAGAGTTACCTCCCATTCATTAAATGAAAGACGAAATGGCATCGAAATGAGTACCGACATTGAAAATGATAATGGCATATATGCAAATTCTTTCGATGATATTGTTATAGCATACTAATTGCACTCGAATGTATTTTCCAAACTTTGCTCAGCAATGTCTTTACTCAATATGAACAAGTTTGTTCTTTTTTTTCTCTTTTTTGTGATTGTATTGTATATTTTGAATTGTCAACACATTTTAATTTTTGTTCTGTATTAAATATTAAACGTTAACATGAAAATTGGTATATATCAAGTACCCATACTATGAGAGTATGCCACTGTATACACTTTATGGGGCTATAAAACTATTGTACGTTTTATGAGTAAAGGGAAGCAACTCAAACATATTAATGAATTTGCATTCCTTGGGTTGTCTTTCTTAGTTCATTTTGCAGACTTTCTGTTGAAATAAAAAACAAATTAAATACACACATACACTGATTCTATTTTATTTTAACCCATTGCAAGTTTGCAAGTCCGTCTTTCAGTAACATGAAAAAACCATTTGTCTAATTATTAGTGCGGTTACTGTTTGTTTGTTTGTTTTGTTGGATTTAATGCCGTAGCAACACATTGTATAGGTCATAAAACGGCGGTCAATCAACCTACTCACTGTTTCTGAAAAGGCAAAATTTCTGGATTTAGCTGTTAGACAACTAATAGGCGCATACTTTCGTCAGTGACTGACAGGTTACACAATAAATGAAAAATAATATACATAGCACAATAACGATATAAAACATTAAAATCATAAACTATAAGAGTACTGTTATTATTGCACCAGCCATATGACGATAGCATTTAAATACAAAGCTATTATCATTAAACATGATTATATATTTCACCATATACATATACATATACATATACATATACATATACATATACAAAGAATAAACGTCGTATAAATAAGCGTCAATTCATGAAAGACAACTCTGCAAGGATATCCCGAAGTAATTATCACGATATAATAATATTACGCCAACACCGATCATGGTTCCACGATAATTCGAAATTGCGATTATTCGAAATTAAAAGCCGTTCCAAAACATTTTGAATTATCGTAATTTAACGGTATTGTTAAAATTTAAATCAACTGTCAATAGCTCATACATTTATCACGGTGATTTGAATATATACTATGAATATCATCGTAAGTCAAATCTAAGAGACATTCATAACACAGTTAATTTTGTGGTAAATCAATTCAAAATGTTATTGAATAACGTAGAATAATGTTAACCATTTGAATATCATACCAAACACAGGTTTATTATCTTTACGACTTTCAACCGAGAAATGCATGAACTTATCTTACGATAACTTTTTTCGTAAGAGTATCGTGAAAAAGTGGTACCTTGTCCTTAAATAAATGGATACATGACCTAGCAAGGCATGCACCACATTACTTCCTTTATTATAAAACAAAAAGAGGGAACATATTTATTTTCTTGTTACCAATGTCCAGTCATATTGACCAAGATGGCAGTTCTAGACACTTGCAATCGCAGACTTAAGATACATTTGGGAAAACATTACATTCTTTACCATGACAGCTAAGAAACCTCTAAATAAACAACTTGTCTGATAAACGTCAAACTAATTATAGAGTTGTCATATTTCCAATATAATGGAGGAAGTGTTCCCAGCTTACGAGTATGAAACTCTGTCAATTTTCCCCCGACTTTCTTGTTTCCATTCATCATAAAATCTACAGTCTGTCGACAAAAAATGACATCCATAAACAGACTGGACATTCTAAGACGTTGAACTGTTCTATAATGTATCAAGGTTGACCGCAGACGCGATGGTTTTGTAAGTTGTAAGGTAACAATTCTTTGAGGTAATTTATTTTAATGGAATTGTAACATATGTGGCCAGTTTTCTGAGGAAACCGCCACCAAGCGCTTTGTCCTCTGATATCTTTCTTGTTCTCAACGTAAACTTCTCTGAAATTCACTTTTCGGTTGGGTTAAATGCCGTAGCAACTTTATTGTAAAGGTCATATTACAGCGGTCCGTCAACCAACTCACCGTGCCTGGAAAGGTTAAATCTTTTGATTTAGCTGTTGACCAATAAATAAGCGTACATGTGTACTACTGTCAGTGACAACTGTCCTACATGATTTAGAATCAGTGGTAAAAAGAAGAATAGCGATAGAAATTATCATATGACCAAGCTCCACAAAAGTATGCCTCACCCGGACATCAACGCCACGATCCCTCAATTAGACTTATGTGCTGCCGACTGAGCTTGCCGGCAGATGATTCCGGTCAGTTTAAGATATAATAAGGTACCTTAGTCAGTTATCTTTCCCTGATAAAATCTTAAGCAATCCAATTGGTAAGTAGGTCCTTACAGTTGCAATCCTCGGATGTTATCATTGAATTCCTATGTAAGGACAACAAAATATTTCATCTTATATCTTGCTTGTTAATTAAGGTAATAACGGAAGTGATGAAATTTATATAGTTCTTTACCTTAACAATACTTAACTTGAATTTCAAACAAATTAAATGATTTAAAAAAAAAGTTATTTAGGATAAATTTTGACGAATTGACATTGAAAAGTAAGTGTAAAATCCGAGTAATCCAACTAATAGGACCTACCTATTTTGAAGAGTATACAAGGGGAAATAACTGACTAAAGTCTCTTATAATATATTGCCAAGTGATTATCAATAGATATGGCCTTATACAGTTTACAGTTGGTAGCGCGCCGGGATTTGGAATCTTGTGCCCGAGGGGGTGCGGGTTCGAATCCCACCCGGGGAGGTTATACCCTTCCATGAAATTTGACAATAATGTCAATTTTCCTCCATTGATTAGATAATATGGAGAAGTTTCCGGCTTTGTGGCAGGGTAGGTGAGTACTGGTTATAGACAATGGTCCATGGGAAGCTAGGTTAGGTGCACTGGACGCCGTAAAATGACCTAAATTGTGTTGACACGGCGTTAAATCTAATAAATAAATAAATATTATACAGTTTATGACATTAAAAACATTGATCAATAGGAACTTGTTCTGTATCAGTTTTCATTCTATTAACTATATCTCATTCTTTATATCTTATCGCCTTAATTAAACGAGTGTGTCGTGGTTTCTGATTTAGTATGGCAATTAATGTTTTAATGGTATAATTAAATAACTTTTTAACCGTATCATATGGAAGATATAATTATAATCGCCATCAAAATAGCCATTATTTTAAAGCTACTGGCTCACCGATTTGGTAAAACTGTTTGATATTCAAAAATTATCATTGTCTTTGTTAGTGAGTTAACAAAATGATTTTTTAATATTTTACAGCAAACAGATCTATAGAGTTTGGCGCAATATGAAATAAAAGTCACGAAAAACTAAGCCAACAAAGTATTTATGCGGTTAGTAACGGGAAAGGTTATTATACATGATTTAACCAACTCTTATAATTGTAGATTAAGTGTACGGGTGGAATTCTAAATTTTGAAAATACTGAAAACCTTTATACAGTATACATGAATAATGAAATAATCAAATTTCATATAAAATATACTAAGTACATTTTTTCAAAAATAAACTGAAAACCTACTTTTAATATACTGAAATAAACATATTTAATTTGAAATACACTGAATAAATTATTCAGAAAGTACTGAAAACAATATCAATAAATACATACTTAAAACTTTCACCCGTGCAATTTGCCATTATAAGTACTCTAATTTACTTCTTTTAATATGTTCTCCATCTTCTTTTGTTTTAGTTTTATTTAAGTTGAAATCTGTGAAGGAACACCTTTAATAATTATCCACAATAAAATAACATTAAATAAAGAAACATATTTATCAAACATGATCAGGTATCGTATAACAGATTCAGTAAAACATAAATAAAGTGATACAGGAAAGACAAATATCCAATTAACTAATTATAATTGATCCAATAGTGTTAACAGACCATATTTGAGACGATGTTTGTATACCAATATACGATAATAAAACATTCAGTATCATTTCATACAGTCTTAACAGAACAGAACTGAACGGGACGTAACGAAACGAAAGGGAACAGCAGAAAAAGACATAACAGAACAGAAGGGAACAGAAGAGAACAGAACAGAACATAACAGGACAGAACGGGACGGGACGGGACGGGACGGGACAGGACAGGACAGGACAGGACAGGACAGGACAGGACAGGACAGGACAGGACAGGACAGGACAGGACAGGACAGGACAGGACAGGACAGGACAGGACAGGACAGGACAGGACAGGACAGGACAGGACAGGACAGGACAGGACAGGACAAAATACTCTTATGTAAATCACGTTATGAACTGCATGGGGGTGGTTTCAAAACATCATGATGATCATTATTAAAATTGTACGTAAATAATAAAGAAACAACAGATTACACGCTGTGCTTTGAAAAGTTTGAGCTTTCCAACAGATAGGGTAGTTGGCGATCATTTTATAACAAAATATGACATTCTTAAAAAACCCACCCTTCTTTTCTTTTTACTATGGGGAAGGACTGTATTTTAACACTGCTGCTGTTCTTGATATGTTTGCTTTCACTTCGTTGTACATTTAGCACATACAATTATGTTGCACATTTTGAACAGACAACACATATAATACCAAATAACTGTACAAACAGTTAATGTCTAAGGAGTAGCCTCACACGTTCTAAGTTAATCAGAACAAAAGGCTTATTGCTGAGTAGTTGCCTTAATGTTATTATGTTATAATGTCAACGACCTTGTCACACCAGAATTCATCAAGTGCCAGTCATTCTAGACAACTTCATTCAAAATAATCACTGATTACCTTCATGGCCATAAGCTTTCAGGCAATACTGTCGTGGTATTAGCCAGGAACGCAAAGTTAATTAAAATATCGTCAGAAAACAACAGTATTAATGTAACTCGCAAACAATGGTAGCTTAACATAGAGAATATCGAATGTTTTATAAATTAAAACAACATATCTGCAACCAGTGGACATTACGTACTGTGTGTTTTTGTTGGGTTTAACGCCGTAGCAACACATTGTATAGGTCAAATAATGGCGGTCAATCAACATACTCACTGCTCCTGGAAAGCTGTAAACTCTCTGGATTTAGCTGTTAACCAACTACTAGGCGCATACTTTCGCCAGTGACTGACAACAACTGCCCAACATAATTAATAATCATTGGTAGAAGGGAGAATGGCCGTAGAAATAATTTCATGACCAAGCCCCACGAAAGTATACTCCGCCCGGGAATCGAACCCACGACTCCTCGACCAGCAGACTTGCATGCTACCAACTGAGCAAGTCGGACATTACGGACTGAATGACAATGCATGTATCAATCACGTAAAAAAGTGTTCGCGAAAACAATACAATCAATACAGATAATACAGTGAACTAATCCACGACAGAGGAAGCTCAGGATGTCAATAAAGTAGTATATAGTATCATTTCAATATGTTTTTTATTGTCTTGTTGGTGTAATGGTAAGGCGGTCTACCATTACAAGCATGATTGACTAACGTGGTTGTGGTTTATCCGCCACATTAATTTTGTTAAAATAAACCATACAACCTTTATTTTCAATACATATACAGCCATACTATTGGAATGGATTGGTTTAGTTTGATGTTTATAGAAACACGTTATGTTATTTTGTACAAATGCCACATTCTAATACCCAATAAGACCACCAATTTCATTATACATATATGTAATACCAGGGATCTTTTTCGGCGCAGCTGTCTAAGCCAACTTTTGACCTATAGTTTAACCAATACAATTTGCTCTACCATTACCGTTTGTCCAATGAAATTCTCTTCCGATGTTGAGAAATGAATAAATATATGATGCCATTCTTTGTTCCCAAATAATGTTTAGCATACTGTCCTAAAGTTTCAATATGCGCGTCCCGCTAAAAAAAATTTAGTATACGGTCCAAAATTTACAAAATGCGTGTACCGAAAAAATATGTTTCCCCTTTTTCCATAATTTGATGTACCATTTCACTTTTTAATAAAATTGTGATTTCATAGTAGTCATATTCGCAGGCAAGTGTATATACTTTACACAAAATGAACCATGCACAGTGTCGAATATCGTTTTAATGATATTTCTTGTTCATGCTTCACTATCTTGTAATGGAAAGATATATATAATCCCAAACGTATCATTTATAATGGTAAATAGTCTAACCATGGCCTTGATGATCACAGAGACGTTGTAAACAAGTAGTATCACACGATAATAATATCATGTGACAATGACATCACAAATGCTACTATTTCCAAAACAACCCTGTAGCGTGTTCAATTACACAAAACGTTACAGAACGTTACATAACGATACATTCGGAACTCCTCGGCCATTCGCTGCGAATTATCTAATCTTATATACTAATGTGCGATCGTTAAGGCAATGAGTGATGTTTCAAAATTTACGGACTAAAAACGAAACATCACGCAATGCCTAAACGACCATATATTTGTTTACTTCAACACCGGTAGTTTCAAAATAGCGTCTAAATATGTCCAAGATTATTCGCAGCAAATGGCCGAGGAGTTCCGAATGTATCGTTACGGAACGTTTTGTAACGTTCGCGGTAACTGAACTCCCTACAGTTAAAGTCTGGACTCAGAGTTTTAAAGAGCTGTAAGTTCATGAATTCTTGTCAGATTTACATGACACCTACTCGAGGCTAAGCAGAAAAAAGTGTATACTATTAGATGTGCATCACATCTCCAACGCCATTTTATACATTTTTGCAAACACCCTGGAAAACCTATCACTGTTGTTCCTATTCAAGACAAGCACGGCGGCTTGTCACTGTAGCGCGCTTAAAAAGAAATAATTTTCCAGGGTGTTAGCAAAACGTATAAAACTGGCATTGGAGATGAGATGCGTGGCAAAGTATACACTTTTCTGTTTAGCCTTGTGTATATATAGTATACATGTATATCATTGAAATCTGACAATAATCAAAAGACCAATCTCCGTAACTTTTTACTTACAGAAAAAGGCCAACTTTTAGCTTTTTCTGAAAATGCTAAAGCTAAGCTGATACAGTGATTTCTCAAGTTCTTAAAATACAACATGAAATTTCCAAGTTAAAACTGCACATATTTATAACACCGACACCTAAATCATTGACATAAAAAGATTTAGTATTTAATACTTGAAGGAAGCATCACAAACCCATCTCCTGAATATCGGAAACTCAGAACAAAAATTCCATATCCTCAAATTTTGCTTGTTGTTTATTTCACCCATCCATCAAATATTATTGTGTTCTCAAAACAATAGTAAAAAGTGCAATCCAGCAAATAAATAAAAACGTACAACAATCGTACCAGTGTTTAATAAAAAGAATCGCCAAGCAAGTCGTCACCACGAGCAAATGATGTATATTTACATTTTCAAACAGATTTGTCACCAGCTTTATCAATTTATCAAAATTGATAATAATATAGAGAATATTAGGTTAGTGCCAATCTGTATCTAGTTTATCCGGCAAGTTGGAGAAAGGTTTATTCGGCGAGGCTTGCCGAGTCGAATAAATCTTTTGGAGACGAGCCGGATAAACTAAGTACAGATTGACACTAACCTAATATTCTATTTATCCTACTCGCATTTGCTTGAATGACTAATTTAAAATCCGAAATTCTGCGTTTAACATGCTTTAAATTCAGATCATGGCCGAATTGTTCAAAGCGCAGTAATTGTGTAAAACGGTCTTTTAACTGTTTGCGCGTCAAGAAATAATTCCGATGATTGACTCCATTATAATATATTAGTAAAGGTAATATTTTAAATGAAAGAAGGGAAAATACTAAATAAACTCGGTTTAGAAATAAACAAGGAAAAAATCATTTTTGGACGAATAAATCACTTGCGAATTTTCCGAGGACGAATCAGTTTTTATGACGTCATGTAAGCGAAGTTTGTTGTCAACATGGCGGTCGTATTTAGGAGCGTTTGTAGGATTCGTCATTTGACGCGTTTATTATTATTTATCATGGATTTAACCAATATTATCAGGATAATTTGTTATTCAAACTTTAAATAGACGATAGGATATATGGATGAAAGGATTATTAAGGGAAATACACTCGCAGCGAGCCAGCGACGCTGAAAGATGTCAACCATTTTCAGAAAATGGCCAGGACGGTCTGTGTCGTGGATGACGATGATGATTTTTGAAGCCAGTTTCATTATATTTAATTTATGCGTGGCTTGGCTTTGGTAAAACAATAGTCAACCTATGTATTTACTGTATAATGGCTGGATATTCGTCAAAATATACACAGAAAGGAATTCATTGCAAATTTTGGAGTTTGGCACTGTACAGCGTCAACGATTGAGTTTTTGTAAAATTTGAATGATAAAGTAAGTGATTTAATTAAAGATTTAAATTGAAATTGTTTGAAAAGGCCCGTATTTGATTATTTTGTGTAAAATGTATTTGTTAAGTTGTCGTTAAAAGAATGAAACGCGGCCGCTTTTGATGCCCAATGTTATGATTATGTAGAAAAGTAGTCCGTCAATGCGTAGTCACGTGACTGCCGAATAAAGCAACGCTGCCGAATAAAGATAGGTTTATTTGGTCAATAGGTTTTCCTTCTAAAAGATCACTTTGGGGTAGGATAAAACTATTTAATTATTTGTATCATTTATATTGGCATTATTTACTTTCGAGTAAGCTTCTCGGTCCCCTTTGTTCTGAGCTATTGGGATAAAGTTTCTGGCTCAAAGAAACAACGGAGTAGGTTTTCGTATGGGATTTGAATCAACGCTGATGTGGCTATCCAATAATTACCAATCCAACGTCGTAACCACTCGGCCACATCGTAACGAGTGGAAAGGAACAACCATGCAGCATATCTGTATTAAAAAGAGTAGCAATCGCCAAGCAAGCCATCACAACGAGTTCACAATATATTATAATAATTTCCAGATTTCAGCAAAAACTTGCTATATACAATGTATTGATTTCCTACCGAGAGAGAAATGTAATATAGTTATATCACCGACCTCAATATAATATATCATATTTTGACACATAGATCTAATTACTGTCAACGTGTAACTTATAAGTAATACTTATTATTTATATAATAGACCACTACATCAGTTTCAGGAGTAATGTTATTGTATGACATGAAAAAAGACGCTTTCATCGTTTGTAGATATTTTTAAACATACTATTACTCTGTTATTGGTTTTGTTATTTTGGTATGGTTTGATTTTAGAAACAGGTGTGGGGAAGTTGTCAGTCACTGACGAAAGTATACGCCTAGTAACTGGTTAACAGGTAAATCCAAAGATTTAGTCTGTTCATAGACAGTTAGTAGGTTGACTGACCGCCGTGATATGACCTATACAACGTTAAGCTACGTCGTTTAATCCAGCGACAAAAAAACATACTTAGTTTTGTTCAAAACTTGTTAAAAATTTAAGATATTAACAACTTGGCTAATTAAACTTGTACATGTCAAGTTTGTTATCACTTTTATTGAAGAAATTTTCATTAAATACGCCTATGTACGTCTGACTACGGGAAAGAAGTTAAATTACAGTGGTAAAATGAAATCCTGAAACAAATTGGTTTCAGAGTAATTCTATGTTGTCCAATTGTTACATTGTTCGGTACAGAAAATACATTATTGAAGCAGATGAACAATCTTAAACTATTTCAATGCAAATATGCACGATCAAAAAATATTTGTCAGATTTCAAGGGAAAGCCTTGTCTTGTTTTCCATACCACCGACATTGCAGTTAGAATCATATTTAGATAATGAAACCATATATCAGACCGACAAGTTTCCATCCACAGTCGGCTTCACTTGTTTACATAAAAGCGGCTCTTTCACAAAATTATGCAATTTGAACCTGAGAAAAATTGTCAATAAATCATAAAGCTCATTGTAATGAAAGTCAGCTTCACCATGGCAAAGTTCACACTTGATATTTGTTTATTTATAATAATTGTATCGTCAACGTCATGTTGTTTTCGTATTTGATTTATTTTGTTGGGTTTAACGCCGTTGTAACACATTGTGTATGTCATATAACGGCGTCCAGCGCACCTAAGCTAGCTTTCCTGGACCCTTGTACATAACCAGTACTCACCTACCCTTCCACAAGGCCAGACACTTCTCCATATAACCTTATTAGCGGAGGAAATTAAATGTCAAATTTTAATGGAAGGGATTAACCTCCCCGGGTGGGATTCTAACTCGTATCCCTCCCTCGGGACACTTGATTTGAAATCCCGGTGCGCTACCAACTGCGCTACCGACCCGGGTTCGTATTTGATGAATTCACATGTATTTGCTACGTAAACAGTGACGAATTAAAAGATATATAGCCTACTAGATTCAACAGACAAAATTCAGTGATACAGTCTAATTATAAAATATCACTAAAAAAAACCTGTAAACGAGTTGCTTTAGTTCTGAATCGTCTCTCAGAACGACACGCTACAGCGAGGTTGACTCGACATAATGACATTGTGACACGATGGAGAAAACTATATAATCAATAACTGTTGACTCAGACAAGGTGATTAAGAAAAAGTGAAACATTGATATCGTCAATAAAACGATGCTAAAGAATCGTAAATGCATATTGCATTAAATTGGGCTAGCCTCGTTTTAAACTCAGCTTCCGATAATCTCGCGCCAACTAAATCTCTAAACAACGCGCGCGCCAGGAAACTTTTGTTTACAATTGTTGCTAGGTAACGTTAAAACCACAACGGAAGTAGTTGATGTCAATTTAAAACAAGACCAAAGAATAGTGTAGACTCCATTAATGATTAAATCAATTCAATAATAAACATTAAAATTAGGACGCCAAGATGAACAAGAACAATTCATGAACAGCGCGCTCGACTATTTTTGGTGCTTGTGGAAACAAACAAGACAGTCCACAAACATCGCGCCCGACAATTCTGGAGCTCGGATAAACGAAATGAATTGTTGATATTTTGGAAAATGTTATCTTTTCAACAACATACAATGTATATCAACTTTTAATTTCAGTATTTTCATTGAGATTGCATCAAAGCCCCATGCAGCGGTTATTTAATTTTAAGTAACAATGCGTGACGTAACCGCTGTAAGGAGTTCAATGCAATCCCGCTGAAATACGTGATGTGGACACATGTACATGTATATGCATAGATATAATTTTTGCATCACAAACCTTAACTAATAAATTTCAAAGTATGAAAGGGCCACAATTCAGACATGTTTTTTTCAAGAGTTATGCAACTTTGTATATAAGATTCAAAGTTAACCTCAAAGACATTTCCTGAGTTTAAAGCGACTTCCTTCATTGGTAATTCCTAAAACATGCATCTATAAACTGAAATGAGAAGTGATACAGCGACACACAACGCTGTAGGAAAACCTCACTTTCTCCGAATAGTCGAGCTAAAAATTACTGGCGGAAACAGTTGTTATTTGAATAAAAACATCTAGGGCAATCATCTTAGAAAAAACTAGGACAATAATTGAAAGGTTGATGGCAATAATCACGATGATTAGGCATTAAAGCTCGCTTGAAAAATGGTCGGATTAACCCTAGTGAATAGGATCGTGACATGAGAAGGTATTCCTTTTGAATGACGTTTTTATTGAAACATAAAAACTTCATTGATTAGAAGTTTAGATTTTAAAGTACAAAAAATGAATATTTATGTGCTTTTAGAATTAACTCGTCCTGTTTTAGGGTGCACGTAGGTCAGGTGTGAATCTTCACAGTTTATATGAGTAAATGAAACTTTATTATTCACCCCTTAGATAACAGTGTGTTGACAGGCTCGTGTGATATAAATGACCAATTAAAATAGAAGCACAAGTCATGAGTATTTATTTTAACATCGGTAGGCGTTTATGTTACTCGTTGCCACAATATCTTCGAGATGCATTATTTTTTATTTAAATAACTTTTGCTCTGTACGAATTCAAACTGACGATACCAATGGAAGTGTAGCAGGGATGGGTTTATGTATAAAATATTATGTTGTGTTCCCATGTATTCTCATATGGAGTCCGTTCTGTAAGGCTAGCGATAACAAAACCCTTTCATAGTACTCGATTGCTTTAAATAGCGCTTGAAAATAACTTACGGAACTGTGATCATTTTCACAAACATTCTTACGATAAAAATCATCGTAAGTTAACAGCAGGAAACATTCAAAATATCTCTTCATTTTTTATCCAATCAATTAATAAGATTCTTTAATTATGAAGTATAATGAATACTTTCTGAAATTCATGTCATTATATGATATTATATATTTTATACTCTGAAATAAAACTGACTTACGATAATACGTTTTTGTGGGAAAATGACTACAGGCTTTTGACGTTAGATATACAAAACAAAGAAAGTTAATTTGTTTCGCTAGTCTTTTCTCAATTATGATAATAAGATTGAAACTTGTTACAGTCAGACGGTAATTATATGTTACAGGAAATTAGAATAGTTGCTTCATCTTGTATAGACAATGTTACTATCTTTATACAGTGCTCTCTAAAACTTCTGGAACAAATGAAAGTTTGATATAAAAACTTACCATTCTGTGGTGGGTGGGGGCAAAATGCGTATTTTGCTACGGCTGTTGTCCCCCACATTCGCTTTTGTTTATTAATGTTTGATGATATATATGACTATCATTTAGGTATTTGGTTTTATTTCTACCTAAAAACAGTATTTTATTGTAGGCACATATATATTCAAAATTTATCTGTTTATATTTACAAAAGTTTTAAATTACGAGACAGTGTTGTATATGTTTAAATATTTCTCAATAATCTTCCCTATTTGATCATTGTTAAATTGTGTTTTGCACTTTCCTCATCATAACTGTATTTGTACTTATACTTATACGCAATTACCGATTTATACAATTGAACGTATTTATACCATATATATTATTTACTTCTGTATTGTATTTAATATGTTGTAATATTTGCATAACTTGTAAACTGTTGGGCGTCATGCCTTATGTTTATTGAATAAAGTATCTATCTATCTATCTATGAATCTCAAATACGTAGTTAAATATAAATGACATATATACTTAATTGGGTGTTCATAAGTTATTCTTCAAATGTAACCAGGATCTTTATCTGAGAGTATTCATGTTGTGTATACATGTATATGAATGTAAATATAGATTGTGTGGTGGAGCAAAAGTATATTACAATACGTAAAGCTAATTCATGTAACATAATTGCAATCGTTTGTTATAAGCTTTTTTGGAATTTAAATACATGATTATTTCTTTCTTGATTTTATGGATGAATGTGAATCGGGTTATACTAAGACATGATTTTATCCAAGAACTTTTGGAAGGGAACTGTATATCATCTCATTGTGTATTTATATATACATTATATATGCTAAACTTCAGTGCTTTCAGCGCTTTGATATATTTATATAAACATTATGTATACATGAAATATCTTCCAGCAGGATTAATGGTACTAGCTCACAGATTTGGTCAATGTTTTTTCTGTAATTTCAAAATACCATCCAGTGTCTGTAATTGTGTCAAAAAATCAATTCATATTATTTTAAGACAAACTGACCTAATATGTAGCAAGAAATTTACAATAAAAGTTACAAAAATGCACCAAAATTGTCTATCCCGTGACATACGGGGTAGATATTTACTACATGAAACACCATCATTTGTAGTTATAAGTCAACTTGCACTAAAATTGTCATATTAGAACACTATTTTCCTTCTTCCAAAAATATTTCCATTCAATTTGGATAGTTTTAGAAAAAGTTGATATTTAAGTTGAAATCTGTGAATGAGTACCTTTAATGCGCAGTCATAAGGAATGATAGTAACGGTTATACTGACCACAAAACATTTTTACATGATACGGTACAACTTCTTGTAAACAACACCCACACTCCTTAACACATCGGAACTAAACTGTCACATAGCTTCAAAAGGACTTTCTCCATCACGATTTGTATTACACGTGATTGTATTGCGGAACAATCCTTAATAAGTGATCATGTGCCAAAACGTTTTTGTAACTTTCTATAGAATCATTGTAAAGGTAATACATATATGATTGTGTTTCATTCAGTTATCCGCGAAGTCAATGCGGAGTTCACTTTACACCGAGGCGTAAAACCTGCGGGTTACAAAGCGCTCTGGAACAACACCAACAACCGCCATATTTAACGGTCAAGCTAAAACGCCAATGAGTTTGTTTCGTATTTTTCACACCTCATTTTGACGCCGTCAAGAATCTAAAGCAGTAAGTTTGTGTCCACCGTTTTATATTGTATAATACAATTGTACTACAGTCTAAGCATTCGAAACTCCTCGGTCATTCGCTGCGAATAACCTCGGACATATTTAGACGCCATTTTAAAACAACCGGTGTTGAAGTAAACAAATACATGATCGTTTGACATAAACAAAAGTTTGTTTTCATTGTGAATATCGCGTATAACTATATTCTTTGCTACATAGCTACTATGTTATAAAAAGCTCTAATAGAAAGACCAAGCATTTTTATCTTATCAGCCTATGGATTGCAGACCTGTAAGAAACTTAAAACTTGCCACTAAACAAGTGTGAGATATTTTTCGCCTACGAGATAAAAATGATCATGCAAATTGCACATTAAATGTAATCATACGCATTCAGAACTAATTGGAATCTAATTGAGTGGAATTGAAACGCATGTCTGTTAATTAAGTCAAAGCCATTTCAAAATGGTTTTCATTTTAACAGCTTTTTCTTTGATAGAGGATTATCTAATCGAGACAGATTTGTGTTATTTCTAAAATGCTACTGCAACTAAAAGAAGCTAAGCTGTATTTGTCTGGACAATATGTTGGAATATATCAAGACTTAACGTAAAGAGATAGTAGGCATTTAAAAGTGTGGAATTATAGTGGAATTAAAAACGTAAACATTGGTGTAAAGTAAAATTGTCAACTCATTCGGGTAGTTTGAGCTTGATGAGTTCTAACTTGCACTGTCTGTCATTGTTTTTAACCTTACAAATACAAATTAAATTATCTGACGACCAATCATCGACTGTGATAAAAATATTGGCGTAACAAAATTCTCAAAAACCCCTGTCGGCTCAACAACTTTCTTGTATTCAATGTACCGCGAGATTTAAGTGATGCCGCGAGATTTCTGAGGATACGAGCTTAATGAAGTCGGAGAATGTTTCCCCAAACAGAAAAATAATTCAATCAAAATTTTATCAAATCATCTTCGGAATATTTCTGTTGTTACCACGTGTATATTAGTACAAGTACATTATTCTGTACATAATTGAATCAGGATTAAATTGTGAAGAAATATCATTATTTAATGATCTCCATCGTCGGTAACCACAATACTTTCTTCCGTTACACACAGCATAGTGGAGTAGACCTAATGTATCGTGGAATAACCGACGGTGATAAACTCGTTAGTTGCTCTGTTAACCATTATGAACAATAAATGAATAATATGTGTTCTTACATCAGACATTTCTGCGTCAATTAGAATAAGCCTTTTATGAGAGGTAAAACAGTCTATCTTTGAAGAGCAACACCTTTCCAGAGCGACTTATTTTCAAACTCCACCGAATGTCGCTTTGCAGAGGTTAGACTGTATGCATTTTTTTTGGTTTGTTTTATCGTCGTAGCATCACATTGCATATGTCATATCACGGCGGTCGTTCAACCTTATCACCGTTCGTGGAAAGGCTAAATCTCTGAATTTTGCTGTAAACCCGTTACTTGGTGCATAATTCCGTTAGTGACTGACAACTGCCCTACATTGATAAAGAATCATTGGTAGGAGGAAGAATGGCCCTAGATATTATTTCAAGACCAAGCCCCACGAAAGTATGCCTCATCCGGGGGTTATATATTTATTTGATGGCAGAAATATGCCACCACAGAATTACAACTGGACTTACTCATAGTATAATAAATCACCTGTAAATTATCGTAAATCATAATGTAAAATGATATCTCAGCCATCAACGAAACTGTTTTGTCATCATCTCACAGACTGTATGCTATATTACTGTATTACGTTACATAAATAGGCTAGAGTGTTGATTTAAGCTTAAAGCCACTATATCTAGATAAATTCTTGTTTAGTTCGAATAAATTAATACAGTACAACCTCTCTAGAACAACACCAAATGGGAGATATGAAAATGTGTTGCTGCTCAGAGGTTGTTGCCCTGCTATGATAGAAAGTAAATTACCTGAACGAATATAGAGCTAGTAGGCATTTTGACCACGAAACCAAAGATCGTGTGATCAATATACAAATGCAAGAGCAGTGGTCCAGTGGTAGGACACAAGCTGAGTGATCGAGAGGTTCCATGTTTTAAATCCTGACCGGACCACTGCTAATTTCCATGAGCTAGAAACTAACCTGCTGTTGCTATTGCCCAGGAAGAATTAGGCCAACATGTTCTTTAAAATGCTTTTAAACAGCAATACGTATTCATTCATGATATGCATTTATAGAATCTACAAGTTGAAGGTGAATTTAAAATCATCACGTGGCTTAAGTAAATAAACATATTTACTCATAATGCTTGGCGTAGAACTTGTCGTCTGTGGGCACAATAGCTGAAGAGATCTCCGCAAATAAATAGTATGAACGACAATATACGGCTTAAAGTCCGCACGAACGCACAATGAAACAAACGTATTAACTTTTTTCTCAAGACGGAGGTTCTTGGTGAAGCTAGTATAAAGCGCATTTCCAAGAAAAACAATGTAGCAACAGTACATATGAACTTTCAGTAAAATTAAATCTCCGCGTATAATTGGACAATATACGACCGAATCATTTGAAGTATAATTTTACTATAATTACATAGTTATTTCGTAATGAGTTTTCTTATGATAAAATACATTCATGGAGAACTTAATCTTAAAGAAAGAAAATGGCAAAACCTCAATAACAAGAACATTCAAATAGAATAAGATTCTTGTATAAAGATTTATTGCGTGGATATGCCGCTTACAGTAATTTTCGCGGGATATACCGCTTGCAGCAATTTTCGCGGGACATACTGCTTGCTACAAATTTCGCGGGATATACCGCTTGCAGCAAATTTCGCGGGACATACCGCTTGCAGCAAATTTCGCGGGACATACCGCTTGCAGCAAATTTCGCGGGACATACCGCTTACAGCAAATTTCGGGGGATATACCGCTTACAGCAAGTTTTGCGGATATGCCGCTTACAGCATATTTCGCGGATATGCCGCTTGCAGCATACTTCGCGGATATGCCGCTTGCAGCAAATTTCGCGGGTATACTATTTGTGGCAAATTTCGAGGTTCTTACAAGTCATATGAACACTGTTACTCTTTTGGTTGGATTTAACGCCGTAGCAACACATATTACGGCGTTCAGTCAACCTACTTACCGTTCCTGGAAAAGTTAAATTTCTTGGAAAGGCCAAATTTTTCAATTTAGCTGTAAACCAGATATACATATATAGTGCATACAGCCGTCAGTGACTGACAACTTTCCTACATGATAATGAAAAACACTTTAAACTAAACTTGGTACGTCGTTTGAAGTTGCTCAGTTCATTTTATGTTTTTTTAGTTTAATACAGTAGTCAGCGAAAAGAAAACACCAAATGTTTTAATTTTAAACTTAACACTGTCAGCTGTTTTGTTCAAAACCGCGAAAAAAATCGCGAAATTAAAAACATCGCATACTTACAAGATTAAGTACGGTAAAACCAGCTTTGATGATTTTTTTATTGAAATTTATTTACATAACGCGGTCACTGCCGGTTGTTCTTGTCAAAAAGCAGCTGTACCGCGGAAATAAAACCTCGCGAAAATACCAGAGCAAGCATCGTAAAAACAGTTTTGATGATTCTTTTATTGGAATAACGATCCTGGAAGTAATGTCTTTGAAATTATAAGGAAATTAACATAGAGATTTCCTAGAGATTTATGAGCTGAATATAAAAATGTACGAGCTAGTTTGGTAGTTAACTGGATCTTGATAGAAATGGTAGAGCCTGAACTTTAGACACAAACCGGTCAATACTTGCCTTTGGTATAAAAAGTAAACTATTTGACGATGAATGTGACCCAATTATAATGAAAAAGACAAGACAAGACAAATTTTATTCAAGAAAATCAAGACCATCAGCCCAAAATACAGCAATACAATATAATACAAAAGTATGTGGTTATGTTGGCTTATAGTAATAGAGTTGGATAAAATATGAAATTACTGATCTAATTCATAATAGTTATTCATGAAAATTTGGAACAATGTACTGTTGTTGTTCAAAGAAAATGTTATCAGTAGTCACAAGGTTGGTTACACGCTTAGAAATCCAGATACCCAAGTTGCAATCCTCGTTTGTTTGTTGGGTTTAACGCCGTAGCAATACATAATATAGGTTATATCACGGCGGTCATTCAACATACTCACTCCTCCTGGAAAGGCTAAATCTCTGGATTTAGCTGTTAACCAACTACTAAGCGCATACTTTTGTCAGTGACTGACAACTACCCTACATAATTAAAAATCATTGGTAGGAGGGAGAATTGCCGTAGAAATAATTTCATGACCAAGCTCAATGAAAGTATGCCCCACCCGGGAATCGAACCCACGACCCTGCAATCAGTAGACTTGCGTGCTACCAACTGAGCTAGCCGGGCAGCTCGATCCTTACCAGATGCTTTGTGAATTTCCTTGTTCAACAAATTAATATGAGTATTCTTTACTCTATCCAGATGTAAATGTTCCATTCCACTTTATACAGATTGCAAAGTTCAAATCGATTCTTCATTCAATTGAGTTTGTAGTAGAAACAAGAATGAGGGATGCAGGTTTACTTTTTATTCAGGGTCCATGCTTTCCGATTCGATACTGCCCTTAAAGTGTCTATTAAGTTATATAAATACATACATGCGTCTTTATTTTGACAATAACGACATTTCATATGCCCTTGAGTATTTACTTTTTCATTACAAAAATTTGTTTCAGTTTACATGTACTTTTATAGTTATGCAAATAGATAGAAACGGTTGTGTACCTATCTAATTGCACAACTAAACCACGACGGTCATTGAACGGTTATTTTTTGCACAAACAGCAGTTGAATTAATACATTATTTACAGTATGACGTCATCAGTTTTTGTGGACATAACCACAGATGTAAGTGATCTTGATAATTGATATTTAAATAACAAAGTAGAAGCTATTACGTTTACATTGCAATGGTAGGCAACTCAATTTACGATCACAAAACTATATTGTTCTATGCATTAACAGGTCGGTTTGTAATGTTTTTCATTGGGGGAGTTTATGATAATATACATTTATATAATGGTGATTTTACGGAAACCCTTAAGTGACATCTGTACTACTTTTATTCATAATTATTCGTTTTTTACAAACACATTTCGTTTTTTACGTCTTTATGATTTATGGATTTTACAAAATATGCCGTTTTTACCAAACATAACGTTTTCTAAATATGTCGTTTTTACGAAATATATCATTTTTACAAAATATATCGTTTTACGTAATATGTATTTTTTCGAAATATGTCGTTTTACCAAACATGTCGTACTTTTTAAGTGTCGTTTGCACAAAATATATCATGTTTTACGAAATATGTCATTTTTACGAAATATGTCGTTTTTACGAAATCTGTGAAATTAAAAAAAACATCCTACCTTGTCCATGGCTTAATCACTTTCCCTTCAAAACTTGAACTTTTTATATCATATTTGGCTTGACCATGTATACCACGATGTTTAAAAACAGAACTACGCCTCCTTTGTGATAATATATTCCTTTGAGCTCCAAAACAACCTTCCATTTTGTTTATCAAACGTATTTGTATCCTCTTTAAATTTTCGAAAACTTTAAATAATAAATTCCCTTTTTTTCGATTAAAAATCACTGAAGTTAAAATGTGAAAAACTAAAACATATAAAGGGTGCCTGTGCTCACTTCACATACATGTATATTAAATATGTAATACAAAATATAGTACGTATTTGGAAACGTTAGCAACCGTTCTTCTGGCAGAATTTAGATATAGAGTTAATTATGAAAATAATCCATGTATTTATCTATATAATAAGCATGTTATTATCACAAAATTGGTTTCCTGAATATATCTAATGTGAAACAATGTTACGTTTTAGGCAGAAACAATGAGTAAATTCTCTTGAATTTATATTACATCTCTATCCATATCAAGTTATTAAATCACTAAGTGAATTACCTCAAGTAAGACAAAATAACAACAAACGCAAAATTCAAAGTTTACTTCAGTTACTTTATAAAAGTTTTTACTCTAATATTCTCTTATATTCTATTTGTTCATTTCATATATGTTTGTAATTACTATGTAAATCTCCAGAAAATGGAAACAATGAAGATATATATACCAACGGATTTTTAATCATTGGACCAAACGTAACACGAACTTTAACAACTTCCAAGTAAGTTAGAGTTGAATCACTAAAATAAAACTTTGCACACAATTAGAAATCACCTAGCTTTATTCTACCTCATTAATCACTATTAATAAACAAAGTTTCACTTTAATCCAAGAAGTACTAACAAAACACCACTTTTAATTAATTGTATCCATGTTTACACTTCAATTCCAATTTTAAAATTAAGTGCACTCTAGGTTAAAGTAAATAACACTGAAAAAATCACAGATAAGGAACTAACACAAAAATATCATATAAAAACTTTTCAATAACAAACTTCCTAACTTCCAAACGATAGTCTAAGTCACTTCAAAGCAAAGTTCTAAAGTTTCAAACTAATTAGCTAGCATCCTTTAATAACATACTAGAGACACCAATCACCTGAGCTACAGTGATGTCTTGTATTTATACGTTCACATGAATGATAACCACGATATTTCGAGACAGACTTTCATACAGTTTCATGACACTCTCACGTCGGTAGCCATATTCTTGTAAATATCAATGCAACCACGTGATTTGCTTGTTATCGGATTTTCCAAGAGTCATTTTATCGTGTTTTTTTTCTGTCACATATAAACAATTCGATCATATCTTTGGCTCTATCGTTGGAAATCTAGGTTGACCAGTGAAATCTGTCACTTGTCAACATCTGATAGCAATATAACAGTTCTTGTACAAGAAAGCATTGATAAGATTATTGCTTAACTGTATTCAATGATCAGTGGCGCATACCTAACTTTGCTGATTTAAATATGATTGTGTCGATTTTGAACACAGAAATATTGCGGTAAGTATTCAAATCAATGGTGTTTATTAAAAGTATGCGCCACTGACAGTTGAATAAAATTTAACAATGCTCTGCTGTCAAAACTTTAAAATACTTAAAACTTAAAACGTGTGCAGTTTTAATAAGATTGTGCGGGTTAAAATGAGTGTGCGGCCAATTGTGTGGCCCTTATTGCAAACAAATGATAAGATCTCCAACAAACTAATTTTAGAAACAAAATCAGGCTGAGCGAGTGCTCCATTCTATAAATAGCCAGTGAAGTTGTCAGTAAGACAATTTTCGTTCAAAACGCACTCTCATGGATTGCGGTTACAATGATGTCGCCCAAGTAGTCCGCATGAGATGTTGCAGTAATTTGAATTGGACTAGCTCGGTTTTGTTTATAAGTGTTAAAGCAAATTAAATAACATTGACGTTATTTAGTAAGGGGCCTTTAACCGGTTTTGGCAAAAATCGTGATTTTTTATTTATTTGAAAATACTTGGGTGACAGAAGCAGTTTCCTTCAAGACATAAAACTGTTTTTTCTTACAAAATTAACCTCAATGTCTGAAATAAATAAACATTAAAAACAGAATGTCTTAGTGCTGTTCATCGCCGAGGAAATAAAAGAGAAACTGGTTACTATTAGGTAAATGAATTGAATTCGGACTAATCTTTTCAGGCATTAAAGAGACAACACATCCGTTATCGAATAATTTGCCCTAGTTTTTTTCTCAGAAGAATCACGTGACCCTAGGATCACGTGACATCAAATATTGATTTTCTATTGGTGTCTGACAAACGTTGTTTTTTGTAATCTATGATAAAACACGTCATTTCCGCATTTAAAAGTCAGAACACGGACCAAAACTTCCGCTTTCTAGGAAAAACAACTAATTGATTTGTACAACAAATTGTTTATGATCACGATCAAGTTCTGTATATATTAAGAAAAAAAAGCACATGGTTTGCTACTCTCCTACACATTGACTGATTTTCACTACCGTTCTGTGAATGTAGTCTTTTCATTGAGCTGCAAGGGAAGCGTAATGGTCTTCTAGTTATTAATATTGTCACTGGTCATTGCACTCGTTTATTCACGTTGGTCATTAAGGACAGACAAATGGTCTTCTTGATGTATTTAATACATACATACAAACATCTCTATTGGCAAATAACGCTTTGGCCATTTACAATACTCATGGCAAAATCCACACATTCAAATATATATATATATATAACAAGTAGTAATAATTAAATATTTTTCAAATTCAAACTCTGTTCTAAATTTACAGTAATAGTGAAGTTTCGGCATCGCAGATATTAAAGTTCGCTACTCTTGTATAAATTGATTAGTTATTCCATTTTTTTATTACAAGGTAATAGTTACAGTCTGTATCAAATTTTTTATAGTATGTGAGTTAAACCCAAATGATCAATAAAAGACCTTAAGCGCGATGACCATGTTACACCATTTCTAATATTACATAATTCCTCATAAATAGAATTCATTAAAGAATTTCAATTTTTTCGAGTTTTAACCAATATTTAATTGACCTAAATTTACAAATAACTGATATGGGATATCTAAAACCGGGAACGGAGATGGTTAATTCAATGTTTTTATTTCAGTGTGTTCACTAGTGAGGTTTGTCTTGTAAGACGTTTTAGTTATTGGTTGATAATAGAACAGAACAATCTCTCTAGAACAACACCCACTGGGAGAGACTAAATTACGTTGCTGTTCAGGGAGTATTGCTCCGCAAAGAATAAACTTAAACCTAAAAGAAATATTAAAAGCAGTTGTTGAGTAGAGGATTTGTTTTGAAGAGGGCCGCTCTGTAGACGATAAACTGTACAGTTTACGAGTCAATTAATGTATTTGTTAAAATGGAATCTGAAAATGAACATTTAGTACATGTGTTAAATTTTAAAAAATGTAGACATTAGTCAGTTGCCAAAAATCAAGTAAATATCAATATCAAACACAGTCTTGGGATAGTAGACATATTTGACTTTTTTAAAACTGTTCTAATATATTAATGTTCAAAATTTAAGGATAGTCTTGACGTCATCTGTTCCTGATTTTTGAACGCCTACCAAGAAAATGCTACTATAATCGACTTTTATAAAACTTGTTATTATGAACACAAACTCATAAAATCCTAGCATAATTCATCAAATAAAATCCATAAATCATTCAAGCAGGCTTGGTAAGACAAGACTAGAATAGTAACAGTGTGCCTAAAGCAGAAGTAAATAAAACATGTGCCTACACTAGTGTTAGTTATCAATGAAAACAATGCAATATAGCATGTCAGTTCTGTATTACGTATTTTGTGGTTAAGGCAAAACATGTCTCTTAGTTGTAGGAGTTAAAAATATGTAAACAACACGTTCTTATGGGAATCTTAAACTTTAGCACGGAAAAAAGATATGGTACTATTGGTTAAATGTGATAAACAGGTGCGTAGCACGGTCTGTAGTTGCTCGCCATTTACTCTGTGTATTGTGGGTAACTTAATATGCTAATTGGTTATGTTATACATTCGTCTTGGTACGGTCCTAGCGGTATGACTGAACAGCATGCAATTAAAACTTACATCATTTCTGGAACGAATAACAAGAAAACTAATCCAGAACCGAATGTTTTGAACTAAATAATATATATGCTGAAAAAAATATTTATAATTGTTTTTACAATATAACTTATTGTCTTAATGCGAACCTGTCACAAGATAATGCTAGATCTTGTGTTAATTATACTGTGTAATTATGTGATTGATTAATAGACACAGAGAGACAAAGAAACACAGAGACAAAAAGACAGAGAGAGAGAATAGATAAACCCTTAGCTGAACAGAAATTATTAGAATCAGTTGGACATGAATGAGTTTAGGACATGTATTGAATAAGAGATATGGAACGTATTTTAGGTGAACACCACAATGTGGACGATAGTTGACATCTTAGAAGCTGATTTGCAAAAACTATATGTCGCTATACATTTTGTACTGAGTTTAACGCCGCCGTGTCAATACAATTAAGGTCATTTTACGGTACCAAGTGTACCTATCATAGCTTTCCTGGACAATTTGTCTATAACCAGTACTCACCTACTCTTCCACAAGGCCCAAAACTGTTCCACATTATCAAATCAATGGTGGAAAATTGACATTATTGTCAAATTTTCATGGAAGAATATATCCTCTCCGGATGGGATTCGAACCCGTACACCCTTCGGGACCTTCAATGTTTGTTTTATCTAGGGAATCATCATGCAAAATGTGGTGTTTTTATGTGAAGAGTATACAATTTAACACTCGACGGCTCTACTTAACGGTGCCTTGGTTTTTACACTAACGTCGATATATTTTTCTCCTCGAAATAATTACAGAAAGTAGGCTACGTAACTTCCTTTGTCAATGTATGTATTGATATATGTAGTACATTATTAACTATGACAACGTCATTGTATCAGATAAGGACACAGAGTCTAAAGAAGCTAGATATAGAAAACTAGAACCAAAACTTCATGGGAAATGCCTTTATCTTTATTTTATACACACAATTAATGTATCACTCTATGTCTTAGATCCTGGCAAAGTTGAATGAAACTATAATTCACATTTATAGAAGTTATAAAATCCTTAAAGTCATTTTTTACAAAGACAATAAAACGTTTAATGTTACAATTCTCATCATAAGAAAAGGTTGAAGTTATGTACCGTCTGTTTAATTGACAAATTACGACCAAGAAATCTTTGAGGAAATGTTAATAATATTATTAGAAAAGAGTAAAATAATTATTTCACATGTAAATAAGGGTCACAGCATACAATAGTTAGATGTACTTTGTCTTGTTCATTTTTAAAACATTATATTGTTACATTGTAAGTGTGAGACCACCAAACTTATAATTGGCATCATAATTCTTCAGTAAGTACTATGACTACGCCCTACAAAGTACAAAATTTACCTTTCATTTTTTGCATGTTTTGTTGTTATGCTTATAGTAAAGAAACAACGCATGTACCTTTACACCTTACATAATTTGATTTCATTAAAAAAAACAGCCACGGTCACTGACGAAATTATGTACCTAGTAACTGGTTAACAGCTGAATTCAGACATTTAGCCTTTCAAGGTAAGTAGGTTGACTAACCGCAGTAAATTGACCTGTACAATGTATTGCCACGTCGTAAAACCCAACCAAAACTAACACAATAAAAACCAGTCACATTGTAGAAGTGCCTGAACTTGTCAAGTTCTCAGTGCATGCACACTAATGCACACTAGAGATTTGATTTGATACAACAATTACCTTAAGGCATCAAGACGAAACACTTGTATAATTAACAAATCCATAGATTAAAGTCCGGATGAAATTCCTGTGAGTAAAACAATTTAGTCATTAAAACAATGCACTAAATGTGTTTTGTCATTAAAATGTTCAATACCATGTAAGACGCAATTGTCTGACACAAGCAAACAAGCAAGCACTTCAATGTGACCACCAACTTTGTTTATTTAGCAAATGATAGAAAAGAAATTCATAGGTATGTTCAATGGATAGAACAATGAAATCATTAACATTGTTTTGATACTGACGAACAGATTAATGGAACCACTAAACAATGTCATGATACTGATGAGATTTAAATACAATACTTTAATATAAAACCTAATGTAGATGCTTTTTATCAATGTGCAAAGGATTGAAGATGATGTGATCCTATAAGATATGTTTTCGTGTTGTTTAACAGACTGCTTTTATGTTACTTCTGTATTGTATTACGTTGCTTGGTTACAAATTCAATATCTGTCTGTTCCTTTAATCTTCATTAAATTGACTTAATGCTACAATATTTTGTTCATCGTTGTTTCTGTTAAACATTACAGCTTGTTATAATAATTTGAATAAATATCGTATTTCCTGATGAAGAAACAGGTTGATTTAATTTTCCACTAACAAAGCGGACAAATGTTGCGTTGTATTGTCCGTTTTTTCTCAACTATCAAAGCTTGAATAATATCACGGTGACTGAATGCATTGTTTCATTAAAATATCTTGACTAAAACTTATAATACGGCATAAGAAGCTTTACTTGATCATAATACACACTTTCGGAAACACATAGGTGCATCACAACAAGAATGTTAACAAACGCATTAATCGTGAAATTATTTATGTTTTGACGGTTGAGAAAAAAACGAACAACAAATCTTATTTCTTCTACTTTGTGAAATAATTCTTTTGTTCCGTCTCGAGAAACTCAGATAGATTATTAAATTTGTAACTAAAGAATTTATAAATCATTAAAAGGTAACGTGAACATGACATTCCAATACTCTTTAAATTTTACAAAGGCTACTTATTAAATAAGCCGAACAAATAAGAACAATTAAGCTATCTCTTTTTTTCGTCTTCCTTGGTATTGATGTTTATGACATATAGCATTTTACTTACTGTACATACAAATGTACATAGGTTAGAAAAAACATGACATTTTAATTCTCTTCAAATTCAACAAAAACTTCAACAAACAAAGGTTCAAATACAAATAACTACTATAAAGTTATTTCTAAGGTGCTATTACGATATATTTTGTAATGTTAGTTACACACATTGTGAATTATTGAACATCCTATCACATGACTACAAAAACACATTTTATAATTACAGTATATTGACTTTGAATTATGCCTAGTATGAAAAATACAGCAAAGTTCAAATATTAGGTCCTTTTAAATTGAGTGTCTTAATTGCGGAATAACCTGTGGAATAATGAAAAAAACATTTCCTCAAACAAGGCATTTTGGGCTTGCAAATCATCAAAAATATCAAATGCATGACTTTGCAATAACTGCAAAAACCGAACCAAGGTGGTCTTTATAGCGAAACTAACTTTAGCAAATTTCTATAAAAGGATTGACGTAAAAAGCACAACTTAAGAACACAAATACCCCATAAGTGGTAACAAACAGAGTTTTGACTGCAGAATGCGTCTCTGAACTTTCAGACATTTTTAATTAATTAAAAATCATATGTAAATATATATATTATGCACTTCCCGAATGTGCTTTAAGTAAGTATATAGACTAACCTTTTGTTATAAATTGAATACCACAAGAATTAGTAGTTCGTCTTTTGACTAAGCCTATCAAAAATATAACTTAACATTTTGAATAGGATATATGTAGGCAAACGTAATTAATACCTCCCACTTACAGCAGTCTATACATTCTACAAAAAGGTATCTATATGTCCTTATATAGTCTACAACGCCTTCATCCAGAAAAATGTAATCAGAAAATAACTAAGTAATTTTAGTATATTGATAAAATAAATCCACTTTATGTGTACATACTTTGTTTACTAGTATACGTTTATTAGTTTTCCTTTTATAGGTACAGGATAATAAAAAGATTATAATACTCATGAAATAAAATAAGAAAATACATTGAATATGATAAACAACAATCGAACGCTGATACTAACATCTATAATTAGTATCTCTAAAATTAGTTTGCATATTTATCTTCAGCTAAGGATTGGCTTGACATGCCAAATATGTATTTAGAAGCATCTTTATTTAGTAATGCAGAGCCAAAAAGGATACGTGATAAACAAATGTGCCTACTCCAATATTAGTTATCAATAAAAACAAAACATTTTATCACATGTCGTCTGCGTTACGTAATTATATAACAAATGAAACCATTTTGGTAGTGAAGTAAATGTTTTCTTGACAAGTTATCCATTTTTCTCCTGTTACAAACCATTTGTTAGCCTCCCATCCTCGTGAGAAACTGCTTATTTTCTTAATTCTAGCTCATGTCGGTAAACGGACAAGTATCAAACAGTTTTGGTACTGGGCTTGATGTTTTCTTGTTTAGCTCTCATTTTTTAAGCTATTACAAGTGTATTAGGCGTTCAGCTGGCATATGTCTCATTCTTGGGTGATATATTATAGCCTTTCATTTTCGTTAGCAACATTTTGTCTCAAATTAAGCGTAGTCGAAAGATGAGCGAGAATAAATGACAATATTATGAGATGACAGTGATTTACAAAAATTTACTTCAACACAAGGGATGTATCTAAAACGTATATGTAATTGTTACAGTGGTGAAAACAATTCTCTTGACTCTGGATAATAAGTGTTGTCGTTTCAGTCATAGTTAATGTAATAAGTTATATCATTTTTTAGTGTCTGGCTTTATCAAATTAGTAATGGTTTTGCTTGTTTAGCATTATGATCTGACAGCTGTGTAATCACCGTGTCGATCTAAAAACGTCTCATATACCTATAGAGACAGATTCGTACAACTAACTTTTAGACCAGATATGAGTCAGGAGAAACATGTCAATTTATTTATGCTCCGGTAAAGTAATAGTTCAACAATATGTCAGTATATCTCGTGTACGATAACTAGATACTAGGTGAAATTATATTAACAAAGACTCGTGTTTTCTTAGACGAGCCATATGTAATGCTTTAATGTACCAAATAAACTGGAAATAAAGCCACACAAAATATAACTAATTATAGATGCTAACCAAGATACTAAAATTGTGTCTACGTGTAGACAATATTATTGTTCCAACAGTGTACAGATTAAAACAAGTATAAGAAAACATACTACAAACGGCAACAGTAAAAAAAACACAGACTTTCAGCCCAGCCAAATAGCAAACTGAAACAGGTTTTAAGATTTTTAAACTTTTGTAATGAAATACGTCACAGATAAATAGCGAAAAGAAGATCCTTAGGGTTCTCCGCTTTGGGACGGACTTTGAAATATTTGAGCGGAAAACTTAAAAATCAATATAATTTGAAGCCCTATCATTTGATACGCTTCTGTTTGATCAGTTTCACCTTCAGAGTTTTGTATACAACAATAATGAACCCAAGATTATAAAAAATACTATCATTAATAAGACAAACACAGTTGACATTCTATTAGTTCATGTGACAAAAACATATGTTCACGAATGTCTTGTAGCTGTAACGAACGTTACAGATAAATCACATGGACCGATTTTTTTAAGAAGAATAATTAATCAAGGAAACCTTACAATATGTAATGATAAACATGAAAGACAAAATGCAATGATATTAAATCACTTTAATAAGACAGGAGATACAGACAATCTTATAATTAGTAACCAAACAACGAAATACAATACAGTGGAAAAATACCAAAGCTCATTTGAAACTTCACGAAGAAATCGCACAGTCTTCGTTTCCTTATTAATAAAACATGATTGCCGTAAAACATGATAGTAATAAATATTAAAATCATTGAAATTAATATCAAATACATGGAAGTTAATATCTACAACTATAGAAAATATGATGTCTGATTTGTGTTTTCATGATTTGTTTCTTTGCCCTTAACAGAAGCACATGAATATGGCCATAGCCAAAATATAAAAGTTCTTTGTACATATCAGATATAGACACTTACTCAATATGGTATGTTGGTACTATTTCAAATACACTAGTTTCGTTTTATTGCGTTAGCTTCTTAGTATGCTTGTCAAATCAGCATCATAATGTGTTTTGCTTATATTACATTTTGAGTAAAGTCAATAGACACAGTACTTACCTGTTTAGATTAATGTGAGAATGATATGTAAGCAGCCGAATAGCTTAATCAGAGGAGCACACAGTCTTGTAAGCGAGTGGTCCTGGGGGTTCGATTCCCGGTCAGGCTGCATATTTTTTTACCCGTGCAATTTGGCGCCCAACGTGGGACAGTGACCTAAATAATAGGTCAGTTGAGAAACGTTTGTAAAACAACATTGATTTTGTTGTTTTTAATATGAAAGTATTGCAAAATAAATTTTAAATTATCATAGTTAGGTGCCGAGTCTCGTATTGTTCAATTGGGTAATTCCCTTTTCTTAGACTTTAAGTGCAATCGGATGCCAGAGACGTAACATTGTGTTTGGAAATAATAAAAAAAAAGGTTATCGCCTTCATCATTGTCCCATATTTCCAATTTAATCAGCAAATTCCAACCCAGTCTCAGATTATAATTATTACTTTCTCCAAGATTTCCAGGGCGTACTTTATCCGCTTAACTTGACAAAACATTACTTTAACCTTTTCTTTAAGATGGGAAATAGAACATAAAATGTGTTAATGTCTTTGTTAAAGTTGACTTTAAGGATTTTAAAACTTACGTAAACGTTAATTATACTGCCATTCTACTTTATCAAGATATACTGTATAATGGAAAACAGATGAAGCGCACCAAAAAGGAAACTCTGAAATTTGTTTACATCTTTCAAGTATAATTAATTAGTTACGAAGAAGTTCTCATTCGTTTAAAGGTCGTCAAAGTGTATTGATAATGTACTTCAAAAGTTGTATAACTGATATCATTTAGACAAAATAAGATGTATCTTTTTGATAATTTTGCAGAAATTGTGTATATGTTCAATTTGCTTAATATATTTTTCCGCGATATAACCTTTCTGTGTTCATGCGCTGTAAAACCCAAACAAACAAACAATATTATATTTTTCAGTTTAACACTCTAGCCTGTATATTTTGCTACCTTATGACAATTATACATGACATAAGAAAAGCGATTTGGTAGTCTGACTTTTTACACTGCTTACTGATGACAAATCATAATCAATCTTTATATAGGCGTTTGTTAACAGTTCAGGCACAAAAGTACAAGAAACGCACTTTTAAATACAGTAGTACAAAACATTGAACAATGACTTGCATCACTTGACCTAGAGACATAACTTTTACTATCTGAAATTTCTGGATTAAATAGTAATAGTTGTAAAAAAAATTGTTTGAGATTTTATATATCGGTTTTTGGTACTATTATTTCAACTATTCTGTACCATTTGAGGTAATATTACAAAATAACAAAAATACAATTGAAAATGATACTATAACAAAAACTATTGAATACAGTATGTTTTGTAGTACTACTATGTAATGGTATGAAGTTTAGACACGTGCAGAAAATGATATTTATTTCTATTTACGACACACTTTGTGGTTGGGATTGTGATGTTTGGTAATCTTCAGCCTTAGTTGATAAAATAAGGTGATAAATCTTATAGTATCGTTTCACACGACAAACAATTCTATATCAAATAAAGTGCTTGTATATAGTACCTGCATTTAGTAATGATTTAATTATAGTAATTGCGGACTTAAAGTGTAAAATTTCTATAAAAGGTGCCGAGTGTATACCACAATTGGTCAACATATAGCTTATATAGTTGTTATATTTAACAACATACGAACGTAACATTATTTGCTCTTCAAATAAACGCAGTGTACGTGGGTTCAACGCACATAACTGTAATGGTACTTCCACTAAATTCAATAGTCGTATTAAATTAAGACACTTGTAAATATAAACAGTAACAAACAGAAACATCTGTTGAGCATTTTGCGGACGTAAATGAAAGTCACGTGTCTAATTATTTTTATCCTGTCTTGACTAAATTGTAATATAGTTGGCTTAAACTATTCAATTCTGTGAACTTTTGAACCGGTGCTCGCGTTGGGTTCATCCGCTGATTAATTAAATCTACAAATCTACTTTAAATTCAGAACCAGCAACGTCAATGTAAACAGTTGCAAGGAACAAGGAGAGGTCATATTCTTGACAAAGCAGTTTATTTTCTTGTGGAATATATCAATTATTTGACCAAATAACATTGAGACCACATTAGGAAATAAATAATCCCTAGAAAAATGAGCAGTAGAATATATGCATAAAATAATATTAATTTCGTTTTTTTCACACCATGAAATGTTATAAAATTTCAGAACATCTTTATTGATCTAAATACATTGTTTTTTAACAAACTATTAAGATATAATTAGACAACGGACGAAAGACTGCTGAAGGATTGCTGAATGCCCTGGTAGCTCAAGCTTAAATGTGTTACCAAATGTAGTAACAAATATATTCAGAAACGTTTTAGATGCCGTGTGTTTATGCTTCTTTAGAGTAGACCATAAACTACACATTGAAGTTACAGTATCGACCAATAAGGGTATTAGAACAATCTATGGCTCAATCAACCATCGTATATAACTAGTGTTTAACACTTACTATAGAATAACGTATGTTTTATCTGATAGCAAATTCTTCTGTCTGAAACCGAAGGAAGCAATTAGTCAGGTAACATACTTTCAATATAATTAAAACGTATTGACAACCGCTCATGTACGACGTTCTCATTTCAAAGCATATTTCTCTTACTGGCGTTTTACATTGATTACATTATTAATAAAATACCTTTATCATGCTAAAGGCGCATAAACAAGACGAAATGTGCGATTTTCTAATTGAATGCATATATTGTATGAATTTGTTTGCCAAACTAGTAATTCTCATGATACACGTAAGTACTGAAAATTTAAATACATTTGCCTGTAGTTGATAGACATAGAAAGCCAGTTATAATGGAGATACACTCAACTGAAATTACACGTATTTATTACCATTCATTCACATACTTGGACTGTACAAGGATCGGAATCAGACTATTTTTATTACACATACACTGCAAGACACCAATAAACAAGAAAATTAACCATTCGTTGACCGACATATAGTAAGAGATATAGCAGTAAACTTTATCGTCTATTTGAAGAAAAACTTAAGCAATAGGATGAAGATATCTCTCTCCCTGACAATAAAATTATGTCCTTGAAACATTCATTGTTGCACAATGTATGGCTATCGTATAAATGTATGTGATGAGATGCCTAGAAGGTTAATAACATACGGCTAACATTAAAACAAGTTGTGAAAAAATATCTGGAACCCAAAACTGCAAATACATACAGATATCAACACAGACACGAAACCAACAGGGAAACATTTTTTAGTTTTTTTAACTTTTGGTATTAAAAGGACGCCACAAAAGGTCTTTTCGCTTTGGAATGAACAGAACGATTGCCACTTTAATTTAAACCAGTTTCTATGGTGTACCAATTAACCATCATAGAACGGAAATCTTCATACCAAAAATGTAAAAGAATATGATTTTGCTAAAATCAGACACGGTCAAGTTTTCCGATTTAACAAAGCCACTGAGGAGGTTCATCCTGATTCTCAAGTGCACTAGACATCATAGAAAAGAAAATAATAGCAAAAGATTGAATGATAATACGTTTGATGCTGTTTATAAATCGCATGCCATACAAAAATCGTCTGCCTTAACATGCACAATAGGAACTATGTTATTGTAACAATTTGACCTTTCTAACCAGGAAGAGATTAATCCTTTATAAGCTGTGTAAGATGACATCTAAGAGTTTGATGATGTTAATTATTCTAGCATTTCACCTAGTTGTATTGACTGTGACGTGTGTGGTAACATCATTTGTAAGTAATTACATCTAGGTATTTTGTTGCTTGATACAAGATCAGTGATTCAGATAAAACATTGGTTGAGTGATAGATAAAATATGTACAAACCTTTTCAGTCGCCCGGCTAGCTCAGTTGGTAGCACGCAAGTCTACTAATCGAGTGGTCGTGGTTCGATTCCCGGGCGGGGCATACTTTTGTAGAGCTTGGTCATAAAATTATTTCTACGGCGAGTTTCCCTTCTATCAATGTTTTTTTAATTATTCAGGGCAGTTGTCTTTCACTGAAGAAAGTATGCGCTTAGTAGTTGGTTGATAGCTAAGTACAGAGATTTAGCCTTTCCATGAGGAGTGAGTAGGTTGACTGACCGCCGTTATATGACCTATACAATATGTTGCTACAGCGTTAAACCAAACAAAAACAAACAAACAAACAAAAACATCTAGGTATTTTGTTGCTTGATATAAGATCAGTGATTCAGATAAATTCAGATATATTGATGAACTATGTACAAACCTTTATAAGATAGCTTGATTATAAGACATATAGTTCCCTTAGTGCGAAATGATACCAACTTATTATTGAATCTTAAGATGGTACTATATGATATCAGTTATTTAATACAGAAAAATTGGAAGGTAACACAAGTGAAATACATTGTTGTAAAATTTGACGGTCTAAATGTTGATTTTCACTTTTTAAAAACACCTGAATATATATTTTTATAATAGACAAAAACTCTGATACATTAATCAATTTTGTCAATCTTCCTGGGCTAAATCGAATCCAGTTTTGGAACTTCCTAAATGGTCCTATCACATGCACGGTTTTTATCAAAACAATCTGTAATGTTTATAAACTTGAGTCATTGCATTCAGATACGATTGTTTTGACCAAATAATGGTCAGCCATTTTACATTTTATTGGGTATATTTGTTTTTAATGCTGTGTTATAACACATCATGGTTGTTTTGAAACAACCAGCACACCTTACTTTGTTTCTTTAGATACTTTTCACAAACCAATCGTCCCAAATCTTAGGCATAATTCCAAGTGTTATAATAATTCATATTCTAGTCTGTCATTTACAATGCGTTACTTTAATTAATTACGGCAGGAAAGCTATCATAATCACTGACATGAAACTGTAGACGTTATAGAAGGAAAACAACGTGGATTTCAACCATTAGGTGCAAAAAGGTTTGTTGACCGAACAAGTTATGTTTTTATCATGAAGTCAAAAAAGTGTTAATGGTTTTGATGATACAACTGTGGAATTAGTATTACAATTAATTTTGTTATTAGGTCGACTTGTTGTTTTTCTAACAAATAGGAGTAATTACTAATCGTAGGCATTGACTTTTCGTCGTATTATAAGGATTTCAGATCTTTTTTATTTGCTCTTGAATATTAAGATAAAAATCATGTGATTCAAAAGGTTTTTAGGGCAAGGATTGTATCATTTGTGACAAATAGTACATTGTACTTAAAATTAAGAACGATATGAACACACTTTTATTCTGCAATTTAAAAATTGTTCCTTCTTTGATTTATATCAGAAACGACAAAAACTACTAAGAATTCGAAACAGTTTTTATAAAGATAAACTGCTTCATGAATCAGGAAAAAAATCATCTTCCTGAAGGAAACAATTTATTTCTCTATTTCTTTCATGTAAATTATCAATTATGGGGACAAACGACATCTTGACAAAATGCGGAAATCATTAAATCCACAGAGAATTTAGTTAAAGGATATTTACATAGAAACATACTTATCTCGTAAATTTTCATTACCGTCATGATCTGTTTTTCTAAATCAATCATTCCGATGTGCAATTTCTATTAGCAAACTATGAGACATGTTTACTTGCATTGGATATGTTTCATAGAAGAATATCACGAACCATTAAGTTACTGTATCATACGCAACTATGGATTATGTTAACATGCCTTGGGCATGTTTCATTGAAAAAACAAGAAACATTAAGTCACTGCATCGTGTAGAAATGACATCAACCATTTTATAGTTAAATCAATTATCGCACAGAGCAAGTGTTCAACACTAATTGTTGTACGCAGTGTGTTTTATCTGATCGTAAATTCTTCTGTCTGGATCAGACGGAAGCCATTAGTCAAGTTACATACTTTCAATATAATTAGGACGTATTGACAACATTTTATGTACGACATTATATTTTTATTCATCGCCGTAGTAACACATTGTATAGGTTATTCCACGACGATCAGTCAACTAACTCATCGTTCCTGGAAAAGGGCGAAATCTTTGTATTTAGCTGTTAATCTGTTACTAGACACTTACTTCCGTCATTTACAAACAGCTGCCCTACATGATTAAGATTGGAAAAAAATTGGTCGTTGAAATTATTTTATGACCGAGCTCCACGAATGTATGCCCAAACTGGGAATCGAGCCTATGACACCCCCAATCAGTCGACCTGATCTCTGTCGACTGAGATAGCCTTCGAAATCACAACATTTACAAGACATTTAGTATTAATTACTGATATAAAATAAAATTTTAGTTAATTTATTGATGAAGATGCTTTGACTAAAATTAACGTTTTGTTAATAAAAAGAAGCCAGTAAACGTACTCAATAACAGCAGCGGTTGAAATAACGATCTTCCAAAACCCAAAGAGGATTATGTTTTATGATTTTTAAACTTTCCATATAAAAAATAACGCCAACAACTTATAATGAAAACAAATGCTAAGAGGTTTACGCTTTAAACCTGACCATGGCAAAATAATTGCCACTGAGTGTTTAAATCAAGTTCAATGGTGAAACAACCTAACACGTGTCATAACATGTTCGAGTATGAACAAACAACAGCAAAATAATTTGATGAAAAAGCTTCAATCCATTCCTTACTTGTCAATGTTTTGGTATAGATTGGCTCATATAATATGAGATAGTTATCAGACATGTTTGCTACCTGATACAGACACTGCAACGGAACCAATAAAAACAAGCAATTACCAAACGTGTATATAGTTACCGTCTTACGATTAGATGTTGTCAGTACCAAATAGCAAATGGACAATTAACAGAGAAATAAAATGACAATATCTGAATGTCTAGAAACATTACGTCTATATTTCATCTTGAGTTTATACCATCATGACCTTGGCACAGTTTCATCTTGCACAAGGTCTGAAGGTATTGGTGTATGTTAACATAGACGTCTTGAAGATGAATAATACTAAATGTAAATTAATGCTAGAAATAATTTTCTTGTAAAAAACAAATACCAATTTTGGCAACATTCGCATCTGCGAGTATAACAAATACATTTATTTGTATATCATTATGCATCTACATAAATGAAGAACCGTAACAAAGTCAGAATACTTGTGGTTCAACACTTCTGTCAAATGTGCATACATGTACACGAGTATATGTATGTATCTCGTATTTATATTCATAAATCATGTATAAATTGTTTTATGTCTTTGTATGTAAAATATATATGTAAATATGAGCAACAGAATATGCTAAACGTAATATAGGAATGTGTACGTTGTTGTCAGTGATATCAAGTAGAAATTACGTGCGCAGGTTTTAAGCCAAAACGGAATTTTTTAACTAACAAATTATTAAAGAAAAAACAAAACTTGAAACATGTGGAGCTTTTACTGCATATTTATAATACTAATTCATTGTATGAAATAAAAACTAGTTGAATCGAATTTCTTTGATTATTGTTTCTGTTAAACTATTTTTCAATCAATGGACAATTAACAGAGAAATAAAATGACAATATCTGAATGTCTAGAAACATTACGTCTATATTTCATCCTGAGTTTATACCATCATGACCTTGGCACAGTTTCGTCTTGCACAAGATCTGAAGGTATTGGTGTATGTTAACATAGACGTCTTGAAGGTGAATAATACTATGTAAATTAATGCTAGAAATAATTTTCTTGTAAAATTAAATACCAATTTTGGCAACATTCGCATCTGTGAGTATAATAAATACATTTATTTGTATATCATTATGTTTGTTTTGTTTGTTTGTTTTGTTGGGTTTAACGCTGTAGCATCATATTGTATAGGCCATATAACGGCGGTCAGTCAACCTACTTACTCCTCCTGGAAAGGCTAAATTTCTTGATTTAGCTGTTAACCAACTACTAAGCACATACTTTCGTCAGTGACTGACAACTGCCATACATAATTAAAAATCATTGGTAGGGGGAAGAATGGCCGTAGGAATAATTTCATTACCAAACTCCACGAAAGTATGCCCCGTCCGGTAATCGAACTCACGACCCCTCGATTAGTAGACTTGCGTGCTACCAATTGAGCTACCCGGGCGGTCTATATCATTATGCATCATCATAAATGAAGATCCTTAACAAAGTCAGAACACTTGTGGTTCAACACTTCTATCGAATTTACATACATGTACACGAGTATATGTATGTATCTCGTTTTTATATTCATAAATCATGTAAAAATTGTTTTATATCTTTGTATGTAAAATATATATGTAAATATGGGCAACAGAATATGCTAGATATAATATATGAATGCGTATGTTGTTGTCAGTGATATCAAGTTGAAATTGCGTGCGCAGATTTTAAGCCAATACGGAAAGTTTTAACTAACATATCATTAAAGAAAAAACAAAACTTGAAACATGTGGAGCTTTTACTGCATAATTATAATACTAATTCATTGTATAAAACAAAAACTAGTTAAATCGAACCTCTTCGATTATTGTTTCTGTTAAACTATTTTTCAATCAATACGTGTGATGAAATGTACAATTCATTAATCCCAAGTAAGACATTTTTGTAGTAAATAATTTTTTTACATTGGCAGCTTGTATCCGGTCCCGCCTAGTAATAAAAGATTAGATTTGATTTGTACTTGTTGTGACAAAAAAGAAAACATTTTATTTGGTTATAAAATGTATAAGGAATACTTGTAGACATATTTTATGTATTTATTTCGTGTCCCTGATACTGATTAAATTTATCTGCATCAAAAGGTTCTCTTTTGTTTTCTTTACCAGTAATCAAATGTATTTTATAACAGGTTATGAAAAAGCCTCTTGTCTTATGAGAATATACATTGCCCTCCAAAAAATCCTTGGACGAAATTCAACAAAAAGCATGTATTTTAGTGAATTACTTGCAGTAAGCTAATATTGCACACAATGTCACCAACAGTGTCCACGATCTTATTTAGGGTACTGTACATCTCGTTACCTTGCCAAAAGAAACACAAAAACATTACACCAAAAACTAAACTATAAGTGCAGTATACCAATAACAAGACAAAAATATTCTTTATATATTAAGCAGAGATGAAATAGTTATCAATACCAGAACATGAGATAATAACCAAAGGCAAAACTCATTTGATAATATTCTTATTAAAAAAGCAGACTTTGTTTCGTAAATGACATTGTAAAGTAGGTCAGTAAAACGGAAAAGATATTCATGTACTTCCCGAGAAACACATTTATTTTACGAAATAAATACCACTTTCAGAATGATTTAGAAGTCTTGTTAATGTAGTTTATGGGAAATAGTTTCTTTAGTTGTAAAGTACCACAAAAACTTTGTACGTAATTAGAAGTCGAGATAGTTTTATGTTTTATCAATTTGGACTGTATTATAAAAGTAAATTGAAAAGTAACGAAGAATACTCACTCGAAGAGGAAACATTTTATTTGTTATTTAATGAATAAGGAATATTGTATTGTAGTTCATTGTATTGCATTGTATTGTATTTTATTGAATAGGAAATACTTGCAGACATGTTTTATGTATTTATTCCGTGTACTTAATAGCGATATAACTCATCTGAATCAGAATGTTCTCTTTACCATTAGACAAATAGTATTTTGTAGCAGGTCATAAAATATCCTCATGCCTTATGAGAATCCGGAATCACCTGAGCAAATTCTTTAAAGGATTCTGTTAATCAGGAAAAGAATCAAACAGTGTTAAAGAAATAAGCATTGTTGATAGTTAACTACTTGTAGTATGTTTTTTCCACAAAATGTCTAAATCAGTGTCCATGAGCTTCTTCTGGGCACTAAATATCTCGTTACCTTGCCAAATGAAAGACATAAAATTACACCAAAACTAAACTATAATTGCAGTATACCAATATAAAAGACAAAAAATACTTTTATATATTAAATACCTCTTCCAGAATGATTTAGTAGTCTTGTTAATGTAGTTTATGGGAAATAGTTTCTTTAGAAGTAAAAACACAAAAAAACTTTGTACGTAATTAGAAGTCGAGAAAGTTTTATGTTTTATTAATTTGGACTGTATTATAAAAGTAAATTGGAAATTAACAAAAAAAGACTCACTCAAAGAGGAAACAAATAAAGTCAATGATTTATAGGATAAAATAATAGAGAATATATTTAGCCATATAACAATAGTCCAAGGGTTAAAACTACGTACTTCATCTTATTTTCTATAGTTAATTACTATATATGGTTATAGAGTTAAGATAGATTTTGCTTTGACTTATGCGCACAGCTCATAGTTCAAGATTTAGAAACTTTATTTGGCATTTTTTATATTTAGGTTTTTCCATCTCACCTTAATTAGAAGTATAGATACCGATATGTTGAAGACCTTAAGCTAGCACAGACCTTATTCAATGTTTTGTACAAATCAAAACCAAATGTAGTATTACAATTGTATTTATATGGCACGTATTCCCTTCATATTCATATTTTCAATTCTCATAACTTATTCAAAGCTTATCTCATATTTTGTCTTTGTGAACATACCATAAAACATCGATAAAATATCTTTCTTTGCAGAATATCACCAAGTTCAATCAATGTAAATGTTTTTTTTGTAAAATTATAAAGTACAACAATGCGATGTAACAGAAGATGAATGGCATTTTGTACATGGGAATGACATTGAACATTAATTAACATTTGGGAAGAAAAATGTCATCAAGTTCATTGAGGAAAGATTGTTTTGATATCCAAGAACTTTAGGTCGTTTTTTCCCAAGAACGTCGCACCGCCTAATATTTGTTTTTACGTGCGGTTTCACTAAGTTTTATTGCAGATTGTAGCGGATCCTTATTATAATCCGCGGACAATTACGTTTGACCGCACATGCGCAATGAAAGGAATAGTTACTACTGCAATAAAAAGTCCGCTTTACACGTTAACAAACAAACGATGCAGTTTGTGCTATCTAAGTATTTCTAATCTGGTTTAGTATTCTGATGATTGGTAAATCTAACGGAATTTTCATGATAACTTTGTGGTATAATTCCGTGTTTATTTTTTTTGTTTTGTTTGTTGGGTTTAACACCGTAGCAACACTTTGTATAGGTCATATAACGGTGGTCAGTCAACCTACTCACTCCTCATGGAAAGGCTAAATCTATGGATTTAGCTGTAAACCAACTACTAATCGCATACTTTCGTCAGTGACTGACAACTGCCCTACATAATTAAAAATCATTGGTAGGAGGGAGAATGGCCGTAGAATTATTGTCATGACCAAGCTCCACGAAAGTGTTCCCCACCCGGAAATTTAACCCACAACCCGTGTTTATATACTCCCTCAAAACAACATGACTGTCTGACAGCGCTGTTACCACTTTGATTGTAATACACAGTGGTCGACTAATCTAACCATTCTTTATCTTTACAAGATTATCGGCTTTTATTGCTAAGAGCACAAACAACTTCTCAATATACGATGAGAATCAACATTTAAGACAAATGTAAATATGTGACGAGTCGAGGTCAGATATTAAACCTAGCTTACCTGATTTAAAATCGCGCGTTTTGTCTTTGCAAAACACATGAGGACATCTTAGAGGCAAAGGTCTAAAATATATAAATGCCAACAATTTCAACTGACAGAAACGTTAACATCAATGTGCAGAAGTTATACAGTGCATCTAAGAAAGGTGTTACATCGGCCTCGCATTTGTGTGAAATACTCACTGATTTGAAAGACGCAAACGATCAGAAACAATCAGAATGGACAAAGATGACGCATGCAAGCACTAAGATAACGCACACATTTTCTAATAGTAAGTTCATTTAGCACAAATATATACATATATGGTAATAGACACAGTGTGAATTCGTTGTTTCTTGCAAATGAATGTATATATATTTGTATATATTTCACACTTCGTCTAGCAGATGGCGAACAACTATTACTAGGTGAACTATTTCTATCCTGTGATAACGATGGTATAGTACTAATTGAACTTTAAAGTAAAAACTCGAATTAGTCTAGATACAATATACATATGAAACAAAATGTGTCAGCAATATTTAAATCTGTGGAGTTAATGTATGCATACATGAAATAAAACCTTTTGTGTTTTTTTTGGTCAAATTACTGATATAATGAAAATGTATGTACCATGTAGGCAAACTAATTCAAAGAAGCTTGTACACTATTAAACATCATGTCAAAAGGACATAAAACTTAACATTTTAAATTATGTTAAATAGAAGACAATCAAAAACCAACAAGCGCACGGGATAAACAACATTTATTATCATTTTTAGACTTTCGGCGGGCCGAAAGGCTTGAGTTATACCACAAATCGAAAACTATCGACGAAAATGCCTTACCAGTTTAACCTGTGGAGTGATTCATGTGATTTACTACGCAGTCAATTTCCGGCAATAAAAGTAGTTCCGTCATCTCACTTGATCAGTGACATGTGTTTACTTATAGTGATAAGCGTGTGGAAGGGGCGCAGTCAAATATATTGATTGTGTCTGTAGCTGTTTATTAACCTCGTATTACTTTTACAAAACAAGTATCATATCACAATCTATTACCACATGAAAACAATTACAAAAAAAATTCGAGGTTGAAAGTGAAAAACATACTACATTATTATATAGCCAATTAGCCATTATTTGAAATATAATTACCAATTAATACCCAGTGAAACTGTTAATGACTGCAATTTCTATTTTCACAGCTTGAGAACAGCTGTAATTTAACCTTGCAATTGAAACCTGCAGATCAATTAAGCAAAACAATAAACATCTTGACGCAGATGTATAAAGCTTTTACAAGAAAAATATCCCATGTATGAAATAATCCCCTGGCTTCTACAATTATTAGAATGTAATAAAATCTTAGCAGGGGTCAAAAAACAATTCAGAAATAGAAACCGTCGAACAGCACAGACATTCTGCAGAGTCAAAAAGCAAAAATAGAAAAGTTTTTAGATTTTAGCTTTTAAAATTGTATTATTAAGAGACGGCACAAACAAATGTAGAAAACAATAACCAATGAGGCTTTCGTCTTAGAACAGAGAGAGCTAATGTTGCTTATTGTATTATTCGACTCAAAATAAACATTATTCTATATTCTATTCCAAGCAGTTCAATGTTAATAGTGAATAGTGGACTTATTATAAAGTGTTGTAATAAAAGAGTTCTGATTGTATTGCCTTATCAGAATGTATAGTTCTCGCGGGAACTTCTATTGTAATTTCCAGTTCGCAATTTTAAATACACGTTAATGGGTTTTATTTGATTTTATGACTATCTAAATGTAGTCTATGGCAGGTTGGCTATTTAGTTTTGCTCAACCACACAGGTACTGCAATATCCTATATAATGCTCTCAGATAAGCAGACTGGTTACGTTCGCATTAAAGTAAAACCACAAACAACAAGAACACCAAATTATGCATGAACTGTCCTTACTGACTTGATAGTGCTAGTATTCATTTAGTAATTGACCATATTCATGTCACAAATACAATCGTCAAAACTGACGCGTATGATTTTTGTGACTACAAAAGACTGAACAAATTTGGGAGAAAAGGAGTTTTTTTAGTTTGGTCATGATTTCATTTCTACGGTCATTCTCCATCCTACCACAGGTTCTTTACCACGCAGGACAATTGCCAGTCACTAGCGGAAATATGTGCCTAGCAATATCAACAATAACAAAAGATATTCAGCATTCCGAGGATCTGTAAGCAGGTTGTCTGATCGCCGGGATATGGCCTGCAAGATGTGTTGCTAAGCGTTTAACTTAACCAAAACGGAATTTATTTTGTATGTTAACCATGCACTTACACAAGGACATATGATGCGCAACGTGAGAAAAGGGCCCTTATGGTCAAATTATTCGAAATTGAGATTTTTACAGAAAGTGAAAGAGTAGGCTTCGTAGTTTCTAAAAATGTATAATTTTTTAAAATATCTCAATTAATAACGTTTCTATGGCGATTTGGAATTCGATACTGAGTCCAAGAAAAAAGCGACGTCATGGTAAACGTCGCGTTTTTGTTGGTCATATGGCAACTGAATAACATAGTAAACTGACTGCAAAAATCATTTGGAATTAGTTTTATCGAGAAGTTTTTTTTTAAAATTCAACATTCTTTACGTTTATACTAAAAACTATCGAATTTAAATTGATTTTCAGTTTACAATAGGCTTAAAGAAAGTCTTCATGTACGAGTCCTAATAACTAGTATATACCGACAGCTTTATTACTAACAACCATATATTTATGGTCCCAACAAATATTTTCACTTTCATTAGCATTATTAAATCTGATTGTGGATAAAAATGCATTGATACATACTGCATTGTTTTATCTATGGTACAACAAAACAGTGTAAAGGTCTATTTTATCGAGGTTCATCGACGCCAAATTTCCTTTGAAATTGTTGTTCGAGAGCGTTTAAATTTAGCAAACTGTTATCATTGGCAATTTTGTAGGTAAAAGTTAGAGTTGTCACGAAATATGTGTACTACAGTGTATACTGATAATAAAGGTTACAGCTAACATAATTTGATATTGAACTCATTTTTACATATGTTATACACGTGCATGAATGTACCAATTTGTACAAGAACATATTAATCGTAAAAAATCAGGACCCTGAAAAATGTATATGTCCGTGAATATTTTTGAAAAGATATAAATATGAGTCTCAAAATGTTAAAATAATATTCAACATGTGAACTGCTTTTAATGACAACGACAAATACATTACTCTCATAGCCTATTTATATGTCAGCATTGTCGTAGCTTACACACGCATTGTAACGCTAATTTTGATTTTTACTCCATTTTCACCATCTTAAATTTGCAGGTATTCATAATGACGGGTTTGCAAAAATTACAGTCTAAATAATATAATTAACATTATAATAACATTTTAATAAACATTAGAACATTAGAATAAGATAAATACACTTTATTTCACATTAATACACACGTAAAATGTAACAGAATTTTCAAGCAAAGCGATGCTTACTATTACTTAATATTCTTCCTTCAGTAACATCGTATCACAGCAGAATTTAAAATACTGTTATTGAGGTAATTTGACCCTATGTCAAAAATGAGTACAATATTTACTAATAACTTTCAATGTCAATTAAATAGTATTTTACACATAATAAGACCAAATCCAGGTGAAAGATGGATAAAAATATTTAGTTAAACATAAAATGGGAAATTTACGTAATACGGAACTAGCTAACCTTTTCTTTGAAAGATCTATGAATGCCGACATAAAAACGCTTTTGGTAGGCATCATTATCAAAGAAATTTGGAGTATTAAAGTTTGGAGATGATAGTCGGTAATCCTTTGATATTTCAATTGGCCCAAGGAATGCATGAACAGTAATGGTTGTGGTCAAGTTGAAGAAGCTGAGCATAGATCTGGAAATCTGGCTCTGAATCACGGAAGTTTCATGTATTTCAAGTTACATTAAAGTTTGACATACGTTCTTTAGATCGACGATGACCTGTGTATAAGTTGTGGGCTCTGTTAATAACGAGGGTTAATGCCATTTTATGACAAAATCAGGCTGCATGATAACGCTTCGATGCCGCTAATGGGTTAAACAGAAAACAACGGGAATAAAACGCGTTTTACTTCTAAGACCTAGGCCCGGTGCTCATGTGTGGGTCAGGTTTAAACACAAACTAAGATAAAAGATCACTGTAGTACCAAATTGCACTTAATAATTATAATGATATTGCCACCATTTTGTTTTCAATAAACTCTTAGTAATTATTCTTAACGAAATAAAAAGTATTGACAGTTTCGTATGACGAAAATGAGGTGTAGGCCTTCTAACGAACTCGCGGTCAGTTATAATTGTAATTAAGAAAGAACGATCTTTATCTTAAACCAATTTGGATTTTTATTACAATGATGTATAGGTAGATGGAAACAATATATGTTTCTAATACTTTTATTTCATACGGCGATACGCCCTTAGAAAACTTATTCACGAAGACAGTCTTATTAGCAACAGGTTCACATTGACTCACAAATGTTATCTTGCTCGGCAATTGTAATAGATTTGGTAATTAGACAGAGGTACAATTTGCTTACAATAGATCTATATTTTTTTTCGATCATTCATGTTGATGGAGCTTTATTTAGAGCTAGTCAAATTACGAAAAGAATAATGAATGTCGATATCTAGCCAGACCAAACCTTTATATGTACATTGTGACAGCTGGGACCGCTATTCAAAGTAGGCTTACAGACTGGTGATCAATAATTTGGTAACAAATTCCATATTTCAATTTAAATGACCGTTTTAATTATAAACGACAGCAATACATTAGAGCAATAACATATATAATGGTTAATGCATGATTGCATTCGATGCATATTTGTCTAAGAAATAACAGACCTAACTAAAAGTCTAAAAGCCCGAGGACATTTCAGTTTAGAAAGGGACGAAATTCTTATAATTTTGCAGTTCCTATTCACAAAATTTCCCGATCAAGCTAAGATTATATGATGAAATGAATCAAAAATCAGCATAAAAAGTACAAGTCCGCATTTGATATTATAGCGTGTGCTGTATTCACGGGTGTGTATGTGTACCCGTAGTTACGAGTAAACTATGTGATGGCGACGCTTGTAGAAGCTGTATCCATCGTCAATTTAAATCAATGGTACCGAAATAATGTGTGTAATTCTCCCGAAAAATCTGATTGTAGATCTTGCTTATCTTTTTAGCAATCCAATTTTAAAGCACAAATAATACAGAATATTCTAAACGTCAAGTAACAAGTTAGTCTAGTTTAAAAAGAGTCAACACCCGACGGCGGCTCGGCACGTTGACGAAAGTTGGATGAAAAAAAACACTCATGACGGTCAACAATCCTTATTTTTACGCTATTTGATATTGATTTCTTGATACATTAATAATAAGTCAGTCATATTTTACAGAACATAGATTTATTCCCTTAAAATAATGCAATAGAGCCAATAAATCTTCAGTATAAACAATGCAATAATCACTGACGTGACACGTGTACGCTAAAATTGACCTCGATAACGTTTTTGACGTTTACCGCAAACGACGTCAAAGAGCTTAAGGGCCCTTTTCTCGCGTTGCGCATCATATTTCAAGTCGGAATCATAAAATCAAATCAAGCAGACACATACCAAGCAAAACGTCTTCTTAGTCTATAGACTATATCATTTTCTTGAAATATCATTTCAATTACTAGAAGGTTTGTGTCTTATTTTATTATAATTCATTTTTACATCCAGACGAATTTGAAATAAGAAAGAAATATAACTATCTAAAATGAACTTATTCCTCTAATTCAATATGTCTTGACTTTTCTGCATAATTAAAAAAAAACACAGACATGCCATTTTGTATTTACATTGTTTTTGTTTTCTGTTTTTTTTAGATCTGCAATAAGTGTATTATTACATTCACATTGTCTTGTAAAATCTTTTTTCCACTTTTGTTACAAAGCGGAATCACCAGAGGTTCTTGTTTTCATTATTTGTTTTGATTGTCTTTTTTTGTAACAGAAGTTTACAAGTTTGAGTTTATCTTTCTCTTTACTTCTTAGCTCTGTAAAAGGGCTGTGTAAAAGGGCTCTGTTCCTGACTATTGTTGTTTCTCGAATTGTTTTCAGACTTTTTTCTACGATTTTTAAACATTCTTAAAAATGTTGCAGCAAATGTATTATCACATACTAATTGTCTTGCGAAAGCTTTATAAAGCTTCACCAAGTTGTATATTGTATGGCTTAATTGGTTTTGCAGGTTTCCAATGCAAGGTTATTAAACATCTGTTCTCAAGCAATAAAACAGTTGTTTTCAAGCTGTGACAAAAGTTAGAGCAGTCAGTGTTCATAACCTGTTCAACTAAGTCTTAATTGGGAACACTATTTCGCAGAATGATCATATGATAATGCAGTGTGGATACAATTTCACTTTCAACCTTGGATTGTTTGTTATTTTGTACATTTTGTAAATTTAGCTTATTTTGTGCTCAGAATTTGTAATCGGAAACACTTATTTGTAAAAGTTATGTCAAAATTTTCTAACAATGATGAATGTCTGCTAGCTTGCTTTTGGATTTCATGCCATTCATCAACAATATTTAAATAATCATGATCTCGTGTATTATCTTCTGTGGAACGGAACTGACCAATGTGTTTTACTGGGATTAACGCCGTGTCAACACAATTATTGATACTTTACGGCAACCAGCGCACCTAACTTCCTAGACCCTTGTCTACAACCAGTACTCACATACCGGAAATTTCTCCACACCTCATTATTGGAGAAAAATATGCATCATTGTCGTAGTTTCATTGAATGGTATAACCAGTCCGGGTGTAATTCGAACCGTACCCCCTCTGGACACTAGATTCGAAATCCAGGCGCGATACCATCTACGTAACAATGGTTTCACTGTACGTAATTTAATCAAATGATATTGTGACCAACAAAGATTTGTTTGAAAACTGATTGCAGGTTACATGACATTTAAGGTTTAAAGTTACAATGTTACAGAGCAGTATTACCTTAGTCAGTTGAAAGCCTTAGAGACCGATTTAAAAGTTTCAAATTTTGCTGATTCTCGAAAAAAATTTCAGATACTTCTGAAGTCACATTCCTATTCTTTCATCCAGAGGTTATCAAGTTCCTGTACACTAGATGGAGAACCTTGATAACATTCTCAAATATCAGTGAATGTCATGCGTTCATGGTGTTTAGTCACGTGGTCTTCAGATTGTCAGATTTCCATTCTCGAGGCTAAGCAGAATAGTGTGTATAATTTGCTGTGCATTACATCTAAAACGTCAGTTTTATTCATTTTGCCTGAAATCTGGCAAGAATTATCTATTTACTGCTCTTTAAATCTCCGAGAGTCGAGAGTTTCTGTAAACTCTTGTTCTTGAGAATGTACCATTTGTGACGTCAAAGTCACGTGGTATTGTCACTGTGAAACTCCGACAAATTTTATTACATAAAAGGATAGTAGATAAATTGATAAAGTAGATTTACATTTCCTTTACATCAAAGCTAAAAGGTTAACGAATTTCATTATTATAAAACACTTTTATACCTGTCACTCTTAAATGGATTTCATGAATGTACTTTACTAAGTCTTTATATACGATGAGGTCATGTCGTACACGATCTTACGATACAAATTATCGTAAACCTAAAGTAGAATCAAACATTTTTGAGTTTGATTCCCCTAATACTGACGTATGTTCATGACCACAGAAAGTGTCTCAGTAAATAGGTTTATATTTGTATATTGTATTTCAAATGTATTTACCATGTCAAATTTTAAATTACTTAGCTTTTATTGTGTATGGACGAATTACAAAATGCACCAATTTCATAATACATTTTGAAATTTATGTAACCGAGGTCCTAAGTTATGAACAAAATAAATTAAACCCTATGATAGAATACTTCAATATGTATCTATTTGTTTGTGTACAAACAAATGTGTTGCTTAAAACCAGCATCATTTCGTTGCACTTCAGATATTTTTTGTCTTTCTGTGATTGTGCGCAATTTATTCATGACCAACGCGGTATAAGTATTAGGGTAACCAAAGTTTGAAGTAACAAAACAATTCACAACAAAATTGAAACAAACTCAGTGCGTTGGTGTTTCAACTGGTTCCGAAGCTAGTTATGTCACGATAAGTAGGCCTACGTATTGTATCAGTTTGAGCAATGTGTTAAAGTCATTTTTCAAGAATCTTATATTTTCCAACCATTTTTAAACTAGTTAATTAACAACTTATTTTGTCTCTAAGAAGGTTGAAACATTTATTTCAGAATAATGACGTCAATGTACTCACAGATAATCATGATTCCATCTGACATACAAAGGTTACTTAGCTGACAACTGTCATAAAAATTCCGGGAACTTTTTCCAGGGAGAAAATATCTTAATATACATTGACATATTTCGTTAATGAATGAGACATGAAAATCACATCAATCTGGATAAACTTTTATACAGAACATACTTAAAAGGAATAGTGCGAAAATATTAACCTGAGCTTGAACTACCTAATTATAATAATAACACACTTCACTAAAAATAAATCTTGAGTTTCAGTATGAAAAAGAAATTATTCAAAATTTTTTATCATATGATCAAGCCAATTTTATGTTACGGTTCTCAAATATGGGGCTATGAATATTGTCATATTATAGAGTCTGTACATACTAATTTTTGTAGAAAACATCTAGGTTTAAGAAGAACCACCAATTCTTGTATGATATTGGGTGAATGTGGTAGATTACCTCTTAGTATTACATATATTACTAATTGTATAAGATATTTTTGTAAACTATTAAATATGTCTTCCGAACGCTATCCAAAGCAATGTTATTTGATGTTAAAATCCATTGATGATGCTGGTAGAACATGTTGGGCAACAAAAATTAAGAATTTATTATATATGTATGGATTTGGGTATATTTGGATTTCTCAGGAAATAGGAAACGTGAATATCTTTATATCCATGTTCAAACAAAGAATCGCTGACTGTAGTACCCAACATTGGTCAGAAAATAATAATAACTCAAGTCGATGCATTCATTATAAACATTTTAAATCGTTGTTAAATGTTGAAAAATATCTTTTAATAGAAACACCATATATTCATCGTTCAGCATTTTGTAAATTCAGATGTTCGAATCACAAACTAGCAATAGAAATAGGCAGATACCACAATATACCAAGAATAGAAAGATTATGTTCCTTATGTCCTGATAGTATTGACTGTGAATTCCATGCTTTCTTTAAATGTCATAAATATGATACTATAAGAAATAATTTCTTATTTAACTGGTATTTAGGGGGGAAAGAGTTAAACGAATTTTACGATTTATTATCAACAAGTGAAGAAACCATTTTAAGAAAATTAATGTATTATGTATATCTACTTATGAACAGTATTAACTGTTAGTTTAGTTATTCAATATAGTCTCACTTTACTGCACAGACTAATATAACCACATAATATTGCATAGAGTATTGTATTTTGGGCTGGTGGCCTTAATTTTCTTTAATAAATAGGTATTTATAATTTGTTTATAATTACATATATTGTCTCAATTTATAACTAGAAATCAACATTGCCACACAATTTTGTATAGTGCAATGTCGTATTTTGGGCAATTGGTCTTAGTTTTCTAATATATGTATTGTTAAGTAATTTAATAATTTATATATTGTATCATTTTTAAACTATAAATCAACATAACAACAAAAATTTGTATACTGTAATGTTGTATTTGTGGCCAGTTGCCCTAATTTTCATTAATATGTAATAACTATTATGAATTACATGTAGATCAATAATTTCATATTTTATCAAGATCTATTATATGCTTACATAACCACACAATTTTGTATATTGTATTGCTGTATTTTGGGCCGATGGCCTTGATTTTCTTGAATAAAATTTGTCTTGTCTTGTCTTGCTTGTTTACGATTATAATTGTGCTTATAGCAACCTAAATGATTATAAAACAATTTAATTAACACAGCATGTTATTGTACTTTTAATTTTAGACACATTAGTTTTTTGTGAAACACGAAAAATTTTATTGAACAGTACGTGACTTTTGCCGAAAGCTTCCGGTAAAGCACGATTTACAAACGCAGACAAAAATAAACTGTGAATACCGAGTTTGATATATTCTTAAATAAAGGTCAAGCTTAGGTTAATATTGTCGGACTATAATATGTGTGTCTTCATATACATGTATATGGTTTAGTGTTCAGGACACACAACTCTTTTGATCAATTCTACAACTGGACATTGCCAGCCATTCTCGTACTCAAAGGTTATCAAGATTCTCGATCTGACATTGAAAACTTTGGGGTAACATATTATAGTCATAAGTTGAAAAACTTTTAATGCTGATTTAAGAATTTGCCTAGATGACTGTTTTGTTTCTTATTTAATCCATTAGGTGCTTTATCTTAAAAAACAGGATTTTGTCAAAAGAACATTTGGAGGGCACTATATATGTTAGAATCACGAACAATCATTAATATGATTTCAATTTCTCACAGAACTGAACATACATTTATTTACAAAAACTACAGTGTTTTTTTGTTTTTATAGTTCTATTACATTAATCTGTCACAACTTAAATAATTACACGGTCACTGAATCTGTTATTTTTAACCCCTTTCGAACTTGTTATTTCCCCGATATTCAAAATTGTCGCATATATAGTTAGATTATCAATGATTAATATGGATTAGTGGCCCAATGGTTAAAAAGAAGTTAAATAATAACGCATTCAGTGACCATGTAATTATTCAAGTTGTGACAGGTTAATGTAATAGAACTATAACAATAAAAAAGATGCAATAATTACATCACAATCAATACGACTCCAACATTAATTAAAATGTTGAGGACAATGAACTCTCTTGCTCTTGTTACACTAAACACAATCGACCGGACGAAATAAAAGAAATGAACGCACTTGTCCTAGCCTATATGTGTTAATTAGTTAGATGTCACTTAAAGAAGACTCTCAGTTTACGTCAGTGACAATGTCTTGTAACTAAATCAGTGTAAGAAGATATTGTATCATTTATTTTGTCTCCAGACAAATCTCATACAAGACATTACGTTTCCCATGACATTTCTGAACCATTTTGACAAATCTACATTCGGCTAGTAGGGATTATTTCTTATGTTAATACAGTAAAAGGTGTCTTCGACATTTTCATTTTTCTAACAGTCCTATTTTAATTAAGAACGGTTTTACAGTTTCTACTAGGACAAAACGAAAGCTGTTTCAGTTTTGTATAGTTGTATATATAGTTATTTGTGCTTTTAATATATTTTCAGTAATGTTCAATGGGACATTACAATTACATGGAATTGTCAGTTGATTTATGTACGTAGCAAAGGGGATTAAAAAGAGGTCGATTGTACTTGACTGTTTTTGTCCTGCGTTCTACAAGTGTCTTGGACATTTTTTTCTTTTCTAACAGTCCTATTTCAATCAAGAACTGTTTTACAAAATATACAGAGACAGAACGACATATGTTTCAGTTTTGTATGGCTGTAGCTACATTGTATTGTTATTTGCCATTTTACTTTTTATTGGGTATATTTGTTTTTAACGCTGTGTTATAACACATCATGGTTGTTTTGAAACAACCAGCACACCTTACCTTGTTTTTTAGATATTTTTCACAAACCAATCGTCCCAAACCCTAGGCTTAAATCCAAGTGTTATAAGACTTCATATTCTAGTCTGTCATTTACAATGCTTTACTTTTATTAATTACAACAGGAAAGCTATCATAATCACTGACATGAACCTGTAGACATATAGGAGGACAACAACGTGGATTTTAATCATTAGGTGCAAAAAGTTTTTTGACCGAACAAGTTCTGTTTTTATCATGAAGTCAAAAAAGTGTTAATGGTTTTGTTAATACAACTGTGGAATAAGTATTACAATTAATTTTGTTATAAAGTCAAGTTGTCGTTTTTTTAACAAATAGGAGTTATCATAAATTGTAGGCATTTATTATAGGCGTATTATAAGGATTTCAGATCTTTTTTATTTGCTCTTTAATATTAGAATAAAATCATGTGATTCAAACGGTTTTTAGGGCAAGGATGTTATCATTTGTGACAAATAGTACATTGTACTTAAAATTCGGAACGATATGAACACACTTTTATTCTGCAATTTAAAAAATTTTCCTACTTTGATTTATATCAGAAATGTCAAAAACTACTAAGAATTCAAAACAGTTTTTATAAAGATAAACTGCTTCATGAATCAGGAAAAAATCATCTTCCTGAAGGAAACAATTAATTTCTCTATTTCTTTCATGTAAATTATCAATTATGGGGACAAACGACATCTTGACAAAATGCGGCAATCATTAAATCCACAGAAAATTTAGTTAAAGGATATTTACATAGAATAATACTTATCTCGTAAATTTTCATTACCGTCATGATCTGTTTTTCTAAATCAATCATTCCGATGTGCAATTTGTATTAGCAAACTATGAGACATGTTTACTTGCATTGGATATGTTTCATAGAAGAATATCACGAACCATTAAGTTACTGTATCATACGCAACTATGGATTATGTTAACATGCCTTGGGCATGTTTCATTGAAAAAACAAGAAACATTAAGTCACTGCATCGTGTAGAAATGACATCAACCATTTTATAGTTAAATCAATTATCGCACAGAGCAAGTGTTCGACACTAATTGTTGTACGCAGTGTGTTTTATCTGATCGTAAATTCTTTCGTCTGGATCAGACGGAAGCCATTAGTCAAGTTACATACTTTCAATATAATTAAGACGTATTGACAATATTTTATGTACGACATTATATTTTTATTCATCGTCGTAGCAACAGATTGTATAGGTTATTCCACGGCGATCAGTCAACTTACTCGTCGTTCCTGGAAAGGCGAAATCTCTGTATTTAGCTGTTAATCAGTTACTAGACACATACTTCCGTCATTTACAAACATCTGCCTCATATGATTAAGATTCAATAATTGGAGGAAGAATGGTCGTTGAAATTATTTTAGGACCGAGCTCCACGAATGTATGCCCAAACCGTGAATCGAACCTATGACACCTCAATCAGTCGATCGGTTCATTGTCGACTGAGCTAGCTTCGAAATCACAACCTTCTCATTGCAAGATATTAAACGCATAGATTATTTCATTATTAATATATTGATCAAACTTACAAATTAATAATGCCGCGGCCGTGGCATAGTGGTTAGCATGTCTGACTTCGAATCCGGCGATCGCGGGTTAGAGCCCGGTCGGAGTAGGTCATACAGTATGCATGACTAGTCGGCCTCGTGTTATGGTAAGTTAGTACTGGTGATAGAAAAGTGTCCAGGAAACCTATAGTAGGAAGAGCTGGTCGTCGTATATATAACCTAAATATGTGTTGAATACGACGTTAAAAACTAAAAAAAAACATAACAATTATGCATGTAAAGCATGCATGAAAGGGTCTAAAACATATCAGAAACTACAAAGGAAACACAGACCTTTCATAAGCCAAAAAGTTTAAAAAGCAACAATTATTTATTACTGATATAAAATAAAATTTAGTTAATTTATTGATGAAGATGCTTTGACTAAAATTAACGTGTTGTAGAGTCTGTAAACGTACTCTAGTACAGCAACGGTTAAAATAACGATATTCAAAAACCAAAGAGGATGATGTTTTCTGATTTTTAAATTTTCCGCTTAAAAACTAACGCAAACAATTTATAATGAAAACAAATGCTAAGGGGCTTATGCTTTAAACCTGACAATTGCAACATAATTGCCACTGAGTGTTTAAATCAAGTTCAATGGTGAAACAACCTAACACGTGTCATAACATGTTCGTGTATGAACAAACAACAGCAAAATAATTTGATGAAAAAGCTTCAATCCATTCCTTACTTGTCAATGTTTTGGTATAGATTGGCTCATATAATGCGAGATGCATCGCAATAGTTACCAAACACCTTTGCTGCCTGATACAGACGCAACGGAACCAATAAAAACAAGCAATTACCAAACGTGTATATAGTTACCGTCTTACGATTAGATGTAGTCAATACCAAAGAGCAAATGGACAATTAGCAGAGAAATAAAATGACAATATTTTAATGTCTAGAAACATTACGTCTATATTTCATCCTGAGTTTATACCATCATGACCTTGGCACAGTTTCGTCTTGCACAAGATCTAAAGGTATTGGTGTATGTTAACATAGACGTCTTGAAGGTGAATAATACTAAATGTAAATTAATGCTAGAAATAATTTTCTTGTAAAAACAAATACCAATTTTGGCAACATTCGCATCTGCGTGTATAACAAATACATAAATTTGTATATCATTATGCATCTACATAAATGAAGAACCGTAACAAAGTGAGAATACGTGTGGTTCAACACTTCTGTCAAATGTACATACATGTACACGAGTAAATGTATGTATCTCGTATTTATATTCATAAATCATGTAAAAATTGTTTTATGTCTTTGTATGTAAAATATATATGTAAATATGAGCAAACAGAATATGCTAAACGTAATATAAAAAGGTGTACGTTGTTGTCAGTGATATCAAGTTGAAATTGCGTGCGCAGGTTTGAAGTCACAACGGAAAGTTTTAACTAATATGTCATCGGAGTAAAACAAAACTTGAAACATGCGGAGCTTTAACTGCATAATCATAATACTAATTCAGTGTATAAAACAAAAACTAGTTGAATCGAATTTCTTTCATTATTGTTTCTGTTAAACTATTTTTCAATCAATACGTGTGATGAAATGTACAATTCATTAATCCCAAGTAAGACATTTCTGTAGTAATTAATTTTTTTTACATTGACAGCTTGTATCCGGTCTCGCCTAGTAATAAAATATCAGATTTGATTTGAACTTGTTGTGATAAAAAAGAAAAGAAAAACATTTTATTTGGTTATAAAATGTATGAGGAATACTTGTAGACATATTTTATGTATTTATTTCGTGTACCTGATACAGATAAAATTTATCTACATCAAAATGTTCTCTTTTGTTGTTTTACCAGTAATTAAAAAATGTATTTTATAGGTTATAAAAAAACGTTGCGTCTTATGAGAATATACGTTCCCCTCCAAAAACCCTTGGACGAAATTCGGAATCACAAGAGCAAATTCTAATATAAGTTAATTAACCAGCAAAACATTCAATCTGTGTTAAACAAAACATGTATTTTAGTGAATTACTTGCAGTAAGCTAATATTGCACAAAATGTCACCAACAGTGTCCACGATCTTATTTAGGGCACTGTACATCTCGTTACCTTGCCAAAAGAAACACAAAAACATTACAACCAAAACTAAACTATAAGTGCAGTATACCATTAAAAAGACAAAAATACTCTTTATATATTAAGCAGAGATGAAATAATTATCCACACCAGAATATGAGATAATAACCAAAGGCAAAACTCTTTTGAAAATATTAGAAAAGCAGACTTTGTTTCGTAAATTACAATATAAAGTAGGTCAATAAGAAAGAAAAGTTTTTTGTCGTTTATTTTACAAGAAACACATCTATTTCACGAGCTAAATACCACTTTTAGAAGGACTTAGTAGTTTTGTTAATGTAGTTTATGGTAAATAGTTTCTTTAGTAGTAAAAAAACAAAAAAATCTTTGTACGTAATTATAAGTCGAGATAGTTTTAAGTTTTATCAATTTGGACTGTATTATAAAAGTAAATTGGAAATTATCAAAGAAATGCTCACTCAAAGAGGAAACAAATAAAGTCAATGATTTATAGGTTAAAAAAATAGAATACATTTAGCCATATAGCATTAGTCAAAGGGTTAAAACTACGTACTTCATCTTATTCCATAGTTTATCATTATGGTTATAGAGTTTAAATAGATTTTACTTTGTCTCGTGACTCATTCAGATCTAGTTCTAGATTTCAAAACTTTATAATCCACTTTTTTAATATTTTCTTTCTGCTATATTACTATATATGGCTATAGAGTTAAGATAGATTTTGCTTTGACTCATGTACACTTAGCACAGATCATAGTCCAAGATTTTTAAACATTATTAGCCACTGTTTAAATAATTAGTTTCTTTTTCATCCCACCTTAATTAGAAATATAGATACGGATATGTTGAAGACCTTAAGCTAGCACAGACCTTATTCAATGTTTTGTACAAATCAAAACCAAATGTAGTATTACAATTGTATTTATATGGCACGTATTCCCTTCATATTCATATTTTCATTTTCTATCCTTATGAATTATTCAAAGCTTGTCTCATATTTTGTCTTTGTAAACATACTATAAAACATTGATAAAATATCTTTCTTTGCAGAATATCACCAAGTTCAAATCAATGTAAATGTTTTTTTGTAAAATTATAAAGTACAACAATGCGATGTTATAGAAGATGAATGTCATTTTGTACATGGGAATGGCAATGAACATTAACTTACATTTAGGAAGAAAAACGTCATCAAGTACATTGAAAAAAGATTGGTTTTATTTCCAAGAACTTTAAACCGTTTTTTTATTTTCCAAGAACTTAACACTTTTTTTATTTCTAACAATGTCGCACCGCTTAATATTAAGTTTTTAAATGCGGTTTCCAAATGATTAGTTGCGGATTGTAGCAGATCGTCATTATAATCCGCGGACAATTACGTTAGACCGCACATGCGCAATGAAAGGTATAGTTACTACTGCAATAAAAAAGTCCGCTTTACTCGTTAGCAAACAAACGATGCAGTTTGTGCTATTGTAGTATATCTGATCTGGTTTAGTATCTTGCTGATCATAAGATGTAAGAGAGAAGTTTCCCATGAAAGGTTAGTTGTATAATTCCGTGTATATTTACTCCAACAACTCAACATTACTGTCTGACAGCGCTGTTAGCGCTTTGATTGTAATACACGGTGGTCGACGAACCTAACCATTCTTTATCTTTACAAGGTTATTGGCTTCTATTGCTAAGAGCACAAGCAACTTCTCAATATACGATGGGAATCAACATTTAAGTCAAATGTAAATATGTGATTCGATATCAGATATTAAACCTAGCTTACCTGATTTAAAATCGCGCGCGTTGTCTTTGCAAAACACACGAGGACATCTTAGAGGCAATGGTGTAAAATATATAAAAAGCCAGCTATTTCAACTTACAAAAACGTTCACATCTGTGTGGAGAAGTTATACAGTGCATCTAAGAAAGGTGTTGCTTTAGCCTGGCGTTCGTGTGAAATAGTCACTGAATTGAAAGACCCAAACGATCAGAAACAATCGGAATT